>CM039675.1:194515974-195820555 GCA_022496015.1 Hordeum marinum | reverse complement strand
AGATCTTCGAAACCGGTGCTCCGGGTTTGATGTCGAGAGTCGATCTATTGATTTTTCAAAGGAAATTCAGGATCTAAGTAAGCAAGAGGATGCGAAAAAGGAACTTTTCAAACGACCCGCCGTATTTTCTCTCGTGGTAAGACCACTGAGTCAGAGGAAATGTAAGTTACCTCAGGGGCGTTGGCGTGACTTGTTTCCGTCTCATCCTATGTACAAATGTCGTCAGCAAGTTGCATAAAAAGATAGCCAAAGGAATCAAGTTTTCTACCTCTGAGTCGTTCAGTTCAGGCAGTTCTTGAGCCAAAGTTTTCTTCTTACGACCATGGGCTTTAACCTCCTGAGACTTCTTCTTCATGGGGGGAGTATACTTTTTCTTCCGGAAACTAGAGTTGGCCTGTATGAAGAGCAGCCAAAAGAGTTAAAGGTGTCAGGTACAAGGTTAAGAAAGGAACAAGCAATTTTGAAAAAGGTCATTCTTACATCCAGAGCTCGGTTTGTGACGCAGAAGGGTTTTCACCCGGTTGTATTGCAAGCCTCCTGGGTTTCACGGAGAAGTGATTTGACAGCAAAGTTAACATTTTCTTCTGTCAGAGGGGTGTGGTTGAAACAAAGAGGATCATTCACGTTGCCCGTATATTCGCACATAAGCCGGTCATGCCGGCTTAGTGTCAAGATTTTCCATGAGACCCAACAGTAGGTTAAGTCGACTCTAGTTAAGCCGTTTGCCAGAAGGGCTTTGATTTTTGCAAAAGCCGGAGCATACATCGCTCGTTTTGCGGCGAACATGCGGTCTAGAAGTTAAGTGGAAGTGCTGAGCCAGGTAGCGAGATAACCTAGAAGTGGATTTTCTCCTTCTGGAGAGGTGTCCTTGCAGTAGAACCAAGTTCTATTGCAATCCTTGGGATGGCTTGGCAAAAGGGCCGCCGGGTAGGGCAGATCTCTCCTTCTCTGCATGGAGACGTCGCTGAGCTCCAAGCTTGGTCTAGCCGCCACTTCAGTTTGGCGGTTGACATAGAAAAAGTCACGGAAGATGTCGACAGACGGCTCTTCTTGCAGATAAACTTCAAACATGACTTGGAAATTGCACAAGTTGGTGATAGAGTTTGGGGCAATGTCTTGAGGGTGAAGCTTGAAAAAGTAGAGGACGTCTTTGAAGAATTTTGACCCGAGCGGGCTGAAACCGCGGAGAAGGTGATCAGTGAATACGAACACCTCTCCCTCCTTAGGGATGGGTCTCTTCTCTGACCCAGGAACCTGCTAGTGAATGACATTCTGAGCCGCCAAAGAGCCCGTCTCTATGAACTCAAGCAGGAATTACTCGGACACTCTGGAGCCGACCCAACCACAGGATGAGGGTGCTCGTTACATTGTGGCGGGTCAAACTGTGAGAAAGTGCAAGGTATGGCGAGTTAGGAAGGCTAAAAAAATCAAAACAACTACGTTCAGCATGATGGAGGAAACCTAAGCCACCCACATGTTTTGTGAGAGAGCCGGCAAGGTAACAGCGGGTTATGTTGGCAGGATGATGCCAGAAATATTACTATGTGTGAAAAAAGGTTTCGCATGTTATTACCATGGCCACAAGATCTACAGGCAGGGAAAATAAAATATAATTAAACCTAGAAGAGGAGTTGTGGAAGAAAAAGCAGGTTGGCACATGGAAAAGAGTGGGATGCAGATCTGGGATGAGGAAATATTAACTCCGTATGGATAGCCACGACGGATTAATAATGTTGCAAGATTAACAGGACTATTTATCCGTCTACAATATGATGATCAATGATGAACGGAAATGGGCGCTGAAGTAACCCGACAAACTTAGGGGGATCCTGTGCGGGAGGGATTCCGATCTAACGAGGATGATAGGAGTACCTTGCATATGCGGTCGACGCGGGCGAGACTCTAGACTAGTTCAGGTTGATGCAGCGACCAACGTTGAGGAAGACGGTGAGGACTGGTCAGCGTGGCAGAGCTCTGGAGTCATGGGCGTCTGGAGGAAGAACAAGACAGGAGCAGAGAAGGAAAGGAAGGGACACCTCATGCCCCTATTTATGAGATGCAACAACAAACAGTGTGCGCGGGAATCGAGGAGGCGAAATGATGAGTGACCGAGGGGGACGCCTTGATTTTCAGGTTGACCATTTAATGAGATGGACAGTTGCGGACGTCACGGAATCGTTTTGGCATATCCATGGGTGACGTCATGGCGGGTTATAATTTATTTCTTTCCGGTGATGAAGGCGTGAGACTTGCCGTGGAATGAAATGGAAGATTGACATGAACAGGCTCAAATAAATCTCGGGCCTAATGTTGGGGATATAACCCCATGGTAAGACCCGCCTAGGAGGGTCCGGGTCATACCTGGTGGATCACTATTAAGTGTGCTGGAAGAGGAAGTCTAGGCCGCCTAGCGGCTTACCAGATGGGCTGAGATAGAGGCCAAAAGTCAGGAGATGGCGTAAGACCCGGGCGGGTGAGCCGACCGGAGACGGCTTGCCACAGGAGGCAAGGTGGCTTATAGACAGGACCAGACACATTGTAAGAGTCGGTTTGGGACTCGCGTAACCCGGGGCCTTGACCTCCTATATAAAGGCAAGACCTCAGGACGGCTTAGACATAAATCAATCAATCGACAGCTAGGTCAAGCGAATACACTCCCTTGTAATCGATATTCCAATAAATATACACAAATCAGGACGGAGGCTTTTACCTCTTCCCAAGGGGCCAAACCTGGGTAAACTCGTGTCTTTTGTCCTGATCAACCCCTTTGAGTCCATCGCCTTAGCGATGGCCTCGAACCTAAGAATTCAAACATCTGCCGTGACAAAATCACAACAACCGGCGAGGGCGAGCCAAGAATGAGCCAGAGCAGCTGACGACACGGCGTGTCGCGGCATCGCATGCTCCGACGAGTCCGTCACACCCCGTGACCCGACTATCTATCTTAGGGGTGTCGGGGGGGTTTTACGGGGGAAAACATAATAAATGCACTGCGCCAATCAACCAAGTGCACCGCGTGCGTTAGTGCGAGGACGAGCCACAGGTGGGGGAAGGGGCTTTGGACCTCCCTCCCTCTCCCTCAGGAGAGGCCGAGCATGGAACGATCTAGAGCAGGCGACGACGCGACGTGCCGTGGTGTCGCATGCTCCGTCCAGTCCGTCACACTCCGTGACCCCACTATCTATCTTAGGGGCGCCAGGGGGTGCTGTTGTTCCGGGGGGGAAACAAAATAAACGCATTGCGCCTTTCAACCAAGCGCAATGCGTGCATTAGCGCGAGGCATCGCATGCTCCGTGCGAGTCCGTCAAACACCGTGACACCACTATCTATCTTGGGGGTGTCGGGGGGTGCGGTTGTTCTGCACGGAAAACAGAATAAACGCACTACGCGTGTCAACCAAGCACACTGAGTGCATTAGCACGAGGCCGAGCCAGGAACGAGTCGGAGCTGGCGGCTGTGGCGTCGCATGCTCCGACGAGTCCATCGTACTCCGTGACCCAACTATCGATCTTGGTGGTGTCGTGGGGGGTGCGGTTGTTCCGGGGGATACAGAATAAATGCATTGTTCTTGTCAACCAAGTGCACTGTGAGCACTAGCGCGAGGCCGAGCCGGGGGTGGGGGAGCGGGGTCTAGACCCTCCTCCCGCAGCCCTGGTGAGGACGAGCCAGGGCCGAGCAAGAGCAGGCGACGGCGCGGCGTGCCACGGCATCGCATGCTTTGGCGAGTCTGTCACACCACGTGATCCCACTATCTATCTTAGGGGTGTCGGGGGGTGCGGTGTCCTGGGGAAAAATAGAATAAATGCACCACGTCTATCAACCAAGCGCACTGCGTGCGTTAGCGCGAGGCCTAGGGGGGGTGGTGGGAGGGGGTCCAGACCCCCCCCCACCACCCCAGGCTAGGCCGATCCAAGAACGATCTGGAGCAGATGATGACGCGGCATGCCACGGCGTTGCATGCCCCGGCGAGTCCGTCACACCCTATGATCATACTATTTATCTTAGGGGTGTCGAGGGGTGCGGTTGTTTCGGGGGAGGGGGGAACAGAATAAACACACTACACCTGTCGACCAAGCGTAGTGCATGCGTTAGCGCGAGGCTGAGCCGGGGGTGGGGGAGGAGGGTCTGCACGACCCCCCCACCCTCGACGAGGACGAGCCTGGAACGAGCCGGAGCAGCCAACAACGCAGCATGCCACAACATCACATGCTTCCTCATGTCCATCACACCCCGAGACCCCACTATCTATCTTAGGGGTGTCGGGGAGTGCGGTTGTTCCGAGGGGAAAACATAATGAACGCACTGCGCCTGTCAACCAAGTGCACTGCATGCGTTAGTGCGAGGCCACGTCGGGGATGGGGGAGGAGGGTCTGGACCCCCTCCCCCACTCCCGAAGAGGCTTAGCCTGGAACGAGCCGGAACAGGCGATGACGTGGCGTGCCATGGTGTCGGATGCTCCGGTGAGTCTGTCACACCCGGTGACCCCACTATCTATGTTAGGGGTGTCGGGGGGGTGTGGTTGTTCCCGGGGGAAAACAGAATAAATGCATGGCGCCTATCAACCAAGCGCATTGCATGAGTTAGCGCGAGGCCGAGCCGGGGCTGGGGGAGGCGGAACCTGGACCCCCCTCCCCCAGCCTGGCGAGGCCGAACCAAGAACGAGCCGGACTAGGCGGCCGTGGCATCGCATGCTCCAATGAGTCCGTCATACCCCATGACCCCACTATCTATCTTGGGGGTGTCGAGGGGGTACGGTTGTTCCGAGGGGGGAACAGAATAAACGCACTGCGTGTGTTAGCGCGAGGCCGAGCCAGGGGTGGGGGAGGGGGTCTGGACCCCCTGGCGAGGCCGAGCCAGGGACGAGCCAGAGCAGGCGACGACGCAGCGTGCCACGACTTCGCATGCTCTGGCGAGTAAGTCATACCCCGTGCCCCATTAGCTATCTTAGGGGTGTTGGGGGTAAGGTTGTTTCGGGGGAAAACAGAATAAACACACCGCGCCTGTCAACCAAGCGCACTCCATGTGTTCTCGTGAGGCCGAGCCGGGGTCGGGGAGGGGGTATGGACCGCCCTCCCCCCACCCCCGGAGAGGCCGAGCCTGGAACGAGTCAGAGCAGGAGACGACGTGGCGTGCCGCGGTATCACATGCTCCGATGAGTCCGTCACATCCCATGAGCCCCTTGAATTGCCTGCGGCCTTTTTTGATTGTTCTTATTGTTACAGTTCTCTTATTTCTTCCGTAGTGTACTGCAGGTTTATAAGTACTGGATTGCAATGTAATTGTAGTTGTCATTGCAGTTTGTGTGATTTAAATTTTGGCAAATGCATTTTAGTTGTTAAATTAACTGGAATGTTTATAGTATATTACTTCATTTTTTTAAGAAGTGAACTGCATACTTCGCACTGCAGTGTTACATAGTTTCAACAATTTGCACTCCGGTGTTAGTAGCTAGAGCAATGCAGGTAATTGTTAACTGCAATTCTCCAAGAAGCTCGTGAAAAATAGCAGTAAATTGATGCAGATCAATTCACATACATTAAAAAACGTACCATATAAACTGATTGGAAAACATAGACTTGCATTGTCCGATAAACATAGTTTTAAAAGCATGCAACATAAGCAAGCATTACACATGTGCCACAAAGGGCTTACTTTAACTTAGACAACCTACAAAGCAAATATCATAAATTTCAGATACTGTTCTTCCCTGTAGAACATCACTATCACCGCTTCTCCCACCTCAAATCCATGGAGGGAGACATACTTCTTCCAGCCAGCAGCTATGTTGAAGCAGCCACCGAAGTAATTGTGGTAGTCAGCTTGCATTTCTTCATATGCATTCTTGTGCGCTGTCTCCAAGTTCAACCTCCCTGATCTTGGATCAGCAAACCGTATTGTGGATGGCAGTGTCTGTAGTTGGCCATGAATAGAAAAAGAAATCTGTATGAGTTAGCACTAGATAATTCGTTACATCTTAGTACAATATTTATATGCATAAGGTCAAATTTGTTTGGAAATATGGCTATGACTAATAAAACAGGTGCAATTTCTAAATCAAAATGTTAACTGACTTGGGCACTAACTCTAGTAAAATACATAGTATTCTTCTAGCATTACTTCACCGCTAGATCGGTTAATAATTACTGCATTTTATCACCAAGAGGTCTACATTTATGTGTGATGGTACTTCTTTCATCGGTTGTTCTGTTCCATCTTCACAGGTTCGGATCTAATTAGTATGTACATTTAGCGGGTTTGTACCAAAAGAAAAATAGATGGAACCACGAGTGTTAATTTACTAAAGACGCTGGCCAAAAACACATATCTGGACATTGTTGGTAAGACGGGTAAGGTGATGGAAATATACATTTATTTTTTGATTTGCAAGCTAAAATGGGTAAGAAGAAATTGTTGAAAGACATACCCATGAATCATGTAGGTCTGCAGCTGTGAGGCCATGGAGAAATGTGGCCTAAACCCACTGTTCCCAATGAGGAGGCGAACATGCGAACATGCGAACTTCATGTCTCAAAGGTGCGCACTACACGGGCATACGAGAACTGCATTCTAAAAGGATGAACACTACATTGCCTATCGTACTTTACTTCATGACTAAATGCCTCGCACTGTATTCTTACTCATGCCATGGAATTTGGGAAAACAAATATCCATGGTGGAAACGTTGTTGGGCATTATTATTTCGACTCAACGACATTCAGCCCAAATAGTCCGACCGACATTATAGCTTCTTTATGCGTTGTGCGTATGATTAGTCCCACCTCCCCCGCGGAGGACGAGCACAACCGGTTTATAAGCGCCGATGAGGCACCACTTCTAAACTCTTTGATACAATTGTTGGGTGCTTACACACATGCTTCAATTCTGCTGCACACACCATGAGCTGTGGGTGGGTGCCTGTCCCCGCACATCTTGGCTCGAAATGGTGCGCCCGTATAGCTGTGCGGGCGCTGCCTTACTACGAGACTGGCTGTATGGGCGGTTAATTTTTATTTTTATTTTTAGCGCACAACTTGTCTTTTGTGTAGTAGATTCCTTCTTTGACTTAATGATGAGAACTGCATTGGTCAACCCTCCGCACTCCATTCTCTTATAGAGAGAACTACATGACTTTTATGCATTGCTTCTGCGTCATGTTTTGTGTTTGTTTTCTTCATCGCTTGTCCGCAGGTTTGTATGTTGTGTACTAGCGTGTGCACATTCTTTTTATGCATTTCTTTGCATCACATTTGCATTTTTTGTGCACTCTAGTATAATGTTACTCGGAACTCCGACGTGTTGTGAAAGGTAACTGCAATATTGTACATGAAATAAACTTGTTTCGTACTTAAGAAAACTATATGATTCGAAAGCAAAGTAACTACATCACAAGCACACCTTGCTAAAGCAAAAGCAAACTACAAACTCCAAAGCAAATAACGTTTTAACTTGAAGTCTAAGATGACTAGAAAGGACAAGCACAAGCAGAAGCAACTCCAAGGCCAGATTTTGATGTTTTCGTCATGACTCGTAGCCGTAGTAGGGGTTGTCGTAATCCTCCTCCTCCTCTCTTTACTTTGCGCACTCTAGACCTTCTTTGATGTTTTCAATTTTCTTCCATGACTCGTAGGTGGAGTCCACATCTATTGCTGCGTACTCGATGAGGTAATCTGACAATGGATTGATCCCCCATAGTTTATGGTGTTCTTCCCTGTAAATCTTCTTCTTCATGTTCTTGTAGAATGGGTGGATCACGCTGCCTGCAACATCAGCCAAAGAGTAGAACTTCTTCCCCCCCCCCATGTATGGAACTCTCCATTTGCGTTGTATGTCGATGTACTTGTCGGGGTTGATCTCCAAACCAGATGCATGCAACTTCTGTTTGCCACCTTCAATGCTGAAGTCGGCAAAGGTGTACAACTTGTCCTCCTTTGGGAGTGGGTGGAGGCCCTTGGGCCTGCAAGGGGAAGACAGATTGAAGATGAATCCATCAAGCATATGCTTATATAGTATAATTCATGTATGAATAAATTTCAGAAACTAGTATATAAAGTTCAGAAATTAAATTCCAACACAACATGTTATTTTTCTTTTGGTATTTACAGTTGAGTCAATGATCTATCTGTTACTTAGTACTAGTTTATTTTTCCATGTTGACCAAAATAAGATATACCAGGGCTTCACCAAATTTCTTTTTTTAGCTGGTGAAAAAAACGTCAGACAAAGTTTAGAAACTAGTTTACTACATCAATTCAGAAAACCATACTATTGCATCAAGATCAGAAACTACAGTAGTACATCAAATTTCAGGGTGCATCACTAATTAAACAGATGCATGAAGAGGATGAATGAGTGGGATGGTTCACCATTTTGTTGCCGCCGTGATGTGGTATACCAGGCAGAGTTTCTCCACGCAAAACTGCATAACTGCTGCCCTCTGCGGAGGTTCAACTTCCCTGATATACTTCGGAACAAAGTCGATGTACCGAAGGTACAAGCCGCCGACCCTCTTCCTAATCCTGTCAATCATCTTGTTGGCTTTTTCTTGATTGCTGGTGCATATGACAACCAACTTCTCCTTGCCATGGATATCAACCTCATTGAGGCGCCTGGTGTAGTCGAGCTTCTGACCGGGGACCTGAAGGTCGTCGACCTCGCTCGTCTGGTCGGACGTCTCACCACGGGGACGCTTGGTAGATGGTTCCTCCGGCATTGCCCTCCTCCAGCGATGGCAGGCTTGAGACGGAGATCTTGTGGGGAGTTGCTAGTTGAGATGGAGCGGCAATGGTGTTTTTGACATGGAGAGGGAATGGAACCGGGTGTGATTTTTTGTGGCGTGGTTTGTGTTGTGGAGAAGACGGTTGGACGCGGGGTCGCCGTGGAAGTGGGGCTAGTGGATGTGCACTCACCGTTTCAGTGAGTTGTGACTGTCGGAATCGGGGCTTCGCAAACTGAACTAGGTTCGAACACTAGGGCATGTGTGAAGATTTCAACCAGCTCAAGGTCTCAAACTCACCACCCTACGGCCTAGCTTTGTCAAGTATGTGTGAGCGGGAAATAGGATGGACTCAGAGATTTACCCAGGTTCAGGCCACCTTGTGGTGAAGACCCTACTCCTGCTTTTGCTGGATTGGGCTCATGAGGAGGCTAAGGATAAAGTAGTATAGTGGTTGAACAACCTCGCGAGGGCTCAAGGGTGAGGTTGGATCTCATCGCTCTCTATGGTGGAGGCTAGTCCCTTTTATAGTGCCACGGTCCTCTTCCCTTATCGCACAGGAGGGAAGGGATCCCACAACGGCAAAATTTGAAGGGGGACATGAGGTACATCCTAGCCTGACTAAAGGTGGTCTTTGCCTGCAAAGCTTCCAGGCGTGACGCGGTGGTGTCATCGGCAATGACATTCATCTTGCCGAGCTCATGGTCTCGGTCCAGTTGCACCGGAGGGGAAACCTTTGGGGGATTCCTTGGGAACCCACGTATGTCCTTGCCTCCTTAGGACGGAAGAGGAAATTGTCCTCCTATGTTCCTGCTGGCGCCCGCCTGGCTCAACCGTTAGAGCCCATGTCATCCTGGCCTCACGAGGTCGGGTACCTGCATAGGAATCTCCACTCCTCAGGAGGCAGCTTACGGTGTGCCACTCCTTTGGAGGTCTTGGCGCTGCTCGCCTCGTGAGATTGGAGCTCTCGCAAGGCCTTTGACTTGGGGACTCGTCGTTGGGTCGTACTAGGCCCTCGAGGTGGGCCATGCACTGGGCCGCATGCAGGAAAGTCTGGGTACCCCCGGTCCTAGAACGCCGACAATGGCAACCACCGAGTTGCAGTGCTCGCGGCTGCTTGGAAAAAACAACTGTCTAAGTGTCGTTGTTAGGACGGAAACAAACTAACCACACAGACCCGTCGTGTCAAGATGGATGATTTTAAAGCAGTGTTAAGTTGAAAGCAAACTGCAATGCTTAAGTGACAACACTTCTTTCTTCAAGATATTGAACTGTATTCGTTGGGGCTGCGAACTTCATTTTCGATGTGTGAGAGAACTGCATTTGCTTGTTTTTTAACAAACTGCAGTTGCTTGCTAGTTGTGGGGCGGGGGGCTTTGTGGTTTGGGCCGTGAGAATTTGTTGGGACCATTGGGGTGTAAGTCATGTAAACCCAAGTAGGCCTTGCCTTGCTCTGCGCTATTTGTATGTGATAACATTTAGTCCCACCTCGCCTACCGAGAGCGCCCAGGACTGGTTTATAAGCCCCGGCAAGGCAACCATTTCGAACTCATCTGGCTACTAATTGGGCGCTTATACACGATGCTCGGTCCATTATTTCACCTGACCAGTGGGCCCTTATGAGCCCGTCCCCATGCAGCGTGCCTCAGTACGAGACCAGTTGGGGACTGATTGCACCTGGGCGCTCAATTTTTTCTTTGCGTATTGCAAGTATTTTTTTTCTTTTGCACTGCATTTAGTTGCGTATTTTGTATGCACCTTGTGCACTGCTTGTAGGACCGTTGCGCATTGCACTGCGTGTACTAAGTTTGTGCCTTGTGGACTACACAGAAGTGCATGCACTTTCTATTCTGCTTCATATTATTATGTACTGCACTACATGTACACATTTTGTGCACTACCTAATATTACTTCAGTGTATTGCACTGCATGTACATGCGTTGTGCAGTGCCTATATTTACTCTTGTGAGTTGCACGCACATTTCATATTAGATTGTTAGATATGCACTTCTCTCATGCATTATGTCCTCTTCTGTACTGCATTTGTTCATTATTAGAACTGCACTTCTTTGTTGTATGTGTGGAATTTCCTATTGCACTAAATCTTCTATTTTTGAAGTACTGCATTTCTTCAGAATTCGAACTACTTGTTTTTCATTTTTGTACTGCAAGTGTTTACATTTGTCCATTTGCTTTCGGAGGCTGTTTGAACCTAAGTGTTTAATCATTTTTAGAATTATTATTTTGAAAGTATCAGGTTGCATGTAGTATAATTGTGTTAACACATAATTTTTAGAGAAAAAGAAATAATAAGCACAATAGATTTAGCATACTTGTTTGGATAAAAATGCCCCAATATGTCTCCAATGTATCTACTTTTCCTAACACTTTTGCTCTTGTTTTGAACTCTAATTTGCATGATTTGAATGAAACTAACCCGGACTGATGCTGTTTTCAGCAGAACTACCATGGTGTTATTTTTGTGTAGAAATAAAAGTTCTAGGAACATAGCAAAACTCTTTGGATATTTATTCTAGAATATTTAAGGAATTATGGAACCAAAAGCAACCTGAGAGGGGGCCCAGGGTGCCGACACTCCACCAGGGCGCGCCAGGCTCCCCTAGCGCGGCCTGGTGGAGGGTGGACACCTCGTGGGTCCCTCAGCCTTAATTCCAATCCTATAAATTTACATTTTTCCTGAAAAAATCAGAGAGAAGGTTTTACCTCGTTTCACGATACGGAGCCGCCACCACCTCATGTTCTTCATCATGAGGCCAGATCTGGAGTCCGTCTGGGGCTCTAGAGAGGGGAATATTTGGTCTTGGTCATCATCAACCCTTATCCATCACCTATTCTATGATGCTCCCCATCGGGAGTGAGTATTTCCTTCGTAGGCTTGCTGGTTGGTGAGGAGTTGGATGAGATTCATCATGTAATCGAGTTAGTTTTGTTAGGGCTTGATCCCTAGTATCCACTATGTTCTAAGACTGATGTTGCTATGACTTTGCCATGTTTAATGCTTGTCACTAGGGCCCGAGTACCAAGATTTTAGATCTAAACTGTTTATGTTATCATCATTATATCTATGTTCTTGATCCAATCTTGCCTAGTCATATGCACCTATTACGTGTTATCATTCGTCAACCCCATAGTGACAATATTTGGGATACTTCACGGTGATGACCGTAGTTTGAGTAGTTCATGTATTCACTACGTGCTAATGCTTTGTTCCGGTTCTCTATTAAAAGGAGGCCTTAATATCCCTTAGTTTACTTACGGACCCCGTTGCCATGGGAGGGTAGGACAAAAGATGCAATGCATGTTCTTTTCCATAAGCACGTATGACTATATACGGAATACATGCCTACATTGCATTGATGAACTGGAGCAAGTTCTGTGTCGCCCTAGGTTATGACTGTTATATGATGAATATTGTCCAACAAATACTCTGATCTAGTGCCTACGACATTTACACTTATTGTTCTCGCTAAGTTCCTATATTTATCGGTACTATTACAGTTACTGCTGCTATCAACCAATCATATTACTGTGCTACTGACCACTTTGCTGCAGATATTTTTCTCCAGGTGTGGCTGAATTGACAACTGAACTGCTAATACTCTCAAATATTATTTGGCTCCCCTTGTGTCGAATCTATAAATTCGGGTTGGATACTCTACCACCCTTGAAAACTGTTGCGATCCCCTATACTTGTGGGTTATGAAGACCTTTTTCTGGCACCGTTATCGGGGAGCATAGCTATATTTGTTGAGTTACTTGGGATTTATATCAGTTGATCACCATGAAGAATCTGAAGGATACTAAAACCAAGATTTTTCCCTCTAAGACGAGGGGAGGTAAGGAACTGCCATCACACTCTGCACTTGATTCACCTTTTGTTATGAGTAATCATGCAACACCACCACATGCTATTAATCCTTATATTGATGGTGCTACTTCTTCTATGAATGATGCTTATGATGATGCTAGTACCATGCATGATGAAACTATGCCATCAGGTGATTTTCTTGATGAAGAAACTGCTAGGGCTAAAGATAATGAAATCATTGAAACTGATGAATCTGCTGAAACTGATGAGAACTTTGAAACCGGGGATTATGAAGCACCTAATAGGCCTAGCTCTCCAAGATTTGAAATGCCTAAGATACCTGAAGGTTATGCTTTAGATGGAGAATTAGCTAGATAGATTCTTGCTTGTAAGGATAGAAATGATGTTAAGAAATTACTATGCAAGTATAAGGAAAAGACTTTGAATGCTAATATAAAAAGTGATCCTAAGTTTGCTACTTCACCTATCTTTGTTAACGATAAGGATTATGAATTCCCTATCGACTCAGAGTTAATTCCTTTGGTTGAATCTGATCCTTTTCATGGCTATGAAACTGAAATTGTGGCAGCACACCTTACTAAGCTGAATGATATAGCCACCCTATCTACTCATGATGAGAAGATTCGCTACTATTATATTCTCATATTATTTTCGTTCTCATTAAAGGGTGATGCTAAGATATGGTACAATACTCTTACTCCTGGTTGTGTGCGTAGTCCCCAGGATATGATTTACTACTTGTCTGGAAAATATTTTCCCGCTCATAAGAAACAAGCTGCCTTACAGGAAATATTTAACTTTGTGTAAGTTGAAGAAGAGAGTCTCCCACAAGCTTGGGGGGAAGCTTCTCCAATTGCTTAATGCTTTGCCTGATCATCCTCTTAAGAAACATGAAATACTTGATATCTTCTCTAATGGACTAACTGATGCTTCTAGGGACTTCCTAGATAGTTGTGTTGGTTGTGTTTTCAGGGAACGAACTATTGAACAAGATGAGGAAAATGAATAATATATTGAAGAACTACAATGATTGGACTCTCCGTGAACCACCAATTAAATCCACTCCAAAGAAGAGGGGTATCTTATTTCTCAGTCCTGAAGATATGCAAGAGGCAAAGAAATGTATGAAGGAAAAAGGTATTAAAGCTCAGGATGTTCAGAATTTCCACCAATTAAGGAAATTCATGGACTGAACACACCACCACCTCCACAGGTGGTAGAGGTAAATTCTTTATTAAAGTTTGATGAAGGTGATATCACTTATAATAAACATCCTAGTCAATGCTTATATGAGTTTGATAACTACATTATGAAGAAAAATCACTTCAATGCAAATGTTCTGAAACACTTGAAATATAATTCTGATATGATTGCTCGCTTGAGTGACTTGCTATTTAGAATCAGTAATGATGTTAGAGGTGTAGGAAAACATGCCTCTATGGTTCAAACTCAGTTAGAACAAGTTGCTAAATCTCAAAGAGAATTGCTTGATGAAATGGATAATAATATGAATGATCATGCTGTTAGAGTATAGTGACTAAAGGAGGTAGAATGACACAAGAACCTCTCTATCCTGAGGGTCATCCTAAAAGAATTGAACAAGAATCTCAAGGAATTAATGCTGATACACCTAATCCTTCTAAGAAGAAAAAGAAAAAGAAAGATGATAGGACTATGCATGCTTCTAGTGAACCTGAGGTAGAAAAACCTCCTGATAATACTAATGATGTCTCTATTTCTGACACTGAAACTCAATTTGGTAATGAACATCCACCTCGTGATAATGATAATGATAGTGATGTTCATGAGGATACTTAACCTAGTAATGATAAAGACCAGATAATGTTGTAGAAATAGAACCTTCTATTGATCTCGGTAACCCACAACCTAAAAATAAACGATATGATAAAAAGGACTTTGTGGCTAGAAAACATGGTAAAGAAAGAGAACCATGGGTTTAGAAACCCATGCCTTTTCCACCTAAACCATCTACGAAAAGGATGATGAAGAATTTGAACTCTTTGCTGAAATGATTAGGCCAGTCATTTTGTGTACCCGTTTAACGGATATCCTAAAGATCTCTCCTCATGCTAAGTATATGAAATACATCATCACTAATAAAAGAAAGATACCTGAAGTAGAAATATCCACCATGCTTGCTAATTATTCTTGTAAGGATGGTGTGCCTAAAAAACTCAAAGATCCTGGAATACCAACTATACCTTGCTCCATTAATAAAATTATGTCAAAATTGCTTTGTGTGATCTAAGAGTTGGTGTTAGTGTTATGCCTTTCTCCTTATATAAAAGAATTTATTTTAATAAACTCACACCTACTGAATATCATTGCAAATGGCTGACAAATCAACTCCCATACCTATCGGTATTTGTGAGGATGTGTCCGTTGTTGCTGCAAATGTCACTATCTTAACGGACTTTGTTATTCTTGAGATGCCGGAGGATGACAACATGTTGATTATCCTTGGTAGACCCTTTTTGAATACTGTATGGGTTGTTATTGATTGTAATAAAAGCAAGGTCACTTTTCATATTAATGGTAATGAGCATACGGTGCACTTCCCGAAGAAACAATTCCTAGTAAATGGTGTCAATGTTATTGAAAATTCTTCGACACTCATTATAGGAAGCTATAAATTACCTCTACCTACTATCAAAAATAAATATGATATCATTATGGTTGGGGATATGCCTATCCCCATTGAGATAACCTAGTGTTTTATGAAAGTTCTTCGATTTCATGCTAATTGAATGTGGTTGTTAACAAGACCTGATCAAACTTATTAATGGATCATTTTCGAGAGGTATGAAGTTGATGAATTTAGTAGACACAACTCTCTGTATCCACCTTTAGTTTTCTGTTTTTCATAGTTAGTAAAATAAATGCCATGTTTATCCAGTTTTCTGTTTTTCCCATGCAATAAAAAAGTGACCCAAAAATAAAAATTCTCAGAATGCCCTAAAAATTTGATATGATTTTTTTCTTTATGAATTTCTAGGACAAAGAACACCAGAGGGGGATGCACCAAGTGTCCACGCTCCACCAGGGCGCGCCAGACCCCCCTAGCGCGGCCTAGTATAGGGTGGCCCCCTGGTGGGTCCCCTTGCTTATCTCTTTTGCCCATGTCATCTCCTACCTCCCAAAAAAGTCACCATTTCTCTCTCCCTCGTGTTCTTTCTCAAGAACCCATGGATTTCGATCTCTTTGCTCAAAGCTCTATTTCCGAAACTGTTTAGGAGATTGTTTCTCGATATGTACTCCCTCATTGCTCCAATTAGTTTTTGATTTTGTGGTTTATTTTTAGAGTAATTAGCTACTCCTGGAGCTGCTGTAGATGAGCCTGCATGTTGAATTGCTAGAGTTCTAAGTAGTTTCAATGCTTGATATGGCCTCTATGCATCCCTAGGAGTGGTTGCTACCAATCTTATTTTGTTTTGTTAACGAAATTTTGTGTCATAATTTTTTTCTAGAAATTGTACGCAAATAAAATGCAATTATTCAAGAGCTCTTCGAGGAGGAGATCCTCGGGAGCATCATCAAGTGAAATCTCTATATGACCATCTTATGTTGAGCCAAGTGCAAGCTCGATACGGGACACTCAAACTAAATCATGCCTTTGGCCGTGTAACACTTTCATGGAAAGTGCAGGTATTAAGGAAATTTTTTGAACAGTATGCTCGCAATGTCGATCTGGTTCCCTTCATCGAAGATAAGTGCACTCAACACCTCACTCTCACGGACATTTACTAAGAAATTCAAATATTTTCCTCGTGAGTCAAGACTTTCATTTAGTCTGTACGATAATGCTTTTACCATGCCTTTAGACATATTTTGTGACATGTGTAAAATTCCATATTGGGGTTCGCTAGATGAATCAACTAAACTTGAGTTTGAATCATTTTGAGAACCCTTTGTTGTGGTGAAATTAGAGGAGTGACGCAAGATAGGATAAAAAGCATCCATTTTCCATCTATTAAATACCTTGCACTCTTTGATGGTAAATGCATTGTAGGCAAGCAGGATTGTACCATGCTTTGTGTTCATGATTTGAGTCTTATTTACACTGCTTTAACCGGAACTAAAGACTACAACTTAGGAGCAATTATCGCATGAGACTGACTCTTAATGCTTCTCATGGTAATTTCTATGGAGGGATTTATGCTTCTCGCCTCGCTACGAGGTTGGGAGTGTGCCCTTGGACTAATGATCCTATCTTGCCAAGAAACACCATAAATTTCTTATAGGCACATTTAATAACTATAACTACAACCTGAGGTTTGATAACCGCCTCGTTGTGCCTATTGTATTGCATGCCCCTGCTCTCTTTGATTTTAACAGCAAGGGAAGATACTTCGTCTATGAGAGCGAGGCCCGTGCGTACAATTCAGAGGTTTAAGCTGCTAGGAGGGCTGAGGTGGTTGCACCAAGAGCCTCGGTAGGCTATCACTCAGTCCATTATCCAGGATACGGATGATGATTACCAAGCTAGGCCAAAAGCCTAAGCTTGGGGGAGTACGTATTCCCACCGGCATTACATTCATGTTCACACATTTCATTTCATTTGTCGGTGTCCACACTCTTTCATTGTCTTATCTGTGCTAAATTTATTTTTCTCGTTTTCTTCTTGTGTGTTTCAAAGACTCTTAGAAAATCCAAAAATGCTTCTTTTTGTTTTCCTTTCAGTTTACTTAGTTGCAGTATTAAAAGAAAACCCAAAAAGATTTCTCATTTTTACTTTTGCTTGTTGGGAGTTCTCCCGTGTAAATAGTTTTTATCATTTTTGTTTTCCTTCTATTATTTTATTCTTCATGAAAAAAACTAAAAACTCCAAAAATATTTCAGTGTGTTTCTACGAAATTATCTTCCTTTTTATTGAGTCATACCAAGGAGAAGACCACGATGAAAATGTTGAGTGGCTCTCATATGCTTTACTGTTGATCTAACAAAGAGTCTATATTACTTTTTCTTCTCCTCTTGAATAAAATGTTTGCAGATTCCACCTTAGTCCATGACACTCTTGCACTATTACTATTTTCATATCATTTGATTGTGGAAGTGAAAGGCCATGGCAGAGAGAAGCGGGTATGAACTCAACTTGTTTTTGTTTTTGTAAATATGTTTAACCTAGTATCCATGATTCAGCATATTGAACATGTTTGCATTGACAATTAGAGATTATAGTTGTTCATGCCATGATCAAGTAGCTAGGAGTGGATAATGATTTATCTTAGATGTCAACATGCATAAAATGGTTGTGATGTAATATGATGATATGGTATCCTTCTCTGAATGTTTCACGTGGCTTTACTTGGCACATGTTCACGCATGTAGTTAAATCAAAACCAACATAGCCTTCATGATATTTATGTTCATGGTGTCGATATCCTACTCATGATAGCATTTGATGTTTATTATTCGTAATGCATGTTTATGACCGTCTTTGCTCTCTAGCTGACTGCTTCTCAATCTATTTGCTAGCCTTCACCTATACTAAGCAAGAATACTGCTTGTGCACCAAAATCCTTAAACCAAAGTTATTCTAGATGAGTCCACCATACCTACCTATATGCGATATTACCCTGCCGTTTCCAAGTAAATTTTGTATGTGCCACCTCTAAAATTTCAAATGAACATCTATTTTGTGTGTCTGGACCGCTCATGGAGCGACAAGGGGTGGTCAGTATCTTCCATGATGAGTGTTTATTTACTCGTCCTTCCATAAGAAGGGCGGTAATAGGGATTCCCAGTCCCGAAATAAAAATAAATGCAAATAATTAAACAAGACTCTCCAGGAATGTTGTTTGTTTGGACGGTTCCCATGGATTCGGCTCGCCATGGAGTGTGTTTGTTGGTGGAGGGAAGTAAACATTTACTTCTATCGCTTGGGAACCACCACTAATTTGTTTAACGTGGAAGATATTGATAGCTCTTGGTCGTAAAGTTGATAGGACGGGTGTACCTTCAAAATTATACTTATCTATTATTTAATCGTTGCGATTTGGCGCCTCTGCAAATCCCTGCTCCCCTCTACGAAGGGACTATCTATTTACTTTAATGTTGAGTCCTCATCTTCTAACATAAGCGCTAGATCTAAGAGCACTATTGTCATCCTCATGCATTGTGTATAGTGAATGTTCGATGCATCATGACTAGATCTTTTCTACCATGAATTACAATGTTTAGTCGCTGCTTGAACATCGGAGGTGCTCTGCATTTATGTTGTGCGGTATCAGAAAGGGCTAGAGAGATACTACTATTGTCATAATTATATCATGATTGTTTTGATAAATTGTTTGCACTTGAGATATCTTATTATTGCTTGCTAGTTGCTTGTGTCATTGATATGAGTTAATATAGTCTTTAATAGTTATTGTTGACATGGTTAGTCATGATCTTTGCTAAAAACCTAGGTGCTACTTAAGCATATATATATATATATATATATATATATATATATATATATATATATATATATATGTAAACAAGAATAAAAGAGTTCGTAAATTTTTTTCTTTCTCACTTTCAGTTTGTCAACTGAATTGCTTAAGGACAAGCAAAGGTTTAAGCTTGGGAGAGTTGACACGTCTCCAACGTATCTACTTTTGCTAACACTTTTGCTCTTGTTTTGGACTCTAATTTACATGATTTGAATGAAACTAACCCGGAGTGATGCTGTTTTCAGCAAAACTACCAAGGTGTTATTTTTGTGCAGAAATATTATTTCTTGGAACAGAGAGAAACTTTTTGGAGATTTATTTTAGAATATTTCAGGAATTATGGAGCCAGAAGCCACCTGAGAGGGGCCCGGGGTGCCCACACTCCTCCAGGGCGCACCAGCCCCCTTAGCACGGCCTGGTGGAGGGTGGATACCTCATAGGTCCCCTAGCCCTAATTCCAACGCTATAAATTCACATTTTTCTGGAAAAAATATCAGAGAGAAGGTTTTACCTTGTTTTACTATACGAAGCTGCCGCCATCTCCCGTTCTTCATCAAGAGGCCAGATCTAGAGTCCGTTTGGGGTTCCAAAGAGGAGAATCTTCGGTCTTCATCATCATCAACCCTTCTCCATCACCTATTCCATGATGCTCCCCACCGGGAGTGATTAATTACTTCGTAGGCTTGCTGGTCGGTGAGGAGGTGGATGATATTCATCATGTAATCAAGTTAGTTTTGTTAGGGCTTGATTCATGGTATCCACTATGTTTTAAGATTGATGTTGCTATGACTTTACCATGCTTAATGTTTGTCACTAGGGCCCCAGTGTCATGATTTCAGATATGAACCGTTTATGTTATCATCATTATATCTATGTTCTTGATCCGATCTTGCATAATCACGCCCTAACTACTTGACTGAATACAAACTCCCTTACTAGTTCTGAAGTAGTGCATACTTAAGCAAAAACGATCAATCATAAACAAGGTGTAACCCAACTAAAACACAATCACAACTATATCACAAATTAACAAGACCTAACATATGTCATACTTATTTTGGTTTTGTTCTTTTCCTAGTTTCTGGATCGGAGTACATCCTTGTTCTTCTTACTTTCTTCTTTTTCTTCTTTTGCTCTCTCTAGCCCCGCGGCCCGCGGCGATATCATCAATGCGTCTCCATGATCCATAACTGGCATATGCATCAATTGCTTCATACTCCCTCTGTCCGGAAAAAGTTATCCTCAGCTTAGTTCATTTTTAATTTTGCAAATAAAATCTTTATTCTTTTAATTCTCTTGCTAATCGACCCGTCTTCCACCCTCGTCGCCCGCGGGCACCGCGCACCCAAGCCACTGTCTTCCCCGTGGCCGGCGGGCACCGCGCGCCCCAGCCACCGTTGGGCTCAGACTGTGTTACTCCTGCAGCGTCGCCAACCAGTGCCACAGCTGCCAACTTGCGCCCCTGCTCACCTGCATCACCCTTGAATAACGCGCACGGTCTCCGCCGCCGGCCTCCATCTCCTATGCCGGTGCCGGCCCCCATCTCTCCTCTGTGCCGCACAGGTGATGCGGTCCGTTGAAAAGATGGCGTACAGGGGCCGCGCCCCGAGCTCCCCGCTGGTGCGCTTTCTCTGGCCGCCGCCGCCCACCAGCGTAGCTGGCAGGATGAGTGCCGCCGCTGCTGACTCTGCTTCTAATCGATCTACCTTTACTTCTTGCCACCTCTACTGCTCCATGACTTCCTTCTGCATCCTCTGTTGCCTCTGCTGCAAAGTGTATCATGGAAATGAAATTGAGCAGTGGGCCAGGAAATTGAGTAGTGTGTTCAATTAATGCTCATTAAATTCAGATCATTTGTACACCCAGCGATCAGTGTACACCTAGGAAGAAGCACAACCTGATGCAAACTATTAAAGCATTAATTGATCCTGATTCGCTTAATTTTGTGTGAGAAATTTACTTGCAAGAGTAATTCTTATTCACTTAATTTTGTGTGAGAGCTACATCCAAGAGAAATTTGATGGTAGCTTAGCTACAGCCAAGAGTAATTTGATTCAGTGTACAGACAGACAAATGTAGAGGCTGTATCTATTTTGATTCAGTGTACAAATAAAATAATCACACAGACAAGGGTGAACACAATCAAATTAGTACCTTTGGCAATTCAGACTTCTTTAAAATTCTTGACACTACCAGACTTAAGGAGTTCCCCTAATCAGACTTGACAATTCAGATTAGAACAGACTTCAGGAGTTTCCCTAACTTAAAGTACTCCATGCATTAAAACCACACTAAAAATAAAGCTATAACGGATCTCCGGCATGCGAGAGGAGCAGGGGAGACGATAGGGAGTGAGGGCTTGTCGGGAATTCACTGTTTTTTCTTTTGAAAAAAGGCCACGACGACAAGCTTTACCGGAGAAAAATTTGACTCTTCTCGATATAATAAATTGTAAACTTCTCTGAATTTGTGCAAATCTATATACATTGTACTATATAAAAAAAACTTGGCAATAGATCTATATAAATGCAGCTAAAAACTATCAAAATTCATTTATGGAGATGTTCACTGTCAAAATTAGGAGACTGTCATCCCAAGTCAAAACTGGGACTGGTCATTCAAAGTCAAATCTGTAACTTAAACTGGGAGCAAAAGAATTTAGTTAGAGTAAAGTGTTATTAACGAAATTGAAAATTCAGTTAGCAAAGTGTACAAATTCAGTTAGCAATCATCACTGACTGTAAAGTGAATGAGCATTAGTTCAGTTAGCTATTCTATGCAAGAAGGAACAACTTACTGAATTTTAGATTTAAGATGTGAGCATTGAACTGCACAGAGATGTCACGTTTGGTCATTGTATTAGTCATTTCACAGAAAATTCAGAAGTTAACAACAAATTCCATAACATGGTTGTTATCTGACCGACATCAATGTCATCGAGCTCGATGGGGTTCCTTGAGCAAAATCAATCCAATTACAGTCCATCAATGGACATCTGAAGGATTTATATACTATCATCAATCCTTTCCAAATTATACACACATCAATGAAAATAATTGCATGGCCCATTTCATAACCAGCAACTCTGAGCATCATTTTATATGGCTAGAATGTGCTGCCTAAGTTCCCCAAATGCACACCATATGAAAAAGACCATCATAAATCACACCGCATACGGTGCAAGGCACAAAATCTGCATGAATAACTTTAGAGATTACATATACCGACACATGGAATAACTGCCTACTGGCTACGGGGAAGAGTAATGTTCTTTGATGAAATCACTGTACCTTCTAGTCCAGCCGCTGGTTCCTTCAGAACAGATGGCAAAATTGCCCACAGGACAGGTCAATCCAACAGCAGACAGGCCGACGCTTTGCTACCCACCAAGGTGACTAAGAGACCCCTATGAACCGACTGGAAGAACCACGCCGGTGGGATCTGCATCAGCCATTTGGAACCTAAATAGAACAACTACGTGAGATAAAGAGAAATGTAGCAGGCAGAGGGCGGTGCAGACTATAGGGGAAACAAACCGGCAGAGAATGAGAAGCACACCTGTTTGTCAATGGCTAGATTGCCATTCAGTTTAGTTCAGTCAATGTACTCAAGTGACTAAATTCAGTCAATGTACTCCAGTGACATTCGTGTGTAACACTGACATTCAGTTTATTTCTTGTGTAACAAGTGAATTCAGTGACACGATAAACAAGTGATCTTGCTAAAGAAGCTACAGAACATCCACTACATTCAAAACTTGCTGCCATTTAAGCAAGTATTTCTCAGAAAACTGATTAGGACCCCCAAGAACCCAGTTAATCTGATGACATATTGACATACATAGTTTCAATGCTCCAAAAAACTGTGATCTTTTACTCAATTTTACAGTGAACTTGCTACTCAAAAGATAGACTAAATTCGAATGTTCCCAAGCTTCAAGATAGACTAAATTTGATAGCATCATTGAAGCTACAAGATATACAAAAGAAACATTTTGGAGTAGGACATGGGAGGTAAGAAGAGGGGGGAGCTGCACCTTGGCAAGTGGGGGGAGAGGACCCACGACGGCGAGGAGGCGCATGCGGCCGCGGGGACTGGGTTAGGCCGTGGGCGTACGGGGGGCGGGGGCGGGTGTCTTGGACGAGTCTGGGAGGTGGCGGCGCTTGACGGACTCGGCGGCGTACGCAGCCTCGATGGCCTAGAGCTCCGCCTCGGCCTCGGCGTCTCGGCGACGCATACGGCGGCGCGCGCTTAGAGAAGACCGGCTTCGTGGCCTACGGCGTCCAGCCATCGAGGAGGTGGTCGACGACGCGCATGGGCATCTCCGGGTTGCCGCCCTCGGGGAAGATGCCGCTGGATAGCAGATCGAAAAAAATCAAGCTTTCCTTCTCCTCGCCGTGATTCGCCATGGGGAACGATGAGAGGAACGAGGAGAGGGGAGGCAACGCAGCGGGGGTATGGGAAGAGGGAGCTCCGGCGACGTGCGGGAGAGCTGTGTGGGGGAGAAGAGGAAGGGAGCTCTGGCGCCGGGGAGCTGAGCAAGGAGCTTCGGCGAGGGGGAGACGAGCAGGGGAGTGCGGGGAGTGCGTTGTTTGTCGGATGAAAGGGGAGTTTTTTTTTGCACAATGTCACCGGGGACATCTTTTTTCGGACGGAGTACTTGATAAGCTTCTCTGGCCGCAGAAATTGAAAATCTTTTTAACATGTCTTTTGCCGCAAAAATGTAGTAGACAAGGCACTCATTTTTTATGCATACCTGGAGTACCGTTGCCTTCTACGGCTCTTCGTAGTGTGTGTACTTGACATCAACGCCGATTCTCTTGAACGACATGACGACGAGCTTTCTACTTATCGTGCACACCATCTTGTCCACATCGCGAGCCTTGCTTGTGCAGACGACGTGGAGCTTGTTGCTGCCGTGGAGCTCGACGTCCTGAAAGCTCCCCAGTGTACTTGCGCTTCCTCTTGTACAGAGGGCCATGACTCTGATTCCTATCTTTTGATTTGTGGGGAGAGTTTGATGGAAGAGATGGGTAGATGAAGCCGGAATGGATGAGATTGATAAGAAAAACTGGCAATGGTGATTTCAGTGAGAAGCGGAGGTGAAGGAATCACTTCCGAATGGTCTTTTAATGGCAGTTTTCTAGAGGCAGTGTGGTGGGGGAGGTGGTGCGAAGCATGGTGGGGTGGTGCTCTCAGCCATAACATGGCAAATGCAAAGACGTTCGGCAATGTGGAGGCCATGCTAGTGCATTCGAAATCCGAAACGGCATTGCCTCCTTTTTGTGAACAATTTCAAGTAGGCACGCAACTGTCAGAAATGACATGATTGTGTTTTTTGGTGAATTTTCTTACTGAGTGCACTTCTTGGATATCATGATAAAACTGACTTGTACTGCATGAAACTGATTTTATTCTTCATATAACGTGTTAGATCACATCTCAGGATTTCATACAGATGTAAGCACACTACTTTTTTGATGTAGTTCATTTTTTCTTTTTTTATATATTACAGTGATCAATTTTTTTGTGGGGTTGGAGTGTTGTGTGGGTAGGGGTACCGGACTGCTTTGCTTAACAAACCGGGGTGCATTCTTTATTTTAACCAAACTGCAATGTAGTTCATGCTTCAACTGGACGAACAACATTGTTGTATGCCGCAGACTACATTTGTACATTGAGTTGGGGATCCCTGTATTTATTTATGAGAGCGAACTAGATTTTCTAGCAGTGCCCACACACATTTTTTCTTGTGGTTATTCATTTAAAAAAAGTGTTTAATTTTTCCTGTTGTTTTATTTTGGTTTTTTAATTCTTGTAGTCACTATTTTATTTTACTGGGCTATGGTATTTTAACCACTCTTGCGTGTTGCGCCTGCGTTGGGGAGAGAAGACACATTCGGCCTAAGTAGGCCTGCCGACGCGACAACTTCGCGGTGTGCTATGTGTATGCGCTAAGGTTTAGTTCCACCTCGTCCGTCGAGAGCGCCCGCGATCGGTTTATAAGCCTTAGCGAGGCAATGGTTTAGAACTCCTCTAGTTACTGATAGGGCGCTTATACACGGTGCTCCCTGCACTGTTCCACCTGACCTATGTGCCCTTGTGTGCCTGGCCCCATGTATCGGTTGCGTCGAACGGACTCGCCTATACAGTATATCTAGCGGCGCATACCTAGTACGACACTTGTGGGGGCCTGGTTGCACCTCGGTGGTCAATATTTTTTCCTTTTCCGTGCAACACACTTCCTCTTGTGCTTCATTTAATCAGGTACATCACTGCA
The DNA here is from genome assembly GCA_022496015.1 of Hordeum marinum. Classification (NCBI taxonomy): domain Eukaryota; kingdom Viridiplantae; phylum Streptophyta; class Magnoliopsida; order Poales; family Poaceae; genus Hordeum; species Hordeum marinum. Next base: position 195,795,257 of record CM039675.1, on the reverse strand, counting down.
TCTACACACCTTGTGCACTACATGATATTGCTTTCGTGAACTGCATTCACCTTATTTAGAATGGTCTGTGAATTATAATTTTTTAGAAATATAAATATTAATGAGCTGCCTTTAGTGGGTGGGAGGAGCTGCAGTCAAGGTACACCATTTTTGGTCTTCCTTTTTGTTGGTAACATAAGTTTTATTGATTGTCCTTCATTTTTGGTAACATAACTTTTATAACTCCCATTTAATTTTCACTTTTATGTTCTGTGTGGCTAGACCTTTTGCATTCCTATATACTTTGGCCAACTTCTAACCTTCCTTTGCATTTCATTCCCACCGTAGCCTCAAGTTCTCTCCTTCCTTGAGCCTCCCTTTCTTTCTTTTCATTTACTAGGGTTTGTTGCGATGGCTTCATGCCCCCGTGTGAAACTCTCCTGCTGCGGCCATGGTTGTGGTGTGTCGAGGCGCTACGGTTGCTGAGCTTGCTCGTAGGCCTGCCGTGCTCGCCGCGCGAGCGGGGCATCTTGCATACGACACTGTTTTCACGAAGGGATTGGACCTGGACCATATCAACATCATTGCGTTCTATTCCGCTCTGCTTCGCCGTGGCCTTGGTCGCACAAGTCCTTTTGTCCGTCAGCTTATGTCCACAAACGTTGAGACTCACTACAAGATGGTAAATTTCGTTTGATCTAATTTTTTCTTTGAGACTTTTATTAGTTTGTATAATTCCATACGTTTGTGAACTTCTAGTGCTTTAGGAGCGCACTTCTTTTGTTTATTGAACTGCACGGTGTTCTTGTATCTTGTTTTTATTTTTTCCTTGCGTGAATGGAGCTCGTGTTTGTTTTGCATGTACTATGATGCTACATGGTTACAATATGTGAACTGCATAAGTATGAGATGAGCACTACCAGCTTGCACAATTTTTTCCTCGTGTACTATGTGAACTACATACAACTACTTTACGTACTGCATGTTAGTTAGTAGTGTACTTCATATTAGCATGTCCGGTACTGCATATACCTCCCTTGCATAAGAGGTTCGTGAACTGTGTGTGCGTTTTATCTATACTGCTTGTTAGTCTGTTGTGCACTTCATCTAGCTCGCGTCATGTTCTATGTGCATGTTTGTTTCTGCTGTGTGCACAACATGAGAATTGTACTAGTAGTATCGTCCTCTAACGGTATCATTATTTTTTGTAGAAAATCCACCAACGAGTTGTTACGTATCTTTGGCTCAAGAAGAATGGTACTCTCCAAGTTGTTCTCGGCAATGGACACCCGAATCTAGCAAAGTATCGTGTAGGCCTTTTTGGGTGGCTGTATCTGCAGAAAGTCTGGATAGACTTCACCACTGAAAATGGCTTGAATTCTCGCAAGTTGTTGTCCTCAAATTTTTTGAATTCGAGGATCGTATGTTTAAAATCACGTTTGATGTGATTGGTTAAGATTATGAGGTTGATTGTAATAAGTACTTTTGCGAATGCAATGCTTCACCTTTGAATTGATTGTAATAAGTACTTTTGTGATTTGAACCGCCTGGCTTATAGGTCATAACTTTGTGATATCTTTGAGCTAACTGCATTGTCTTTATGGTTTGTGGATGAAAGTGCGTCAATGTTTACTCCAAACTGCTATGTATATGATTTTCTCTATACATCATTTCTCTTATATGGTTTAGTGGAAGAACTCAAAGTCAGCGGTAAATTCGTATTTACACAAAATTCAAACTGCTACATAAGTCATACAGATATGCAAACTTCTATATATATGATTATGTTACAGTATCTATTTGGTCGTTAACCTACTGCTTCTTCGCGGTGACTGGATTGCGTCTAATATTGCACTTTGTCTTGTTTTCCGTGGCGCTGTTGCCGCTTCTTGTCTTTGCACCGTTTCATTTGTAGCCCTTTCCCTGGCTATTGATAGTGGTTTTTGTTTTCCAGCACTATGAACTACAATGTTCTTTGCTCCTCGTGTGATGATTGATGGTGGTTTTTGTTTTCCAGTGTTGTGAACTGCATCCTTTCGTGCTCCTACCTTGTTTTTTGTTTGTGTTGTCATTCTCAGTTGTTTGTGTACAGCTGCATTCCCTTCTGTTTTCTGTCTCTTGTTTGGTGGTCTTGGCATTGTTTCTTCTTGTTCTTCGTCCTCTTCACTCTCTTCTTCTTCCTCCTCCTCCTCTTCTTCACCTGCTTCTTCATAAGCCACTTCTTCTTCAATTGTATCACCATCTTTTTCTGTGATTTAATCTTCTTCGTCTTCCTCGTTTTGTGATCTTGTTCTTTCGGGACAAGTTCTTGAATTGTGTCTCTTCCTTTTTTGCAGATGCTGCAAAGTCTCAGTTTCGTCCATTTCTTAGTGTTGTCAGCGGAATCTCTGTTTGGTGGTCTTGTGGGCATTGTTTCTTCATGTTCTTCGTCCTCTTTAATCTCTTCTTCTTTTTCTTCCTCCTCTTCTTCATATGCTTCTTCATAAGCCACTCCTTCCTCAATTGTATCACCATCTTCTATGTTTTCATCTTCTTTGTCTTCCTCGTTTTGTGATCTTATTCTTTCGGGGCAGGTTCTTGCATTGTGTCTCTTCCACTATTTGCAGATGCTGTAAAGTCTCGGTTTCGTCCATTTCTTAGTGTTATCAGTGGAATCTTTGTTTGGTTTTGCATCACCATGTCCATGGTTTTCTTGTTCATGTTTTCATTTACATGTCCTAGAATCGTGCTCGTTGATGGTATTGCCTGACTTGCACCTTCTTATTCCCAGTGGCCGACCATCACTGTCCAACTCAGGCTGTGGCTTACTGTTTTTGCCATCATTTTTCTCCTTGCATGCAACCTGTTCTTAGTTGCATTGCTCCCTTTCTTCCTCCCTCTCGTGTTTGAAATAGGAGGTGAAAGAATTGTTTCTTTTTTTATTGCATGAGTAGCACTGTGTTCGACATGTTGTACTTGCTCGGTATTCTTGTCAAGTTGGGAATTCTCTGCTTGTTTTATTTTTGCTTCTTCTTCTTCTTCTTCTTCTTCTTCATTAAGCACATCAACTTCCTCGATCAGTGCCCTCATTCTAGACAACACCCCGTGGTACTCGACGTCGGATATTGTCCCTCTGTTTGCAAGGTCCATTGCTGTTTCTGACAGCAATTTTCTACAGCAAAATAGTGAACTTCCATCTAGTGATTTTTTTTCATAGTCTCTTCTGTCAAACATTGGATTTGATCTTCCGTTTAGGGTGTATCTTTCAATGATGTACACCCGAGGCATCTTCTTTACTCTCAGGTGATTGAGCAAGCATAGCACATGTACGCAAAAGAGCCATGCAGACAACACACGTTTCTTTGTTTTGTAAGTGAACTACGTGAAATTAATAAACACATCTTTTTTGTTATCTATACATTTTAAGGAAGTGAACTCACTTGGTTTTGTGAGTTACTTGTGTATGTGGACTCCTAAATTTCAGTCAGTGAGCTTCATGCATAACTTTTAGAAATTAGGATTTTTCGTGCTAGCGAGCCGCACCTGTGTGTGTCCAGACACCGTTCTTTTCATTGGAGACCACCTAGAATCCATGACTTGCCCAATCAAATGCATCTGATCTGTTGTAGTGGTGTATGAGGTACTTTGTTGGGTTCTCAGAGCACTGTTCTGCTCGAAATGCATTGTTGCGGTAGAGTGTTTCTTTGAAATCTGCAAAAACTGCCCTTGTGTATACTTTTGATAGTTGAACTTCGAACCCAAACTTGGTCGTTGTCTTTAAGTTTGTCTGCATGATCAGAAATGCAGTGTTACAAATCAGAGAATTGAAAATATTTTTAGTTTTTGTAGTTATTCAACAGTTTTTATGGACAATTTATTTACCTCATTTCCAACTATATTTGCGTGCTCGACGGCCTTCCTGGTCTGAGCGCACTTGTCCACCTGTTGAATAAAAAGTTGGAGATCATGCTTCTCTTTGACAAAGTTTTTCTTCAATATATGGTTTATGCTCTCGCTTATCTGCGTGGAAGTCATCCGAGCACAGAAAATATCCTTGTAGGAAGCTGAGATCCACTTGTGCCTGTCGTCCCGCAACGAATTCATCACTTTGTCATTTTGCAAGTTGTATTTCTGCATGAGGTCCTTCCATGCCCACTCAAATTCTGATGGCATTAGTGGGTGGTTCAACACCGCAGTGAGTTCATCCTTGAGTTTCTCGTGCGCCTTATACAACAAGGCGAGGTGGTCCTTATACTTCTTCATGATATTCCATCAACACAACTTATGCAATGTATCCGAGAGGCTAATTTTTAATGCTTCCCTCAATGAAGAACATTGGTCGGAGATTCACAAGTAGTGTATTCTTATAAAGTTGTTTATGTGTTAGAAAGATGGAACAAATAATAGTGTACCAAACAAACGTAAGTATAGAAGTGTTGTATTGTACCTGTGAGCACACAGATTGGTGGTTTGTAGTTCATGCATCTCGAATGTTTTGAAACCCCACTCGAACGACGGTACCGTTTCATCTTGCACAAGGGAGACAACAAATATGGTGCTTTGTATATCATGGTTCACAACCACGAAGACTCCCAACGGCATGTGGAATTTGTTAGTTTTATATGTCATGTCAAATGTAATGCAGTCTCCAAAATCTTCATACGATCATCTGCAACTTGCGTTGGCCCAAAAGACGTTTCTTATACGACTATCTGCATCCTTGTCATAATCATTGAAGAATTTTGGGTTGATCTTCTTCATCTTCTCGAAGAAATCCAAAAGTTTCACGACGTCATCTTTCGACTCTTCTCTAGCAAATTCCCGCCTCCTGGATTTCAAACACAATGCAAACTCATCTTATCAAATAGGAAATACTTAACCCACAAAATGCTCAAGTGATACGTTCTGTGACGTGCTTACTTGTTGACGCAGTCGCCGCTAGTATGTCCCATGAACTACAGACCACCAGACATACGCGGCATCGTTGACATCATCTGTGCATGTGTGTGGTTGTCTATCTGCATGTCCTTCACCAACTGGTCAATCAAAGGATCGTCTATTTTGTGTGAGTGCATGTGCAAAAGCATCCCTAGGCTTTCTAGCATCTTGTGATTGTGGTTGAGCTCAACCGTTTCTATCACAAAACTCCCATTCTTCCTCTTTTTGACTCTAATTCCTGCCTTGCAGCCAATCCTTTTTGCTATCTTCTCACGTTTTCGGTCATAATCTGCCACACTCTGCTTGTGCGGCCCCTCTCTTGAGCAGACAATGTAAGCATTTGTCTTGTGTTTTGCCCTCTTGCGTATGCCATACCCTGCATATCTAGAATAATTGTTGTAAAGTCTCATGCATTGTCGTATGAGGTGAACTTCATTCCAGTGGCAGGTATGAAGTTTGGCGGCATGTTTTTATCCTGCATCAAGTGCAATGCTCTATGAGGCAAAGTGCACTGTTCTATTTAAATACAAGGACCGCATACGAGTTAAGAAAGCACTGTAATGTTACTAAGTTTTCGAAAGAGACTACTATATTAGATGTTAGACCAAGCTTCACAGTAAATGCCAGTGTGCACTGCAATGTTATCTCAATGGACTGCAATTTTTTAGGACATAAACTTACATGTGTGTAATGTCGTTCATCCGATGGAGTTTGCAGCTCGCCAGGTTGTATTGGACATGGTGGGGTTATAGAAGATCTGTGTAGTTGAGGATCTCGCGGTGGCAATACCGAGGAGGACTTGTATCTGCCGTTGACTTCTGACCGAGGCACCCATGGTGCACTCGAAGCTATGTTTCTCAGTACAGTAGGTGCACGTTGAGCTCTGTTTTTTCATGCAGCAGGTGCACGCTGAGCTTTGTTTTGTGCTGCACCAGGTGGACACGGTGGTAATCCAGTATTGTGGAGATGTCTCACTAGATTGGTTTGAAATTGCTGGAGTGGGGGCACATCATCATAATGATCATGATCTACAACATCATGGTGAACAACATCATCATTGTCCTTTCAAACATGCTGTCCAATTGTAGTGAACTCGTGCTTGTACTCTGGGTTGAGAACTATTATTGGCTCATCTTCATCATCATCATCTTCATCATTATGTTGGTGAGTGCCCTCCCACATGATGGTGACATCATCGTCATCTTTGACTACCTCTTATTCCTGGAAGAAATCTTCTTCCGAAGAGTATTGCACCCTGTTTGTTGTCGTGAAGAATCATCGAGGTATCTCAGGGGTAACCCAACCAGTGTCTCTTTCTGAAAAAGCTTGACTCTCCTAAAAGTTGATGGTACCTGGGTTGTCAATTATGCACGGCATTTTGTTTCTCGTGAATGTCATTTCCTGCACAAAACGACCGAGCTTCATTGTCAGGTAAAATGAACTGAATCATACAAACTGCATTGTGGTTAAAAGGGCACTACAAACTAAAATGCATGCATACTTCATTACCCCGCAGGGTGAACTGAATTAGTCGCACAACGTCATTATTCATAGTTAACCTGCCCACGATCCTCCTTCGTCGAATTGGTGCGATGTCGAGGCCACACCAATCCACATCCAATGAAGTCCGTGGAAGAGGTGTTGCTGCGGCAGGTGTTGCGGGTGTTGGAGGAGATCGACGGCGGCGCTACCAAGCTGCTGCCATGGAAGAGGTGCGATATGCAAGCGGGGGCGGCGCTATAGGGTTGCTGCCATGGAAGAAGGCCCGGAGAGGGGTGACGGCGGCACAGCTTAGCTGATGTCGTGGAAGAAGGCCGGGAGTGGAGGGGCGGCTTCGCTGTTGGCCGCCTTCGTGGGAGAAGGTCGGGAGGGGAGGGACGACTATGCCCCCTGGCCGCCGCCACGGGAGAAAGCGGGGAGGGGAGGGGCAACATCGCTATCAGGCCACTGCCACGGAAGAAGGCCGGGAGGTGAGGGGTGACGGATCTCCCATGCTGCTTCCGCGGTAGAAGGCCGAGAGAGGAGGGGCGTTGGTGCTCCTAGGCCGTTGCTGCGGTACAGGGCGGGTAGGGGAGGGGCGGCGGCGTTCCTAGGCTGCTGCCGCAGTAGAAGGCCGGGAAGGGAGGGGTGGCGACGACGATCTGGTGGGGGATCTAGTGTTTCTAGAATAAGCTAGATGTTATTAGAATAAGACTCTTAATAGGTGTTATCAATATAGACCCACCCTATATTATATATATAATACACACACACACACACAAGAATAAACACTATTATGATCACGAGATGAGAATACTATTCTGATAACTACCTGACTCGTCCCAGCAATAGCACTTGAACTTATCCGAGTGCTAGGTTGAACTTCCGCCAAAAGTGCCCAAATGAGGTTTGCGATATACCATTGGAAAGCTATGGACATAGGTATAACAGCCTAGAGTAGTTTTCAAAATTGTTTTTCTTCATACAAAAAACATGAATCGTATTTTCGAGCCTATTTCTAGACCATTTATCGAAACGAGGCAAATGAGATGGTTTTGGATAGCTGCTGCAAATCCTCTCATTTCACATGTTGAACATTTTCCAAAATTCTCTATGGTTAAATAGGAATGTTAAAAATGGCAGAATTTCAAAAACCGAACAGTCGGGTTCATATTTCAGGGTTAATTTTAAAACGGCTAGTCTGATCGACGCATAAGATATGGCATTGAAAAGCTTATGAAAATGCACATCTTTTCATATAAAAAGTTCGTTCCAACTACAAATAGTTTAAATGTAATTTAGTAAATGATAGAATCTGTAACGAGTTCATATGTTCGCGTTATTTTCTCAGTTCTTTGTCGGAATTCAGAAAATGATATGGCGTTAGAAAGCTTTAACAAATGCGAAACTTTTATATGTAGATTGTTTCTTCCATTTTTTTACGGTCTTAAGTCAATTTCGAAAGGGGCTCAAAATGTATTTTGTCCGTAATTTCTGCACATTTTATCTGAATGGCGCAAATAATATACTGTTGAAAAGCTACTGAAAATGCCAAAACTTTTCATGTAGATGTTTTTTTTCTCATTCCTAGCATTTTCAAGCAATTTCGAAAACAACAAGATCACCCGTTTTGCCTTTTATCGTGAAACAGATTCTTCGAAAATGTACCGTGTGAAGAACTTGAACTTCTCGACACGTCTACCTTGAACTTCACTTTTTTCAGGTGGTGTATTTTGCTCGTAACTCTCCATCCACTCATTGAAATTGAGCAAATGGTATATGGATGGAAAGCTGTTGTAAACACACATTTTTCCGTGTTGATCGTTTTTTCATACTCGCGACGGTTTAAAACCAAATTCACCTGACATTCATTCAGTGTAGTAGTTGAACTTCCTTCTGTTTTCAGGGTTAACTTTTGTAACATATTTTCATTTGTAATTTCTCACCCATTCGTGGGTGTTACACAAATGATATTCCTTTTTGTACATGCCTCTATCATGATAATTTTTTAACTTTCTTCGACCGAGGACTTGAACTTATAGCCACAAAAATTTGGACATTGCCTTTTTATTCATTTTTCTTATATTAAACACGCACCATGTAGTATGTGAACTTTCTCCGTTTTTACAATTTGATTTTTTTTCTTTTTGAAATAGAATTGCTCGCAAATAATAACTGAACTTCTTTGTGGATTGAGAGAATTATTTTAAAACACAAAAACTAATTTCTTTTTTGTGTTTTAAACATGGAAATACAAGGTGAATCTCTTTTGCAAGAATTTTTAAACTTTACCGGGCAGAGCACGTGAACTTCTTTCAACAAATAGTTAAGCTTTTAGTTTTCTATTTCCTTGTAGTACTTGAACTTCTCGTTGTTTTCACTATCAACTTCTGTCAGGTTTTTTGTTTGTAATTCCACCGCGTTATTGCTGACGACTCCTTCCTCCGGCGCTACCGCAAGCTCCATGCCCCACCCCTCCTTGGTTTCCTAGGTAACTTCGAACCCTTCTACCCTGCCGATCTGCCACAGTCGATGTAGACTTTTCTTCCCCATTCCTACCTGCCCCCTCCCACGATTGGATCATGTAGTACATGACCTTTCAATTGTTATTAATTTTAACTTCTGTCTATTTTAGATCGAGTAATGGAAAAAATATGAGTTTTTATAGACATTGAACCGCTCTAACTTTTTTATTTCACTTCTTTGTGTTTTTTTAGAAATGTGAAAATTGAAGTTTTGCTAGAAAGAACAAACTTCTTCATTATTTTTAATAGTACTTATTGGTCTTATTGGTTTTATTCTTTTAATAATGAGAAAATTATGAATTATTTATGGACATCGAACTTCCCAATTTTTCAAATTTAAACTTCTTTGTTTTATTTGTTAATGACGGGGGGAATCCTTTTTTCTCATATGAAAGCACATACAATGTAGTACGTGAACTTCTTTGTTAATTTATTTCGAACTTCATATCTTTTATTTTTTGATCAAAGAATTGTTCCCAATTTAAAAAAACATTGATTTTTTTGCATCATTTCGTGAAATGTTCATGCATTTTTGAAAATGTTAGTAAAACAACCATTAGTTTCAAAAAATGTTTCCAAATTTCAAAAAATACCTGTCGATTCATTGGTAACAAGGAAATTCTATGTTTTTAACAGACAAAAAAATCATTGATTTTTGGTTTTCCGTCTACGTCAAACTACTTTATTTATTATTTGAACATCTTTATATTATTTCTTTGGTAACAAGGAAAATCTAATTTTTTACATATATCAGACTTCTCTATTTTTGTAATTTGGACATCTTAGTTTATTTCTTTTAGTAACAGAAAAATCCTAGTTTTGTAATAAATATTTATATGTGCTCAACGGAAGGGGCTTTAGGAAGCTCAATGAGGCTCTCATCACCTTCCTACCCAAGAAACAAGATGCCTCCTCCCTCACTGACTATAGGCCGATCAGCCTTATCCACCTTTTGGCCAAGCTGATTGCCAAAGTTCTCTCTCTCCGGCTTGCTCCGCGGCTCCCTGACCTTGTCTCCATCAACCAAAGTGTGTTCATTGCCGGCAGATGCATCCACGACAACTTTCTTCTGGTTCAACAAACAACCAAGCACCTTCACAGCCGCAAGCTCTCCCGCGTGCTCCTCAAGCTCGACATCGCCCAGGCATTCGACTCTATCTCATGGCCTTTCATGTTGCAAGTTCTGCGCCATCGTGGCTTCGGTCCCCATTGGTGTGAATGGATCTCCATTTTCTTGTCCACCGCAAGCACTCGCGTCCTCATCAATGGATCGCCAGGCCCCCGATCATTTACGCCAAGGGGCTGCGTCAGGGCGACCCGGGGTCACCTATGTTGTTCACTATCATGATGGATATGTTCAACTCTCTCATCCTGCACACGATCCAAGCCAGGATTCAACATCAACTCACTCCTACCCACATGGCCTCCAGCTTCTCTCTCTACGCAGTGGATGTGGTGATCTTCTGCCACCCGGATAGACAGGACCTTTCCACGCTTCGAGAGATGTTACGCGTCTTTAGTGGCACCTCCAGCCTGCACACAAATTTTGCCAAGTGCTCTGCTCCTCCCATCTAATGCTCTCTGGCGCACGAAGTGACTATCGCGCATGAGCTAGAGTGCTCGATCAATCCCTTTCCCATTACTTACCTTGGGTTGCCGCTCTCGATTCGGAGAATCCATTCCTCTCACCTCCTACCACTCGTGGACCGAATCCGCAAGAAACTATCCACCTGGCGGGCATCATTGCTGGCCCGAGGCGAGCGGCTTGCCCTGGTGCGTCATGTGCTCTGCGCCATGCCCGGGTACCTCCTCGCGGCCATCATCCTCAACGCCCACGTGCTCAAGCTGGTTAACCGGGTCATCCATGAGTTCTTGTGGCACGGGAGGAGAGACTCTACGGCAGGCCAATGCACGGTCAACTGGCGCTACGTCTGCATGCCTCTCGAGCTTGGTGGCCTTGGCATCCGGGATCTACGACGCACCGGAATCTCCCTCAGCACCCATTGGTTGTGGCTTTAGCGCACAGACCAGTCGTGTCCTTGGAGCCATCTCTCTATCCCTTCTGACCCTGAGGTTCATGCCATCTTTCGTGCCTCCACGCGGTGGGAACTTGGTGACGGGTGCTCCTTCAAATTTTGGACGGACCACTGGATCCACGGGTAGTCAGTTACCGAGATCGTGCCCGCCATCTATGATATGGTGCCAAAGCGACGCCACAGAACTCGCTTGGTCGCTGATGGCCTCATGGGCAAGCTTGTATCCAAGACATAGTGGGCGCCTTGGGCTCCCTTGCCACGGTGCAATACATCAAACTCTAGCGACGCGTGCACCCGACGACTCTTACGGATCAGCATGACAAACTTCGATGGGAATGGACTGCCAACGGCCTCTATTCTGCCAAGTGTTGCTATAAAGTACTCTTTCTTGGCTCCGCCAAGTCTCCACAGGCAGAACTCACCTGGAAGACTTGGGCCCTTCTCAGTGTCGAATTGTTCATGTGGCTCGCCCTACAAGACCGATGTTGGACCAACGAGAGACTATCATGTCACGACCTTCCACACCCCCCCGTGTGCGTATTCTGCGACCAAGCTTCCGAGTCCATGCAGGATCTCCTGATTGGCTGCCCTTTCTCCCGCACGGTCTGGCACGACATCTTCTCCAAGCTTAGGCTCAACGCTACCATGCCTATAGGACATGAGTCATTCTTTGACTGGTGGCAGGAGGCCACTTCGTCTGCTCCAACGTCCCTCCGTAAAGGCACCGCCTCTCTCGAGATCATCGTGGCCTGGACCATCTGGAAGCATAGAAACACTTTCATCTTCGACAATGCTCGACCTTCCACCGCTGAGGCCACCCAAGCCGCCCTTGCCGAGGCTAGGTTCTAGGCTACGACAGAAGCCAAAGGGCTACCTGTTTTCATTTCGAACCTTCTTCTATTCCTGTTCTTGCTAGCCTAGCCATCTCAATGTGTGGCTTCGCATAGCACATGTAATTCTCCCCTTCTATCAATCAAATGATAGACTTTTTGTGTATTTTAGAAAAACTAGCAAGCTGTCTATGTTTTCAATTGAAGCTTGTCACGTCACTACCATGAGATGGATGGCTCGTTACATTCTGACTTGTGTACTCTTGCTTCCTAGCATGGCACATTACATCCTCTCTTGTTTGAGCAATGTGAAACAGCTTCTGCAATCTTTATCTCAGAACCTTGTGAGGAATGCTCTTGAAGGCATCGTCATCTTTCCATCTTGATGATTTGTATTTTGGACATTCACTTAAGTTGGCATAATCCTCCCAGAACAGAACGCAATTATTCTCACAAACATGGATCATATCATATCCAATTCCAACTGCACGGAGGAAATTCCTCATTTTACTGTTGGTTTTTGGAAGCTCAGACACAACTTCGAAACAATGGCAGAAAGTAGTCACTGTCGCATTGAATGATTTGTTGGTCATCTACTAAGATGTCTTCACCTGAAGGAAGCTGACAATAGCTGAGGATACTAACAGCTTACAACCTGCATTGACTACCACGTTGCATTGCTCCAACATGCAGGCTCACCGTTTATCTTGTATAGGTGTAAATTCTCGAAATGCATGAGCATTTTGTAGCATCATTTCAATGTTGATGAAATTCACTAGCTCGGCCGCCACCTCCTCCTCCTCCTCTTCCTCCTGACCATTAGCCAAATCTACAAGGTGATATGTTGCTTCCACATAGTCCGTAACATCGATGTTCACAGCTTCACCATGATGAACCCACCTGGTATATGTGACTGGCATCCCATCCAAGTGTAGATGATTTTGCATGGTTGACTAGGGTCTTGAAACTGAATTCATTCCACTAGTACATGGGCAGTGCACATCTGCTTTTGGACCATTGTACTGAACTCTGATGAAGTTCATGAAGTTTTCAACATGCTTGACATATGCAGGGGAGAATCATCGAGAATAGGTTATCCAAGTCATGTCCATCTGACAGGCATACAAGTTAGTTCTTGCACAAAATATTATAGCAAAAACATATGTGGTTTTTTATATAGTCCAAAAAAATATCTAGGTCGATGTCTAAAGCTATGGCAAGATATTTGGACAAGCATGTCTAAGTAAGAAAATATATGTAAAGCTAATCCAGTAAACAAATTGAGTGCTAAATTATGGCAGACTATTTGAACAATCAATGAGGCCGAGCACAGAGCCATAGAAGGCCAACTATAGAACAAAGATTGAGTGTAAAACATTGTCGAGCTATTTCACCTAACAGATTGTCTACTAGAACATGGCACCCTACTTCACAATACATACATGGTCCTAAAATAAGGCATGATATTTTAGCAAATAAACAGGTGTGGCATGACATCTCAGCAAAGCAGACTGAGTGTAGAAGAAAGCAAGCTAGATTTTTAAGAAGGGAATATTGGTGGAAAAGTATTTAAGCTTGCATCTATCATCTAACATCCAGTGCTACTATGACATGCTCGGGTCCTCAGTCTAGAATTCACGTACCATGGGAGAAGCTGGTCGCCGTGCGTCTTCACTCGCTCATCGCCAGCAGTGGCGGTGCGGTTGGAGGACGGCAGTTTACGAGAGCCTACTATGGGACCAAGAGGATCGCCGTGCGTCCCCGTGAGGAACCACGACGACGATGATTCGGAACGGCGGGGAGGGTAGCTTTGGCAAAGTAAAAGGAGTGGAAGTGGGCAGGGGGAATATTATTGGCTAGATGGCACAATGAGCGGGGGAATTTTGCCCGTGGTCGGTTTCTCTGAATGTGTTCCCATGTGTTAGTGAAGAGGCTAAGCCGAAGCATGTTCCCTTTGGATGAGCGGTGTGCCAGACCAACCATGTGAGGGGCGTAATGCGAACGAGAAATGCTCATTGTAAGTGTACCTACTTTTACTTTTGAACTCATAAAGTATAACACTTAGTTTTGGTGCTTCATGCGATCCATCTATACAGTTCGTGACTAAGATGGCTAGGGAGAATATTTTCCAGCACGATAGGCCTAGAGTTTGGCTTAGTCGGTTTGACAAACAAAGCGAGAGAAAGATACAAAATGCATGAACATGTAGTGGACGTACTTTTGGAGGGCCTATGAGAAATTGTGTATGTAAACCCTCGGGTTTTTACTTGGCATATTTGCATTGTCACAGGTCAAAGATTCTAAACTTTGACCAAGTTTATACGTGCAAAAACGATGAAATTCACAATATCAAGTAAATACCGTTAGATCAATATATTTTCATACATTATATTTTTATCATGAAAGTTTACATATTTTTTGATAAACTCTGATAAAATTTATCATTTGGCAAAAAAAGCTTGGTCAAACTAATTCATTTGCAAAACAATTCAGTCAAACTTGAAAAGTTGACTTAAAAAATTAATTTGCAAGACTAAATAAAATCGAGGGGTACAACATATTAAATTTCATATTATTATACGCGAAAAATTAAATTCACGCAAACACATCAGCTTTTCATATAAACTGAACGAGATTCATGCAAACACGACAGATTTTTATTACATTTCGAACATTTAGGATAAAAAACACCCGACCCAAAATCTGCGTCGGCTAACGTCCACTTTTCTTTTTATTCTGCATTGGTGAACATATCGTCCATCTGTCGTTTTCATGAACGACGACAGAGTTGAAGACCAGTGAAGTGAAGGTGCGCTCTCCGGCGAGGAAGAGTAGAACATGGGAGACGGACCAGCCCACTTGGGACACCATGCCCTACCACCTCCCATGCCCTACTCATCCTCGGAGGAGTCTGCTACCTTGCCGATGTCGATGGTCGTGGAAGGTCCGTCATTGTCCACCTGTCATATGCACCCCCAAATGTTGGACGGATGAGCTCTTGTCTTCGGCCATTAGTGCAGCTGAGGACGCGTCCAGCTGCACAGGCAAGGTGTTTTGAGTGGCGCGTTGAACAAGGGTGGTGACTCATGTGCGTTAATGAGTCATCCCGCTTGCCGTCATGTTGAATGTGGTGGTAGGTAGGGGGTGTTTTCTGCTATGGAGTTTAACTCGGTTCTTCCACATTTAAATAGAGGATTCCGCTGAGGCTAAGCTTCAAGTGCGTTAATGAGTCATCGGAGTTTGTTCCTTGGCTGATGAGCAATTTTAATGGCGTAGATAGACGGACGACATAAATGCGGGCAGCTAGTGTTGGCTAGGAACGCTGGTGGGAGAGGAACATGCATGGTTTTTTTATGCGCCACGGTAGTCAGCTACCGGCATGGAAACATTAGAGGTAGCCCTTTTCTCGAATGCGATCTCACATGTCAGTGAAAAACAAAAGCAATCCGCGTTCCCTCGGGTCAGCAGGGGGTGCGACGCGAAAGCGACACTTGTGTTGTCAAGTGTATCGCCTTTTCATTTTGTTGCTTCGAGTGATCCATCGGTAGAAAGATGAAAACATTGATCATCTTTTCTTCTCTTGTTTTGTAGCTAGACTTTTTTTGGAACCTTATTAGTTGTGCCTTTGATCTAAATGCAGTTCCCATTGACACAAGGGACTGCTTTTGTAGATGGATTAGAGGGTTTGGTCAAAATGACAAAAAACAGTTGTAGTTGGAGTTGCTGCTCTTCTTTGGGCAATCTGGAAATTTCATCATTACATTATGAAAGTGCGTTATATCGGCTAGAGGGGGGGGGGTGAATAGGCGATTTTTACAAATTCATCATTTGAGGAATTTGAAATGTGATGAATAACTAGCAGCGGAACAAATACTCAAGTGCATGAGGAACATAGTGACAACATATCTTCATGATGAAATGAAACATGCACAAATAGAGAGTAGCGTGATGCAGGATAAGCAGTGATGAACAAGGTAACTTGAAGAATTTGAGGTGAGGAATTTGTGAAAGTCTTCAGTCAAATTCTTCAAACTGTAACAATCAATTTCATCAACTGATATATGAGGAATAGAGGGGTCGAGGAAATAGAACCAGATAGCTTGATGAAGGCAATGGTTTGATGACCCAGTTCCAACTGCTGTGACAGTTGTACGTCTGTTTTGGAGCGGCCTGGTATTTAAACCAGAGGACACATAGTCCCAGGACACACAGTCCTTACCGTATTCTCCTTGAGCTAAGGTCACATAGTCCTCGCCCAACACTCGTGGTAAGTCTTCATGGTAGACTTCCAAAACCCTCACAAACTGGTCACCCGGCGATCCACAATTTACTGCAGGATGCTCTAGACCAAGGTCACTTCGTGGTCCCCAATTGACTGCAGGAGCACTAGACCATGACGCCTAACCGTTTGGAGGATACACAGTCCTCAAAGGTAACAAGCGTCGGTTCCACACAGGAATTTCTTTAGTGATGCTCAATCACTATGGGTTTTATGGTTTGGTTGTGGGTTTTTCCTCACTGATGATTTTCTCTCAAAGTCCTCAGAGGATGGGTTGCTCTCAAATGACAAGTGTCAGTTTTCTCTCAGAGCAGCTAACCAGCTAGTGGTTGTGGGGGTTGGCTATTTATAGCCAGGGTGCAACCAAACATGATAAGTCATAAATGCCCCCAATGATATGACCGTTATGTGGATAAGAACGATTGGGGACAGCTGGCGCTAAGCACAGCAACGGTCGGAATTTCGAACTATGAAAGTCCTCAGCTTATCATGATCCTCACTTGTAGGCAATTCGCACTGGCGAAATCCTAACTCCTCAGTCAGATCAATTTCCTCAGAGACCAGAAGAACTTTGTCTCTGTCACTGAAAAACTTGTCTGAACTGTAAGAGATTTCCAAAGGCTTCACTCGAAGGATTGTATCGGTTGAGGATTTTGGAGTTGAGCATCAGTTGGAAATTTTCCTTAGTATTACCTCGAACCGCTTTAACAGTACGGTGTTTCCTATGACACAAATAAAGGAAATGAAACTACGAAAACAAAAGTCTTCACGCTTCATATTCCTCATTCATATCTTCAAGGTCACACCAACTTCTTCATTTTCAAAGTCTTCACAAAGTCTTCACCAAAGTCTTCAGAAAGTCTTCAAGAAAGTCTTCACTTGAAGACATTCATTTTTAGGGGTCGATAATCTCCGAATATATCAAACTCCTCATCGATTTATAGAGCTTGTGTACACTCACAAACACATTAGTGCCTTAACCTATAAGTCTTCAATACACCAAAATCACTAAGGGGCACTAGATGCACTAATAATCTCCCCCTTTTTGGTGATTGATGACAAATAGGTTAAGTTTTCAATGGGGATAAACATATGAAGTGAAAGTACAGATTTTGAGGAATCTGATTGCAAGAGAAAGAAGAGCTCCCCCCGAAGATGTGCATATTTGAGGAATTTGCTTTGGGCTGCAAATGCACATGGCAGGTTCAAAACATGGAGAACTCCCCCTATATCTTGTAATTCATACATGCATTTGAATATATGAAATGAAGAATTTGAAATGCGTGAGGAAAATGGTGTCTGACGAAATTCAGCATGCATGCATTAAGGTATTTGAGGAAATAAACATGCGAGGAAATAGTTCAAAAGTGTCAGACCACCATCGGACTTAAGTTTACAACTCAATAACCAAAAACTTCAGAAGAGCGAGAGTTGCAACTTAAACAAAAATAGCCCATATATGTAGACCCACTTGAAGACTAACTCAAATTTTCTCCCCCTTTGTCATTGAGGACCAAAAGGGAAGAAAAAATGGTGACTAATGCCCCATGAGGAATTTCATTTTGTTGGTGAAGAAGGAGCGCCATCGTTGTCGGTGTCGATTGTTGTTGCAGGTCCAGCAGCAGTATCATCAATGTGTTCATCTTCATCGCGCTCGCGAGATGAAGAATAGGAACTGGTGACCATCAGAGGAACTTGGACTTTCTTGAACTTCTTCCGAGGACAGCGAGCAAAGTCTGGATTTTCTTCAAAGTTCAGCTCATCCAGTTCTTCTGAAGAGCGCTTGAGGTTTTCATGAGCATAGTAGTGGTTCCTCTTGACAGTGTTCTGCATCACAGTCATATTCTGCACAATATACCCAAGTTGACGCTTGACCCACTTGTGATTTCGACCGACCTTCTGATGAAGACTTAAGAGAAGCTCACGATCAGTCATCACACGAGGAGAAGTTGCATGATGCTTTTGTGCAGAGGTTTTGGCAGAGAAGTCCTGTGTGGCAGAGTCATCATTGGTGGAGTAGGATGCTGCTTGACGAAACTGACCATCAAATGAACGAGTGCCTTGATCAATGACATCCTTGCCTTTTCCTTCATCAATTGTGCTTTTGAGGACTTCAATCGGGGGCAGAAAACTGAAATGATTCCGGAAGTCAGCCTTAAAGTGAATTGAAGACTTTCTTCTAAGGAAATGCATAATCCAGGGAGCAAAGGGCTTCAACTCAAATGGTGACATAGCAGCATCGGCCAGAGTCCTCATGAAGAAATCGTGAAAATTGATGGGAATCCCATGAATGATGTTGAAAAGCATATTCTTCATGATTCCTTCCACTTCTTCTTCTTCAGAGTTGTGGCCCTTCTAAGGACATAGGGTGTGAGTGAGGATGCGATAGACTGTTCTTGGTACATACAGCAAATCCTTCACAAGAAAGGTTGTCCTTTGAGGCTTTCCAGGCGCTAATTTCTTCATCATCACATTCATCATCTGATTTGGCAGTGGTGGATCATTGAACAGGCAGCGGGCTTCATCTAAAGGAATTGGAACTGGGACAGACTGAAGCAATTCAGAAGAGCTTGCAGTGAAATGAGTTGTTCCGGTCATCCAGTCCAAGACCCAGGAGTTAATGTCTGAGGAATTTCCACTAATGTATAGAGTAGCATAGAATTGAAGAATCAACTCCTTGTTCCAGTCACAGACATCTACACAGAAGGGAAGAAGCCCTGCATCATGAAGAACTTGGAGCACCAGCGTGAATGATGGAATTGACTCCATGTCCACATGAGGAATGTTGTGGTGCTCGAAGATTTTCTTCTTGTCACATAGAACAGTGGCATAGTAGTTCATTTGAGTAGGAGTCTAGAACCTTGTGCGACTAGTTCGAGCAGAATCATATGGATTTGGCCCTGTGAAGAACATGTGTTCATTGAAGAAATTTGTCCTGAGGAATTTGGGGCGGACCGGACCTTTGAATGGCATTCTTTGCTTTGGTTGAAGATTTGGTCGATTTCGCCCCTTGATCTCAGTTGGCATGGGAGGAACAGCAGACCGAGTGATTTGTAGAACAGGTTCCTCAGTAGTGGCCGGAACATCAATTTCCTCTGCTGTTGCAGCTGGAATTTCTTCAGGGTCTGGAAGGTATAGGTGTTCAGAATCTTCAGGTATTTCCTTAGTTTGTGCAGGTGATCGAGGAATCAGCATCAGAGGAGTTGCCACAGGTGAGTTGGGGTGTGCAAATTCCCAATATTCATCATTGATGACATGAGTAGTGTCACCAATGTCAACTTCTTCATCAATTTCTTCAGCGCCAACAGTTAGCAGAAGCTAGGGCGATGATACCTTGGGAGTTGATGTAGTGTCATCAATGACAATTTCCTCATCAAGAGGCTCTGAGGAAGCAGCCGAATGATTCTCTTCTTGGTGAGGAATGTCATATGCTTCTCCAATTGGCACAATAGCATAGGCTGGTGCCGAGGAAATTGGGGTTGCATCAAGAGGTGTAGCTGAGGAACTTGTCAAAGTTTTCAACTTCTTAAACACAAGGGCTCCAGAAGTTGATGCTTTTCTTTTGAGGGGATTTTCCTCAGCATGAGCAGTTTCTTCAGGAACGACAGATGCAGCCGCCCTGGGTGGTTCAGTTTCTTGAGGCACAGTGGATTCTTCAGCAGGCCTATCATGTTCATCAGTGGTCTGAGTTTCCTCAGCAGCACTGGCAGTTGCTTTTGATGCAAAAGCTCTTTCTTTAGCAGTTTCTTCAGGCTGAGCATTTTCATTAGTAGCCTGAGGAATTTCATATTCAGTCTGAGCATTTTCTTCAGACTGAGTCTTTTGTGGTTGCGATCCAGCTGCAACCCTGATGTTGTGATCCTTTACAGTTGCATTAGCAGCCTTGACAAGTCTAACCTTGGTGCCCTTCCATTCAGCATCATATCTTTGTTGATCCAAGGAGAGGGTGCGAATCTTGGACTGAACTGTGACCAGTTGATTTGGGGTCAAGTTCATCACATTTTCGCGCAGAAACTTTTCTTTGCGAGTTTTGTTCCTCTTAGCCCTCTGAGCTTGCTCTCTTTTCCATTGTTCTTCAGAGATGAAGTGGGTGAGGACATGATCCACTTCAGGAGGCAGATTTAGTGAGGAAAGTGGAGTACTTGGGTCCTCATGCCATATATCAATGAAGTTGAGGATCAACTTGGGATCCAACATGAGAGGAACAGAGCTTCCCTTTGCTTTAGCAGCCCTGTGCTGACTCTGTCTGATGATTTCTACCAATTCCTCCTCCTCCTCATCATCATCGTCATCATCTGAAAAATCTGAGGGGATTGTAACCAGAGCCTTGCTGGTGTGAGAGCTTGGTTTTTGACTACGTCTAGCTGTCTTCTTCAGTTTAAGTGGAGAGGGACTGGTTGAAGACTTCGCAATAGTGGAGGGGCTTGCAGTGAGCTTCGGCACTAATGCGAAACCCTCAGTTCTTTTGCATGTTGCCAGATGCACTGGAGTTGAGGACTTTTTGACTGTTGCAGATGACTGAGCAACAACAGTTCGAGGAGCTGAAGATTTTCTGGGCTGAGGCCTTTGACCTTGAGGAATTTGCACTGAAGATTTTGAAGAGTCAATTTTCAGAGCAGGTTTCTTTACCATCTTCTTTGGAGCACTAGCAGAAGCTCCGGCAGAGGCAGCAGCAGCAGAATCCTTGTTGAATTTGTTCACAACCTCTTTGGCTTTCCTCGCCAATTTGGCTTGTTGCTTTTCCCACATGGCAGGAAAGTCCTCACCAGTTTTGAGGCTAGAAGGATCTGCAATTTGGTTAGGAGCAAGAGGAGGCCTACTGCAAGGTGGTTTCACAGCAAATTTCATCATGTATTTTGGAGTTACATAACGATATTCTCTCCATTCTTTGGCCCATCTCCTCTCAATATTTTGCAGACGAATCTTCCTCTGCTTGGTTGTCTCCTTTCCATGAGTTTCTTTGTCAGGTGTGCAATATTCATCATACAGATCCTCAGGGATCTCAAATGCAGTGTGCACATCTGGCTTTTCCCCTCCTTTCTGAGGTTTCTTTCCATCAGACATTTTCTTCAGTTGAGGAATATGAACTTTTGAAGATTCTGAAGAAGTACACAGTTTTTCTTCAAGTAGTGCTGCAAATGAGTTAAGTTGATGAGAATCTAGTGATTCATCAGCGGACATATTGTACCTGTGAATAGAGTATAGGTGCGAAGAATTTGAAGAGGTCATATGCGTTCTCAGAAATTTTAAGAGAGATAGGTGTGAGGAATTTGACCATGGATGTCTTGAGGATTTTTACTAAGTGTTCTTAGCCTCAGGTTCCAGAGTTGTGCAAATTTGAGAATTCGCATAATTGTGGAATCTTGAAGAAAGTCATTACTTAGGGAAAATCATCAAGTATCAAGTATGAGGAGATGAAGGTGCTTGTGTATTTGATTTATAATGTTTAAACACATATTTGAGGAATAGTAGTGGTAGTTGAGGATCAAACAGGGGCAGTAAAAATAAATTTTAATTACCCTGGTGAAGAACACGATGAACACAGAGATGAAATGAGGAGGATCGTCCGTTCAGATCTCCCACGCCCTAGCTTGGTAGAAGGAGACAGCTACAACGGTGGCGGGATGAAGATTTCCGCGGCCGATGCGAGTACAGCGATGACGAGGTTGAGGCAGCGAAGCTCTTCCTCACCGGCGACGATGACTTTAGCGGTGGCGCTTGGTTGGAGCTCGGGAGAGAGAGATGAGATGCGGAGTAACCGAGCATAGTAGTTGGGAAGGGGGCATTTATAGGGGAAGTAAAAACGGATCCTCCCAAAGATTTTGGACATGATTGCCCCTGACCCTTGCTCTCCACGCGACAGGTGTCACCCACGATCTGGGTAGTGAAGATTGTGGAGGATCGTGGGTTATCCAGGTGCGTGAATCGGAACAGTTTGAGCGGGAACTGCCAAAAATTTTGGTAGTTGAAGATTTCAAAGTTTTAGTTCGCAAATTCTTCAGCTGTCAAGGACACAGTGAGGACTTTGAACAAGTTTCAAAGTAGAACGCATATGAGGAATTTGTGAATAGACTGGGTTGAGTTTAGCATAGACGGCGAAGGGTATGATCACATTCACTTAGATGAAAATCAACTTGAAGAATTAGCAATAAGTGAATGATGTTGAGGACATTGAAAAACTCAAAAGTATATATATATATATATAGTCAATGAAGAATATGAGTCTCAAAAGTTTTGAAGAATTTGAAAAGTTGATGTATTTGAAAAACTTGAGGAATTTTCAAATTTGAGGAATTTGATAATTTGGAGAATTTGCAACAGTACTCAATTTTGAAGAACTTCAACTTTTGGTTGGTGGTGTAACCCACCGTATAAGAATGATGATTTCAGACACCGCTTACAATTGTCGTAGAGTTCTGAGAATCAAATTCTTCGTTAATTTCTTCACACTTAGAGAGTTATTCTTCATTGATTGAAGAAAAACGTTACTTTGTGTGTTGCACATCTAAGTCATCAATTTTGCATACGTGTTAGGATGTGTGTTCTTCATCAAATAACATTCGAAGATTCTAAGATATTTAGCTCACACCGCAACTTGCAAAATCTCTTTTCATCCAAGGGCTTTGTGAAGATATCGGCCAGTTGTTCTTCAGTAGGAATGTGATTGATGGAGATGTCGCCCTTGAGTACATGATCTCGAAGAAAGTGATGACGAATCTGGATGTGCTTGGTCTTGGAGTGCTGAACAGGGTTGTACGCAATCTTGATGGCACTCTCGTTGTCGCAGAAAAGAGGCACATTCTTCAGCTTGATGCCCTAGTCCTTGAGGGTTTGCTTCATCCATAGTAACTGAGCACAACACGAGCCAGCCGCAATGTACTCAGCTTCTGCAATAGAGAGTGAAACGCAGTTCTGCTTCTTTGAGGACCAACAGACTAAGGATCGTCCGAGGAAATGGCATGTACCTAAGGTTGACTTGCGATCCACGCGATCTCCAGCATAGTGAGCATCAGAGTATCCGACGAGATGACGATTTGAGACCTTGGGATACCACAATCCAAGTGTTGGTGTGTGAGCTAAGTATCGAAGAATGTGTTTGACAACCTTATGGTGTGATTCCTTCGTAGTTGCTTGGAATTGAGCACACATGCAGACACTTAGCATTATATCAAGCCTAGATGCACATAGGTACAATAAGGAGCCAATCATGGAGCGGTATACCTTCTGATCGAAATCTTTACCATTTTCATCAGTGCAGAGATGGCCTTTTGAAGGCATTGGAGTTTTGGCGCCTTTGCAATCTTGCATGTCGAATTTCCTCAGAACATCTTTGAGGTATTTCTCTTGTGAGATGAAGATGCCATTGTCTTGCTGACGAATTTGAAGACCTAAGAAGAATTTCAACTCTCCCATCATAGACATTTGATATTCTTCACTCATCATATAGGCAAATTCATCACCGTAATGTTTGTCAGTACATCCAAAGATAATATCATCAACATATATTTGGCATATGAACAGTTCATTGTCATAGGATTTCGTGAAAAGAGTAGGGTCGAGTGAACCGGGTTTGAAGCCTTTCTTCATGAGGAATTCCTTCAGAGTGTCGTACCACGCCCGAGGGGCCTGCTTGAGGCCATAGAGGGCCTTGTTTAGTCTGAAGACTTTGTCAGGATGCTTAGGATCTTCAAAACCTGGGGGTTGAGCAACATATACTTCTTCCTCAAGCTTACCACTGAGGAATGCACTTTTCACATCCATTTGATATAATATGATATTATGATGGTTAGCATAAGCCAGTAATATGCGAATAGCTTCAAGTCTAGCAACAGGTGCAAAAGTTTCATCAAAGTCAATTCCCTCAACCTGTGTATAGCCTTGAGCTACAAGTCGAGCCTTATTCCTCACCACAAGACCATTTCCATCTTGCTTGTTGCGGTAGATCCACTTGTCACCTATGATGTTATGCTTGCGAGGATCTGGCCACTTGACAAGTTCCCACACGTTGTTGAGCTTGAATTGGTGCAATTCCTCTTGCATAGCTTGAATCCATTCGAGCTCCTTGAATGCTTCATCAACTTTGTGGGCTCTAAGATAGAGACAAAGGCAAAGTGCCCACAAAAGTTAGTTAGATGTGAAGCTTTTGAGCGTGTGAGAGGACCTGGTGCATTGATGTCATCGATGATTTTGTCAATCTGCACTTCATTTGCTACTCTTGGATGAGCAGGTTGACGAGGCTGAGGAGTTTCATCAGCACCATTTTCTTCAGGTATATCAGCATGAGAGTCTTCATTTGTTGAAATGATTTCCTGAGTGGGTATGACATGTTCAGTTGCCTTCAGCTTGATGGATTCCTCAGGAGATTGTTCATCTAACACAGAAAGCAGGTGCTCTCTTTGCGAGCCATTAGTTTCATCGAACCGCACATCTACAGTTTCAACCACCTTGTGATGGTAGGTGTTGAAGACTTTGTAGGTGTGCGAGTCCTTTCCATAACCAAGCATAAAACCTTCACGTGCTTTCGATGCGAACTTAGAACTGTGGTGAGGATCTCTGATCCAGCATTTTGCACCGAAGACTTTGAGATAACTTACATTGGGTTTCTTGCCTGTCATGAGCTCATATGAAGTATTCTTGAGGAATTTGTGAAGATATACCCTGTTGATGATGTGGCATGTAGTATCAATTGCTTCAGGCCAGAAGCGACGAGGGGTTTTGTATTCGTCAAGCATGGTTCGAGCCATCTCAACAAGAGTCCTGTTCTTGCGCTCCATGATGCCATTCTGCTGAGGAGTGTAAGGAGCAGATAACTCATGAGTAATACCAAGTTCATCAAGATATTCATCAAGGTTAGTGTTCTTGAATTCAGTCCCATTATCACTCCTGATATGCTTGATCTTGACGCCAAAGTTGGTGGAGGCCCTTGAAGCAAACCGTCTGAAGACATCCTGCACTTCATTTTTGTACAAAATGATATGCACCCATGTGTAATGAGAGTAATCATCAACAATGACAAATCCATACAAACTTGAAGAATTTGTTAGTACGGAGTAATGAGTGGGAACAAAGAGATCCATATGAAGCAATTCAAAAGGTCGCGTAGTGGTCATGATTGTCTTCGAGGGATGCTTGGATCTGGTCATCTTCCTAGATTCACATGCACCACAAAGGTGGTCCTTGAGGAATTTGACACCCTCGATGCCAATGACGTGCTTTTTCTTCACGAGTGTGTGCAGATTCCTCATACCAGCATGTCCAAGTCGTCGATGCCACAGCCAGCCTTCTAAAGACTTTGCAAGTAAGCAAGTGGCAGGTTGAGGACCTGTAGAGAAATCAACAATATACAAGTCTCCACTCCTAAAGCCTTCGAAGACTTTGGATTTTTCAGATTCCATGATGACAACACAATGATATTTTCCAAATATGACAACCATATCAAGATCACAAAGCATTGAGATAGACATGAGGTTGAACCCGAGGGATTCAACAAGCATCACCTTGTCCATGGTTCAGTCCTTTGAGATAGCAACCTTACCAAGTCCCAATACCTTGCTTTTTTCCTTTGTCTACGTAGGTGATATGCTTCAGAGGAGATGGAGCGAGTGGCAAATTCATCAGTAGATTCTTGTCACCCGTCATGTGGTTTGTGCATCCACTATCGAGAACCCACTCAGTTGCTTTTAGAGTATCATCCTGCAGATGAATTAGTACACTTACGAACTCATATACTTCAGAGTGAAGAATATGATATCAATTTCATCAGACAGAATTTCATGATACAAGATAGTAAGCAAGTAGAGAGAGAGGACGTGAAAAATAAAGAATTCATTTCATTATGGTTAGCTTGCGTCCTTTCAAGCATTTCCTCAGGTCTCGAGCAAATTCATCAGATGTTCAAATTCATCTGGAGACTTGACCCTGCATAAGATGTCAGTTTGTTTTCTTCACCACCCACATCTGGAGGGGTGGCAAGGAATTCATCATTCTGCGAGCACCATGTGAGAAGGGAGGAATTGAAGCAAGTGCGCTTCGTTTCACAGGGCGAGGGTTAGAGTATTCAAATGAATAGGCAGAGAAATTCTTCGAGGACTTATGAACATAATGGTTAGAAGAATAATGCACATATTCATAACTCTTAGGTTTTCCCTGCGAGATAGAGGCATTAGCACGAGAATGATGATTTTGCCCGTTTGAGGAATTTGGTCCAAGTGAGGACTTTGGTCCATATGAGGAATTTGATCTGGGGTTCCGATTCTTCATGAGTGGTGTCGTGAGGACATTCACTTGAAGATTTTGTAGGTAGCTCTTGGGAACCCAGATTTTCTTCATAGGAGAACCGTTCCTGCAGTTAGTTCCAACATATCTAGCAAATACTTCACTTGACTCATTTTTGAAGAATCTGTAATTGGAGTCAAGTGATTCAACAGAGGAATATGAAGTTTCACAAGTAAAGCCAGATAAAGTGGATGGATCCACAGGAGATCCTTTTGCAGCAACCCATGAGGTTTTGGGGTACTGCTCAGGTGTCCAGTAGGATCCGTCTGCATTGAGTTTCCTCACAAAGGCAATACCCTCTTTCCTAGGGTTCCTGTTCAGAATCTGCTTCTTGAGAACATCACAAAGAGTTTGATGCCCTTTGAGACTTTTGTATATGCCTGTCACATACAATTCCTTCAACCCTGCATTGTCATCAGTGATACTAGTGGTATCCTCAGATGAGGAATTTAAGACCATGGGAATAGTTGAAGAAATTGCAGCAATAGAAGCATTTGAACATTCAGGTGAAGAATTTGCAGTTTCACGTTCGATGCATTTCAAACAAGGTGGAACAAATTCTTCCTGAGCAGTACTGATCTATTGAGCCAGCAAGGAATCTTTTTCCCTTTGGAGATCCTCATTTGACACCCTCAGCTTTTCAAGATCTTGCTTTCTTTGAAGAAATTCATATGAAAGCTTCTCATGATCGGCTAAGAGGTCGTTATGATGACTCTGAAGGTTATCATACTTTGTCTGAAGACTTTTAAGATCAACAGGCAGAGTTTGAGTCCGATCCACTTCACGGTTTAACAAATCATCGCTTTTGTCTAGCATTTTCTGAAGCTTTTCAAGTGCACTTTGTTGCTTAGTGGCTATTTTAACAATTTTAGCATAACTAGGTTTCACATATTCATCAGATTCACCTTCACTTGATTCAGATGAGGAATGATGTTTGTGTACCTTTGAGCCTTTTGCCATAATGCAATAAGTGGGAGCATAATCATCATTGCTGATGTCAAAGTCGTTGGAGTGGTCATCTTCTTCATTGAAGATGGACTTGCTGACGAACACAGTAGCGAGAGCAAGGCTAGCGACACCAGATTCCGATTCCTCCTCAGATTCTTCCTCTTCTTCATATTCTTCAGATTCTTCCTCAGAATCCATTTCCTTGCCGATGAATGCTCGGGCCTTTTTGGAACCATTTTTCTTGTGCTTTGAGGACTTTGAAGATGAGGACTTTGCAGATGAGGATTTTGAAGATTTCTTCTTTTTCTTTGAGTCATCAGAACTATCATCTTTGTATTTCTTCTTCTTCTTTGAGTCTTTTTCCTAGAGAGGACAATCAGAGATAAAGTGGCCAGGCTTCTTGCAACGATGACATGTTCTCTTTTTATAATCTTCTGAGGAATCTGATTTCCTCAAGCCACTTTTTGATGACTTTCCAAATCCACCTCGTCTTGAGAACTTCTGCAATTTCCTCACAAGCATAGCTAGTTCCTGACTTAGTTCTTCAGGATCACCAAGGCTGCTATCAGAATCTTCTTCTTCAGATGAGGAAATTGCTTTTGCCTTCAGAGCACGAGATCTTCCATAGCTTGGCCCGTAGAGGTCTCTTTTCTCAGCTTGTTGGAATTCATGAGTATTGAGTCTCTCAAGAATATCAGCAGGATCAAGAGCTTTGTAGTCTCCACGTTCTTGAATCATCAAAACTAGAGTATCAAATGAGGAATCGAGAGATCGTAGCAGTTTCTTCACCACTTCATGGTCAGTTATATCAGTGGCACCCAGTGCTTGAAGTTCATTTGATATATCAGTGAGGCGATCAAATGTTTGTTGAACATTTTCATTTTCAAGACTCACTCTGCTAGATCAGATTCCAAAGCACTCACTCTGCCATACTGTCCTTTGCTCATATGGCCATAGATGATATTCTTCGCTTGAGAATCGAGTTGCTTGAATCTCTTCACATCAACAGCTGTGATAGTGGGAGCGATAGAGGGCACACCATTTTCCACAACGTACCAGAGATCGTTGTCAATAGCTTCAAGGTGCATACGCATCTTGTTCTTCCAGTAGGGGTAGTCCGTCCCATCGAAGGTAGGACAACCCGCGGAAACCTTGATCATACATACAGTCGACATAACTAAAACTCAAGGTGGTTAAACCAAAATCACACAGAGCGAGGGAGTACCTGCTCTGATACCAATTGAAAGTGCGTTACATCGGCTAGAGGGGGGGGGTGAATAGGCGATTTTTACAAATTCATCATTTGAGGAATTTCAACTTTGAGGAATTTGAAATGTGATGAATAACTAGCAGCGGAACAAATACTCAAGTGCATGAGGAACATAGTGACAACATAGTCTTCATGATGAAATGAATCATGCACAAATAGAGAGTAGCGTGATACAGGATAAGTAGTGATGAATAAGGTAACTTGAAGAATTTGAGGTGAGGAATTTGTGAAAGTCTTCAGTCAAATTCTTCAAACTGTAACAATCAATTTCATCAACTGATATATGAGGAATAGAGGGGTTGAGGAAATAGAACCAGATAGCTTGATGAAGACAATGGTTTGATGACCCAGTTCCAACTGCTGTGACAGTTGTACGTCTGGTTTGGAGCGTCCTGGTATTTAAACCAGAGGACACACAGTCCTTACCGTATTCTCCTTGAGCTAAGGTCACACAGTCCTCGCCCAACACTCGTGGTAAGTCTTCAGGGTAGACTTCCAAAACCCTCACAAACTGGTCACCCGGCGATCCACAATTTACTGCTGGATGCTCTAGACCAAGGTCACTTCGTGGTCCCCAATTGACTGCAGGAGCACTAGACCATGACGCCTAACCGTCTGGAGGATACAAAGTCCTCAAAGGTAACAAGCGTCGGTTCCACACAGGAATTTCTTCAGTGATGCTCAACCACTATGTGTTTTATGGTTTGGTTGTGTGTTTTTCCTCACTGATGATTTTCTCTCAAAGTCCTCAGAGGATGGGTTGCTCTCAAATGACAAGTGTCAGTTTTGTCTCAGAGTAGCCAACCAGCTAGTGGTTGTGGGGGTTGGCTATTTATAGCCAGGGTGCAAGAAGACATGATAAGTCATAAATGCCCCCAATGATATGACCGTTATGTGGATAAGAACGATTGGGGACAACTGGCGCTAAGCACAACAACGGTTGGAATTTCGAACTATGAAAGTCGTCAGCTTATCATGATCCTCACTTGTAGGCAATTCGCACTGGCGAAATCCTAACTCCTCAGTAAGATCAATTTCCTCAGAGACCAGAAGAACTTCATCTCTGTCACTGAAAAACTTGTCTGAACTGTAAGAGATTTCCAAATGCTTCACTCGAAGGATTGTATGGGTTGAGGATTTTGGAGTTGAGCATCAGTTGGAAATTTTCCTTGGTATTACCTCGACCCCCTTTAACAGTACGGTGTTTCCTATGACACAAATAAAGGAAATGAAACTACGAAAACAAAAGTCTTCACGCTTCATATTTCTCATTCATATCTTCAAGGTCACACCAACTTCTTCATTTTCAAAGTCTTCACAAAGTCTTCAGAAAGTCTTCAGCAAAGTCTTCACTTGAAGACATTCATTTTTTGGGGTCGATAATCTCCGAATATATCAAACTCCTCATCGACTTATAGAGCCCGTGTACACTCACGAACGCATTAGTGCCTTAACCTATAAGTCTTCAATACACCAAAATCACTAAGGGGCACTAGATGCACTAACACATTATATTTCATAGAAAAAAGTGAATAGTCCTTTAAATTATTTGTGGTGATTTGTGCATGGATTCTGGGTTGGTCTATGATGTAGATAAGGGACCCAAAGATAAAGCTACTCACATTGGGAACAAAACTCATCGAGAAGGTGTCAAGTGAGGTGTATCGGGCATCACAAGGGTGGCGGAATGAGCTACCAAGACTGTATTGTGCTATCTACTTCTTTACTTACAATTTAGTGGTTTTTTTGCTAAGCAAGGGCACGTTCAACGTCGGCCCACAAATTTTCTCCCGCATCTTCCGTTGACAGGTGTCGTGGGAACGAGCACCTACGGGATCATGGGGATCCCTTTCGGTTCGGTGGGGGGCAGGTTGCGCAAAGAGCTGGTCTGATGAAAAGCACGTGGGGATCATTACCCAGGTTCGGGCCGCACGGATGCGTAAAACCCTACTCCTTCTTGGTAGTATTGAGAGTGTTCTTAGGGTTCTTGCTACAGGGATGCTGCGAGCTACTGCCACGCGTGTGCGCTAGAGGCCCCCTGAAGGTGCAAAAGCCCAAGGGTTCAAAAGTCCAAAAGGTCAAAAGTCAAAAATGTTGGAAATATGCCCTAGAGGCAATAAATAAAGTGTTTATTATTATATTTTATTGTTCATGATAATCCTTTATTGTCCATGCTATAATTGTATTGATTGGAAACACATTACATGTGTGGATAAATAGACAACACTATGTCCCTAGTATGCCTCTAGTGAACTAGCTCGTTGATCAAAGATGGTCAAGGTTTCCTAGCCATTGAAATGTGATGTCATTTGATAACGGGATCACATCATTAGTAGAATGATGTGATGGACAAGACCCAAACTACAAACGTAGCATATGATCGTGTCATTTTATTGCTACTGTTTTCTGCATGTCAAGTATATGTTCCTATGACCATGAGATCATGCAACTCACGGACATCGGAGGAGTGCCTTGTCTGTATCAAATGTCGCAACGTAACTGGGTGACTATAAAGGTGCTCTACATGTATCTTCGAGGGTGTCTGTTGAGTTGGCATGGATCAAGACTGGGATTTGTTACTCCGTGTGACGGAGAGGTATCTCAGGGCCCACTCGGTAATACAACATCACAATAAGCCTTGCAAGCAATGTGACTAAGTGTTAGTCACGGGATTTTGTATTACGGAACGAGTAAAGAGACTTGCTGGTAACAAGGTTGAACTAGGTATGGAGATACCGACGATCGAATCTCGGGCAAGTAACATATCGAAGAACAAAGGGAAAAACATACGGGATTAACTAAATCCTTGACATAGAGGTTCGACCGATAAAGATCTTCGTAGAATATGTAGGAACCAATATGGGCATCTAGGTCCCGCTATTGGTTATTGACCGTAGAGGTGTCTCGGTCATGTCTACATAGTTCTCGAACCCGCAGGGTCTGCACACTTAAGGTTTGGTGACGTTTTGGTAGTATAGAGTTATGTATGGTGGTGACCGAAGGTTTTTCGGAGTCCCGGATGAGATCCCGGACATCACGAGGAGCTCTGGATTGGTCCGGAGGTAAAGATTCATATGTAGGAAGTCCTGTTTTGGTCGCCGGAAAAGTTTCGGGCTAATCGGTAGTGTACCGGGAGTGCCGGTAGTGTATCGGGAGACCACCGGGAGGGGTATTTCGACCCAAGAGGCTTCATGGGCTGTGAGAGAATAAATACCAGCCTTTTTTGGGCTGGTGGAAGTCCCACACAAGGCCCATGCGGCTAGGGAAGAAAAGCCCAAAGGGAAAAGGTGGAAAAAGGCCAAAAAGGAGGAATCCTAGTCCTACTAGGATTGGAGGAGGAGTCCTCGTCTCCTCCCCACTTCGGCCGAACCAAGGAGGCTTGGCCCTTGCGCCAAGTCCTCTCCTCCCTCCCTCTTATATATACTGGAGGTTTTAGGTTTTTGCACAGAATTTTTAGCCACATGCTGCCCGTTCCTCCAGTGCATAGTTTCTCCTCTAGCTCGGATTTCTGCAGCGCTTAGGCGAAGCCTTGCCGGAACAGCTCCACCACCATTGCCGGAGTGCCGTCACGCTGCCGGAGAACTCTTCTTCCTCTCCGCTCCCTCTTGCTGGATCAAGACATCGGAGATCGTCATCAAGCCGTACATGTGCTGAACGCGGAGGTGTCATCTGTTCAGCGCTAGATCGGAAGGACCGTGATCGAGTTTACGGGAAGGATCGTGATCAAGTTCGCGGGACGGATCGTGATTGGATCGCGGGACGCTTAGCAATTTGGATCGCGAAGACGTTCGACTACTCCAACCGCGTTTCTTAACGCTTCCCGCTTAGCGATCTACAAGGGTACGTAGGTCCACTCTCCCTCTCATAGATGCTCGTCAGCATGGATAGGTCTTGCGTGAACATAGGAATTTTTTTGTTTCCCATGCAACGTTCCCCAACAAAAAAGTCCTCTACTGTATCGCCCTGGGCCTCATTTTATACTCTAAGGAGATCCCAACAATGGCGTATAGTACGTGCACGGGGTGTACAGAGCTATAGTGCTATCATACCTAACACTAACAGAGTAGGACAAGTGCATTTAATGCAACATCAGGCATCTCTGTCCGTCAGGGGGATGGGATGGAGCCTGTCCCATCGGCGCCGCTTAGCTCCCTCGAACGTCGGTCCACGACACGTGTACAGGTGGATTGACACCTGCCTATGCGTTGGCGGGTTCTTGCCGGGGCTTCTCCTTGCCGGGGCTTTGCCTTGCCGGGGCCTTACCTTGACGGGGCTGGGCTCCCTCTCTGATGGTTCGATAGCCTTCCCGGCAAGGCCTTGCGAGTGATCTTGATTTTCCTATGCTGGTATCTGGCAAGTCCGTGCCGGGCCTAGCCACCTGGATGGCTACTACTGCCCGTGCACGAGTAAGGAGCACTAGAGAGCCCAAAACTCTAGTGCACCGACAGGAGCCCCCGGGCCTGGGCCACACATGTCGCGAGACACTATTGGGCTAGGCCCAATTAGTGCATGGGCATGCATGGCAGGACCTTTGTGGTTGTGATCAGTTCCCTTGCTGTGCTTCCTCACGACGTGGGATATGTGCGCGGCGCAACCCTCAAGTTTTTAATTATGACGTCAGGTCGTTTCCGCCATGCGCGCCACATGCATGGCGAGGAGCCAGCAATGGGCGCCCGTGACTTAAAGTCCCTGGGAAAATTAGCAACCGCAGCACCATGGATTGGAGTGACGGGGCGGTTTCTATTCGCCCCATGATCGAGGGCGCCACTATTGGAGGAGGTGGGCGGCGTCCTTTGGAGTGGAGGAGAGCCGGCCCTCGCACTTCCCTGTATAAATAGAGGGGCAGCAGGGGTAGTGCTCATCCATCCTTCTTCCATACCTTGCCTTCCCGAGTGCAAACCTCCAACGTTCGCTCTCCCACGTCTCCATAATCTTCTAGCGGCGCCCGCTCCCAGCAATGAAAAGGGGGCATGGGCGACCACCGTCTTCACCTTCAAGACGAAGTTCTCGTTTGGATCATGCCACCTCTACAGCCGCGGAGGCGGAGGGCGTCCTGAGCGCGCATGGTGGAGGAGGCGTGAGGGGCCGCGACCGCCGTGGGGGCCGAGGCCGAGGGAGGCGGAGTGTCGCTCCACCTCCTCCTCCAATGCCAGGCCTCTCCATTGAGGAGACCCACGCCGAGGGGACGGTGCTAGACTTCGTCCTCGAGCTGGCCGATCCTCTTCGGAGCCATCTGCGCCTTCCTTGCTTCTTCGCCAGGGGAATGGAGGGCGACGGTCGCCCGTCCTGTGGCTGTGGGTGGCTGGTTGCTGTAACGGCACGACGCGGGTAAACGTCGATTACCCAGCGAACCGCGTCATGTTCCTCAAGCGCGGATGGAAGACCTTCGTCCTCTCCCACAACCTCTAGGTGGTGCGTGTACTTCGCATCAAAATGACGGAGGCCAATATGGTCTCAGTCAAGATTTATGGGTGCTCTGGCATCCGTCTCAGCTGCTGCGAAGAGAGCTCGAGCGGCACCGACAACTCCCCTTCGAGCAACAACGACGAAGGGGATGGTGTCGGTGAAAGCGATGACGAGTCCGAGAGTCAAGCCGTCAAGTCGGAGCATGATGACCAGAGCTCTGACCGATCAACGGCCGCATCGTCATTGCCATCCTTGTGCCTCTCCTCCTCTCGGCAGGTTAGGCCTCCTGGGTTTCCCCCGGCCCTCTCCTCGGCGCAATGCTGTCCCAGGAGGGGCCAGGTTCTTGTCTGCCCATCTGGCAGCCCTTCTCCTCCGTGCAGTGCTGGTCCAGAGGGGCCAGGTCGGGCTTCTGCCGGGGGCCTTTTGCCATCTTTTTCTTCTCGTATCCCGCCTCTCCTTTCCATCCTTTTCTTCTTGTAATCTCCCCTAGGGGAGAAAGTCAAATAAAGATGTACTTAGAAAAAAGCAATATCTCATGTAAATTTCACCCCATTTTGAATGAATGCGTATTATCTTCCTTGTTAGACCCTTTTCTGTATATGGAGCTTTCCCTATGCTTTCTTAGGGAAAATCTTGCCGGCATGCGTAACCCTACCGCGAGTGCTTCGAGGAACATGTCCTTAGCAGCCTGCTGGCGGTGCTACTACCGGCAAGATACCTCAGCGTCCTTGGCATAGCCGTTCAAGGTGTGGGTCTTGCTCGAAACAGAATAAGGGCGCAAGCACTATCACTTGAGTCGTTGAGCGGACTCGAAACGAAATAAGGAGCGCGGGCGCGGCCACTTAGGCTGTTGAGTGGTCCCAAACACGATGAGGGCGTAGCCAATTGTGGCAAGGTTCCCATGCGTGCAGGTTTTCCATACAGAAGTCGAGATGGCCCAAGGAAAGTAATCTTATGGCAAAAAAATCACTTGGTTTTTTTTGCAACTTATCTTTTGTTGTCGGCTTCCCTTCGGCAAGTTTTTATTTGGGACGTCGCTCATAGGTATCCATACCATCATTCCCCCTAGCAAAGTTGCACACGAGGGGTCCTTCTATCCTTTGAGAAAATATGGATATGGAACCTTGGCGGTCCATTAGTCCTGGCCGGGATTAAGTGCAATGCAATACCTTAGATAAACATGCACATAAGTGAACATGAGAATCGAACAGGATTGCGGAACACTTATCTTTATTTAACTACGCACAGGGTCCGAGCCTGGCTTTGTATCAAGGATTACATGCTTCATCAGCAAGACTTGTACAAAAGGTGGTTTCTAGGGGGCTCGGCAACCGCGCCTCATGGGTAGAACTTGCGAAGATGTTCAATATTCCAGGAGTTGCTCACTGGGATGCCATCTTCGGTCTCCAGGCAAACTGCGCCAAGCCTGGTGACTCGTACTACCCGATAAGGGCATTCCCACTTAGGCGTCAGCTTATTGGAATTCTTGGCGGACCGAACTCACCAAAGAACAAGGTCGCCTTCCTCAAGACTTCTGACATTAACTTTGCGGCTGTGGTAGCAGCGCAAAGCTTGCTCGTAGCATCCAGCTCTCACAATAGCCTGAAGACGGTCTTCCTCAAGGAGCGTCGTGTCATCTTGCCACAACTGCTCTTGCTCAAGCTCGTCATAAGAGAGCACTCGAGGCGACCCGTACATTAGTTCCGTGGGGAGAACTGCCTCCGCCCCATAGACGAGGGAGAAGGGTGTCTGGCCGGTAGCTCGATTTGGTGTCGTCCTAATTAACCAAAGAACTACCGGCAAGTCATCAATCCAGTTCCTTCTGCACTTGTGTAGCCTATCAAAAGTTCTTGTCTTGAGACCTCGCAGCACTTCAACATTATCCCTCTCCGCTTGGCCGTTGCTCCTCAGGTGGGAAACGAAAGAAAAATAGATTCTGCTACCAAGGTCTTGGACATATTGCATGAAGGTGCGGCTCGTGAACTGTGTGCCGTTGTCAGTGATGATCCTGTTGGGAACACCAAAGCAACAAACTAGTTCCTTAAAGAACTTGACGACTGACTATGTTGTCACCTTTCTCACCGCTTCCACTTCCGGCCACTTTGTGAACTTGTTGATTGCAACGTACAAGTACTCAAAGCCCCCGACAACGCAGGAAAAGGGGCCCAAGATGTCAAGCCCCCAAACCGAAAATGGCTAGGAGAGAGGGATCGTTTGAAGTACTTGAGCTGTATGATGTAGCATCTTTGAATGAAACTGGCATGCCTCACACTTGGTTACCAATGCCGTTGCATCCTTCAGGGCGGTGGGCCAAAAGAAACCTTGCCGGAATGCTTTCCCAGCAAGGGCTCTTGACCCTATGTGGGAGCCACATATGCCTCCATGTATCTCTGCCAACAACCCCAGTCCATCTTCCCGGGAAATGCATTTGAGTTTCACACCGTTCGGTCTTTTTCTGTATAGGATGTCATCTATGAGCTGATACATATTAGACCGGCAGGCTACTCTCTCTGCTTCTTCTTGTTCCCCGGGAAGTTCTCCTGTCTGAAGGAAATGGACTATGTGTTGCGCCCATGCCGGAGCCTGTGGCTCGATAGTAAGGACAAAAGGCTTATCCTCCGCTGGGGTAGCATCTGTCTCGACGACAAGGGCCTGAGGGCCTTCCGGAGTCTGCTGCGCCCCGGCAAGCCTGGTGGGAGCGTAATCTTCTATGGCAAGATCCGGGGGCCCTGCCAGAGCATAGTACTCACCGACAAGCCTTTCGTTCCCTCTGGCAACCTTCTCGTCGGTGGCTTTGGGAAGCTCTGCTGGGAAATACTTGCTGGAACTCAACTTTCTTCTCTTTTGTTGTCCAGTTGATGGTGTCACGGAGGGTTGAGTTAGTTGGAGCACGAAAGTTCCTGGTTCCATAGGAAACTTAAGGGCATCACACTTTGATAGGCCATCGGCAACGCTTTTCTCTGCACGTGGAACGTGCTCCATTTGTAGGCCGTCAAAACACACTTCCAACTTCCTCACTTCATCTACATAAGCTTCCATCAATGGGCTTTGGTAATCTTTGTTCACTTGCCTGACGATAAGTTGAGAATCACCCCTGACAATAAGTTTTTTGATCCCAAGGTTTGCCGCGATCCTGAGACCGGCAAGCAGCCCTTCGTACTCAGCAGTGTTGTTCATTGATATCTCCTAGGGAAAGTGCATCTGGACCACATATCTGAGGTGCTATCCGGTGGGTGCGACAAGTAGCACTCCGGCACCAGCACCTTGTAGCGAGAAAGCTCCATCAAGATACATGATCCATTCTCGATCAGTTTCCTTGACGGGGAGAGTTGGCTCTGGAATCTCTTCGTCGAGCGTTGGGGTCCATTCTACAATGAACTCCGCCAAGGCCCTGCTCTGAATGTTTGAAGTGCTCTCAAACTTTAAGACCAAAGCTTGATAGTTCCAAAGCCCACTCCACAATCCTGTCGGTAGCTTCTGGGTTCCGCAATATCCGTTGTAGCGGGAAGCGAGTGACAACGGTGATCTCATGTGCTTGGAAGTAATGGCACAGCTTCCTCGAGGCCATAAGAATGTGGAAGAGCAATTTTTGTACGCCAGAATATCTCGACCGAGCCCCCTGTAACAAGGAACTGACAAAATAAACTAGATGTTGCACCACTTTCTTCTTCTGGACTATCTCTTTCAACTACGTAGATCCCTCTTTGCCGGTACCAGACCCTGCCAGGGACTGTCCCGGTTCGTCACTTAGCGGTCCTGCCGTTGTTGCCGCTTGTTCGTCAACCTCCCTTTCAGCCACTAGTGCAACACTCACCACTTGATTTCTTGCCGCCAGATACAGCAGCAATGGCTCTTGTGGTTTCAGCGCGACTAGGACTACTGGAGAGGAAAGGTACTTCTTCAAATCCTGCAGCGCTGCCTCCGCTTCCGGAGTCCATTTCATTGGAACTTCCTTCTTCAAGATTTTGAAAAAGGGCAGGGAGTGCTCAGCAGATTTTGAGATGTACCCACTCAGAGCAGCAACACAGCCGGCAAGGCGTCGCACGTCCTTGACTCGTCTTGGTGCTTCAATTTGCTCAATTGCTTTGATCTCGTCGGGATTTGCTTCGATCCCTTGTTGAGATACAAAGAACCCGAGAAGCTTGCTGGATGGGACGACGAACACACATTTCTTAGGGTTGAGCTTCATGTTGATCTTGTGCAGATTTGCAAATGTTTCTTCTAGGTCTGATATGAGCGTGGCCTTATCCTTGGTTTTGCCCACTATATCGTTCATGTAAGCTTCCATATTTCTATGTAGCTGGGGCTCAAAACCAATCTGGACCGCTCTTGCAAAGGTAGAACCAGCACTTTTCAACCCGAAAGGCATACACGGAAAACAATACGTACCACATGGGGTGATAAATGCGTCTTCTCCTCGTCTTCCTTGGCCATGAAAATCTGATGATAGCCTGAATAGGCATCAAGGAAAGACAATAAGTCGCAGCTGGCAGTGGAGTCCACAATCCGGTCGATGCGCTGCAAGGGAAAAGGATCTCTGGGGCAGGCCTTGTTAATGTCCGTGAAATCAATGCATAGCCTCCACTTCCCATTCGCCTTGCATACTACGACTGGATTGGCCAACCACGTAGGATGGAGTACTCCTCTTATCAGGCCAGCCGCTTATAACTTCTTGATTTCTTCAGCAATAAACTGTTGCCACTCCAAAGCTTGCTGTCGAACCTTTTGCTTGATGGGCCGTGCGTGCGGATAGATGGCGAGGTGATGCTCAATCACCTCCCTGGAAACACCGGGGATATCATATGGTTGCCATGCAAACACATCGACATTCGCCCGCAGGAAGGCGACAAGCGTTCTTTCCTATTTGTCATCGAGGGTGGAACTTATGGTGAAAGTTCCCCCCGTGCCATCCTCCTTGGCAGGCACCTTCTTGGTCTCCGATGGAGCTCTCTAGAACATTGTCGATGGGAGCACAACACCCCGAGGGGGCGCGCTTGCCGAAATGTGTGCCAAATGCGTTGCCGGTCTTCTTTCCCCCGGGAGCTTCAGCGGTAGGAGCAAGTGCCTTGGCGGCAGGTGCTGCAGCTGCACCTCGGTAGAGTTGGTCGGCGCAGATAAGTGCACTTTTCTTGACGGAGTTAATGGTCATGCCACTCATTGGCCCAAGCATCTTCAGCACGTTTTAAGTGAAATGAGTGGCCGCCATGAACTTTGCCAGTGCCGGGCGGCCAAGAATGCCGTTGTATGGCAATGAGATCTTGGCAATGTCAAAAATGATCTTCTTCGTTCTGAAATTGATATCACTGCCAAATGTCACCAGCAGCGTGACCTTGCCCTTCAGCTGAGTCCTTCCCAAATCGACCCTTGGAAAGCGCCTGTCGGCTTGAGATCTTTGTCAGGAATTTGCGGCCTTTGAATGACATCGGGTGAGATCAGGTTCAGGCTGGCCCCGCTATCGACTAATATCTTCGTCGCCTTGAGGTTGCAGATTGTTGGCAAGACCAACAACAGAAAGCACCCGACCGCATTTATGCGACTAGGGTGGTCCTCGGCGTCGAAGATGATAGGAGTGTTGGACCACTTTAGAGGTTTCTGCGCACCGATAGAGGGCTCCGCTGCATTAACCTTGCGCGCCCACTGTTTAAGTTGGCGGTGAGAGGAATGCAACGAGGCTCCTTCTTCTATGCACATCATCTCTGTAGCCTTCTGAAACTCATGCTCACTGGACTCACCGTCCTCTTCGATATCATCATCATCTCCCTCTTGCTTGTCGCGGCCACGGGCTGGCCGGTCTTTTTGTTGCTTGGGCTTGCCGCGGTGGCCTCCTTGGCCAACGCGCTTCTTGCCGGACCCCTCGACACCGTTCTGGCCCTTCTCCTTGTCTCACCTCTCGTACTTGGCCTTTTGCTTCTTGGCAAGCTGTTCAACTTGCCGACAGTCTGGGAGATCATGGCCCTTGGTGCGATAGATCTTGCAATACTGCTTGCCGAAGTCTTCTAGCTTGCTGGCAGCCGCTAGGGTGTGGCAAGAGGCGCACCCGGCAACATCGTTGTCGGGGTCATCAACGATGTTCATCGCCAGCTCTTCCCGCATCCTGCGGTTGCGCTCGTTCTGATGGAACGCGCTGATAACGATCGTAGGATGAACATCTGGGATGTTGTGATGCACGCGGCTGAACCTTTGGATGTACTTGCGTAAAGTTTTGCCCTCCTTCTGAGGGATGATGTGTAGGTCACTTTCTTGGCCAGGAGCTTGATGACGTCCTGTGATGGCGACAACAAACTCATGGCACAAGTCTGCCCAGGAGGCGATTGACCCCTCTGGCAAGTGCATCAACCATGACCGGACATTGGGCTTAAGAACCAACGGGAAGTAGTTGGCGAGTATCTTGTCATAGCGACCCTCGACAGCTTGCACCGCAATAGTGTAGATGCTCAGGAATTCAGACGGATGAGTCTTGCCGTCATACTTCTCCGGGACTTCAGCCTTGAACGTGCAAGAGTTAGGCCACTGGACTTGCCACAACTCATGGGTAAACGCTGGACAACCCACCTCATAAGGTAGGCTGACAGGATACCCTGGCGTAGACTTGTCTATAGTGGGCCCCGCCCGCCTATCCGACTAGAGGCACGCTTCTCGTCGCCGCTCAATTGTAGTTCGAGCGTCTTCCTTGACACATTCTCGAAGAACTTGACGTTGATTGTGGCGCGTCTGTGGGTCAGACAATGCCGTCGAGTAGCCATCATGGGCGCCGGTCCACCGAGTCCGTGAAAGGCGCCGTTGCTGTGAAGGAGAATGTGTTGAGGTTGCGCTGCCTCCAGTCTTCTCTCCACTGGCACGAGCCGGCTCGGTGGAGCAAAACTTATCTGCGAGGCTGAGGAGGCTCTGAATGGTGGCTCTCCATTCATCGAGCTTCTCCGTAGCCGGTGGGAAGTTTTGGAGTAGCTGTGCCCGCACCATCACTTCCCTTGACGTGGTCGGTAATGAACGGCGCGAGGAGCGCGAGGTGCTCTGACTCCTAACCGTGTTAGAAGGAGCACCGCCGCGGTCCTGCGGCGGTATGCCACTCCTGCCTGCATGTTGGTGGGCAAGCTGGTCTCGCACATCTTGGGAAGGATGCACAGGAGCTTTCCCATGGGGACGCTGAGAATTGCGAGCGCCTTGGCGCGGTCCCGCGCACGCGTCCTAAGAAGGGCACGACGTAGGGGCTAGCGTGGGTGCCCTGGAGTATACCCTTCTGTCCCCATAGTTTGTCATACCACCCACAGGCGGCACTGCTTCGTCTTGAGACCCAGGGTCGTGGGGGTTCCCGGCATCGTCATGGGTGTCTTCGCGGCGAGCGTCGCCGCTAGTTTGGCCTTGATCTCCGGAGCATCGCAGAGGTTCTGAACCTCCGCCGCCTCCTCCTCCACCCGCGTCTACGCCCTCTCCTGTCTGTGCGGATATAGGGATGGCAGACGTGGATGGGCCAGTTGCTGTCGGACCCCTCTTCTTGGGAGCCATGGCGATGATAAGCACGAAGGAATTGGCATGCTGATTACCAGAACGAGTTCACATAACCCTCTCTCCCCCTACCTGGCGCGCCAAAGATGTCATGGGAACGAGCACCTATGGGATCATGGGGATCCCTTTCGGTTCGGCAGGGGCAGGTTGCGCAAAGAGCCGGTATGATGAAAAGCACACGGGGATCTTTACCCAGGTTTGGGTAGCACGGATGCGTAAAACCCTACTCCTGCTTGGTAGTATTAAGAGTGTTCTTAGGGTTCTTGCTACAGGGATGTTGCGAGCCACTGCCACGCGTGTGCGCTAGAGGGCCCCTAAAGGTGCAAAATCCCAAGGGTTCAAAAGTCCAAAAGGTCAAAAGTCAAAAACTCCTCTACCGTATCGCCCTGGGCCTCCTTTTATATTCTAAGGGGATCCCAACAGTGGCGTACAGTGCATGCACGGGGTGTACAGAGCTATAGTGCTATCATACCTAACAATTACGGAGTAGGACAGG
This sequence comes from Hordeum marinum, assembly GCA_022496015.1. Lineage (NCBI taxonomy): Eukaryota > Viridiplantae > Streptophyta > Magnoliopsida > Poales > Poaceae > Hordeum > Hordeum marinum. The sequence goes on along the minus strand of CM039675.1, from coordinate 195,753,314 downwards.
CGCATTTAATGCATCGTCAGGCATCTTTGTCCATCGGTGGGATGGGACGGGAGCCCGTCCCATCGGTGCCACTTAGCTCCCTCCAACGTCGATGTCGCGACACGTGTCCAGGTGGATTCACGCCTGCCCTGTGCGCTGGTGGGGTCTTGCTGGGGCTTCGCCTTGCCGGGGCTTTGCCTTCCCAGGGCCTTGCCTTGTCGGGGCCGGGCTCCCTCTCTGATGGGTAGATAGCCCTCCCGGCAAGGCCTTGCCGGTGATCTTGATTTTCCTTTGCTGGTATCTGGCAAGTCCCTGTCGGGCCTGGCCGCCTGGATGGCTACTACTGCCCGTGCACGAGTAAGGGGCACTGGAGAGCCCAAAACTCTAGTGCACCGACAACAGGGGTCACCAGTCCGCGAACACAGATGCGGTTAGCCGCCATACAAAGCTAGCCACATACATCCGGACAATAATTCGAACCAACCTAATGAAATTGGATCAATCATGGGCAGATTTCATATAAACATGACATATTTCATATAAACACGATGAATTTCGTTATATTCAATTCCTAGTACAGATCTAGAGGCATAATTACTAGCTAATCTAAATGGTCGCCAAGGCCCATTCCCCGTGTCCAGCCATGAGTCACGAGAAATGAAGCTTCGCCTTCTCCAGCTCTGCCTCCATAACCTCAGCCTTCGGACACCCGACAAGCATAGATGTCTGCCTACATCTCCCCAAGCAACTAATAGGCCATCGATATTGATCCCACCAAGATTGGAATTGGAGGGAGGGGAGTAGCAATGGTGTTCCTGGGACCATAGCCGCAGCAACCTCCCATGCACTACTCTTCCTTGCTATCGGGCGCCCACGGACGGGCCGGCTTATTGGTCGTGGCCGCGGGGTGCGGCCTCGACCTTGTCCTCCTCCTCATTGTTGGTCTCGCTGAACATCTCCTCGCCCTCCCTCGATGGTCATGGTGTAGTGCACCAACGAGGGAGACGCGACAGAGGAGGAAGATGAGGGTAGTGTCGGGTCATCGTTGGCCATGTCCTCCACTGGGTCGTGGATGTTCTCCGACTGCCTACCGAGCAGCTAGTCGACAACAATGCCGGCCATCTCCTTCATCTAGTTTGACGTCAGCTTGTCCCAAAGAGCGTTGGCGAGGGAGGATCCATGGTGGGATTGATGTAGAGAGGGACAAAAGGCTGATGTCTATGGCTAATGGCCGGGTGAATGGTTTATATAGCAATTGCAGGCGGAAGTTGGACGGAGGGGTGCCTCTAGAGGAGAGGCCTCATCAATTGCATGCCATAAATGTGGGTTGTCATGTCGTTTGAACATGCATGAGTCGCCTACACATGAAAGCGGCACGAACAACGCTCAATCGGTCGGTCCATCGCTTCAATGGCGGGACCAGCGAGTGGTCACGTCTGCTCTTGCTGGGCATGAATGCAGACACTAACGCTCTGGGGCAGATATGGGGCGCCATGTCAGACCCGGCCCATACTGGACCACCCGACCCCACATATTTTCGTCGCCATTTGCTCCCCAGACCAAAGACACTCTGCCCCAACACTAGAGGGGGTGGATGCGGTAGGGCGCGTTGCCACGGAGGAGGAAGCCATCCGTGCCCGCGCATTCAAGAAGCAGCAGAGGAGGAACACGTGTTGTTGCCCGAGAGCAAAATCGGGCTGTTCGTGCCCTGGCCAGATTACCCCCCAAAGAGGAGGAGGACCATAGAAAAGGGTCGGTCAGCTCCAGCGATGAGTAGATCCAGTTTGATCCATATTGTGTTTTTACCACTACTTCCGTGAGAAGGACGACAAGGGCGCCATGAAGGGCAAGGGCAGGCGTGGATGATGATCTCCATAGCTATAGCAAGTATGTAGGTAGAAAATGCCAAATTTGGGTAGTCTGATGGCATGTCCTAATGTAGTAGCCAGACAATGCGTATTGCATGTCTTTGTATGGATTTTAGGTGTGCTAATTGAAGTCCCAAGATATGAGAAGGAAAAATTGAGGTGTGCCCAGTCTGTGCCTGCATTTAGCATTCCAAATTACCAAGTTCCAGTTGTAGAAGTTCTAACTATATGTAAGTTGCTTGGAATATTAGTTATCGATGTCGGTTCTGTGAGCTGTCTAAATATAATCATATGTATTTGCTTCTTTCTCATCCCTCTCCAACCCTCTTCTCCACGGATCATGTCGCCCTCCGATTGCACCCTCAAGCAAGCTTCATCTCAACATTTCGTCGAGTGTCACTCACATATGGGCCTAGACCTTGTATTTATGTTATAGTTCAACAGTGAGTGGGCCAGTTTGTCCAAAGCTGTAATTTGTTTGAGATGCATACATACAAGCGGTTCTTTTAAAGTATCGCGTTGCCTCAACTACGTTTCACTTCCCATCTTAGTAGTGACACCCCCTTCGGTTTGTAAACTGACACATCTTGACCAGATCCATAGATATTCAGAGATCTTGTGTGTGACGTGCAAGGAAATAAAGTTTTGGTGTGTGTATATGATAGAAATGATCGTGTGGAGTGGAAGGGGGTGCGCAAGTTGATCATGTACACGATGGCTATAGATCGACTAAATGAGGAGAAGGGTGGTTCCAGAGATCAATTGATTTTCCGATCGAGAGAGCAGCTGGGAGAAAGATGAATGCATGCTTACAAAAAGATAGATGAAGGCTTGTTTCCAATTAATGCATGCTAGAGTGACATAGGAGTGTGTCCAAGAGCGACCCGATGAGCGAGGTACAATCCCTGATGAGCGAGATTCAATAATGCATGATGTAGAAAGAGAAGAGAGATGGTATGTTTGTGTGCGAGATAGAGAGATCCTGAGATGGCATCGAGAGATGCTGAGTGGGTGTCTAATCAAGACAAAGAGTGTGTCAAAAAAGGAAAATCTTGACAACACTCTCTGTTTGCTGTGCAAGACACATCATACATCAGAAAAACACATGGTATTTGATCCAATATAAAAAAAGTTTCAACATATTAGAATTCTACGTAAAGTGGATTAAAATATTTGAACTCGTGATCATAGAATTTGCAAATCAAATGTAAAGGTCATTGAATCTTCATTTTTCTTTTTAACATACGGTATACGACAAACCACATAGACAGATTTGTGTTAAAAACAAAAAATGGATTTCAATTTGTATTCAAATAGTTGAATGCTTGTTCTCGCGCATGTGCTTTATGTGGATTTCGCCACATCTAGCCAATCCAATAGTAGTACTAGTATAGTGGAATACTAACAAAATTTGTGGTAGAATATGGATTACTCCTACTTTATTGATACATGACCCAGCCCACACTTTGAAAACATTTCTAGGATTCCATGCTGTAATCTCTCCCTCCTCGTCTCTCTCTTCTACAATAGTATTATCACTCGTCTCTTTCTCCTAAATTCAGCCAACACGGGCTTTGGAGGGGAAAGTTTGCCTACGATGGGTTTGCTTCCAATCACGGTTTCACAATATCCTTAAAAAATGCAACCCCAAAAGCAAGTGAAAACATAGTACGAAGCATGTTCCATTCAGTGAGCAACGTATTCGCGTGCAACGCGAACGCGACAAGTGATGTATACCGTCCTTTCATTTTGAACTTGCATACTTCGAGTATTGCATAACACTTTTTTTGCTGCTTCGAGGGATCCATCAATACGAAATCAACAAATCGCATCGCAAAAATCAAATCCCAAAGACTGATCGATCGGGAGGTATGGAGTCATCCAGACGACTGCGACATCAAGCACCGAAACTTTGGTCCCACCCCATATACCCATGCTTCAAATTGTCCGGTTTGCAAACCTCCGCATAGTCAAAACCGATTGACACGTCGTCGTCACCAGTACCAGTATTCATACCAGAACCTTCGTGGCTCAACTGACGCTAGCTACTTGTTGGCCGGTCTGCACTACCCCAAACAACACCTCCTAGCCCATTCTCCTAACTTTGGACCCCCTATCCCACATCAACCGCCCCCTAGATCATTGGATAGCCATATTGCACATAAAGGTCACGTACTACAGGATGTTAACGCCTGAGCACCACGCAGAAATCGCGGCAGCAGTCGGCACCTGTCGGGGCGACAGATCTCCTGCCCCAAGATCACTTTACGGCGAGCCAACCCCCGAGTCCCCTGGAGCCGAGCTTTGAGGAGGAGGAAGGATATCCAATGCCCATGGTGGAGTTCGTGGCGTAGAAGGCCCACACAACGGACGATGTGATGGATGTTGACTTCGTGCTGGCGTCCGGGTCCCCATGGTCCATGCGGACCAGCATTTCAACCTGGCAATCCTAAAGAGCACCAGGCAACGGAGGCTCAACTCGACATGGAGCACACGGATGCCGGTGCCATCGAGGCTATCCTCCAGGCAGAACCGGACATCATGGACGTGAACCGAGTGGCGGGTGCTCAACTTTACGCGGAGCGCGCGGATGTCGCTGCCATCAAGGCCCTCCTGCAAGCAGAACCCGATGTTATAGACGTGAACCGAGTGAGAGTCTCAATTCGACACGGAACACACGGATGATGCTCCCGTCGAGGTCCTCCTGCATACGAACCATGCGTCGTAGACATGAACCCTAGTGGTGCTCACGTCCATGCATTGCACATGCATGCTTCGCGTGAACGAGTAGTTTGAGAGGCCGAGGACAACCATGCCGCGAGACATACGTCGGCAGCTCCGCCTGATTAGCGGCTTCGCACCTTCAACCAAAGACGACGAGGTCGGCTCCTTCTACGAGCAGTGATAGTTTTTCTTTAAGTTGTTCTTTCTAGATATCTTTTGATGTGTAAAAACATATTTAATAAATATAGATACCTCATAAATATATCAACAAAAATTATTTTTCTATGGTTGTATGGCCTAGTTTTTTTAGATCATGGATGGCCGAGTTTGGACCATGCTCGGTATGATCACATGTGGTTCAATGTGTTAGTGAAAAAGGAAAAACGACGCGCGTCCCTTAGCGTGCGCCGTGCCAGACCGGCTGTGTGAGGGTGCGTTGTGACCATGCATGCATGCTGCAAGTGTACCACCTTTTCATTTTGAACTTGTAAATCGTAACATTTTGTTTGAGAGGGTGGGCTACTTCAATTTTACTGTTTTAAATAGAAGGGATGGGCTTTCCTTTGCTTGGTCGATCAATACAAACCCCAATAAGAAACGCGATGGCGAGGCGAGCTAGTTTGGCCCATGATCACATGTATTCCCACATGCCAGTAAATTGCGAAGCCGATGCGCGTTAAGTTTCCTTTTTTCCTTGTGTTGAACTTGTGAAGATAATACTTGAATTTACGCCTTCGTGTGACACGCTGCTTTTTCTACTAAATCGTGTAAAAATGTGCCCTCTTCGCCCCTCCGGTCACAATGCTGGCTATATCTGTTTGACTTCCTTCCCCAATACGGTGACGTCAACGATAACACCATGTCTGGCTGTGGCCAAGTGTGTTCGATGAAGCGCACCATTTACGAAGAACCATAGTCATGTCGCTCGCAAGTGCCGCCTAGAAGGTGATACAACCACATTCTTTGCATCCAGGAAGGTCGTAGGTGATAGCAACTGTTGTGCTACCGTGATGTTAGATGCGACGTGGCCACGTCTTCAAGCTCGAGCTGCTGCAAGGGGACTCGAAGGTGACTGTGTACCCTTACACGGGCACTGGTTTACTGCCGGAGAATCTCTTCTGCGTCAAGGACCCGTCCAGCATATGCAATCAATGGAAATGCCAACATGCAATTTGTGGCTGGCTCCGGATGATGGATCCGCTTATCGATCTATGTCCCAACGAAATAGAATGGGAGACAATTGTCCCCGATGATGTTGTGAGGAAGATAGTCTAGTAGGCGAATTGCCAGCGTTTGCATCAATGAGGAGGGTGTGACTTCAGCTTCGACATGAACGTGGATTGTCATCATGTCATCATCTTGTTGGCGCTACGTTCGTCTTGCAAGGAGAAGCTTCTTGACGAGGAAGGTGCTGGGACGTGCCGACATGTCTCACATACATCTTCTAGGCTTTCTTCAGCCTATTGATGCCCATACGATTATTTTTAAATCATATATTGTACTATTATGTATGTTTTGTCTTGTCACTACTGAGTATTACTACTATTTGCACCAATTGAGAGTAACTGGCACAACTTCTTGAATGTTGCATAGCCTTGGATGTCTGAGCTAAATTTGAAACACACTCGTGATCAAACGAGATCCACCACTCCAGCAGCCAGAATCACCTAGGCCTATTTGATTTGTAGGATGCTCAAAACTCAGGAATCGCAAAAATATAGGATTGTTTTCTTTAGATGGGAATGGATTTGATTGGAGTATAGGATTAGGAGTATGTGTTTAGACTAGATTCAGGATTTTCATATTAATTGTAGCAAAATTGCTTTGTCCGTCCAGTTTACTGCGGTAAAGGTGGTTTTCTAGAAGATGAGTGAGAAGCGGATTCAACAAAGAGTGAAATAATGGTTGCTTCATCTGTCCAAGTTATACTATCAGAAATGTGCATATTTGTGATTTGATGCCTCATTGCTCACTACTACTGTGTCGCTACGACTGTGGTGCGTCCCCCTGCTACTCTGCATTGTTATTTGATACATGGCACATGGACCCCGAATGCTAGATGTCCCACATGTCAGCGAAAAGTAGAACATTTATGAAGCGAGGGTCTCCACTCTTACGACGGAGCATTACAAGACACGGGAGCCAGTGAATTGTAACTTATAGTAGACTAGTACTCTTGCGGCTTCGCGGCATCCATTGATACAAACCATGATTAAAAAGGCATTGATGGGTCTTTTCCCACACGGTAGGCAGGGAGGTTTGGCATAGTCGGTTTTGACAGAGAGAGCAAGAGAAAGATGTAAAATGCTTGAATGTGTAATGGGTCCCACCACTCAGTTCACAGAGGAAAGAAATAAGAGAAACATATTATTACACAAGGTCGACAGGAGTCCAACCCATGCACTCAGACCACCCTAGTCGTTTATGTGTGTGCATGCACGTGTAGGTTGATCCTTGAGCGTGAACGTGTGTGTTCCACCATGTGTTGTGTGCATGCTGCATGTGTGCATGTGTACGTTTGAGTGTTGCATGCACGCAGTTCGTGTGCATGCGTGTGTGTGTGTGCGCGTGCGCATGTTGTGTGTATAACCACCCTACTATGTTATGAGTATTAAAACATTTGGCTCAAAATACCAACACAACGACTCCTTGTCTCCTGTGGTTAGGCGCGCGTGTGCAAAGATGAGGTCTCGATTTTGAATCCCTTCTAATCCCCACCAAGCAATAATTTATTTTCCTTTGTTTTCTTTCTTATACCCGTTGACGGGTGGGCCCGATCGTATATAGTTAGAAAATGTGCACGGATGATACATCACTAGATGAGTCATGTTAACTGTTTGACTAGTGAACTAATCACGTCATCAACAAATCTGGAGCTCTATGATGAGCCGATGACATTGTTTTCTCGAACACGAGCCAGTTATCGTATAACCACCACAAACAATGCTCGTATGACTAACTTAAATATTGTATATATCTAGATTTTCTAAACTAATTTCTTGCCATAGTTTGTGTAGTTTTAATTTGAAAGAAATCTTGTATGGAGAGTAAAAGTGAAATAATGGATTTTTAGATCATTTGAGCACATGATAAGATGTAACATGTGTTCATGTGTAGCTAACATATTTTCGAGGTCCTGGAGTGGGTATATTTACCTATTCGAGAGACACATGGATAGAGGGGGGTGCGATGAGAGAGAGAAAGAGCATGAGAAATGAGGCAGATCTACGCTGACAAATAGGATGCCTCAAGGAGAGATAGACTTGAGTGTGTGTATGCAAGGGAAGCCTAGAAATTCATGAGCATAAATACTATGTATGTTGTGTGTATTGGTATGTGTGGGTGTGAGAAAACAATGAGACTTAGGGGGTAGAAGGTAGAGGTCTGGTGAGCACGTTATTTTCTGGTCTTGTAGGCCCAGGTGCGGACTCCTAGGCCAATTCCATCTTGCACCATATCGGTCGTCCCCACACATATTATATGAAGATCCATGGAGAACTTGACGTACAAGACAAAGATAGCAGAGCCGTAGAGGACTCGATCTCACTTATGGAGCCAACTAGGATTTATAACCCTAGGCCCCAAGTATATTATAGAAGCCAGGGGCCTAGTTCGTCCATAGTATATATACACACATACAATCCTCTCGTATTCACATGTACTTTGTACGCACCTCGATCACAAAGATACACACGATGACGAGTAGGGTATTTCCTTGACCGCAAGGGCCCGGACTTGGGTTAATCCTTGCCTCTTATTAGCATGCATCTAGCCCAATTGCTAGGGATACCTGCTGAATGCTTTGCTAGATCATATCCGTCAACTAGTAAGAGAAGGGGAGACAATGCGTGCGACAAAGGCTTGAAGAGAGTGTGTGTGCGGGAGACACGTGGGCATGTATCTGTAGAGAGAGAGGGCCTGTGTAACCTCACAAATTTTCAGTTTGGAATGTTACTATAATCACATGCACATCATGATTTCTATGCATATTTGAAATTTTTGAAGTTTTCCTATTGTTGCAATATTGCTTTATTAGGGTTTTATTCAAATTATTTTTCCTCCAGAAAAGAATAAGTATAAGCAAGGGTAAAATGACTCCCTACAAAGGAAAAATAGTGGAAACATATTTTGGATATATTTCAGCGTTTTAAAATGTCTTTTTGAAACGTTTTCATGCATTAAAATGCCTCTACAATTTAAATAATTATTTATATAAATTATTTGCGAGAAATAAAATGTCCATACAAATATAAATAGTCCCTAGTATTTATGTTCCAAATTTCAACCTTTTTAAAACATTTTGCATAGGTTTTAACTCACATACTTCTCTTTGTTTAAGAAAAAAGAAATTTTGCCAACCAACTCGCCCTGCTAACCTTTCAGCCCACGCGACCTTCTTCTTCATGGTCAAGAAAAATAATCTGTTCCCAGTACATGAATATAACCACAACCATATAAAATCCTCTCGAAAGTCAATCTCTGGAGCACCCCTCCTCCAAGGAATATGTCGGGCCACTGGGACACGGGGTACCCAAGCCCGTCCGCCTGAGGCCCATGTGAGAGCACATTTGCTCCCTTGGTGGTTTTTGGTAACTATTAACAACATATATGTCATTGGACTCAAGTTTTTACTAAGCATATTTCAGGAAAAGTCCAATGATGGGATGGCTATAAATTGTGAGGAGATAATCCAAGATGCAAGGAATGGATTGGCAAAGCTTCAATCAAAAAGAGTCTATTTTTACTTTGTGAGAAATCACTTTGAGTCCATAGCAAAGTCAATACTATTAAAATGGGGTAAGGTATTGTTGTGAAAAAATTGCTCCACGTGCACAAGTGCTAGCCACCAAAAACACCCACAAGCTCTCCCACAAAATACTCTGTCTAAACCCTACCACTCAAAATCGGTGCCACCAAGAATTCCATATTGGCTAGATCGAATCAAAACCGAAGATAGAACCCTAGCCAAACCCTAGCTCTTCGGTGTAACCGAGTTTACATCGGTGCAACCAAGAATCATTGACCATGATTCTGTTGGTTGTTTTCATAAAATCAGAATTTCCAAGTTTTGTCTTTCAGTCTCACCGAGTCTTGGAAACTTCCATGGCCACTGACTTTGGTGCCACCGAGTTTCCTATATCAGTCTCACCAAGATTCCGAAAGTTGCCACATTTTGAAGAGATCGGTACAACCGAGTTTTCCATTAGTTTCACCGAGATGGTCAATAATGTTGTAACGATTGGATTTTTTGAGATGCCTATATATACCCCTTCACCACATCCCACTCGTAAGAGAAGCAATCACAACCGTTCCCCACTTCCCATATCCAAAGTTTTGAGAGATAAACAAACACCTTCCCTTGTGTTGAGATCAAGATCATCCACTTCAAATATATGGAACTTGATTTCTAGCCTCCCCAAGTTGCTTTCCACCCAATCAATCTCTTCTACCAAGCCAAATCTATGAGAGAGTGATCGAGTGTTGAGGAGTCTATCATCTTGAAGCACAAGAGCAAGGAGTTCATCACCATTATCAAGCCTATTACCTTTTGGAGGGTGGTGCCTCCTAGATTGGTTAGGTGTTGCTTGGGAGCCTCCTAGTTCGTGTTGTGGAGTTGAACCAACAAGTTTATACGGCCAAGGAGATTGCCTACTTCGTGAAGATCTACCCATAGTGAGGCTAGTCCTTCGTGGATAGAAGCCGTGATGGAATAGTCAATGTTGCTACTTCGTGGACCCTTATGGGTGGAGCCCTCCGTAGAATCTCGCGACCGTTACCCTCCGTGGGTTGAAGACTCCATAAATGTGGATGTACGATAGCTCCACATGTCATAACCACGGGAAACATCTTCGTGTCTACAATTGCATTTGATCTTCTAACCCTTACCATAATTACATGTGCTTGTCTTTACTTTCCGCTTCTATACTCATAGACATGCACGTGTAGGGTGTCCTTGACTTGTTATCATTGCTAAAATCTTCCCACAACTGAAATTGACAAAAGGTAGAACTTTTTTGGTCAAGTAGTCTAATCACCCGCCTCTAGACATACTTTCGATTCTACAAGTGGCATCAGAGCTTTGGTCTCCATGGCATTGGTTTCACAACCTAAGAGAGTATGGCGTCTAGCGAAGGAAATTATCTCCGTAGAGGTCCTTACTTTGATGGTACAAATTTGCTAGCTGGAATAATAAGATGGAAATGCATATTATTGGTCATAACCCCGCCGTTTGGGCTGTTGTTCGTGTTGCCTTGCAAGGTGAATTCTTTGGTGATGGAAAGGAACCATATCGTGAAGCGACAACGGAAGAATTAAAGATGTTGAAATACAATGCTGAAGCATGTGACATTCTTTTCAACTCCCTATGCCCCAAAGAATTCAACAAAATCAGCCATATTGAGAATGCAAAGGAAATTTGGGATACATTGGTTGATATGCACGAAGGTACCGATTTTGTCAGAGAATCTAAGTTGGATGTGCTTTAAAGTCACCTTGAAAAATTCAAGATGAAGGATGGTGAAGGAGTCACGAAGATGTACTCTAGACTAGCTCTCATTACCAATGAGTTTGCTGACTTAGGAAGCAAAGAAATGACCAACAAATTCATCATCAAGAAGATACTTAAGAGCTTTGGATGGAAAGTATGACACAGTGTGCACCTTAATCCAAATGATGCCAAACTACAAAGATCTGAAGCCTACAAAAGTGATTATAAGAATAGTTGCTCATGAGATGTCACTTAAATACAAGGAAGAGCTTCACAACAAGTCTAGCGGAGCTTACAAAGCTACAAGTGATGCTTGCTCTACCTCAAGCGACAACCTTGTTACCATTGAAGAGATAAGCCTCATGGTCAAGAAATTCAACAAGTTCTACAAGAGTAGTGGCAAAGAGAGGAACTCCAATTCAAGATATGAAGAAAAATGTTCATCTAGTCGTGACCTGAATTGGTACAATTGTGGAAGGCCCGGCCACTACTCCAATGAGTGCATGGCCCCCCACAAAAGAAGGGAAGAGTCACCTAGAAGAAAGAGCTCAAGAGATGAGTCACCTCGAAGAGAGAGAAGGAGTAGAGATGATAGTTATGAACAAAGACCCTCAAGGAGAAGTAGGTATTAAGAGAAGAAGGACAAGTACACCAAGAGCTACTCAAGAAGAAGACATCAATCTCATGTTGGTGAATGGGACTTCGGCTCCGACTCCAACGACCATTCCGAGAGAAGCTATCACTCGAACTCAGACTATAGTCAAGATGAAGGTGTTGCCGGACATGCACTCGTTCCTCCAGCTCCTATGACATATTTGATTCACCAAATGAAGGGAGTGGATGTTGCTTCATGGCTAAAGGCCCCAAGGTATCCACCCCGAATATCTTGATTTCAATAGTGATGAGGATGACTTACTAGGAGATGATGCCTTGCTATTTGACAAATCTAGTGATATTAGTCAAAATGAACTTGTTAGTAATCACTTTATTCAAGACAATTCGTATGATGATGGTAAGTTGGAAATAGAGCGACTAACTCAAGAACTGAAGACTCTTAAGTTATCCCACGAGTCTACTCTACAAGATCATAGAGAGCTTGTAAGGACAAATGAGAAGCTCCGCTTCGAGAAGCTCAATTTGGAGCAAGAGCATGAATTCCTTAATGCTATCAATGACGATCTTTGGAAGAAGACTTCCTCTTATACAGCCAAACGACTTCTCTTGTCTACGTTCATTCCACAAGTTAAAGCCAAGCAAACTAGTGACAAAGGCAAGAAAGGTTCTTCAACTAGTAGCAATAAAAATGTTAAATCCAATGATATTGCTTTTGGTAGTTCTATTGATCACACTAATGACTCTCTTAGCCAAGTTATACTTGTGAAAGAAAATAAACTATTGAAAGAGATTATAGAGATAAGTATCTACAAAAGTCTTGTTGTGTGTTAGAAATTTGAGGAAATTGTACACAAGCACGGAGGATACCAGAAGAACCATGGCATTGGCTACTTCCATGCTAATGGGGTTGAATGGGAAGAAGGTACATACCCCAATCCCAAGTTTGTTCCTCAATGGGAGAAGTATGAACATACTCTTCCCAAGGGAACAAAAGCTCAAGATGACCTTCCACCACAAGATAACAAGCTCAAGGGCAAGGACAAGCTTCAAGAGGAGATTGACTCATATGAAGATGAATCCCAAGCTTTGGTCAAGTGGGTTCCCAAGGATACTACAAGCTCAACTTCTATAAGTGCCACTTCAACACCAAGGATTCTCATCAACTCTATGTGGGTCCCCAAGAATAAGAACTAGAGTAGTTCTTGAGGGGTGACTCTGCCAATGAATTCACTCATATTCATTATTGGCAAGAACTAGTTGCAATCAACATCAACATGATGAAATAGTTCAAGGAGTCACACATTCCCTCATAGGTAAGAAGGGGACAAGGTAATTAATAAATCCATGGACATCATCATGTATTCTTTGCCCTCCATGTACGTAGATATCCTTGTATTTATCTCTTGGTTTGGGACTAACCCATGTAGGTGACAAGAGTAAGAAACAAAAAGGATTGCTCCCAACTCAAGATGATCTTCATCAAGTATGAGCATCCACTACTACATCACCCACATGAAGTCTTCTACAACAAAACCCAAGGTTAGTTTATGACTCTTAGGGGGGATGTAACACCAAGGGGGAGCTTTACTCTAAGACTTGAGTCAAACTATCTCTTAGAATGTGATAACATTGACATGCTTTATGTAAAAGTGGTAAACCCACTTGTGCTTAAACGATGAGTATGACCTATGATCAAGTATTCTTACTTGGCTCCTAAGTCAATATACTCATATAGAGATGACTACGTCATCGCCAAAGTGCTTGATAGATGCTAGAATTTTTGTGCATGTTTGCCATGATTTCATTTGATATCTTATTGTGTGAGCATGTTGGTCTACATATCTTTACTCATTCGAGGATATCCAATTGTAGCTATTTGGCTTTTGATTTTCTTTTGCCAATTGGATGTACAAGAATGCCTAGGACACCTCTCTAGCTATCTATGTTTTCTCGTCTCAAATTCTATTCGTGCTACATCACAAAACTTGAACAAGCACTTCTCGATCCCTTTGTGTGAGAAGCACTCAGAGTACCGTGTCGACAAGAGCTGCATTCCAAAACCTCTTTGTGAATCTCAGTATAACCAGCTCCACAAACTTGGTTCCACCGATTCACTAAGTTGATATAGGTTTTTGACCTCGGTACAACTAGCCAGAAATTGTCAGTCTCACCGAGTCTCTCCATCTCCGAACAGTTAGGCAACTCGGTGACACCGAAACATTTCAACCGGATTCACCGAGAGTAAGGAGTATTTAACCTGGAGGACCCGACTTTTGAAAATCAATCTTCAAAGTCTTTTCCTCCAAACTCCGAACTGCCACCCTGGACCCTTTGGTCTTCTCCCTTGCTTGCTTCCCCGTCCACCTCCACCATTGGAAATCGCCGCCGTCGACGGAATGTATGCCGCCATCATGGCTGTACCAGACTCATCACCAAGCTAGGGTATGAATCCGGCCCCTTGTGCGCTCCTGTAACAGCCCGGGATCGATGCTCCAGAAGATTCCCCTTTTATTTCCATTCTCGTCTGTGTTTCGTTGGTTGTTGCATTCATCATCACATCATTCGCATCATCTGCATAGCATCATCACTCATTTTCGAAAACTTGCATCCGTTCGTAGTGGCCAGTTCTCTCAGTTCGTGTCCTTGTCTGTTTCGAGTCCAACCACACACGCACGCGCCCGTGGCATCGTTAAAAAACCATTTTTAAAGCATGTGAAAAATATTCCCGGATTGGGTCAAAACTTGGCATGCGGTCTTACTATAGTGTAGGTAGACCTCCTGCCAAATTTTGTCGCATTCCGAGTTCGTTTGATACCCCATCGGTCAACCGTAGCAGTGCGGTCATCGGTTATTTGTCGGATGTTTTCGGTTTTGCAAACCCCGTTGCCGGGCCACAATTCTTTCTTTCTTCCCCTCCTAGCCCAACTACACAGCCCACCTATCCCACCTAACCCAACCCCGCGACCGGAGCCGTACGATTACGATCGCACGACTTGAATCGGTGCAAAAATCCCCCTAACGTAGCCCATTTCCTATTTAACCCCCTCCCCTGCCTAATTGGGCAACCCTAGCCTAACCTTCCTCGAACACCGCATCGCCGTAGCCTCCCTCCTCCTAGCACCGCCGGCCTGCCCAAGCCCATCCGGGGCCGTCCCGGGCCCAATCTGAGCCGCCGCCGTAGCCTCCCTCCTCCCGCAACCCCGATCTGGAGCGAGGGGAGGAGCCCCTCGAGCTCCCGTGGCTCCGCTGCCGCCTTGACCACGTCGCCGACCGCCGGAGCAAGCTGCCGCCACCGGCGAACCCCCTGGCCAGACCTCCTCCCTTCCCTCTCCTCTTCCCCTTCTCCTTCCTCTCCCTCTCACCTCTCTCTCTTCTTCTCTGCTCGCAGGAGCAGCCCCGCATGGAGGTCGCCAGAGCCCTTGCCGCCTCGCCGCCGGCTAGATCTGGGCTGGAGATGGCCGGATCCAGTCGCCCTCGAATCAATTCGCCCATTCCCAGCCTCCCCCTTGCTGGATCTTGTCTTCCCGCCGGTCGGCGTGCCATTGACCTCCGCTGCCATGGCTCTGCTAGGGGACGAGCAAAGGAGCTGCTCGCCCGCCTCCCACGTCGCCCGTGTGGGCCGCCGCCCAGTCGCCGACCCACCTCGCCTCCGACCGGCCCAAGAGCCCTAGGTGAGCAGCCCCCGCCTATCCCTCACCTAGTGCCTGCATTGCTATTTGCTGCCCAATGGATTCGGCCCACTTCTTTATTTTTTCCGTCTAGCAAATTTCGCAATTATCCAGAGAATTGTCCTTCTACAGAAAAACCCATGATTTAAAATTGCTAATAACAAATTGTCTGTGCATCATATGAAAATAATGTACATATGTAAAATGTGCAGAATTTCGTGTAGTTTACTAATATTCAACTTTCATGCATGTTAAAAATATGTAAACACGCTATTTGCATGGATTGGCGTGATGCCCTTTTTAAAATGAATTAATTCTTAGAAACCTAACCGTAGCTCGGATCGAAATGCTTTATATACGAAACTTGACTAGAAATTTGCGTAGATCAATAATTTGCAACTTTCAACCATGTTTAAACTGTTTAAACTTTCTGTTTCCTGTAAATTACATTAATGCCATGTTAAAATGAATTGTTTAATAACTTTTAGATCGTAGCTCTGATGCAAATGTTTTACATATGTAACATGACTAGAAAAATGTGTAGAATAACATAGTGACATTTATTTTGGTGGTTAAAAACTCTAAAATTGTGTTAGGACAGATCCGGACCAAATTCGGAAATGCTATATGTTGTTTCCGACCTCATTTAAAATGCCTAGATAGGTAGTTTACTTATGCTTCACCTCTTGCCATGTTTAACAAAATTTAATATTGATGAGTACCCAAACGAGAGTGAACTAAATAATTCAAACGAGGAGTTTCGTCTATATGCAACTCGTTGCATATTGAACTTCACTTAATGTGTAGTAGTTGTTTGTTGTTCTTGTCATGCCATGCGTTGCATATTAAACCTGATATGCATCATATTTTTTTGCGCATCATGTCATGCATATGTTGTGGTGTACCTTGTGTTGATTGTTATATCTGGATTGCTTCTTCTCGATAGAACTCCAAAAGCGTTCGGAGTGTGAGGATTCATTCGATTACGTTGGCCCGTCTTCTTTGTGGACTAGTTTTTCTTCCGAGCGGGATCTCAGGAAAGATGACACATTTCCCTGGATACCACTATTATCATTGCTATGCTAGTTGTCCCGCTTTTATAGTTTTGACGCGCTACCTACCACTTGTTTGTGAAGCCTCCCAACATTGCCATGAAAGCCTCTAACCCTTCACCTTCATAGCAAACCTTTGTTTGGCTATGTTACCGCTTGCTCAACCCTTCTTATAGCGTTTCTAGCTGCAGGAGCAATTGCTTCCATGTGACAACGTGGACATTGTTTTGTTATCACAATATTATTGCTATTTAATTTAATGCACTTATACACTTGGTAAAAGGTGGAAGGCTTGGCCTTTTGCTTGGTGTTTTGTTCCACTCTTGCCGCCCCTAGTTACTTGTGAACCGGTGTTATGTTCCATAATTGAGCGCTCCTAACATGCTCGGGGTTGTTATGGGGACCGCCTTGTTCTTCGTTTTAGGATAAAGCTTGTCTGGCAAGGCCCAACATTGGTACTACATTTCCCTAATTACTAATAAATTGCATAGGTACTTTCCGGACCCCGATGATCTTTAATCAACAACCAGGGCTAGTGCTCCTCATGAGTGTTGGTCCAACCCACAGCAGCTTATTAACGCTACCCGGGGCAACTCGGTGACTGGCGTGGTAACCATCGCTCATCCTTCGTGTCCTGAGAACGAGATACAGGGCTCCTAACAGGATCGTCGACACACCGGGCGGCCTTGCTGGATTTGTTTTACCTTTCTCGAAAGTCTTGAGTGAGGAACTCTGATCTTCTTCGGGCTATCTCGCGGTGTCGGATTTCCTGTGGAATTGCCTAGGAAGGTCATGAGATCCGTGGTCGAGGTTATTCCCACTATGTGTGGTTAATTTTTGATGGATGAGTTAGAGCACCCCTACAGGGTTAAACCTTTCGGAAAGCCGTGCCCACGATTATGTGGCAAACTTGGATACTTTGTTTAACACCTGGTCATAGCAAACTAGAAGTAAACTCTAATAAAATACACCAACTCTGTGCATAACTATGATTGTCTCTTCTCGTGAGTTCTTATCCGAGAGAGAACACGATGGGGTTATGTTTGACATAAGTAGGTGTTCAGGATCTGTTAGTGATCATTTCTAGTTCACGTCCGTTATGCGTAGACCACCATAATTTACTTTCGGTAATCGTAAGTTAGCCACTCAATAAATGCTTAGTCGCTTGCTGCAGCCTCACCACTTAACCATACCTCACCCATTAAGCTTTAATAGTCTTGATACCCTTGGTATTGAGATTGCCGAGTCCCTGTGGCTCATAGATTACTACAACAAAAGTTGCAGGTACAGGTAATGCGATGATTTGACATGAGCGCGATACTTGTTTGATTTGGAGTTCTTCTTCTTCATCAATCTTGGATGGGTTCCAGGCAGCAGCCTGGGATAGCAAGGATGGATGTCATTTTGTCATTTTTTATTTTTGTCCGTAGTCGGACCATGCTCTTCCGTATGATGTTTGAGTATGTTGTTGTATTGATGTGATATTGATGTAGCTTGTGGCGAGTGTAAGCCAATACGATATACTCATCTCTTCTGTAAATGTACTTGTAATGATATCCATTCTTGCAACACGACGAGATGCGCTTCTATCCTTGTCAAGGCCCTCGTGCCAAAATAAGGATAGGATCTCATCTTGGGCATGACAAGTTGGTATCAGATCGTGTACCGACCTAGGATCCCCCTTGATTGATCGAACTTGGCTGAGTCGAGTCTAGTGAAAAACTGTTTTGAGTCTAGTTATATCGGAGAGTAGGATTCTTTTTACTCCTCTTCTATGCTCTGGTGAGGAATTACGACTTAGGAATTTTGATTCTACTCCTCTTCTCGCTCAAATTTTTTTAGGATCACACGGGTATTTTGGATACTATATGATGCCGATGTGATGGAGTTCTGTCTTGGTGCCTCCTGTCTGACTTGATTTCTTCCGGGGAGTTGAGCTCCAGGGAATTCTGGACACGTCGTTATCATTCAACTTCCTTAGTATCTCAGGACGGAGGGTGTTCAGAATTGCTTCAATACTTGTTGTGATGATGTAAGGTCGGAGTCACCCAATATTGGGGAGGCGTCCGGGGTGGCACCATGGTTAGTATCGTTGTGCTTTCGAGGATCCGAGTTAGATGGATTTCCGGAAACCTATGGTTATTTGTTGAAGGATGGATACAGTTGGGGTGTAGGTTTGTTAGTTGTGTGAGATATTTCCTCATTGTATCCCCAACACCCGTGTCACGCCCAAGATGCGCGCCTATCCATATTAAGGCACGGGGGCCTCGACAAGGGATAGAGGCGCATCTCGATGTTCGCAAGTATAGCATCATTACATCATACATTTAAGAAAAGAGGAGTATATGAGTTGGCTTACACTCACCACATGCTAAATTACAATTCCACATAAAGAGTTCAAACATCAATCCGAAGGCAGGGTCCAGCTACGGATGAAAACAAACGATAAGATAAGATGCAATGATACTATCTTGATAGCCCCAAAGATCACGACCACAGTCCTCTACTCATCTGGATACGTCACGTACATCCCGCTGCGTTCCTTGTCATACTCCCACTGGAGCTGCATCATGTCATTTGGCACGACCTCATCTGTACCTTCACCTGGATTGTTGTAGTAATTTGTGAGCCACGAGGAGTCAACAATCTCGTGCCCAGGTACCGAGAGTATTCAAGCTCATGGTTTGGGAAGGGGTATGTGTTTAGGTTGCAGCAACACTAAGCATTTATGGTGGCTAATCTTACGAAACATGAAAGTAAATATGTGGTCTACGATAAGCGATCGAATCTAGAATGACCTCTATGAGATCCTGAACACTTACTAACGTCAATCATAACCCCATCGTGTTCTCTCTTGGTTCATGTTCACGAGCAGAGACAATCACGATTACTCACACAGTTGGTGTATTTTATTAGAATTTAATTCAAGTTAACTATAACTGGGTGTTAAACAAATATCCAACTTGCCACATAACCGCGGGAACGGCTTTCCGAAAGTTTTAACCCTGCAGGGGTGCTCCAACTAGTCCATCATAAATTAAGCACACTCCGTGGGAATAGCCTCGACCACGGATCTCATGATCATCCTACGCAACTCCAAAGGAATTCCAACACCTCAAGATAGCTCGAAGAAAGTCAGAATCCAGACGCAAGACACTCGATAAAGGTAAAACAAGTCCAGCAAGACCGTCTGACGTGTCGACGAACCCGATAAGAGCCGCATATCTCGTTCTCAGGACACGACCGGATGAACACTACGTACGGCGGCCGGATAGAAATCACTCGAGTTACCCCGAGTTGGCCCCGCAAGTGGCTCTAGTTTGGACCAACACTCATGAGGAGAACTGGCCCGGGTTGTTGATTAATTATCCACAGGGTTGCAAAGCCCTATGCAAATTTTATTAAGTTGTTTAGCAAATGTAGTACCAAATTTGGGTCTTGCCAGACAAGTTTTAATCTTAACCGAATAAACAAGGGGGTCCCCGTAACAACCCCGAGCATGTTAGGAGTGCAAAGTATGGAAACATAACACCGGTAACAAGAAACTATGACGGTAACAGCAGAACAAAACACCTAGCAAAAGGCCAAGCCTTCCACCAATACCAGATGTATGAGTGCATTAAATTAAATAATAGATAATATTGTGATATGCCAAACATCCATGTTATCACATGGAAACAACCTGAACTTGTAACTAGAACGCTATAAGAGGGGTTGAGCAGTGGTAACTTAGCCAAACAAAGCTAGCTAGGATGTGTGTGTGGGGGGGGGGGTTAGAGGCTATCATGGCAATTAGGAGGCTGACATTCAAGTGGTAGGTAGCACGAAAGTAGCGATAAGAGCGAGACAACTTGCAAGCGAAAATAGTATCGGGGTCCGGGTACGATCATCTTGCCTGTTGGTTCTTCAGAGGGCCAAGTAGCGGGATCCTCGTAGTTGTACTCGCCTAGATCTTCGTACTCAGGTTCAACGTTTGCGTCTACCCAAAAGAAACAACAAGAATAAACAAGCAACCAAGGTGCGATGCACACACAAGAATGATGCATGGTTTATGTGAAGAATTTAGCATGGCAATCCTAACTAATCAAGTTTCACATGCAATGGATTAGTTATTTATGAATCTGGACAAAACCTCATGTTAAGTTATTTAAACATTCATGAACATGGAAAATATGGATGCATCATGCAAAAATGATACAAATGCATATGTAGAACGTAGGAAACGGAGTTACGGTTCTCACGCTACGCTCTCGACAAGTTACGAAGGCAAAACACAAGACAAAGAAAGCCCTCGGCTATTCCTTGGCATTCCAAGGCAGCCACTGGTTAGGTAATGAAAAACCAACCACAATAGAGCCAATGATCAAGCAATTCAATGGAGTATAGCTCCCATAAGTCACAAAACACTAAAACAAACAATCTGCCACAAAATAACAACATAGCAACTTTCACAGCAAATAACTTGAGCTACAGGAATCCTACACCCACAAACAAGGCATTGACAGAAACTACATAATATGCTCATCAACTTATCCAACTACACAATCTGGAATGGAGGCACACATCAATAATAATGAAGCTCACAAGTTGGCATGAAGAAACAGAAATCTGGGACTTAGTGAAAATAACAGTTTTTCTGGAATCTGAGTTACTCTGATAGCAAGTTGACAATAGAAACTAATGGTGACAGAGACCACCTCATGGCATGAAAATCAACAGGATGCTAGAATACAACATCTAATTCAAATAACTAGCACTGAGCTTGATCTAATTCACAATATATCACAAGATAGAAACCACTCTACATAGCATAAAAATAACATCAGATTCTTAGACTCAGAAATATTTGGCATGTTGAAAACAGCAACATTGTAGTGGCTACTTTAGAGCATGGTTCCCACTTACATGGATGTTTAACATGGAAAATAAAAATATCATGGCATAATAGACATAAAACACTAACACTTCCATGTTGGCACATCCTCCATAGCAAGCATGGATTAAATCATGTAAAAATGACAAAGCAGCATCATAGCAGAAAATAGCAGTTTCTTGAACTTGCTCAAAAGTGAAATCCAATTGCACCAATGGTTTCCTGAGATTTTTCTACCCCAAAATCATATGTCATTCTCATATATTCACATGGAGCATCATGGGAAAAATGACATACATACCTATAAGTGAAACTTACTAAATATGTCCATAGACATCAATGCTCACATCCAGAATTGGATTATTACTACAATTGGAAATGATCTAATTATAACAATAAAACAATAACACACAATATAATATAGTGTATGACAAGTGGGGCATGGCCCACTTGTCACACACACACACACTCAACACACACACACACAACTCAAGCACACACACACATACACAGCCACACATGCACACACACATGGATCTGGCACCACACCAGATCCATACACACTCCCCACACACAAATAAACACACACACATCCACCGCACGGACACACCAGATCTCTCTCCCACACACACACATAACTCACATGGGATCCCACCACCACACCGGATGACGTACACACAACACAACACTCCACCAATCGGAAAAGAGAAAAACAAAAGGGTGGGGGAGCGGGCTCGAACGCACGACATTGCGGTCGCCCCCTAAGTCGAAAACCACTACGCTACGCATCGAATCACCACAGGAAGGAATATGAGCGCACCTAGTACTCTCAGACGATGCTTATCTGACGAATCTGAAACTCGCCACCGGCGACAGACAGCGGCGACGCGAAATTCCATGACTACAGGGCAGCTCCAACGAGGGAGAAGCCTGGAGGGGATGTGGGGTGCTAATGGGATCCACTCCCTGCCCGCCTTGCGACGGTGGGGCAGAGGCAGCATCCCTCAAGGCCCTGCCTTGCAGACGGCGGCGGCAACGGGACGCAAGGAACAGAGCGGGACGCATCGGCTCACCAGGGGAAGGACGACGACGACCCGATCGCAGCGAAAAGGAGGAAGAAGCGGCGACGACACCTGCCCGAAGCAGACACAAGAACGGCGCCAGAGCACCCTGCCCGAGCTCTGACAGGGACGAGGCCATCGAGGATGGGGGAGCCCGGCCCCTCCTAGCGACGGGAATGGAACGCGGGGACGATCCCCAGCCTCCACGACATGCCGGGAGCAGTGGAGGCCACCGGGGATGCGAAGGTGACGACGACTAAGATCGGTGGCTACTCTCTGAACCCGCTCACCTCTCTGAATCTCTCTGGACTTACCTAACAGAGAAGGAAGAGGGGGGGGGGGAAGGAAGAGGTGGGAGGAGAAGGGAGATGGCGGCAGCAAAGGGGAATCCTAGAAGGGAGGCACGCACGCCGAGGACTTTTAAAGGGGAGAGGGGTCAGACGGCGTCCTCGACGTCCGTGAGCGCGGGCGCTCGCTCACTCTCTCTGCACTCTGACGGAGGAAGGAGACGGCGATAGGTCTCCATTAGGCACGGCTGGGCTACGCGCGTGCGACTGCTGGGCTACGAGGAGAGATCACCGATCCAGTTTCCTCTCTCTCCCTCTAAAAAACCAGCCTCACCAAAATAACCCTAGAGGAAAATAAAAGGTTTTTAACAAGAACAAAATTATTTTGCAGGTAATAAAATATGAGCTATTTAAATAAATTACCAAGGGGATTTGTGAAGAAAGTATTTATTTAGCTATTATGAAAACACCCCCCTGATATTTAAAACCCCAATTACACAAGGCTCAAAACTCCATAAGAACAACACACATGAGCTCACAATAATAATTACTACTACTTGAACATTTTTAACAAATTTATAAATCAGATTAATTCTATTTATTAATGGCAATGGAATAGGTTGGGTTTGTTTTGAGGTAATAAGAGAGGGGAAAAAGAAGTTGATGCCCACTCCATCACAAACAACCACAAACCACTCACATCACAACACGATCAAGATCACACCACATAAAACAAAATGCAAGACATGAAGATTGATGATATGATGCATGATGTATGAATGCATGAGACAAGACATGGCAAGGAGAAACTCAAATACATTCATCACATGACAAGGTTCACATAGGCTACATGCCATAAAAGGTAGGGGTAGCACTTGGGCTGTCACAACCCGATTTCATAACCAAGAAACATTTCGGAAGTTCTTAGGTGGGAATTCAAATAGTTACCTAGGATATATTCCAACAGATCATGATGTGAGGTTGGGGTTCGACATCTAGTGGATTCATTTGTTCACGGTCTTTCTTACAGAGGACAGTCTCGATTTATGCTTCGTCAAGCCTTGTAGTTTGCTACGCCTAGGGAGCATATTCGAGCGTCATTTTAATATGACAATCCAATGTACAATCGAGCCCGTGCGAACCTTACCACGAAAATATCGAGCGAAATCTCTGTTATGCATTTGTTCTGGCTTGTGTCAAAGCGTCACCCTTTGTTATGTTTTAAATATGGTAATTCAAGTTGCTTCGATGTCAAGTGGTGATTTCATATGTTTTCAAGTAGTATTCTCATATTTCTGTGGGATTGCTAATTCGTGTGCTCAATCAAGTTATCATATCAATTCTTTTTATCCAATGGGCTCCTCCTCAAGATAATTCAATCCTCTCAAAAATTTGCAAGATCAATCCTCATATTTCTTTTCCATAGTTCATTTCATCTGTCCTAAGTTCTCTTTGTTTTTCCCCACCCTCCCGCCCTTTTTCTTCAATGATTAAATTCTCTCCAAGTGCCTTTCTCTTCATCAATGCTTCCGTTGTCATTCCTTCATATTGTATCTAGTGATTTCTTGTGGAGATTCTCAAGAGTTTCAATTTCAAGATCTATCCTCAAATTCCTTGTTCTTGTTGTTATTCTTCCTTGGTGGATTCACTTCGAGCTCTCGGTATTCATCTTATCCTTTCTCATTCGTTCAATGATTTCCCATGTTGGAAATTCTTATCCAAGCCTCTCTTGTTTATTCCTCTTTCTATTCTATCTGGAGTGTTGAACATATCTCAGAAGACTTTCATTTCCATTCATATCCTCTGAAATTATTTCAAGGGTCTCATATCATCAAGTTCTTAATTTGTACGGGAGCAATCTCTCTTTTTAAGAAAATATTTCAATGGTGGTTTCTTTTGAGTGGCCCCATAACCCACAGGTTTTTCCCCAGGATCTTACCTGGATCTTCTAATCTTTCCGGAAATGTTCTCAAGTTCTTTTCAAATATGATGCAAGAATGGTTTTCGTCACTCATATTCCTCTTCCAAGATCGCTTCGAATCATTTTAATCATTGGATCAACCTTTCTTTCTTCATTATTTCAGAGGTATTAGTAATTCATGATGTTGTTTCTCATCTTCATTCTCAGCATTGAAGACCCAAGAAGAGTTTCTCTTAAATCTTGGTCCATTCTCTTGAAGATTTGTCATCTCATCTTGATGCTTTCCTCTCAAATTGTTTCCATTCATGAGAAATTTCTCCCATCTCTATCAGGTGCATTCTGAGTTGCTTTCATTTCTCGACCCCCCAAAGGCCATCATTTCAGAAGATTTCTTCGTTCTCAGCTTTCAGCTTTCATTCTCAAATTCTTCTCAATTGTTGTTCCTTCGTTCATATCTCAATTATTCCGGTGCCTTGTTCAGTTTCTATTAGGCAAATCTTGATCTATTCATTCTCATGTATCCTCTTTAGTTTCTAATTCTTATCGGTGTTCTCGTGCAAGACTTCTGCAAGTTTGTGCTCTATCTCTCTTTCCTTTCATTTTCAAAAAATAAGTGGTGTGCGAAATCCGTTGCTTGTCATCAATTTAACTTGATGAATGATAGGCATATCCTAATTCTTATTCTTGTTTCATCCAGGTGATTTCAATCCTCCTTCCAGAGTTGTTCATGATATCAAATTCCTTATCCCAAGTGGTCATCTTTCTTTCCGGAGTTCCCAGTTTTTCTCAAGTATCTTGTCGCCAAGCTTCATCTAATTCATAGCAAGGCCCCAATCTTGTTCTTTTTCAACCTTCAATTCTTTTCTATCATCCTCTCATTTCCGAAGGTTCCTCATGGTGGTTTGTTAAGGATGTAATTCTTCTCGAAGTGTTCTTCAAGATTCTTGTTGGAGGTGCTCAAGTGTTTTTATCTTGGATTTCTAAGTTCAATTCCTTCTCCATGTTCTTTTGAGATGGGGTTATTAAATTCTTGGTTATGAGGAGTCTCGAAGGAAATTGTCAAGAATAAGATAAGTAAACCCATATTGTCTTCTCGGAGTTATCTTGGGTTGGATTTCACCTAAAGCAATTCGTAAGGATTGTTGTTATCATGGTGTCATAAATGATTCATGTTTTCTCCTCCTCCTCTGTGTGAAAGAAGTTTTGCATATGTTGTTGCTCTCAAGTAATCAGTTGTTTCGGCTGTGGCAGGTTGTCACGTCATAATTTTGAGATGTTTTCCACAAGCCCATAACAAGCTATTCTTTTCACTATTGATTCTTCATCAACTCCATTCAACCTATGCTTTTCAAATTCATTTGTGCTGGAAATTGTCATCTTCTTATCCGTTCTTTTCTTCCATCAATCCAGTTTCTATTCTCTTGTTACGGAGGCCCTGTGATGTTGCTCTCTTCAATCCATCATCTAGTTTGATTAAGATCATGTTCTTCCCTTGCTTGTCCATTAACCGGGGTGCTATGAAATCTTTTCATGATCCTTCCATATTATGAAGTTTTGATTCTAGTCCAACCGAAGTTTGGTGTATCTATTTAAATTTCTTTCCATCATATAAATTTCCCCCCTCTATGCTACCGAAGTGCTGCCGAAATTTCTTGTGAATTCTTGCTTGTTCCTCATGTCCTTATTCATCTCTTTCCAACCCTCATGTTTCATTGGTTTCACTCATTTGTCAAAGAAGCAACTAAGTTTTACCTCTTGGTCTTTCTCTTCCCCTTCTCATTCTAGATCTCGGGACGAGATCCTCGTGTAGTGGAGGACAATTGTAACAGCCCGGGACCGACGCTCTAGAAGATTCCCCTTTTATTGCCATTCTTGTCTGTGTTTCGTTGGTTGTTGCATTCATCATCGCATCATTTGCATCAGCTGCATAGCATAAACACTCGTTTTCGAAAACTTGCATCCGTTCGTAGTGGCCGGTTCTCTTAGTTCGTGTCGTTGTCCGTTTCGAGTCCAACCACACACGCACGCGCCTGCGACATCGTTAAAAAACCCGTTTTTGAAGCACGCGAAAAATATTTCCGGATTGGGTCGAAACTTGGCATGCCATCTTATTATAGTGTAGGTAGACCGTCTGCCAAATTTTGTCGCATTCCAAGTTTGTTTGATACCCCATCAGTAAACCGTAGCAGTGCGGTCATCGGTTATTCGTCAGACGTTTTCGGTTTTGCAAACCCCATTGGCGGGCCACAATTCTTTCTCTCTTCCCCTCCTAGCCCAACTACACAGCCCACCTTGCCCACCTAACCCAAACCTGTGACCGGAGCCGTCCGATTACGATCGCATGGATCGAATCGGTGCAAAAATCCCCCTAACCTAGCCCCATTTCCTTTTTAACCCCCTCCCCTGCCTAATTGGGCAACCCTAGCCTAACTTGCCCTGAAAATCGTGCCGCCGCAGCCTCCCTCCTCCCAGCGCCGCCTGCCCGCCCAAGCCCATCCGGGGCCCGTCCCGGGCCTTCCCGACCCGCCGCCGATCGTTCCCCGCTCCCACAGCCCCGATCTGGAGCGAGGGGAGGAGCCCCTCGAGCTCTCATGGCTCCGTCGCCTTAACCCCGTTGCTGACCGCCGGAGCGAGCTGCCGCCGCCGGCGAACCCCTGGTTAGACCTCCTCCCTTCCCTCTCCTCTTCCCCTTATCCTCCCTCTCCCTCTCACCTCTCTCTTCTTCTCTGCCCGTAGGAGCAGCCCTGCATGGAGGTCGTCGGAGCCCTTGCCGCCTCGCCGCCGGCCAGATCCGGGCCGGAGATGGCCGGATCCAGTCGCCCTCGACCTGATCCGCCCATTCCTGGCCTCCCCTTGCCGGATCCTGTCTCCCCGTCGACTGGCGTGCCATTGACCTCTGCCGCCATGGCTCTGCTCGGGGACAAGCAGAGGAGCTGCTCGCCCGCCTCCTGCGTCGCCCGAGTGGGCCGCCGCCCAGTCGCCCGCGGCCCACCTCGCCTCCGACCGGCCCAAGCGTCCCTAGGTGAGCAACCCCCGCCTATCCCTCGCCTAGCGCCTCTGTTGCTATTTGCTGCCCAACGGATTCGGCCCACTTCTTTTTTCCCTGTCTAGCGAATTTCGCAATTATCTAGAGAATTGTCCTTTTACCAAAAAACCATGATTTAAAATTGCTAATAACTAATTGTCTGTGCATCGTATGAAAATAATGTAGATATGTAAAATGTCCAAACTTTCGTGTATTTTACTAATATTCAACTTTCATGCATGTTAAAAATATTTAAACACACTGTTTACATGGATTGGCGTGATGCCTTTTTTAAAATGAATTAATTCTGAGCAACCTAACCGTGCCTCGGATCAAAATGCTTTATATATGAAACTTGACTAGAATTTCGCGTAGATTAATAATTTGCAACTTTCAACCATGTTTAAACTGTTTAAACTTGCTGTTTGCTGTAATTTACATTAATGCCAATTATGCCATGTTAAAATGAATTGTTTAATAACTTTTAGACCATACCTCCAATGCAAATATTTTGCATATGAAACTTGACTAGAAAAATGTGTAGAATAACATAGTGACATTTATTTCGCTGGTTAACAACTCTAAAATTGTGTTAGGACAGATCTGGACCAAATTCATAATATGCATGTGGGGTCATTTCGGAAATGCTATATGTTGTTTCCGACCTCATTTAAAATGCCTAGATAGATAGTTTACTTATGCTTCACCTCTTGCCATGTTTAACAACATTTAATATTGATGAGTACCTAAAAGGGAGTGAACTAAATAATTCAAACAAGGAGTTTCGTCTATATGCAACTCGTTGCATATTGAACTTCACTCAATGTGTAGTAGTTGTTTGTTGTTCTTGCCATGCCATGCGTTACATATTAAACCTGATATGCATCATATTTGTTTGTGCATCATGTCATGCATATGTTGTGTTGTACCTTGTGTTGATTGTTGTATATGGATTGCTTCTTCTCGATAGAGCTCCGAAAGCGTTCAGAGTGTGAGGATTCGTTCGACTACGTTGGCCCGTCATCTTCATGGACTCGTTCTTCTTCCGAGCGGGATCTCAGGCAAGATGACACATTTCCCTGGATACTACTACTATCATTGCTATGCTAGTTGTCCCGCTTTTATCGTTATGTCATGCTACCTACCACTTGTTTGTCAAGCCTCCCAACATTGCCATGAAAGCCTCTAACCCTTCACCTTCCTAGCAAATCTTTGTTTGACTATGTTACCGCTTGCTCAGCCCTTCTTATAGTGTTTCTAGCTGCAGGTGCGATTGCTTCCATGTGACAAAATGGACATTCTTTCGTTATCACAATATTATTGCTATTTAATTTAATGCACTTATACACTTGGTAAAGGGTGGAAGGCTTGGCCTTTTGCTTGGTGTTTTGTTCCACTCTTGTCGCCCTAGTTACTTGTGAACCGGTGTTATGTTCCATAATTGAGCGCTCCTAACATGCTCGGGGTTGTTATGGGGACCCCCTTGTTCTTCGTTTTAGGATAAAGCTTGTCTGGCAAGGCTCAACATTGGTACTACATTTGCCTAATAACTAATAAATTTCATAGGGACTTTCTGGACCCCGAGGATTTTTAATCAACAACCCGGGCCAATGCTCCTCATGAGTGTTGGTCCAACCCAGAGCAGCTTATTAATGCTACCCGGGGCATCTCGGTGATTGGCGTGGTAACCATCGCTCATCCATCGTGTCCGGAGAACGAGATACACGGCTCCTATCGGGATCATTGGCACGCCGGGCGACCTTGCTAGATTTGTTTTACCTTTCTCGAATGTCTTGAGTGAGGAACCGTGATCTTCTTCGGGCTATCTCGATGTGTTGGATTTCTTGTGGAATTGCCTAGGAAGCTCACAATATTCGTGGTCGAGGTTATTCCCGCTGCGTGTGGTTAATTTGTGATAGATGAGTTGGAGCACCCCTGTAGGGTTAAATCTTTCGAAAAGCCATGCCTGCAGTTATGTGGCAAACTTGGATACTTTGTTTAACACCTGGTCATAATAAACTTAAAGTAAACTCTAGTAAAATACATCAAATGTGTGCGTAACCATGATTGTCTCTTCTCGTGAGTCCTTATCCGAGAGAGAACATGGTGGGGTTATGTTTGACGTAAGTCTGTGTTCGGGATCAGTTAGTGATCATTTCTAGTTCACGTTCGTTATGCGTAGACCACCATAATTTACTTTTGGTAATCGTAAGTTAGCCACTCTATAAATGCTTAGTCGCTTGCTATAACCTCACCAGTTAACCATACCTCACCCATTAAGCTTTAATAGTCTGGATACCCTTGGAAATGAGATTGTTGAGTCCCTGTGGCTCATAGATTACTACAACAATAGTTGCAAGTACAGGTAATGCGATGATTTGACATGAGTGCGATACTTGTTTGATTTGGAGTTCTTCTTCTTCTTATTCTTCATCAATATTTGATGGGTTCCAGGCGGCAGCCTGGGATAGCAAGGATGGATGTCATTTTGTCATTTGTTTTCATCTGTAGTCGGACCCTGCTCTTCCGTATGATGTTTGAGTATGTTGTTGTATTGATGTGATATTGATGTAGCTTGTGGCAAGTGTAAGCCAATTCCATATACTCATCTCTTCTGTAAATGTACTTGTAATGATATCCTTTATTGCAACATGACAAGATGCGCTTCTATCCCTGTCGAGGCCCTCGTGCCAAAATAAGGATAGGATCGCATCTTGGGCGTGACAGCTCCTCTATCCAATTCTTACGCATTAGATTTCTTCCATGCACAAACCATAGTGTGTAATCCTCCTAATCCACTAGAAGATTTATTAGATTAGTGAACGAGAATAATTTAGGTTTAGCCATCTGCAAAGCGTATCTCGGTGACACCGAGTTACAAAAATTGGTTCTACCAATTTGACTCTAGGTTTCCTCAGAATGTTCTCGGTGAAACCCAGTGGTCATTTTCGGTGACACCGAAGTGGGTGCCATGTTTTTGTGAAGAAGATTATCTGTCTCGGTGAATTCGAAAATTCTGACTTGGTGGTACCGAAATGCACTTTACAGAAAGTTAAAACTAAGAATTTCTTTGTTCAAATTTGAAAAATGTATGTGTTTTGTGATGACTGAACCCCACTGCTCTTCTATACTCTATTCACAGGGTCAGAATGTCAGATTCATTGGACAGCCAGAATGACTTCAGAGAGAGATGTTGAGATGAGTTCAGGCACTAGTCCTGAGGGTAACTCATCTTCTTATGATGACAACCCTAGCTCACCTAATTTTCCAAAGGCTGCAACTAGAGCCAGGAGGAAGTTGAACTGAGATGAACAGGACTCTGAATTTGTGCCACATGAGGTCCATGCCAAGCCAAGGCAAGACAAAGCAGTCAAGGCTGCTAAGAAGACTACATCTAAGGCCACCTCATCTAAAAGACCTGTAAAGAAGGAGTTTGCTTGCATAGAGGCTATGAGAGCACCAGAGAGTGTCAGGTCTTCCAAGAAAATAGAGCCAGCCAAAAGATCTATGCCCAAGAAGCCTGCTGAGAAGAAGAGAAGCGGGAAGAGGATAGTGCATGCTGTTGGAAGACCAACTTCCATGTATGAAAACCCAGCAGATGTAGTGGGAGAGGAAGACCCAATTGGTCAGGATCCTCCTAAGAAGAAGAAGAAGCTACTTGTTGATGCCATGACTTCTCTGGCCCCTCCCGAAGGCAAAGCAGCTCCTCCGCCCAAGAAGTCCATAGCTCCTAAGTCCAAGAGGACTACTAAGGATGTTCTAGCTGCTGAAAAGAACAAGGGAACCTCCTCTAGAACTGCTGCTAAAGATGAGGATATGTCTGTCTTCAGGAAGCTTAGGCCTCACCTCCCAAAACACAATGACAACTATCCACTTGCTGAGGATATGAAGGATAGGAAGGATTCAGGACTGAGAGAGTGGAGAGCCATAGATCCTTATTCTTAGAGGAGGAACACAACTTTAGATTATAGATTCTACACTAAGGAGTAGCATGCTTTCTATGAGACTTGTCAGCGTTCTGGGACGGGATTACCCAGACCTGCCTGTCTGTGGCCCAAGACATGGCCCACTTCGTCAAGCCAAGCACGGCCCGGCATGACCCCATTCAATACAAGGCCCTCGCGAGAGATCTCGAGCTTGCGAGGAAAGCAACACCAAGACCTACGAGGAATAGGCCTCCTTAGTCCCCCTCTAGAGCGGCAGAGATCTCTATGCAGCGCTTGGCCTCGGGAGGCCAAGGGTGACCTAAGGTGGGACATGCGGGCACCAACGCGCCAGGCGGTGCAGTTTCCCCTTTGGTGCAAAGGGAGAAAGTACGTACGCGGGTTCCCAAAGCACCCCCCAAAGGTTCCACTTCCGGTGCAACAAGACCATGACCACGAGCCCCGCAGGACTGATCTCATCACCAAGACCACCTCTGCATCATCAACCGCTACTTTGCAAGCGAAGACCACCTTTCGTTAGGATAAAGGTGTACTCCCTGTGCCCCTTCGAATTTGGCCATTGTGGGATCCCTTCCCGTCATACCGATAAGGGAAGAAGACCCGGTCCACTATAAATAGACGCTAGGCAGCTCCATAGCGAGGGGCACCAAAAGAAGAGAGGCAAGACCACCAGAGCGCCCTCGCGAGGCTACGCACCACTGTACTAGTTCATCCACCAACACCTCCTCATGAGGCAATCCACCGAAGAAGGAGTAGGGTTTTACGCTTCGCAGCGGCCCGAACCTAGGTAAATCAATGTGTGCAATCTTCTTACTCGTCATCGTGTGAGTTCATCGTCAAAACCATCGAGTTGTGAGCTAGGAGGGGTGGGGCAGTTGAGTATCTTCACACACGCCCCTGTATTCAAACTTCATTGGATTTTGCGGAGCCTGAGATCCGATATTTGGCGCACCAGGTAGGGGGCGTGTCGAACCTTCCCCACTCGCAGCGACAATCGATCCCCGGTACATCGACCCCATGACGGACGAGACCAACGAAGCCGAGCAGCCCATGGCGCGCGGTGGAGCCATGGCTCATAGGACCGGCCCCGTGGTCGCGTGCATCCTTGGCAGATCATAGGCGCCCGCCTCCAACCACCAGGTCAAGCAGTTCTTCCGCCGTGCAGGCGCCATTCGGCCACGTTTCGAGGCCCTACCGCCTCGGACGTGGAAGAAGACCGACATCACCTTCGGCCCCGACGACCACCCTAGGACAACGGCGTCCGCCGGAATGCTTACCATGTTGTGCACGCCAACCGTAAGCAACATGGCCGTCACCAGGACCCTCATAGATGATTGTTCCGGCCTCAATGTCCTCTTTGTGGAGACCTTCAATGCGCTACAGGTGCCCCATGACCAACTCACACCTTCAAGACCCTTCTCTGGGGTGGTCGGTGGGTCTATCGCCCCCATGGGTCAAGTGCGCCTCGCCGTCACCTTTGGCACCCGTTCTAGCTTCGCACCGAGCAGATTGACTTCAACGTCGCCCACATCCACCTCCCTTAAAATGCGATACTTGGCTACCCCGCCTCTCCCAATCATGGAGGCAATGCACCCAGGCGACAACGTCATTAGGATGCCCGGTAGCAGCGGCATCCTTACCGTCGTCACAAATGCCAAGGACGCGTCCCATGCACTCCAGCTCACCTACAAAGCGGCGTCCGCGGCACGCCCAAATGCTGGGGATGCCGCGCAGGCCACTGAGGACGCCCTTGACGTCGCACCGGTGAACAAGAAGCAGTTGTTCTCCCAGGACCGGGCAGAGACGAAGCAGGTTCCCATGGATGATGGGAACCCTGGTCCTACATTCACCATCGGCGACAGCCTGCCTCGGGAGCAGGAGGAGGCATTGGTGGCCTTCCTCTACGCCAACAAAGACGTGTTCGCATGGAGCGCTTCTAGCCTAGTGGGGGTCCCAAGGGATGTAATCGAGCACCACCTCATGGTGTGCCCCAATGTGCGCCCAGTGAAGCAAAAGGCGAGGAGGCAGGCTCAGAAGAAGCAAGTGTTCATCGCCCAAGAGGTCGGCAAGCTAAAGGAAACCAGAATCATCCGGGAGGTGCGGTACCTAGAGTGGCTCGCCAACCCAGTAGTCATCCCAAAGAAGTGCGGGAAGGAGCGTATGTGCGTCGACTTCACGGGCCTCAACAAAGTCCATCCTCAGGAACCATTCCTGCTGCCACACATCGATCAGATCGTGGACTCCACCACCGAGTGCGACCTCCTGTGCTTCCTAGACGCTTTCTCAGGCTACCATCAGACCAAAATGGCAGCGGAGGACGTCGAGAAGACGGCCTTCCTCACTTAGTGTGGCGTGTTCTTCTACACGTGCATGTCCTTCGGACTACGGAACACCTGAGTAACCTTCCAGCGGCTGATGCACATTGCCCTGGGGCAGCAACTCGGGAGGAACATGGAATCCTACGTCGACGACATCATGGTCAAGTCGCGAGAGGCCAGGACCCTGATCGAGGACCTGGAGGAGACGTTCTCCAGCCTGAGGAAGGTGAACCTAAGGCTTAACCCTGAGAAATGCGTCTTTGGGGTCCTGTCGGGCAAGCTGCTCGGTTTCCTGGTGTCGCACCGTGGAATCGAGGCTAATCCAGAGAAGATCAAGGCTATAAAAAATATGAACGTGCTTCAGTCCCTCAAGGAAATGTAGAAGTTGGCGGGGTGCATGACCTCCTAGGGGCGCTTCATCTCCAAGATCGGTGAGCGGGCCCGACCGTTCTTCAAAATCATGAGGAAGGGCCCCTTTGAGTGGACTCCGGAGGCAGATGTGGCATTCGAAGAACTCAAGTGGAACCTCACAAGCCCGCCAGCAATGGCGGCGCCTCGTCCCCGGGAGTCCCTACTGTTATACCTGGCTGCCACTCTGGACTCCGCCAGCGCTGCGTTGGTGGCGGTCAGGGAGGAGCAGCCAACACGCACGCTACATCTTCAGGCATAGGCAGATCCCAAGTCATGAAGCAAGGCAAGTCGCAGGATACCAAGGAGCCCACTCCTCCTCGAGACGGCGCTCCTGAGGCCCCGGCCGCACCGGTGACCCCCGAGGCACCCAAGCCTCATGAGCCAGCCGCGGAGCAGGGCGCTGCGGGAGGTCTCACCCTCATCGAGCACCTAGTGTACTACGTCAATATAGTGCTGCGAGACGTGCTCTCATGCTACCCCATGCAACAGAAGCTCTTGCTAGCACTTCTTGTCGCTTCGAGGAAGCTGTGCCACTACTTCTAGGGACATCCCGTCAAGGTCGTCTTCATGTACCCCATAGAGAAGGTGTTGTGCAACCCCAACATGGCAGGGAGAGTCGCACAATGGAACATTGACCTACATGCCTTCAATATAAAGTTCAGCACGACCAGGGTCATCAAGGGGGCGGCCATGGCAGAATTTGTAGCAGAATGGATGGACGCTCCCAACCGGGGCCTGGACGAGTACCGGTCCCTCACCCCTAGAGACGAGGCACCAGAGGGTTGGACCATGCATTTTGACGGCGCCTTTGCACGGAGGGGAGCAGGGGCCAGAGTCGTGCTCGTCTCCCCAATCGGGGACAAGTTGCACTATGCTGTGCAACTCTATTTCCAGCATGGTGAGGAGGTCTCCAACAACATCATAGAGTACGAGGGCCTCATTGCCGGCCTCAAGGTCACGGCTGCCTTGGGGATTCAGCTCCTCACCATCAAGGGCGACTCCCAACTCCTCATCAACTTCTCCAAGAAAGAGTATAAACCCAAGGACGAGCACATGGGGGCATACTTGGAAGAGGTACGTAAGATTGAAAAACATTTCCAGGGCTTGGAATGGCAACACATCTCGCGCGACACGAACAAGGAGGCCGATGACATTGCCAAGAGGACATCACGCCACGAGGCCTAGGAGCCAGGCGTCTTCGAGGAATGGCTCCTCAAGTCCTCCGTGATGCCACCAACCGAGGATCTGGCGCCACGGAGTGAAGAGCTCCCCCTAGCAACGCACTCAGGGGTTGTAGAGTGTGGTCCGGCCTCAGGAGACCGATTGCTCCTGGCGCAGGAGACTCAAGCCGACGATTGGATGTAGGAGTTCAGGGTATACCTACTTCACGGCATGCTGCGGGAAAAGGAGGAAGACACAGAGCGCATGGCACGACAAGCCATGGCTTACTGTTTGCAGGACGGCGACCTACATTGCAGGCGCCCGAATGACGTCACACCGTAGTGCATTACCAAGGAACAGGGGTGCAAGCTGCTGGCCGACATTCATGGAGGAGACTGCGGGCACCACTCCTCGTCGTGCACCCTTGCAGGAAAGGTGTTCTGATCTGGCTTCTACTGACCCATGACGCTTAATGACGGCATGTAGCTGGTCCGGTCTTGCGAGGCCTGCAAGTTCCATGCCAAGCAGATTTACCAGCACGTGTAGGGCCTCCAAACCATCCCGCTCACCTGGCCCTTCACGGTCTGGGGGCTGGACATATTTGGACCTTTCTCACGGGCAGCAGGCGGGTGCCGCTACCTCTACATCGCCATCGACAAGTTTACCAAGTGGGTGGAGGTTGAGCCCGTCCGCACCATCCCTACAGGATCGGCTGTCAAGTTCATCAAGGGCCTCGTGAGCCGCTTCGGCGTCCCCAACCGCATCATCACCAATAACGGTTCGCAGTTCACAAGTAACCTCTTCAGGACCTATTGCACTAACCTTAGAATGCAGATATGCTACACCACAGTGGCCCGCCCACAGAGCAACGACCAGGCAGAACGCACCAACGCGGAGGTTCTGCGGGGCCTCAAGGCAAGGAGCTTCAAGAAGAAGCTTGAATCTTGTGGTAGGGGTTGGGTAGATGAGCTTCAGTCCGTGCTGTGGTCCATCCACACCATCGCGACTAAGACCACCAGAGAGACACTGTTATTCCTCGTCTACGGAGCCGAAGTCATCCTCCCGCACGAGGTCAAGCACTGGTCTCCACAGGTTTTGGCATTCCACGAGGAGCATCGGGATGCCACACGAGGAACTAACCTCGTGCTCGAGGACGAGGCCCGTCGCCAAGCCTCGCTCCGAGCTGTGAGGTACCAGCAGGCGCTGTGGCGTTACCATTGCCGTAACATTGGCTCCAAGACCTTGCAAGTCGGAGACCTCATCCTGAGGTGGGTCCTCTCGAGGGAAGGCTTGCACAAGCTCTCTCCCATGTGGGAGGGCCCGTTCAAGGTCGCCCACATCTCTAGGCCTGGCGTCGTGCGCCTGGAGACTGAGGACGGGGTCCCCATCTAGAATACCTGGAACATCCAGCACCTCAGCAAATTCTACCCATGACACTCTCATGTAATAATGAGTGGGTTGTATACTCCCGGAGCTCCCCGAGGACACGGAGGGGTGCCCACCCACTCCTAAGTGGAAGCCCCATGCTCTGTGCTGGCGGACAACACTGCCCTCCAATGGCTATGCCCACGCAACATGGATGCCCTACACTCCGCGCTGGAGGAAGACGAAGATGAAGTCTAGCCTAGGTGCTAGACGCGGCTGTTATTTGCTTGTCTTGTGTTCGAATTCGCCAACTTTTCTGGAACAAAACTCGGGGTTATTCCCGTCATATTTGAAGGAAAAAAGAGTTAGGGGTTTTGTTCTCATTGTTGTTTCCTACCTTGAAATCTCTTTCTTTGGGTCGAGCACTTGCCTGCTTCTCTCCCCCTTGCGCCCCGCGAGCGGGGGCTATGGGGCAAGATGCTCGCACCCCGCCAAGGCCTTGGCACCCTAGTCCTCGCGTGGTGCTCCCGAATGAGTTAGACGGAGCGTGTCGCTGTTTATTTGCTCGGGGGCTCCACCGTGGCCCGGCATGCCACCTTCGAGCCTCTGGAGGCTCGCGCCTCCCGTGGCAGGAAACAAATTTTTCTGGGGACCTGATCGAGCGTCAAGGGGGGCTCCTAAGCAACGCGCCTCAGCAACCTTACCGGTCACATAGACACTCACCCCTCGGTGTCATCCTGGTGATCCGATCGTCCCAAGGGTTTCGAGGCCTCACCCTATAGTCACGTACTGGTGATCCGGACACCCCTTATGGCGGTTGAGGAATGTGCACGACTGGGATCTGCCAATGTAGAGCAATGATTGAGCGTCAAGGGGGGCTCCTGAGCAATGCACATCAGGAGCCTCACCGGTCATATAGCCCTTCGTCCCTTTGTGTCGTCCTCGATGATCTGGAGCCCCAAGGGTGTCGAGGCCTCACCCC
The DNA here is from genome assembly GCA_022496015.1 of Hordeum marinum. NCBI lineage: Eukaryota > Viridiplantae > Streptophyta > Magnoliopsida > Poales > Poaceae > Hordeum > Hordeum marinum. The sequence continues at coordinate 195,715,573 of CM039675.1, read as the reverse complement.
GTAGTCGCATCCTGGTGATCCAGACACCACTTACGGCGGTCGAGGAGTGTGCGGGGCTGGGGCCCACCGACGTAGTGTGCCGAAAGGGCTCCTAACCTGCTTCACCCATGAGAAGAAGAAGCCCCCCATGACATCCAGACTCCCCAAGCGCCATTGCTAAACCTCCCCAAAACAGAAGCCTACCGCGAGCGTGTCAACCTAAGTAGCCTAATCGCGACTGGCAATAAATCACAATTAAGAGTAAAGCAAGGACCAGGACACATGATAAGAGTGCTAATAAAAGGGCGTGAGCTCCGAAATTCATTACATGCTCATAGGGATCCCCTTGATACTTTGATTGCGGGAAAGGTAAAGGAGGAGAAAGAAAGTGAGGAAGCCCCCTCGGGGCTGCCGCTCTAGGAGCCCTGGCTTCGACGCACCAGCACCCAGTCGGAGCCCTCCTCTTCCTTGACGGGCCCATGGAAGGGCGCTAGTGTGGATGCTTCTTGAGCAAAGGAGCGGCACCATGGCGGTTGGCTACCCCCAAGGTCCGGGCGCGTCGGCGCGGTGGCGCATCGTAGCTGCTATTGCTGCTATCGCTCGGGCTCTCCTCGGAGGAGGGGTTAATGCTGCTGGTAGTGCGACGACCATCGCCAAGGAGAAGATCATCTCCAAGTTCACCATTGTTGTTGCCCTCTGGGAAGCACCTCAAGTGTCCGCCATCTTCCACGAAGACCTTGACGAAAAGCGCCATGACACCATTGTGCTTAAAGAAGAGCGTGAGCCTCCCCTCCAGGCCATGGACGCGAGCAAAGGTTTTCCACCCGTGGCTCAAGAAGGTATGGCCTACGGGGGAAACCTCGACTTCCACCCACAACACGCTGCTACAACATCCATCGGCTTGCAACCACAGACCGGGGGGCTTGTTGCCCCGCAACAGCATTGCAAAGAAGTGTGGGAGCCGCAACTGAGGAACCACGGGCTCCTCCACCAACACCAAGAACTCCTAGCCCGCATCAGCCGTGTGGGCACGCGGGCGCGGCGGTCGGATGCCTGTTGCCGGCCTCACTCCCCGGCCACGGCAGCTGCGCCCGCTACTTCTGCTGGTGCCAGCTGAGGCGCCGGTCCATGCGAAAGCGCGGCCGCGCACTCGGGGCGCCTCGGTCAGCACCACAACATACTTGCGTGGGAGGCCCTGACCCTTCTTGGGAGGCTGATGGACCAGCCCCATCTCGCAGGTCTTCCCCTTCCCGGCAGCAGAAAACCTCCTCACCAGTGTCATGGATTAGGAAGTAGAGGATGAAGATGGAGGAGCAAAGAATAAGAATGGGTTGGGGGCTCTGCCCCCCCCCCCATTTATAACCAGGCGGAGGACAACGGTCACACTTCCTTAGACCGAGCAGTCAAGCCGATGACGTGCTCCAGATGCGGATCAGACTGAGTGACAGTCAAGGCGTCATGGGGAGCGGAGGCGCCCCCCTCCCCTTGAGTTCCCCGTGTCGTCTCAATGGGCACTCAACCCTGCTTCGCGTCGCCTCACCTGCCCTCCTCAGGTCACATCTAAGTGGCCGGTGAGTGAAAACTCAAGTGACAGAAGCATTTAAGGGAAGTGTAATGATGACCGGCATAGTGCACATGCGTCGCATCAGTTTGATCTGGGGTGGTTCCTGACGTCCTCGGGGAGTGGGGGCATCAGCGCCCTGGCGCGCGATGCGTGTCGAGCCTGGCCCATAGGCGTTTGGGGCCCGTGGTGCTCCGGGCTGTCCTCAACGGCTTCGCTTGGAAGCCAGCACGAGCATGCCTTGGGCTCGGGGGCTACTGTTGGTGTTGTGGGGATGGGAGTACCCAGACCTGCCTGCCTGTGGCCGAGGGCATGGCCAACTTCGTCAAGCCAAGCACGGCCTGACGTGATCCCATTCAAGACAAGGCCCTCACGAGAGGCCCTGAGCTTACGAGGAAAGCAACACCAAGACCTGCAATGAATAGGCCTCCTTAGGCCCCCTCGAGAGCGGCGGAGATCTCTATGCAGCGCCTAGCCTCGGGAGTCCAAGGGTGACGTAAGGTGGGATAGGCGGGCACGAGCGTGCCAGGCGGTATAGTTTCCCCTTTGGTGCAAAGGGAGCAAGGACGTACGCGGGTTCCAAAAGCACCCACAAAGGTTTCCATTTCGGTGCAACAAGACCACAACCACGAGCCCCGCAGGACGGATGTCATCGCCGAGCCCACCTCTGCATCATCAATAGCTACTTTGCAGGCGAAGACAACCTTTCGTCAGGATAATGATGTACTCCCTGTCTCCCTTTGAATTTTTCCATTGTGGGATCCCTTCCCGCCATAGCGATAAGGGAAGAAGACCAGGGCCACTATAAATACAGGCTAGGCAGCTCCATAGAGAGGGGCATGAAAATAAGAGAGGTAAGACCACCAGAACGCCCTCGCGAGGCTACGCACCACTGTACTAGTTCATCCAACAACACCTCCTCATGAGGCAATCCACCAAAGGAGGAGTAGGGTTTTATGCTTCGCAGTGTCCTAAACCTGCGTAAATCACCGTGTGCAATCTTCTTCCTCGTCATCGTGCGTGTTCGTCGTCTAAACCATCGAGTTGTGCTCTAGGAGGGTTGAGGCAGTTGGGGATATTCGCACACGGCCCTGTGTTTGAACTTCCTTGGGTTTTGCGAAGCTTGGGATCCGACAAGACTGTTCTGCTTGATAAGAGCCCAACTGTTAGTGACATGAGATAGGTAGACTAGGGCTACATTAAGGAAAATGAGGATTACTTCCCCCATGTGCTAGATAACTTCAAGGATGTTGGTATTGATGCTTTTGTTGGCAAGACGATGATCCCCTGGAATTATGAGATGATCATGCAGTTCTATTCCACTGCACACTTTGATCCAGATGGCGGGATAGTGTGGATGACTGAGGGCACCAGATACCAATCTTCAGTGGAAGAGTGGGCTAACATGTTAGGAGCTCCACAAGTACAGTATGGTGACTTGGATGTGTACTCTGCGGCCAAGATGAATCACAATTCCATGCCAATATGTACAAGGTGATCCTAGCTGACTATGTGACTTCACATAAGTTTGGGTCCATGTACTATTTGCATGCAGGTTGGCAAACCACCAACACCATTCTAAGGTACACCTTGATGTGCAACTCAGGAGATGAGAAGACGATCAGAGCATTCTCTATCAACATGCACTAGATTCAGAGTCATGGACTTGATTATAGACTATGAAAAGGACAACTGCTGACCAAAAGAGGTCCCGTGGATATGCTCCATACATTCAGATGCTCATCAACTCCAAGCTTGATAAGAATGTATTTGCTCTTGATAGACCCCACATGCCTCTCTAGCCTGAGTTTGAGGACAATGTAGTGGTGATGGACCCAGATCATCCCACTTTACCTACTACACATGCAGCAACTGAGGCAGCCACAACCACTAGTGATCCAGTGCCAAGGACAAGGAATGAGGAGATGGATCTCATTCTTAGCTCTATCCAAGGCATGCAACATGACATCACGTAGATTCTCAAGAACTAAAGAGGCTCGAAAGGGTTGTTGAAGACAAGTTTCATACTTTGAACAACAATGTGTATGGGCTGACTAAGACAGTTGATGAGCTCAAGAAGGAGGTGGACTCAATACCTATTCCACACACCTCAAATGATGATGAAGATGCATGTCGCTCTCTCTAGCCTAGCACATAGTTCAAGACACAAGCCAGATCCTTGTCAGCGTCAACTTCTGAGAAGAGACCATCTACATCAGCTCGTGCTACAGCTCCTTAAGTCCCACCCACAATGTCTACACTAATCCGTTCCATGACATCGGCAGAAGTCTTTGCGGATGCGGTTCTCTTGACTCCTACATAAATAACCGGAGGAGATCAGCCCCAGAGAGACGATTAGTCCTATACCTTTGAACTTTTCAGTAACTTGTTGACAAAGGGGGAGAAGTTGTGTATATCAATAGGGCTTCGAGAGAGAGAGAGAGTCTTGCTTTTTATCGCTCTCCAAAACTTTAAAATATTTTGGTTGTTTGTTGGTGTTAAAATTGTTGGTGTTTGATCATACACTTTTTGTGTGTTGCTACTATTTCCTATCCTTTGAGATGCTTATGAGATGATCATTCACTTTTTGCTTGATGTGTTGTGTTATGTTATTCATTCATTTTATTCTCGCACGCCACCAAGCTGTAAGTGACATCGAAGAGTGCCCCAAGAGCCTAATCGATTATGCATTTGCATTCAAACACAAATTCAAAATAATAAACAAATTTCGGGGGGAGATCTTGCTTACCACATATTTATCAAAGGGATGACTCTATTCATTGATTATATCATATGTCAAAACTTTGATCTGTATGTTGTCATCAATTACAAAAAAGGGGAGATTGAAAGAACATTTCCTCCCTTGGTGGTTTTGGTAATTAACAACAACATATATGTCATTGGACTCATGTTTTCACTAAGGATATTTCAGGAAAAGTCCAATGATGGGATAGCTATAAATTGTGAGGAGATACCCCAAGATGCAAGGAATGGATTGGCAAAGCTTAAAACTAGAAGAATTTCTTTTTTCTTTGTGAAAAATCACTTTGATTCCATAGGAAAGCCAATACTATGAAAAGGAGGTAAGATATTCTTGGTGAACAAATTGCTCCACGTGCCCCACAAGTCCTAGCCACCAAAAACACCCACAAGCTCTCCCACAAAATACTCTGTCTAAACCCTACCACTCAAAATCGGTGCCACCAAGAATTCCATATTGGCTAGACCGAGTCAAAACCAAAGATAGAACCCTAGCCAAACCCTAGCTCTTCGGTATAACCGAGTTTACATCAGTGCAACCAGGAATCATTGACCATGATTCTGTTGGCTGTTTTCATAAAATTGGAATTTCCAAGTTTTGTCTTTCAGTCTCATCAAGTCTTGGAAACTGCCACGACCACTGACTTCAGTGCCACCGAGTTTCCTATATAGGTCTCACTGAGATTCCGAAAGTTGCCACATTTTGAAGAGATCGGTACAACCGAGTTTTCCATCGGTTTCACCGAGATGGTCAATAATGTTGTAACGATTGGATTTTTCGAGATGCCTATATATACCCCTCCACCACATCCCACTTGTAAGAGAAGAAATCACAACCGTTCCCCACTTCCCATATCCAAAGTTCTGAGAGATAAACACACACGTTCCCTTGTGTTGATATCAAGATCATCCACTCTAAACATATGGAACTTGATTTCTAGCCTCCCCAAGTTGCTTTCCACCCAATCAATCTCTTCTACCAAGCCAAATCTATGAGAGAGTGATTGAGTGTTAAGGAGTCTATCATCTTGAAGCATAAGAGCAAGGAGTTCATCACCATTATCAAGCGTATTACCTCTTGGAGGGCGGTGCCTCCTACATAGGTTAGGTGTAGCTTGGGAGACTACTACTTTGTGTTGTGGAGTTGAACCAAGAAGTTTGCACGGGCAAGGAGATCGCCTACTTCGTGAAGTTCTACCCATAGTGAGGCTAGTCCTTCATGGACGAAAGCCGTTATGGAATAGTCAAGGTTGCTACTTCGTGGACCCTTATGGGTGGAGCCCTCCGTGGACTCTCATGACCGTTAGCCTCCATGAGTTGAAGACTCTATAAACATGGATGTACGATAGCGCCACCTATCGAAACCGTGGGAAAAATCTTCGTGTCTACTATTGTGTTTGATCTTTACCCCTTACCACTATTACATGTGCTTGTCTTTACTTTACGCTGCTATACTCGTAGACATGCATGTGGAGGGTGTGCTTTACTTGTTATCATTGCTAAAATATGCCCATAGCTAAAATTGGGAAAAGGTCGAACTTATATTTTGTCAAGTAGTCTAATCACCCCCTCTAGACCTACTTTCGATCCTACACCATGGCGTGACGTGAGGCCTGGGCCTGGTACAACCTGCTTACAGGACGCTGCGAATCGGGCCCTCGTGGGGCCCTCGCCTCTTGAATGAGGGGCCAGAGATGCATCCCCCACTAGCTTCCGGAGCAGCTCTCGGGGGCACCCCGGTGGGCTACTAGGAAACCCGACGGGGTCAAGAAGCCTGCCGCGCTTGGAGGATGGCACACACCCTGCCCATCGTTGTCCAGACGTATAGCACGAGGGCTACATCAGGGTCTTTCCCCTCTTTGTTGCTAGGGGCGCGCGACCAGCCCACCGTTTCCCAAAGCAACCCCCAAAGGTTTCTAGTTTGGTGCTAGGCGACTAAGGCTGCAGGCTCGGTAGGACGGAAGTCATCCCCGATCCCACCAGCGCGTCATGACAGGAAACTTTTTGCACGCGAATACTACTTTCATCAGGATAGGCCGCAATCATGTCCCTCTTCAAACTGGCCGACTATGCCAACCCTTCCTGTCGGGTTTTATGAGGGGAATATGGCTGAGGCCATATAAGTAGGAGGAGGGGGCATCGAGAGCAAACACATTGTATTCTCCTCTCTCGAACCAAGCAATTCAGACAAGCAGGAGTGGGGTTGTACACTGCAAGGTGGCTCGAACCTGGGTAGATTGTGGTGTCCATTGTTCTTCGCCCCAAGATCGAGCATGCTGAAGCATCGTAGTAGGCTAGCAAGAATGAGCATAGTTGGAGAGCCGGTACACCCCAGAGTTCGAACCTCTTTTGGGTCCCCGGAGCCTCGATTCTGACATTTGGCATGCCAGGTAGGGGTGCACAGTCATCCATCGACTCTGTTGAAGCCCCCCTAACCGCATGGTCAAAGCTCGCCATGTGCGTGCCGAGCGCTAACTGGCCCGCATCATGCAGACTGCGCTCACAGGTCGCGATGGCCGTCGCCACTCTACCGACGTCGAGGCTGCACCGCCACCGACCCCGCGACACATTAGCAGCAGGACTCCTCCGAGAACCCGCCCGCACAAAGGGTGGTCACACTGCTCTGGCCTCCTCCTTCCACGCTGGCCTAGAGCACGTGAACACTCATGCCGCGCTTCTCATGGCATGCGAGCTGCTTCGCTACCACCTAACAAATGCCGGCTATGACGCCTGGCTAGGCCGCATCATCGAACTTTTCACCACCGCCGGGGAAGCCCCGACACCCTCTCATTGTCTCCGCCCCCCCGCCATCTCAGGCTAGAGACGTGGCGCATGGGGAGCTGCCGCCACCTCCCTTGCATGAGCCTGGCCATGGCTCGGTGCGATGCACGCCCATGCGACCTGTCCGGCGAAGCACCTCCACCAGCCCAGGACGAGGACAACTACCAGATCTTCCGTCGCATGTCGCCTGTTGTGTGAGTGATTCTTGAATAGTAGCACTGGCGCTATGACATGATTATCAAGGACATCGTGGCCGTGGGACGCCAAAACCGAGCCGCCCTCACGAATGGTGTTCCCATCACTACGATGTGCTCACAGCGTTCACCCACGAATTCCGAAGGGTGGTTTGGCCCGTCAAGCTCAAGCCCGAGATGCCCTGTGCTACGATGGAGTTCCCGACCCCATGGAGTTCCTCCAGCTGTATGCGCTGAGCATCGAGGCGGCGAACGGCGATGACAAGGTCATGGCAAACTGGTTCTCCATGACCCTCAAGGATGGAGCTTGCTCCTGGATCATGAACTTACCCGAGGAGTCAATCTCTTGTTGGAGCAAGCTTTGTGAGCTATTCGTCTCCAACTTCAAGGGCACACATGACCACCACTCTCCGTCCATGACTTGTGACACGTGAACTAGTGGATGGGAGAGACCCTGCGCAAGTACATTCAGCGCATTAGCCAGGTGCGCAACAATATCTCGAAGCCATCATCATGGTGTTCGCAAACGGCGTCAATGACGTTAGGGTGTGTGAGAGTCTCACCATCAACAATGGCTTAATCATGGCTCTGGAGCTTTTCAACATCACTGTAAAATGCCACAAGGCCGAGGAGGGTCGCCTCTTCATCCATGATGACCCTGCCGCCACACCAGACGATGGCAAGGCGAAAGCCAAGGAAGTCAAGCGCAAAGGCCCAACCTTTCTCATGGCAAAGCCCGATCAGAAGAGCGACTGCGACCACGATGCGCTCGAGATGGACCGTCGCCCGCTCTGCATCTACCACGACGTGCACATGTATAACACCAAAGATTTTCAGGAGCTTAAGTCCCTCCGCGACGAGCGGGTCGGGCAGTGTCCAGAACGCAGCGATCGCGGCACTGGCCGTGGGGGTGACCGCAGCAGGGCTAGGTGGGAAGGTAGCGGTGGCAATCCACGCCAAAGCTGGTGCGAGTAACCTTGCGAGGACAGCTGGCATGGACAGTCTTGCGAGGACGCTTGGTGCGACCAACCTCGCGAGGCATGCCCTCAAGACATCGCCGCTCTTCCGCTACTGCCTCCGCCGCTTAGAAGAAACGACAGCGCCCAATGGGAAGAGGGGGCCGGGGACTATCAGGAGCGTCGCGTGGTAGCATGTATCCTTGGTAGAGCCCACACTCTGGCGTCCAATCGTTTCTCCAAGCAGTTCCTCGCGGGGTGAACGCTTCCCTCCCAAAGCCTGAAGCCACATGACCGCTCAAGTGATCGCAGTACGCCATGTGCTTCGATGACAGGGAGGGCCTCAAGACCATGACAACCGTAGGCGCGCTGCCCATGCTTTGCTCCCCCACCACCAGCAATGTCATGGTCAAGACACTTATCAACGGAGGTGCGGGCCTCAACATGCTCTCCATGGAGTCCTTCGAGAAGCATCAGGTGCCTTACGACCAGCTAATGCCCATGAGGGCATTCTCCGGGATGACGGATGGCTCCATGGTCCCCCTGGGGTAGGTCTGCCTACCACTCACCTTCGTCTCACGTGACAACTACCAAATCGAGTATATCAACTTTGACGTATCACACATCGGCATCCCTTACAATGCAATGTTGGAGTACCCAGCGCTTGCCAAGTTCATGGTGGCAACTCACCATGGCTACCACGTCCTCAAGAAGCCGGGCTGCAGCGGCATCATTACCATCGCCTGTGACAAGAAGGTTGTGGTCTGCTCCCTCGAGCGCGCCAACAAAGCGGCTGTGGCTGAGCACTCCCACGAGGAAGGGAACGCTGGGCCTCACGAGGCCGCGCCACCAAGGAAGAAGCAGTTACTGCCCACCCAAGGCCAACCCGAGGTGAGGAACACAGCGCCTAGGCAAGCATCACGAGCCCCGTGGACATCACATGAGCGTGCCTCCCCTAGCGTAGGAAGGCGTGCCCAACGCATCTCGCGGGCCGGGCTCGGGCGCTTCCATTTGGAAGGCATCCACGTGACCCAAGTGACTAGGGAGGAGCTCGGGCACCGATTCAGCGCGCACCATGTTGGAAATATGCCCTAGAGGCAATAAATAAAATGTTTATTATTATATTTCCTTGTTCATGATAATTGTTTATTATCCATGCTATCATTATATTGATTGGAAACACATTACATGTGTGGATATATAGACAACACTTTGTCTCTAGTGTGCCTCTAGTAAACTAGCTCGTTGATCAAAGATGGTCAAGGTTTCCTAGCCATTGACATGGGATGTCATTTGATAACGGGATCACATCATGAGGAGAATGATGGGATGGACTAGACCCAAACTATAAACGTAGAATATGATCGTGTCAGTTTATTGCTACAGTTTTCTGCATGCCAAGTATATGTTCCTATGACCATGAGATCATGCAACTCACTGACACCGGAGGAGTGCCTTGTGTGTATCAAACGTCGCAATGTAACTGGGTGACTATAAAGGTGCTCTACAGGTATCTCCGAGGGTGTCTGCTGGGTTGGCATGGATCAACACTAGGATTTGTTACGCCATGTGACGAAGAGGTATCTTAGGGCCCACTCGGTAATACAACATCACAATAAGCCTTGCGAGAAATGTGACAAAGTGTTAGCCACGGGATCTTGTATTACGGAATGAGTAAAGAGACTTGCCAGTAACGAGGTTGAACTAGGTATGGAGATACCGACGATCGAATCTTGGGCAAGTAACATAACGAAGAACAAAGGGAAGATAATACGGGGTTAACTAAATCGTTGACAAAGAAGTTCGATCGATAAAGATCTTCGTAGGATATGTAGGAATCAATATGGACATCCAGGTTACGCTATTGGTTATTGACCGTAGAGGTGTCTCGGTCATGTCTACATAGTTCTCGAACCCGCAGGGTCTGCACACTTAAGGTTCGGTGATGTTTTGGTCGTATAGAGTTTTGTATGGTGGTGACCGAAGGTTGTTCGGAGTCTCGAATGAGATCCTAGACGTCACGATAAGCTCCCGAATGGTCCAGAGGTAAAGATTGATATATAGGAAAGTGGTGTTTGAACTCCGAAAAAGTTCCGGGCATTTTCGGGAGGGTACCGGGAGTGACGAATGGGTTCCGGGGACCACCAAGTGGGGCCCACATACCCCAAGGGGCCACATGGGCCTTAGAGGTGGCGCACCAGCCCATGGTGGGCTGTGAAGCCAACCCAAAATGCCCTATGCGCATAGGGAAGGAGGAAGAGTAGGGGCCAAGTAGGGAAAGGAGTCCTACTAGGAGTCCACCTCCCTTGTGGTTGGTGGACTCCTCCCCTCTTGCCTCGGCCGAAGCCCTCCTTGTAGGAGGGGCAAGGCTGACTCCTCTCCTCTCCCTCCTATATATACTAGAGGATTTTGAGGACAGCCCTAACCCTAATTTGCCACGTGCTGCCCTCTTCTTCCTCTAGATCGTTTTATCCTCTAGATCGGTTTTCAGCAATGTTTAGGCGAAGCCCTACTGGAATTGCTCCACCACCATCGCCGCAACGCCGTTGCGCTGCTGGAGAACTCATCTACATCTCTGATCCCTCTTGCTGGATCAAAAAGGCGGAGATCTTCACCGGGCTGTAGGTTTGCTGAACACGGAGGTGTCATCCGTTCGGTACTTGATCGGGAGTTCGTGGGACGGCCTGCAATTTGGATAGCGGAGACGTACCACTACATCAACCACGTTCTTTAACGCTTCCGCTTAGCGATCTACATGGGTACATAGATCCAATATCTCCTCTCATAGATGCTCATCTCCTAGATTGATCTTAGTGAAGCATAGGATTTTTTTATTTCCCATGCAACGTTCCCCATCAGTGGCATCCTGAGCTAGGTCTATGCGTAGATGAGATCTTGAGTAGAACACAAAGAATTTGTGGGCGTTGATATTCAGATTTCTTCCTTCCTTAGTCTTTTCTTGGTTCAGTGGTATTGTAGGATGAAGCGGCTCAGACCGACTTTACTCATACGCTTACGAGAGACCGTGTTCCATCAACTAACATGTGACTTCGTCGCATAAAGATGACTGGCGGGTGTCTGTCTCTCCCACTTTAGTTGAATCGGATTTGATTAAGACGGTCCTTGTAGAAGGTTGAAAAGCAATCTTCATATCACCGTTGTGGTTTTGCGTAGGTAAGAATCGTTCTTGCTAGATACCCATAGCAGCCACGTAAAACATGCAACAACAATTAGAGGACATCTAACTTGTTTTTGCAGGGTATGCTGTGATGTGATATGGCCAATTGCATGATGTTATATATGTGATGTATGAGATGATCATGTTTTTGTATAGAATATCACAACTTGCATGTCGATGAGTACGTCAACCGGCATGAGCAATTGGGTTGTCTTTGATTATTCTATGACCTGTGTGTCAATCTTTAGTGCTATGTAAAGCTTTACTTTGTCGCTAAGCAGTAGCAATATTAGTAGAAGCATGGTGGGTGCGACAACCCCGATGGCGACACAATGATGGAGATCATGGTGTTATGCCGGTAATGATGGAGATCGTGCCGGTGCTTTGGAGATGGAGATCAAAGCACGAGTTCATGGCCATATCATGTCACTTATGATTCACATGTGATGTTAATCTTTTTATGCACCTTGTTTTGCTTAGAACGACAGTAGCATTATAAGTTGATCCCTCACTTAAATTTCAAGATGAACTGTGTTCTCCCCGAGTGTGCACCGTTGCGAAGGTTTGTCGTGTCGAGACACCACATGATGATTGGGTGTGATAGACTCTACGTTCGCATAAAACGGGTGTATGCCAGTGTTGCACATGCAGAACACTCAGGTTAAACTTGACGAGCCTAGCATGTACAGACATGGCCTCGAAACACAAGAGACTGAAAGGTTGAGCATGAGTCATATAGTAGATATGATCAACATGGTGATGTTCACCATTGAAACCACCTTAACTCACGTGATGATCGGACTTGAGTTGGTGAATATGGATCATGTGTCACTCGGATAACCTGAGGGATGTCAATTTGAGTGGGAGCTTTAGTAATTTGATTAGCTAAACTCATTATCATGAACAATAGTCTTAGTAACCTTTGCTTATTTATGTTGTAGGTCAATGGCTCGTGTAGTAGCACCCCTAAATTTTAATGTGTTCCTAGAGAAAGCTAAGTTGAAAGATGATGGAAATAACTTTGTGGACTGGGCCCGTAATCTGAGGATTGTCCTCACGGCTTCCCAGAAGGCATATGTCCTTGATGCACCGCTTGGTGATCGACCCGTAGACATGTCGTCCGAAGACGTTAAGAATGCTTGGGAGGCACGTTCTGGAGATTACTCAATAGTTCAGTGTGCAATTTTGTATGGCTTAGAATCGGGACTTCAAAGATGTTTTGAACATCATGGAGCATATGAGATGTTCCAGGAGTTGGAGTTTATCTTTAAGAAGAATGCTCGGATCGAGAGGTATGAGACATCCGATAAGTTCTATGCTTGCAAGATGGAGGAGAACGGGACTATCAGTGAACATATACTCAGAATGTCTGGGTATTCGACCCGTCTGGCGGAGTTAAGGATGCCCCTTCTGCCAGAGGCGATCACTGACAGAGTTCTTCAATCATTTCCACCAAGCTACAAGAGCTTCAGGCTGAACTATAACATGCACGGGATGAACAAGTCAGTCGTCGAGCTGTTTGCGATGCTAAAAGTCGCTGAGTCTGAAATCCAAGAAGAACATCAAGTGTTGATGGTCAATAAAACCACTAGTTTAAAAAAGAATGGCAAGGGCAATAAGGGTAACTCCAAGAAGGGTGGCAAAGCAGTTGCTCCTCCCGTGAAGAAACCCAAGGCTGGACCCAAGCCAGAAACTGAGTGCTTTCATTGCGAGGGAACTGGTCATTGGAAGCAGAACTGCCCCAAGTATCTGGCTGACAAGAAGGCAGCCAACAACAAACAAGGTATATATGATATACATGTTATTGATGTGTACCTTACAAGCTCTCGTTCTAGTGCCTGGGTATTTGATACCGGTTCGGTTGCTCACATTGGCAACTCAAAACAGGAACTACAGAATAGACGAAGGCTGGAGAAGGACGAAGTGACGATGCACGTGGGAAATGGTTCCAAGGTTGATGTGATCACCGTCGGCACACTGGCTCTTCGATTACCATCAGGATTAGTGATGAACCTGAATAATTGTTATTTAGTGCCTGCATTAAGCATGCACATTATATCTGGATCTTGTTTATTGCGAGACGGGATCTTGTATTACGGAACGAGTAAATAGACTTGGCGGTAACGAGGTTGAACTAGTTATGGAGATACCAACGATCGAATCTCGGGCAAGTAACATATCGAAGAACAAAGGGAACATCATACGGGATTAACTGAATCCTTGACATAGAGGTTCGACCGATAAAGATCTTTGTAGAATATGTAGGAATAAATATGGGCATCCAGGTTCCGCTATTGGTTATTGACCGTAGAGGTGTCTCGGTCATGTCTACATAGTTCTCGAACCCGCAGGGTCTGCACACTTAAGGTTCGGTGACGTTTTGGTAGTATAGAGTTATGTATGGTGGTGACCGAAGGTTGTTCGGAGTCCCGGATGAGATCCAGGATATCACGAGAAGCTCCGGAATGGTCCATAGGTAACTATTGATATATAGTAAAGTGGTGTTTGAACTTCGGAAAAGTTTTGGGCATTTCCGGCAGTGTACCAGGAGTGACGAATGGGTTCCAGGGACCACCAAGTGGGGCCCACATAGCCCAAGGGGCCACGTGGGCCTTAGAGGTGGCTCACCAGCCCCTAGTGGGTTGGGCAGCCAGCCCAAAAGTCCCTATGTGCATAGGGAAGGAGGAAGAGTAGGGGCCAAGTAGGGAAAGGAGTCCTACTAGGAGTCCACCTCCCTTGTGGGAGGGGCAGGGCTACCTCCTCTCCTCTCCCTCCTAGATATAGTAGAGGATTTTGAGGGCAGCCCTAACCCTAATTTGCCATGTGTTGCACTCTTCTTCCTCTAGATCGTTTTCTCCTCTAGATCGGTTTTCAGCAGTGCTTAGGCTAAGCCCTGCTGGAATTGCTCCACCACCATCACCGCAACGCCATCGCACTGCCGGAGAACTCGTCTACCTCTCCGCTCCCTCTTGCTGGATCAAGAAGGCGGAGATCTTCACCGAGCTGCACATGTGCTGAACGTGGAGGTGCCGTCCGTTCGGTACCTGATCATGAGTTCGTGGGACGGCTTGCGATTTGGATCGCGAAGACGTACCACTACATCAACCGCGTTCTTTAGCGATTCCGCTTAGCGATCTACAAGGGTACGTAGATCCAATATCTCCTCTCATAGATGCTCATCTCCTAGATTGATCTTGGTAAAGAGTAGGCAAATTTTTGTTTCCCATGCAACGTTCCCCATCACGCCCCCATGAGCAAGTGAAGTAGCGCCCGACACCAAGGGCGCCGGAGTGCATCACCCGAGAATTCGGTAGGCTAAGGGAGGCATGGACCATGCACGGCATGCCCCGCCCAGCGCAACCCGCCAGGCCAACGACAGCTCCTAGGGATGATGTCGAGGTGCGCATGTGCCTCAACATCATGGGGCTAAAGGGCGCCAGTTCATGGGGCCTTCTTTTGCCGCCACTAGCAGGGTGAGGCGGAGGTGCTACGACCACCCATGCTCGTATGCCCTTCGGCCTGGAGAATGCTCGCGCTACCTTGCAAGTACTCATGCAGCTCGCGAGGCATAGAATTGCCACAGGCCCCCAAGGCCTCGAGAACCATCTAATCCCTGAGAGGTGGATCCAAACCACAGGCTCCGTCAAGTAGCTGGATGCTCCTAGAACAGCGTAATCACCAGGTGACGTTTTGGTCGTTTAAGATTGAGGGCGCCCTTCGGGCTGCATTATCCTCCAGCGGGTAAGGGTTCCCCCTTGTGGATTCTGCACCTTTCGGTTGAGTAGAAAATTTGTTTTTCCTGTGATGAATTTAATACACTTGCTTAAGCCTCGTGCTTGGTGCTTCACCACCACCTGCATTTGTTGCGCCCTCATGACCCTTCCTCCGAACACCCCATGACAGGGCAAGACACGGCGTCTGTGCTCGGGTTCATCCCTGCAGCGTCGCCAAATCCAAGTGATAAAGCTATATCTCGTGGGCTTGCCCCTGTGCACATCACCTCACAAGATCCTTGGTTTCTTGCTTTTTCATGTAACAGCCTCCCCGCACAAGTATTGGAAGGCCTTGCGGGCCCTGAGCTCATGAGAAGAAAGGGTAGCACGGGCCGACGCTGCCTTCGCGTCAGCATTGTCCTGGATTTCTCCTCCCTGACATCCAGAGCGACAGTGCGTTTTGCGTGGGCTTCCTAGACCTCGGTCACCTCGTGTTGCAGCACCTCCAGGAGCCTGTGTTCTATGTCCTGCCGGGTCGCCACCCTCGCTAGCTCAACATCTTGATCGTTGAGCTATGCTTCGCAGATCCCAAGGTCGTCCTCCCACAGCTGGAGTTGTTGTGCTCGCCTGTCTTGCTCATCCTGGAGCGTCTTCAGGATGGCCCCCTGGTGGGGCGGCATGATATGTGGTGGGGCACTGATGCCTCTTCCGTCCTTCCCCCGAAGCTTCTAGGTCTTATATTGGTCCTGAAAAAATCGTCAACATGTTTCATGGCAATTGGACTTCGTTTGGTACTATAACTCTGTATAGGCAAAAACACGCAGAAAATAGGAACTAGCACTGGGCACTGGGTCAGTATGTTAGTTACTCAAAAATATTATAAATTGGTTAATAAATACCCCAAAAGTATCCTAGAATGATAATGTATTAGCATGGAACAATAAAAAATTATAGATACATTTGAGACATATCAACATCCCCAAGCTTAATTCCTCCTCGTCTTCGAGTAGGTAAATGATAAAACAGAATGAGTTGACATGCTATCCATTATGTAATCTTTGGTACGTATGCTCATTGAGAAATGATGAATTAAGAAGCAACAACATAGTAATATTTATAAGTATAGGAAACAAAATCATTAAATTTTCAAAGTATACGATCCTAAAAGAATATTTTACCCCTATTCATCTTATTATATTGGAAAGGCATGACTTCGTCTTCACCACATAGATACAAATGTTAAGCACCATGGTGTCCAAGTCCGGCAATTGGATCGTACTTTTTCAATATGCATCAACTTTTTATTCTTCACGCAATACATGAGCGTGAATCATTGGACATAGCATATAGGTGGTATAGAATATGATCGTAGGTATCAAAGTGGTAAAAGTTGGAGAAGATAGTCTCAAATCAACTAGGCATACCAATGAGGTATGTAGATGCTAGTCTATAGATGTCGATGCAAGGAGTAGGGATTGCCATGCAAATTACGCACCAGAGCCATAAGTGTATGAAAGCTCAAATGAAGCTAAGTGGCATGTGCATCAAACTTTCTTGCTCATGAAGCCCTCAGACATTTAAGGAAACCCGTCATCGGAATATACAAGCCAAGTTTATTATATGAAAAGGTAATTCCCACTAGTATATGGAAGTGGCAACATAGGAGACTCTATATATGAAGAACATGTTGCCACTTTGAGGCACAAGTGTGGTAAAGGATAGTACAAAACACTATAGGAATCTAGTTATTTGTCGTGTGCCATGGCTAACGGCAAAGGGCAGGAAACCGGACGGCAAAGGCCTTTGCCATCCATCAGCAGATGACAATAATTCCGGCAAAGAAAAACCAGGTAAAGCGGTCCTTTGTCGTTCGCCTCAGGACCACGGACGACAAATATTCTTTGCCATGGGGGAGCGGACGGCAAAGAGTTTGGACGGTAGACCCAGGGGCTACGGCCATCAAGTGTTAACTGTAGTTCTTTGCCGTCCGCTACCTTTGTCGTCGGCCTTCTAATCCCCTTTGCCGTTGATGGGTGGATGACAAAGGGTAAGGCCGTTTGCCCCTGGCCCCCCATTTGCCGTTGGCCTTGGGCCCCTACCTTTTCCATCGACCATGCCCACCCTTTTGTCATCTGCCTTGCGCCCCTTTGCCGTCGATGGGCTAATGACAAAGAGTGAGGCCATTTTCCCCTGGGGTCCCCCTTCACTATCTGCCCAATGCCCCCCTTTGCCGTCAGCCCACAAACGACAAAGAGTAAGGCCATTTTCCTTTATTTTTATTTATTATTAAATCCATTTTCGTAGCAGTTTTCACAGTAATGTGACATATATATATATTTCATAGGAATAAATATGTTGCCATACTGATAACCATATTCAAATAAGTTTCATCCATACATATTTTGAAAGTTTCGTCCGTACCCAACCATATTACAATAGTTTCATCCATACATACATAGTTTCATATACATACATAGCAAGTGTCACATTGTTCATCGATACAAAATAAAAAATACAAGTAACCCAAGCACTCCATCAGTTGAAACTTCCGTGAAGTGAATGTAATCTGCAAAATGGGAAGCTCCAAGATTAGAAGAAGACTGGATGAAGAAGAGAAGGTAAAAATAGGTCATTTAGGAGCTAATTATGGTTATTATGCCATTTTGAAGCTAAGTAAGCTAATTATAGGAAGAATGGATGCATTGGCCGCAAATTAGACCAAGAAATCAAATGGTACAGTAATGGTAATTAATTACCCTTTGTTTGAACCAAGAGATGAAACCGGCATAGTCGCCTCCATGCTTTGCCAGAAGCTCATACTCTTCGACAGAATCCTTTTCGATGATCGCTCCATCCGAGAATTTAGCGACGTATCAACTATATCAAATATCTGGGAATAAGAGCAGCTCAAAGGAATTAGAAGTTGCGGAACAATAATTTAACGAGAACTTACTCGATGTACGGCCGCACTTGTGTTAGGTTGTTGAAGATATACAATGAAATGGTCCGCAATTCTTCGACATCCAACGATTTCCCTTTCGAAGCACCGGCTGGTGCGAGCTTCCATTTGAATAGGCTGAGGTTGGATCGACCTTTTTTAGGCTCGCCATCATTGTACCGAGGCTTCGGGTTATGCAGATGATGATTTTTGGCTTCGTAGTGTGCTGTCATGAAGTTTTCGGCCTCCTTAGTAATGAATGCCTCGGCCATCGATGCTTCAACTCTACATTTATTTTTACATTTAGCTCGAAGCGTCTTCTGCATCCTCTTAGTTGAGAAGCTCCATCGATTTTGAACTGCCCCCCCAATCTTGCCTCGGTCGGTAGATGCAAAATCAAATGCTGCATTGGATTAAAGAATCCCGATGGAAAGATCCTTTCTAATTTGTAGATCAACATCAACTCTATGTAATTGTTCAAGGAGTCACACATTCCCTCAGAGGTAAGCAAGGGACAAGGTAATCAACAAATCAATGGACATCATTACATATGAATTGCACTCCATGTCCATAGATATCCTTGTATTTGTCTCTTGTGTGTTGGGACTAACCCATGTAGGTGAGAAGAGTAATGAAACATCAAGGATGCTCCCAACTCTTGTTGATCTTGATCAACTTTGAGCATCCACCACTACCTCACAAACATGAAGTCTTCATCGATAAAACCCAAGGTTAGTGTATCCCTCTTATTGGGGGATGTCATATCTAGGGGGAGCTTTACTCTAAGACTTGAGTTAAAGCATCTCAAAAGAATGTGACAACATTAAATGCTTTACGTGAAAGTGGTAACCCCACTTGTGCTTAAACGATGAGTATGACCTATGATCAAGTATTCTTACTTGACTCCTAAGTCAATATACTCATATATACATGACTTTGTCATCGCCAAAGTGCTTGTTAGATGCTATTGTATTTGTGCATGTTTGCCATGATTTCATTTGACATCTTATTGTGTGAGCATGTTGGTCTGCATTTATTTATTCATTCAAGGATATCCAATTGTTGCTATTTGGCTTTTCATATTTACTTGCCAATTGGATATACAAGAATGCCTAGGACCACTTCTTTATCTATCTATGCTTTCTCACCTCATACTCTCTTAATGTGCATCACAAAATTTGAACAAGTACTTTTCGATCCTTCTCTGTGTGGAGCACTCAGAGTTCCGTATCGACTAGGACGGACCATTAAAACCTCCCAAGTGCATCTCGGTGAAACCAACACCAAAATCTCGGTCACACCAAATACCTAGTGTTGATCTGGATTTCTGGCCTCGGTACTACCAATTACATATTCTCAGTTACACCGAGTTTCCCTGCCAGCTGATAGCTGAGAAACTCAGTGACACCAAAAATTTAGAATCAGTATCACCGACAGTAAAGGGTATATATTCGGTGGTCCCGACGGTTTGAAAATTCACTCTTGAACCGTCGCGCCTCAAGCCCTAAGCTACCGCAGAAGAACCCCTAGTCGTCGCCCTTGTGTTCCCGCACTCCTCCGTCGCTGGGAATCGCCGCCATCGACGGAATCTTCGCCCCATCGCCACCGTAGCGGATCCGACACTAAGCTAGGGTACGGATTCGGCCCCCTCTTATCCTCCAACATCTGAATCTTGTGCATTGGGGTTTCACCATTATCTTGCCACAGATTGAGATCATTCTATCCACAATATTAACTCCATGGTCTAGAGAATCGGAAAATTTTAGGTTTAGTTACCCGTGAAATTGCATCTCGATGAGACCGAGTCAGAAAAATCGGTTCCACTGATTGCTTTTTGTGCTACTGAGGATAGAACTCAGTGAGACCGAGTGATAGTTTTCGGTTTGACCGAAACTGTTGCCAAGTTTCGGTTAAGAGTTTTGTGAGTCTCGGCAGCACTGAAAGGTTTGACTCGGTGACACCGAATCCAATTTTGTAGTGAACTACATTTATAATTTTTCTATTCAAACTTTCAAAAACCGGCTGAATATTTTGTGATGACTCAACCTATTCCACACTTATCTACACTATTCACAGGGTCAGCATGTCAAAGTCAGACAGTCAGAATTTGCCAGAGCAAGGTGTTGACATTAGTTCAGGCACTAGTCCTGAGCCTAGTTCTTTTTTAGATCTAGGCATCCCTAGCTCCCATGGGTTTCCCAAGGATGCCACTAGGGCCAGGAAAAAGCTGAATTCAGATGAGGAAGATTCATATTTTGTGCCCGAAGAGGCTCTTGCCAAGAAGCAAGAGAAAGCTGCCAAGAAGTCAACAAATGAGGACACCTCTTCGAGGAGGGTGGTCAGCAAAATTTATGCACCTGTTGAAAATTTCAAAGCACATGAGAGTTCTAGGGCAACAGTGACCATTGATCGCCCAAAGGAGTCTATGCCTAAGAAGTCAGGGGAGAAGAGATCCAGAAGGAGGATAATCCATGTGACCAGCAGGCCTACATCTATGTGTGAAGATCTAGAGGAGGCAGCTGTTGCTGAAGAGGAGGATGAGCCAGCTGCAAAGGCTCCTCCCAAGAAGAAGGCCAAGAAACTTCTAGCTGATTCTATGCCCAAGTCTGGTAAATCCAAGAGCACAAAATCCCAAAAGGCTGCTGCTGAAAAGCCTAAGAGGACATCCAGGCAGATTCCAGCTTTTGAAAAGAACAAGGGAACTGCTTCCAAAGTTGAGCATGATGATGATTTGACAACCTTGATGAAACTTAGACCACACCCTCCAGTGCAGAATGCCAACTATCCACTTGATGAAGATATGAAGAAGAGGAAAGACTCAAGATTGAGGGCATGGAGAGCTATAGATCCATATGCCCAAAGGAAGAAGACAGTTGTGGACTACATATTCTATACCAAAGACCAATAGGATTTCTATGAGACTGTGCTATTTGACAAGAGTCCAGCTGTGAGTGACATGAGGTATGTTGACTGGAAATTCATTAAGGAGAATGAGGACTATTTTCCAAGTATCCAAGACAATTTCCACTGCATTGGTTTGGATGAGTTTGTTGCTAGAGAATTTATTGCATGGAATGATGAAATGATCATGCAATTCTACTCCACTGCACATTTCTATGGAGATGGTACAATTGTATGGATGACAGAAGGATCAAGATATGAGTACACAATTGATGAATGGGCTGCACTTTTAGGAGTCCCAGAGGTTCAGGAAGGAGACTTGGATATCTACACGGAATCCAAGGCGAGCCACAATGCCATGAAGGATATGTATACTCCTATCACTACAGAAAAAGTGCAATCTCACAAGCTTGGATCCATCTACTATCTTCAAGATGGCCTCCACACCATGAACACCATTCTGAGGCATACTTTGATGCCCAAGTCAGGAGATGACAAGATGATCCGAAGCTACTCCATCAACATGTCGATCCACCTTGACAGACACACCAGGATCAGAGTCATGGACTTGATTGTTGAGACAATCAAGAGGGTTGCTGCTGATCACAAGCGCACTTGCTGCTATGCACCCTATATCTATGTGCTTATCAACTCCCAGATTGAGAAGCACATATTTGCTCTTGACATTCCCCATTTGCCCCTATGGCCAGAGCTTGAGGATAATGTCATGGTGATGCACCCACATCATCCCACATCTGCTACAGCTCAGGCAGAGGTAGAGGCAGCTCGAGCTACTAATGCTCAAGTCCCTAGATCCAGAAATGAGCAAATGGATCTGTTAATTTCATCAGTTCAAGGCATGCAGAAGGACATTAAGGGGATTCTGGACAACCAGAACAGTCTTGTGAGGATCTTTGAAACTAGGATCAAGACCCTTAATGATAAGGTGGACAGGCTGACTAAGACAGTCACAGAGCTCCAGAAGGAAGTTGACTCGGTGCCTCTTCCTCCCACCACCTCTTAAGATGATGATGATTATGATGATGATGAGGAGGATGGATCACCTCTCAAGACAGGCACATAGTTCCTACACAGGCTAGATCATCCACTTTGCCAGCTCCAGACTTGAGGCCCTCTCATCAGCTCCTACTGTTTGTGGGGACCCCGACTTATAAGTCGTGATCACCCAATGTACGTGCATAGTGATCCTAGAGATCAATGCTCACTGAACATATAGAAACTGAATAACAAGAGACTTACACCCATTACATACTGGTTTACTCAAATATGGCCTTCATAGCCAAGTCTTCATATAATTGCAGCGGAAAACTTCAATGATAGAGTGAACCCATGCCATCTGCCTTAACCTACAAGCATTCTGACTGGGAAGCATCCTAGTTCGCATGTTCGTCTCCAACAAACTCTTGAACATACTCCTGTTCTTCCATGCCTGGCCAATTAAATAACCAGTGGCAAGCCAATGAGTACTTTGAATGTATTCGCAAGCAACCCAAGTTGTGGAACAAGGTAACAATGATGCATGATATAGCAATAAGTATGTAAATTTGCAGAAAGCTAATTTGTTTGCATGCAAATGACATGATCAAGTAACTAGTGAGAATGCATCAACAACTAGCAGGTATCCATGTGAGCAAATTGCAGATATAATCATAAGTATTGGTTGAACATCTCATGTTCACTCATCATGCTAAGTCATCGGACTTAGTTCAATCCTCACGCTAAGTCATCGTACTAAGCTCATGTGACCTCTTGTCACATTCACATCCATACTCACACCAAGTTTCACGAAAACATCTGGCTGTAGTTTAAGCAGCACCACCCAACTGTCGTTGACCGTGGACACGGCGATTCGAATAGTTTTACACTCTGGAGAGGTTGCACACTTTACCCACAAGACTCAGGGAACTTCCGTGTCATCCATGACTCGCGGTATATAACATACCCGAGGTAAGCACCCGAACAATGCCATTCCCCCGGTGATACTCAACAAAGAGTCCACTCGATTGGTACCAAGCCCTCATTATGTACATCACACGAGCCTCGCACTAATCGTACCATCCATGAGGGGACCAATGGTGTGCTCAGGGCCTATGAAGACAGCGCATGATCATACATACCGGTACGACCCCGTATCAAGAGTGACCACACCACTCCCGCCACTAGTAAGGCGGGCTCCTTGCTAGTGCCCACCAAGGTATTCAACAAAGGCCCGTCCCATAAGAGGCATCATGGTTGTGCATGTAAGGTTGGCATGGTCGACAAATCTTAAATCTAATACGTTTTCGAAAACACAATCTCAACTTGCTCCGGCACACCACTTCTTTCTCAAGTGGTTGCCCATCTCATCAATATCTCCCTCGGGCATTAGTGTCACCCAACATTTTTTTTGAAAGTTCTTGAAATCATTTCGCTCTTTCCATCACTATGCATAGTCCCGATCCCACTTGCGTAGCCTCTACTAGAATCCTATCTACACCCACCCGCATAACCCTCATAAGGTGGTAGGGTCATGCACGATGCAAGTATCAATGGAAAAGTATCAGAGGCATCCCACCGAAAGGGGAACACCAAATCACATGATCAATTATGATGAAAGTAAAGTGCTATATGACATGCAATAAAAATGGTTTCTTATCATGGTCAAAGGGTTGCTTGCCTCTCTTAGCAACGTCTTCGAGGTCTTCACACGCTTCTCGTCCAACTCCGAGCACTCCGTGTATCTCGTCAACTACCGTCGGTAAACAACCACAATAAGCAACACAACAAGCAGAGAAATAAAAGTGCTCTATAAATAGGAGTTTTATTTTTCTAGGACACCTCTGGCTATAATAAAAATAACCAAGGAGGTTTTATTGGGTCCGGATCAAGGGAGATTTTTGAATGGAGGAAATGAATGAAATGATGATCCTATTAGAAGTCTACAGAAAATGTTTTGGTAAAAATGTGTGGATGCACCCAACAAATAGGGCACAATTTTTAGAAACATGTAGGAAGTTGTTTCACTGGTTTTGGAGTTGGGACGATTTTCCTAGGGATTTTCAAAGTGAGCCATATATAAAGAAATGGTTTAATATTTCACATAGCAGAATAAGTTTAAGTAAAAATGTTCACATCCTCAAATATGATTTTAGATGTACCTAGGAACTTTAATAACTCCATTTGGAGTTAATATGAATGCTCTAGGGATTTTATTAGGAGGGCATTTCTAGTTCAAATCCAAATTTAAATTTTAACTATACAGAAAAGTTGGCAGGAAAAATATGTAGGATATAGTTTTGGAAAGATAAAGATTTTTGGAACCTCTGGGATTTTGAATCACCAGATTTCGAGTCATAATGGATTTCCTATGAATATTACATCATCCCTAGAAAAAGAAAAGAGAAGGAGGTGGGGTTATACCATTGGGCTAAAATGTGCCCGGGGTGCTGGATAGCGAATGGGCCGGCCCATCTGCTCGGCTACGCGCACGCAAGGCCACGCCGAAGGCGCACTCTCCCGAACCCGTTTCCACCGCGAGGAATCATAATACAGGAAAGGCGCGTCAACTTAGACGTGGGGTCCCGAGGCGTTAGCCACTAACCAGCAGGCCCCGTTGGCAGGTTCTCCTCCCTCCTCCCGCTAGAGCAGGGAAGGGGCTAGGAAGCCCAACCTGGGCATGCACCGGTGCCCTCCCCAGTGGCTCCGGCCACCTCTGGTTGCTGTCTGACCACCAGCATGCTCGGCAGGAAGCCCTCCCCCACCCTGAGTGACTTTGGGGCCCTGGGGAAGTCGAGGGCAGGCGCGTCGTCAGCCATGGCACAGGGCGTCGACGGTGACGATGGATACGGCGCCTTTGGACACGGGAAGAAGGAGAAGGAGCGAGGGAGAGGTGTACAATGTTGATAGAGGTCCTCTTGTGTGGTTCAAGGGAGGGGAGGGAGGCCGGGCTGCGCCAATTTGACCGAGGCCGATGCGTTGCCATGGTAACCATTGGGGGAAGGGGAGGTCACGAGAGGAGCCGGGGGTCTCTAAGGAGGTAGAAAGAAGGGAGAGGAGCTACTTAGGGGCGTCCTAGGGGCTCGGGGAGAGTTAGAAGTAGGCGAGCAATTGAGGGAAAGCTCGGGCATGCCTCGGATGCTCTCGGGCGCGGAGTGCATGCACACCTCAACTGCCTTGGAAGCTTGCGCGCGTCGTGGAGAGGCATGGGATGCCGAGGGGAGATTCCTAGCATGCATGGATGCCCTTCCGCAGCCAGCCACGGCCTACAGGACAGCTTCTGTCGGCAGAGCGCTGTTTCTGCATGCCCATTGCATGGTCACCACACTAAGGCGTGTCCCGGGTGCCTTTTTGGACTGTCAAAGCTGTCTGGCATGCAAGGTGTGCATGCAGGAGAGCACTGGTGGGGTTGCATTGCCTATGGATATAGGCGGGGTGGTTTTCCACTAGGGACAAGTTTGCAGCAGCAAACTTGGGGGCTAGGTCAGGGGATTTTACTGAAGGTCTTAGGGGTAAAGAGCTATCTGGGTTTCTTAGGTATGGAAGGAGTACTAACACACCAAATTTCAGATCAGGGAGACAAGTATAACTGGTACTTGTAGTACAAAGCCATATTTGGTGCCAAAATCTAGTTTTCGATGAACTTCTCACATTTTCCATATGAGCATGCCATTGCTAGATGTGGAAAGGTGAATTGGCATACTATAGGTGCTATGGAAAAACTTGGGGGCATTTGCATAGTCAGGAGAATGGGAGAGATGAAGGACAAGTGCTATCATGGTAAAAAGAGAGGGAATAAGAGAGATTTACCCCCCCAAATAATTGATCATAGGCCATGGCAAAGTTACTGGAGGTATAATAGGGTTAGAATATGTTGTGGTAAAAAGTTGGTGGCAAGGGAAATCGTTTTGGGCCCACTTTGCTGGTCCACAAGTTTATGGCTGAAGGTGTTCGTGCTATGATTTGTCTAGGTAGGGGAATACTATGACCTTGATATTTACCAGGGGTAAAGGGTAAGTCCATTTGGTCCTGATCACAAGTTTTCAGCTCAAATGAAGAAAGTTGGTAATGGAAACTTTGTGAACCCTAGAAACTAACAGAATCAGGTTTCTGTAGATCTAGTTATGCTAAGCTTTTACCCTTGATGCACCACTTAGTGTAACATCATTCTTTGGTGATTAGAGCATGTCCACAAAGTTTGGGGGCAAGGGGCGAAACTTCACAATGTACAGTTGATCAAAATTGGGTATGGACAAGAATGGTTTTAGGATATTTTGGTGAATCAAAACAAGTGGTATTGAGATGAAACTTGGCAAGATGAACACATATATCATATGTGACATGCTAGAATTTTCCTAGATTTTTGTGTGAATATTTCTTATAGAAATATTTCAAATCCTTGAAATAGGCCGTTAGTATTTTTAAAGGGTTTTGTCCAATATCTTGAACATGACCATGTGTTGAAACTCTCATATATGGACAATATATGTCCACTGAGTTTTCCTAAATTTTCTCAAATATTTTTAAAGCATTTAATTTCCCCCCCTATAATAGACCATTTCTGGTCTTAAGAAAAACACTTTAAACAAAATATGAAAACAATATTTTGAAATAATATTTTGTGGTTTTGGGAAGTTATATATATAGTTGGTTTCAGATAAAGCATTTGGGGAAAAAGTATCCACCCAATTTGAGGACTTGTAGTACAAACCTCAACTTAGGGGTTTTTGAAAACCTAATTTGAATAAATTCGTTTTGGTAAAAATAAATTTTGATAAAAATAGTTTTCAGTCCTATACAAATGGCATGATCATTGGACAAGACTTCTAGGTCGAGGAAAAGAGTTTTGAGAGTAGGAGAGAGTTTTATGAATATGGAGCACATGAAAGCAAACAAGAAATCAACAATCAAGTCAAGCATCACAAGCACAGAAAAAGTTTTAGGTTGCCCTAATTTCTGAGTCATGATAACTTAGTCATGAGGCAAATCACAGGGTGTGACAGACCTACCCCCCTTACAAGAATCTCGTCCCCGAGATTCCTAGGCTAGGCGTGGGAAGGGCGCGGAAATACAGAGGCGACGTGGTATCCATCCTCGAGAGTGCTGAGGTGCGCCATCGTGGGCTTCTCATCGAGATCTTCTGCTTGCGTAAGCTTCCCAGGTAGATTCTTCATTCTTCTTTGGTGGTTTTCCTTCATCGTCATGGACGCACGTTCTCGAGGGTCTTAGAGCGTTTGGTCTATTCATCACTCCGTGGCAAGGTCTATGCTGGGTCCCGCCCCCAAGACTGAGCTTAGAGACTTGGTGTCAAAACGGGTTCTACCATCTGGGAAGGTTTTAGTGGGGTTGTAGATAAGTTGACTATTCAGAGTATAGATCAGCCATCTAATCCCCAAGGTCCGATGCTTGGCAAGAGGGGTGAACGACCTTGACAGGGGGTTTACCATGATCGAGTCAGGTTCATGTCCCTGATTTGAACCAAAAAGGGGCTAGCAATGAGGTCACGACAGTCGTTCTACTCCGTTCCAGGCATCTGAAGGGAGTAGGGATGTCATGCTCAACGTACACCATCAAGGTGGTGGAGTAAGGGGTGTTATCAGCTCGTCGGTTCCTTCTTAGTCATGAACTAATAGGTGACCACTTAAGGTGAGGGGATCCTTAATCCTCTTCATGTCCAAGGGCTTCATCGGGCCTGAACTTTGGTGCTTCTGGATATAGTCTAGTTGAGGTAGCTAGCAGAGGAGTGGAGGTTGACTTCTTTTGCTTCTTCTTCGTCATTGTCGTGGCTTCGCATTCACAGTGGTCCTTCATCTTGTTTGGGCAAGAAGGTCTTCTTCTATAGGGAGGGTGCTTCAAGTAGTCCATCTCCTTCAAGGTGAGACCTTATACTCGAGAGGCATGTTAATGGGTGTTCCTGGGGCTGGTCCAAATAGGACCAAGGTGTCCCTCCTCTCATTGGGTGAATAAGCATGTTATCCCAGAGGACAACAACCTATTTCCCGAAGTACCACATAAACACATTGCTCATGGGGTATGTTAGAGGAGCGGGCATTCGTCCCAGATGGTCACTAGTATTAAGGGTTTGTGGTGCATCCTAATAGAGGTCTTCGTGGCCACCTTCCTTATGGAAAGGGTGGGTGGTGGTCACGATGGGGTATCGTCCATGGTCTAAGGACTTATAGTCCAAGGCCTATCGTCATTATCTGACCGCGTCATGGTCCGGTAAAGCTTCGGGGTTCAAGGAGCATAGGATGCGAGTGAACGTCTAACACCTTATCCTGAGCGCAACTATTAGATGCGAATAGTACTGCCTAATACTCCAAACAAAATCACCCTATATCCTCAAAGGTATCATCTAATATGAGTCAAATCCAATATTGCATATGCTACTCATATCTCCAAGGTTTTGAGAGAAGGACCTTACCAAAATCTCATATGCATACTATAGCTAACTCACACATATATCCCTATGTAAAAATCCTCGGGATAAATTACAAGGCGCTAAGCTTGAGCATGACACTACAGATCCCAGTGTTCAGCTAATATACCCAAGGTCTGAGAGGTTGCATCTCTGAGCTAAGGAAACATGTAGTATACCAATCCGATATCTTGTTCCCTTCCCATGAATCCAATTAACTGATCCTTGATTTTTCATCCACTATTACCTGATCCATTACTGCTACAAATCCAGCATCGATGGTGTCCAACATAATCTCCTCGAGTTCACATAATCCACATATCATTGCAAGGACTTATTGTCATGAACTCCCAACCTCATGGCCAACTACACTCCATGGTCGAGCTTATATATATCCCTAAATTATCCCTAACATCATTCGATTCCTTCTACTATCATCCATCGAGAAACATGATATCATGATCAAGATCATTGGACAAAATTCAAATTACTCCGAACCATGTGGTTTAATAGATCTTGAGCACATGGTAGGATTACCTATTTAAATCCAAGTTTTACATCTAGTAAGAGCTCCCTACTAATCCAATTCGCTCAAAGGACAAGTAAGTTATGCTACTCTACCAATCTTGACCCACCAAGTTCATCTACCAACATTTAGCCTCGTAGTCCACCAAAGGGTCTCAACTGCTTCCTCAAGACATCTATCATGGCTAAATCAAATTAGTGCGTGCAAACAGTACATCCTTAGAATGATCCTTCCTTGTGGCATCACGGTTCTAGTGGTAGGTAAGAATGATGGATGTTTGCTTACTATGATCACTAGCTCCATAATGAACCCAGTGCTAGGCAGGGGTTATAGAAGCTCAATAGGTGCTTTGGCAATCCCATGTATTAAACACGTGATTCAGAGACTTGTGCTGGGGAGCTTGTGAGGTATAGGTTAGGCAAGGGAGGGGTTTCCAATCTTGAGGGAGAAGCAAAAATCTACGGGGTTGCGTCTTGTTGAGTTTGTTGTAGTCATAGTCTTCAACACTAGCTCTCCGTGGAGGTGGATCCTTGGCGCATCTTGTCTTGCTGGCCTTCAGTTGACGAGAGGGGGAAGAGGGAAAGTAGCATAGAGGTGAGTTCCTAAGGAGGAAGTATAGTGCAAGTGCAATCAAACACGTGTTGAAAAGACCAAACACAACCATCAAGGTAAGGTAGGTGGTATAGTCGCGCACTTGTTGCCTAGGGCAAAAGCATGACTTACACCAAAGCACAAACATGAAAAACAAGCAACACACGTCATGGCTCCATTTGAACCATCATACGGACTCGACTTCGCATAGGGGACACACGGCCTATCCTACCCTAAGGGTTCTCGGACTCATTAGTCGTGCTTGCTTTGTGTCTTGGAGTGGAGTCTGCTTAGTCTTCTAGGTCTTCTTCGGGTGTTGCTATGTCTCTAGTTGTTGTTCACTAAAATAATGCTGAAGAGTCCTTGACGACTTCGGGTCTGTTGAGTTGACGACAAAGGTGAATCTTCACAGCAGTTGTTGACAGGGTCTTCTGGTGTCTTCGTAGTCGTGCTAGTGTCTTCTAGTCTTCTGAGATGTCGAGGGTTCCAGGTAGGCAACCTATTATGCAATGACATTAACAAGGCATGGTAGAGTTTATCCTGTCGGTCTCGTTGATGATATCATCGGCACCAAGAGCGGGGAATGATGAGAACCGTTTTCCTGCTCACTAGAGTGAGGCAGACCAAATGGCGAGGTTCTCATACACCGGTGGTTGCCGATATAACAACGAAAAGGACAAGGTTGCTCTATTAGCGATGCATTATCATGACATTGCAGGTCTTGTGCCCTAGTCATCAAAGGCCAGGGTGGCATCATCATCTAAGTCTTCACATCCTCATCCTTCGCGAAGGTTTCTTCTATTGGTAGCTCCTTGTCTAGTGTCGCCAACTTGGGTCCAAGATATGTCAGCAATCGTCTGGCAGGGTGGCTTCCTTCCAGGTTACCCACGAGGATTACAAGGAATCCAGTGGTCAAGGGCACAAGGGTAGTAGCGACCATTTGCAAAGTTTTGGAGAAGCAGAGGAGGAGAGCTAAGAGAAAAATGGTGGAAGTCCTAAGGCAAAAACCTTTGCTTCCCTTGGAATTTTAGGAGAGGCGAGAAATATAGAGGCTTTATGGGTGATTTTGAAGGGTCTAGAAAAACGGTATTGACCTAACTAACATCCATGCTAACTAAGGGCTTCCTATAGTCAGGATGGCTTTGATACCAGCTCTATGGGGACCCCGACTCATAAGTCGTGATAACCGAATGTACGTGCATAGTGATCCCAGAGATCAATGCTCACTAAACACACAGAAACTGAATAACAAGAGTCTTACACCCATTACATACCGGTTTACTCAAATATAGCCTTCATAGCCAAGTCTTCATATAATTGCAGCGAAAAACTTCAACGATAGCGTGAACCCATGCCATCTGCCTTAACTTACAGGCATTCTAACCGGGAAGCGTCCTAGTTCGCATGTTCGTATCCAACGAACTCTTCAACATACTCTTGTTCTTCCATGCCTAGCCAATTAAATAACTAGTGGCAAGCCAATGAGTACTTTGAATGTACTCGCAAGCAACCCAAGTTGTGGAACAAGGTAACAATGATGCATGATATAGCACTAAGTAGGCAAATTTGTGGAAAGCTATTTTTTGCATGCAAATGACATGATCAAGTAACTAGTGAGCATGCATCAACAACTAGCAGGTATCCATGTGAACAAATTGCAGATATCATCATAAGTTTTGGTTGAACATCTCATGTTCACTCATCACGCTAAGTCATCAGACTTAGTTCAATCCTCATGCCGAGTCATCGGACTTTGCTCATGTGACCTCTTGTCACCATCACATCCACTCACAACAAGTTTCACGTAGTTTAAGCAACACCACCCAACTATCCTTGATCGTGGACACGGCTATTGGAATAGTTTTACACTCTGCAGAGGTTGCACACTTTACCCACAAGACTCTGGGAACTTCCGTGTCATCCATGACTCGCGGTATATAACATACCTGAGGTAAGCACCCGAACAATGCCTTTCCCCGGCGATACTAAACAATGAGTCCACTTGATTGGTACCCAACCCTCATGATGTACATCACACGAGCCTCACTCTAATCGTACCATCCATGAGGGGACCAACGGTGTGCCCAGTTCCTGTGAAGATAGCGCATGATCGTACATACCGGTACGACCCCGTATCAGGAGTGACCACGCCACTCCCGCCACTACTAATGCGGGCTCCTTGCCAGTACCCACCAAGGTAATCAACAAATCACCGTCCCATAAGGGGTATCGTGGTTGCACATGTAAGGTTGGGATGGTTGACAAAACTTAAATCTAATCCGTTTTCGAAAACACAATCTCAACTTGCTCCGGCACACCACTTCTTTCTAAAGTGGTTTCCCATCTCATCAATATCTCCCTCAGGCATTAGTGGCACCCGACGGGTTTTTCCAAAGTTCTTGAAATCATTTCTCTATTTCCATCACTATGCATAGTCCCGATCCCACTTTCCTAGCCTCTACTAGCATCCTATCTACACCCACCCGCATAACCCTCATAAGGTGGTAGGGTCATGCATGATGCAAGTATCAAGTGAAAAGTATCGGAGGAATCCCACCTAAAGGGGAACACCACATCACATGATCGATTAGGATGAAAGTAAAGTGCTATATGACTTGCAATAAAAATGGTTTCTCATCATGGTCAAAGGGTTGCTTCCCTGGCTTAGCAACGTCTTCGAGGTCTTCACACGCTTCTCGTCTTACTCCGAGCACTCTGTGTGTCTTGTTAACTACCGTCGGTAAACAACCACAATAAGCAACACAACAAGCAGAGAAATAAAAGTGCTCTATAAATAGGAGTTTTATTTTTCTAGGATACCTCTGGCTATAATAAAAATAACCAAGGTGGTTTTATTGGGTCTGGATCAAGGGAGATTTTTGAATGGAGGAAATGAATGAAATGATGATCCTATTAGAAGTCTACAAAAAATGTTTTGGTAAAAATGTGTGGATGCACCCAACAAATAGGGCACAATTTTTAGAAACATGTTGGAAGTTGTTTCACTAGTTTTGGAGTTGGGATGATTTTCCTAGGGATTTTCAAAGTGAGCCTTATATAAAGAAATGATTCAATATTTGACATAGCAGAATAAGTGTAAGTAAAAATGTTCACATCCTCAGATATGATTTTAGATGTGCCTAGGAACTTTAATAACTCCATTTGGAGTTGATATGAATGCTCTAGGGATTTTATAAATAGGGCATTTTCTAGTTCAAATCCAAATTTAAATTTGAACTATACAGAAAAGTTAGCAGGAAAATAAGGTAGGATAGGGAAGATAAATATTTTTGAACCTCTGGGATTTTGAATCACCAGATTTGGAGTTATAATGGATTTCCTATGAATATTACATCATCTCTTGAAAAAGAAAAGAGAAGGAGGGGTTATACCATTGGGCTAAAATGTGCACGGGGTGCTGGATAACGAATGGGCCGGCCCATCTGCTCGGCTGCGCGCACGCTTGGCCACGCCGAAGGCGCACTCTCCTGAACCCGTTTCCGCCGCGGGGAAACATAATATAGGAAAGGTGCATCCACTTAGACGTGGGGTACTGGGGCCTTAGCCACTGACCGGCGGGCCCCGTTCGTAGGTTCTCCTCCCTCCTCCCGCCAGAGCAGGGGAGGGGCAGAGGAGCCCGACCTGGCATACGCTAGTGCCTGCCCTATTGGCTCCTGTCACCTCTGGTGGCCGTCTGACCACCGGCATGCTCGGTAGGAAGCCCTCCCCCGCCCTGGGTGGCTTTGGGGCCCTGGGGAAGTCAAGGGCAGGCGCGCTGTCGGCCATGGTGGAGGGCGTCAATGGTGATGATGGATACGATGCCTCTGGACACGGGAAGAAGGAGAAGTAGCGAGGGAGAGGTGTACGGTGCTGATAGAGGTGCGCTTGTGTGGTTCAGGGGAGAGGAGCGAGGCCGGGCTGCGCCAATTTGGCCAAGGCTGATGCGTCGCCATGGAAGCCATTGGGGGAAGGAGAGGTCACGGGAGGAGCCGGGGGTCGCTAAGGAGGTAGACAGAAGGGAGAGGGGCTACTTAGGGGCGTCCTGGGGGCTCGGGGAGAGGTAGAAGTAGGCGGGCAATGGAGGGAAAGCTCGGGCATGCCTCGGATGCTCTCGGGCGCGGAGTGCACGCGCACCTCAGCTTCCTTGGAAGCTTGCGCGCGTCGTGGAGAGGCATGGGATGCCGAGGGGAGATTCCTGGCATGCATGGATGCCCTGTCGCAGACGGCCACGACCTACAGGACAGCTTCTGTCGGCAGAGCACCGTTTCTGCATGCCCATTTTGTGGTCACCATGCTAAGGCGTGTCCCGGGTGCCTTTTTGGTCTGCCAAAGCTATGTGGCGTGCAAGGCATGCATGCAGGAGAGCACTGGTGGGGTTGCATTGTGTAACATCCCAAAATTTCATTTTGGAATGTTATGAAATATAGCTATGCATCATCATCACATTGCTTGAATGAAATGAATTGTTGAAGTTTTTCTCTTAAAATTCTGAAAGGCCACTTTCACTTATCCAATTTCTTGTTTTCTACAATTTGAAAATCTTTGGAATTATTCAAAAAAAAGAGGAGTAACATGACACTCCACACCAGGGGCATCTTGGTGAATTATTTGAACAATAAAACCAGGGGTTTATTTGAAAGTTTATCTCAAAAGAATTTAAAATCAATTAGGCATTTTCTGAAAAATATTTTTTAAAGTATTAATTTTGACAGAGGAAAAATGTTCATTAAATATCATTTATTCCCCTTATCATTTTGATATATATATTTCCTAGGTTTGGAAATGATTTGAATGCATTAAAGGATTTTAAACGTTCTGGAAAATAGAAAAGGAAACGAATTTAAAGTGTTTAATTAGAAAACCGGCCGGCCCACAGCCTTTACTCCCCGAGATCAATCCGGATCGGCCACCGATGCGTTAACATCACCCTTTCTCTCACTGTCACGTGGGACCCCCAACCGCTAGCGAGATTCCAGCGCTCATCTCCCTCCCCGTGCCCCTCACCTCGCCGGAGATCCATCCTGAGCCGGATCTCGCTCCTCTCCCCCTCTCCCGACCCCGCACCTGGCCTATAAGTAGCCCTGCCTTCTCCACTTTCCATTCCACCCCAAGCCCTCTCTACCCTCGCCAGAACGCCACCGCACCACCTCGCCGGAGTTCTGACTCCACCCGAACTCCCCAGAGCTCCGGGTCGTCGCCTCCATCGTCCCCAGCCCCGTCTGATGCCACCATTCGACGTCGGATCTTCGTCGCCGTCGTCTGAGCTCTTCGTACACCAACCCCGACCACCGCACGACCATCTCCGACCACCTCCGACGTCCGGCCACCGTCGACCTCGCCGAAAACCTCGACACCCCCTTTGTAAGCCACCGCACCCCCCTGGACCGTTCGATCCAGATCCGACGCGTTAGATTAGATCACTTAAACCCCAAACCGGTATCCCCTAATGTTCGGTTGTTCGCCGCAAACACCCGCACGCGCGCTCTTTCGACCAAAAAGAAGCCGCCACGTAGCCTCTGTCCGTTAGCTAATTTTTTTCTTTTTTCTGTTTCTGTTTTAGAAAAGAGAATGTGTTATGATTTTATTTTTGTTATATGTTTTAAGCTAATTAGTGTTTTCAATTGATTCTTTTGCATTAGGTCACAAATTTCATGTAGTTTCATCCTGTAGTCTTAGATTTCAAATTTGAACTTTAAAATTTGAATGTAACCAAATTTGCTTAAATTACTAAAATCTGTATAACTAGAGTTTAAAAATATATTTTTGTATGAATCTTTTTGCCACTGGTTTGTATTAGTTAGACCTATCATCCAACATAGTTTGAGAATTTTTAGGATGAATTCGGTTAGGGTTTTTAACAAAAACAGAATCTGTTTAATAAGAATTTTAGTTTAGTTTGAATCTGATTTAGTTTAACTTTTGTTTTTAGTTTTCATTAGGTTCTGTTGTTTCAACATTAGGTGAATTATTTTTTGTTAATAAAAATATTTTATTTTGTTTTATGCTCTATTTTAAATAGGTAAATCTTGTTTTCACCTTTAGTATTGTTTAGAAAAATGTTTTGTAGTAACTCTTTTTGCACAAATTTTTTATAATGAAATACTTCTGTTTTCTAAAAAAAATTTGTATTTACTTTTCTGTTATCTAAATTTCTAGTTGTTCAAAACAAATTTGTCTTGTTATGTCTTAGTAGAGATTTGACACCAAAAATTTTAGAGTCTTATACTTTGAGTGATTCTTCCTTTTGATTGTGCTTTTTGTTGGTTGAAGTATTTGTTTACCTTGCTGTTGTATGAATTGTATTGTGGTTATGCTTATTGTGTGTTTTGTTTGATTCGTTAGATCATCCGGAGTGCGAAGCTTGTTATCTAGAGTCACTTGAGTACGAGGATCGTCAGCAAGGCAAGTCACTTTGACCATGTATACCTATGTTTTTATTGCATTAGTTCTACCATCTCCCCAATTGCATGCAAAGTAGGTAATTTGGAAACTTGGTTACTTGATGTAGCATCATGTGGAAGGCACCCCTCAACCCTTTGACACATTGGCCCCGGGAAACGTTGCTTTAATTTTGCTATGCTATTAGTAGACGGGGTTGGTTGTGTGATTCATGAGAGTTGTGAGATAATAATTTCAAGACCTACAAGATGATCAAGACTTCAAGACTCCGAGTTTTCAACATACCTCTGGGTGGATGATGGTTGAACAGCGCCCTGGAGAAACTAGTGGTTAGCCTAGTTGTTGCTGGAGAAGTGCCAGTATTCATGCGGAAAGGTCCACCCAGACACAAAGAGATGGATGGATGCTTCAAGAACCAAGGCATACCTGCACAGCCACAAGCCATTATGGGCTCTGGCTTGGTTGGATATCATGGTGACCCTGGACAGGCGGTGCTACGAGATGTAGAAGAACAGTAGGAAAGGATGGGCACCGACAGAGTCTCAGGGAAACCCTTTAGAAGACCATGTTTTGGTCATCCGTTTCTCAAACACCCTGAAGTGCGAGAAATGCATCGGAGGCGATCAAATCTTGTGGGGAACGTGTGCAAAACTCTGCAGAGTACCCAAATCTAATCGATTAGCCGTGTCCACGGTCATGGACAGTTTGAACCAAAGGAACTGAAACTATCTGGAATTCTCAACACACATAATAATATTGATGTGGGTATTAGTGACAACTTGGGTATGAGAATTGGTTGGTGGAACCATCTCATTAATCAACCAACATTGTAGTAATAATTTTTGCCCTCTCTTGTTGTAGGAAAAATTGGCTTTATGCAAAACTTACTACCCCACCTGCCATATATGCATATAGTATAGATGATTGTTTTACACCCCTCTTTTGTGACATTGCCGGCATATTCAATATGCTGACCTACACGGCTGCAACGTATCATGTTGCAGAGTACTTTTCCGACCAGGAGTAAGGATACGCTCTACGCTCGGTGAGATGCCCTTGGAGTCAGATGGACTCAACTACCTTTGAAGCTTCCGCAAGATTAGTTATTCTCACGAGTTGGCCTTCAGCCACTTTATTGTAATTCTTATTGTAATAAAGAACTCGATATGAGATTTTTGATTAATAAAGTTGTGTGATTTCACTTTGATATATACATTGATGTACTGTGTGTGTACCAGCATGATCTTGGGATGGTACGGAAACACTGGAGATTCGACCTTTCAGGTCGGGTCACTACACATTGCTTATGGATATAGGCGAGGTGGTATTCCACTAGGGACAAGTTTGCAGCAGCAATCTTGGGGGATAGCTTATGGGATTTTACTGAAGGTCTTAGGGGCTAAAGAGTTGTCTGGGTTTCTTAGGTATGGAAGGAGTACTAACACACCAAATTTCAGATCAGGGAGACAAGTATAACTCGTACTTGTAGTACAATGCCATATTTGGTGCCAAAATCTTGTTTTCGATGAACTTCTCACATTTTCCATATGAGCATGCTATTGTTGGGTGTGGAAAGGTGAATTGGCATACCATAGGTGCCGTGGAAAAACTTGGGGGCATTTGAATAGTCAGGACAATGGGAGAGAGGAAGGACAAGTGCTATGATGGTAAAAAGAGAGGGAAAAAGAGAGAGTTACCCCCCAAATAATTGATCATAGGCCATGGCAAAGTTACTGGAGGTATAATAGGGTTAGAATATGTTGTGGTAAAAAGTTGGGAGCAAGGGAAATCTTTTTGGGCCCACTTTACTTGTCCACAAGTTTATGGTTGAAGGTGTTTGTGCTGCGATTGGGCTAGGCAGGGGAATCCTATGACCTTGATATTTACAAGGGGTAAATGGTAAGTCCATTTGGTCCTGATCACAAGTTTTCATCTCAAATGAAGAAAGTTGATAATGGAAACTTTGTGAACCCTAGAAACTATCAAAATCAGGTTTCTGTAGATCTATTTATGCTAAGCTTTTACCCTTGATGCACCACTTAGTGTAGCATCATTATTTGGTGATTAGAGCATGTCCACAAAGTCTGGAGTCAAGGGGTGAAACTTCACAATGTAAAGTTGATCAAAATTGGCTCTGGATAGGAATGGTTTTAGGATATTTTGGTGAATCAACAAGTGGTATTGAGATGAAACTTGTCAAGATGAACACATATATCATATGTGACATGCTAGAATTTTCCTGGATTTTTGTGAGAATATTTATTATAGAAATATTTCAAATCCTTGAAATAGGCAGATAGGGTTTTGAAGGGTTTTTTCCAATATCTTGAACATGACAATGTGTTGAAACTCTCATATATGGACAATATATGTCCACTTGGTTTTCCTAAATTTTATCAAATATTTTTAAAGCATTTAAATAATTTTTCCCTATAAAAGACCATTTCCGCTCTTAAGAAAAAGCCTTTAAATAAAATATAAAAATAATCTTTTGAACAATATTTTGTGGTTTTGGGAAGTTAAATATATAGTTGGTTTCAAATAAAGCATTTGGGGAAAAAGTATTCACCCAATTTGAGGACTTGTAGTACAAACCTCAACTTAGGGGGTTTTGAAAACCTAATTTGAATAAATTCTTTTTGGTAAAAATAAATTTTGATAAAAATAGTTTTAAGTCATATACACATGGCATGATCATTGGACAAGAGTTCTATGTCAAGAAGAAGAGTTTTGAGAGTAGGAGAGAGTTTTATGAATATAGAGCACATGAATGCAAACAAGAAATCAACAATCAAGTCAAGCATCACAAGCACATAAAAAATTTTAGTTGGCCCTAATTTCTGAGTCATGATAACTTAGTCATGAGGGAAATCACAGGGTGTGACACTTTTGTCACCTCATCTCCTACTCCATCAGCTCCAGTTCCTCCAGCTGCCACTCCAACTCCATCCATGGCATCTGTAGAGATCTTCGCCAACGATGTTCTCTCGACCGCTTCATCAACAACCAGAGGATATCAGCCCAAGAACGCTTAGACATATGCCTTTGAACTTTTTGGTAAGTTGTTGCCAAAGGAGGAGAAGTGTATATGGATCTTTAGGCTTCGAGTGAGAGAGCGTTTTGGTGTTTATTGGTTTTCAAAAACAATTGTCTTTTGGTTGCTTGTGATACACTTTTTGTGTGATGCTACCACTTCCTATCATCTTAATGCTTTATGAGATGATATTTCTACATTGCTTGATTGTGTTGTGCAATGATGTTCACTCTAATTATTCTCGCACATCACCAAGATGTATGTGACATGGAAGAAGCGCCCCATGTACCGAATCGATTGTGCATTTGCATTCAAACGCAAATCCAAAATAATGCACTAATTTAGGGGGAGCTCTTGCTTATAACATACTTCTCAAAGCAAATTATATTCATTGATTATATCATATGTCGAAGCTTTGAACTATATGTAGTTATCAATTACCAAAAGGGGGAGATTGAAAGCACATTTGCTCCCTTGGTGGTTTTGGTAATTCATAACAACATATAAGTCATTGAACTAATGTTTGCATCAAGTATATTTAAGGCAAGTTCAATGATGGGTTGGCAAAGAGATTGTGGAACACCCCAAGATGCAAGGAAATAGGTTGGCAAAGCTTCAAGCAAGAGGAATCTACATTTTATATTTGTGACAAAACACTTTGAGTCCATAGGAAAGCCAATACTATTAAAAGGGGGTAAAGTTTTGTTGGTGAACAAAATGCTCATACGTGCAAAAGTGATAGTCACCAAAAACAGCCACAAACTCTCCCACCAAAGTGTGTCCTAAGACAAACACTCAAAATCGGTGCAACCAACATTTCCATCCCGGTGCCACTGATTCCAAACCCTAGATAGACTCAGCCAAACCCTAACCCTTCGGTACAGCCGATACTGCTTTCGGTGCCACCGAATTGGGCTGCCAACTTTCTGTTACACAAGTTCATAGTTTCGGTCCCTCCGAGATTGTTGAATCGACGTCACCAAGAATGGGCATGCTGACCGTTGGTCACCTTATCGGTGCAACCGAGATTCCTATATCGGTCCCTCTAAGATTCAAAAGTTGCCACCTTTTGGTCATTTCGGTACCACCGAGATTAACACATCAGTGTCACCGAGTTGGTCATTTTGTGTGTAACTGTTGGATTTTTGGGGATGCCTATATATACCCCTCACCACCACCTACTCTAAATAGAAGCATTCAAAACCATTCCATACCTATCCTATCAGTTTTCTGAGAGAGAACAACCTACCCTTGTGTTGAGGTCACATCTGCCACTCCAACCATATGGATCTTGATTTTTGGACTCCCCAAGTTGCTTTCCACCAATCCCATCTCTTATACCAAGCCATATTTGTGAGAGAGTTATTGTGTGTTGAGGAGTCTATCATCTTGAAGCACAAGAGCAAGGGGTTCATCGACATTACCGAGCCTATTACCTTTTGGAGGGTGGTGCCTCCTAGATTGGTTAGGTATCGCTTGGCAGCCTCCTACTTCGTTTTGTGGAGTGAACCAAGAAGTTTGTAAGCGCAAGGAGATCGCCTACTTCATGAAGATCTACCCGAGTAAGGCTAGTCCTCCGTGGATGTAGGCCGTCATGGTATATTCAAGGTTGCTTCTTCGTGGAACCCTCCGTGGACTCTCGCAACCGTTACCCTCTGTGGGTTGAAGACTCCATGAACGTGGACGTACGATAGCACCACCTATCGGAACCAAAAGAAAAATCATCGTGTCACCAATTGTGTTTGCTTTCCTTACCCTATCTTTACTTAGATGTGCAACGTCTTTACTTTCCGTTGCTATACTCTTAGACGTGCATGTGTAGGGTGTACTTCACATTCTGTGACTGCTAAAATCTGCCAAGAATTGAAATTGGAAAAGGTGGATCTTTATTTGGTCAAGTAGTCTAATCACCCCCTCTAGACCTACTTTCAATCCTACAATTTCCTTACAATGGAAGGAACTCCAGTAACATGTCCTCGTCTACACCGGCTCCACTTTTGGTTATCTCTTACCTTTACTTCTTGCAAGTTATTATTGTGTCATATCCCTTGCTTGCTTGTGTGGTTGTTGTGATTAGCGTCATATAGGTTGCTCACCTAGTTTCACATCTAGCTAACCTATTTTGCTAAGCCTAAATTGTTAAAGAAAAGTTAAAAAGTGCTAGTTGCCTATTCACCCCCCCTCTAGTGAACCATATCGA
The DNA here is from genome assembly GCA_022496015.1 of Hordeum marinum. NCBI lineage: Eukaryota > Viridiplantae > Streptophyta > Magnoliopsida > Poales > Poaceae > Hordeum > Hordeum marinum. The sequence goes on along the minus strand of CM039675.1, from coordinate 195,674,448 downwards.
TCCTGTCAATTAGTATTAGAGCCGCGTCTCTTTATTAAGGGTTTCACCACCCGAAGAGTATGGCTGGAGAAGCGTGTGGGAGAACTTCCCGAGGCCGTGGGAGTGAACACGGTCTCTCGTGAGGATTTGAATGAGGCCATGTCCTATCTCAAATCTTCCATGAAAACCCAGGTCAAATCCATGTTCAAAGAATTCCTTGATACTCTTAAACTTTCCACCGATGCGATACAAGTGGTTAATCCCACTAACTCGACATCAGATGTCAACTCCGGTAAGGAGGGGGCTAGTGCTGATAAGGATAATCGCTCTCAAGGAATTCATGGGTCGGGGAGCTTTGCCTCAGTTCCCCCTCTTGGGGTCTATGGAGGACAAGTGCATCCGCCTCATATAGTTAATCACGTTCCTCCTCCTTAACTTGTTAAGAATGATTTTGCTAACTAGGTTTTCAGTATCAAGTCTCATTTAGATCACAGCTCAATTCATCTCATGAGAGTCATTGAAGAAGGATACTACCCTCATGATCCACACAACCTCACTCCAAGAGAACAAGCGGATAAATAGCTAAATTCTTCCGCCTTGTTCATACTCCAAGCTGTTGTTCCAACTAAAGACCTACCTCACTTGCATCCTTTCACTGTTTCTAAAGAGTGTTGGGAACATATTGTCTCCATGTACAAGGGCAGATCAAGCATTCAACGGTCAAACTATGAAGTTGCCCTTGATCAATCAGATGAGTTTGTAATGATAGAGGATGAGGAACCGCATGAGCTCTATAGAAGGGTGACTGCTATCTCCGTTGCCCTCAAAGATCATGGCAGCAAGGATGTGGATGATACTTGGATCAAGCGTAAGTTTCTAACGGACATCATGCCCTACAACAAGGTCATGTCTGCTTTCATCCGTCAAAGACCGGACTTCCCCACCTTATCCTCTGGTGATGTGTTGGATGAATATATTGCAATGAACATCTTGAACATGACAACTGACAACACTACTAGGGAGCCTACTAGTAGCGCTGGAAAAATAAAACCGCTGCTGCTAATTACCAGTAGCGCTGTATTCCTGCAGCGCTACAACTAAGGGCTTAGCAGTAGCGCTATGCGCTAAGAAAGCGCTACTGATAAGGTGGCCCCGCCGACCCCGCCGACACTATTTATAGTAACAACGTTGGGTGGGAGGAAGCGCTACTACTAAGGCCACTGCCAGTAGCGCTTTCTGACATGCAAGCGCTACTGCTAATGTGCCACACATAGTAGCAGCGCTTTTTTGTAAGCAGCGCTACTGCTAGTTGCGTCTGCTGCCACCTTTTCACCCCCTCCCTCACAGCATGATACCGTTCGAGAGGATGAATGGGGTCATCAAAGGATTCGTTCGTAACATGTCCCGTCCCGAAGGGAGCATCGTCCAGGGGTATCTGACTCATGGTGTGTCTCCTTTTGCGAGAATTATATAGGCATCGGAGACCCTATTGTTGGTTTGCCCGTCAAGAAGCACGATGGGAAGCTCGAAGGAGATGGTCATAACAACGGTCGGAGGGAATTGCACATGGACAACTAGGATCGATGGAATGACTTTGACATGGCTAACTTAGTAGTGCTACAACACCTAGATGTGGTAGATGATTATGTGGCACGGCACAAAGAAAGCATCACAAAGAAGTACCGTGATAAGGGGATGCTCAATACGGACAACGATGTTACTGTAGATCACAACGCCACTTTCTTGCATTGGTTCAAAGAGCAAGTTCTTGAAAATCCCCCGGAAGAGGGCAGTTCGAACAGATTGCTAATACATGACTTAGCACATGGCCCCGCGCCCAAGCTCGCAACCTATCAGTCCTACGATATCAATGGGTACATGTTCTACACGGAGGCCAAAGACATGGACAGTGATTACCAGAACTCCGGGGTTACAATTCAATGCGTGACCGACGCCAACGGAAGAACTGAAAGATTCTACAGAAGGGTGAAAGAGATCTGGGAGCTTGACTATGCTGGAATGCACTATGCGACAATGTTCCATGTCAGATGGGCCAAGGACGTCATAAGAGAAAACAAGTATTTCACCACCATGTCTATACCCGACGTGAAGAGCATTCCCATGAACGTTAACGTCATTTCCAAAAATGAGCCATGGGTACACGCTGAGCATGTGACATAATGCTTCTTCATAACCGACCCAGCTAATCCCAGCCGTGTTGTCATGAGGAGATCCAAAAGGAGCATCATTGGAATGGATGGAGTCGCCAACGAGGAAGACTACGACCAATATGGCAACCCAATGAGGGAAGATGACGATGACGATGAAGCATACTTGAAAAGAAGAATAAATACTACATTACCTAAGAAAGATCATACTCCATGGCTCCAGAAAAGTCCCAAGGAGAGGCTTAATTACTCGGCAACGAACAAGAAAGGGAAGAAGCTCAATGTGAAATGTCGTTGACGCAGCTGATCAGAAACCATCATTTATATATATGTATCTACTTTGTGTACGCACTTAAGTAACCATTATCGGTCAACTGATATGTTACCACCACATGCATGGTTCCGGTGATAATATTCGCTCAGTGTGCAAGAGGGTGACGCCGTCATCGGGAGAAAAAAAAACAAAAAAACAAAAACAAAAGGGAGAAAGAAATACAAAAGAAAAGAAAAGTAAACAGAAAAGAAAAGGAAAATTATAAAAGAAAAGAAAACTAAAAACTAGAAAAGAAAAATAAAAAAATAAAATTGGAATATTTAGCTCTAGCGTTGGTTTAGGAACAAGCGCTATAGCTACCTTAGCTATAGCGCTGGTTCCTAAACCTGTGCTACTGCTATTTGGGGTTAACCCCCACGCAGGCTCCCCCATAGTAGTAGCGGTGGTTTAGGAACAAGTGCTATAGCTACCTTATCTATAGCGCTGGTTCCTAAACCAGCGCTACTGCTATTTGGGGTTAACCCCCGGCCACGCGGGCTCAACACTTCACCAGTTCCCATTCTCTCCCCACTCCCACCTCTCCTCTCCCTGCGCTGTTGTCGCCCGCGCCGCCATCAGCCTCGATGCCTGCCTCCTTCGACCTCCTCCTCCCTCCTCCATCAGTGTCTTCGCCAACCGCCACCGCCAGCACCACCGGCACCGTCGCCAACCGCCGTCGTCAACCATCACCGCCAGCACCACCGGTGCTGTCGCCAACCACCGCCGCCAGCACCACCGATGTCGCCGCCAACCGCCGCCCGCACCACCACCACCGTCCACCACCGCCATCGGCCGCCACAGAGCGAGGTAGCCTACTCCCTCCTCCTCCCTCCTCCCTCATCCTCCCTCCCTCCCTCCTCCCTCCCTTCTGCCTTCCTCCCTCCCAAGATCCCTTCTCTCTCTGTTATTTAGAATGTAAATTATTTGAATGTAGATTGATGGATGGTTTGATTGTCATGAGTACTTGTGATGTAGGTTATGAACCCTAGTTAATTACAGTAGTATGAACGATAGTTAAAAATGTTGGTTCTTAGAATAATGTAGGTTCTTAGAGTAGTTATTTGAATGTAGGTTATGAACCCTAGTTAATTAGGTGGTATGAATCCTAGTTAAAAAAACCTAGTTATTTGAATGTTGGTTCTAGGTATTTGAATGTTGGTTGTAGGTATGTTAGGTGTTTTTAGTGTAGTTAACAGAATTCTAGGTATTTATTTATTTTAGTTAAAGCAATTGTTGTATTTGCATTCTCTAGTTTTCCGTTCATAAACAAACACATGAAGACAGGTGCATCAACGGGCTTACGATAACAAGCATGTGTATGCTCTTATGCGCTTTCACCTTTTTATGATATTTTTCTTGTTTTTATCTTGTTTTTATCTTATTTTTATCTTGTAAGTTCAAGCATGTAAATCACTGTACTAATGAGGCAGCCATGTTTTGGCGAAATATTCGAGAGGCCTATCTTTTGCCGGAATGTTGATTCATTTCCATTCCGGCAAATTTCAGGCCCTCCATATTTCCACTTTTTAGCAAAGGTCATGCCGGAAATTTCAGGCGCAACTTGTGCTAGAAACTAGGACATATGGAGTACCCAGGATTTGCCGGAAGGGGAATGAATCAACATTCCGACCAAATATATATAGGCCCCTTTTTTCTCTTCATTATATCTTTTATTTACAATTGTTGAATAGGAAACATGTCTAACGACGCCGAAGCCGGGGGTTCTGCTCGCCTCGTAGTAGACCCCCACGAGGGAGCAGATCGCTATTTTGATTACCTGGATGAACACCAGATGGGGTTGCATGGTGGCGGTAGTGGCACCAACCCTAACACCGACACCGACATCGGCACTGGCACCAGCACCGACACCAGCCCCGAGACCGGCAACGATGTTGTCGTAGCCGGTAAAGCAAGAAAACCAAATGAGCTCGGCATCGGACAAATTGTGGTCACGGAGATGCACCCCAAGAATTTAGAGCCAACGGTGCCGGAGGAAGCGCGCTCGTGCTGGGGCAATCAACTAGGATGCATCCTTAGGGAAACCACGAACATCAATGACGTTCTGTTGAAGAAGATACCACATATGGAGCACATGCTCCTAAAGAAGTTGCACAATAGGTTCCTGTTCCCCAGTCGGGATGAAAGCAACAAAGATAAACGCCAAGGCGATGGTGACGTTCACCAACGACTTGTCCTCCTGGAAAGTTCGGGTGAAAAAGCGAGTGCGAAGAATGAACCGTGTTCCAAGATTCATGCTGATAATCCGTCAATAACGGAAGAGGACTTTGAAAAATTCAAGGATAATTGCAGTAAAGAAGAAGTCAAGGCAAGGTCAGAGAAAATGAAGGTGCTCCAGGCGAGGAACACGCCTCCCCACCGCCTCGGAAGCCATGGTTACCAGGGGAAGAGGCACGTATGGGCCAAGGAGGACGCCGAACGTGAAAGTCACGGAATCCCAGACCCCTTGGCAGAGTTCACCGACCCGCTAGAGCATGACTAGATCAGGGCCCGGTACAAGTGGGACAAAGTCAACAAGATCTTTTACACGGACCCCAACACGAGGGAGTTCATGAGACTTTTGGTAATTGTTATATTAACACATTAGCATATTAGCTTCCAATCAGTTCGACTACAAGTTTTGTCACATTAGTAAACCATGCATGTCCCTTTTGTAGAAAGAGCAGCACCAAAAGGCAGTCGAAAGCAACGAGTCGGCGCAGTCGTCGGCAAGGCCCAAGTGGTACACCCCATTCAACCGGGCCCTGGACATACTGAAAAAGGTCTCGGTGGACAAGCCGCCGTCCGATGGACGTGTCCACGACATCGGAGATGGCACCTTGTGGAAGACGTGCTACAGCGAGCAGCGAGAGGAAAGAAGGAAGAGACGGTCAGTCGTCACTCAATAGACCATCGACGAGAAGATCGCGATTGCGGTCAATAGGACGAAAGCTAAGACCAAAGAAGAGTTGCGCGGGGCCATCAATGCAGCGGTCACTGACGCGGTGGTCACCTTGATTCCGACACTTTTTGATTTCACGAAGAACTATCCAAATGCACGGCCGGAGGGCTTTCCCCTTCCCAGCTTTGTTGGGAGCAATTTGGCGAACACCACAGCACCGACACCTGCTCAAGAAACCGCAAATGGTCCCGCTCCTGTTCATAGCAGCCCAACCTCCGTCTCTTGCATGCCCGGTGGGCCTTCATCAGTGGCTGAGCTCGATGCCCTCAGGGTAATTACACGTCATACCCTTTTCACCAGCATGTCTATCGTCTTTCATTTCAGTTACCTTTCGATGTTTGGCGTCGCAGACATGTCATCTTTGTAGTCCGACGATACCCCGTGCACCCTACTGTACAACATCAAGGGCCAGAAGGTGGCCGTGGGAAAGGCAATGATTGTGAAGCCAAAGGACCGCATGTTCCACAACCGAGAGATGCCCGATGGCGTCTTCAAGGTTAACATGGCCAGTGTTTTAGCGGGCTTCGAGAATTTGCCTCCTCTAGTACCAGCCGATGACGACGAGACCCCCCCCCCCCCCCGAGGATTGGCGCATGCAAGAGCTGGTTCTTGCCTTGGCCAAAGTCTCTTCTTCATCTCGAGGCGCCCAGTATCGTGCCAATGCCACCTTCTTAAGAAGGTATGAACACCACCCCACCTACCACATTACCAGCACCTGTCATGGAGGGTGGTAGCGGACGACGCGAGGGAGAGCCTCCATTAGTGCCAGATCATGTCGCCCCCGCTGTCGAAGAAGCAAATGTTGATGACATGGAGGAGGAGGATGATGACCTAGACAAGTATTTCAATACCGCCTACGATGATGGAAGGTTGATGGTTCAGGACGATGAAGACTCAGGCTATGAGCATGGAGATGATGACTTGATGCTGCCTGATTTGCTGGAGCCGGAACATCCTAAGACGGAATGCAAAGAGTCTCTCTTCAAGCAATCCTTGCAGGAGACTCCTCCAGATGTCGTCTCTACCCAGCAACCCCTCGAGGCCCATCCAATGTTTAGAACGACGACACTTGGAGGGTGGTTAGGGAAGGTATGTTGGGCTCAGTACCGCTGCCACCCACCAAGAAGCCAAGGAGGAGACCGGAAAAGAAAGTCCCTAAAGGTGCCAGAGCTGCTTCAAGCAGCCAGCCACCTCTGAAGCCCCAGGTGGTGGATAGAATACCTGTCGAAGGTAAGAATCATTTCCATGTCGCCGGCGAGCCGATCCTACCCCCCAAAGCGCTAGATAACATACTGAACAATGATCTAAGGAGACTCCATGAAGATGTGTTGGCCAGAGAAAAAAGCCTTCTGATCGCGGAAAAACCAGGATACTCGCTATACGCGGCTTAGGTGCCAGGTGAGAAGTTGTACGTCGACACCTGGCCTGCGAATCAGTTCATCCTGCGATTCGACTACATCTGCAACATGTTCCACATGACCAAGCTAGATTTCCAGTTCATCCGCATGTATGCGATGTATCTCAACTACTTCATCAGGATCGAGAACATACGATATATCTATGTCGCGGACCCGTTCTATACGCACGAGAGCTACTTGGCAGTTCGCAAAGAGCACCGTGACTATGCGAGCAAGTACGTCGGCAGATTCATGATCGCTAATAAGGACAAGGAAGCGATTCTCCTGCCTTATCATCCCACATAAGTTATCTGTAGATATCCTTTCATAAGTGTCGTTAATCATTCCTTTGCAAGCATGGAGGCTAATTAGAGGTGTGTACTTCATTTGCGTAGCGGGGGCGGTGTTGTGCTCATCGTTCTGTACCCGGAATACTCCCATGCTATATACTTGGACTCATCAAAGAACATCAAGAAAAAGGATTACACACACGTAAAGAGTATTCTCAATAGTGCCCTATTTATCTTCAGCATGTCTAGTGGATACATAAAGGTGAAAAGGAACAGGAAGGACGGGCTGGTTTTCCGCCATAAGACCGACTTCTGCTGCATCCAGCAACCGCACACCAGTCAGGCTGATGGATTCTAACTCATGCATCACCTGATCGAGTACAAAAGGGATCATCAACACCTTCGCATGTCACCTAGTACCGAAGATGCCGAGATTGTCAGCTGGGCCACAAGCATAGGACAGACACCGGATCATCGACTCCGAGCTGAGTTTTATCATGTACAGTGTGAACTTGCCCAAGTGATGATGAAGCAGGTCCTTGAACCAATAGGAATGTTCTACCATGGGCCAACAATGACGCGGGATGATGTCTGAGCATTGCTACTCGCCCAGCGTCTGGACCTTAAGCCTTTCACGAAGCTCGGGTGCTTCATCCCTGACTATGAAGGTTGGACCGCCGACATGGAGGACTGATCGCTCTTGCTAGTTAATTAGTTTGGGTATATATGAGGAACTTCGTCACTTATGTTTACTATAAGTTGCCTATATGTTTTACTAATTATGCCTCTTTGTTTTCTTAAGTACATTATGTTGCATATTATCGTTCAATTGATCAACTGTCGATGCAGGTATATAGATCAGAGATGGCGAAGGACTGGCACGTCATGTTCGTTGGGAGGGTTCCAGGAGTCTACGACCACTGACCACACGCTCAGGCCCAGGTGTACAGGTACCCGGGTGCTAGCCATAGAAGGTTTGACAGCAGAGTCGAAGCGGAAAGTACTTACTTGAGGTGGACACTCCGGCATGAGCAGGGACGGGACCGCCGGTGCCTCAAGTACTACATAGTCGCGCTCTTGCCAATGCTGATCGCTCTTCTCCTCTACATCATGTCTTAGATAGAGATGATGAAAACATGTGTTTGTGCCATGACCATGCATTTGCACTTATTCGAGACATGACATGATCACTATTGTGTATCGCTGTTTTTGAGATGTGATGATATTTGTGTTGAATGATGATGATGGTATGACGAGAGTACTGTATGTCTATGATATGATGATAATAGTGTATGTTTAGTATGATCTGATGAAACTACTGTATAGATCCTGTATAAATACATCACAAATACGTAGAGGGTGTAAATCTGTAAAAGCAGGAATACTAGTAGTAGCGCTAGAAATCATCTAATAGCAGCACTGGATTAGCAGCAGCACTTCGTTCGCCCAAGCGCTATAGATAGTTAGCAGTAGCGATGGCGTGGCAAGCGCTACTGTTAACAACACATAGTAGTAGTGCTTGCTAGGCTAGCGCTAAAGCTAAAACTTAGCTGTAGCACGATAGCAGTAGCGCTGGACCCAGCGCTACTACTATGCATATTTCGAGCGCTACTACTAGGGTTTTCCCTAGTAGTGCAATGCTCTCGGCCGCGTGCAATGGTCAAAGAGATCATCCCCCAACCTTAGTTTGAAGGCCAAGGCCAGTCAAGAGGAAGAAGAAGAAGAAGAGCGTTGCCCCGAGGACACCAGATATGCTTATCATGAGCATTATGGCTCTTGCGTCTAGGCAATTCTGGGGCAACAAGAGAAACACAAGGCCCAACTTCTCCAAGAACAACTCAAATGGGTCAAAGGGCAAGCAACATGTGAGAACATGCTACAATTGTGGTAATGTGGGTCACTTTGTGGTGGATTGCCCATATGAGAAGAGGGAAGACAATGGTGGAAAGCTCATTCGCAAAGATAAGGCCAAGTCCTTCCCAAACAAGACCAACTTCAGCAAGAAGGCTCCTCATAAAGAATTGGTGGCTCAAGACGAGTATGCCTTGTATGATGATGTTGATGATGAAGACACAAGCAGTGATGGAATGGCAATGGCATCTGTGGTGATTACTTCCTCTACTGTAAAACAGGTGTCACTCTTCGATGCCCCCAATGAGAACATCGTTGCTAGGTGCCTCATGGCTAAAGGTATCACCAAGGTAACCTTGAATGCCAAAACCTCAAACATTAAGACTTCCTTTTCTCCCACTCCGTCTTTAGATTATGTGGATGAACATGAGGAGGCGAAAGAGGATAAAAATGAGTTTGACAAATTCTGAGAATCCAAGAAGAACTTTGTTGCTCTCTTGGAACAACTTGGTGAGGCCAATGCACTATTGAGTCTCAAGAAGAATATCTTGAGGAGTTGAGAGGCCATAGTCGTGATTATGCCGACGAGATAGCGGATCTATCTATTGCTCTTGAGTAAGAGTGAGGTCTTCGTATGACTCTAGAGGAGTCACAAAATGATGACCTTGCTAAATTACGTAAAGATTATGATCATGCTATTGTTCTTAACCGTGTGCTCATGTCTGAAAAGGTTTCACTCGGGGTTGGCCATGATCGACTCAAGGTTGAGCTTGACACACCTAACAATGCTCACAAGGCATTAAAGTGTGCTCATGCCTCTCTTAAGGAGTCGCATGATCAACTCCAAGTAAAACTCACTAAGGAAATTGCCACGTGTGCTCCTTTTGTTCTAAAATATAATGCATCTGCTACTAACCCGTGTTGTGAGCATGCACATCTTGTGGAGGAAAATGCTAAGCTAAAAGATCAGCTTTAAAAGGGTTTGGTGACATGTATCCAAGCTGAGAAGACAATGACCTTTTGAGTAATTAGAAGGAAGTTGTTGCAAAAGAAGGACTTGGGTTTGCACCCAAAAACAACAACAAGAAGAAGGTGAACACCAAGGAAGTTCCACCACTCAAGGAAACTTTTCTAAGACCAGGAGAGGGTCCTCATGTGAAGAAGAAAGACAAAGTTGTGGTTGGTAATGCCAAGAAGGGCAAGACCACCCACCCCAACAAGACCGGCGACTTTAACCCCTCTTATGTTTCGTGTCATGCTAGTGATGGGCATGTTTATGCCAAATATGTTGGTTCTTATTATGAGTACATTGAATGGTGTATTTGGGTTCCTAAGACCATTGTTGCTAACATGAAAGGACCCATTAAACAATGGGTACCTAAAACCAAACATGGATCTCTTGTAGGGCTTTTCTTCCGGAGGAATGTCATGGTTGCTCGATAGTGGAGCGACAAATCACATGATCGGAAGCAAGGACTTGGTGGTGGACGTTCATCCTGACCCATTTGTGGCCACCCAAGTCTGATTTGGTGATGATGCAATTTCAAAGGTATTGGGTCTTGGCAAGGTGATAATCTCTCTGGAACTCTCCATAGAGAATTTTATGCTTGTTGAGACCCTCGCATACAATTTACTTTCTGTTCATCAACTCGCACTCATGGGTTTTAGTACCTTCTTTGGTATTGACTCTGTGTCCCTTTTGTAGAGCAAGACTCTTAAAGTAGCTTTTGTTGGGCATGTCGAGAATGGTCTCTATGTGGTGAACTTCTCGGAGCGACCCACTAAGACCGTGACTTGCCTAATGGCTAAAGTTAATGTGGGATGGATCTGGCATCGCAAGCTAGCCCATGTTAATATGAGATATTTGCAAAGTCTCATCACATCCTTGGACTAACAAATGTGAGTTTTACCCAAGATCATGCTTGCAGTGCTTGTATTGAAGGAAAGCTACATGCTCACCGCCCCACGACTACCATTTACTCGAACAGGCCCTTGGAGCTCCTCCACATGGATCTCTTTAGTCCTCCATCTTTTGATAGCCTTGGGGGAAGAAAGGATTGTTTGGTGATCGTGGATGACTACTCAATATACACTTGGGTATATTTCTTCAAGAGGAAGAGTGAAACACAACAAATAGTCACCGACTTTGCAAATGAAGCTCAACGACAACATGCGACTAACATTCGGATGATAATAAGTGACAATGGCACCGAGTTCAAGAACTACACCTTGAATGAGTTCCTTAGTGATGAGGGGATCAAGCAACAATACTCCTCACCTTATACCCCTCAACAAAATGGTATTGCCGAGAGAAAAAACCGGACATCGATGGACGCGACAAGGACCATGACGGCGGAATTCAAATCTTCGTACAATTTTTGGGCCGAAGCCATCAACACAGCTTGCCATGCATTCAATCAGCTCTTTCTTCGAAAAGGCTTGAACAAGACTCCTTATGAAATTCTTACCAGTAACAAGCCCAATCTCAAGTACTTCAGGGTATTCGTGTGTCAGTGTTTCATTCTCAAGAAAGGTGTTCGTTTGTCTAAATTCGAACCTAGAGATCAAAAGGGCATATTTGTTGGTTATGATACAAACTCTCGCGCTTACCGTGTCCTTAATAAGTCCACTAGACTCATTGAGGAGACGTGTAACGTAGAGTATTATGAAAATAATTGTTCACAAGTGGAGCAAAGTGGTCTTTGTGATGTAGGTGACGAAATTCCTCCACAAGTCATAAGAAGAATGGGTGTGGGATACTTCCTACCTGTTGAGGAACCCCTTGTGGCCGAAGGAGAAGGACAATATTCCACTCAAGTGGAATCATAACCGACACAAGACCCACACGCTTCCGAAGAAGAAAATGAACGTCCCCTACCACTTGCACAAGATAAAGAGCAAGATCAATCTACTGATGATGGTGTCTCACCAAGTGACGCCCGAGATCAAGTCCATATCCCTGAGCAAGATCAAGATCAAGATCTTCTTCAATATCAAGAGCAATCTCACGAAGGCGCTCAAGATCATCAAGAAGATGCTTCTTATAATGTTGTCCCACAACCTTTCATGGGAAAAATCTTAGAGAGATGAGCCTCCAAGAATGTTATCATGCTTAAAGTTAGACAACATTTGATGGAAAACTTCTACGGCAGCTTGAAAAGAGGGGTAACCACTCGTAGACAATTAACAAACTTTTGTGAACATCATGCGTTTGTTTCTTGCATTGAGCCCCTCAAGGTACAAGATCCGCTCGACGACATGGAGTGGGTTGAAGCTATGCACGATGAACTCAGCAACTTCGAGCACAACCAAGTGTGGCAATTGGTGCCAAGACCTAAGGAGAACCACAATGTTATTGGAACTAAATGGATCTTCAAGAACAAGCAAGATGTGAACGGTGTCGTCATTCGCAACAAGGCAAGATTGGTGGCACAAGGCTACTCCCAAGTTGAGGGTATCGACTATGGTGAAACCTTTTCTCCTGTTGCTCGTCTTGAATCTATTCACATGTTGCTTGCATATGCTTCTCATCATAACTTTCAATTATATCAAATGGATGTTAAGAGTGCATTCCTTAATGGTCCTCTTAAGGAGTTGGTATATGTTAAGCAACCCCCGGGGTTCGAGGATCCCAAGTTCGCCAATCATGTATACGTCCTTGATATGACTCTCTATGGCCTTAAACAACCGCCCGCGTGTGTGGTATGAGCACCTTATAGAGATGTTGCAAGACCGTAGGTTTGAAATTGGGAAAATCGATCCCACTCTTTTCACAACGAGGGTCAATGGGAACTTGTTCATATGCCAACTATATGTTGATGATATTATATTTGGTTCTCCTAAAAAAGATTTCAATGAAGAATTTGCCACTCTAATGACAAATAATTTTGAGATGTCTATGATGGGAGAGTTGAAGTTCTTCCTTGGTTTCGAAGTCAAGCAACAAAGTCAAGGTACCTTCATCAATCAAGCTAAATACACTCAAGACATGCTCAAGAGGTTCAAGATGGATGAGCTCAATCCTCCCAAGGCCAACACTCCTATGGCACTCAAATGCCATCTTGACAGTGATCCCAATGGTAAAGTTGTGGATCAAAAGGTATATCGCTCCATGATTGGATCCTTGCTTTACCTTTGTGCATCTAGACCGGATATCATGTTAAGTGTGGGAATTTGTGCACGATTTCAATACGCACCTAAGGAGAGTCACCATGTGGCTATCAATCGAATCTTTCGATATTTGGCTCATACCCCAAACTTTGGCTTATGGTATCCCAAGGGTGCTTCGTTTGGTCTCATTGGATATACTGACTCGGATTGGGCGGGAGACCGTGTCGATAGGAAGTCCACTTCTGGAGGCTGCCAATTTCTTGGTCGGTCTTTGGTAAGTTGGTCTTCAAGGAAACAAAACTGTGTTTCTCTCTCGTCCATCGAGGTTGAGTATGTATCTGCTGCCAGTTGTTGTGCACATATTATTTGGATGAGGCAAACTTTAAAGGATTATGGTGTCAATTGTTACAAAGTGCCTCTTTGCTGTGATAATTAAAGTGCCATTATGATCTCTAGCAACCCAGTTCAACACTGCAAGATGAAGCACATTGACATTCGTCATCACTTCCTCCGAGAACACGTCAAGCGAGGAGATATCAATCTTATCCATCTCAACACTAATGAGCAACTTGTAGATATTTTTACGAAGCCATTGGATGAAGCAAGATTTCACGAGTTAAGGCATGAGCAAAATATCATTGATTCGGGCAATGTGGATTGATATAGTGCAAAATATTTAGGTGTAGGCATGGATTTAGGGGGAGTCTAGTTCTCTCAATGAATTATCGCTCCCCCTATTTTGCATAAACTAATCAAAGTCTTTCACATCAGCCATTTTTTTTATGGTGAATGTGCTTCAAAGACGAGTCTTGGTCATGGGCCCAAGGATAATTATTCGTGGTGCCATACCAATTGACTCAAACATAGGTGGCTCCGGCCACCGCCCTATCTTCATGAGAGGTAGTGGTTCAATGTTTGGTCCTCGTTTCTCCTCTCTAATCGACCATGTTCTTGTTTTGATTCGCTTCTTTTTGTGTTTTTTTGTATGTGTCCTTGTTGCATGAAGCCTATTGACTTATGTTTGTGCCCTTGTGTCTTTCACATTTCCTTCGTTTTTGTGCACAAATGTTTTTCCTTTCAAAACCTTCACTTTGTGGGCAGCGTGGTACTATAATGGTACGCCATGGTACTACCGCTGAAGTTGGGTTGCTCCTGTGCTCGCACAGTAGTGGCCCCGGCACGGTACTATCGCCTCCAACACAGAAGTAAAAAATTACTTCCATTCGAGGAGCGGTACTACAGCTTCTAGCACGGAAGTAAAAAATTACTTCTGCTCGAGGAGCGGTACTACCGCAATGACCTGCAGTACTATCGTGTCTCAGTTCTGCGTGGGGGTTAAGAGCAGGCAGGGGGAGTTCAAACTCCCCCATACCCATTCATCTCTTCCCCTCACGTCTCTGTCTCCTCCACACAAACGGCGTCGGAGGACCTCACCGGATCTCCGTCTCTAGCCACTCGGATTTCCCCCCACCTCGTCCTCTTGCCATGGATCCCAGTATTTCCCCCATCTCTTCTCTCTTTGCCTCTCTATTTTTGAATCTAGGTTTAGGGGAAAATATGAGTGGGTCTTGTGGTTTCTGGCCAAATATATGCATGAGGTGATGGTTGGAGAGTGTGTATGCGATAGAATTGTCAATTAATAGGATACAACTTGGTTGTTAGAATCTATGGTAGTACCGATCTGAGTTTCAGATTCGCTGTTCTTATGGAATACGCCCCATGCGATACTACCGCACCTCCTCATACGGTACTATCACCTGTCGGGCGGAAGTAAATTTTTTCTTCCGCTCCGTGCTCGGTACTACCGCGGTCCGAGCAGTAGTAAAATTTTACTACCGCACGACTTGCAGTACTACCGCTCGCTCTCAAACAGCCTTATTTTGTCCTGTCCATTCTCATTTCTATATGGTTTTCTTGTTTGCTTTGGTCTTTGAAATGAATTCTTTTGTTCTTGTGTTGTGTTTGTGTTGTGTGTCATAGGTGGTGGCTCCGGTTCCGGTTCAAGACGCTCCAATCACAAATTCCAAGAGTCTACGCAATCTAGATACACCTGACGGGTCCAATGCCCCGCAATGCCGCTTCAAGAGAGTCGCAACCAAGGTCAAGGAGCCAGTTAATAACTGGGAAGATATGCCTCAAGAAGAGTTTCAATATCACCGGATGATCAACCCCTCTATCAAACCTAGGGAACATTCCAAGGGCAATGACTTGTTTTGGACCAAGCAACAAAATCTCATCCATATTGAGATCATCAAGGGAAAGAAGAATATCTACGTCCCAGTCCAGTGGATTGACATGGATCATCTGAGGAAGAATCCGACATATTTTGGTGAGACTCTGAATATGCTGGAGCAGTTTGCTATCGATAATATCATAGCATTCCATCTTGACTATGATCTTGAGATTGTGGCTCAGTTCTTTGCTTATGTCCACTTCCACTCGGATGTGAAGCGGACCATGACGTGCATGACCAATGGAGAGAGGATGACTGCTGACTGGAAGGAGTTCATGGAGTTGTTGCAAGTTCTTGATGAGGGGCTTGATGAGCCCATTGGTTTGCGCCTGCACGCTAAACCACAACCTGAACAAAAGGAGAAGCTTATACCCTACTATGTTGAGAAGTCTTTACCCTCTGGTGAGAAAACTTTTGTGCTCAACCCGTTCCTCGATGTCATGCACCGGATCTTTCGCAACACTCTCTTTCCTCGCATGGGAGACAAGGACAAGGTGCATTCCTATCTCGTGGATATGCTGCTCCTCTATGAGAAAGGACGGCTTCAAATTCTTGACCCCCTTAATGTCTCTCACATTTTATGGAGTGAGCTTCGGACTGCTGTGTTCCATCGTAAGGTCCCCATTAATGGATCCTACTTGTTCCTCTTGATTCGAACAACTTGGGAGAAGAAATTTCCAGGAGAAGACCTTGATGCTCCCAACTAGATCCATCATGAGCCCATTCGGTTGCGTCAGAAGGACAAGTGGGCTAACACTACCACTAGGACTAGGCCTGCTACTGCTAATATGGATGTTGATGAGGATGAGATTAAAGAGGACGAAGATGACAGTTCAAAGATGTATGAGCCACCGTCTACTAGGACATCTTGGGCCAAGAAGCTCACACACATGATGAAGACTTTATTCTGTATGCAGGCCAAGGGACAATATCATACTCACGTTGCTCAGAAGGAGAGTCGTCAGCATGACAAGCGAATTCTGAGGAAGCTTGGCGAGACCATCTCGAGTGGTTCTGAGAAGGACATCACTCCTGAGGCTACTTGTATGGATAAGCAGAGGTACCAGTGGGCTGATTCAGATGAGGAGTCCATTCCAGCTGCATGAGAGGAGGAGCTTGATGACTGATCTTTCTGCATGGGAGCAACCACTTGTGTCTTACGTGTCCTCTCTGCCTTTTTGGCGCCTCAATGCCAAAGGGGCAGGGATTGTAGGATTTGCGAGTGTTTGCATTTGTTTTTCGTCGTCTCCTTGCTTTTGTTGAACTTTGGTATATGTTATTTGGGTGTGAGACCAGGAGACTTCTTCTATCATATGGTGTGAGACATATGCTATCACTCTTATCTTATTCTTGTCCAGTATGATTAGTAGCTTGTGTGTTTATCTATTATGTACCCTTAACTTCATGCTCACATGATATGCCTTGTTTCCGTTGTTAGTGTTATTCATTTAGTTACAAGGATTGCCTTGTCTATAAAATATAGGGGGAGTGTTGATCCTGGTGTGTGTGCTTTGTAGTCCAAAGCATATCTATAGAGTGCACGCATCTAGGGGAAGCCTGTCTATATTTTATAGATTTTGGGTTTGCATATGCTCATTTTATATCTTTATGTGCAAATCCTATATTGTCATCAATCCACCAAAAAGGGGGAGATTCTAAGGGCATATTTCTCCCTAAGTGGTTTTGGTGATTGATGACAATGCTTTTGCGGACTAATCGTGTGCATTGAGCATTTCAGATATCTCATGTCTAGGCACAAGACGATTCGGTGCCCCTCGGAGCTTATCGAAGACGGTTGTTCTCTACATTTCCTTTCGGTGGATTTGAGTCATAGGAAAGCCGTACTATTAAGAGGGCGTCCGCTTCGAAAAGGTTTGGGTGGAATCAACACGTACACACTGGTCTAGTGCACCACCTTTCCTTCGCTTCAATGGAGCTCCAGTCCATTTTCCTTGTATGTGCAAAATGAAGGCTGCAGGGTTCTAGTTTTCAGTGGCTAGAGGTACTACTACTCAAGGAAGCGGTAGTACCGCTCGATAGAGCGGTAGTACCGCTGTCCCTTACCCTAGTGCGTGTGCCTGCGGTAGTAGGCGCGGATGTAATTTTTTACATCCGCTCTCTTGCGGTAGTACCGTGATGTATTTCTAGTACTATCATACCGTACTTTTTCGCAGCTCCGCCCTCAGCGAAGGTAGGCACGAAAGTAATTTTTTACTTCCGTGAATCTCCTGTGCCAGTCATTACCGACCATGCGGTAGTACTGTATGGGCTCACGGTAGTACCGCTCAAGCGGTTCTACCGCTAGTTGCTCTGTGCAATCAGCCTGCGTCTGCTCACTACCGTGCTAGCGGTTGTACCGCACCCTATTGTGGTACTACCGTAGTCCTTTGCGGTAGTACCGTGGCATGGTGCAGTAGTACCGCAAAGCGCGGGCTGAGAATAGGGATAACGGTTGGATCCTACTCCCCACTATATAAAGGGGGTCTTCTTCCCCAAGAAGACCACCTCTTCCCTCCCCAAGCTCCATTGTTGCTCAAAACTCCATTTTAGCCCGATCTCTCTCCCTGGCCAATCAAACTTGTTAATTTTCTAGGGATTAGTTGAGAAGGCCCCGATATACACTTCCACCAAGAGCAATTTAATTTCCGCCACTAATCCCTTGCGGATCTTCTTACTCTTGGGTGTTTGAGCACCCTAGACAGTTGAGGTCACCTCGGAGCCACATTCCATTGTGATGAAGCTTCGTGGTGTCATTGGGAGCCTTCCATTAAGTTGTGGATATAGCCCCAACCTTGTTTGTAAAGTTTCGGTCGCCGCCTTCAAGGGCACCGATAGTGGAATCACGGCATCTCGCATTGTGTGAGGGCGTGAGGAGAATACGGTGGCCCTAGTGGCTTCTTGGGGAGCATTGTGCCTCCACACCACTCCAACGGAGACGTACTTCCTCACAAGGGAAAGAACTCCGGTAACATATCCTCGTCTCCACCAGCTCCACTTTTGGTTATCTCTTACCTTTACTTCTTGCAAGTTATTATTGTGTTGTATCCCTTGCTTGCTTGTGTGGTTGTTGTGATTAGCATCATATAGGTTGCTCACCTAGTTGCACATTTAGCCAACCTATTTGTTGCTAAGCCTAAATTGTTAAAGAAAAGTTAAAAAGTGTTAGTTGCCTATTCATCCCCCGTCTAGTCAACCATATAAATCCTTTCACATGTTCTTTGGATAATGACTAAAGAACATTGTGAAGAAGTTGAACATTGCCTTGGTTACTCTTACTGGAACCTTCATTGCAACCCTGCCAGAGGAGACACACTAAAAGAACGAAGTACACATCTCATGGCGTACCTTTGGGAAAGTCACTAAGCCCATGGATTTCTTCTTTGAGGCACCTACATGGAGCTTGGTCAGGAGCATTGCCACACATGACACCCTAGGACGCATTTGTAAGGAGTATCAGGAAGATATCAAAGGAACCCTTCACAAGATGTGTGGACGATGGGATCATCAAGGAGAAATAGTATGCACTAGGGAAGATGACACAATATCCTCTTACGTTCAGGATTTGGAGGAGCACATGCACATAATGGAGGACCGGATGCACGGATGCGTGATGAACACTAGGAAGCTGATAACTCGAAAGATCGAGCATGAGAGGGAAATTGATATGCTACTGGAAAAGTATGAGGACTTCACCAAGAAGCTGGAAGAAGTCGATGAGAAGCTGGACCAAGGAGAGAACAACCAGAAGGACGATTACAATGGATGCTTCAAACTAGGACGGTGACTATGAAGTTGATGATGAAGATGAAGCAGATATTACTATGATAGAGTCCTCTTCCGATGAGAATTTTTGGCAGAACAACCTTTTAGATGTTATTCTTTCTTTCGGGTAAATTTTATGATCAGTTCGTTTTTGATACTTTGTGTCATAGTTATCTTAGGCTTGATTTTGTCCGTGTGAGATTGAATAGTATTATTTCCAATTTTGTTTGTCATCATTTTTGCATATGGGTAGTGTTATTACTTAAGCCCTTTCTCTTGAAATATTATCTTTGCTAAACCCATCAGATGCTGCCGAGAAGTGAACCTTAGAGAAGGGAACAACATTCCACCCGCCTTAGAGAAGTTGCTCCAAACCCAGTACTCAGATGTCGCAACTTCTGATGCAGAATATGAACCAGAACCAGAACAACAACAACCCACCGCCACCAGTCCAAGTTGATAGCATTACCCATTTTCTAAGGCTGAACCCACTAGTGGTCTCAAGCAGCATGGAGCCGATCATCGCAGATGACTCGCTTCATAAAATAGGAAGGGAGATGGACACAGAAGGATGGATTGATGCATGAAGGGTAAGATTGGCCTCGCACCAATTGGATGGACCGGCAGCTTCATGGTGGGAGAATTACACGCCATACACCCCATGGACACGGTGACTTGGGATCAGTTCCAGCAGGTGTTTTGCACTACACATGTTTCAGCTGGACCGATGCATCTTAAGTAGAAGGTGTTCCGTAACTTACGCGAGGGAGCTCGCTCAGTGGTAGAGTATGTGGATGAGTTCAATAAGTTGGCATGTTTTCCCAAGGATACGTGGCCATAGATGCAGCTAAACATGAGAAGTTTATGGAGGGTCTGAATGATGAACTAGGAGTTTATCTAACAGTGGATACTTTTAATAACTATCAATAGTTTGTTGATAAGGCTATTATTCATAAAGGCCAGCATAAACAAGTGGAGAATCGGAAAAGGACACACGGACATGACAAGTACGACTCTGGATCTCGAGAGAAGTCTCGTACATCATCAGCCTCTTTTGGATACGACAAATCATTAGGGGAAGTGCATGATGGTCACAACCACACTAGTCACATATCTGAACCTTCCATACCCAGGAAGGACATGAGCCAGATAAGATGCTTCAATTGTGAGGAGCTAGGAAATTTTTCTAGGGATTGCCCAGAGCCAAGGAATGAAAATAGGAAATCTGGAGAGAAGAAGCCCAACTTTTTCAACAAAGGACATGTGAACCACACTAGAGTGGGAAGATCTTATCACACTCTAGTCTTTTGCAAGATCCTGAGAAAATTCCCGCATTAGATCATTTCTTCGGTATTGGTACATGATTTTCAATAAAATCAAGGGAGTACGAGGAACTAGAATGGAGTAAGCATGATAATTTTACAAAATGGATACCCAACCATAAAGTATTGCTAGCCCGAATCTTGAGGACGAGTTCATTTTAAGTGTGGTAGATTTGTAACATCCCAAATTTTCAATTTGGAATGTTAGTATAATATTTTAGGCAAATCATGGTTCCTATACATTTTTAAATTTTTTGAAGTTTTCCCTACTCGTGCAATATTGCTTTATTGGGTCTTTATTCAAATTATATTTCCTTTGAAAAAGAATAAGTATGAGTAAGGGTAAAATGACTCCCTACAAAGGAAAATAGTGGGAAAATATTTTGGATATGTTTTTCTATTTTAAAAAGTCTTTTTCAATGTTTTTTATGCATTAAAATGCCTTTGCAATTTAAATAATTATTTATATATTATTTTCGAGAAATAAAATGTCCATATGAATATAAATAGTCCCTAGTTTTATGTTCTAAATTTCAATTCTTTTACGAAACGTATTTAATAGGTTTTAACTCACATACTTATCTACGATTGAAGAAAAAGAAAGTGCGCCAACCAAGTGGCCTTGCCAACCTTTCATCCCACGAGGACTTCTTCATGGACAATAAATAGAATTTGTTCCGAGTACACGAACATAACCCCAATCTTATTCTATCCTCTCAAAGTTTGATCTCCGGAGCAACCCCTCCTCCAAATAAAATGTCCTATAAATACTAGAGCCCCCGAGCATTCAATTTCCAAAGTTATTTTGCCCAAAACCGCCTCTAGCCACTGCACCGAGCCGCCAAGATCCGTTCAACGGAGTTTCTTTGCGAGACGAGCATGTCGGCAATCGCATCTAAGTAACCACACCGAGCTCATGTGTCACGTCAGAGCACCTGGAGCACCGAAGTCTTCGAGTCGCCTCGCTAATCTCCATCCACCTCGAGCGTCATTTGCATCACCACTGGGCACACATTGAAACCACACATCTCCAAGAAACCTTTGTCGACGCCGAAGATCGCAATAGCCATGCCGCCGTTTGTCGCCCGAGCATCTCTATAAGTTGCAAGCCTATGTACATGTACGTGTAGATGCAACTATTTTTTTATTTTTAGAGTGGTTGGTGTAGTCTGGTTTAATTAGATTAGAACAGTTCGGTTATTTTTCTTAGTTAGATCGAACCAACCGCCGTTTTCTTATTTCCCTTTTTCTTCTTTTCTCGCTCAGCCGCCAAAACCTCTAGGCTACGATTGTTCGCTCTGTAGCACCACAAGAAATGCTCCCCAGCAAACCGCAGCTCGCCACGTGACATCTGGCCGCAATCTAATGTTGTCAGAAAAAATTCAGTTTTCATATTATGTTTCTATTTTTTGTTTATCATATCTATAATTTCATAGATCCAAAATTGATGATTACTTTTCCTATGGTTTCATAAAAATCCCATACATACAAGGAACCCAAATAAAAATAGTTTTGAACTTTTTAAAGTTCGAGTTCAAACAGATTTCTTTTAAAGATGAATTTGGGTATACATTTTATTTAAAAATTGGTTTTTCAGTAATTCCTTTTCGTACCGTTTTATATATGTTATATATATCCGGCGAACTAATAAAAATATTTTTTATTTATATAAAAATTTAATCTGATTAGATTTAAGATCAACAAAGTAGTATGCATGTGTAAGACTACTATGCTATGCCGAAACCCATATAGGATAGCCATATGTTTAGTCTGATCTTGGTAATCTTTACCGCCATATTAGGTACCATTATATTGTAGTTATTGCTTAGCCCCTCTATGGTGGACGTGGATTGGGTACCATGTGAATCATGAATGTTGTGAGAGAATTTAATCAACAACTACATTAACAACTTGCATGTATTGTATTCTCCGGGGACTCTGCAATACTAATGCTTAATTAAACAATCATATGGGTGTAGTAGTTGTCGGGACCAGTCGACAAGTATGTATCCTATGGGAGGCTCTGCATTACTCAGGAAAAAGGTCGGGAATGCCACCCAGGTTCAAAAAGGTTGGACAAGTTTCAAAATCATGTAGCTTCCATGTGCAGCCACAAGTCATTATGGGAGCGGGCTTAGTCGACATTTCTAGTGACTCTTGCTAGGTATTGCTATACGAGGTAGTGGGTTAAAGTTTGGATGGGCACTACGGGGGCTTTGGGAAGCTCTCTGAAATACTATGTCCTGGGTTTTTCGGTTCTCAAACATCAAGGATTGTGAGCATTACAAAGGAGGTGACCAAGTCTTGTGAAAGAAAAGTGCACAAGTCTTTGTAGAGTGTCAAACTAATCGATTAGCCATGTCCCCGGCTGTGAACAATTTGAGAAACTAGATTTGGAGCCTCTGCAAGATCTTCTCATCTCAAATTAATAATATGAAGTGGGTTTAATTAAACCATGATTCCCGGGGGCTCTCATGGCAACAACAGTTGGGAACCTATGATCCTCGCAGGCTCTCATAGTCGGGTTAATTGGACGCGGTTCAATTTGAAATTAGGTTAATTAATTTGTTATAAAACCTGACTAGGAAGTAGTGGTAGGACCAAATAGGCTATACGCAGAATAAAACTTGGAGCTTTCCACATGTTATATCCTTTCATATAGATGATAGATGTATTTTAACACCTTGGGTATAACTTGCAAATATATTAAAAGTATTGACCCTTTGTGGCTTTAACGTTTCATGTTGCAGATTTATCTGACGAAGAGAAGGTGCAATAGGTCATTTTTATGCACTCATTTACCTCCGAAGCTTCAACGATTATTCTATTTAGATGGCCTTCGACCATATTAATTTAATAAATACTCATTTTGAGGACTTTGATGTAATAAAGTGTGTGATTGAAGTGGAGTACTATGTCCTAGCAGTTGATCCAGGGACTAGCACAATATGCATAGAGACTTCGATCTTTCGGAATGGGTCGCTACAACCGGTGGAGATTGTGTGTACATATGTGTGTGAGAGAAAGTGTGTTTGTGAGAGAGACTAATGAAAAGAGTCATAGATAGTATCAAGAGAGAGACAGGGAGTCATAGGGACTTGTTGTCGGGAGACACCCCGGGGAGAGAGTCTGAGCATGTGTGAGATAGAAGGCCGATGGATATATAGTGTATGTGTGTGTGCGCGTATGTGTGAGACAGAAACATAGCGCGTGTGTGAGGAGGGGCCGAGGGAGAGTGCATGTACGTGCAGAAGAGTGTTCCGTACATTGAATTAGAATATAGTAAATCGCATCAAAATATTTGGATGGGATCATGATATTTCCAATTCAAGTATGGATGACCATTTTTCTATGAAACCTCCATATTGTATCGAATTAGAGCATGTGTATGGTATTATTTGACATTATTTATCCATAGATTTAGTAGTTTGAAATCCATACAACGCATGGCTTTACCAATTCATATATAAATGAGAGTACACTATTATGTTGTGTGTGTCAAGCACATTTTACACAAAGGAAGATATATACTACATAGTAAACATTCTAAATAGCTAGCAGGGAACTAGCGTACATTTGAACTCAACATAAAGTTCTTTCTAATATTCGAATTCAACATGAAAGGCATGCAATTATTTGAATTTGAGATCATGGCATTTGTAAATCATACCTAAATTAAGGGGGGGTATTTGCTTTGCTTTTAAACATAATAATATATCGTCGTGTGGAAAATAAATTGGAAGTTACCTCCTCCATTCCAAAATAATCGTAATTATAGGATTTTCTAGAGTTAATATTTCAAAACAAGCACATAATTTAACGAGGTTTTTAAACATACACGGTAAAATTTAATGTGGTCTATTTAGGACAATTATAAAAGTTCAACTAAAGAGTACTGTAAACGTGAATGCTTCTTCTCCCAAATTTTGAAAGAATCACCAATTGAGCCTCTGCTCGCCTGAAACCGCATGAGACCAATGTTTGCTAGAAGGAAATTGTTGTCCTAACTCTCACCCATGAAGCCTACCGGACCGATTTCTAGAAGTCTAAATCGGGGTAGTTTTGTAACTTCACCTAGACGCCACACAACCGACTCCAAAAAAACATTCATACACCGTGGGCGCCCCAATACCCAGGAACCCAACGAATTCGGTCTTGCACATTATTCGGGACACGTGAGATTACCGTCCTAACCCTGACCAGCAGCATGTCCAAAATTTTAGATGGGGACAAAGTTTTGTAACTTTCCCCAAGTTTCAAACAAGCCCGTCCCAGAAATATGGCACCCCATTAACTCCCCCCTCCCTCCTTTCCCCATTGGTACTCTGTCGGTGAAAAAACGCCCTCTCCACCAGCTTCCTCTATCCACCACCCCATCGTACCCGAACTATCGCTGCCCTCCTCCATCACACTTGAGCCAATACCCCGGTAATGTCATCCACCGCAACTGCAACAAAAACGCTCTCAACGACTTAGTAGTTGAAGCAGAGGCAGGGCGGCCTCCACGACATCGACATGCGCCGTACCCGAGACATTTCAACCATGCCATCTTGCGCTCACCGATGCCGCTCCATCCTCACAACTATCCATCACACTGGAACTTTCCCCACTACACCGTCGTTATCCTATCAGATCTGCGCCCCCGTCGTCGAAAGACGGCCGCCACAAAATACTTAACAACTTGGACATGGGTTCGTGCAAGGTTCAGCCGTCTTCCACAACATCTGGCTTCCTACAACACATAAGAATATCGTCAAAACAACAGGAGGAGGACACAAAAACGGCAACACAAAGTGGTACTCCTCTTCCCTTATTCGTGCAAATCTTACATGTCTGTTTGCACGTTATTTATTGCACGACAGAAACTAGTTGACCGCTTCTTACAACAACTTTTTCTTGATACTAGATGTTCCAAGTAACTCGCGATGTATAAGGTTTCCCCCATTTACTATTTCACATAAGCTAGAGGACCATCGCCAGCCTAGATTTCAATTTGGGGTCAACTGATTCCAAATTAAAGGAAGCACCACCCGTGGAGGCATGCTGAGAAGCTAGCCTGCCTGCGCCCGGGTGTCTATCTTAGGAGTTGTTATCGACCGATCTGGAGAATGACCTTGCTTAATGGGATGGACGGGTGGTAGTGCAAACCACGGCGGTGTGGTGAGGTCGAGGAGATGGCAGGGCAACGAAGGTAGAGGTCTAGGCCTATGGTGGCTGGCGGTTCTAGGAAGATCGTCAACATTGATCAATGGGAGGTAGATGAAGGTCATCTTCCTGTTCTTTCTAGATTGGATGGTGCATAAAAAATTGGTTGACCTATTTGTTTTCAGAAGACTATTATTTTCATTGGACCACACTTGGTGGTTTCCCAGAGGATTACCTGCACTCCCAATCCATCCCCATGCTCATATTTCAAATGCCTAGAATCTAGTAATTTTGTGTGCAATGAATATTCTAGAGCTATCATATGTGTGTCGTCATTTATTTTTGACCCACCTACTATCTGGTACTTTTCTGGTGTACTACTTGTGTGCACACTTCACCCATACTCCCACTATTGTTTTTTATGCATGGGTATTCCAGACACTGAATCGCCATTGTTAACTTCAAGAAGGAAAAGAGAGAAGTTTCTCCACTCTTCATCGAGGATTGGCCATAAGTGGTTGAACTCTCTAAAGGTTGTAGTGTCGATAGATCAAGGCAGTCAATTTATCTGTGTATTTCATAATCGCATTCTCCATACACCACCATCCCAGGTGCTTGCCTTAACATCGATGTGTCATATGTAGTTGCATGTTGCTTACAGTGTCTACCCTATATTGCTCCTAATTTTGTTGAGTTGCATTTACTTTGTTTACACATTTTACCTGTTAATATGACATGTGTTCCTGTTTCTAGAACATGCTATGTCTATCTATCACACCATGTTCTTACATCAAACTTTTGTTCTTGTGGATCCTGCATCAATCACTTCTGATGAGACACCTTGAACTTGATAGTGTGGTATTGGTTGCATCTTGCATACGATTCAAGCATGTACCACTACTAGAAAAAAGGCTGTTGGTGGCGCACCTATTTTGGCTATTAATGGCGCACTATAGGTGCGCCACTATTATCACGTCACTACTAATAAATAGTAATGACACATGCCCAGTGCGCCACTGTTAATCTACATAACAGTGGCGCACCACCTGGTGCGCCATTACTATCCCAGACACTAATGGCGCACCTAGAGTGTGCCATTACTAGGCCCAGAAGTGCGCCACTGCTGTTACTCCAATGGGCCATGTGTACCTTGTGCTCTGGGTTACTAATGGCGCACTTTTAGATAATGCGCCACTAGTGTGTTTATCTATGTGCGCCACTAAAGTGCAATATGGTGTGCCACTACTATGAATATTAGGAATTTTTTTTTGCTTTTCTGATATTTGCACAGGTTACAAAATACATTACAGCACAGAATATAAACATCACAACATATAAACAACAGATTTATCGAATACAATAGCAGATTAGTCTCCGAATACAATTCATCATATTAGTCTCCGAATTCAAAATACCGAACAAAGTTAGAACATTACAAGTCTCGAGACCGCGAGTAGCGAGTTTGTCTTCACATTACAAGTCGATATCTAAACAACCATCACATAGAAGTGGGTTGCGGTCACGATGAGCATCATCGCGATGAAACTGATCTTCATCCGATTCCTCCTCCGCTCCCTCCTCTCTCTCTCGCTAGATAGCGCGCATATCTAGCTTCCGCCTCTGCCCTAGTGGTGTACCCTTTGTAAATGTTACCGCTGAAACGGTGAACCTGTCTCCGACACTCCTCCCAGTCGTCATAGACTCCAAGAACCTCACCCTTGTACACGACATACGATGACATCTCTATGCACTAGACAAACAAAACGTTAGTAGCAATTCATAGATAATATATAAGAAATATATAAGTGTGCAACAAAAGGATCGGAAGAGAAAAGCAACACATTAATAGCACGATTCATGGTCCTACTAATAAATAGCATCGATTACATATAAATTGAACGACTGTCCAAACTAAAGAGACATACAAGTTCATTAAAGTTTAATTACAACATGAGCTAATCGATATTTCAGAACTACATAGCATCAATACTTTCGACTCGACTTAGGGACCGGAGCGTGAATGAAGCCGCCGTCTTTCGTGATGGTCAAGAATGTGCGGTCGTTGTCAGCCTGCATTTGTAGCGTTGTTTCTATTTCACTGCTGGATGGTTGACAGTTGAGGTAGAACTACCTCGAGGTACGAAGGACATCTTGATAGATGATTTCCGCAAACTCCGACTGGATGCGAAAGAATTCTTGTCTAATGTCCTTGTCCTGGATTGCTGACAAGCGTGCGGCCCATTCTTTGAGATTATTTGGTAGCATAAGGTGATGTTGGTTCCGTACGATCGCCCGCATGTGATGGAGGGCATAGTAGGCATCCTTCTGACTGCCAGGCGGCTGCTTGACGCAAGGGAACGTCGTTACGTGGGTGAACACGTGCTTGCCGTACCTACAAATTGGCCTCCTGAAGGTGCCTCTAGATTTGGTGTAGCCGGAGAGAGCATCATCAAGAACTTTCTTGATATTTGTGTAGTCTTTCTTCGACTGATGGTCCGAGTCGAAATACATGGCCGTGGAATATTTCGGGCTTAAGAGGATGAGTGTGCAATGTGTGTCACTGCACAAAACACGGAATGTTAGAAAAAAAAGAATGATCAAAATTTAAGAAATCATATGTTACGAGGCAGTGAGGGGATGACTTACTCGAAATAGTAAGGCACGAGGAAGTTATCCTTATCTGGGTTTGCCAGAATGACGCCTTTGAGGTATGAACTCGCGACTTGCCGGTCCCTAGCGCTGCCCAAGATCTTGGCACGCATGTAGAAGGGGTCGACTATCACGATGTCCGGGGTCTTGTCTCTAATGATCCGCATCTCCATACTGAGCGAAAATAGCCGAATGAAGGTGTAGTGCAGTGGATAAAGGTTAAACATAGCGAAGATGCCATCAAATCGCAGGACGATCATACGCCCGATGGTGCTATCGACAAAGCCCTTGCCCTCTGGCACCTTGGCCACGAAAACCGGGTATGCCACATCATTCTCGGAGAGACGCCGCTTCTCCATAGAAAGAACACCGTCATGCAGACTCCGCATAGCACCGGTTGCAGCATTGAGCAGATTAGTCGGTAGCATCGGCCTACCCGCCACAATGCCCTCTCGAGATATCCTTAGGTATTGGTGCCCCGTCCTGAGCACGGATCGTACTCGGTGCCGGCTGGCTCGCACCCTTGTTATTTTTTCTTTTCTATCCCTTCTACTTCTTATGCTGTAATGGCATCGAGTTCTGCTCAGAGACCACCTTCCTGAGTGTGTTGGGGCTGATAATATTTCGCACCTCGGCTATTTGTGTCTCGGTGAAGGCGGCAGCTGGAGGCGTCTCCTGAGAATTGAACAAACAACACTTCTTGCAATTGGGTTTCTCCATGGTACCAGCTAGATCACGATCGTCTTTTGCAGGGTTGGGTTCTTGAGAAGGAGGCCCCAAGAATTTGTCACCGTACCCATGTTCGTTGATGTACTTATCAACGTTGGAAAATGTACCGTCATCGTCGTTTGAATCCTGTGCCATATGCATGTCCGGATCAGCTGACGGTGGTACCATTGCAGCGGTCTTGCCATGGCTTGGCACCGGCATGACAGGCGGTGTTATCTATGGGGTGGTGTCCCCCGCCCCCAAACGAATCTGCCTCTTCGGCCAAACCATGGACCAGTTTAAGCAAGCGCTGAGGGTCATCACATCATCTTTGTCGGCCCCAGGGGGTCGATACGGAGGTAACAAGTCGTCACAGCCCCACAGCACCCAAACTAGTTGAACCCTATATGTGGTGGGTGGCATCGGATTACCGTGGAACACGCGGTTGCGCGGTTCAACGATTTTGGCCTTGGCGACATCGATCAACTCGCCGTCCATGAAGTGTAGGAGAGTGCATGGAACGTTGGCGGCGCCCTGAGAAAACATGTAGGGCATCAGGGATGCCCAGTCAAAGGCAAGGAGATGAAGTCATCGGCCGAGGCTTAGTTACCGTGATGGCGTCGAGCTCGGCTAATGTCGAGGCACCACCAACGGTGGGCGTGCAAGTGAAGGAGGGGCCGCTTGCTACCGAAGTGTCGGCCGACGTATTCTTCCCACACCCGGGTGCATTAAGCTCCAATACCAGCGCCGATGCCGGAGACACCAATGCCGCCTCCGTCGGAGACACCAATGCCAGCGCGTTTGTAGCGACCCGACCTGAAAGGTCAAGTCTCCGGTGTTTCCGTACCATCCCAAGATCATGCTGGTACACACACGGTACATCCATGTATATATCAAAGGGAAATCACACAGCATTATATTAATCGAAATCTCATATCGAGTCCTTTATTACAATAAAAATTACAATAAAGTGGCTAAAAGCCAACTCATGAGAAATATCTAAATCTTGCGGAAGCGTCGACGGTAGATGAGTCCATCCGACTCCAAGGGCATCTCACTGAGCATAGAACGCGTCCTCACTCCTGGTCGGAAAAATACTCTGCAACATGATACGTTGCAGCCGTGTAGGTCAGCATATGGAATATGCCGGCAAAGTCACAGTAGAGGTGTGAAAATAATCAGCTAGTCTATATGCATATATGGCAGGTGGGGTGGTAAGTTTTGCGTAAAGCCAATTTTTCCTACATCAAGAAAAGGGGCTAAGCAAAACATTACTAAGTTGGTTGATTAATGAGATGGTTCCACCAACCAATTCTCATACCCAAAATTATTAAATTCCCACATCATCATATTATTTGTGTTGAGAGTTCCGGAAGTTCCAATTCCTTTGGCTCAAGTCGTCCATGACCGTGGACACGGCTAATCGATTAGGTTTGAAATACTCTGCAGAGTTTTGCACACGTTCCCCACAAGATTTGGTCGCCTCCGTTTGGTTTCTCGCACTTCAGGGTGTTTGAGAAACGGATGACCAAAACATGGTCTTCCAAAGGGTTTCCCTGCGACTCTGACGGTGCCCATCCTTTCCTACCGTTCTTCTACCTCTCGTAGCACCGCCTATCCAGAGTTACCACGATATCCAACCAAGCCAGAGCCCATAATGACTTGTGGCTGTGCAGGTAAGCCTTGGGTCTTGAAGCACCCATCCATCCCTTTGTGCCTGGGTGGACCTTTCCGCGTGAATACTGGCCATCTCCAGCATCACCTAGGCTAACCACTGGTTTCTCCAGGGCGCCGTTCAACCATCATCCACCCAGAGGTATGTTGAAAACTTGGAGTCTTGAAATCTTGCTCATTATGTAGGTCTTGAAATTATTAACTCTCTCAACTCCCATGAATCACACAACCAACCCCGTCTACTATTAGCATAGCAAAAGTAAAACAACGTTTCCCGGGGCCAATGTTGTCAAAGAGGGTTGAGAGGGGTATCTACCACATGATACTACTACAATGTAACCAAGTTTCCAACTAACCTATCTTGCATGCAACTGGGGAGATGGTAGAACTAATGCATATAAAACATGGGTAAAACATGATCAAAGTGACTTGCCTGATTGATGATCTTCGTACGTGAGTGACTCTAGGTAACAGGCTTCACACTCCGGATAATCTAACGAAACAAACAATGCACTCAAATAAGCATACAATCAAAATATTGTAGCTAACACACACACACACAACAAGGAACTAGTAAACAATTGAAACAAACAATGCACAAGTCATAAGTAAGAAAACACATAAAGTTTTGTTTTCCAAAGGAGATGATGAAAACACTACTACATAATAAAACTATTTTGAAATAGCAAAACAATTGTTGACAGCAAGGAAAACAATAGAATATTTTACTATCAAAGGAAAAAATCAATTCAAGTTTGTTGGGAAAACTTTAGTAAAGTTTATAAAAAGGTTTTGAATAACACTATATGGATCAACTAGAGTTATACTAACAAAAGAATGAAAACTAAACTTATTATTTATTAGAAAACATGTACTTAACATAAAGGAATTTACAAATAAACTTGTTTTAGGAAAACAGAATTAAACTATATAAAACTTTGTTTGAAGCAAAACCATTAGTCAGTTGTGATTCCTATGTTAGATAAATTTAATCTAAGCAAAATTATATTTTTATTAACAGTGAGTAAAAACACTAAATGCTTGCTAACAGAACCTAATAAACAATTAAAACCTAATTCTAAATCAAATTAATTAAAGTTAAGTTTATAAAACTATATTATAATAATAAGCAGATTCTGTTTTTGGTTAAAACAGTAATTAAATAGATCATGAAAACTCTCAAACTATGCATGAAGATAGTCCTAACTAATACCAAACAGTAGCAAAAAGAATCATATCAAAATCTATTTCTAAACTCTAGTTATTCAGATTTGAAGATTTTAAGCAAATTTGATTCAATTCAAATTTTATAGTTCAAATTTGAAATTTAAAAGTACAGGGTGAAACTACATGAAAAATGTGAGCTATTGCAAAAAGAATCAACTCAAAACTCTAAACAGGTTAAAAGATATAGCTAAAACAAAATTAGAATAGGTTCTGTTTTCTAAATAAAATCAGACAAAGGTGAAATTCTACCGGTCGGCTAGGGGGTGACGTGGCGCGATCCGATTGGTTAAGGGGGGCGTGCGGTAGGTGAAATAGAGCGGGCGACCGATCGATATAAGAAAACGGTTCGGACTTAAGTCCGTTCTAATCTTAGCCGTTGGTTCGGGATCCGACGGTCGAGGGGGCTTACGGAGGGAGGTTGCCGGCGTCGGGGTACTCCGGCGAGTCCGGTAGCGGCGATTGCGACGGCGAGGTGTTCCGGTGGTCGGGGAGGACGGGGAGGTGGTCTGGGCGACAGGGACGGTTCTCCGGAGTCGATTGGTGGCGACGGCGAGGCGAATGGTGGTCGGAGGTGGTGGCTACGGTCGACGGCGAGCTTCGGTGTGGGAGTAGCTCCGGCGAGCAATTGCCGGCGTCTCGGCGAGAGAGAGAAGGGGCTCGGGGGGTGGAAATGGATGCGGGGGGTGGTCCGGTTCTTATAGGGCGCTCGAGGGGTGAGGGGGAGTAAAGGAGAGAGAGATCCGGCGAGGGGGAGTAACGGCCGGCGTCGGATCCGGCGAGCGCGGGGAGTGAAGACGATGACCGTTCCGGGGCAACGGTCGGACGGGGTGGGACCCGGTGTCAGTGAGAGAGCGGGAGCGTTACTGCGCTCGGTCGGCCGACCGGTAACGGTCTCGGCTTTTAAAGCCGATGGGCCGGCCCGTTTAATACCTGAAACGGTTACCGTTTCTTTTTAATAATTTACCAGAGACATTCAAAAGCTTTTAAAGCATTCAAATCGTTTGTACATATAGGGGTATTATATATCAAAATTAACAGAATAATAAGTGCTAATTAATGAACATTTCTATTCTGTCATTTGAACACTCTGGAAAAAAAATATTATTTCAGAAATGTCCTAATTGTTTTTAAATCCTTTTTGCAAATATTTTCAAAATAACCCCTGGTTATTATGTTCAAATAATTCACCAATTTGACCCTGGTGTGGAGTGTCATGTTCCTCCTCTCTTATTTTGAACATTTAACCAAAATTTCAAATAGGTGAAAGCAACTTAGGGAAAAGTAGAAAGAGCTTTCAGAAAGTCAGAAAAGACATTTCAACTATCACATACAATCAAGCAATGGTGATGATAAATGCATAACTATATTCATAACATTCCAAAATAAAATTTTGGGATGTTACAAACCTACCCACCTTAAGATGAATCTCGCCCTCGAGATTCGGGTTGGCTAAAAAAAATAGGTGCGGATGGTCTCTACGAAGATCTTCTTCGCGTTCCCAGGTGGCTTCTTCCTCAGTATGGTGACTCCACAAAACTTTGCAGAACTTGATGATCTTGCTGCGGGTAACCCTGTTGGATGTCTCGAGGATCTTGACAGGCTTCTCCTCATAAGTCAGATCACTTTCAAGTTGTACGGCCTCTAGGGGCACTGTATCTCTCAGAGGGATATCAGCCATCTCTGTATGACATTTCTTCAGCTGTGACACATGGAACACATTATGAACTTCGAATAATCCTTCTGGCAATTCTAGTTTGTATGCAACTTCGCCTCTGCGTTCAAGAATTTTGTAGGGACCTATGAATCTGGGCGCTAATTTTCCTTTAACACCAAACCTCTTGATTCCTCGAAGCGGGGATATACGAAGATATGCTCGGTCTCCCACTTCATACATCACTTCTTTACGTTTGCTGTCAGCATAACTCTTCTGTCGAGATTGAGCTATCTTGAGTCTGTCACGAATCAACTTGACTTTCTCTTCAGAATCTCGGATAAGGTCGGGACCAAAAAGTTGTCTGTCTCCAACACCATCCCATGTCAGTGGTGTTCTGCACCTCCTTCCGTATAAAGCTTCGAAAGGGGCCATCTTTAGGCTGGTCTGATAACTGTTGTTGTACGAGAATTCTGCGTAAGGCAAGTTTTCGTCCCAACTAGATCCATAATCTAGCGCACAAGCTCTCAACATGTCTTCCAGAATCTGATTGACTCTCTCAGTCTGGCCATCTGTCTGCGGATGAAAAGTTGTACTAAACTCCAGTCTCGTACCCAAAGTTTCATGTAACTGATGCCAAAACTTTGAGGTAAATTGTGTTCCTCTATCTGACACGATACTCCTCGGAACTCCATGCAGACATACGATTCTGGTGATATATATCTTGGCTAGCTTAGCACTGGTATAGGTGGTTTTCACTGGAATGAAATGTGCTACCTTGGTCAAGCGATCAACCACTACCCAGATGGAATCATAACCTGAACGGGTCTTGGGTAATCCTGTGATGAAATCCATACCAAGCTTTTCCCATTTCCACTCGGGTATCGGCAAAGGTTGGAGTAACCCTGCTGGTTTCTGATGTTCTGCCTTTACTCGCTGACAAACATCACATATCGCAACATGCTCTGCAATATCTTTCTTCATACCTGTCCACCAATAACTTTCCTTTAAATCCAGATACATCTTGGTGTTGCCTGGGTGTATCGAGTAAGGTGAATCGTGGGCTTCCTGAAGTATCAACTTCCTGAGCTCTGGGTCATTGGGCACATAGATGCGGTTCTCAAACCACAGAGTTCCGTGTTCATCCTCACGAAAACCTTTAGCTTTGCCATCTTTCATTCTTTGTTTAATCTCAGCTATCTCCTTGTCCGATTTCTGGGCTTCACGAATTCTTTCGGTCAAGGTGGACTGAATTTCCAGTGTAGCAACATATCCTCTTGGAACTATCTCTAGCTTGAGCTCTCTGAGATCATCGATTAACTCTTGGGGTAATCCTCCAGTTGTGAGTGTGTTCACATAAGTTTTCCGACTCAAGGCATCGGCTACAACATTAGCCTTACCAGGATGGTAGTGTAATCTCATGTCATAGTCCTTGATTAACTCTAACCATCGTCTCTGTCTGCGGTTCAACTCTTTCTGCGTGAAGATATACTTCAGGCTCTTATGGTCGGTGTAAACATCACAACTATTTCCAATAAGGAAATGTCTCCAAGTCTTGAGTGCGTGCACTACGGCTGCTAACTCCAAGTCATGAGTGGCATAATTCAACTCATGAGGTCGTAGCTGTCTGGAAGCATAGGCTACAACTTTACCATCCTGCATAAGTACTCCTCCAAGTCCTTGTCGTGAAGCATCACAATAAACCTGGAAATCCTTCCGAATATCGGGCAAGATCAACACTGGGGCTGTGACCAAACGTTCCTTTAACTCCTGGAAACTGGCTTCACATTCCACAGTCCAAACATACTTGGATTCTTTCTTCAACAACTCTGTCATGGGCTTGGCAACCTTTGAGAAATTCTCAATGAACCTCCGGTAATAACCGGCAAGTCCGAGGAAACTGCGGATCTCCTTAACTGAGGTGGGTGACTTCCACTTGGTGACGGCTTCAACCTTAGCGGGGTCCACTGCTATTCCATCTCCGGAAATAACATGTCCAAGGAATCCGACTTCCGTCAGCCAAAATTCACATTTACTGAACTTGGCATATAACTGATGCTCTCTTAGCTTCTCCAGAACTAAACGCAAATGTTCCTTATGCTCTTCCTCGTTCTTGGAGAATATCAGAATGTCATCGATGAACACCACAACAAACTTGTCTAGGTATTCCATGAATACTTTGTTCATCAAATTCATGAAGTAGGCAGGAGCATTAGTCAATCCAAAAGACATGACCGTATACTCATACAAGCCATACCTCGTGGTGAAAGCTGTTTTGGGTATATCCTGTTCACGAATCTTCAACTGGTGATACCCTGATCGAAGATCGATCTTGGAGAATACTTTGGCTCCTATGAGCTGATCAAACAAATCGTTAATCATCGGCAGAGGGTACTTGTTCTTGATAGTCACCTCGTTCAAGGCACGATAATCGACTACCATTCTCAAGGTTTTATCCTTCTTCTCCACCAAAATAACTGGGGCTCCCCAAGGTGAAGAACTTGGGCGTATATAACCTTTGTCCAATAACTCCTTAATTTGCTTCTTGATTTCCAACAGATCATTTGTGGGCATCCGATAGGGTCTCTTGGAAATTGGGGCTGTCCCTGGCTGTAGCTCTATTAAGAACTCAATCTCCCTATCTGGTGGCATTCCTGGTAATTCTTCTGGAAATACATCTGGAAATTCTTTTACCACAGGTACTTCCTCCTGAACAACTCCTGTGAGAGAATTTAACCGAGCACTCATACGTGTGCGTCGGGATACATACTTAATCCTCTTGTTCTCCGGGGTGGTGAGTGAAATAGACCTGCTAGGGCAATCAAGATTTCCTGCATACTTGGTCATCCAATCCATGCCTAGGATTACATCTAATCCTTGTGACTCTAAGACGATGAGGTCGGTGGGAAAAACATGGTTTCCTATATTGAGTTTCAAGGCATGGCATCCTATCCCTGCCATCATCATACCTCCTGGGGAACTGACCTGAATGGGCTGACTAAGGGTTTTGGTGGGCAAACCATACTTATCCACAACTACCCTTGATATGAATGAATGAGTTGCACCGGAATCAAAAAGTACTGTAACAGGACGTGAATGCAATAAAAACTTACCAACCACAGTCTCGGGTTGATCATAGACTTCTTCCACGTCGATGTGATTCACTTGAGCACGGGGAAACGGATTGGGCTTCTTAACTGCTGCATTGCCGTTGTTGTTGCCGTTTCCATTGCCTTGCTTGCTCTGGGGACACTCAGTAGCATAGTGCCCTGTCTTCTGGCACTTGAAACAGGTAATGTGACTCAGATCCTTCTGAGCAGGAACTTGACGGTGCTGGTTGTTGTTCCCATTCCCATTGTCACTCTTGAAGTTACCATGGTTGGAACGGTTGTTCCCATTTCCTCCATGATGGTGACCTCCATGGTTGTGCACAGCATGAGTGTGCTTTCCAAACTTACCGTTTCCTGATCCGGTATTCCCGGAGTACGGGGAGTAACGAGGCTTCTGATGAGTTCCAGAGTTGAACTTCCCCTAAGTGTACTTCCGCTTGCGGTTTTCAATCTGCTGTTGTTTACCTTCCAAAATGAGGGCCTTATCCACCAGCTCTTGGTAGTTGTTGAAATTAGCCACTACCAGCTGTATGCTCAACTCGTCGTTGAGTCCTTCCAGAAACTTTTCTTGCTTGGCCGCATCATCGGCCACATCTCCTGGGGCATAACGGGCCAACATATTAAACTCTTCCACATATTGGGCCACAGAGCGATTACCCTGGCGCAAGTTGCGAAACTCGCGCTTCTTTAGACTCATGGCTCCAGCTGAAACATGAGCGGTGCGGAAAGCAAGCTTGAACTGCTCCCAAGTCACATCTGCAATAGGATATGTGGTGGTGTAATTCTCCCACCATGATGCTGCTGGTCCTTCCAGTTGATGTGCGGCAAATCACACTTTCTCAGCGTCAGTGCATCCAGCGGTGACAAGTTCTCTCTCCATCTTACGGAGCCAGTCATCTGCCACAATGGGCTCAGTACTGCTGGAGAAAGTTGGAGGGTTCAACCTCAGAAAACGGGTGAGATTGTCAGTCTGGGGTGGATGGTGATGATTATTGTTGTTCTGATTGTTGGTCTGATTCTGAATCAATAGTTGCATCAGTGCATTCTGTTGCTGAAGGAGTTGAGTGAGTTCTGGTGGGAAAGTGAAGTCGGTCTCACGTCGTGGAGGCATCTTGCTGTTTTCAGAGGGGTGAGAATTAGAATAGAACAAGGGTCTAAAAGAAATTCACTACCCATATGCAATGCAACAAACATATCACACCAAACACTCATTCATTTATTCAATCAATGTCAAACATCGGAAATACAATCTCAGACAACTAAGCATCGACCTACGCTTTAACGACTAAAATAAAAGATACATGGAGGGCATAACTAATGTTTTTCCTCAGAAGTGCATAGTCGTAGGTCCTCCGGTGGTGCTTTCCTCATAGTCTTCATCGTCGCTGATGAAGGGTGCCATGTCTCCTTCGGGGTGAAGGTTTTCTCCCATGTCTAGATGCTCCTCCAGAGTGGCGATGCGTGTATTCTGCTCATCAATCCTCTCTAGGAAGTCCTTCACTTCATGCTCGTGTTCATAGTTGGCCTCTCGCAGATCAGCTTCAAGGTCCAGCTCGCGGTTCATCAGATTCTTGATTGTCTTCATATCAGCACGAACTCGAAGCTCCAGAGTCCTGATATGAGTCTCCAAGGTCTGGACATAGGAAATAGTGGTGTCTGAAGTGGGAGGTGTTATAATGTTTCCATTGGCATCTCTGCGACAAACCATGCTGAGTCCTGGTGAAATGGTTCCACCTCTGTATGCTTCCTGAATACGTCCAAGGGCACGATGAATAGCCATGTCTCTTCCAAGTATCCAACTGGGTGCCACGAACTTGAGGTCGATGGGTTCCTTCCGATTCCCAAAAGTCTTCCCTGGAATATGCACCTCGATCCTGTAGCGTCCATCTTGGGGAAATGACATGATAGGAATCCCGGTGATGCTCGGCAAAGCAATCCTCACGTCCTTGACGATCCTCATCAGCTCCTTACCAAAGGGCATCGTTGCATCAGGCTGGCAAAACTCCGTGATCAACACTGGGATGAAGGTGGCCATCTATAAATTTTTGAAATAATCGGAGAGGAGTCAGAAACGAATAGATGAGAGTATAAGAATTTTTTAAAGACAAAGAAAAACAATCCTAAGGCTTTCCAATCCTAGAGGTTACGTCCTACGGTCAGCGTGTGCTCTGATACCATTTCTGTAGCGACCCGACCTGAAAGGTCAAGTCTCCGGTGTTTCCGTACCATCCCAAGATCATGCTGGTACACACACGGTACATCCATGTATATATCAAAGGGAAATCACACAGCATTATATTAATCGAAATCTCATATCGAGTCCTTTATTACAATAAAAATTACAATAAAGTGGCTAAAAGCCAACTCATGAGAAATATCTAAATCTTGCGGAAGCGTCGTGGTAGATGAGTCCATCCGACTCCAAGGGCATCTCACTGAGCATAGAACGCGTCCTCACTCCTCGTCGGAAAAATACTCTGCAACATGATACGTTGCAGCCGTGTAGGTCAGCATATGGAATATGCCGGCAAAGTCACAGTAGAGGTGTGAAAATAATCAGCTAGTCTATATGCATATATGGCAGGTGGGGTGGTAAGTTTTGCGTAAAGCCAATTTTTCCTACATCAAGAAAAGGGGCTAAGCAAAACATTACTAAGTTGGTTGATTAATGAGATGGTTCCACCAACCAATTCTCATACCCAAAATTATTAAATTCCCACATCATCATATTATTTGTGTTGAGAGTTCCGGAAGTTCCAATTCCTTTGGCTCAAGTCGTTCATGACCGTGGACACGGCTAATCGATTAGGTTTGAAATACTCTGCAGAGTTTTGCACACGTTCCCCACAAGATTTGGTCGCCTCCGTTTGGTTTCTCGCACTTCAGGGTGTTTGAGAAACGGATGACCAAAACATGGTCTTCCAAAGGGTTTCCCTGCGACTCTGACGGTGCCCATCCTTTCCTACCGTTCTTCTACCTCTCGTAGCACCGCCTGTCCAGAGTTACCACGATATCCAACCAAGCCAGAGCCCATAATGACTTGTGGCTGTGCAGGTAAGCCTTGGGTCTTGAAGCACCCATCCATCCCTTTGTGCCTGGGTGGACCTTTCCGCGTGAATACTGGCCATCTCCAGCATCACCTAGGCTAACCACTGGTTTCTCCAGGGCGCCGTTCAACCATCATCCACCCAGAGGTATGTTGAAAACTTGGAGTCTTGAAATCTTGCTCATTATGTAGGTCTTGAAATTATTAACTCTCTCAACTCCCATGAATCACACAACCAACCCCGTCTACTATTAGCATAGCAAAAGTAAAACAACGTTTCCCGGGGCCAATGTTGTCAAAGAGGGTTGAGAGGGGTATCTACCACATGATACTACTACAATGTAACCAAGTTTCCAACTAACCTATCTTGCATGCAACTAGGGAGATGGTAGAACTAATGCATATAAAACATGGGTAAAACATGATCAAAGTGACTTGCCTGATTGATGATCTTCGTACGTGAGTGACTCTAGGTAACAGGCTTCGCACTCCGGATAATCTAACGAAACAAACAATGCACTCAAATAAGCATACAATCAAAATATTGTAGCTAACACACACACACAACAAGGAACTAGTAAACAATTGAAACAAACAATGCACAAGTCATAAGTAAGAAAACACATAAAGTTTTGTTTTCCAAAGGAGATGATGAAAACACTACTACATAATAAAACTATTTTGAAATAGCAAAACAATTGTTGACAGCAAGGAAAACAATAGAATATTTTACTATCAAAGGAAAAAATCAATTCAAGTTTGTTGGGAAAACTTTAGTAAAGTTTATAAAAAGGTTTTGAATAACACTATATGGATCAACTAGAGTTATACTAACAAAAGAATGAAAACTAAACTTATTATTTATTAGAAAACATGTACTTAACATAAAGGAATTTACAAATAAACTTGTTTTAGGAAAACAGAATTAAACTATATAAAACTTTGTTTGAAGCAAAACCATTAGTCAGTTGTGATTCCTATGTTAGATAAATTTAATCTAAGCAAAATTATATTTTTATTAACAGTGAGTAAAAACACTAAATGCTTGCTAACAGAACCTAATAAACAATTAAAACCTAATTCTAAATCAAATTAATTAAAGTTAAGTTTATAAAACTATATTATAATAATAAGCAGATTCTGTTTTTGGTTAAAACAGTAATTAAATACATCATGAAAACTCTCAAACTATGCATGAAGATAGTCCTAACTAATACCAAGCAGTAGCAAAAAGAATCATATCAAAATCTATTTCTAAACTCTAGTTATTCATATTTGAAGATTTTAAGCAAATTTGATTCAATTCAAATTTTATAGTTCAAATTTGAAATTTAAAAGTACAGGGTGAAGCTACATGAAAAATGTGAGCTATTGCAAAAAGAATCAACTCAAAACTCTAAACAGGTTAAAAGATATAGCTAAAACAAAATTAGAATAGGTTCTGTTTTCTAAATAAAATCAGAAAAAGGTGAAATTCTACCGGTCGGCCAGGGGGTGACGTGGCGCGATCCGATTGGTTAAGGGGGGCGTGCGGTAGGTGAAATAGAGCGGGCGACCGATCGATATAAGAAAACGGTTCGGACTTAAGTCCGTTCTAATCTTAGCCGTTGGTTCGGGATCCGACGGTCGAGGGGGCTTACGGAGGGAGGTTGCCGGCGTCAGGGTACTCCGGCGAGTCCGGTAGCGGCGATTGCGACGGCGAGGTGTTCCGGTGGTCGGGGAGGACGGGGAGGTGGTCTGGGCGACAGGGACAGTTCTCCGGAGTCGATTGGTGGCGACGGCGAGGCGAATGGTGGTCGGAGGTGGTGGCTACGGTCGACGGCGAGCTTCGGTGTGGGAGTAGCTCCGGCGAGCAATTGCCGGCGTCTCGGCGAGAGAGAGAAGGGGCTCGGGGGGGAAATGGATGCGGGGGGTGGTCCGGTTCTTATAGGGCGCTCGAGGGGTGAGGGGGAGTAAAGGAGAGAGAGATCCGGCGAGGGGGAGTAACGGCCGGCGTCGGATCCGGCGAGCGCGGGGAGTGAAGACGATGACCGTTCCGGGGCAACGGTCGGACGGGGTGGGACCCGGTGTCAGTGAGAGAGCGGGAGCGTTACTGCGCTCGGTCGGCCGACCGGTAACGGTCTCGGCTTTTAAAGCCGATGGGCCGGCCCGTTTAATACCGGAAACGGTTACCGTTTCTTTTTAATAATTTACCAGAGACATTCAAAAGATTTAAAGCATTCAAATCGTTTGTAAATATAGGGGTATTATATATCAAAATTAACAGAATAATAAGTGCTATTTAATGAACATTTCTATTCTGTCATTTGAACACTTTGAAAAAAAAATTATTTCAGAAATGTCCTAATTGTTTTTAAATCCTTTTTGCAAATATTTTCAAAATAACCCCTGGTTATTATGTTCAAATAATTCACCAATTTGACCCTGGTGTGGAGTGTCATGTTCCTCCTCTCTTATTTTGAACATTTAACCAAAATTTCAAATAGGTGAAAGCAACTTAGGGAAAAGTAGAAAGAGCTTTCAGAAAGTCAGAAAAGACATTTCAACTATCACATACAATCAAGCAATGGTGATGATAAATGCATAACTATATTCATAACATTCCAAAATAAAATTTTGGGATGTTACAGCGTTGTGCGAGTTGCTGCCCGTGAAGCTGGGAATCGGGGGCGGCCCCTGTTAGCCGCCCACAATCCACCCCCGCAGCCCCTCAAGCAAGGAAGGCATAATGGCGGCGATCGTCGCTCCCAGTTGGTCTCGCACTTGCTCTTGGACTATGTTTGGAATCCGCGCCACTTGTGCCTTGAGTTCTTTAACCTCGCGCTCCTGGCTTTCCGAGCTGGTCTTTCTCTCCTTTCGCCCAGTCTTATAGTATTCTGACCTTTTCGTGGACAAGCCTTCGCCGGCCACACGACCAGCTGACGACGGCTTACTGAACTTATCGTTGTGTTTCATTACATTAAATGCCCTATTTAAAGTGGTGTCCCAAGGGGCAGACGGGGAGCTCTGAGACCCCGCGCTACTGCTTTCGGTTTCCTGCGGAAGGAACGTGAACCATTTAGAAATTTGGCTTCATTAATTAGAATGCAACCATATGGAGCTAATTACGCGGGGGTGTATTCCTTACCAGAACACGCTCAAGCTCCTTCACCTTCGGATCCGTGGTAAGCTCCTTTGTTACCGGGTCCACCTTGTACCAGGCCCTGACATAGTTCCTGGTCTGCTTTTGATGGTATTTATCGAAGAGGGGCGATAGGCCTTGCTCGGCACGCTCCACGTCCTCCTTATCCCATTTAGGTTCCGCCACTCTGTAACCGCCGGAACCGAGTTTGTGGACCCAAGTTCAAGTCCCACATATCTTTCCCCCACTGACTTGATTCCGTGGATGCG
Organism: Hordeum marinum; assembly: GCA_022496015.1. Taxonomy (NCBI): domain Eukaryota; kingdom Viridiplantae; phylum Streptophyta; class Magnoliopsida; order Poales; family Poaceae; genus Hordeum; species Hordeum marinum. The sequence continues at coordinate 195,631,464 of CM039675.1, read as the reverse complement.
TTGCTCTCGCACTTGATCTTGAACTCCAGGTAGTCAGCTTTGCTGATCGAAGGATTTGTCTCCTTGATCTTCTCATAACTATCACCACTTAGAATCCTTCTCTTCACCGCGGCTCTCCAAGTAGCCAGGGCCGTGCTCATCTTCGTGAGGGCGACACTATTCACTTTATTCCCTAAGAGGCGTGTGTTTGCGAAGTCACCGGGGAACTTGTATCGTTCGTGCAGCTTTGTGAAGAGGACGTTGCGCAAATTCCCTTAGCCACGATGCCTTAGGTTCTCGGTGTTGATCGAGACAGTGCTCCGGAGAATGCACCCGAGTTGTCCCGCGTACCCACCGACTAATTCTTTGGGCGCCGTTGGGTGCCCACTAGAGGACACTTCAGTAAATTCCTCCTTGATGGTGACGAGCACGTTCAGATGCCGGTCCTTCCGTTGCCTCTTCGGTTGGCTGCCATCTGTGCGTTCGCTGCCATCATCAGTGGTGGCATCCCCGGCGGCACCATCAGTGGTATCATCCGCGATGCCACTAGGGGTTATGTAGTCGGGATCGGTGTCTTCCGCGGCATCCTCATAGCGGTGAGGTTCTTCCTCCATCTCCTGGGACAACTCCCAAAATGGCTTGCCCGAGCCGCCGGCCTCATCGTTGTCGGCCATGTTCGCTCTAAATTGTTTGAGGGTAGATCACTCACCGCCCTTGATCGCCTAGGTCACGAGAGGAGGGAAGGGTAATAAAAAATTTGATCTCTTGATAGTGACAAAGCCATATAGACTGTTTAAAAAAATTATAATGTGCTCCATAAAATTATAATTGTGACTTCAGATTCATGCCTAGGAGGACATGAACCTAGAAGGTACAATTGTACGCTATCGTCCCCCACAACGTGAGCTAGGTTCTCTCCACACACACAAAAATATAGACTCTCACTTGGTACAACCATCAAGTATTTGTTCCCACATAAAAACACAAGAAAATTGAGGTAAATAAAAAAATACATATATGAAAAACAAAAGGCTGAAGTTTGTCCCTTTTTGAAAAGGATTAATTAAATAAATGCCACTCGAATTCTAGCAATTCTGAACTGCAATTTCCAAACTTTGGAAAATGCCATTGCAAATTTTGCAAACTTTGAAAAATGCCATTGCATACTTTGATGTTGCAAATTGTGTTTACTCTCAGATACATTTCATAAAAAATGAAAAGAGTGTCACTCCATGCAGGTAAGATATAATGGAAATCATGTACAAAAATGTTGCTGCTTTAGAAAACTGTTTTGAAGAAACTAGAGTGTGGATCTCAAAGTCTGTTTTTTTTATTCTTGGAAACTGAATCTATGAATATAGTCTTGAATTGAAGTTTCAGACGGATCTCACTCTATGAAAGTAAGATAAAATTTGGTCCTGTCCAAAATGTAGGCAGTACGGATTCCAAAAGTCTGAAACTTCTTATTCCTATAGTCTTAAACTATGAGTATAGTCTTGAATTAAAGTTTCAAACTGAATCTAATTCATCCTATGCAAGCTAGATGAAAATGGATCGTGTACAAAATGATATTGCAAGACTGAATCTATGAATGTGAATCTGTCTTGATTCCAAGTTTTGGGTCGTATAATCCACGAATGAATGTGTGCGTAAAATTGAATTTAAATACATTCTTACTGTCAGACTCAATGTTTCAATCTATGAATCTACACAACTTTGATCTGAATGAAGTGCATGAACGAAATACCATCACTGAAAGAAGCAGGGCGAGGACGGATTAAAAAAATGGATGTATAGATGGAAAACCTGGAAGGCCGGCGTAAGCCTGCAAACACAACCAATTCATATATTAACTGCCCAGGGTACAGGAAACATCACTAAGCTAACTGAATGTATGTAGATCCCTAGTTTTTATAATCCAATCATCAGAATTTTTATGTAAATTTACTAGGTTACCAGACACATGATGTGACACCTAGTTGATATATGCAAAAGCAGCCAACTAGCTAGAGGTCCCTAGTGCCATAATACCCATTCTCTTGCAGATATTCTTGCGTATCAACGGGAAACATGGTGCTACTGTGGATACTATCATCATTAAACGAGGTTGTATAGTCGGTTGCATATAGGAAAAGAATTTTTGTTTCGGTTGAGAATCGAGCACCTTCTAGGTCAAGAAATTGGGCATGACCTTTGCTAATTTTCTTGACCTAGGAGTGCCCCATTCTCAACCGAAACGGAAATTAATCAACATTTCAGGAGAAAGGGGTAACTATTTGTCCTGGCGTCAACATTCCAGGACACACGGGTGCTTAGCAATTTAAAATATTGACAGGCCTATGCATCCAGCGCTCCAGACACTCCTTCCATTAAAAAACAGGGGCCGATTGTGTCACTACTATATGAAATCTCAGTTTGCTGATTGTTTGTAGAAATTTTGTTGCCACAAAAACAAGCCAACAAACGAGTATTAGCCAACAAACAAGTCAACAAAGAGAGGGGAAGGGGGCTGGAAGCTCACCTTGCCCGCAAGGGGAGCTGGAGGGGAAGGGGAGCTGGAGGCGGGGGTCAAACCTGGGCGGAGGCGTGCTGGAGGCCAGGGACGGGCTGGGCGGCGGCGAGACGGGATGGACGGGCCCGGCCGCATCGATCTGCTGGCGCGGGAGCTTCGTGGAAGTGGCCGGTGGTAGAGGGCACGGTCGGGGACAGCCGCGGGGATGGTATGCGGGAGGCGGGAGGCGGGAGGCGGGAGGCGAGGGCGGCGAGGGCGGGGGTGGGAGGCGACGGCGGAGCGGGGTTGGGAAGGCGAAACCCTAGCCGATTGTGGCACGCGGGGAGAGCCTAGGGGTGATGCGGAGAGGAGAGGAGAGGAGGGGGCTGAGGCAGAGGATGACGGGGTCGTCGGTTAGCAATGGCGAACCTTTTAGGGGTGCGCCATAAAAATTGGTATATCAATGGCGCACCTTTTAGGGGTGCGCCATAAACACCATGATAGCAATGGTGCACCTTCTCCTGGTGCGCCATTACTAACTTTTTTTATTTTTTTGGATTTTTAGTTGCATGTAATAATTTAAGATTTGAGATAAAAGAAAAGGAAAATGCAAATGGAGTGATAAAACCATTGTGCAAAGATTTAGAATTAGATGACATGGTTGAAATCAAGTGACATGAAATAACAGTCATCAAAGATTGAGCTTGCCACTGACACACACACGTGGCCATCATATCGTGATTCGATCTTAGCTATCTTTTCACAATATTCTTGCCCTTCTTTCTCGCGGTTGAATAATTTAGCCCCGGAACCCCTTGAATTCTTCTCTTGTACGAACGTCCTTTAGGTAGGGTGGTCCTGCTTCTTCTTGTGGTGTATGGTACTTCATCGTCGTCGTCATCTTCCATCTTCGGGTCACCATACTTGTCAAAGTCTTGCTCATTGGCGACTCCATCCATTTCGATGATGTTCCTTTTACGTCTCCTCACAAAAACATGACTGGGCTTTGATGGGTCGGTAATGAAGAAGCATTGGTCCACTTGGCAAGCCAGTACCCATGGCTCATTTTTCGCGATGACGTTTGCGTCCACGGTCTTGGATTTGGCTTCGGGTATAACCATGGTGGTGAAATACCGCTCTTGGCCCACCTGACACGGAACATCGGGACCTTCTCTCCAGTGTAGCTCAGCTCCTAGATCTCCTCGATCCTTCCGTAGTATCTGTCCTTGTCGTTACCGGTGTAGGATTCGATCGTTACCCTGGAGTTCTGATAATCGCTCTTCATGTCCTTTTCCTCGGTATAGAATGTGTATCCGTTGATATCGTACGCCTCATAGGTCATCAGGTTGTGCTCGGCGCCCTGTGACAAGGCGAGTATGAGTTTTTCTTCCATGGAAGAATCCTCATGTAAAGGGTACGACAGAAGCTTGTCCTTGAACCAATGCGTGAAACATGAGTTATGCTCTTTGATTATATCTTCGCCCGTCCTCTGTTGGCCTCGGTCATTGTACGTCTTCTTAATAAAGTTTTTGTGCTCTACCACCCAAGGATCGTCCATGTCTATGTGTTGTAGTGCGACTAGGTTTGCTCTTTCAAAGTTGGCGAGTCGACCCTTGAAGTCGACAAGCATTTCGTGGCGACCCTCGCGGTGACCCCATCTAGCGAGCCTACCGAGGTGCCTGTTGACGGGCAGACCGACGGGGTTCTCGATGCCTAGATAATTCATGTAGAAGGAGATGCACTCTTTGGTCAGAAAGCCCTTGGCTATGCTTCCATCTGGACGTGCCCTGTTGCGAACGTATCCTTTGATGACATCATTCATCCTTTCGAACGGCATCATGCTGTGCAGGAACGTCGGCCCGAGTTGGATGATATCCTCCACGATATGGACCAGCAGATGCACCATAACGTCGAAGAATGCGGGCGGGAAGTACATCTCAAGCTCGCATAGTATCACTGACTTCCGAGAGATGACGTCGAAAAAGTTGCATAGGCCAAATAGCGTTTCACGGAGGTGCACGTCCATGATCCCATAGATTGCAACTGGAAGTATCTGCGTCATCAGCACATGACAGTCGTGAGACTTCATCCGGCTGAACTTCTGCTTTCCTGAGTCTAAGTATCTGCTTATCTTCCCCGCGTAACCGTAAGGAAGTTTTACTCCTACGAGGCAGGTGCAAAACTGCTTGATCTCCTTTTGACTTAGAGTGAAGCATGCGGGAGGGCAGTCATATTCGATCTTCTTGGCCTTTTTGCCTTTGCAACAACTTTCCGTGTCCTTCGCCTCATCATCATCATCATCATCATTAGGGCGTTTTGCGTGAAGCTCCTCCCTGATGCCCATTGATTGCAAGTCTGCCCTTGCTTTCTGCCCATCTTTGGTCCTCTCTGGCATGTTGAGCAGGGTACCAAGCAGACTCTCGCACACGTTCTTCGTGATATGCATGACATCAAGGCTGTGAAGCACACAGAGGATCTTCCAGTACGGCAAGTCCCAGAAAACAGACCTCATTTTCCATACCTTTAGCAGCGGCTCTGGCGCCTTTTTCTTCTTTCCCGGCGGTGGGCACTCTTTCCAATTTTTCAACAGCTCGTCTATTTCCTCGCCACTCCTCGTACGTGGGGGTCTTCGGGGTTTAGTTTCACCATCGAACAGATCCTTGCATTTTCTCCATGCGTCATCGTCGCGAAGCCACCTTCAATGTCCCATGAACACGGTTTTCGAAGACCCGGGATCTCTATCTAGCTGGCGATACATTGTGTCATCCATGCACCTGATGCATGCAGAAAATCCGTGGACCACCTGCCCCGCGACATATCCGTAACAGAGATAGTCGTGCACCGTCGTGAGCAGTGCGGCTCTCATAGGGAAATCTTGTTTCGCTGCGGCGTCCCACGTATTGGCTGGTGTTTTCCATAGCGTGTCTAGGTCCTCTTTCAACAGCCCCAGATACAGATTGATGTCATTCCCTGGTTGTTTCGGCCCTTCAATTAGCATACTCATGTGAATGTACTTCCTCTTCATGCACATACAGGGGGGAGGTTGTACATCCACACAAACACAGGCCAGGTGCTATGTGTGCTTCTCTGGCTACCAAACGGATTGACTCCATCGGTTCTCACGCCTAGCATGCTGTTCCTTGGATCGTCCCCAAATTTTGGGTGTTCGAAGTTCAACACTTGCCACTGGCTCGCATCCTTAGGGTGACTCGGCATCTTGTCTTTTTTATTTATCTCCGGATCATTTCCGTCATCTTCTCGCTTCTTCTCCCCCCTATCCGCGTGCCAACACAGGTGCTCTGCTTGCTTAGGGTCCGCAAAATACCGCTGCAGACGAGGAGTGATCGGAAAGTACCACACCACTTTTCGAGGAGCTTTCTTCCTTTTCTTGTATCGAGTCACGCCGCACACTGGACATATGGTGGACTCCGCGTGCTAGTCCCGATAAATGATGCAATCGTTCATGCACACATGGTATTTCACATGCGGTAAATCCAGAGGACACATGATTTTCTTCGCCTCCTCGAAACTGGTCGGGCACTTGTTCCCCCTTGGGAAGACGTTCGTGCCAGAATGACATGTTCTTGTCGAAGCATGCGTCGGTCATTTTGTGTTTTACCTTCATCTCCAGAGCAATGAGCGTTAGTTTCAGGAGGGTATCCTTGGGCCTGCACCCTTCATACAATGGAGTAACCGCATCTATCTCCAGTTGATCCATCTTGGCTTTCTCTCGGGTGGCAGCTCTTGCGTTACCCGTCTGCTTGAGAAGCAGCTCTTGAATATGAGGGTCCTGCACCCAGCCCATCGATGGTCCATCGTCGTCTGCTCCGGCATCTTCATCTTCATGATCATGCCCTTCGTCTTGATCTTCCTCATCATCATGTCCGGCATCTTCTACATGATGACTGTGTCCTGCATCTACTTCGTGATCATGTCCTGGAGATTCTTCGTCTTCTCGCCCGCCCTCGCTGCTATTGCCTTGCTGCCCTTCCTTATTTCTTGCCTGCCCCCATGGACGACTTCATAATCATCTTCATCACCTTTCCGCCGATAGCCATCCATGAAACCACGCACGAGCAGGTGGTCCCGCACCTGTCTGGAATCCGGGTCCATAAGGTTCGTCAGCTTGCATCTTCGACACAGACATCTTATCTTCGTCTCGTTCTTTTGAAGCATCTCGGCTTTCGCGGAGCTCAAGAACCTATTCACGATGCCTTCGGTCATCTTGCGGACCATGGTCGCCTGTGGGGTAGAGTAAAACGATATTTTAGAACCAAAAATAATTTGGCATGACTTTGCCTAAAAATAGGACAAAAAAGAATGCATAGTGCCAAATTCTGGCCGAAACGGAAATGAATCAACATTTCGGCAAAATATTGGCAACTATCGCATTTCAAATACCGGTACCTGCAAACACAAACATATGCAACACCACAAACATACGTAGATCTAGGCCATAAAAAGTGTGTACGTTGGAGGGAGAAAAAGGTAGATCTAGAACATAAAGAAAGCTTTCCCCTTACTTACCTATCAAAAAGGAAATTTAACCACTTAATTTGGGTGAATCTATGATGCAAATGAGGTGAGGAGGAGGAGGCAGCCGAGACCAAGCTTGGTAGAGGTGGAGAGAATGAAGTGGGGAAGTGAGTGTGGTAGGTGGCTGTCAAAAATATCTAGTTGCTCTCAGATTACTAATGGCGCACCTCCTAAAAATGCGCCATTGGTAACCAGGGTTACTAATGGCGCACCTAGTGTGTGGTGCGTCATTACTAGTTTTGAAAAAAAATTGAAAAAAATTTGTTAGTAGTGGCGCACCGTGGGTGTGGTGCGCCATTGCTAAGTTTGGGAAGGGTGTGGGGCTAGGACAAAACAAGTAATGGCGCACCACACACCGGGTGTGCCATTAGTAATATGACCACTAATGGCGCACCTATATCTGGTGTTCCCCTGCTATATAGTAGTGGCGCACCACGTATATGGTGCGCCATTAACGTCCATATTAGCTATAGCCGTTTTTCTAGTAGTGTACTACCTCTACACTAGTAGAAAAAGGAATAGCCACAACTATAATTGGCGGCGCCTTGTTTTTAATTCATGCCCCCGCTATTTTTACAAATAGTGGTGGCGTCGACGAATTTTGTACGTCACCAGTATTAGATTACTGGTGGCATGCTATCACGCCCAAGATACGCGTCTATCCATTTTAAGACACGAGGGCCTCGCAAGGGATAGAGGCGCATCTTGCCGTTAGCAAGTATAGTAACATTGCATCATACATTATAGAAGAGATGAGTATACAAGTTGGCTTACACTCGCCACATGCTAAATTACAATTCCACTCAAATTTTAATCATCAAGATGAAAACAGGGTCCGGCTACGGACGAAATCAAACGATAAACAGATGCAAATGAAACTATCTCGCTGCCCCCAAAGATCACGACCAGGTCCTCTACTCATCCGGATACATCAAGTACATCCTGCCTCTTTCCCCATCATACTCCCACTGGAGCTAGGTAAGATCATCCTACACGTACTCATCTGAACCTTTACCTGGAGTGTTGTAGTAAACTGTGAGCCACAGAGGACTCAGCTATCATGTGCCTAGATACCGAGACTATTCAAGCTTAAAGGTTGGGAAGGGGTAGTGTTTAGTTTGCAGCGGCACTAAGCATATATGGTGGCTAGCTTACGCAACATGAAATAAATATGAGTGGCCTACGAAGAACGATCGAATCTAGCACGATCCCTATGAGATCCTAAACACTTACTGACGTCAATCATAATCCCACCGTGTTCTCTCTCGGATCATGTTCACGAGCAGAGACGATCACGGTTACTCACACAGTTAGTGTATATTAATTAGATTTTACTTCACGTTTACTATAACCAGGTGTTAAACAAATATCCAAGTTGCCACATAACCACGGGCACGGCTTTCCGAAAGATTTAACCCTACAGGGGTGCTCCAACTAATCCATTACAAAATTAACCACACTCCGTGGGAATGCCTCGACCGCGGATCTCGTGATCATCATAGGTAATTACAAAGGAAGTCCAACACCTCGAGTCAACCCGAAGAAAGTCAGACTCCACACGCAAGACACTCGATAAAGTTAAAACAAATACAGCAAGACCACCCGACGTGTCGACGAACCCGATAAGAGCCGCGTATCTCATTCTCAGGCACGACGGATAAGCGACGCGTACGGAGGCCTGATAGAAATCTCCCAAGTTGCCCTGGGTTGGCCCCGCACAGTGCTCTAGTTTGGACCAACACTCATGAGGAACACTGGCCCGGGGGTTGATTAAATTATCCACGGGTTTGCAAGACCCTATGCAATTATATTAAGTTGTTAAGCAAAAGTAGTACCAATGTTGGGTCTTGCCAGATAAGTTTTAATCTCAATCGAATGAACAAGGGGGTCCCCATAACAACCCCGAGCATGTTAGGAGCGCAAAGTATGGAAAACATAACACCGGTAACAAGGAACTAATGGTGGTAACAGTGGAACAAATCACTTAGCAAAAGGCCAAGCCTCCCACCAATACCAAGATATATATGTGCATTAAATTAAATAACAAAATTTATTGTGATATTCACCTCCATGTCATCACATGGAACAACCTGCACCTGCAACTAAGAACGCTATAAGAGGGGCTGAGCAACGGTAACTTAGCCAGACAAAGGTTTGCTAGGATGTGAAAGTTAGAGGCTGTCATGGCAACATGGGGGCTGATATCAAATGGTAGGTAGCGCAGTTGTAACGATAAAAGCGAGAAACTAGCAAGCAAAAATAGTATCGGGATCCGGGTACGATCATCTTGCTGTTGGTTCTTCAGTGGAACAAGTGGCGGGATCCTCGTAGTGGTACTCTCCTGGTTCCTCGTACTCAGTATCAACACTCGCGTCTAACCAAGAGAAACAGCAACAACAAACATCCAATCAAGGTGCAATGCACAATAAAAATGATGCATGATTCACTTATGAAGAATTCTAATATGGCAGTCCAAAACTAGTCATGTTTCACGTCCAAAGTTGTTTATTCATGAAACTGGACAGAACCTCATGTTAAGTTATTTAGACATGAATGAACATGGCAAATATGGATGCATCATGCAAAATCGATAGAAATGCATATAAAGATCGCAAGAAACGGAGTTACGGTTCTCACGATATGCTCACGACAAGGTACGGAGGCAAAACACAAGGCAACCAAGACCTGTTCTACTTCTTTGCATTCCAAGGCAGCCACTGGATAGGTGATGAAAAATTAATCACAATAGACTCAATAATTAATCAATTCCATGGAGCATAGCTCCCACAAGTCACAGAACAATAAAACACCAAATCTGCCACTAAACAGCAATGTAGCAACTTCTACAAATCACAACTAGAGCTACAGGAACCCTATAGCCACAAAAAATATATGGACAGAATCTACTCAACATATAATTCCATTCATCCAATTACATCACCAGAAAACGAGCCACACATCAACAAGCAAGAAGCAATCAAGTTGGCATGATGAATCAGTTTTTTGGGACAGTGAAAATTCCAGTTTTCTGGAATCTGAGTTAATAAAGCAGCAAGTGGACAGCACTGGTTAAATATGCTAGAGAGCTCCTATTGGCATTAAAATTAACATGATGGTATAAGGCAATATCTACTACGAATAACTAGCACTGAGAATGCTCAAATTCCAAACATATCACTAGATGCAACCCACTCTACATGGCAAAACAATAACAACAGATTTCCCAGACTTTGTCATATTTCAGGTTGGCAGGAAACAACATCATCATAGCAACTTAACACCAAGGTAGCCACTGATCTGGTGACTTAGCATAGATAACAAAAATACTAGGACATTCCCAGAAACTTTAACTACCACTTCCATGTTGGCAAGAACTTAAAACCATACATGGATTAAATCATATAAAATGGACAAAAGGGCATCACAGCATAAAAATGCAGTTTTGTGAATTTGCCCCAAAGTCAAATCTGACTTCACAGATGCATTCTTGGGTTTATTCTACCCCAAATGCATTACTCATACCCCTATACTTGCTTGGAGCAACAGGGAGATAAGGGGGGGTCGAAATGATCACCATAATGGCATGGATGACTTATGTCACTTGCCCACACTTATGTAAGAGGCCAAAATTGGCATGCCCTCTATTGGACACTTGATGTAAAAGGTAAGAGGCATGAATAAGGTACTTAGGCATAGCATAGCATCAAGAACAAGAAAAGAAAACAAGCTAGGGGAGACATACATGCACATATACACATGAGAGCTCTCACATACACATAGATCTGCACATGCACAAGGTCTAGCATCCACTCACTTACTCATCTACACTAAACATGGCAACAACATGCAAGAATAAACCCCCACACACCTACACATGCATATCTACTCATGGTCATCTACTCACATACCCATACACATCACTCACAAGTGAGTGCATGTAGGACATACACACACAAACACAATGCATACCACCTCAAGCATGGGTGTATATAGGCACACATGCACTTTCATACATGTATGCCCACATACACATACACACACCTACATACTACACTCACTCACACACATATGTATGCATACATGTGTATATATACCATTTGGTACATACACACACCACCATACACATATGCACACCCACATGCACAACTCACATACATATGTATGTATGCATAGCATACACACACACTACCCCACTCACATGCACAAGCACCACATGGTGTAATCCACCCACACACACACATATATACACATGCATACATACTCTTAAGTATATACACATACACACTCAACACACATACACCTACACATGTATATATATACCCTTAGGTATATATATACACACACAAGCACATACACATGTAGATGCACTACACATACACATATATAAGTGCACACATACATAGCAAGAGAGAAAAAACAAAACAAGAAAAAAAGAAAAAAAAAGAAAACACAAAAAAAGGGAGGGGCTCGGGATCGAACCGGAGACCTCCTGGTCTCCTCCCACGCACCACACCACTACGCTACGCGATCGATACTTAATAGAGGAGGGTCCTCTGCTCTCTAATACACACATGCGAAAACAGACCTCTGAAGAAACTGAAGCAAAACAGGGTACCGGCGACAACACTACGATGGCACAATTCCGGCGATCTACAGCGAATCTGGCGACCCCAATTGCACTCACACGCGCGGGAACAAACAGGGCTCCATTCCTCTGCTCCCCTTGCGGAGAGGAGGAAGGAGGCAAGCAGCAGGAGCTCGTCTTGAGGTCGGTGGCGACGGAGCTACGGCAAGCAACTACGAGTTATGTGCGAGGGAAAAGGCAAACGGCGACCGGCGGCTCACCTTGGGGGAAAGGAGACGACGAACCGGTCACGAAGGAGCCGACGGAGGGGAAGAAGAAGGCCGGAGACGACGCAGGGGAAGGAGACGACAGAGCGGGGCTTGGCCGGAGGGGAGGAAGAAGAAGAAGGGTGCAGCCTTGGCGTCCCTCGAGGATGCAGAGGACGTCGAGGAGGAAGATGGCAACGACAGCACGACCTTGACAACCTCCTGCTCGAATGGCTTGCCGGAGAAGCTCCCGCGGCGGCGAGCACTCCTCTGAACCTCACCGCACACACTCTCTGGAACCTTTGAATTTTAGCTTGATGGGGACAGGAGAGAAGGAGAGAAGGGGGCAGCAGCGCGAGGAGGGAGAGGAACCCTAGGGAGAATGGCACGCACGCCGAGGGGACTATAACAGCGACGGCGACGGAAAAGCGACGCGAAGCTCTGCCTCTCTCTCTCTCTGAACTGACGGAGGGGGAAACGGGAGCAGGTAGCCGTCCTGCTCACCTGGGCTGGGCCGCGAGCCCACTATTCTCTCTCTCTCACAAACAAAACAGAGGAAAAAAACAACAGGTTTTTAAATAAAAACTCACAGCCACTCAAAACAAAACCCCGGGGAAAAGAAAAGGGTTTTTTAGAGAAAACAAAAATATTCTCGTGAAAGAAATAAAGGGCCCTATTTAATAAAAATATTAAGTTGATTTAAAGAGCAAGTAATTTTTAATATTTGATAAAAGGGAAGCCCCTGTTATTTTAAAACACAAGGCAACCAAACTACAAACATCAAAACTAACATACCCACAAATCATAAAACACATGGGGCCACCTCATGAACATTTTTAAACATTTTAAAGAGACAATTAAATCTGCTCATAAAATTAATATGGAGATAGGGGGGAAGATAGGAGGTGATGTTGAAAGAGAAAAGAGAGGGGAAGAAGAAGAGGAGATGCACACATGGATCCAACCACACACAACACCTCCCACACCACATATCAAACACACTCACCACCACACATCATAGCAAGACACATGAAAACCAACAAGCATGCAAAATGAATGATATGATGGATGAGATGATGCATGAATGCAAACACACATGAATGACAAGGTGCAATCATACATCTCATAAGCTCATGACCAGGTTCATACATGGGGTTACATGCCAAATAAGGTAGGGACAGCACTTGGGCTGCCACAACTCTCCCACACTACAAGAGGATCTCGACCCGAGATCTAGGAACGAAAGAAGTCCGGGAAATCGGAACGGAGAAGGTCCTCGCCTTCCCAAGTAGCTTCTTTGTCGGAATGATGAGACTAATTCACCTTAAGGAACTTGATAGACTTGTTGCGAGTCTTACGCTCAGTTTCTTCAAGAATAGCAACTGGGTGCTCACGATAGGAGAGATCTTCTTGGAGATCGATGTCTTGGAGGTCAATGGTCCACTCAGGAGTCTTGAAACATCTCCGGAGCTGAGAAACATGGAAGACATTGTGCACATTTGCGAAATTTGGAGGAAGCTCTAGTTGATATGCAAGACCGGCTCTCTTGCCAACAACTTTGAAAGGACCAACAAAATGAGGAGCTAGCTTCCCTTTCATTCCAAACCGCTGAGTGCCCTTCATGGGAGAGACTCTGAGATAGACTAGATCACCCACTTGGAAAGAAACATCCCGATGTTTGTTATCATAATAACTCTTCTATCGGGACTGAGCTGCTTTGAGGTTCTCACGAATGACATGACACATTTATTTTGCTTCAGTGATCATGTCATTGCCCAATATCTGACGCTCACCAGTTTCAGACCAGTTAAGCGGGGTACGACACTTTCTGCTGTAGAGAATCTCGAAAGGGGCCTTGCGTGAGCTTGCTTGAAATCTATTATTGTATGAGAATTCAGCATATGGAAGGCAGTCTTCCCACTTCATGTCGAACGAAATCACACAGGCTCTGAGCATATCTTCAAGGATCTGATTGACTCTCTCAATTTGACCACTTGTCTCCGGATGGAAAGCCGTGCTGAAACGGATCTTGGTACCCATAGCAGTCTAGAAGGACTCCCAAAACTTGGAAGTAAAGAGACTTCCACGGTTAGAAGAGATGAGCTAAGGAATACCATGCAAAGACACTATCCTTGACGTATACAACTCTACAAGCTGAGCTGCCGAGATAGATTCTTTGACTGGTAGGAGCAACTTTTGACAGCTTGTCGATAACCACAAAGATGGCATCGTTGCCTCTCTTGGACATGGGAAACCCAGTGACGAAATCCATCTCTACGTGATCGAAATTCCACTCTGGGATAGGCAAAGGCTGAAGAAGACCTGTTGGACGTTGATGTTCCGCCTTCACTCTGCGACAAACATCACATTCATTCACGAACTGAGCAATTTCACGTTTCATGCGAGTCCACCAGAAGGTTTGCTTGAGGTCCTGATACATCTTTGAACTGCCTAGATGAATGGATAGTAGGCAATTATGTGCTTCGTCCATGATAACCTTTCTGAGATCACCTTTTGGAACCACAAGACGGTCCTCAAAGAACAAGGTATCTTTGTCATCAATGTGAAAGCACTTATACTTTGGAATGCTCTTGGCCACACCTTTCTTCACTTCTTCACCATAGCGTCAAGAAGCTGCACTTGGCGAACTGATCTTCCAGAGTTGGAGAGACTTGAAGATTGGCAAGAAATCCCTGCGGAATCATCTGAAGGTTGAGCTTGCGGAAGGCTTCACAAAGCTCGGGCTGAAGAGGCTTCAGAATGAGACTATTGTAGTACGCCTTACGGCTGAGCGTGTATGCAATGACATTTGCTTTCCCCGGAGTATACTCAATGCTTTGGTTGAAGTCTTCAAGCATTTCCACCCAACGAGATTGCCGAAGATTGATATTGGGTTGAGTGAAAATTTACTTCAAGCTCTTGTGATCGGTGTACACCTCAACTGGTCTACCCAACAACAAATGCCTCCAAGTCATTAGAGCATGCACAACTGCCGTCAACTCAAGATCATGAGTGGGGTAGTTCTTCTCGGCCGGCTTCAACTAACGCGAGGTATAAGCAACAATCTTCTTGTCTTGCATGAGAACACCACCAAGACCTTGGAGAGAAGCATCACAGAAAACTTGGAAAGGCTTGGATTGCTCAGGACGAACAAGAACTAGAGCTGAAGTCAGTCTCTGCTTGAGTGTATTGAACGCCACATCACACTCAGGAGACCAAGCATACTTGATGCTCTTTTGGAGGAGATTGGACAGAGGCTTAGCAATTTGAGAGAAGTTCTCCACGAATCTTCTGCAATAACTAGCAAGCCCGAGGAAGCTCTGAAGCTGCTTCACATTCTAAGGAGGTTCCCACTTCAAGATTGCCTCAACTTTCTCAGGGTGCACTTTAATTCCCTCGGCAGAGATGACATGCCCAAGGTACACCACTTCATTGAGCCAGAACTCACACTTGGAAAACTTGGCATAGAACCGATGCTCTCTTAACTTGTCAAGCACAAGGCGGAGATGCTCTGCATGATCTTCTTCTGTCTCCGAGAACACAAGGATATCATCCAGATAGACCAAGACGAACTCATTCCTGAAAGGAGAGAAAATGAAATTCATCATTCTTGAGAAGGTTGGAGGAGCATTAGCAAGACCAAACGACATGACAGTGTACTCATAAGAGCCAAAACTCGTCCTGAAAGCGGTCTTGGGAATGTCTTCTTCGCGAATGCAGATCTGATGATAACCCATTCGAAGATCCAACTTGGAGAAAACATTGGCACCTTTCAGTTGCTCAAACAACTCGTTGATGTTGGGAAGTGGGTACTTGTTTATGATTGTCTTCTTGTTCAATGGCCGGTAATCAACACAAAGACGATCCGTGTCATCTTTCTTCTTGACAAACAAAACACCACAACCCCATGGAGATGAACTTGGTCTGATCAGACCCAGACATTCTTGCTCATCTAGCTGCTTCTTCAACTCTTTCAGCTCTTTGGGGCCAAGTTTATACGGGCGCTTGCAGACCGGTTCAGTTCCAGGCTCGAGATCAATCACGAACTCAACTGGCTGGTGTGGAGGCATTCCTGCTAATTCTTCTGGAAAGACATCTTCATACTCACAAACCACCGGAATTTGAGAAATCGCCGAGATTTCACCCTTCTCATTAAGAGCAAAGAGACGGATTGTGTCATCGCGAGATACGAAAATAATCACATCTTCTGAAGGATGAGTCAGCTTGACTTCTTTTGCTTTGCAATCAATATGAACCTTATTCATAGCCAAGAAGTCCATGCTCAGAATGAGATCAATATCAGAATTCCCAAGAACAATTGGAGAAGCCAGAAAAGAATAATTTCCCATCTTGATAGAAACATCCGGAACCACCTTGTTAGCGCTCATGAGAGTGGCGGGCGAAACAACACGCAAAGCCTTACTCAAATATTCGGAATCAAAATCATGCTTGACGAAGAATGCTTTACTCATGAAAGAATGCGATGCACAAGAATCAAACAATACTTTTGCAGGGAAATCATTAATTGAGAGATTACCCATAATCACATCATTGAGCTGCTCTGCTTCAGCTGCATTCACCATATTCACTCTCGCGATCTTGGGATTATGCTTCACCATAGCATTGCTTGGAGGCTTGATAGGAGGAGGAGGCGGAAGACGCCGCTGGTTGCACTTGTGTGCATAGTGGCCCTTTTGACAACACTTGTGACAAGTCACCTCAGAAAGCGGACGAACATTGCCTGGAGGAGGAACAAGAACACCCTTGGATGCCTGGGATCTCTGCTGGAATCCTGGGTTGGGTGGGTGGGAAGAACCACGACCACTGAACTACTTCTGCTGCTGAGGAGGATGAAACGGAGGAGGATTAGGCACCCAATACTTCTGCTGCTTTGGAACCATCTGAGAGCCGGAAGAAGAAGAATATGAATCCCTTGAACGCTTCTTAAAGTTCTCCAACTTGAGCTGAGCTGCTTCAATCTTCAAAGCCATGTTATAGAACTGATCAAACTCACGAGGTTCTTGAATAAATAGGCCTGGCAGAAGCTCATCCTTGAGACCACCTCTGAACTGATAGACCTTAGCTTTGTCATCTGAAACATCTTGCTTGGCATAACGGGCTAGATTCTGGAACTCGACGTTGTACTGATAGAGAGACTTGCTTCCCTGCATCAGGTGCCTGAACTTCTCACGCATTTGTTCGACAAAGCTTGTTGGAATGTAATGAGCCCTGAAGTCACGACGAAAATCGTCCCAAGTAACAACACGATCGCCCCTGGAATCCTTGTACTGCTGCCACCAATCAGCTGCTTGACCCTTTAGCTGGAACGATTTAAACCTGACAAAGTCCTCTGGCCTGACATTGCTACACTCAAAATGCTTACTCATATCACGAAGCCAATCATCAGCATCTAGAGGCTGCTAACAACAGGTGAAAGTCTTGGGCTGGTTGGCAAGGAACTGATTGAGAGTCGCAAACTGTAGTTGATTCTGAAAATTGCCTTGAAAACCTTGCTGACCCTGCTCCCTTTCTTGCAATAGTCTGAGCAACATCTGAGTGTTCACATTGGTTGCGGCCATCACAGCTTTCCAAGCTTCTGGAGGAGGAGGCGGAGGAGGCGGTGGCGGGGGTGGCGGTGGAACATCAGTCTGCTCCTCACCACGACCCGGATTGTTGCGAGTTGGTGGAGCCATCCTGAAGATGGACAAAACGCATCAACACCTCATTGATAAGATGAATCATAAGCTGAATCACATGCTTGAAATAAATTGAACAAATAACAACATAGCCTTCCTACTGAAAAATTAGTAAGAATGCTTCTCCGATTATGTCAACATCATCAGAAATTAGAAGCCACTTGCAATAACACCAAAGTATTGAGCTAAGCGCTCGGACCAAATGTACATGCCCACATACATCTGAAGAAGATGATCCTAGATAACTACAAGATTTCCCACCTATGAACTTCCGAAAACTTTCTTGTTTATGCCATTCGGGTTGCGGACTCAGGAACCTACCCTAGGTAATCAGCTGCAACTGCATCCGCAACCTTCCACACCATAATTCAAGAAACTCCGCAAACTCTTCTAATCTCGAATCCTCGAACTCACAACGATACTAAACCATGGTGGTACCCCGAATGCCTCCCCAGTACTAGGTTACTCCGACCTTATCTCACCATGATAAGTATTGAAGTAATTCCGAACATTCTCCGTCCTAAGATATCAAGGAAGTTGAATGATAACGATGTGCCAACATTCCCTGGAGCTCGACTCTCCGAAAGAAATCAAGTCAGACAGGAGGCACCAAGACAGAACCCTGTCACATCGGCATCATATAGACTCCAAAATACCCGCGTGATCCTAAAAAAATTTTTGAGCGAGAAGAGGAGTAGAATCAAAATTTCCTAAGTCGAATACCTCACCAGAGCATAGAAGAGGAGTAACAAGAATCCTACTCTCCGATATAACTAGACTCAAAATAGTTTTACTAGACACGACTCGGACAAGTTCGAACAAGCAAAGGCGCCTATGGTCGTATGGCTCTGATAGCAACTTGTCATGCCCAAGATGCGCGCCTATGCATTTTAAGACACGAGGGCCTCGCAAGGGATAGAGGCGCATCTTGTTGTTAGCAAGTATAGTAACATTGCATCATACATTACAGAAGATATGAGTATACAAGTTGGCTTACACTCGCCACATGCTAAATTACAATTCCACTCAAAGTTCAATCATCAAGATGAAAACAGGGACTGGCTATGGACAAAATCAAACGATAAACAGATGCAAATGAAACTATCTCGCTGCCCCAAAGATCACGACCAGGTCCTCTACTCATCCGGATACGTCACGTACATCCTGCCTCTTTCCTCATCGTACTCCCACTAGAGCTGGGTAAGATCATCCTGCATGTACTCATCTGAACCTTTACCTGGAGTGTTGTAGTAAACTGTGAGCCACAGAGGACTCAGCTATCATGTGCCCGGATACCGAGACTATTCAAGCTTAAAGGTTGGGAAGGGGTAGTGTTTAGTTTGCAGCAGCACTAAGCATATATGGTGGCTAGCTTACGCAACATGAAATAAATATGAGTGGCCTACGAAGAACGATCGAATCTAGCACGATCCCTATGAGATCCTGAACACTTACTTACGTCAATCATAACCCCACCGTGTTCTCTCTCGGATCATGTTCACGAGAAGAGACGATCATGGTTACTCACACAGTTGGTGTATTTTAATTTGAGTTTAGTTCACGTTTACTATAACCAGGTGTTAAACAAATATCCAAGTTGCCACATAACTGCGGGCATGGCTTTCCAAAAGATTTAACCCTGCAGGGGAGCTCCAACTAATCCAATACAAAATTAACCACACTCCATGGGAATGCCTCGACCGCGGATCTCGCGATCATCATAGGTAATTCCAAAGGAAGTCCAACACCTCGAGTCAACCCGAAGAAAGTCAGACTCCACATGCAAGACACTCGATAAAGTTAAAACAAATCCAGCAAGACCACCCGACTTGTCGACGAACCCGATAAGAGCCGCGTATCTCGTCCTCAGGACACAACGGATAAGCGACGCGTACGGAGGCCTGATAGAAATCTCCCAAGTTGCCCTGGGTTGGCCCCGCACAGTGCTCTAGTTTGGACCAACACTCATGAGCAGCACTGGCCCGGGGGTTGATTAAATTATCCACGGGTTTGCAAGACCCTATGCAATTATATTATGTTGTTAAGCAAAACTAGTACCAATGTTGGGTCTTGCCAGACAAGTTTTAATCTCAATGGACTGAACAAGGGGGTCCCCATAACAACCCCGAGCATGTTAGGAGCGAAAAGTATGGAAAACATAACACCGGTAACCAGGAACTAATGGCGGTAACAGCGAAACAAATCACTTAGCAAAAGGTCAAGCCTTCCACCAATACCAAGATATATATGTGCATTAAATTAAATAACAGAATTTATTGTGATATTCAACTCCATGTTATCACATGGAACAACCTGCACCGGCAACTAAGAACGCTATAAGAGGGGCTGAGCAGCGGTAACTTAGCCAGACAAAGGTTTGCTAGGATGTGGAAGTTAGAGGCTATCATGGCAACATGGGGGCTGATATCAAATGGTAGGTAGCCCCAATTGTAACGATAAAAGCGAGAAACTAGCAAGCAAAAATAGTATCGGGATCCGGGTACGATCATCTTGCATGTTGGTTCTTCAGTGGAACAAGTAGCGGGATCCTCGTAGTGGTACTCTCCTGGTTCCTCGTACTCAGTATCAACACTCGCATCTAACCAAGAGAAACAGCAACAATAAACATCCAACCAAGGTGCAATGCACAATCAAAATGATGCATGATTCATTTATGAAGAATTCTAATATGGCAGTCCAAAACTAGTCATGTTTCACGTGCAAATTTGTTTATACATGAAACTGGACAGAACCTCATGTTAAGTTATTTAGACATGCATGAACATGGAAAATATGGATGCATCATGCAAAATTGATAGAAATGCATATAAAGATCGCAAGAAACGGAGTTACGGTTCTCACGATACGCTCATGACAAGGTACGGAGGCAAAACACAAGGCAACCAAGACCTGGGCTACTTCTTGGCATTCCAAGGCAGCCACTGGATAGGTGATGAAAAATCAAACACAATAGACTCAAGAATCAATCAATTCCATGGAGCATAGCTCCCACAAGTCACAGAACAATAAAACACCAAATCTGCCACTAAACAGCAATGTAGCAACTTCTACAGATCACAACTAGAGCTACAGGAACCCTATAGCCACAAACAAGATATGGACAGAATCTACTCAACATATAATTCCATTCATCCAATTACATCACCAGCAAACGAGCCACACATCAACAAGCAAGAAGCAATCAAGTTGGCATGATGAATCAGTTTTTTGGGACTTAGTGAAAATCCCAGTTTTCTGGAATCTGAGTTAATAAAGCAGCAAGTTGACAGCACTGGTTAAATATGCTTGAGAGCTCCTATTGGCATGAAAATTAACAGGATGGTATAAGGCAATATCTACTACGAATAACTAGCACTGAGAATGCTCAAATTCCAAACATATCACTAGATACAACCCACTCTACATGGCAAAACAATAATAACAGATTTCCCAGACTTTGTCATATTTCAGGTTGGCAGGAAACAACATCATCATAGCAACTTAACGGCAAGGTAGCCACTGATCTGGTGACTTAGCATAGATAACAAAAATATCGGGATATTCCCATCAACTTTAACTACCACTTCCATGTTGGCAAGAACTTAAAACCATACATGGATTAAATCATATAAAATGGACAAAAGGGCATCACAGCATAAAAATGCAGTTTTGTGAAGTTGCCCCAAAGTCAAATCTGACTTCACAGATGCATTCTTGGGTTGATTCGACCCCAAATGCATTACTCATACCCCTATACTTGCTTGGAGCAGGAGGGAGATAAGGGGGGGTCGAAATGATCACCATAATGGCATGGATGACTTATGTCACTTGCCCACACTTATGTAAGAGGCCAAAATTGGCATGCCCTCTATTGGACACTTGATGGAAAAGGTAAAGAGGCATTAATAAGGTACTTAGGCATAGCATAGCATCAAGAACAAGAAAAGAAAACAAGCTAGGGGAGACATACATGCACATATACACATGAGAGCTCTCACATACACATAGATCTGCACATGCACAAGGTCTAGCATCCACTCACTTATTCATCTACACTAAACATAGAAGCAACATGCAATAAGAAACCCCCACACACCTACACATGCATATCTACTCATGGTCATCTACTCACATACCCGTACACATCACTCACAAGTGAGTGCATGTAGGACATACACACACAAACACAATGCATACCACCTCAAGCATGGGTGTATATAGGCACACATGCACTTTCATACATGTATGCCCACATACACATACACACACCTACACACTACACTCACTCACACACATATGTATGCATACATGTGTATATATACCATTTGGTACATACACACACCACCATACACATATGCACACCCACATGCACAACTCACATACATATGTATGTATGCATAGCATACACACACACTACCCCACTCACATGCACAAGCACCACATGGTGTAATCCACCCACACACACACACACATATAAACATGCATACATACTCTTAAGTATATACACATACACACTCAACACACATACACCTACACATGTGTATATATACCCTTAGGTATATATATACACACAAGCACATACACATGTAGATGCACTACACATACACAGATATAAGTGCACACATACATAGCAAGAGAGAGAGAAACAAAAGAAGAAGAAAAAGAAAAAAAGAAAACACACAAAAAAGGGAGGGGCTCGGGATCGAACCCGAGACCTCCTGGTCTCCTCTCATGCACCACACCACTACGCTATACGATCGATACTTAACATAGGAGGGTCCTCTGCTCTCTAATACACACACGCGAACACAGACCTCTGACGAAACTGAAGCGAAACAGGGCACCGGCGACAGCACTACGACGGCGTAATTCCGGTGATCTATGGCGAATCTGGCGACCCCAATTGCACTCACGCACGCGGGAACAAACAGGGACTCCATTCCTCTGCTCCCCTTGCGGAGAGGAGGAAGGAGGCAAGCAGCCGGAGCTCGTCTTGCGGTCAGCGGCGACAGAGCTACGGCGAGCAACTACGAGCTATGCGCGAGGGAAAAGGCAAACGGCGACCGACGGCTCACCTTGGGGGGAAGGCAACGACGAACCGGTCACGAAGGAGCCGACGGAGGGGAAGAAGAAGGCCGGAGACGACGGAGGGGAAGGAGACGGCGGAGAGGGGCTTGGCCGGAGGGGAGGAAGAAGAAGAAGGGCGCGGCCTTGGCATCCCTCGAGGATGTAGAGGACGTCGAGGAGGAAGATTGTGACAGCCCGAGACCGACGCTCTAGAAGATTCCCCTTTAGTTTCCATTTTCGGCATGTGTTCATCTGGTTGTCGCAATCATCATCGCGTCATCTGCATTGCATCATCTCTCATTTTCGAAAACTTACATTCGTTCGTAGTTGCCGGTTCTCTCCGTTCGTGCCGATGCCCGTTTCGAGACCAACCACACACGCACGTGCCCGCAGCACCGTGAAATAAAACCGTTTTTAAGCGCGCGCAAAATATTCTCGGATCAAGTTGAAACTTGTCGTGCGGTCTTGTTATAGCATAGGTAGATCGCATGTCGATTTTCGTCGTGTTCTGAGTTCGTTCGATGCCCCGTCGGTAATCCGTAGAAGTGAGGTTATCGGTAGTTTATGAGACGTTCGTCGGTCGTTTCTCGGTGTTTTAAATCTTCGTGTCACGGGTCACCGTCTTCCCTCTCATCTCCCCTTAGCCTGTCTACACAGCCTTCCGTAACCCCCCCCTCTCCGCTTCTGGACCGTCGGACTGACACCCGGCAGTCCGAAAACGGACATTGCCAGCTAACCCTAGCCTAAACCTATATATAGCCCTAGCCCCCTTGTTCCGCGTGCCAACCCTAGCCAGCCCTCTCCCTCTCCCTCCTCCAGCCTCCAGCCCGCCCGAGCCCATCTGGGCCCGTTCGAGCCCATCTGGGCCCATCCGTAGTTCTTCCCCGATCTGCCCGAGCTCTTCCGAGCTCCATCCATGGAGGCCGCAGCCCCATGGCCAGCTCGCCGGAGGCGCCCCTCCCCGTCGCCGGCCAGGCCCCCGCCGGAGCCGTCGCCGCCAGCCGCCGGACCTGTCGCTTCTCCCTCCCTTCCTCCTTTCCTTCTCCTCCTCTGCCCTCACCTCCCCCTCCTCCCGCAGGTTCCCATCCTTTAAAGAAAAAGAAAGAACTTTGAGTTAATTGAAGAACTAAATGAATAAAAAAGTAGGATAGGAGAAGATTGTTAGTATTCCTCGTTGTCTAATTATTTAGACACAATTTACCTCTTTCGTAATCCTATTTGCCGTAGT
This sequence comes from Hordeum marinum, assembly GCA_022496015.1. NCBI lineage: Eukaryota > Viridiplantae > Streptophyta > Magnoliopsida > Poales > Poaceae > Hordeum > Hordeum marinum. The sequence continues at coordinate 195,607,637 of CM039675.1, read as the reverse complement.
CGCCGCGGCTCGCGCCGGAGCTCCCTCGCCCCAGCCGCCGCCGGGCATGACCGGATCCGGGCCAGCGCCGCCCCGCCGCCGGATTCCCCCCGTCCCCAGCCTCCGCCGGCCGCCGTTGCCCCGCCGCCAGCCATCGCTGCGTCGCTCCCTCTGCTCGCTGCGGGAGCGAGGAGCACGACGGCTCGGCCCCGTTGACCGCTCCCGCTCCAGCGCATGTGGGCCGAGGCCCAGCTGCCCCAGCCGGCCAGCTCCCCTCTCCCCAGCCGGTCCAATAGGCCCAGGGTGAGCCCCCCCTTTCCTTTTATTTTATTTTAATTATTTCACATATCAAATCGTTGTCAAATAATATCCGAGCATCGTATCAAAATACTTTCAACATGAAACTTGTTTAGAAAATTGTGTAGATAACTATTATGCCAATTGCACCCATGCATGAAATTATTTAACATGTCATATTGCATATTTGCATTTAATTGCATTTTCATAATTAATTAACCGTGCATCGAGATTAATAAAAATCTCAAAGTAAAAATGTTCATCTCATTCGCATTGCATTTTCATGCATGATAATAATGTGGTCATGATGTTTGCATTTATTTTTGCATTGACGAATTGCTTTAACGTGGTTAGGCCTAATACCCGCATATTTAATTGTGATTAACTTTCTACATGAACCTAATCATATTATATATGTTTTCGGGGTAGAAAATCCATAGAAGTTATCTGTGCATTTAGTTTTGTCATTTGAGCATGTTTGAGTGCATGTCATTTTCACCGTGATGTCTTTTGTCATTTTCGTAGGAATTAATCCGGGCATGATATGAATTAATTTTCAACATGGAAGTTGCTCTTTGATATGTGTCCTAGCTCATGGACATTTTGTTTGTCATAGAAATGCATGTGTAGGTGTTGTTTTGCTGTTGTCTACTTGCTATAAAAATCTGTTATTTTGAGGGTCCAAAATATTTCTAACTCTGGAATCTGTTATATTTTGTTGCTGTCTTGCCATGTGATTTGCTAGTGATCTAGACCTCTTGTGTGATAGGTGTAATGGAGTTATTTGTTGTTGATATAGTACTTTAGTATGCTGTTAAGTTTCATGCCATTTCATGACCTGTAGAATATATTTTCACTGCTGTCAATATGCCTTCATGATAATAACTGTACTGTCTAAAACTGCTATTTTCACTAAGTCTGAAACTGTTATTAAGTTGCCTTCTTGTGAGCTTCCTACCTAGTGATTCATGCATGTTTTGAATATGATATGTGAAGATGAAATGAAGTAGGTGTTGCATGCTATTGCCCCATGCTTGGTTTGTGCATTTTGGAGTCTTGTAGATTGTTGTTTTCATAAGTTCAAATGCTATGTTGCTGTTTTTGGCAGATTTCAACTAAAACTTGTTTTGTTGATTGTGGTTGAACAGTAGCTCCGTTTTGAGCGTTCCATATATGAAACTTGCTTAGAATCTCATGTAGTTTCATAATAACTTGTTGCATTCATGATTTGAGATGTTTGTGATTGCATATCCCATGCATTTGCATTCATGACATGTGCATCTTGTATTGCTCATATCTTTTGAACCGTAGCTCCGTTTGAGATGTTCTATATATGTAAATCGACTAGAATAATGTGTGGAATAACATGGTATGCTTTATTCTGCTGTTTAACAAACATAAATTGTGTTTAGATCAGATCTGGACCAAATTCATAATTAACATATGGGGTCATTTCCGAAGTGCTATAAGTTGTTTCCGACCTCATTTAAGATGCCTAGATAGCTAGTTTACCTATGCTTCACCTCTTGCCATGTTTAACAACATTTAATATTGTCGTGTACCTAACGAGAGTGAACTAAATAACTCGAATGTGGAGTTTTGTCAATATGTAACTCGTTGCATATTGAGCTTCACTTTAATGTGTAGAAGTTGTTTGTAGTTAATTGCCTTGCATTGCATATTTAACCAGACATGCATCATGTTTGTGGTGCATCGTGTTTTGCATATGTTGTGGTGTATCTTGTGTTGATTGTTTGTTTCGGATTGCTTCTTCTCGATAGAGTTCCGAAAGCATTCGGAGTGTGAGGATTCGTTCGACTACGTTGGTTCGTCTTCTTCATGGATTCGTTCTTCTTTCGAGCGGGATCTCAGGCAAGATGACACATTTCCCTAGATACCACTACTATCATTGTCATGCTAGTTGTCTCGTCTTTTATCGTTATGTCTCGCTACCTACCACTTGTCTGATAAGCCTCCCCACATTGCCATGAAAAGCCTCTAACCCCTCCATGTCCCAGCAAACCTTTGTTTGGCTATGTTACCGCTTGCTCAGCCCTTCTTATAGCATTTCTAGTTGCAGGTGCAAATGCTTCCATGTGTCAACATGGACCTTCTTTTGTTATATCACAATATTGCTGCTATTTAATATAATGCACATATACACTTGGTAAAGAGTGGAAGGCTTGGCCTTTTGCTCGGTGTTTTGTTCCACTCTTGCCGCCCTTAGTTACTTGTGAACCGGTGTTATGTTCCATAAATGAGCGCTCCTAACATGCTCGGGGTTGTTTTGGGGACCCCCTTGATTTTCGGGTTAGATAAAAACTTGTCTGGCAAGGCCCAACATTGGTACTACATTTGCCTAATAATTAATGAACTTGCATAGGGACCCGCCGGCACCCATGGACAATTTTAATCAACCCCCGGGCCAGTGCTCGTCATGAGTGTTGGTCCAAACTAGAGCACTATGCGGGGCCAACCCAGGGCAACTTGGGAGATTTCTATCAGGCCACTGTACGTGTCACTTATCCGTCGTGTCCTGAGAACGAGATACGCGGCTCCTATCGGGATTGTCGACACGTCGGGAGGCCTTACTGGATTTGTTTTACCTTTCTCGAACGTCTTGAGTGAGGAACTCTGATTTTCCTCGGGTTATCCCGAGGTGTTGGATTTCCTTTGGAATTTCCTAGGAAGATCACGAGATCCGTGGTAGAGGTTATTCCCGCTGAGTGTGGTTAATTTGTGATGGACGAGTTGGAGCACCCCTGCAAGGTTTAATCTTTTCTAGAAGCCGTGCCCGCGGTTATGTGGAAAACTTGGATACTTTCTTTAACACCCGGTCATAGCAAACTTGAAGTAAACTCTAATAAAATACACCAACCGTGTGTGTAACCGTGACTGTCTCTTCTCGTGAGTCCTTATCCGAAAGAGAACACGGTGGGGTTATGTTTGACGTAAGTAGGTGTTCAGGATCAGTTAGTGATCATTACTAGTGCACGTCCGTTATGCGTAGACCACCATACTTTACTTTCTGTTCTCGTAAGTTAGCCACTCATATAAATGCTTAGTCGCTTGCTGCTGCCTCACCACTTAACCATACCTTACCTATTAAGCTTTAATAGTCTTGATACCCCTGGAAATGAGATTGCTGAGTCCCTGTGGCTCACAGATTACTACAATAACAGTTGCAGCTACAGGTAATGCTATGATTTGACGTGAGCGCGTTGCTTGATTTGACTTGGAGTTCTTCTTCTTCTTCTTCTTCAATCTTGGATGGGTTCCAGGCGGCAGCCTGGGATAGCAAGGGTGGATATCATTTTGTCGTTTGATTTCGTCCGTAGTCAGACCCTGCTCTTATGTATGATGTTTGAGATGTTATTGTATTGTTGTGCCTCTGATGTAGCTTGTGGCGAGTGTAAGCCATTTCATATACTCATCTCTTCTGTACATGTGCTTGTAATGATATCCATTCTTGCGAACGCATCGAGATGCGCTTCTATCCCTGTTGAGGCCCTCGTGCCAAATAAGGATAGGACCGCATCTTGGGCGTGACAAAGATGGCGAGGCACGACCCCAACGACCTCCTGCTCGAATGGCTCGCCGGAGAAGCTCCCACAGCGGCAAGCACTCCTCTGAACCTCACTGCACACACTCTCTGGAACCTCTGAATTTTAGCTTGCCGGGGACAGGAGAGAAGGAGAGAAGGGGGGCAGCGGCGCGAGGAGGGAGAGGAACCCTAGGGGGAACGGCACGCACGCCGAGGGGACTATAAAGGTGACGGGGCAGACGGCGACGGCGACGGAAAAGCGACGCGGAGCTTTGCCTCTCTCTCTCTGAACTGACGGAGGGGTAAACGGGAGCAGGTAGCCGTCCTGCTCACCTGGGCTGGGCCGCGAGCCCACTATTCTCTCTCTCACACACAAACAAAATAGAGGGAAAAAACAACAGGTTTTTAAATAAAAACTCACAACCACTCAAAACAAAACCCCAGGAAAAAGAAAAGGCTTTTTTTAGAGAAAACAAAAATATTTTGGTGAAAGAAATAAAGAGCCCTATTTAATAAAAATATTAAGTTAATTTAAAGAGCAAGTAATTTTTAATATTTGATAAAAGGGCAGCCCCTGTTATTTTAAAACACAAGGCAACCAAACTACAAACATCAAAACTAACATACCCACAAATCATAAAACACATGGGGCCACCTCATGAACATTTTTAAACATTTTAAAAAGATAATTAAATCTGCTCATAAAATTAATATGAAGAGAGGGGGGAAAGATAGGAGGTGATGTTGAAAGAGAAAAGAGAGGGGAAGAAGAAGAGGAGATGCACACATGGATCCAACCACACACAACACCTCCCACACCACATATCAAACACACTCACCACCACACATCATAGCAAGACACGTAAAAACCAACAAGCATGCAAAATGAATGATATGATGGATGAGATGATGCATGAATGCAAACACACATGAATGACAAGATGCAATCATACATCTCATAAGGTCATGACCAGGTTCATACATGGGTTACATGCCAAATAAGATAGGGACAACACTTGGGCTGTCACACGTGCCTCTTACAATCCATGCCACCGGTATTTGAGGTCCGACAGTCTCACCTGTTGCAAGTTATTGTCAGCTTGTGGTAATATGTCACGCCATTGATTGATACTATAAGTAGTAGTAGCGTCAGTGAATAGTGTCACGCCACCAGTAATCGGACCAGTCCGTTTAAATTTTATTTTATTTTGAATCAATTACTGGTGGCGTGAGTGAATAGTACCACGTCAGTAGTAACCAAATTTCTGAAATTTTTGCCCATGCCACCGATAAAATTATAAAGCAATAATAATAAAATTATAGCTGAATAAGGCCGAAATGGCCACGAGGCCCTCTCCTCCCCTCGTCTCCTACCCCATACAGTCGCTGTCCCATCACGCCTAGCTCCCCGCCGGCTGATTCCGGCGACTCCGCCGCTGCCCAACACACTCCCGTGCTCACAACGCTCCACCATGTTCGTCCCGGTATCATTCTAGATTCTGCTCTCGCGGCCTAGAAAGCCCACTCACAACCCTCCCCCGCGACTAGGGTTTCGGGCTGCAGTGTCCCATCTGGCGACTCTGCCTTCGGGATGGATGGTGCTTCGTTCTACGACCATAGACATGGAGGCTTCCTCGCTCCTCGTCAAGGTATGCTCACGCACTTCTCCTCTTTGATCTGATTTCATCCCCTTCCCTGATGCGTGTTCGCTTTCCTTGCCTTTCCCACACAGATGTGATGGTGGAGGTGCCTCTGCTTGACGCCATGGACGGAGGCCACATCCATGGACCCTAGTGCGTGCATCTCATCTATTTTCTCCTCCCTCTTTTCTGGATTTACCGCTAATTAGTGGTTTTTCCTCTTGTTTTCTGCAAGCAGGATGACAGTGCTGGCTGTGTGCAGGCCATCGAGGTGATGGTGAGCACTAGCATGGTGCATGCTGCTCTTCTCCTCCTTGATTTGGTTCACCACATGCGCAGCAACAGCTTAGGTCCATCTTCTCCCTCTATGCTTATCCTATGATGTGGCACAAAATAAAATTCAGATTCAACACTTCACTTGTTGGAGTAGGTCTGAAGGTTCAGTTCGTGTGTTTTGCTAAATTATTACAGTTAACAACATACTGATCCAATCAAAGTTTTTTTAGAATCACAGTACGTAATTGAACATAAGTTTATTGTGAGGTCACCCTAGGGGTGAACTAACATGAAATGATCGGTGTAAAGAAAATACATTCAACTCCCATCTGTACGACCATGAACATCCAAAGCGCAAATCCTACAGTTCAAAACACTAATGGCCTGAGAAGGTTCGATTAGTGTGCAGTTATAATGTCTAAATTAGTGTGCAAAATCTTATATTAGCAGCAGGTAAATAGTTTTGTTCCCATCATTTCTGTTGATTAACATGGGAATTCAAGGATTAAAAATTAACCTATGCATGTCGCATCCGCGGGTTAAATTAACGATATCCGATGCCTCTTCATTCCTTGATTCTTTTTGAAAACAACATAGACCAATAGGTGTGTATTGCAAAAATATGAAATTATTAAGGGCTCGTCTGGCTATTTTATACACTAATTGAGTTTTATGTGCATTTAATGTACATAATTCAAATTAGAACTACAGTCGCAAGGTCTATATTGGCTCGGGCCTTGTCATATAGCACAAATATGTTGTGGTATTTTTTGTGTTCATGTTGAGAGAATGGGCAAACATCGTTAATAGTCAACGAAGGCATTTTGGAACAAAAAGTTGTCATGCTACCATCGCAAACGGGCGTATTATTTATAAATCATGGACGTTTTACGGACCATTTACGTGTTGTCACATGTCGCTCTTTGTATTTGCTAGGAGTTAGCATGCAGACAGGTGCTTGAGTTGACAGGAGGCGTGCGAGCAGTCTTCCGCATGCTTATCGGGGAGGCGTGTCCATCATCACAAACCTTTTAGATTGAATAACTATATGGAGACAGAGGGCAATGGTTCCTTTGCTACTAAGCCAAGTCAAATTCTGGCACGAAAGATTTTTGTCATTGTGTCATCGCAAACGTGTTTGTGTATGCTGACCCGTGTCCTTAGCACAGACAATGAGTTTAGATTTGCATGTGTCATATTGCATAAATTATCATTGGTCAAATTGGAAACATTGGCATTTATTGATCTAGTAACATTGACATTTAACATGATTGTAACACTGACATTTGTCAAATTTTGCAGGAACAAAATCATTATGACGCTGCAATTTTGCAAGTAAAATTTAGTAAACATAGATTTCATTCAGTGGTCTCTGTACAAAGCAGTTTAACTCGACAGCTGAACCGAACAAACTTTTTCCCAATTGTTGCCAACCACGTACTGAAATAGCTAGTTCAACTATATATACTAGCTAATTTAAAGTACATGGTACAGTTCAACCATATCTAGTTCGATGAACTGAACAAAATAGCCCCTAAATACTACTACGGAGGGGATTTGTACTACTTGTAGCAGCCTCTCTTATGCTGAGCGCATTCAATAAGAGGCAAAGGAGGAGGAGCCTACTAACACGATGGAAGAGTCAAATTTGTTGCCTGTCGCTGCTTCCCTCCGCCGCTCCTGACGCACCTCCTCGAAGCGGTGGGACTCGGTGTAGATCTCCTCATTCCGCGCCACGATTACGACGTCTTCTACAACCACAGTGGCGGTAAGCCTCTTAGCATGCTTGACCTGGTGCTCCTCCTCATGTAGGAAGTTGATGTAGGGTGCAAGGCCGTCGACGCAAAAGCTGAGCGGTTGGGTTTCAGAGGCGACCTCTGCTCTCGCCTTTGAGACATGGTGATGGAGCGGGTGATGGCCCCGGCGACTGATGGTGGGGTGGCTGCCAAGGCGGACGATGGTGTGGTGGTAGCCAAGGTGGCCATTGGTGGGGTGGAGATAACGACAATGGTCAATGGGTTGGCGGGCTTCACGTGCTCGTCTAGCACTATTGCCTCGTCACAAGTGCTTCACATGTGCTTACGAGCATTTTGCCAGGTTTTCAATAGCCCGGACTATAGGTTCGCAATGGTGGACATCACCAACGATCTAAAGGGGCTCAAGACTTCAGTCTTGCTAGAAGTTTTTCAACATCCAAGGTCAGTACAGGGTCTGGGGCGGCAAGAAGAAGGAGCAAAACGAATCCTTGATTGACCTCGTCGTGACCATCATTAACCCCTACTACAAACACATGAAGGCTGAGTGCGACAAGGATAAGGCTGTCTAGAACAAGGCCTGGGTGAATGAACTGGATGCAGAACACATCAAGTACATAGCCGAGGACGCATACACAAGCTACGAGATGTACAGGAGGGTCATTGACATGAGGAAGTGCCTCCTTACTGCAGATGGCGAGGGATAGCCATAAGTAGAGTTATGGCGGCAATCGCCGTTAGAAGAACAATATGATTTGAGGATCGTCTACTTGTTGTGAATTTATATTCAAGAATGTACATGTGTTGTGTAGTCACTTATGTAATTGGATGTTCAAGTTGGTTGTGCAAACAGAGCAAATCTCATCTCATAAACTTGTTTAGCAGCATTGGTCTGCCCATAATGCACACAGCTGGTCTGGATGAATCGTTTGGATTATTATTGGTCTTCCCACACAATTTGAATAAATGAACTGTTTACTAGGTATCACACACAACTTCTTATGCTAACTCGTTTGTGTCCTGTTGGATCAGCACAAATAGTTTATCCGAGTGAACTGTATGTCATACTTTGCAAACATATGTATTTTGTTAACTGTTTGTGTTACTTGTCTAATCGAAAATAGTTCATAACAACCAACTATATGACACATATCGCACACGTAAGTCTTATAAATCATATTTGATGGGTCCTCCATTGCACACAATTCTCCTTATTGGCTTTGGATCTAGAACTATACCATTTGTGATTGATGGATCACACACAGGCTGGTCGAAGGGTCTCTGATTACTGTGTCGTCTTTGGACCTTCCTGTCATAGTGAAGGCTAGAGGATGTAGGGCTTTGCGGGTGGTAAGGGCTCCTAAGGCGCGTTGGTCAGAATGCCCCCTTTTGACATGCAAGCGGCTCGTGCCAAGGAGGAAACAGAGATGCCCAACAGGATAACAAGGGAGAAAATCTCAAGAGGCTACAATGAATTCGCAAAGTGTTTAGACTTAGCTTCCTTCGGAGCCCGATGCTTGGCACACAATGACTCGTGAGGTAGATGTCTCACGAGGCTTGGACCCGCGAGACCTTCGTTGTTACTTAGCAATGGCCGCCATTGTAATTAGCTTCATGAGGATGTGCTCGTGAAGTCCCTTGAGCCTTTATACATGTGGCAGTAACACACCAACAAATGGTCAAGCCATGCATGCTTACTAATTCACTTGTGGGTTTCACACGAGGAGACAAGCCATGAAGGACCTTGGTAAGGTGACGTGGATGAGAGCAAGCCCGTGAGCCAGAGCTCAGTCACTTGGGTTTTGGGGCGCTTCTAGGACTGACCCAAGCACAAGCATCGTGTCCAGCCCCCCGTCATGTGAAACGCAGAAGGTAAATCGCGAGCGCTAACATGTCTCGGAGCCACAAGACAATACTTACCAAATACACAACATACTTGAAGAAACATAAGATTTACTACTCCATGGAAGAGTTCATTACACAACCAAAAGAGGCAGTGTTGCGATGCTAGACACGGGTCAACTTGAGGCTGTGGCCGAGAGGCGCCTCTCAAATGATGACAAAAACGTTGTCGTGATAGTCATGGGTCAGCCTAAGGTTGATGCAGCTAAAAAGTGCCCTCATGTCAAAAATCTACCATGACTGAGCATGCGGCCCTAGTGGATCATGGACGGGGAGCTCATGAGGCCTCGGGCGACGCATGTAGAGAGTTCCGGGGTGTGTACAATCCCGAGTTGTTCTGTACTCCATGAGGTCACGGATAGACCCTCCGGAGATGTTGGATGTTCCATGTGTTCGTACCGGGACACCCTCCTCCTTATCCAGTCGTGACGCGCAAGGCCGGGAAACATGGACGACCCTGTATGGGCCTTCGAACATGGGCGAGATCTTGTGGAGTCCTTCTTTGGAATGGATTAATTGCAGGACAAGGTCGCCAACTTCAAGGCTTTAAGGGCGCATGCTATGGTTGTGGTAGCGAGACAATGCGTGTTGATTATACCGAGCTGCACAAAGGGCACCTTCGCAATGTTCTTCCTCGAGGAGGAGCATATCAGCTTCCCGCAGGCTGGCCTGGTTGTGTTCGTTGAAGGCCAAGACCTTAGGGGACCCATGCTTGATCTTAGCGGGAAAGACCGCTTTCTCCCCATGGACGAGTAAGAAGGGAGTTTCACCGGTAGGCTTGGTCGCTATTGTGCGTATCAACCATAGCACGGACGGGTGTTGGTTGAGCTAGGCTCTTGATGAACTTGCCACCAGACTATGCTGGGATGGATCAAATAGGCTACACTTCCGCCACTTGGTGAACCTATCGACTACGACATAGATACATCAGTAGCCTCCAGCTACGCGCGGGAAAGGACCCAGAATGTCCAGCCCCCAGACCATGAAGGGCCACGTGAGGGGGATGGTCTAGAGCCATTATGCTGGTTTACGAGTCTGCTTGGCATGGAACTGGCAGGCTTCGCAGGAGCAGACCAGCTCATTGGCATCTTCAAGTGATGTAGGCTAGTAGAAACCGCTGCAAAAATCCTTGCTAGAAGGGTGCACGATGAGAGTGATGGCTGTAGTCTCCATCGTGGATGTCAGCAAGCAGTTCACGACCTTGCTGCTCAGAAATGCCGCACCGTGTCGTGTCATTGAGTTGTCTCCTATTGAGATCTCCATCCATGAGTGAATAGGATGCCGCTTGGCAGGCCACATGCTCGGCCTCGACTTTTCTACTCAGAGAGTGCCATTCTCCAAGTGGATCCTGAACTTTGTGGCCCAGCTCTCCTCCTGAGGCTCGAGCGCTAGCAGGAGGTGAGCACCTGAGGGTGGGCCGCAGTTGGGTGCGCCTGTGGAAGGCGCAGGGGTCGGATCCTCTTGAGGTACCATGGTGTTGATAGCTGGTGGCGTGGCAAGCGGCTTCAGGAGCCGCTCCTCGAAGATGCCCGGGTCTTGAAGCTCGTGGCGAGATGCTCTCTTGGAGATACCATTGGCCTCCTCGTTGCAGCTACGGGGGATGTGACAAGTTCCATGCCGAGGAAGTGCTTCTCAATCTTGGGCACCTCCTCGAGGTAGGCGAACATGTGATCATCCTTCGGTTTGTAGCTCTTGTTGGAGAAGTTGACGAGAATTTATGAGTCAACCTTGATGAGACCCCCCTTGACACCGAGCGCGATGGCGGCCTTGAGTCCAGTGATGAGGCCCTCGTATTCAGCAATGCTTCTAGAGACCTTGACGTTATGCTTGAAGTAGAGCTACAGTGTATAGTACAACTTTTCCCAAGTAGGCGAGGTTAGCATCACATCAGCACCCGCGCCATGTCGGGAGAACGCTCGTTGAAGTGAATGGTCCAACCATCAGGCGCATCTTTCCCAAGTAGGAGGGACTCTGCCTCGCAAGGATCATCTTGATGTAGGTCTGTCCATTCTTCCATGAAGTCATCTAGAGTTGCCGCCTTGATCGTCCTTGTAGCAAGGAACTCTAGCTCGAAGGGTTGCAATTCTATATTCCATTTTGGGACACGGCCCATAGCTTTGGGTTGCGAAGTATCTTCTCCAAGGGGTACGTCGTGATCAACTTTGACGGGATGGCCTTGAAAGTAGTGTCACAACTTCCTGGAGGCGATGAGGAGCGCGAATAGTAACTTCTATTGGATGGGGTATTGCTCGCACGCATCGCCTAGCACCGTGCTCACAAAGTCGACAAGATGCTCAACGAAGCGTCAGGTTGTAGTGATCACACCTTGGGCTTTAAAAAGCTCATCGGGTGGCTCTTCGGGGATCTCTTGAGGGGGTGCCTTCGCAGGCACAGTTATGGCCTCACGAGGCTCTGACGGGTCCTTGGGAGGCATGGGTTTAGGAGGCTTGGGCGGCTCAAGAGGCTCGAGAGGCTTGGCAGACTTGAGAGGCTCAGGAGGCTCAAGAGGCAGTAGCCTTCTTCCTTATAGGGACTTGCTCCTCTCGCTCCACCACCAGGGCTGCACTGGCCTTTTGGGGGTGGCTTCCAAAAACAAGCGCAAGGGCTCGCGAGGTCGCGGGGCAAGCATGACGGGAGGGCTCCTCAAATACCTCTTGAGGTCTTCGAGAGCTGCATCGGCTTTAGGGGTCAACTTGAAGGGACCTATCCTCTTTAGGATTTTTAAGAAAGGCTTAGCCCTCCCGCCAAACTTGGAGATGAAGCGCCCGATCGATGCCTCACATCCGGTCAGCTTCCACATTTACTTGAGCTAGCACGGAGGTTGGATCTTATCGATGGCTTGGATCTTCTCAGGGTTAGCCTCAGTGCAATGGTGGGAGACCAGGAATCCAAGGAGCTTGCCTGAGGGGAGTCCGAAGACGCACTTGATAGGGTTGAGCTTAAGGTTGATCTTGTGCAAGTTGGAGAAGGTCTCCTCGAGGTCCGTGATGAGGAAATCCTTTTTGCACGTCTTGATAACGATGTCATTGACGTAGGCCTCCGTTTTCCTTCCCATCTGACGCCCAAACCATTATTCATCAATCTCCGGAAGGTGGCTCCTCCACTCTTCAGGCCAAAGGGCAGGCAGCTGTAGCCTTCCACTCCGCAAGGAGTAAGGAACACGATCTTCTCCTCATCTTCCTTGGACATCTTGATCTAGTGGTAGCTTGAAAAGGCGTCGAGGGAGCAAAACAGCTTACACCCGGCTATGGAGTCCATGATCTGATTAACGAGGCTGCAATGGGAAGTGGTCATTAGGGCGGGTTTTTTAGATTAGTGAAGTTAAGGCACGTCCACTGTGCTTCTAGACCACAACGGGGTTGGCAACCCACTCGGGGTGGAGTACCTCGCAGACGAAGTATGCCTCCTAAATCTTCTTTGTCTCTCGAATGATGAACTTATGTTTATCTATCACCTTGCATCGTATATTTTGCTTCACATGCTAGATGATGCTTGATCACCTCCCTTGCCACTCTAGGCATATCTGATAGTGTTCATGGGAACATATCATAATTTGCCCATAGGAAGGTGGGTCCGAAGCTACTACCATCCAGCGACACTTTCATGGTTTCTACATTGTCATGAGAGAACATTGGCTTCTTCTTGGACGGTACAGGATCGTTGTCTTTCTCGTCAGCGGGATGGGCGATGGCGGCAGCCTCATAGGCGCACTCGAGGGTGCGCACCGCATCCTTCTCATTGCAGCGGATGGTGATGGTGTCGTTGGAGCCAGGAAGCTTAACGATGTTGTAGGCTTGGTGAGTTACTGCTATGAACTTGGCAAGCACAGGGTAGCCCAAGATGGCGTTTTAGGGCAGGCTGATGTGCGCCACCTCGATGTTGATGAGCTCGGTGCGGTAGTTCTTGCGGTTTCCAAAGATAATAGGGAGACACACTTGCCCCAGGGGCAGTGTGGAGCGATCTGTCACGCCTGAGAATGGCCTCATGGGCATGAGGCGCTCGTAGGGCACCTAGAATACCTCGAAAATCTCCACGAAAAGCATGTTGAGGCCCGCACCACCGTCGATGAGAGTCTTGATGACTGCAACGTTGTTGATGGTGGGTCTGCACATCAGAGGAATGGTCTCGACAAACGTTGTGGACTTTGGGTGGTTGGTGGAGTCGAAGGAGATAGGGAACTACGACAACTTGAGATTCCTGGCGACGTCGACCCCGGGAAGTGCAACATTAACCTCCCGAGAGAACTTCTTGAAGAGGCAGTTTGAGGTAGGACCCTGAGATCCACCAAGGATGCACGCCACCTCTCGAGGATCCTGGAAGCTCCCAATGTCTTCATCAGGTAGATTGTCCCTGTTGATGCGAGGAGGGGTGGCATTGACTTGAGGGGAGGGCAAGCTGGGGCTGACCCGCGAGCCCTGCTGAAAGTTGTTGTTGATGTTTTAGTCGTTTTCGTTGTTTCGGTCACTCCAGTGGCCATCGCCGCGGTCGGCTCCGTGGCCACCACCGCGGCCGTTGTGTACGTAGTATCTTCCTTGCAGGTCACGCTGGAGAATCCTGAGCTCGTGACAGTCCTCGGTGCGACGAGTGTTCCTGTTCTGGCAGGCACACACAGGCCGTCCATCCTTCCTGGGCGGAAGCTCATCATGATCGCACCCAAGCTTCTGTTTCGCCGTTTCAGGCTCGGCCGCAAGCACATAGGAGACCTTGTGCTTGATGTCTTTGTTCTTGGTCTTGGCAGCATCAAGGGCCGTGTCTTGATCGTTGTGGGCAAAGACGTGGCCCTGTTCTCCCTTGGCGGATCGGTCAGCGAGGTCGAACAATGCAGCGACGGAGTCAAGCTTGTTGTTGATGGAGAGCTTCTCGCGCCTCTTGACATCTGTGATGGCCATAGAGAATGCGGAGACGATTGCAGCGTCGTAAGCACGCGAGATCTTGTTGTGCACCTGACTGAACCGATGGATGTACTCGCGAAGTGTCTCGCGAGGCTGCTGGCGCATGGCATGCAAGTCGTTGATGGTGAGCCAACTCTCATAAGTGCCCTTGAAGTTGGAGACGAACTGCGTCCATAGCTCAAACCACGAAGAGGTGGAACTCTTGGTGAGGTTCATCAGCAACGAGCATGCCGCATTTTTTTAGGGCAATGGGGTACAAGTTGGCCATAACCTTGTCGTCACCGCCAACGTCCTCGATGCCGATGGCGTAGAGCTGCAGGAACTCCATGGGGTTGGGGGAGTCGTCATAGCGAGGAGGTAGCTCCGGCTTGAAGGGCGTACTCGCCACCATACGGTGCAACTTAGGAGTGAGGGATCGACAACTCCCGCTGTTGGATGGGGCACCACCGGAGAAAGCGACACGGTTATGGCGCCCGACAGCGGCAACATCCTAGAGGGTGCAGTTCTGGTGCTCGCGCTGCCACTTGAGAATTACACGCACGTCTGGGGCCACGCGATGGGTGATGTGGCAGCTCGGATCTGCCCGAGGTGGGAAAGAAGCTCTATGTGATGGATCCAGAGCACACGCACCACGACGATGACATCATCGAGCGACAGCGGAGGAGGAGGCATGTCCTGTCCTGCCATCGCGGCCTGCAATGGGGGAGGAGGAGGCAGGGAGTTGGTGAAGGCTAGGACGTCTCAGGCGGTGTCGACGAGCTCGATGATGCGCGCAAGCTAGGCATGATAGCCGGGTGGAGTCAGGCGATAGCTGAGTAGCTGTTGCACCATGCGGAGCACGACCTGCGGAGCCGGCACGACGCGTCCACTATGAAAGGACTCACTTGTGGTGTGCGCAGACGGATGATTCCCCTGCACATAGGGCAGGGCGAAGGAGGCTTGCGCCTCCCCGATAGGGGGGCTCGGTGACAGCACAATGACCCCGGTTGCATTCGGTATTGATGACGAGCTCGGTGCGGACCATCTGATCCCGACGCGTGGCCCTCTCGTGGGGCACCTCATCCATGTCGATGTGTAGCGGAGGCAAAGATGAAGATGCGAAGGCAGCTCCCCTACTTGACACCCCAAATGTCTGGGATTGGTTTTGCGCCTATGGGGAAACCTCTCAAGAACCCCATTCAAACACTTGGGAGATGGATGTACCTACAACCTCGCCTTGACTACGACCAAGACACGAATGCAGAGCACAAGAAGGACACCTGATTTTATTGAGGTTCAGGCCACCATGTGGTGTAAAACCCTACTCTTACATTGTGTGTTTGTTTCTCTGTTGGGTTGCACAAGTGTTACAAGCTACGAGGAAAAAAGAAAAGCTCTCCCCTTTATCCCTCTCGAATGGGAGCTCAATCGTCCATCCTTATCTATGGTGGGCGTCTGCCCCTTTTATCCTTGCCATGGGCCTCTCTTCCCACAAATTTGTGGGAAACGGGCATCCACATGGCCGAAATTCGAAAGGGGACAAACGCGTAGCCTTCCTTGATATAGTTGGTCTTCATCCTGCCAACAGAGTCGTCCATGACACGCTCGCAAGATAGCTGGTGACGTCCGTCTTCGCGACCGGTGTCACATTGGTCTTCATGCACCAAACAAGTAAGTGTTGGGATTAGCCTTTCCGGGGGATAGCTGCTCGCTACCCTTTTATCATAAAGGGGAAAGATTATTCTGTGGTGCCCGTTGGCACCGTCCTTACATCCTCTAGTGGCGTTGTACATCAGTGATGTGGTGGACGAACCATTGCATGGCCACTGTTGAACTGCCCCTCCAAGAGGAGGGCTTCGTGGGAAGAAGCCTCATGAGGGAGACCTCATGAGGCCTCCCTCTGCTGGTCGACGAACGTTCGGTGGGTCCCTCTTAGAGAGAGGTGTCTTCCCGGAGCTGGGGGCTCACTGGAGGGCCTCCAGAGTCTTGCAATGGTCTAGATGTCGCACTGGGACTTGTTCGCACAATCGAATGAGCCGACAGTAGATGGGTCGTGGCACCCTGGTTCCACTGGACTAACAGTAGTAAACACACTCATGGATCCAACCATCGTCAAACATTTCCTTTGGTCATGATTCAAAGATTAGAAATCTATGTTAGCTATACTAGGAACTCACCAGAGAGACCACTATTCAGCATGGGTTGACTTACGGTCTGTCGAGGCTTCCTTGAAAAACTCTCATATATCAAGGTGTATATGTTGGGCACTCTCTCACGCTGATATGGTGGTTTATATATGTGGTGGACACTCCCTAAGAATATGTAACGACCCGACTCAAAATGAGTCAAACCTCTGTGTGTTCTGTGCCATCCCTGGATCAGTATGCTGGTACACACAGTACATCAATGTATATATCAAAGTGCAATCACATGTAAATAACGTAAAACCGATATATACCTCGAAATCCCAGCGGAAACAGTCAACGGGAGTGGAGTCCCAATAACACCAACGGCAGGTTGAGTGCAGACCGTAACCCAGAATCGTACTCTTACTCGTCGTAGAACTTATCTCCAACATAAGACGTTGCAGCCGTGTAGGTCAGTACATTGAATGTACCAGCAAGATCACCATAGCATAACAGAAGATAAACACTATTATATATGTAGTAAGGCTTTGTGGCTCTGTGTCTGAGTTTTTGCATAAAAGCTGATTTTATTTTGTTTTCCTACAACAACGGAATATCATGAGTTTTCACTACAGAGTTATCTACCATGACATGGTTCCACCTACCGATGTCTTAATGCCCACAAATATCATAAGTTGCCCACAATTAATTATCAATCCAGTGTTGAGAGTTCAGAGATAGATCCAAGTCCAGAGGCTCAAATTGTCCGTAATCGGGGACACGGCTAATTGATTAGGTTTAACTCTGCAGAGTGTTGTGTACTTTACCCACAAGATTCGTTCCCTCCTTGTAAGTCCTTGCACTATCGGGTGTTTGAGAATAGGACGAACGAACATGGTCTTTCAGAGTGTTTCCCTGACTACTGTTAGTGCCCATCCAATCCTAACATCGACTAGATCTCGTAGCACTACCCAGCCAGAGTCACAACAAAAATCAACCAAGCCAGAGCCCATAATGACTTGTGGCTACACAGGTAAGCTTCCGGGCATAAAGTATTCATCCTTCTCTTTGAGTTTGGGTGAAGCTTTCCGCAAGATGTCATGGTGCCTCTCCATGCATCCCGACCATCCACTGGTTACTCCAGGGTGCCCATCAAATCCATCCTGCACCCAGCAGTGTGTATTGAAAACTTGTTTCTCGAGTCTTGAAGTCTTGAGGTCTTGAAGATGCAGGACTTGAAAATGCCTTCATGAAGTTGTCGTTTTGGCGTGGAGTCCTCCTTCTAACACCACTCAAGAACACTCATACCAGACCTCATCTACTTTAGCATAGCATTAAAATAACTAGAGTTCTCGGGGCTTTAGTAACAAGTGGTGGGTTCCTACCTCATGCTTTCTACTCAACTACAAGAATTTCAATAACACTACTGGAGGGATTTGTTGAATGATGTCACTACATGCAATAAAACATAGGTATGGAATAGATGGTCAAAGTGAACTTGCCTGGTAAGGCTGATGAAGATAATATCACTCTCAGAAATAACTTGATAAATCTATATAATCAAACATTGCATTCATAAGCAAACACTTCTAGCAATCAATACTATCAAACATGAAGCAACACAAAAATCAAACACAAAAAAGGGTTGTGATGAAGGAAATACTTAAGACAATACTCAAAACAACAAACTTCATCAACACAACCAAGGGTGGTTTTCTCTACAAATAAATCCTATTTTTAAGTAGTAAGACAACAACAAAGTAAAACCTAACAAAAGTATTCTAGCAAATATTTTGCTAGCAAAAAATAATTCTTCTGATGAACAACTAAGAACTATGACAAAATAACACACTAAACACCATAAGTTTTCTAGCTAATAAACTTAACAAAAAGTAAAACAAATAAAATAATAAAATAAGAGAAAACAAAGTATAAAACAACTAAGTTAACAGAAAGTAAAACTTATAGAACAATTTATCAAAATATTTTCAAATAGGAAATCAAACTAGCAATGAAATCAATTTGCAACTTATTATGAAACTATAATTGATTTCATGCTATAAAAATAATAATTGACATAAAAATAACTTTGTTGAAATACTACTGCTAACTAACAGGAAACAAAAATAAAACTTGTCAATTAACATAAAAGGAAAGAATTGAAAACAATAAAAAAATGAAAATAGAAATAAACACTAAAAGAACTAAACCAGATTCTGTTTTGCTTAAAATCCTAATTTTAAAATATTCTAAAAATTCTCAAATTCTACCTATTGTTAAACAAAGTCACTAGTGACAAGTAGCAAAAAGAATCAACTCAAAACCTATTTTAACTCAAGAGTTAAGCAAATTAGTGTTTGAAGCAAATCTATTTGAATTCAAATTTAAATATAGTCAAACTTTATATCTACAAAAACTAGATAAAAATTGTGATAGCATGCAAAAAGAATCAATTAAAAACTCTAAATAACCTAGGAGATATCCTATTTGCAAAAACAGAAACAATTCTGTTTCAGAAAAAATAAACAGAAATAGAAAATCCTAATCTAATGAACATGTGGTCTATGTGGCAAAGTTCTACTAGCTACGGGGTGTGCACGCGGTGTATAAACGAGCGGACGTTCACACTTTAAAAGAAAACGGTTCATTAAACCAGTGATATAATCTTGATCGTTGGATCAAGATCTAGCAGGGAAGGGGCATTGCCGGCGCTTACAGAGGGGTGGAGGTCTCCGGCATGGTCTCCGACGAGGCCGAGGCGACGGAGTCATGCAGGGCGGTGCTCCTGGGGCTCTTCGGCGATGGTGATGAGCTCAGGCGACTGCGTTGGCTCTCCTACGTCGAGTGAAGGCGTCAACGGTGCTCGGGGTCGACGGTGATGAGCGTGGCGACGTCGGGGGCTTCGGGTCGAGGGGCACTCCAGCGAGGTGGTGGCTACGGCATTCTGGCGAGGGAGTCTCGGGGTTTCGAGGGGAAACGGGGTGTGGGGCTCCTCCTTTTATATGGGGGGCTCGTCTTGGAGCAGGGGGCGGCGCCAAAACGGCAGGTGAGCGTGGCGGATCTGGCTCCGGCGAGGAAGGAAGGAGCGGGAAGAAGGGAAGGAAGGAAATGACCGGCTCGAGATGTGGTCGGGCGGTGGGCTCCACTAGTCAACGAGTGAGAGAGAGATGCGAGGGATCAGTGGCCGACCCAAAAAGGATTCGGATCCGGCTATAAAAAGATCCGGACCGGATCTGTCCATCTGGGCCTCGGAGGTTTCCTAATTAAAAGGTTTTTCCTTTTTTATTAAAAACAGGAAATCAAAACTTGATTTCGAAAATAAAATCAAATCTAAAAATGGAAGTTCTATATACTAAAAATATCAGAAAAATAAATGCCATAAGATGGACATTTTTCCATTTCCGAAATAAATAATTCTCAAAAATTATTTTTCAGACGAAAGCCTAAATTGGTTTTATTTATTTTTGCAAAAAAAATTCAAATAGCCCCATGAGTATTTATGGTTCAAAATTTCACAAAAGTGCCCCTGGTCTTGGAGGGTCAAGTTCCTCCTTTCAAATTGTTTGAATTTGGGCAAGTGAATTTGAATTCACTCAAATTTTAAAATGGAACCAACATATGAAGTGAAGTTCCAAAATAGAAAATCTCTAGTGGTTTTCAATGCAAACTTGATATCCTATATTTGAAGAAGTCATGTCATCTTCTCTCATCATATTACATTGGATGAAATTTGAATTCAAAACAAAAGGGGAAAGTGCTCTCATTCAAAAGTTTCAAAAAGTTTCAAATTTCACTCAATTTCAGTCACTCAATCAAGCAAACAATCATTCTATTAATTAATATAACATTCCAAAATTTGGGATGTTACAAACCTACCACACTTAAAATGAATCTCGTACTCGAGATTCGAAAGGGCTAGAAGAAAAAGGTTAGGGTTTGGGGGTCTTCTTTGCAAATCCATTGACCTCGAAGTGTGGGGCTACCACACTTAAAATGAGAGTTACTGGTCCCTCAAAAATCATAACAATCCTCTAGGGTCCTTGGCAATATTTGTCTCTTCACATTCTCCACAGTAACTCCGTTGGTGATGATCTTCCGTTAAAACCATAACGTTTCTTTCAGAATCCAGTGTTTCCTTGGTCAATACAAAATTCTTTCGTTACTAGATCTTCTCAACTGACAAGTCTCGTGATCATTCTAAATAACTTATCGAAGATCTCATGGTGGTCTACCATTATTGGTTATCCTGCAGTGAAATGGGTCTTGGCTTCATTCCTCACCGTAAAATTCCTACGTGTGACAACAACTGTCATGTACAAGGGGTTTTCATCATACCATTCTAAGGCTTAAACAAAAGCTTCAAAGAACGTATTCTCTTTACTATGGGTAAGTCACTCAGATTTACCATTCCGAATAGCAAGAGAATGATAAGAGTAAGTCGTCATGGTGGCCAAGCCATGTCGTACTGAAATCATTACCTTGTATAAGGTTTAGTGAATCTCGTATTCTAACACTTGGGCTTCCTCACAAGCATTACAGAAATTTCTCTTGTCAACGAACGAAGTTTGATTAAATTCATTGATTCTGCAAGCTAAACAAAAGATCTAGCGTTCCTTCACAACTCTCAGGTTATCGTATACTCCGAAGAAAACGTTTGCTGATCCAATCACATCTTCTTGCTTCACATGATTTTTGGACAACCTTCATGAAACCATGAGATCCATCCTTGATACAGGTTCTATTCCTTGAATATGTTTTCCTTTCCATAGCTTTGTTTACCAATAAAAGTTTTGGTTCATCGTATTCAAAATCCAAGGTATATTATTTCAGGTGTTGTCATCCACATAGTTTGATATGGTTCCACATTCTCTTCACCTGTATTCACTTATCCAAACTCCTTAACAGGAATGGTACTTTATTTATTCATTGCTCGATGTGGTTACTACCACACTTAAAATGAAATGTAAACAGGCCTGCATAGACCATATTTTCTCATATCCTCAAAAATGGTCAGAGATCTTTGTTCATAGAGTAACAGCTCATATAATCCAACATAGGAGAATCATGACACCATAAATTCCATTGACTCATAAATTTAATACAAACTCTAAGACTTATGTTACATAACTTCAAAATGATAAGAGTGCCACCTATTACATTTATTACTTCCAAAAATCCAAAACTCAGACTAATCATGTTTAGCCTTCTTCTCTGGGCAGATATAGGAGTAGTGTCCTGTCTTGTTGCACTGATGACAAGTGATGTGGCTCAGATCCTTCCGTGTAGAAAACCACGAAGTCCTCTTCTTCTTCTTGGGTTGGGTTCCTTTCCTGATGCTTGGCTCATACCTCTTGCAAAAATAGTGTGGCCTCTCCAAGCTACAATGCAAACATCTGATGCCTCCATTTACTTGGCCTTTCTTCTTGTCCGGGTTGATCATTCCTTCTATCTCCTGAGGATCATATTGCACTTCTTCTGTCGGGAAGTCTCCCTGATACTCGTTTGGACAACCCTGAGAGATATGTCCTTCTTCTCCACATGAATAACATGACTTGGTATCTATGTTTGGGTCTGGTATATCTCCCATCATCATGGGGTTCTTGTAACTTTTTCCCTAGGGCTCCTTTCATTGATTCCTTCTGCTGCTTCATGACTTCTTATACCTTGGGGTAGAGTTGACATTGTGCCGGATAGTGAGTGGTTCCTTCACACAAGAAACATGTCACCTACCTAGTTGGGCATTCCTCAGCTCAGTGATTTTCTTCACAATGAGGGCATCCATCCTTGTGTTCTTCCTGGGTGTGTCCTATCGCCCCACATATCTTGCATGCACAAATCTTCTTCACACCTTTGCAATGGGGCTTCTACGTCTTGGTGACAACATGAGATTTTTGCAGAGTCATCTTGAATTCTTCCCAAGTGATTGACGCTTGCCTATCATGGATAGCTTCATGCATCTTCCACCAATGTGCAGCACCTTCTGCAAAGTACCGAAGAGCATACTGTACCATCTCGTTCCTTGCAATATGGTTACTCCTTAGGTGATCCTCCATGTTCTGAATCCATTCTTCTGTCTCCAACCGAGTCATCGATCCAAAATACATGAGTCCAGCTTCATTCATCATATATTGGGTTCAAGGTTTTTGGGATGAGATGCGTAAGAGAGAGAGAGAGAGACACAAAGAGAGAAGGGATACAAACAACTCAAAGACACAAAACATCAAACTCAAGTCCACACATTTATAAAGTTCAAACAAACTATAGTATCTCCACCCACATAAGGTTGGTATGGTCGATCACTCAAATCATAAAAACGTTTATCTTTTATTCTCTCGTGGTGGGGCTACTACTAAGCTAGTCTATATCATGTCTTCATCTTCAGTGCGCTTCTTCTGGTCATGCTTGATCTTCTCAAGTTCTTGTGCCAGATTTTCCCTGTTGATATGGAGTTTCCAGTGTCGTCCCTATATTTCCAGGAGTTGGTTCTTGAGCTTCTGAATTTCAACATCTCTAGCATGTGCCATGGCCCGGCTGTTCTTCAAGTCTTGACGAAGCTTCTGAATTTCGGGATCATGTTTCTTCAGATTGGCTACCTTCAGCTTCTCAGCCTTGAGGTTCTCACGAAGTGTTTTGTTCTCAAATAACTCCGAGAAAAGATTCATTTGAAGGTTCTTGATGTAGTGCTCTAGTTCTTGATTGTACAGAAGTACAGGTGAAAACTTCTTTTGTTCGCCTGTCAGGATCATGTGTGTTCCATCAGGCTTCTGCCATCCAAGCCTTCCAAAGTAGTGGTTGCATAACTCAGCACGATGAAGATAGCTCAAACATGCGATAGCATCATGGACGACAGTGTTCATGCCCATCTCACATTCATGGCTCAATGTGCCATAGTTGATGTCTTCAGTCTTGGGGTCTTGTGTACGTCCAAAAACTTTAGTTCTGATGCCCCAGAATCCAGACTTCCTCTTAGTCACCTTGATCTCAGGTATCGGCAGCTTCACCATCTACACCAACTCCATGAGGAATGAGCCTCCGAGAACATCCTCAAAGTCTTCTCTTTTGTTCAGAGTGCAGCTCTCCATCTATAGTTTGAAACAGGGAGGGTTCAGTAAAAGAATTTAGAAGTTACGAGAGTAGTGACAACAAAAGTTGTTACTATAAGGTCTTCCTATTTCTAAGCCATTTCCTAGGGTCACGTCCTACAGTCAACATGTGCTCTGATACCATTTCTGTAGCGACCCGACTCAAAACGAGTCAAGCCTCTGTGTGTTATGTGCCATCCCTAGATCAGTATGCTGGCACACACAGTACATCAATGTACATATCAAAGTACAATCACATCTAAATAACGTAAAACTGATATATACCTCGAAATCTCAGCGGAAACAGTCAACGGGAGTGGAGTCCCAATAACACCAATGGCTTGTTGAGTGCAGACCGTAACCCTGAATCATACTCTTACTCGTTGTAGAACTTATCTGCAACATAAGATGTTGCAGCCGTGTAGGTCAGTACATTGAATGTACCGGCAAGATCAACATAGCAGAACAGAAGATACAGACTATTCTATATGCAGTAAGGCTTTGTGGCTCTGTGTCTGAGTTTTTGCATAAAAGCTGATTTTATTTTCTTTTCCTACAACAAAGGAATATCATGAGTTTTCACTATAGAGTTATCTACCATGACATGGTTCCACCAACCGATGTCTTAATGCCCACAAATATCATAAGTTGCCCACAATTAATTATTAGTCCAGTGTTGAGAGTTCAGAGATAGATCCAAGTCCAGAGGCTCAAATTGTCCATAACCGGGGACACGGCTAATCGTTTAGGTTTAACTCTGCAGAGTGTTGTGTACTTTACCCACAAGATTCGTTCCCTCCTTGTAAATCCTCCCACTGTTGGGTGTTTGAGAACATGACGAACGAAACATGGTCTTTCAGAGTGTTTCCCTGACTACTGTCAGTGCCCATCCAATCCTAACGTTGACTACATCTTGTAGCATTGCCCAACCAGAGTCACAACAAAGATCAACCAAGCCAAAGCCCATAATGACTTGTGGCTACACAGGTAAGCTTCCGGGCATGAAGTATTCATCTGTCTCTTTGAGTCTAGGTGAAGCTTTCCGCAAGATGTCATGGCGCTTCTCCACGCATCCCGGCCATCCACTGGTTACTCCAGGGTGCCCATCAAATCCATCCTTCACCCTGCAGTGTGTATTGAAAACTTATTTCTCGAGTCTCGGAGTCTTGAGGTCTTGATGATGCAGGACTTGAAGATGCCTTCATGAAGTTGTCGTTTTGATGTGGAGTCCTCCTTCTCACACCACTGACGAACACTCATACCAGACCTCGTCTACTTTAGCATAGCATTAAAATAACTAGCGTTCCCGGGGCTTTAGTAACAAGTGGTCGGTTCCTACCTCATGCATTCTACTCAACTACAAGAATTTCAATAACACTACTTGAGGGATTTGTTGAATGATGTCACTACATGCAATAAAACATAGGTATGAAATAGATGGTCAAAGGGAACTTGCCTAGTAAGGTTGATCAAGATAATATCGCTCTCAGAAATAACTTGATAGAACTATTCATCACTCTCCGATGAAAATCTATATAATCAAACATTTCATTCATAAGCAAACAGTTCTAGCAATCAATACTATCGAACATGAAGCAACACAAAAATCAAACACAAAAAAGGGTTGTGATGAAGGAAATACTTAAGACAAAACTCAAAACAACAAAACTTCATCAACACAACCAAGGGTTGGTTTTCTCTACAAATAAATCCTATTTTCAAATAGTAAGACAACAACAAAGTAAAACCTAACAAAAGTATTCTAGCAAGTATTTTACTAGCAAAAAAGAATTACTTCTAAAGAACAATGAAGAACTATGAAAAATAACATACTAAACACCATAAGTTTTCTAGGTAATAAACTTAACAACAAGTAAAACAAATAAAATAATAAAATAAGAGTAAACAAAGTATAAAACAACTAAGTTAACAAAAAGTAAAACTTATAAAACAATTTATAAAAATATTTTCAAATAGGAAATCAAACTAGCAATGAAATCAATTTGCAAGTTATTATGAAACTAGAATTGATTTCATGCTATAAAAATAATAATTGACATAAAAATAACTTGGTTAAAATACTACTGCTAACTAAGAGGAAACAAAAATAAAACTTGTCAATTAACATAAAAGGAAACAATTGAAAACAATAAAAAAATGAAAATAGAAATAAACACTAAAAGAACTAAAACAAATTCGGTTTTGCTTAAAATCGTAATTTTAAAATATTCTAAAAATTCTCAAATTCTACCTACTGTTAAATAAAGTCACTAGTGACAAGTAGCAAAAAGAATCAACTCAGAACCTATTTTAAAACTCAAGTTATAAGCAAATTAGTGTTTGAAGCAAATCTGTTTGAATTAAAATTTAAAATATTCAAATATAATCAAACTTTATGTCTACATAAACTACATAAAAATTGTGATAGCATGCAAAAGGAATCAATTAAAAACTCTAAATGCCCTAGGAGATATCCTATTTGCAAAAATAGAAACAATTCTATTTCAGAAAAAATAAAGAGAAATAAAAAATCCTAATCTAACCAACATGTGGTCTACGTGGCAAAGTTCTACTGGCTACGAGGTGTGCACGAGGTGTCTAAACGAGCGGACGGTCACACTTTAAAATAAAATGGTTCATTAAACCAGTGATATAATCTTGATCGTTGGATCAAGATCTAACGGGGAAGGGGCATTGTCGGTGCTTATAGAGGGGTGGAGGTCTTCGGCGTGGTCTCTGGCGAGGCCGAGGCGATGAGGTCATGTAGGGCGGTGCTCCAGGGGCTCTCCGGCGACGCTGAGGAGCTCAGGCGACTGCGTCAGCTCTCATGCGTCGAGTGAAGGCGTCAGCGGCGCTCGGGGTCGACGGTGATGACGATGGCGACGTCGGAGGCTTCGGGTGGAGGAGCACTCCGGCGAGGTGGTGGAAACAGCGTTCTAGCGAGGGAGGCTCGGGTTTTCGGGGGGAAACAGGGTGCGGGGATCCTCCTTTCATAGGGGGGCTTGTCGTGGAGCAGAGGGCGGCGCCAGTGTGGTGGATCTGGCTTCGGCGAAGAAGGAAAGAGCGGGAAGAAGGGAAGGAAGGAGATGACCGGCTCGAGATCTGGTCGGGCGATGGGCTCCACTAGTCAGCAAGCGAGAGAGAGATGCGAGGGATTGGTGGCCGATCCAAAAAGGATTCGGATCCGGCTATAAAAAGATCCGTACCGGATCTGTCCAGCTCGGCCTCGGAGGTTTCCTAATTAAAAGATTTTTTCCTTTTTATTAAAAACAGGAATCAAAACTTTATTTCGAAAATCAAATCAAATCTAAAAATGTAAGTTCTATATACTAAAAATATCGGAAAAATATATTCCATAAGATGGCCATTTTTCCACGGCCGAAATAAATAATTCTCGAAAATTATTTTTCAGAAGAAAGCCTAAATTGGTTTTATTTCTTTTTGCAAATATTTTTCAAATAGCCCTCTGAGTATTTATGGTTCAAAATTTCACAAAAGTGCCCCTTGTCTTGGAGGGTCATGTTCCTCCTCTCAAATTGTTTGAATTTGGGCAAGTGAATTTGAATTCACTCAAATTTTAAAATGGAACCAACATATGAAGTGAAATTCCAAAATAGAAAATCTCCAGTGGTTTTCAATTCAAATTTCAGATGCTATATTTGAAGAAGTCTTGTCATCTTCTCTCATCATATTACATTGGATGAAATTTGAATTCAAAACAAAAGGGGAAAGTGCTCTCATTCAAAAGTTTCAAAAAGTTTCAAATTTCACTCAATTTCAGTCACTCAATCAAGCAGACAATCATTCTATTAATTAATATAACATTCCAAAATTTGGGATGTTACAGAATAATATTATGACCGTCGGTGCTACCTGCTCCTCCATTCATCCCCACGTGCATTACCAAAATGTGTAGCACATAGGGGAGAAGGATGAAGCGACCCACACGACAACAGTCAATATACTTGCTTTGATATTTCGACCATCTATGATGGTCGGTTACTTTATCTCTCTTATGCATTATACCATGGTATATATCCCGAGAAGAGGAAGAGGAAATGAACCGCATGACAATAGTCGGGATTCCTCCATCAAGAAAAGAATGAAAATCACACAAGGAGCTATGATAGACTGAACGTCAACTATAATAAGCATCAATATATTAACATTACATTTATGAAGTAATGACAAAAAAATGGCCTGTGTATTTTTGAAATGTCATTTAATTCATGTTCTGCCAAATCAGGGGAACTCGATATTTCCTACTTAATAACACAAGTCATGCCAAAATTCACGGAAAATTTTGGCGTGAACTTTTCTAAAACCAAGAAATATCGAGCACCTGAAATATTCCGGAATGGAAATGAATCAACATTCTGACAACACATAGGCCACGCGGATGTGTTCACTGAAAAACTATACACACATGACCAAATAAACATCTAATACACAAGTCTAAATATCATCATACAAATGTCTATGGATAGGAGAAGGACGAGGTGGAATTTAGTCTCACCGACAATGGTGTAGAGCAAGTAGAGGAAGCTTCGATGATGATCACTCCAGGAACACTACTAATCCTGCATATTCCACCGAGTGATAAATTTAGATCATCAAATGTCATATAGCATTCTTTCATGACAAAGTTGTAATGACACAAAAATAATTAAATTTCCCAATACGTTTCTATATTGAAAAAACCTATTCGATACCTAAATCATTGCTATATTCAAAAAACTTTTTCAATACCCAAAATATTTCAAGGTATTTTCTTTTATATTACTAACTATTTAACTGAAAAGTTTGTATTCTATTTTTAGTGAAAAAATTATAATCTATTGCTATTTTTTACTGAAATTTTTCTATTCTATTTTTTTCCTGAATTTTTTTTATTCTATTACTATAGCAGGTTCAAGTTCATTTTCATATGTAAAAGTTCAAGATGTTGAAATGCTATCCAAATCTGTTATCGTATCAAAACAATTACTAGCTTCACATTTTCATATCCAAAGAAATACTAGCTTCACATTTTTAGAGCTACACATCTAGTATCATTACATCTATAAAAACATCAATGAAAAATTGCATAGAACGGGACCATTTTGTCGAATTTCGGGCTCCGCAAAACCCAAAGAAGTTCGAACACAAGGGCGTGTCCAAAGATCACTTGGAGCCTCACCCTAACTAGCTCACTACTCGATGATTTCTACGACAATCTCGCACGATGACGTGGAAGAAGATGCACACGGTGATTTACACAGGTTTGGGCCGCTGCGAAGCGTAAAACCCTACTCCTGCTTTGGTGGATTGCCTCATGAGGAGGTTTATGGATGAACTAGTACAATGGTGCGTCGCCTCGTGAGGGCACTCTGGTGGTGTTGCCTCTCTTCTGTTGTTTCTCTGTTTTGTTCTCCCTCTCTACGGTGCAGCCTAGCCTCTATTTATAGTGCCCCGGGTCTTTTTCCCTTATCTCTATGGAGACAAGGGATCCCACAATAGCCAAATTCGACGGGGGACATGAGTACATCTTTGTGCTGAAGAAAGGTGGTCTTCGCCTGCAAAGTAGCTGTTAATGATGCAAAGGTGGGCTCGACAATGACATCCGTCCTATAGGGGTCGTGGTCGTGGTCTTGTTGCACCGAAATGGAAACCTTTGGGGGTGCTTTGGGAACCCGCGCACGTCCTTGCCCCCTTTGCACTAATAGGGAAACTGTACCGCTTGGCACGCTGGCGCCCGCCTATCCCACCTGGCATCATCCTCGGCCTCCCGAGGCCAAGAACTGCATAGAGATCTCTGCTGCTCCAGAGGGGGCCTGAGGAGGCCCATTCTCTGCTAGTCTTGATGCTCCTTCCCTCGCGAGGCCAAGCTCTTGTGAGGAGCCTTGTCTTGAGCACGGTCGTGACAATCGTGCTTGGCTGACGTGGTGGGCCATGCCCTGGGCCATAGGCAGATAGGTCTGGGTACCCCCATTCCCAGAACGCTGACAGTAGCCCCCGGGCCCAAGGCACGCCCGGGCTGGCTTCCAGGTGAAGCCATTGAGGACGGCCCGAAGAGCCGCGGGCCCCAAATGCCTGCGGGCCAGGACTGGCGCACGTCGTGCGGTTGGTGTCAGGTGTCCAGTGCCTCCTTTGCCACTGGTCGAATCGACAAAAGCCTGACTTCCAGTGTTGAACCATTACTCCTTTCCTCTTCTGTGCTCTTGCTCTTACTTCCAGATCCCCGTCCTTAGCAGAAACTTCTCTAGATCTCGGCACCACACCGACCTCCTCCTTGTCGTGTTGGCCTCGTGAACTTCTGGATGGCTCCCTCACGCAAGTCGAAGCCTAAGGCCTAGAGCTCAACCTCTGCCCCTATCTCACTGTCGCTCTCGAAATCCTCCATAGCCAAGGAAGGAGACCTCATCCCAGTGCTTTTGTCAATGATGGACGCGACCAACGTGTGTGGGCGGATCTTGGTATGGGGCGGCTCCTCGGAAGCGCCCCCCATCCAAGTCAGCCTATACCTTCTTTCTCCATAGCATCTTCATTGGTCTCGTCCCGCCTTTTTCCAAGTTCTTCACTGTCGTCCTCGACCACTACAGAATCCAGGATCTTCAACTCCAACCCAACTCCATCCTTATCTTTTCCGTCTTCGCCTTCTACTACGAGGCTTTCATGGGCGTGAAGCCTTCGGTGGCCCTCTTCCGCCATTTTTTCATGTTGCGGGTGCACGACGGCGCTTAGCGGTTGGCGTGCGTCCCCTTCGTCGCGGTCGAGAGCGGTAACATGCTCTTAAAGTCCGAGAAGAAGGTGGAGAACTTCAGGCACCGTTGGGTCTTCATGGATCCCAAGGGCACCAACTCCCGCTTGGACCTACCAAAGGGGCTGCCGGAGAAGACCCTCGCGTGGATCTCCGCGAAGCATTCCGACCCCCGGCAAGGCCCATCCTGAAGCGGATCTCTCGCGATATCACCACCAAGAAGGTGACTGGCGGGATGATAGTGAAGGAGTTCTTGACGCAATGCTTGGCACCCCTTGATAACCCACAAGTATAAGGGACCAGACTAGCCTCTTTTGATAAGTAAGAGTGTCAAACCCAGCGAGGAGCTAAAGGTAGAACAAATATACCCTCAAGCTCTATCGCCCATCAATACAACTCTACGCACACTTAATGTTCGCTTTACCTAGAACAAGTATGAAACTAGAAGTACTTTGTAGGTGTAACGAGATAGGTTAGCAAGATAATAAAGAACACGTAAATAAAAACTAGGGGCTGCTAAGATAAAGTAACAATTAAGTGAGTTTAACAAGTGTGGAAAATTGGTGGTAGGAGTTGCCGAATTGTCCCTAGGCAATCGATAACTAGACCGATCATCATTATTGCAATTTTATCTGAGGGAGAGGCATAAGCTAACATACTTTCTCTACTTGGATCATATGCACTTATGATTGGAACTCTAGCAAGCATCCGCAATTACTAAAGATCATTAAGGTAAAACCCAACCATAGCATTATAAGGTATCAAGTCCTCTTTACTCCCATATTCAACAACACTCCTACTCGGGTTTATGCTTTTGTCACTCACGCAACCCACCATAGGCAAATCATGAACACATTGCTACACCCTACAGCGAGGATCCCTCACGCTTGCACTACACAGAGAG
Source organism: Hordeum marinum (assembly GCA_022496015.1). Classification (NCBI taxonomy): domain Eukaryota; kingdom Viridiplantae; phylum Streptophyta; class Magnoliopsida; order Poales; family Poaceae; genus Hordeum; species Hordeum marinum. The sequence continues at coordinate 195,576,523 of CM039675.1, read as the reverse complement.
CACCATAGGATGGCACCAATAACAAAACATGCAACTCAAACCAATCATGATCATCAATCAACCCATAGGACAACAAAAATGTACTCAGACATCATAGGATGGCAACACATCATTGGATAATAATTTGAAGCATAAAGTACCATGTTCAAGTAGAGGGTATAGAGGGTTGCGGGAGAGTGGACCGCTGTAGATGGATGGGTGAAGGTGATGGAGGTGTTGGTGAAGATGACAGAGTTGTTGGAGTAGATCGTCGTCATGATGATGGCCCTAACGATGCTCCGGTGCCACCGGGAGAGAGGGGGAGAGAGCCCCCCTACTTATTCTTCTTCCTTAACCTCCCCATAGATGGGAGAAGGGTTTCCCCTCTGGTCCATGGCCTCCATGGCGGCGGAGGGGAGAGAGCCCCTCCGAGATTGGATCTCTCTCTCTGTTTCCTTCTGTTTCCACGCTCCCTGATTCTGGCCTTTCACCTTAAATATCTGGAGATCCGTCACTCTGATTGGGATGAAATTTTAGGATATTTGTATTATAAAAATATTTCCCTTGCGGACAAAGGACAAATCCAACCGACCTAAGGGTTGGCCACAACACTGCCAGGCGTGGCCAGGGGGGTGGGTCGCTCCTAGCAGGCTTGCCCCCTCCTCGGGCATCGTCTTGCGGTGATTCTTTTTCCCAAAAATCACATATATTCCAAAAAAATATTTGTAAGTTTTTATCGCGCTTGGACTTCGTTTGGTATGGAAATTCTGTGAAAGAAAAAAACATGCAACAAACAGGAACTGGTAATGGGCACTGGATCAATATGTTAGTCCCAAAAATAGTATAAAAAGTTGCCAAAAGTATATGAAAGTTATAGAATATTGGCATCAAAGAATCAAAAATTATAGATATGACGGAGACGTATCAACATCCCCAAGCTTAATTCCTGCTCGTTCTCGAGTAGGTAAATGATAAAAAAGATAATTTTTGATGTGGAATGCAACCTAGCATAATCTTATTCATATAATCTAATCATGGCATGAAAATTAAGACACGAGTGATTCAAAGCAATTGTCTATCATTTGGCATTAAGGAATAATACTTCAAGCATACTAACAAAGCAATTGTATCTCTTCAAAATATAATGGCAAAAGAAAGTTATCCCTACAATATCATATAGTCTGTCTATGCTCCATATACCCCACACAAAGTATTTATATCATGGACAACCCTGATAACAAGTCAAGCAATTGTTTCACACCTTTTATTTCTTAACCTTTTTCAACTCTCACGCAATACATGAGCGCGAGCCATGGATATAGTACTATAGATGGAAGAGAATATGATGGAGGTTGTGAAGAAAAAGAAGAAGATAGTCTCACATCAACTAGGCGTATCAACGGGCTATGGATATGCCCATTAATAGATATTAATGTGAGTGAGTAGGGATTGCCATGCAACGGATGCACTAGAGCTATAAGTGCATGAAAGCTCAAAAAGAAACTAAGTGGGTGTGCATCCAACTTGCTTGCTCATGAAGACCTAGGGCAATTTGAGGAAGCCCATCATTGGAATATACAATCCAAGTTATATAATGAAAAATTCCCACTAGTATATGGAAGTGACAAAATAGGAGACTCTCTATCATGAATATCATGGTGCTAATTTGAAGCACAAGTGTGGAATAGGGATAGTAGCATTGTCCCTTCTCTCTTTTCTCTCTTTTTTTCTTTTTTTGGGTGGCATCTAAGGCCTCTTTTTTTATTTGGGCTTCGCTAGCCTATTTTTTTCATAAAGTCCAGAGTCTCATCCCAACTTGTGAGGGAATCATAGCATCCATCATCCTTTCCTCACATGGGACAATGCTATAATGATGATGATCATCACACTTTTATTTACTTACAATTGAAGAATTACAACTCGATACTAGAACAAAATGTGACTATATATGAATGCCTCCAGTAGTGTACCAGGATGTGCAATGATCTAGTGTAGCAATGACATCAAAAAATGGACAAGCCATGAAAACATCATGCTAGCTATCTTACGATCATGCAAAGCAATACAACAATGATGGTGTGTGTCATAATAAACAGAACGGTGGAAGTTGCATGGCAATATATCTCAGAATGTCTATGGAAATTCCATAATAGGTAGGTATGGTCGCTGTCTTGAGGAAGGATATATGGTTGCACCGACGAAAGTTGCGCGATACAAGAGAGGCTAGCAAAGGTGGAAGGGTGAGAGTGTGTATAATCCATGGGCTCACATTAGTCATAAAGAACTCACATAATTATTGCAAAAGTCTATTAGTCATCAAAGGAAAGTATTAGACGCATGGTCCTAGGGGAGAGGTTGGTAGGAGTTAACCATCGCGCGCTCCCGATCCTCACACAAAGGTTGACAATTAATAAACAAATCATGATCTGACTTCCTTACACAATGGTTCACCATACGTGCATGCTACGAGAATCGCAAACCTTTAGACAAGTATTTCTACCAATCCACAATTACTCACTAGCATGACTCTAATATCACCATCTTTATATTGCAAAACTATTGCAAGGAATCAAACACATCATATTCAGTGATCTACAAGTTTTATGTAGGATTTTATGACTAACCATGTGAATGACCAACTCATGTTAACTCTCTAAATAGATATAAGCAAAGCGTGAGAGTTTAATTATTTCTATAAAAGATATGCACACACTCTAATAAATATAAGTGAAGCAAAAGATCATTCTACAAATGGTGGTTTTCTATGTGTAGAGAAACAAGCAATCCAAACTTCAAATGATATAAGTGAAGCACATGAAGCATTCTATCAAGCCATACTCAAAGATATAAGTGAGGTGCAAAGAGCCTTCTATAAATCAACCAAGGACTTTCTCATACCAACATGGTGCATTATTGAAAGAAAAAGAAAAATCACGCGACGCTCCAAGATTTACACATATGATGTGACGAATAAAAATATAGCTCCAAGTAAAATTACCGATGGTTGTTACAAGAAAGAGGGGATGCCTTCCGGGGCATCCCCAAGTTTAGTTTCTTGGGAGTCCTTAAATATTACCTTTGGGTGCCTCGGGCATCCAAAAGCTTAGTCTCTTCCCACTCCTTATTCCTTCATCCATCGTGATCTCACACAAAACATGAAAACTTCAATCACACAAAACTTAACAAAACCCTCATGAGATATGTTAGTATAGTAAAACAAATCACCACTTTAAGTACCATGTCCAACCAATTCATTTTTTTTGCACTGTAGCTCCTGTAATATAACATTTCCATGGATTATACCACTGATACGATCGATAGTTTCATCAAAACGAGCAAAACAACGCATCAAAAATAGAATCTGTCCAAAACAGGACAGTCTGTAGCAATCTGAACATTTACTATACTTCTGTAACTCTATAAATTCTGAAACATTAGGAAAAATAAACAATTTTAATATAAGTATTGTTTAAACATTTCATAAACTTTTGACATTCCAGTACAAAAATGAAAATTCATTCACTATAGCCAAAGTTTCTGTTTTTGCACTTCACACCAAACAAGCAATCTAATCATCCTAAAGGCAAATCTTGGCACATTATTTTAATGATACAATGGATTTATACAAGGGGATAATTATTTTTGTTGAAAAGTTTCAGTAATTAAGATTCGCAAAGTTTCCATGGGCATGAACAAAGTTCAAGGAGCTCCCCCACTTCAACGGTGCTTGTCCTTCTTACTTTCACTTCTCTTTTTGAAAAAGTCTTAGGTTCCCCTCTTTATTTTTTTTGTTTTTGAACTATATAAGAGCACACAACAGAATAAAATGACTCTCTAAAACTTTCGGGTTGTCTCCCTGGCAGCGCTTTCTTTCAAGCCATTGAGCTAGACATAAAGTGCTCAAGTAATTGATCCACCTGGATCCCAAGGTATATCAATGCCAATTTTAATTAACAATTATTTGTAATTTAGAGTGGGCACAAAGTGATATATATCATGTAACAACGAAGTCTAACTCTCTTCCTATGCATTGGCATGTCATACAAGAACAATTCATTCACACCAAGTAAAGACCAATGCATAGCATATGTAGTTTCTTGCAATTTTATTGTATCGGAAACATAGAGAGGTGAAGATGTAGTTCCTCTCTCATAGTAATTGCAATTAGGAGCAGCAAGAACATACATATTATATTCATTAAAATCATCATGTGCAATAGGAAAATGCAACCCATCAATATAATCCTTAATAAGTGAAAACTTATCCGATATAGTGTAGTTTGGAGAATCCAGAAAGATAATAGGACTATCATGTGTGGGTGCAATAGCAAAAATTTCATGCTTAACATAAGGAACTATAGCAAGTTCATCTCCATAAGCATTATTCATATTGGCATCATGGCCACAAGAATAGCAAGCATCAAGTTCATCAAAAAAGGATATTTCAAAAGAATCCAAGGGATCATAGCAATTATCATAGCATTCATCCTTCGGTAAGAAAGAAGGGAAATTAAACAATGTATGAGTTCAAGAGTTGCTCTAATTAGAAGGTGGGCACGGGTAGCTAGTCCTCTCTTCCTCCTTTTGTTCTTCGCTCTCCTCATCATCTTTTTCATCCAATGAGCTCACAGTTTCAGCAATTTCTTCCTCCATAGATCCCTACAAAATTTTAGTCTGTTCCAAGGCAGCGGTCATTCTTTCAGTAAACTCTTTAACATAAGCATTAGAAGCATAGTTTCCATAGAAATATTTAAGTATGGCAAATTTTTCAAAATTGTAAAGAGTAGCATCATACTTTTCAATGAAAGAAGAAATTTCATAGGCACCCTTAAAAGAAACAAATTCTTTAATTTGTTCAACATCATTATAGAAATAAGCCTCCTTGGAGTAATAGGATAATATTTCATTATCATTAAACACACATTGGTAGGCAAGGTGTTTTTTAGCTTCTTTAGAACAACAAGTAAACTCATAAATTTCACATGGATTCCAAGCATAGCAACAAAAAGTATTAATTTGATGCCACAAGAGTTTCCCTTTTGGAGATATGCGGTGTTGCACATAATTAGCATGCTCATTTAATTATTTTCCCTCCACTAAGCTAGTTGTGTTTTCAACATGAGCATAAGTGGATCGAAGATGACCCAAGTAATATTCTTCGATGATATGGAAGACTAGTGGTTCCTCAAATTTTGGAGCAACAAGTACAACTATTTTTTTGGCATTTTGCGTTTCCAACCCATATCTAAAGATAGAAAACAAGTTAAAACAGCAAATAAAATCTACTTAGTGAGAAAGCAAACAAGCACACACGAGAATATTCACCCCACGCTATTGCTCCCCGGCAACGGCGCCAAAAAAAGGTCTTGATAACCCACAAGTATAGGGGATTAGTTGTAGCCTCTTTCGATAAGTAAGAGTGTCAAGCCCAACAAGGAGCTAAAGGTAGAACAAACATTCCCTCAGGTTCTATTGACCACCGATACAACTCTATGCACGCTTAACGTTTGCTTTACCTAGAACAAGTATGAAACTAGAAGTACTTTGTAGGTGTAACGGGATAGGTTAGCAAGATAATAAATAACACGTAAATAAAAACTGGGGACTGCTAAGATAAATTAACAATTAAGTTAGTTTAACGAGTGTGGACAAGTAGTGGTAGGAGTTGTGGAATTGTCCCTAGGAAATCGATAACTAGACTGGTCATCATTATTGCCATTTTATATGAGGGAGAGGCATAAGTTAACATACTTTCTCTACTTGGATCATATGCACTTATGATTGGAACTCTAGCAAGCATCCGCAACTACTAAAGTTCATTAAGGTAAAACCCAACCATAGCATTATAAGGTATCAAGTCCTCTTTACTCCCATATGTTGGAAATATGCCCTAGAGGCAATAAATAAAGTGTTTATTGTTATATTTCCTTGTTCATGATATTTTTTATTATCCATGCTATAATTGTATTGATTGGAAACACATTGCATGTGTGGATATATAGACAACACTTTGTCCCTAGTGTGCCTCTAGTAAACTAGCTCGTTGATCAAAGATTGTCAAGATTTCCTAGCCATTGACATGAGATGTCATTTGATAACGGGATCACATAATTAGGAGAATGATGGGATGGACAAGACCCAAACTATAAACGTAACATATGATCGTGTCAGTTTATTGCTTCAGTTTTCTACATGTCAAGTATATGTTCCTATGACCATGAGTTCATGAAACTCATGGACACCGGAGGAGTGCCTTGTGTGTATCAGATGTCGCAACGTAACTGGGTAACTATAAAGGTGCTCTATAGGTATCTCCGAGGGTGTCTGCTAGGTTGGCATGGATCAACACTGGGATTTGTTACTTCGAGTGATGGAGAGGTATCTCAGGGCCCACTAGATAATACAACATCACAATAAGCCTTGCAAGCAATGTGACTAAGTGTTAGCCATGGGATCTTGTGTTATGGAACGAGTAAAGAGACGTGCCGGCAACGAGATTGAACTAGGTATGGATATACCAATGATCGAATCTCGGGCAAGTAACATACCGAAGAACAAAGGGAACATCATACGGGATTAACTGAATCCTTGACATAGAGGTTCGACCGATAAAGATCTTCGTAGAATCTATAGGAATCAATATGGGCATCCAGGTCCCTATTGGTTATTGACCGTAGAGGTGTCTCGGTCATGTCTACATAGTTCTCGAACCCGCAGGGTCTGCACACTTAAGGTTCTGTGATGTTTTGGTGGTATAGAGTTATGTATGGTGGTGACCGAAGGTTCTTTGGAGTCCCGGATGAGATCCCGGATGTCACGAGGAGCTCCGGAATGGTCCGAAGATAAAGATTGATATATAGAAGTCCTGTTCTAGTCAGAGGAAAAGTTTCGGGCTCATCGGTAGTGTACCATGAGTGCCGGGAGGGTGTCGAGGGACCACCGGGAGGGGTATTTCGACCCAACAGGCTACATGGGCTGTGGTAGAAGGAATACCAGCCCTTAGTGGGCTGGCTGAAGGACCACAGGAAGCCCATGCGGCTGGGGAAGGAAACCTAAGGGTGGAAGGAAGGCAGAAATGGGAAAGGAGGAGTCCTAGTCCTAATTGGATTGGAGGAGGACTCCTCCTCCCCACCTTCAGCCGAAGCAAAGGGCTGCCCCCTTGAGGGACAAGCAACCTCCTCCCATCCTCCTATATATACTAGAGGTGTGAGGGTTGTTTGGACACAAAAAAACAGTCATGTGCTACCTCTCCTCTAGATTGCAGTTTCTCCTCTAGATCGGTTTTCAGTGGTGCTTAGGCAAAGCCCTACTGGAATAACTCCATCACCATCACCGCAACGCCATTGCGCTGCCGGAGAACTCGTCTACCTCTCCGCTCCCTCTTGCTGGATCAAGAAGGCATTGATCGTTATCTAGCCGTACGTGTGCTGAACGCGGAGGTGTCGTCCGTTCGACGCTACATCGGGACGGATCGTGATTGGATCGTGGGACGCTCGGCGATTTGGATCGCAAAGATGTTCGACTACATCAATCGTGTTTCTTAATGCTTCATGCTGAGCGATATACAAGAGTATGTAGATCCACTCTCCTGTCTCATAGATGCTCATCTCCTATATTGATCTTGGTGAAGCGTAGGAAACTTTTTGTTTCCCATGCAACGTTCCCCAATAGTGGCATCATGAGCTAGGTCTATGCGTACATGACATCTCGAGTAGAACACAAAGAGTTTGTGGGCTTTGATGCTTATATTGGTTCCTTCCTTGGTAGTGTTTTGGTTCAGCGGTATTGTGGGATGAAGCGGCCCGGACCAACCTTACTCGTACGCTTACGAGAGACCAGTTCCATCGACTGACATGTAACTTCATTGCGCAAAGATGGCTGGCGGGTGTCTGTTTCTCCTACCTTAGTTGGATTGGATTCAACAAAGGCGGTCCTTGATAAGGTTGAAGAGCAATTTATGTATCGCCGTTGTGGTTTTGCGTAGGTGAGAATTTTTCTTGCTAGATACCCATAGCAGCCACATAAAACTTGCAACAACAATTAGAGGACGTCTAACTTGTTTTTGCAGGGTATGTTGTGATGTGATATGGCCAATTACATGATGAGATATATGTGATGCATGAGATGATCATGTGTTGTATAGAATATCACGACTTGCATGTCAATGAATATGGCAACCGGCAGGAGCCATAGGGTTGTCTTTAATTATTGTATGACCTGCGTATCAATCATTAAGCGCTATGTAATGCTTTACTTCATTGCTAAATGGTAGCTATAGTAGTATGATCATGGTGGGAGCGACAACCTGATGTCGACACAATGATGGAGATCATGATGACAGAGATCATGGTGTTGTGCTGGTGGTGATGGAGATCATGCCGGTGCTTTCAAGATGGATATCAAAAGCACAAGTTCATGGCCATATCATGTCACTTATGATTTGCATGTGATGTTAATCCTTTTATGCACCTTGTTTTTCTTAGGACGACGGTAGCATTATAAGGTGATCCCTCAGTTAAATTTCAAGGTAAAATTGTGTTCTCCCCGAGTGTGCACCGTTGCGAAAGTTCATCGTGTCAAGTCACCACGTGATGATCGGGTGTGATAGACTCTATGTTCGGGTGCAAGCCAGTGTTGCACGTGCAGAACACTCGGGTTAAACTTAACGAGCCTACCATGTACATACATGGCCTCGGAACACAAGAGACCAAAAGGTCGAACATCAATCATATAATAGATATGATCAACATGATGATGTTCACCATTGAAACCACCTCAACTCAGGTGATGATCAGACTTGAGTTGGTGAATTTAGATCATGTATCACTCAGATGACCTGAGGGATGTCAATTTTAGTGGGAGATTTAGTAATTTTATTAACTAAACTCATTATCTTGGACAATAGTCTTAGTATCCTTTGCTTATTTATGTTGTAGATCAATGGCTCGCGTAGTAGCACCCCTGAATTTTAATGCATACCTAGAGAAAGCTAAGTTGAAAGATGATGGAAGTAACTTTGTGGACTGGGCCCATAATCTGAGGATTATCCTCATGGCTTCCCATAAGAAATATGTCCTTGATGCACCTCTTGGTAACCAACCCGCGGACATGTCATCCAAAGATGTTAAGAACTCTTGGGAGGCATGTTCTGGAGATTACTCAATAGTTCAGTGTGCAATATTGTATGGCTTAGAACCGGGACTTCAAAGACGTTTTGAACACCATGGAGCATATGAGATGTTCCAGGATTTGGAGTTTATCTTTAAGAAGAATTCCGAGATCGAGAGGTATGAGACCTCCGATAAGTTCTACGCTTGCAAAATGGAGGAGAACGGGTCTATTAGTGATCAGATACTCAGAATGTATGGGTATTCGACTCGTCTAGTGGATTTAGGGATGCCCCTTCCGTCAGAGGTGATCAATGACAGAGTTATTCAATCATTGCCACCAAGCTACAAGAGCTTCGTGCTGAACTATAACATGCATAGGATGAACAAGTCAGTCGTCGAGCTGTTTGCGATGCTAAAAATCGCGGAGTCTGAAATCCAGAAAGAACATCAAGTGTTGATGGTCACTAAAACCACTAGTTTCAAGAAGAATGGCAAGGGCAAGAAGGGTAAGTCCAATAAGGGTGGCAAAGCAGTTGCTCCTCCCGTGAAGAAACCCAAGGGTGGACCCAAGCACGAAACTTAGTGCTTTCATTGCAAGGGAACTAGTCACTTGAAGCGGAACTGCCCCAAGTGTCTGGCTAACGAGAAGGCGGCCAACAACAAACAAGGTATATATGATATACATGTTATTGATGTGTACCTTACTAACTCTCGTTGTAGTGCCTGGGTATTTGATACCGGTTCGGTTGCTCACTTTTGCAACTCAAAACAGGAACTACAGAATAGACGAAGGCTCGCGAAGGACGAAGTGACAATGCGCATGGGAAATGGTTCCAAGGTTGATGTGATCGCCGTCGGCATGCTCTCTCTTCGATTACCATCGGGATTAGTGATGAACCTGAATAATTGTTATTTAGTGCCTGCGTTAAGCATGAACATTATATCTGGATCTTATTTATTGCGAGACGGTTACTCATTTAAATCAGAGAATAATGGTTGTTCTATGTATATGAGTAATATCTTTTATGTTCATGCACCCAATGTGAGGGGTTTATTCATATTGATTCTTGATAGTCATGATACACATGTTCATAACATTGATGCCAAAAGATGTAGAGTTGATAGTGATAGTACCACTTTCTTGTGGCACTGCCGTTTAGGTCATATTGGTGTAAAACGCGACACATGTGAACCATGCCTCATGGGCAAGATGACTAAAACGCCATTCTCTGGAACAATGGAACGGGCAAGTGACTTGTTGGAAATCATACATACTTGGTCCAATGAAAGTTGCGGCGCATGGTGGATATCGTTATTTTCTCACCTTCACTAATGAATTAAGTACATATGGGTATATTTACTTAATGAAAGACAAGTCTGAAACGTTTGAAAAGTTCAAGCAATTTTAGAGTGAAGTTTAGAATCATCGTAACAATAAGATTAAATTCCTGAGATCTGATCAAGGAGGAGAATATCTGAGTTTTGAGTTTGGCAGTCACTTAAGATAGTGTGGAGTTGTTTCACAATTGACACTGCCTGGAACACCACAGCGTAATGGTGTGTCCGAACGTCGTAATCGAACCTTATTAGATATGGTGCGTTCTATGATGTCACTTGCCGACTTGCCACTATCATTTTGGGTTAAAGCATTAGAGACACCTGCATTCACTTTAAATAGGGCACCATTGAAATCCTTTGAGACGATGCCATATGAACTGTGGTTTGGCAAGAAGCCAAAGTTGTCGTTTCTTAAAGTTTGGGGATATGATGCTTATGCCAAAAAGCTTCGGCCTGAAAAGCTGAAACCCACAGCGGAGAAATGCGTCTTCATAGGATACCCAAAAGAGACAGTTGGGTATGCCGTCTATCTCATATATGAAGGCAAAGTGTTTGTCTCTAAGAACGGAACATTTCTTGAGAAAGAGTTTCTCTCGAAAGAATTGAGTGGGAGGAAAATAGAGCTTGATGAGGTTATTGAACCTTTACTTCAACCAGAGAGTAGCGTAGCGTAGAAAGATGTTTCTGTGGAGCCTACGATAGTTGAAGAGGAAGTTAATGATGATGATCATGAAGCTTCAGATCAAGTTACTATTGAACCTCGTAGGTTGACAAGGGCGCATACTGCTCCTGAGTGGTTCGACAACCCTGTCTTAGAGGTCATGTTGTTGGACAACAATGAACGTATGAGCTATGGAGGAGCGAAGATGGGCCCAGATTCCTAGAAATGGTTAGAGGCCATGAAATCCGAGATGGGATCCATGGATGAAAACAAAGTATGGACTTTGGAAGTATTACCTGAAGGGCAAAAGGCCATTCAGAACAAATGGATCCTTAAGAAGAAGACAGACGTGAACGGTAATATCATCGTCTATAAAGCTCGACTTGTCGCAAAGGGTTTTTCACAAGTTCAAGGAGTTGACTATGATGAGACCTTCTCACTCGTAGCGATGCTTAAGTCCGTCAGAATCATGTTAGCAATAGCTGCATATTTCGACTATGAAATTTGGCAGATGGATGTCAAAACAGCATTCCTCAAAGGTTTCCTTGAGAAAGAGTTATATATGATGCAACCAGAAGGTTTTGTCGATCCAGAGAATGCTGACAAAGTTTACAAACTCCAGCGATCCATTTATGGACTGGTGCAAGCATCTCAGATTTGGAATAAGCGCTTTGATGAGGTGATCAAAGCGTTTGGGTTTATACAAGTTTATGGAGAAGCTTGTATTTACAAGAAAGTGAGTGGGAGCTCTATAGTGTTTCTAATATTATATGTGGATGACATATTGCTGATTGGAAACAATGTAGAAATGCTGGAAAGCATGAAGAATATTTGAACAGGAGTTTTTCAATGAAGGACCCGAGAGAAACTTCTTTCATATTAGGCATTAAGATCTATAGAGATAGATCGAGACACTTGATAGCACTTTCACAAAGCACATACCTTGATAAAATTTTGAAGAAGTTCAAAATGGATCAGTCCAAGAAGGGCTTCTTGCTTGTGTTACAAGGTGTGAAGTTGAGTAAGACTCAATGCCTAGTGACTGAAAAGAGAGAGAGAAGATGAGTGTCATCCCCTATGCTTCAGCCATAGGCTCTATCATGTATGAAATGTTGTGCAGAAGACCCAATGTCAGCCTTGCCATAAGTATGGCCGGAATGTTTCAAAGTGATCCTTGAATGGAGCACTGGACGGCGGTCAAGAATATCCTCAATTAGTACCTAAAAAGGACTAAGGAAATGTTTCTCGTTTATGGAGGTGATCAAGAACTCTTCATGAAGGGTTATGTTGATGCAAGCTTTGACACTGATCCGGATGACTCTAAGTCGCAAACCGGATAAGTATTTATTCTCAACGGGGGAGCGGTAAGCTGGTGCAGTTCCAAGCAAAGTGTGGTAGCCGATTCTACATATGAAGCGGTGTACATCGCAGCCTCGGAGGCAGCGAAGAAAGGTGTCTGGATGAAATAGTTCATGACAGATCATGGAGTAGTGCCCAGTGCACTAAATCCAATGACTCTGTTCTATGACAACATTGGTGCCATTGTTCTGGCCAAGGAACCAAGGTTTCACAAGAGGAACAGACACATAAAATGATGCTTCAATTCCATCCGCCATTACATCGAGGAGAAGGACATAAATATTTGCAAAGCGCACACGGATCTGAATGTTGCAGACCCATTGACTAAACCTCTTCCAAGGGCTAAACATGATCAACACCAGAATTGCATGGGTGTTCGATTCATTACAATGTAAATCACATAGTGATGTGCACTAGATTATTGTCTCTAGTGCAAGTGGGAGATTATTGGAAATAAACCCTAGAGGCAATAAATAAAGTGTTTATTAATATATTTCCTTGTTCATGATAATCGTTTATTATCCATGCTATAATGTATTGATTGGAAACACATTGCATGTGTGGATATATAGACAACACTTTGTCCCTAGTGTGCCTCTAGCAAACTAGCTCGTTGATCAAAGATGGTCAAGATTTCCCAGCCATTGACATGAGATGTCATTTGTTAACAGGATCACATCATTAGGAGAATGATGGGATGGACAAGACCCAAACTCTAAACGTGGCATATGATCGTGTCAGTCTATTGCTACAGTTTTCTGCATGTCAAGTATATGTTCCTATGACCATGAGATCATGCAACTCACGGACATCGGAGGAGTGCCTTGTGTGTATCAAACGTCGCAACGTAACTGGGTGACTATAAAGGTGCTCTACAGGTATCTCCGAGGGTGTCTATCGGGTTGGCATGGATCAACACTGGGATTTGTTACTCCGTGTGACAGAGAGGTATCTCAGGGCCTACTCGGTAATACAACATCACAATAAGCCTTGCAAGCAATGTGACTAAGTTTTAACCACGGGATCTTGTGTTATGGAATGAGTAAAGAGACTTGCCAGCAATGAGATTGAACTAGGTATGGAGATACCGACGTTCAAATCTCGGGCAAGTAACATACCAAAGAACAAAGGGAACATCATACGGGATTAACTGAATCCGTGACATAGAGGTTTGACCGATAAAGATCTTCTTAGAATATGTAGGAATAAACATGGGCATCCAGGTCCCGCTATTGGTTATTGACCGTAGAGGTGTCTCGGTCATGTCTACATAGTTCTCGAATCCGCAGGGTCTGCACACTTAAGGTTCGATGACGTTTCGGTAGTATAGAGTTATGTATGGTGGTGACCGAAGGTTGTTCAGAGTCTCGGATGAGATCTCGGATATCACGAGGAGCTCCGAAATGGTCTGGAGGTAAAGATTGATATATAGGAAGTCCTGTTTTGGTCACCAGTAAAGTTTTGGGCTCATCGGTAGTGTACCGGGAGTGCCGGGAGGGTACCAGGGGACCATGGGGAGGGGTATTTCGACCCAATAGGCTACATGGGCTGTGGGAGAAGGAATACCAGCCCTTAGTGGGCTGTCCTAAGGCCCATAGGAAGCCCATGAGGCTGGGGAAGGAAACCTAAGGGTGGAAGCAAGGCAAAAGTGGGAAAGGAGGAGTCCTAGTCGTAATAGGATTGGAGGAGGACTCCTCCTCCCCACCTTCGGCCGAAACAAAGGGCTGGCCCCTTGTGGGCCAAGCCTCCTCTTCCCCTCCTCCTACATATATTAGAGGTTTGAGGGTTTTTTGGACATAGAAAAACAGCCACGTGCTACTTCTCCTCTAGATCACAGTTTCTCCTCTAGATCGGTTTTCAACGGTGCTTAGGTGAAGCCCTGCTGGAATAACTCCACCACCATGGCCGCGACACCATCGTGCTGCCAAAGAAATCATCTACCTCTTTGCTACCTCTTGCTGGATAAAGAATGCGGAGATTTCCATCAAGCCATACGTGTGCTGAACACGGAGGTGCCATCTGTTCGGCGCTAGATCGGGATAGATCGTGATTGGATCAAGGGACGCTCGGCGATTTGGATCGCGAAGACGTTCGACTACATCAACTGCATTTCTTGACGCTTCCTGCTTAGTGATCTACAAGGGTATGTAGATCCACTCTCCTCTCTCGTTGATGCTCATCTCCTAGATTGATCTTGGTGGAGCGTAGGAAATTTTTTGTTTCCCACACAACGTTCCCCAACACCATATGCAACAACCCTCCTACTCGGGTTTATGCTTCTAACACTCACGAAACCCACCATAGGATAATAATGAACACATTGCTACACCCTACATTGAGGATCCCTCACGCTTGCGCGGCATGTAGATCATAATAGGACAACACTAATAATAAAACATGCAACTCAAACCAATCATGATCATCAATCAACCCATAGGATAACAAAAATCTACTCAGACATCATAGGATGGCAACACATCATTGGATAATAATATGAAGCATAAAGCACCATGTTCAAGTAGAGGGTACAGAGGGTTGCGGGAGAGTGGACCGCTGGAGATAGATGGGGGGAGGTGATGGAGGTTTTGGTGAAGATGATGGAGTTGTTGGACTAGATAGCCGTCACGATGATGGCCCGGACGGTGTTTCGATGCCACCGGGAGAGAGGGGGCAGAGAGCCCCCCAACTTCTTCTTCTTCATTGACCTTCCCCCTAGATGGGAGAAGGGTTCCCCCTCTGGTCCATGGACTCCATGGCGGCAGAGGGGTGAGATACCCTCCGAGATTAGATCTCTCTCTCTGTTTCCTTCTGTTTTTGTGCTCCCTGATTCTGGAATTTCACCGTTTCATAAATATCCAGAGATCCGTAACTCCGATTAGGCTGAAATTTTGAGGAAATTTTTATTATAAAAATATCTTCCTTGCGGTCTAAGGACAGATCCAACCGACCTAAGGGGTTTCCACAAGCCTGCCAAGTGTGGCCAGGGGGTGGGCTGCGCCTAGCAGGCTTGCCACCTCCTCGGGCATCGTCTCGTGTTGGTTATTTTTCTTCAAAATCACATATATTCCAAAACAAATCGCCGTAAGTTTTTATCTCATTTGGACTTCATTTGGTATGGATATTCTATGAAACAAAAAAACATGCAACAAACAGAAACTGGCACTCGACACTAGATTAATATGGTAGTCCCAAAAATAGTATAATAAGTTCCCAAAAGTATATGAAAGTTGTATAATATTGGCATGAAACAATCAAAAATTATAGATACGACGGAGACGTATCACCCGTCGAGTCACATTCGAGGCCCTTGTGGGACTATCGGGGCAGCGGCGACGACCTCAGGCTCCGGTCTGCACGCATGTTTTCCGGGGAGCTGAGCAGGGCTGTGACGACCCTGCTCAACGGCGATGCCGGAGATTTCCCCGAAGACTACGCCCCGTTCTATTTCCGCGACAACAAGGCCGATCTGATCACCGCGATGCCCATCTTCGACGAACTGGGGCTCTCCCCAACTCATGGCCCTGGTTCCCCGGTGGAGGTGTCCTCCGGCAACACCGTGGGCGGGGAGGATTTGGAGAGGACAGCGGACGGCAAATTTGAGAGAGCGTCCCCTCCGTTGCAGAGCATGCTCCTGCATGGCCTTGACAACGACGATGATGCTAGTTAAGTCTCTGCTGCAGGTTCACCGCGTCCTGCCAAGGTCCTCAGGGGGCCGAGACCCTCCCAACGCACCGCTCGGTCTGCCGACCTGGCGACCCCCAAGAAGCGCGGGGCTGAGTCCTGCCTGGTGTGCCCTTCCCGTGCCGGCAAGGCGGTCGAAGTGCCGGTATCACCCCCATCCGAATTGCGGCTCATGGGCGAGGCAGATGGGTACAGGGACGGAGCAACTTTTCCGGCCGCTGCCCCGCGGACAGTGCCCCTGCTCCCCCACGTGGTGGTGCCCTCATGGGGAGAGGCGTGGGCACTCTCGCCACCGTCGAGGTGGAGAGGAAGAGGAAGTGGGTCGGCATCAAAGAGTAAGTAATCCCGCCTAGCCTAGGCCTCCTACCGGTAGCTCACGTGTTGATAGTCCGTTCTTTGCTTGGTAACCAGGGATGCCTCCGTGCCGAATAAAAGGAAGAAAGGGGCGTCAAGCCGAGGGTGCTTTCCGATGCGCCGCCTGTTCATGTCGCCTTAACGTCGCCTGGCGAGGCACCTGACACCGCGGGTGTGATGGCTTGCTAGGCGCGTGACGCCGCGGGTGTGAGGGCTTTCTAGGCGACCCTCCTGGTCGCTGCCACGGAGCCCCCCTGAGCCCTCGATGCCTGTTGGCGTGGCTGCTCCTGCCCTCGAGGGCGTATCGGCGCCGCTGTCTAGAGAGCCAGCCCCCAAGGGATAGCTGCCCACCGATCCATCTGCATCCACCTTGTCCATGGTCGTGGCGCAGCCTCCATAGCCTCCTGCTCCGGACGAGGCCTTGATGCCCGGACCGCAAGGACTCGGTGTCTTGGACGATGCCTACACAACTCTAGGTCAAGTTCGGGATGCCCCCGAGGGCGCTGACGATCACCTCGCGAGGGGGCGCCTGGGGCTCCTCTCCGGGTGGCTCCAGGCTGACGCCTCTGCCGCGGCGGTTTGGGGCCAAGCCAAGGCCACCATGGCATAGAGCGAGAAGGAGGCTGCATCAGACAGAGCAACCCAAGAGGCGGCACTGGCCAATGCGGCATCCGCTACCTGGCGTTGCGAAGAGGCGGAGACCCGCCTAAAGGCTCTCCAGTAGAAGAAGTCCGCGCTTGTGGTGCAGCTGCGTCAGCAAGAAGAAGCCCTGGATACTTGAAAGGCTGAGCTTGCCGATCGAGACTCCGCGCTATCCAAAGCAATGGTCATTCATGCCATGGAGCGCAAGAATCTGTACATGCGGGAGAAGGAAGTTGTTGCGGAGAAGGCTCGGCTCGACACTAGGGAGAAATCCCTTGCCGCGGCTGAGGAGAAAAAGGCTACAGAGCTCAACGCCTTCCCCTCCGTCAAGCTCAAGCTCCACCGAGCGCTCCGCTCCCTCTGTCAGACAGGTTTATGGAGCCCCTGGTGGCTCCGGAGGGCGGCTTCACGGGGCTCTCTTCAAAGCTTGTTGAGCCGCTCGAGGGTGTCATTGTCAAGGTGGAGGAAGTCTTGGAGATTGAGTGTCGCGACCACTTTTCCAAGGCCGCAACACGCGTCTTCAACCACCTCTACCTTCATGAGCTAGGGTTTGACTTCAGTTCTGTGATCTGCCCGGTCGATCCCAGGGTTCGTGTCACCGCTGCAACGGTCGTGGAGGGCGCCATGGGGCACTGATGAATAAGTTCACCTGCGTCACCGTTCCTCCGCCTCTTGAAGCTGCAAGGGTTAGAGGCAAAGAAAACGACGTCAGCGATGTCAATGATGAGTTCCCAACAGTTGGGATGAGTGGTGGCGATGGCTCCTCCTAATTCCTCCTCCTGGTTCCCTTCCTGCAACGTTCATCGTGCCTTGCGGAGGCGTTGGACTTGTTTGCATTTATGAAACACTCAAGGCTTGTAATAACTATTGAATTGTGTGGTTGCTTTCTTTGCCTTGTTTCCTTCCTACTCGTTGTGATGCTCTGCGTCAGCAGGGCCCAATCCCGCGCATACCTCAGCTGCGGTTGGGCCATCTGGATTGCGAGGACGGTGCCAAGGGGTGAGGGGCTATGGGACTAGTGAGGCTCCTGAGTCGCGATGCTTAGGAGTCCCCCTTGACATACGAGCAACCCTCGTGAAGGGAACATGGTGAAGATGGGATTGACTTGGAGATTCTAAACACCTTGAGCTTTGCGCCAGCAGGGCCCGGCCCCGCACATACCTCAGCCACCGTTGGGCCGTCCGGATCACCAGGACAGTGCCAAGGGGTAAGGGGCTACATGACCAATGAGGCTCCTGACTCGTGATGCTCAGGAGTCCCCCTTGACATATGAGCTCTAGCGTCCTCCTTGGGAATTTTGAGCACTTTGAGCTCTGCGTTGGCAGGGCCCGGCCCTGTGCATACCCCAGCCACCGTTGGTCCGTCCGATCACCAGGACGGGACCAAGGGGTGAGAGTGTATAGGACCAGTGAGGCTCCTGAGTCGTGATGCTCAAGAGTCCCCCTTGATGTACGAGCGGCTCCGATACCTTTCTTAGCTAGCTTTTCCTGAGAGGTGCACATGGATACAAGGTTTTATAGACATGGGAAGGTGGCCCATACCGAGTTTGGCCTGGTAGTCGCCCCCGTGCAGCCTCCTCACACAACATCCCAAGGGAATACAGTGAAACTGGGTCGCGAGGAGCCTTCCTGAGGCTAGATGCATCCATGGGGGCGCCCTCAGTTGTTTATCCCCAGTGCAGAACATAGGGCTTCCATGTTGCATGGGCATAGTCATTGCAGGACAGTGTCCTCCGCCAGCGCGGAGCATGGGGCTTCCACTTGGGCTTGGAAATGGGGGGACTCGGCTCTTGAGCCCCCCGGGCGTGTACAACCAATTAAGTTCATACGCATGGCTTGCACGGTAGAACTGGGAGGTGTATCTGGGCACTTGGGAGGGTGCTTTGGCCTTGCGAGGCCCTACCTTAAAGCCAGTTTGCGCCTGAATCTTCTTGTAGAGAGCGCCGTCAAGGTCCTGTAAATTTTGAGAAACCTGCGCTGAATGCATTTCCATTGTCCATCGCATGAGAAGGCCAAAAACCAGTGGCCCCAGGAGGTGACGTGAACGGGTCCAACCCGTCAGACAGAGCTCAACCACTGGACTTATCAACGCTGTAGGGACGGACCCGAGCACAGACGTCATGCCCAGACTTATCATGCATCAACTCTGAAAAGAAAGCACCCGGCATGCGGTGCAACATTCCTGGCGGCGAAGCACCGTGGAGGTAATACGAAACATTAGGAAATAGATCATATGTGTGAAAGATACTGAAACATGAGTAAATGGGGCGACTGCAGGGGTGTGCCCTGATCGCCTGAGGATAATGCAGCTCGGCAGACACCCTCAAATGGAGAAAACCAAAAAGTTACCTGTCATGAACCAAAAACTCACCTGGCGGCCATTGAGGGAGTCCTGGATTAGGGGGTCCTCGGATAGCCGACCTATTGTTATGGGCCGGACTATGAGGGCTACTTACCGAACACCGGACAATTTGAAGACCCAGTCTCCAGGATGGAAGCTTCGTGAAGCACGACTTGTGCTTCACGTTTGATGTAGTAAACAGGCATGTTTATATCTTCGGCATGTAACCGACCATGTGTAAACCCTAGGCATCCTCAGCACCTATATAAGCCGGAGGGTTTTAGGGTATAGAGACAGAACAACTCATCTAGGGTTAGATATACGATCTCGAGGTAGAACAACTCTGTAACCCCTTACATCATCAATACAACCCAGCAGGACGTAGGGTATTACCTCCATAGGAGGGCCCGAACCTGGGTAAACTCGTGTACCCTTTGTCTCCAGTTACCGTCGATTCTAGTCTCACAGTTCGGGACCCCCTACCCAAGATCTGCCGGTTTTGACACTGACATTGGTGCTTTCATTGAGTGTTCCTCTCTGAGCGAGACGGAATCGATACCTCACCTTGTCATCAACGAAGAGGTCCGCAACTTGGACGCTTTTGTCCCCAGACAGATCTTTGCCTTCGGCAGCGTTGTGCTGGACGCTGACTTCGCTGGCCTTCTAGGCCGCGTTGAGAACTTTGCCCCCGATCGAGAGGTCGGATTTGGAAACTTAGAGTTCTTCATCGACTCTCGGGGTGACTTGTCACTAATCGGGCTCACAGCTTCGCATGTAGACCCTGAGGACTCTGAGGCTTTAACCTCGAGCCCCTTCTTCGGACATGCCGCTGGGGTCCCCCAAGGCGATGAGCCGATCTCTTATCCCGGTCCGGCCATTAAGCCAGACAACCGGACATGTGTACTTAACACTCCCCATGTCTGGACGTCATGGAGGTGAACCCCACGAGTTCCGAATAGCTGGATCCGATCGGGCCCTCAGGGATCTACGAGGCCCTGGAGCGATTCTCGTCAATGAAGATCACCGACGATCCAGTCCTGCTCTATGCTCTGTTCGGTTAAGGTCCAGGCAGGGACGAATTTTTGGACCCACCCACCACCCACCTAATATCCACCGTCAAAGATTTAACCGACATGCTGGACTATGCCTCCGAAGAGGCAGAATACATGGATGAAGAGGACTATGCTCCCACCCCCGTTAACACCGGGAGTTGGACTCCCACTTCTACATACGATGTCTACATGGTGGATATTCCTGCCACTAATGGTGACAACACACCTCACATCGATGGTGACAAATCGGGCGATGCGCCATCAAGGCGCCGGAAATCGCATAAGCGGTCCTAAAGTAAAAAGGGAAGAAGAGCTACTATCAGCAAGAGGGGTGATAATGCTCCAGCTGATCATGACAATCCCGATCCCCTCGAGCACCCGTTAGAGGGTCCGAAAGGGCCAGAGGACCAAAACAACCCCGATAACTTCAATGACCCCAAGGGCGACGATTACCTTCCCCCCGTCGAGGAGGAAGATATATCGGAAGCCGATGACTTGTACATCCCTGGTAACCTTGAAGATCAGGAAGAAATCAGGCAACGACTAATAGCAATGGCTCGCAACCTAAAGGCTAAAGAACGGCAAATCAAAGTCAAACAGGTGGACCTCAATGATCGATGGACAAAAGTCCTCATAGCTGAGGAAGTATACGACACCGGTCTATCAAACCAGCCCAAAAGCTACCCTCGGAGAAAGCTATTGCTGCAATTCGATGATAAACTTATGGATACTCCGTCTCCAAACCGTACTCCGTACAACAAGCCGGACCGCACCCCTCGTGGTCGGGACAGGACGGCTGACGACGCCAATTACATACCGGCAGTGCCCCGAAGACGGGGTAAGGAGCCATCAGAGCCCAATGATAGGTTTGACCTACGAGATGACCTAGATCACAGAGAAGGCCGCACAAGATCCATCTATGGACCCAGAGAGTACTCGCCCGATAGACGGGGCTGATATAGACCATGGTTTGACCAAAATAGCAAAGTCCGGGAATGCAACCGGCCCCATACAAACGCGAAATACAGGCGTGACCTAGGACAGGTCAGAGGCACCGCTCACTCACTGTGCTTCATAGATGAGGTAATGCGTCATCAGTTCCCCGAGGGGTTTAAACCTGTGATTATACAATAGTATGATGGAACCACTGACCCAACCGTATGGATTGAGGACTTCCTTGTCCATATCCACATGGTGCGAGGAGACGATCTCCATGCCATCAAATACCTCCCTCTTAAGCTTAAGGGGCCAGCTCGGCACTGGTTAAACAGCCTCCCCGAAAACTCCATTGGATGCTGGGAAGACCTGGAAGATGCATTCCGCTCTAACTTCCAAGGAACCTATGTCCACCCGCCAGACTCCTCCGATCTCAGCAATGTCGTCCAGAAGCCCGGCGAGTCTTCTCGACAATTCTGGAATCGGTTCTTAGATAATAAGAACCAAATAGTCGACTGCCTAGATGCTGAGGCCATAGCCTCCTTCTGGTACAATATTCGGGACGAATGGCTGGCCCGCCAGCTAGGCCAGGACAAGCCTCGGACTATGTCCGCCCTTACCTCCCTCATGACCCGCTTTTGCATGGTCGAAGATAACTGGTTAGGAGGACGCATCCACAATTCCGAAGACCCTATGGCACCTGAGGCCCGGGATGGCAACTCAAAGCCGAAGAGCAATAAGAGTAAGCGCGGGCACAATAATAGTGATGCCGATGACACGGCTATTAATGCCGGATGCCACAACTCCCGACCTGGGCAGCAGAAGAAGCCCCCTAAAGACAATCGTGATGGACTTACTCAACTCGAGAAGATCATGGAAAGGCCCTACCAAATCCATGGGACTTCGAAAAAGCTCGCCAACCACACACACCGCAAATGCTGGGTGTTTAAACAGGCCAGCAAGATACCACCCGAAGATCAAGGCAAAAGCTCTCGCAGCAAGGACGAAGATGAGCCTCGGGGTCCAATTGGTGGCGGACAGAAGAAATTCCCTCATGAAGTCCAAATAGTGAACATGATATAAGCCACCCACATACCAAAGAAGGAAAGGAAGCGCACCCTCCGGGAAGTCTACGCGGTGGAACCCGTAGCCCCAAAGTACAACCCATGGTCGGATACCCAATCACCTTTGATCAACGTGATCATCCGACTAGTATTCACCATGGGGGTTCGGTGGCCCTCGTCCTAGACACCATTATAGATGGGTATCACCTCACAAAGATCCTAATGGACGGAGGAAGTAGCCTTAACCTGATTTACTCAGATACAGTGAAAAAGATGGGCATCGATCCATCAAGGATCAAACCCAGCAGCACTACCTTCAAAGGAGTGATCCCGGGCGTTGAGGCCTGATACACAGGCTCGGTAACTCTAGAAGTCGTGTTCGGCTCACCCAATAACTTTCGCAGCGAGGACTTGATCTTCGACATCATGCTCTTCCGCAGCGGCTATCACACGCTGCTTGGTCGGACAACATTCGCTCGTTTCAATGTGGTCCCACTACGCATACCTCAAGCTCAAGAGGCTAGGCCCCAAGGGGGTCATTACTGTCAATGGCAATACCAAGTGCTCCCTTAGAACCGAGGAACATGCACTAGCCCTAGCGGCCGAATTTAGCTACAAAGAAGATCAGCAAGTTTCGACATCCGCCATAAAGGCACATAAGGCTGGGAAGCGAGTTCGGCTTCAGACTAAAAACTCAGATCCTTCCTCTTCCCCTGTATAGGGACTCACCCCCACCGCACAACCTCAGGACCAGCAAAGTATGTGCCAAGGAGGCACAACTACACACTTAACATTCCATAGGTAGCGGTGGGGAAATTAAGATGGGTGTTCAGCTGCCCCAAACTGTTACCATCAACACGTCTTCGGACAAAATGCAAGCGCTCCTAAAAGAGCCTGCTTACGACGTAAAGCTCACCTACTATTCGGCGTCCTCTCAAGATTTTGTTAGCAAAATCCGCCCGCCGAACACTAACACTCATCAAGGCGCATCGAAGAGCAGGAGTCAACTAGCAAGGGGGCATATTGAGGACGTCAGGTTACCAATTGAAGACCCCTGGTACAACAACTCCTGTATGATTTTATTTCTTAAACTTCTTTCACATACCTGTAAATAGTTGCTTCGGCAATCCGAGTTATGAGAGATGTTGAGAAAATGCAAAATTTCATGGCGCAAGTTCGCCTCATTTGTCCTGTTTTTGGCGCATATTTTTTCTCCTTTCTCCCTCTTCTCGTGAACCTGTTCGACATGATGCGTGGTAACCGGCTAATAGACGCGAGGCTCGAGTTCAAACACAAATAGCCTTATCTATCATGTGTTTAGTGTCTTGGTGTTTGCTTTGTATGCATCGGTTCCAAACTATGTCTTTGGTCAATAAGTTGGGTTGCCCAGCTCCTGTGCTTGCCCCTTTATGTTCCGCTCGTTCGGCTAAAAGGGCAAAGGGAGCTCCCCTGCGATTGTGCTTCCGGATAGTCTGGTCAAGCACCTCAGGGGAGAAAGCCGAAAATAGACTGTCATAGTATGCGCGATCCGATCTGTGAACACCGAGCTAGAAGTATTATACTTCAATCCTCGTAAGCGGTTATTCCGTGTTATACGAGGAACTTGCCCTTTGTGCAGACATTGTGTTACCGGCTTCGGCCACAATTCGTCCGAACATCACAACACTCCGGTGGCTAATCGTACACTTCCTATAGTCCTTTTTGCGCCCCTCCGGCTAAGTGAAAGAAATAAAGCACTATAGTCTGATTGCCTAGTATGCCGCACTATACCGCCTTCGGGTTCCGATAATACGGCTAAGGGACATAGTGCATTGGCATAGACACCCCATGTAGTATCTACGTGGGGGATGAAGCCGACGACTCACATCTTTCAGTATTAAACAACCACATAGGAGTTGTAAAGGAATGCAAAACCATATAAGAGCAAATACTAATATCATTAAAAGTTAACGCAAGTCTTCGGACACCTTACAAGCTCATTCAAAGATTTTTTTCACCCGAAACTGCGACATTATCACCCGGGCACTCTCCATCACTCAATCGAAGTATAGCTCGAGGTGTCGTTGCTCCTTCCCTAGTGGAGGTGGGTCGGTGGTGACCTTCATCGAATTTAGCCACGACCAGTGCACTTTGGCCTTGGCAAGGGCCATCCGGACTCTTTCGATGCAGGAGGAGCGCTTGACAGTGTCGAGGCGGGGCGTAGCAACGATCAGTCTCTGCACCGGGCCGAAGTAGCTGCCTGGTAGCGGCTCACCGGGCCATAAGCGTATGCAGAGGTCCTTCATGGCCGGCTCCGCCATCTGGTGTAGCTCCATCAGGTGTTTCAGCTGCTCCACCAGCAGAGGAGAGCGCTCAGGGGCTCCGAACTGTGCCCAGATAAACCAAGCTTCATCTCCTTCTCCCTGCGAGGCGAACAGCTGATTGGCGTCCACGCACTTCTGGAGGTCGGAGGATGCGCCTGAGGATCGCCACACCAGGGTAAGCAATGCGAATCTGCTATCCCCGAATACGCACTTTAGTGAGTACGGCTTACCATCTGCTATTTCCTTGTCCTGGCACACTTGCTCCTCGTAGAACTGTCTGTCCATCCGCTCCTTCTAGAGTTCGGTTTTCATGGTGGAGAGTTCGGCTGATATCACCTTATTCTTCTGCTCCAAGGCCTCACATCTCTCGCTGGCATCCTTGAGCTCCTATTGGACCTTTGCCATGCGACCTTCATGCTTGCCACTAGTGGCCCGCATGGCGGAAAGGGCGATAGATGTTTCCTTAGCAGCCACCCTCTCGATGTCCGTCTCATCCTTCGCGTTCTGGAGCTCGGCCTTGAGACTCTCCACCTCCTACACTGACGTTGCACATGCAGCACACAAATGTAAAGAAGTTGCATTGACAGTATTCGGACTATAGAGCTCAGACAAAGGCATTCGATTCTATTTTGACATACTTGAGCCTCGTCGAGCCTTCGGTTAAGGGCCTCCGCTTCGTCTTTGGAGCGCTTCAGCTTCTGATTTAGCTCTTCTAGATCAGCGCCATTTATGGTCGCCGCCGATGACGAAGCCTGCATTACACACATGGTTAATACATTTCATGGGCTCTCAATTGCCGAACTATAGACAATCCAATCATATGTCAAGTTATTCTCACATTCTGGACACTTCAAGTGCATCTAGTTCGGTATTGGATTCAGATGTGACCCCTAGGTGAGCTTTTTCACCTCACCTAGGGCTCGGGGGCTGCAATGTATACAATGCGAATAAATAAAATCTTTGCAGAACAAATGCATCGGGTGACTTACTTTGAAACCTGCAAGGAGTCCTTTGGAGGCCTCCTTAAGTCTGTTGTCAACAGACTGGATGCTTTGTAGTACCGCACCATAAGGGTGCGGTGATCCTCATGGATGGAGGCCCTCGATAGAGCCTCCTCCATGGCCGACCACCTATTGGTCGGTGGTGCCGGTGATGATCGGATCCCCCGATCACCCACCGAGGATTGGACCGACGCCTCTAGAGGCATAGTGCACTCCGGTTACGTTCTCGGAGGGGATTGAGCGCCCGCTCGTCCGGCCTCCACAGTATTTGGGTGGGGTGCTGCCCCCCGATCTTCAGTGGCCGAGGCATTAGCCTCGGCCGTGGTGCCATCTCCCATGCCGCTGGTGTCCGCCTCCATAGGAGTGGGCTGGGATGACACCTCCACGGCGTCCTTCATGGCGCCTGGAGTTGTGGGATATGAGGCATCCCCGCTCTCCGCTAGTTCGGCGAGTGGGGTCTCCCGGTCCGATATCACCTCAATGGGGATAACGTGCGGGGGGCTACAAGGCCAATAACCTACGTGTTAGCAAACTTTAAATCTACTCATAATGAATAGGAAGGTCTTCGGATCCTAACCTTGATGGGGGGCTCGACCCGTAGACGCCTTCGTGGAACCTCCTCGAGGTCTTCGGACGCAGAGCCTAAGTCCGAACTATCACCGGACAGGACCACCCGCGTCAGCCGCGCCCTTTTGTGAGCAAGAGAGGTGTAATAGCCCAAGTGCTGCCCTTGCCATTTATGGTCATGTAAACTATGTGAACCTATGTGTCGTGTGTTCAATGAATTGAGTTTGCTTATTTGCCATTCCATCTCATGCATCATGCATTATGTCATCTCATCATCATGTCATGCATGACATATTTGGCGGTGTGTTGTGCGTGGTGTTCGGATCTGGTGCGGCCACAACCGGATCTGGTGTGGGTGTGCGCATAGTGTGTGTGCGCCTGCATGTGTGGATCTGCTATGGCAGCAGGATCCAGATCTGTGGTGTATGTTGCTGTGTATGTGTGTGTGTGTGTATTGTTGTGTGTGTCTGTGGTGGTGTTGTGTGTGTGTGACAAGTGGGCCTGGCCCCACTTGTCATCCACTAGGGGGCCCTGGTCACTATGCCAGATGGGCCCCCCCTGCTTATTGTTTTCTTTTATTGTTTTAATGTTTTATTGTGAATTAAATGGGGTTTTCCATTTCTGGTAATATTACTAAAACTGGATATGAACGTATTTGAACATGGGCATTTTTAGTAAGTTTCAACTTATAGGAATGGTTGGCATTCTTCTATCTAGTGTTGTGTCATGTTGCTCCATGAAAGTATAGGGTTATGATATATGATTTTGGGGTAGAATCACCCAAGGAATCCATTGGTGCAACTTGTTTGGTCATTTGAGCAAGTTTGCCAAAATTCCATTTTGTCTCAAAGTGCCATTTTGTCATTTTAGTTATTTTTATTTCATGCATGCTATGATAATTGTGTCAACATGAAAATGGTTGCCTTTGATGAGTAGAATGTCATGGTATTTACTTTTGTCATGTTAAACTTGCATACGAGTGGGAATCATGCTCCAAAGTGGATACTAAAATGTTGTTGTTTTCAAACATGCCAAATATTTGTAAGTCTAAGAATCTGTTAATATTTTGTGCCATGAAGAGTGGATGCTACCAAGTGATATGTTGTGAATTAGCTCAAGCTCAGTGCTAGTGTTTTGAAGTAGATGTTGTCCTCTACCATCCTGGTAATTTTCATGCCATGAGGTGGTATCTATCACCACTAGTTTCTGCTGTCAACTTGCTATGAGCTTAACTCAGATTCCAGAAAACTGTGATTTTCACCAAGTCCCTAAAATATGTTTCATCATGCCAACTTGTGAGCTTCATG
This sequence comes from Hordeum marinum, assembly GCA_022496015.1. NCBI lineage: Eukaryota > Viridiplantae > Streptophyta > Magnoliopsida > Poales > Poaceae > Hordeum > Hordeum marinum. Next base: position 195,548,830 of record CM039675.1, on the reverse strand, counting down.
CTTATTGATATGTGCTTACTTTCCAATTTGTGTAGTTGTATGATTTGATAAGCATGCTATGTAGTTTCTATTAATGCCTTGTTTGTGGTTGGAGACATCCTGTAGCTCTAGATATTTGCTATCAAAGTTGCCATGTTGTTGTTTTGTGGCAGATTGTTTGTTTTAGTGTTTTGTGATTTGTGAGAGCTATGCTCCATGGAATTGGTTGATCTTTGACTCCATTGTGGTTGTCTTTTCATTGCCTAGCTAGTGGCTACCTTGGAATGCCAAGGAATAGCCCATGGCCTTCATTTTTCTTGTATTTTTGCCTTCGTAACTTGCCGTGAGCGTAGCGTGAGAACCGTAACTCCGTTTTCTACGTTCCAAATATGCATTTGCATCGATTTTGCATGAAGCATCCATATTTGCCATGATAATGCATGTTTAAATAACTTGACATGAGGTTCTGTCCAGAATTGTAAATAACTAAACTATTGCATGAGAAACATGACCAGTTCAAGATTGCCATGTTAAGTACTTCAAATGAATCATGCATCCTCTTGTTTTTGCATTGCACCTTGGTTGGTTGTTTATTGTTGCTGTTTATATTGGGTAGACGCGAGTGTTGAACCTGAGTATGAGGATCCAGGAGAGTACCACTACGAGGACCCCGCTCTTTGTCCCTCTAAAGAACCAACAGGCAAGATGATCGTACCCGGATCCCGACACTATTTTTTCTTTGCTAGATGTCTTGCTCTTATCGTTACATATGCGTTACCTACCACTTGAATGTCAAGCCGACTACATTGCAATGATAGCCTCTACCCCCCCCCCCCCCCGCACATCCTAGCAAACCTTGTTTGGCTAAGTTACCGTTGCTCAGCCCCTCTTATAGCTTTCTTAGTTGCAGGTGCAGGTTGTTTGCATGTGATAACATGGATATCTGGCATATCACAATATTAACTGCTATTTAATTTAATGCACATATATATCTAGGTATGGTGGAAGGCTTGGCCTTTTGCTCGGTGTTTTGTTCCACTTTTACCGCCATAGTTCCTTGTTACCGATGTTATGTTTCCATATTTTGCGCTCCTAACATGCTCGGGGTTGTTATTGGGACTCCCTTGATTATTCGGTTGAGATTAAAACTTGTGTGTCAAGACCCAACATTGTTACTATTTGCTTAACAACTTAATAAAAACTGCATAGGGCTTTGCAACCCCGTGGATTAATCAACAACCCAGGCCAATGCTCCTCATGAGTGTTGGTCCAAAATGTCAACCGCCAGTGGCCACCAGGGGAAACTCCATGTTTGGCCTACCGGAAGTTTGGACAATACGGTCGTGTCCTAAGAACGAGATACGCAGCTCTTATCGGGTTCGTCGACACGTCGGGTGGTCTTGTTGGACTTGTTTTACCTTTATCGAGTGGCTTGCGTGAGGGACTCTGATTTTCTTCGGGCTATCTCGAGGTGTCGGAATTCCTTTGGAGTTGCCTAGGAAGATCACGAGATCCGTGGTCGAGGTTATTCCTGTGGAGTGTGGTTAATTTATGATGGACTAGTTGGAGCACCCCTGTAGGGTTAAAACTTTCGGAAAGCCGTGCCCGTGGTTATGTGGCAACTTGGATATTTGTTTAACACCCGGTTATGGTTAACTTGAAGTAAACTCTAAATAAAATACACCAACTATGTGAGTAACCGTGATCGTCTCTGCTCGTGAACATGAACCGAGAGAGAACATAGTGGGGTTATGTTGGACGTAAGTAGGTGTTCAGGATCTCTTAGAGGTCATGCTAGTTCTCAATCGTTTATCGTAGACCACATATTTACTTTCATTTTCTCGTAAGATTAGCCACCATAAATTCTTAGTGCTGCTGCAAACTAAACACTTATTCCCATCCAACCTATAAGCTTGAATAGTCTCGGTACCCAGGCACGAGATTGTTGAGTCCCCGTGGCTCACGGATTACTACAATAATACAGGTGCATGTGCAGCTGCAGATGAGATCGTGCCAGATGATGTGACGCATCTCTAGTGGGAGTATGACGAGGAGCGTGGCAGGATGTACGTCGCTTATCCACGAGTAGAGTGGCCATGGTCGTGATCTTCGGGGCTAGCAAGCCAGTGTCATTGCATAATTTTATCGTTTTTTTCGTCTGTAGCTGGACCCTACATTTGGATTGATGTTTTGAATAAATTGTGTGGAATTGTAATTTAGCATGTGGCGAGTGTAAGCCAACTCATATACTCTTCTCTTCATAAATGTATGTAATGATACTGTACTTACGAACGGCAAGATGTGCCTCTATCCCTGTCGAGGCCCCCATGCCTAAATATGGATAGGTTCACATCTTGGGCGTGATAAGAGGCGACCTACTCCGGGGCGTCGGAAGATGCTCTCTTGTTGGCACGGGGGGGAATTGCCTCCCCCTCGACCTCGTCCTCCTCCTCCTCCTCTTCTTCCTCTTCCTCCTCCTCAGCCTCCTCCTAATTTGAGGAGGCAAGGGTATCCTCAGATGCGGCATCAGGCTGGTTCTTGATGCGAATGCCAGCCTGGCCTAGTTTCTTCTTCTTATCTTTCTTCGTGGGCGCCTTGTAAGGCTTCACCATGAGAATTTTTGCCAACAGCCCGGTCCTGTCATCTTCGAGCTGAGGCATTGGACTATTAATGTTGACAACTTTCTTCAGCCATGTTTGCAAAGACACATCGGGTAAGGGGTTATGAATCTTTTATGTAACAATGCCGACCAAGCTAGGGTATATCATTCCTCGGAATCGTGCTTGGTGGCGTGAAGACCCTTGTCCTCCTCCTCGGATGGCCAGCTCTTCATCGATTTGAAGAGTGCTTTCCACAACTTCTCCTGCGTAGTGCGGAAGAGGTTCCAGACTGTGGGTTCGGCTTCGAGTTCTTGATCCCACAAGGGGGTGTCCCATCGTTGGCATGGGAGAATGCGTCTCCGGAGCACCACCCGGACCACATCGGTCAAGTTGGTGCCCTCCTCGACCATGGAGTGGATGCACTTCTGCAGGTCGGTCACCTCCTTGCCCGGTCCCCAGACAAGGCCCTTTTCAAGCCATGAAGCCAGTCTGGTGGGGGGACCAGATCTGAATGTGGCGGCGGGGTGCTGACCTTCTCCTTGAGGTTCGGTGATGTAGAACCACTCCTTTTGCCACCCCTTGATGCTGTCGATGAGGGTGCCCGATGGCCACCCGACGCAGGTGAGCTTGCCGATGACGGCCCCACTGCAATCTGCGTGCTTGCCGCCGAGGCACCTGGGCTTGATGTTGAAGATCTACAGCCAGAGCCTGAAGTGTGGCTCGATGCGCAGGAAGGCCTCACAGACGAGGATGAACATCGAGATGTGCATGATGGAGTTCGGCGGGAGGTCGTGAAAGTCAAGGCAATAGAAGAATATAAGCCCCTTGATGAAGGGGTGGAGTGGGAAGCTCAACCCCTTGATGAAATGAGGTATGAACACCACCCTCTCACCTAGCTTGGGGTGGGGATCACTTGGCCCTCCTCTGCTGCATGGTGAGGGATGTTGGCTGGGAGGTAGCCGGCCTTCTTGAGGTCGAGTATGCCCTGGTCAGTGACCGTGGAAGCTTCCCACTGGCCGTTGGAGGCTGCCATTGATGAGCTCGAAGGTGGGATCGGCGAGACTTAGATCTGTGCTTCGGGGGCACAAGCGAATGGGAGGTGGAGATGTCGAATGGAGAGCGTAAAAAGCCTTTGGGGGTTTCCTTCTATTTTTATGAGGCCTATCGATTTGGACTGCCCTTGCTGCGCCGTGAATCCCGCCACTTCCCGAGACACACGAGTCGTTGCATGCGTGTGATTAAGTATATCCCGTATAAAACGGGACACGGTCGGTATATTGATAGATCGTGATGATTCAAACGGCCTCGAATCGCGAATCGAGTCTATGCAACAGGCCTAGCGGTCGTGGTCGGCCGTAGCCTTTCATCAAAGGTCATCGAGGACCATTGTTTACCTCCTCACATTTGGCCTTCAAAGCCAATCGATTTACAATATTCGGACGTGCCACTATGAGGGAAACTACTTTTCATCGGAGGCCGAACTATGGTTCGGCAGGAAGGAACTCACCTCGCAAGCCGAAGACTCTATTCGCGAAGCAACTGGAGCTGAAGACCCTTGACATTGGAGGCAAGTTCGGGGGCTACTGAGGGAGTCCTGGATTAGGGAGTCCTCGGATATCTGGCCTATTGTTATGGGCCAGACTATGAGGGCTACTTACCGAACACTAGACGATTTGAAGGTCTTGTCTCTTGGATGAAGCTTCGGGAAGCACGGCTTGCGCTTCACGTTTGATGTAATAAATAGGCATGTTTATCTCTTCGGCATGTAACCGACCATGTGTAAACCCTAGGCATCCTCGGCACCTATATAAGCCAGAGGGTTTTAGGGTATAGAGATAGAACAACTCATCTAGGGTTAGCTATACGATCTCAAGGTAGATCTACTCTATAATCCATTACATCATCAATACGACCAAGCAAGATGTATGGTATTACCTCCATAGTAGGGCCCAAATGTGGGTAAACTCGTGTCCCCTTCGTCTCCTCTTACCGTCGACTCTAGTCTCACAGTTTGGGACCCCCTACCCGAGATCCGCCGGTTTTGACACCGACAGCCATGCCGCTGAAGAGTCAAAGTGGTCAACGTAGCCTGACCTTGTGTCTCCGTGAACGTGTCCTCATGAGTCTGTCGCCTCCTAGGGCTCAGGACCCTCGCTCGGTCCGGGCGCCTCCTCCAACTCCTCACTGTGCCTCGCTCAATACAGCATGAGCATGGCCTCGGCAAGGCACTGGAACGTGGCGGCCCCGTTCGCCAGGACGAAAGGCATGCAGACGTAGTTGCACGGGTAGATCCTGCCACGACCGGCACGTGTCGGCCAAAAGACGTCCTAGCATGTGACCCTATTGATCGTGAGCGCACTGACACAAACGTGCGGCCTATCGACTGGGCTGACGATGATGGCTGCGCTTGGCGGTGCAGGGCAGCTCCCGTCTTGCGCGCCATGTGCTTCCTGAAGCTCCTCGATCGCTTTGGTGATGAATTCTCATGAGCTCGATGCCTCACGCCGTTCTCCTAACTTGGGTAGACGTGCTTCGGAGCATGCCTCTAGGTTGTGCCCGAATGCCCCCCTTGTCTCACCAGTCTGGCCGGAGGCTTCCCGAATGGAAGCCCCCAAGCCCGACCAAAGGGGGGCACCAAGCGCGCCTTCCTATGAGATGGAGGGAGGGGCCTTGGCCCTGGCCGCTGAGCCTGAGGCGCTGTCTTTGGAGGTTTCAGCCCCATGTCTCCCTGCGGGGAGGAGCTATTTCTTCTTCCTCGGTACGTCCTCACGAGGCAGGGCATCTCCCTTGTCGTCTGAGTGCTCGGCTACTGCAGCACGGTATGCACGGTCGAGGGAGCAAATGACATCCTTCTCTTCACAGGAGACGGTGATGACGCCGCCACTCACCGACATCTTGAGGATGTTGTAGCCATGATGAGTCACGGCCATGAACTTGGTGAGGGCTGGGTACCCAAGGATCACATTGTATGGGAGGTGGATGTGCGTGACGTCGAAGACGATGACCTCCGTGTGGTAGTTCTTGCGCCTGCTGAAGGTGACGGGCATGCGCACCTGCCCGATGGGGATCGTGGACCCGTCAGTGACTCTTGAGAAGGGTTTAGTCGGCATGAGCTGGTCATACGGCACCTGGAGCGTCTTGAAGGTCTCTATGGAGAGGACACTGGGTCTAGCTCCACTGTTGATGAGGGTCTTGGTGATGAGGACATTGCTGATGGTCGGCATGCACAGCATTGGGACTGTTCCTGTCATGGCTGAGCACCTGAGCTGATCCCTCGAGTCAAAGGTGATCGCGGTCTGGGATCACCTAAGGGGACGCATGACCTCTGGCTTCGAGAGGCCTGCGTTCACCTCCCGTGAGAACTACTTGGAGATGCAGTTTGATGCTGGGGCTTGGGCGCCGCCCAGGACAAAGGCTATCGCCCTGACCTCCTAGAAGCCCCCAACCCCGTCGTTCTGCACGTCCTCTTCCTTCCTCCTGGGTGGTGGCGGTAGTGGTGGTAGGCCTGCCTCACGAGTATGGGCCTCATGAGGCTGCCCACGGCGTGACTACTCCGGAGGGTCGTCGCACCCATTGGTCCTTCAGAACCTGATCGCACCAGTGGTCCTCCCTAGGCCAATCTCGCCACTCTTGGCGTGGCTCCCGATTGTCCCAACAGCCTCCGTCATGGCCTCCACCACGTCCGGAACCACGGTCACTGCATCTAGGGCACCGGCCGAAGTGATCGTCGTGGACCAACCGGAGCTCCTGGCAATCGATGTTGTTGTGGTTGTTGGTGCCATGGAAGATACATGACGGTTGTCCTCCTGAGGGGGGTTGAGGGATCACTATAAGAGTATGTCTAGAGGGGGAGAATAGACTACTAGCAGGAATTTAAAGTCTACACCAGGTGCAAAGTTATGTGTTGACAGATTTTAGCGATTATAGCAAGTCTAGCATACCCTACACATGCAAGTCATCAAGTATAGCAGCGGAAAGCAAAGACATTGCACATCCAATTAAAGAGTAGAGATAGGAAGATCGAACGCATGAAGGACATGAAGATTTTCCCCGTCGTTCCAATAGGTGGTGCTATTGTACGTCCACGTTTATGGAGTCTTCAACCCATCGAGGGTAACGGTCGTGAGAGTTCATGGAGGGCTCCACCCATAAGGGTCCACGCAGTAGCAACCTTGACCATTCCATGATGGCCTATGTCCACGGGTGGCTAGCCTAACTCGGGGTAGATCTTCACGAAGTATGCGATCTCCTTGCCCTTGCAAACTTCTTCGTTCACTCCACAACACGAAGTAGGAGGCTCCCAAGCGACACCTAAACAATCTAGGAGGCACCACCCTCCAAAAGGTAATAGGCTCGATAATGTCGATGAATTCCTAGCTCTTATGCTTCAAGATGATAGACTCCTCAACACACAATCACTCTCTCATAGATTTGGCTTCAGTGGAAGATATTGATTGGGAGAAAAGCAACTTGGGGAGGCTAGAGATCAATATTCATATGGTTGGAATGGAGTGGGGATCTGTTTTGAGTGCTTCTCTCAGAAAATCAGTTGGTATGAGTGGGGATCTGTTTTGAGTGCTTCTTTTGCGAGTGAGCGGTGGTGGAGGGGTATATATAGGCATCTCCAAAAACCCAACCGTTACACCTAATAATTCCAACTCGGTGACACTAGTGTGTTAATCTCAGTGGTACCGAGTTGCCTAGAGGAAGCAAACAGAGCAGACGAAGGCAATGACAGGCCGGTGCCACGCGAGCAGGCTTTTATCAGATTGCACAGTTTACGAGGCATCATGGGCAAAGTGTGGGCGTCCCCATCCCATTGTGCTTCCATCGGTCCCTTTATAGGCCCCAGACACTCCACTAAGTCATCCCATCATTTCTCCCCGCGCCGTTTAAGTTCTCAATGGGAGAAACATGTGCCTCGCGGGCCCGGGGCTAATGTCGTGTAGCTAGAACCACGGTACTATGACCCGTCTGCCCATGGCCCAGGAAGTGACACCTGGCGAAAGGCCTAGTAGGTGGCGCACTCAAGATCTCTACAGGCAAAGCACCACACGATGCTCGGATCTCGTGAGGTCCCTCCCCGCGAGGCGGAGCTCTTCAAGTCAAATGTATTCAGCAGCAGGCAGCCTCGCAAGGTCTTCCTCTCGAGACGGTTTCCTGCGAGGCCCTCCTCATGTAGGAGTCGGGCGGTGCTGGTCATATGGCAGCATGACCACCATGTGGTGATGCACCCGCGCAAGCAAGGATAGCAGGACCATGCGAGCAGGCACGGACAAGGAGGGTTTCTCTTTGATGATTAAAGACAAGCACCCGCTGCCTCCTCCAAAGCAGGTTCCCAAAGATTGCCGTTTTGGTGCAAGGCGGCCACACTAATGTTTCCCGTCACGACGGATGTAATCGCCGATCCCACTGATGTCTACTACACAACTTTATTCCTGTAGACTCGTGTTGGGCCTCCAAGCGTAGAGTTTTGTTGGACAGTAGCAATTTTCCCTCAACTGGATGATCCAAGCTTTATCAATCCATGGGAGGTGTAGGATGAAGATGGTCTCTCTCAAACAACCCTGCAATCACATACAAGAAATCTCTTGTGTCCCCAACACACCCAATACAATGGCAAATTGTATAGGTGCACTTCTTCGGAGAAGAGATGGTGATCCAAGTGTAGTATGGATAGTATAAATAAGTTGTTCAAATCTGAATGAATGAAAACATGATGGTAGAAAGTCGTAAACAACAAGCAAAATGTTATATAAATGCTTGGAAGTACGTCCTAGGGTTCATACTTTCACTAGTGCAATCTCTCAACGGTGCTAACATAATTGAATCATAAAATCGTCCCTCAATGTGGTACAAAGAAACACTCCAAAGTTCCTATATAGAGGAGAAGATAAGAAGAAATTGGTGTAGGTAGGTAAACCACCTCAAAGTTATCCTTTCCAATAAATCTATTGAGCCGTCCCTATAGGTGTCACAAAAATTCCTAGAATTCGTACTAGAATAACACCTATGAAACATATCGATGAACCCTAATGTCACATAGATACTACAATGTCACCACAAGTATATTTCGGATAATTATTCGACATGCATCAAAGAACTTCAGATTCACCATATTCAATCCAACACACAGAACTTCAAAGAGTACCCTAAGATTTCAATCGAAGAAAGTAGGACAAGGACGTTTATCAACTGATATGCATAAATTACCCCAATGTCACTGTGGGAATCCGGAAGTTGATTGCCAAAACATATATCAAGTGCATCAATAGAACACCCCATTGTCACCAGGATATCCACATGCAAGACATATATCAAGTGTTCTCAAATTCAAAGTATTCAATCCAAAATAACGATATCTCAAAGGGAAAGACTCAACTCATCACATCAAGATAGAGAGGGAAGAAAACCATGTTATCTAACTATATTAACAAAGCATGTGATACATCAAGATTGTGCCATCTCAAGAACGGGAGAGAGAGATAAAACACATAGCTACTAGTAGATACCCTAAGCCCTGAGGGCGAATTACTCCCTCCTCGTCATGGTGGCCGCTAGGATGATGAAGATGGCCTCTAGTGATAATTTCCCCCTTTGGCAAGGTACCGAAAAGGACTCCAGCCGAGATTCTTTGATATAGAGTTGTAGCGGCAAAGCGAAAGTTTTAGGTTGAATTTTGGTTTTTTTGCATATATACGAATTTTTGGCATTGGAATCACGTGAAGAGGTGCCACTAGCGGCCCACAAGGTAGGCCGGCATGGACACACCCCCTAGGAGTGCCCACCTGCCTTATGGAGCCACTTTGGGTCTTGTGGTACTCCCCCGATGCTTCCTCCTAGAAAAAACATCAAAAAAGTTCGTTCCATTCCAAGAAATTTCATTTCCTGCAAAAAACAACATCACAATAATTCTACAGAAAACATCGTTAGTCCGGGTTAGTTCTAAATAAAAAAGTGCATCAAAACCATATAAAAATATTGTAAACATTGGTAAATATGGCATGAATAATTCATAAATTATTGATATGTTTGAGACATATTAGCATCCCCAAGGTTAATTCCTACTCGTCCTCGAGTAGGTAAATGATAAAAGAAGTAATTTATGAAGTGTGAATGCTACCATAATGGAAATTTTATAAATGATAATTTCATATTATATATATATATATAAACACTATTCTGATCACGGGATCAGAATATTATTCTGATCATGGGTTGAACTTCCTAAGTTACACAACCTAAACTTCCCTCTGTAGGAACCCGACATTCGGGCTATCTTTGCAACCGTGTCTCCCCGCGCGAATTTTTCTGGTCAGTCATGTTCTATAGGAACGGTTTTTAGAAACTAAATGCGCATTTTAAACAGGAATCTCTCTCGTTGGCGGATTTGCTCTCGGGACGTGATGAACTTGTGTGTGTTGCAATTTTACTACGTGAGTTGTTTGACCTGAACTTCCCTTGGTGAGAGGCTGAACTTCCCGTAATATCGTTGAAATGAGGCTTGCAATATATCGTTGGAAACATCGGGACAGGACGGTCATGGCGTAAGTTGAATTTTTGTCCAAATCTAAATGGTTTAAGAGGAGTTTCGAAAACCGTTTTTGTTAATAAAAAAAGTAAGAATATATTTTGAACAATATTTCTAAACCGTTTATCGGAATGAGGCAAATGAGATGGTGTTTGATAGCTGCTGCAAATCCTATTATTTCACATGTTGAACATTTTTCCAAACTCCCTACGGATTAAGCGGAATTTAAGAAATGACGGAATATTCGAAACCAAACTGCCGGGTTCTTTTTTCGGGGTTAATTTGAAAACGCTAGTCCTATCGACGCATATGATATGGCGTTGGAAAGCTTATGAAAATGTGCATCTTCCCATATAAAATTTTTGTTCTTACTATGAACGCTTTAAAAGTAATTTGGAAAATGGCCGAATCTGTACCGAGTGCATATTTTCACATTATTTTCTCAACGGATTGTTGGAATGAGGCAAATAATATGGCATTGGAAAGCTTGAACAAATACGAAACTGTTATATGTAGATTGTTTTTCCCAATTTGTTAAGGTTCTAAGTCAATTTTGAAAATGGCTAAAAACATTTCTTGGCCATAATTTCTAGAAATTCTATTGGAATGGGACAAATGATATACCATTGAAAAGCTACGAAAAATGCGAAACTTTTTCATGCATGTGGTTTTCTCTAATTCCTAGTTGTTTTCACGTAATTCTAAAAATGGCGAGATCACGCATTCTGCCTTTTATCGCGAAACAGAGTCTTTGAAAATGCACTGTGTGAAGAACTTGAACTTCATTGGCACGTCTACCTAAACTTCACTCTGTTTCTTCACGTACTATTTTTTGCTCATAGATCTCCATCCACTCATCGGAATTGAGCAAGTGATATACCGATGGAAAGTTGTTGTAAACACGCAACTTTTCCGTTTTGATCATTTTTTCACACTCGCGACGGTTTAAAAGATTTCCGTCTAAAATCCATTTAGCATAGTAGTTGAACTTCCTGTTGTTTCCACGTTGAACTTCGGTCACGTATTTTTGTTTGTAATTTCTCACCCATTTGTCGATGTTACACAAATGATATTCCTTTTTGTACAAACCTCTCTCACAATATTTTTCTAACTTTCTCCGACCAAGAACTTTAACTTATAGCAAGAAAAAGATTGGACCTTGCCTTTTTATTCATTTTTCTCACTCACAAGAATGGGTGACAAATACATAGTGAAGCACACTCACAAGAAGTTTTGAACCTTCCTATGTCGAGAACCTGAACTTCTAGCAACAAATTTTGTATACTTTGTCTTTTTATTCCCTTTTCTCATATGAAAACACACACCATGGAACATGTGAACTTCTGGCTGTTTTCACTTTGAACTTGTGTGCTATTTTAATTTGAACTTCACGTTTCTATTTTGGAGTAAAGAATTCTGGTAATGAGAAAAAAATCTGAGTTTTTCATAAACTTCGAACTTCTATGCTGTTTTAAGTTGAACTTCTTCATTTTATTATTTAGTAACGAGAAAAAATCGGAGTAGTATATATACTTTGAATCTCGCTGTTATTTTTATAAAAGTAGAGAAGTTCATTTTTTTGAAAGTACTTCGATGTTTACTTAAAAATCATTTATTTAAGAAATATTGGACCGTTTGTTATATAATTTGAGTTTATTATGCACATCAAACTTTCCCGAGCAGAGCACTTGAACTTCTAGCAACAAAAATTTTAAGCTTTTATTTTTCTATTATTTTATTCTCACCTAAATTGCATTTCATGTATTTCTTGAACTTCTCGTTGTTATCACTATGAACTTCTGTCACGTTTTTGTTTGAAGTTCTCACTTTTCCTAATTTAGTAAAGAAAAAATAATTGCGTTGCTATACACGTCGAAATACTCCATTATTTTAGTTTGAACTTATATATATTTATTTCATAAAGAGGGAAAATAAAACAGATTTGTTTTCCGTGTAAGGAATTTCATGAGTTTAATTTGAACATCTCACCTTTTTATTTGAACTTCTTCTTTTTATTCTAATTTATGGCGTTGCAACAGTTTATATAAATTTGAACTTCGAGAGTTTTCTAGTTTTAGAGATGATGGGCATCCCTTTTTATGATTTTTGAACTTCTCTATTTTTAAAATTCAAACTTGTTTTTATTGTTGAAATACTTATTTTTCATTCTTTAGTAATGAGGAAAATCTGGATTTTCTATAAACATTGAACTGCTCCTTTTTTAATTTGGACTTCTTGGGCCTTTTTTCAGTTATTTATTTTTACAGATAACTACTCATATTTATTTATTTGAACTTCAATGAAAACTCAATTGTTTTTTAGACATCACAACAAACATTAGCAATTTCAAAAAAAATTAGATTGGTGACATGACTTTCCCCCATCTATTTATTTGAACTTATTTTGGTGAGAAATTATTCTGTCATCAGTTAGAAAATCAAACTCGTTAGCAAAAATAAATGGTGGACAGCCTCACAACCACGTTATCCACATACGTACACAAATAGGTGAATTTCTTGAGGTAATTTTACAAATACAAGCTCGCAAAACACAAAAATAGTAGACTATGCCCAAAGCTAGAAAATCAATAGTTCATCCAGGGCGCTTCTAGAGCGGCAGGAAAAGAGGGAAGCAGAAGCAGTCGCGTCGCAGGCACTAGCAGAAAAAGAGAGATCTCTAGTGGTAGCCATCGGCATCAATCTTTTTTCCGGGCTTTAAAACTGAAACTACTAGTTGTCAACAGGACAACCATAAAGTTTCAGTTCAAGAAACACATCAAAATGTCAGTTTCAGTCAAATCAATATCATACTATCCAACGAGAATAGAACGATGGAAATTCAGCTAAGCCTAAAGGTTCAGTTCAATTACACATCAAGCCTTCAGTTCAGTCAAAACCAAACGGGTTGTGCTCGCTGACCGGATAACAAGATAGGTCGACGTTGTTATTCTCTGCTAGTAGCTTTGCCTAAAGCTGCCATGATCGTTGTTTCCCACCAAACCAGCAGCCATTTTCCATGAAATTTATCTACCACCCGCCAAATTGTCAGCTGCACATGTGTATTCACTTCCTAGTGCGTCGGTTCCCCTACCTTTTACTGGACTTCCTTCAAGGTGATGTGGTCCACATCAAGGAGCCATATGAGGAGGGGATTAGCATATGCAGTGAAAAACCAAAGAATGCTCTGTCATGAAGGGTGCGCTGGCAGGAATGGCATGGTGGCGGCGGGGGCATTGAGATGATGAACTTATTGGCGTTGCATCATTGAACGGCCTACACAACGTGCATGGCAGATCCCAAGTGGGATGAGGCAGTGCGTGGCATGGGAGCCTCGCCGGGGGCAGTCGGGAGGAGGCATACAACGGGAGACGCCACCGTGGATTTCCTATGTGCGGCACCTCGAGGGAGGCATGCGTCGTGTTGGGGACGACGGACGAGACCTAGCGGCAGCATAGAGATGGGCTCTGGTTCTGGCATCCATTAAAGATGGATCCATGGAGGAGCCTTCGCGTAGTCAGAGCCTCCAACAACGTCGGTGAGTGTAACCGGGTAGGCAAGCGGTGGTGGCAAGGCGATCCGGAGAGGGACGCAACGGTGGCGGCGCGATCTGGGAAGGAAGGCGGCGCGATCCAGGAAGGGAGGCGGCGCGATCCGGGGAGGAAGGCAATGGTGGTGGCACCCGGTTTTGGCTGGCAACACGTGACATGGCATGCTAAGGAGAGGCGATAGCGGTGGCACCTGGAAAGCAGGGGCGGGGGTCGGGAGTGGGATGTTGACGATGCGGCCCGGGGGGGTCTTTTTTGTTTCAAGAAGAGTTCGGGAACAACCAATCGGTCTCATATATAGGGGCGTTGTGATCCGAATACTTATTCTGATTTTGGAATTAGAATAGTTATTCTGATCACAGCGCATCCTATATAGGAGCGATCGCGAACCCAGCTAAACCGGTACGATGGAGATAAAGGAAAAAAACAGGGGCACACTCACCCACTCCTTCCCTAACCTCCAGATTCCCTTCCATCCATTGTGCCTTTGGCCTTCCTCCCCGTTCTTCCACCGCGCCACCGGCCTTTCTCCTCGTGCTTCCATCGCGGTGCCACCTCCCTCCCCATGCTTCCACCCCACGCCGGCCTCCCTTACCCTGCTTCCACCCCCACGACAGCGTCCCTCCACCTACAACCTCGATGATGGCCTACCTCCCCCTGATTCCACCCCAGCGATGGCCTCCCTACGCTGCTTCTAGCAGGCCTCCCTCACCCACGCCTACTTCCATCCGCCGGTCGCCGCCGTCGCTGGATCCCCGCATGCCACCATCCGCCAGGTCCTAGTTCCTTTGTCGGTCGTTGATGCCGTCATGGCCGCCAACTCCGCCCCGCGCCCTCCCGGAGATGCGTGCTGCCATGCACCATGCCGGGACCCTGCCCAACAAGGACATCGGTAGCCACCACGATTCGCCCACCACCAATGGTAGGCGTCACTGATGTGTCCCAACACGGTCCGTCGGAGCTAATGAGGGCCTCCTCCTCACTCCGTCGGCCGGGATCCCCCACCCCACGCCATCCTGGCCGGCCACATCGACCTGCTCACGTGGGCCACCTTGACCTTCTTGGAGGAAGGTTCATCCATGGAGAGGCCGCGTCATGCCTGGCTCACCACACACCGCGCCCTCTGTCACCAATACACTACCACCCCCTGGAGCTTCCAGCACACCGCCTCGACCTACACTTATAGTGCCAAGCTTCCCTTATGCGCCGTCGGCTACCACTCGCGGCAGTGTGGCTACTTTCTTCCCTGTTGTGACAGCAACGACCGGCCACTCGTCCATTGGCCTGCTCTTGGCTCGTTGTATTCAGAAAAGTTCAGATAAACTAACTGAACTCATGTGATGCTTCATCTAAAATACCGTGGATTTCTGCTACTGATTACTAAAAAGGTTTTAAAATCATTTCCCAACAAACGGAAGTTCATGTCGGTATGTTGATAGTTCAGAAAGTCCCTCTTGCATAGATCCCTCTCCCATTTATAATAAAAATTAGAAGTTCAAATTTAAAAACAAAGAAGTTCGGTATTTATTGTTGGAAATATGCCCTAGAGGCAATAAATAAAGTGTTTATTATTATATTTCCTTGTTCATGATAATCGTTTATTATCCATGCTATAATTGTATTGATTGGAAACACATTACATGTGTGGGTAAATAGACAACACTTTGTCCCTAGTATGCCTCTAGTGAACTAGCTCGTTGGTCAAAGATGGTCAAGGTTTCCTAGCCATTGACATGTGATGTCATTTGATAACGGGATCACATCATTAGGAGAATGATCTGATGGACAAGACCCAAACTACAAACGTAGCAGATGATCGTGTCAGTTTATTGCTACTGTTTTCTGCATGTCAAGTATATGTTTCTATGACCATGAGATCATGTAACTCACGGACACCGGAAGAGTGCCTTGTGTGTATCAAACATCAAAACATAACTGGGTGACTATAAAAGTGCTCTACAGGTATCTCTGAGGGTGTATGTTGGGTTGGCATGGATCAAGAATGGGATTTGTTACTCCATGTGACGGAGAGGTATCTCAGGGCCCACTCGGTAATACAACATCACAATAAGCCTTGCAAGCAATGTGACTAAGTGTTACTGACGGGATCTTTTATTACGGAACGAGTAAAGAGACTTGCCAGTAACGAGGTTGAACTAGGTATGGAGATACCGACGATCGAGTCTCGGGAAAGTAACATACCGAAGAACAAAGGGAACATCATACGTGATTAACTGAATCCTTGACATAGAGGTTCGACCGATAAAGATTTTTGTAGAATATGTAGGAACCAATATGGGCATCCAGGTCCTGCTATTGGTTATTGACCGTAGAGGTGTCTCGTTCATGTCTACATAGTTCTCGAACCCGCAGGATCTGCACACTTCAGGTTTGGTGACGTTTCGGTAGTATAGAGTTATGCATGGTGGTGACCGAAGGTTGTTCGGAGTCTCAGATGAGATCCCGGACATCAAGAGGATCTTCGGAATGGTCCGGAGGTAAATATTGATATATAGGAAGTCCTATTTTGGTAGCCGGAAAAGTTTCGGGCTCATCAGTAGTGTACCGGGAGTGCCGGTAGTGTACCGGGAGACCATCGGGAGGGGTATTTCAACCCAAGAGGCTACATGGGCTGTGGGAGAGGCAATACCAGCCCTTAGTGGGCTGGTGTAAGTCCCACACAAGTCTCATGCGGTTGGGAAGAAAAGCCCAAAGAGAAAAAGGTGGAAAAAGGCAAAAAGGCAAAAATAAGGAGGAGTCCTAGTCCTACTAGGATTGGAGGAGGAATCCTCCTCTCCTCTTGGTTCGGTCGACGCCTAGGTGTCTTGGCCCTTGGGCCAAGCCTCCTCCTCTCTTCCTCTTATATATACTAGAGGTTTTAGGGTTTTTGCACTAGATTTTCAGCCACGTGCTACCCGTTCCTCTAGTGCATAGTTTCTCCTCTAGATCGGTTTTCTGCAGTGCTTAGGCGAAGCCCTGCCGGAATTGCTCCACCACCATCGCCGCGGCACCGTCACGCTACTAGAGAACTCGTCTACCTCTCTACTCCCTCTTGCTGGATCATGAAGGCGGAGATCGTCATCAAGTTGTACATGTGCTGAACGTGGAGGTGTCGTCCGTTCGGTGCTTGATCGGGACGGATTGTGATTGGATCGTGGGATGCTCGGTGATTTGGGTTGCGAAGACGTTCGACTACACCAACCGCGTTTCTTAACGCTTCCCGCTTAGCAATCTACAAGGGTATGTAGATCCACTCTCCCTCTCGTAGATGCTCATCACCATGGATAGGTCTTGCGTGAGCGTAGGAAAAGTTTTGTTTCCCATGCAACGTTCCCCAACAGTGGCATCATGAGCTAGGTCTATGTGTTGATGAGATCTCGAGTAGAACACAAAGAGTTTGTGGGCGTTGATGCTGATATCACTTCCTCCCTTGGTCGTGTTTTGGTTCAGTGGTATTGTGGGATGAAGCGGCCCGGACCAACATTACTCGTACGCTTACGAGAGACCGGTTCCCTCAACTTCAACATGTTGCAAAAGATGGCTGGCGGGTGGCAGTTTCTCCTACTTTAGTTGGATCGGATTCGACAAAGGGTGGTCCTTGAGAAGGTTGAAAAGCAACTTATGTATCACCGTTGTGGTTTATGCGTAGGTGAGAATTGTTCTTGCTAGATACCCATAGCAGCCACGTAAAAGATGCAATAACAATTAGAGGATGTCTAACTTGTTTTTGCAAGGTATGTTGTGATGTGATATGGCCAATTACATGATATGATATATGTGATGTATGAGATGATCATGTGTTGTATAGAATATCACGACTTGCATGTCGACGAGTACGGCAACCTACAGGAGCCATAGGGTTGTCTTTAATTATTGTATGACCTGCGTGTCAATCATTAAGCGCTATGTAATGCTTTACTTTATCGCTAAACTGTAGCAATAGTAGTACAAGCACGATGGGCGCGACAACCCCGATGGCGACACGTTTGATGGAGATCAAGATGATGGAGATCATGGTGTCGTGCCGGTGACGATGGAGATCATGCCAGTGCTTTCAAGATGGAGATCAAAAGCACAAGTTCATGGCCATATCATGTAACTTATGATTTGCATGTGATGTTAATCCTTTTATGCACCTTGTTTTGCTTAGGACGATGGTAGCATTATAAGGTGATACCTCACTTAAATTTCAAGATGAATTGTGTTCTCCCCGAGTCTGCACCGTTGCGAAAGTTCGTCGTGTCGAGACACCACGTGATGATCGGGTGTGATAGACTCTACGTTCACATAGAAAGGGTGCAAGCCCGTGTTGCACATGCAGAACACTCGGGTTAAACTTGACGAGCCTAGCATGTACAGACATGGCCTCGGAACACAAGAGACCGAAAGGTCGAACATGAGTCATATAGTAGATATGATCAACATGATGATGTTCACCATTGAAACCACCTCAACTCACGTGATGATCGGACTTGAGTTGGTGAATTTGGATCATGTGACACCTAGATGACATGAGGGATGTCAATTTTAGTGGGAGCTTTAGTAATTTGATTAACTAAACTCATTATCTTGAACAATAGTCTAAGTAACCTTTGCATATTTATGTTGTAGATCAATGGCTCGTGTAGTAGCACCCTTGAATTTTAATGCGTTCCTAGAGAAAGCTAAGTTGAAAGATGATGTAAGTAACTTTGTTGACTGGACCCATAATTTGAGGATTATCCTCATGGCTTCCCAGAAATCATATGTACTTGATGCACCGCTTGGTGACCAACCAGAAGACATGTCATCCGAAGACGTTAAGAACGCTTGGGAGGCACGTTCTGGAGATTACTCAATAGTTTAGTGTGCAATATTGTATGGCTTAGAACCGGGACTTCAAAGACGTTTTGAACGTCATGGATCATATGAGTTGTTCTAGGAGTTAAAGTTTATCTTTCAGAAGAATGCCCGAATCGAGAGGTATGAGACCTCCGATAAGTTCTATGCTTGCAAGATGGAGGAGAACGGATCTATCAATGAACATATACTCAGAATGTCTGGGTATTCGACTTGTCTAGCGGAGTTGGGAATTGCCCTCCCGCCAGAGGCGATCACTGACAGAGTTCTTCAATCACTGCCACCTAGTTACAAGGGCTTTGTGATGAACTATAACATGCACGGGATGAACAAGTCAGTTGCCGAGCTGTTTGCGATGCTAAAAGTCGCCGAGTCTGAAATCTAGAAAGACCATCAAGTGTTGATGGTCAATAAAACCACTAGTTTCAAGAAGAATGAAAAGGACAAGGGCAAGAAGGGTAAAACCAAGAAGGATGGCAAAGAAGTTGCTACTCTTGTCAAGAAGCCCAAGCATGGACCCAAGCCAGAAACTAAGTGCTTTCATTGCAAGGGAACTGGTCACTAGAAGCGGAACTGCCCCAAGTACCTTGGTGACAAGAAGGCGGCCAACGACAAAGAAGGTACATATGATATACATGTTATTGATGTGTACTTACTAGCTCTCGTTGTAGTACCTGGGTATTTGATACCAGTTCGGTTGCTCACATTTGCAACTCAAAACAGGAACTACGAAATAGACGAAGGCTGGCAAAGGATGAAGTGACGATGCGCGTGGGAAATGGTTCCAAGGTTGATGTGACCGTCGTCGGCACGCTCTCTCTTCGATTACCATCGGGATTAGTGATGAACCGGAATAATTGTTATTTAGTGCCTGCGTTAAGCATGAACATTATATCTGGATCTTGTTTATTGCGAGACGGTTACTCATTTATATCAGAGAATAAAGGTTGTTCTATTTATATGAGTAATATCTTTTATGGTCATGCACCCGATGTGAGGGGTTTATTCATATTGAATCTTGATAGTGATGATACACATGTTCATAATATTGATGCCAAAATATGTAGAGTTGATAATGATAGTACCACTTTCTTGTGGCACTGCCGTTTAGGTCATATTGGTGTAAAACGCATGAGGAAGCTCCATGCTGATGGACTTTTGGATTCACTTGATTTTGAATCACTTGACACATGTGAACCATGCCTCATGGGCAAGATGACTAAAACGCCGTTCTCTGGAACAATGGAACGGGCAAGTGACTTATTGGAAATCATACATACTGATGTGTGCGGTCCAATGAATGTTACATCGCGTGGTGGATATCGTTATTTTCTCACCTTCACCGACTGACTTAAGTAGATATGGGTATATTTACTTAATGAAACACAAGTCTGAAACGTTTGAAAATTTCAAGCAATTTCAGAGTGAAGTTGAGAATCATTGTAACAAGAAGATTAAATTCCTGCGACCTGATCGAGGAGGTGAATATCGAGTTATGAGTTTGGCAGTCACTTAAGACAGTGTGGAATTGTTTCACAGTTGATACCGCCCGGAACACCATAGCGTAATGGTGTGTCCGAACGTCGTAATCGAACCTTATTAGATATGGTGCGTTCTATGATGTCTCTTGCTGATTTGCCACTATCGTTTTGGGGTTATGCATTACAGACAGTTGCAGTCACTTTAAATAGGACACCATCGAAATCCGTTGAGATGACGCCATATGAACTATGGTTTGGCAAGAGGCCAAAGTTGTCATTTCTTAAAGATTGGGGATGTGATGCTTATGTCAAAAAGCTTCAGCATGAAAAGCTCGAACCCAAAGCAGAGAAATGCGTCTTGATAGGATACCCGAAAGAGACATTCGGGTATACCTTCTATCTAGATACGAAGGCAAAGTGTTTGTCGCTAAGAACGGAACATTTCTTGAGAAAGAGTTTCTCTCGAAAGAATTGATTGGGAGGAAAATAGAGCTTGATGAGGTTATTGAACCTTTACTTCAACCAGAAAGTAGCGCAGCGTAGAAAGATGTTTCTATGGAACCTATGATGGTTGAAGAGGAAGTTAATGATAATGATCATGAAGCTTCGGATCAAGATGCTATTGAACCTCGTAGGGCGACAAGGGTGCGTACTACTCCTGAGTGGTACGCCAACCCTGTCTTGGAGGTCATGTTGTTGGACAAAAATCAACCTACGAGCTATCGAGGAGCGGTGATGGGCCCGGATTCCGAGAAATGGTTAGAGGCCATGAAATCTGAGATGGGATCCATGTATGAAAACAAAGTATGGACTTTGGAATTATTACCTAAAGGGCA
Organism: Hordeum marinum; assembly: GCA_022496015.1. Classification (NCBI taxonomy): domain Eukaryota; kingdom Viridiplantae; phylum Streptophyta; class Magnoliopsida; order Poales; family Poaceae; genus Hordeum; species Hordeum marinum. Next base: position 195,528,020 of record CM039675.1, on the reverse strand, counting down.
AAAAGCCATTCAGAACAAATGGATCTTTAAGAAGAAGACAGACGCGGATGGTAATGTCACCGTCTATAAAGCTCGACTTGTGGCAAAGGGTTTTTCACAAGTTCAAGGATTTGACTACGATGAGACCTTCTCACCCGTAGCGATGCTTAAGTCTGTCAGAATCATGTTGGCAATAGCTGCTTATTTCGACTATGAAATTTGGCAGATGGATGTCAAAACAGCGTTCCTCAACGGTTTCCTTGAGTAAGAGTTGTATATGATGCAACCAAAAGGTTTTGTCGATCCAGAGAATGCTGACAAAGTTTGCAAACTCCAGCGATCCATTTATGGGCTGGTGCAAGCATCTCGGAGTTGGAATAAGCGCTTTGATGAGGCGATCAAAGCGTTTGAGTTTATACAAGTTTATGGAGAAGCTTGTATTTACAAGAAAGTGAGTGGGAGCTCTATAGCGTTTCTAATATTATATGTGGATGACATATTGCTGATTGGAAACAATATAGAAATGCTGGAAAGCGTGAAGGAATATTTGAACAAGAGTTTTTCGATGAAGGACCTAGGAGAAGCTGCTTTCATATTAGGCATTAAGATCTATAGAGATAGATCGAGACGCTTAATAGCACTTTCACAGAGCACATACCTTGATAAAGTTTTGAAGAAGTTCAAAATGGATCAGTCCAAGAAGGGGTTCTTACCTATGTTACAAGGTGTGAAGTTGAGTAAGACTTAATGCCCAGTGACTGCAGAAGATAGAGAAAAGATGTGTGTCATCCCCTATGCTTCAGCCATAGGCTCTATCATGTATGCAATGTTGTGCACAAGACCCGATGTCAGCCTTGCCATAAGTATGTCTGGAAGGTTTCAAAGTGATCCTGGAATGGAGCATTGGGCAGCGGTCAAGAATATCCTTAAGTACGTGACAAGGACTAAGGAGATGTTTCTCGTTTATGGAGGTGATGAAGAGCTCGTCGTAAAGGGTTACGTCGATGCAAGCTTTGACACTGATCCGGATGACTCTAAGTCACAAACCGGATACGTATTTTTCTCAACGGGGGAGCAGTAAGCTGGTGTAGTTCCAAGCAAAGCGTGGTAGCCGATTCTACGTGCGAAGTGGAGTACATCGCAGCCTCGGAGGTAGCGAAGGAAGGTGTCTGGATGAAGCAGTTCATGACACATCTTGGAGTAGTGCCCAGTGCACTCAATCCAATGAACCTGTTCTGTGATAACACTGGTGCCATTGCTCTGGCCAAGGAACCAAGGTTTCACAAGAGGACCAGACACATAAAACGACGCTTCAACTCCATCCGCGATTACATCAAGGAAAAGGACATAAATATTTGCAAAGTACACATGGATTTGAATGTTGCAAACCCATTGACTAAACCTCTTCCAAGGGCTAAACATGATCAACACCAGAACTACATGGGTGTTCGATTCATTACAATGTAAATCACATAGTGATGTGAACTAGATTATTAACTCTAGTACAAGTGGGAGACTGTTGGAAATATGCCCTAGAGGCAATAAATAAAGTGTTTATTATTATATTTCCTTGTTCGTGATAATCGTTTATTATCCATGCTATAATTGTATTGATTGGAAACACATTACATGTGTGGGTAAATAGACAACACTTTGTTCCTAGTATGCCTCTAGTGAACTAGCTCATTGGTCAAAGATGGTCAAGGTTTCCTAGCCATTGACATGTGATGTCATTTGATAACGGGATCACATCATTAGGACAATGATGTGATGGGCAAGACCCAAACTACAAACGTAGCATATGATCGTGTCAGTTTATTGCTACTGTTTTCTGCATGTCAAGTATGTTTCTATGACCATGAGATCATGCAACTCACGGACACCGGAAGAGTGCCTTGTGTGTATCAAACGTCGCAACGTAATTGGGTGACTATAAAGGTGCTCTACAGGTATCTCCGAGGGTGTCTGTTGGGTTGGCATGGATCAAGACTGGGATTTGTTACTCCGTGTGACGACGAGGTATCCGAGGGCCCACTAGGTAATACAACATCACAATAAGCCTTGCAAGCAATGTGACTAAGTGTTAGTCACGGGATCTTGCATTACACAAGAAGTAAAGAGACTTGCCGGTAACGAGGTTGAACTAGGTATGGAGATACCGACGATCGAATCTCGGGCAAGTAACATACCGAAGAACAAAGGGAACATCATACGAGATTAACTGAATCCTTGACATAGATGTTCGACCGATAAAGATCTTCGTAGAATATGTGGGAACCAATATGGGCATCCAGGTCCCGCTATTGGTTACTGACCGTAGAGGTGTCTTGGTCATGTCTACATAGTTCTCGAACCCGCAGGGTCTGCACACTTAAGGTTTGGTGACGTTTCGGTAGTATAGAGTTATGCATGGTGGTGACCGAAGGTTGTTCGGAGTCCCGGATGAGATCCCGGACGTCAAGAGGAGCTCCGGAATGGTCCGTAGGTAAATATTGATATATATATATGTATATATGTATATGAAGTCCTATTTTGGTTGCCGGAAAAGTTTCGGGCTCATCAGTAGTGTACCGGGAGTGTCGATAGTGTACCGGGAGACCATCGGGAGGGGTATTTCGACCCAAGAGGCTACATGGGTTGTGGGAGAGTGAATACCAGCCCGTAGTGTGCTGGTGGAAGTCCCACACAAGGCTCATGCGGCTGGGAAGAAAAGCCCAAAGAGAAAAAGGTGGAAAAAGGCAAAAAGGCAAAAATAAGGAGGAGTCCTAGTCCTACTAGGATTGGAGGAGGAATCCTCCTCTCCTCTTGGTTCGGCCGACGCCTAGGTGGCTTGGCCCTTGGGCCAAGCCTGCTCCTCTCTTCCTCTTATATATACTAGAGGTTTTAGGGGTTTTGCACTAGATTTTCAGCCACGCGCTACCCATTCCTCTAATGCATAGTTTCTCCTCTAGATCGGTTTTCTGAAGTGCTTAGGTGAAGCCCTGCCGGAATTGCTCCACCACCATCACCGCGGCGCCGTCACCCTGTCGGAGAACTCGTCTACCTCTCCGCTCCCTCTTGCTGGATCAAGAAGGCGAAGATCGTCATCAAGCTGTACGTGTGCTGAACGTGGAGGTGTCGTCCGTTCGGTGCTTGATCGGGACGAATTGTGATTGGATCGCGGGACGCTCGGCGATTTGGATCGCAAAGATGTTCGACTACACCAACCGCGTTTCTTAACGCTTCCCGCTTAGCGATCTACAAGGGTATGTAGATCCACTCTCCCTCTCGTAGATGCTCATCACCATGGATAGGTCTTGCGTGAGCGTAGGAAATTTTTTGTTTCCTATGCAACGTTCCCCAACATTTATTACCAAACCAAGAAGGCCAAACTATAAAATAGAGTAGTTCAAAATTTCTATCAAAGTTGAGTTTCAGAATTACTAAAGAAAAATACTCTAGAAGTTCAAATTTAAACAACGGGCCGGTTTAATATTTGTTACAAACCTAGGTTTTTTTTGTTATTGAAACAAATAAACCAAGGAGTTCAAATTACAAAAAAGAGTAGTTCAATATTTATTAAAAACACGGATTTTCCTTGTTATGAAACAATAAAATCTAGAAGTTCAAATTAAAAATAAGGGTGTTGTTCAATGTAAACGGAAAACTCAAATTCTTTCAGTTTCAAGGAAGGAATAGAAGTATGAAGTTCAATTTAAAAATATGGTTTGATCTATATTTAAAAACCATATTTTCTAAGAAGATCAAATTAAAATAAGACAGACGTTCGAATGTTATAAAAACTCAGATTTTTCTCTCATTACTTAAGAATAAAATGAAGAATTTCAAATAGAAAAGTTTAACCATATTAGAAAAACTTGCATCTTTTCACCAGGTTTCTTGAAGTGCATCATTTGTACAACTCCGAGGAACGGGTGAGAAATTAGGAACAAAAATACATGACCTAAGTTCAATATGAAAACGGTGTGTAGTTCAACTAATACACGAAATTCATTTCACATGCGAATAAAAGAATAAAATTTAAAATTGTAAAAGGTTTGTCGCAAGAATTTCATGTGGACCTCCGTGCACAGTTTAGAATTTATATTGTGGGACGTTTGACCTCCAATTACATATTTTAAAATGGCAAAAAATGACGTTTGACCTTCAATTATGAGTAATTCGATGTATACCAAAACATGACAAAAGTTCAAAGTGAAAACAACGAGAAGTTTAAGTACTACAAGGAATGCATTTTAGGTGAGAATAAAAGAATATAAAAATAAAAGTTTAAAAGGTTTGTTGAAAGAAGTTCACATGCTCTACCCGGAAAAGTTTGATATGTATAAAAAACTCAAATTATATAACGAACGGTCCAATATTTCTTAAATAAAAGATTTTGAAGTAAACATCGAAGTACTTAAAAAAATGAACTTCTCTACATTTAAAAGAATAACAGAGAAATTCGAAGTATATAAGCTACTCAGATTTTTTCTCGTTACTAAATAATAAAATGAAGAAGTTCAAATTAAAACAAAAGAGAAGTTCGAAGTTTATGAAGAACTCAGATTTTTTCTTCTCGTTACTAGAATTCTTTACTCAAAAATAGAAAAACGTGAATTTCAAATTAAAATAACACAGAAGTTCAAAGTGAAAACAGCCAAAAGTTCACGTGTTGCATGGTGTGTGTTTTCATATAAGAAAAAGGTATAAAAAGACAAAGTATGCAAAATTTGTTGCTATAAGTTCAGGTGCTCGACACGGGAAGTTTCAAAACTTCTTGTGAGTGTGGTTCACTATGTATTTCTCACCCAAATTTGTGAGTGAGAAAAATGAATAAAAAGGCAAGGTCCAATTATTTTTTTGCTATAAGTTCAAGTTCTCGGTTGGAGAAAGTTAGAAAAATATTGTGAGAGAGGTTAGTACAATAAGGAATATCATTTGTGTAACACCGACGAATGGGTGAAAAAATACAAACAAAAATACGTGACAGAAGTTCAACTTGCAATCACCAGGAAAAAAATAGGACGTGATTCAAGTGAGTGGATGGACTTGCTTTACAATAGCTTTCCATTGGTATATCACTTGCTTAATTCCAGTGAGTGGATGGAGAGCTACAAGAAAAAAATAGGACGTGATAAAATAGAGTGAAGTTCAGGTAGACGTGTTGATGAAGTTCAAGTTCTTCACGCGGTGCATTTTGGAAGACTCTGTTTCGTGGTAAAAGGCACAACGTGTGATCTCTCCGTTTTCAAAATTGCTTGAAAACGACAAGGAATTAGAGAAAACCACCTACATGAAAAAGTTGCGCATTTTCCGTAGCTTTTCAATGGTATATTATTTGCCCCATTCCAATAAAGTTTGTAGAAATTACGACCAAAAATGTTTTTTGCCATTTTTGAAATTGACTTAAAACCGTAACGAATTGGTAAAAAGAATCTACATAATAAAGTTGCGCATATGTTCAAGATGTCCAATGCCATATCATTTGCCTCATTCCGATAAACCATTGAGAAAATAACGCGAAAATACAAACTCGGTATAGATTCGGCAATTTTCCACATTACTTTTAAATCGTTCATAGTTATAACAAACCTTTTATATGGAAAGATGCGCATTTTCATCAGATTTCCAACGGCATATCATATGCGTCGATAGGACTAGCCGTTTTCAAATTAACCCTGAAATATGAACCTGACTGTTCGGCTTCTAAACTTCCGCCATTTTTAAAATTCCTCTTAATCCGCAGGGAATTTGGAAAAATGTTCAACATGTGAAAAGAGCGGATTTGCAGAAGCTATCCAGCGCCATCTCATTTTCCTCATTCCGATAAACGGTTTAGAAATGGGCTAAAAATATGATTCATGTTTTTTGTGTGAGGAAAAACGGTTTTCAAAACTGCTTTTAAACCATTGAAATTTTGACAAAAATTTAACTTAGATTGTGACCGTCGTATCCACAACTTTCCAACGCTATATTGCAAGACTCATTTAGACAATGTTACGAGAAGTTTAACCTCTCGTCAAGGGAAGTTCAGGTCAAACAACTGAGGCAATAAAATTGCAACAGACGCAAGTTCATCACGTCCTGAGAGCAAATCCACCAACGAGCGAGATTGCTATTTAAAACGGACATTTAGTTGCTAAAAACCGTATGTCGAATAACTATTCCTTTTCCAGTATGTTGAATAACGCGACCCTATTTTAACAACACACTTAAGAGTCTTAGTTTGATATCATCCATACCTGGCCAAACGGGGCGGCCCGGCACGACCCGACACGGCTCGCTGGTAATCGTGCCCGGCACGGCCCGGCCCGCCGCGACACGATTACTAACCGGGCCGTGCCATGTCGGCCCGCGTGCTCGGGGTGCCGGCCCAAGCACGGCCCGTTTGCTAATCGGGCTGGCCCGTCGGCATGCCAGACCCGCTAAAATGACTACTATTTGACGCATTGAGCGTTTTTAGTCTATTTTTACTTATTGGGTCATATATATATAAAAAAAAGCTAATTGGGCCGTGCCGTGCCGGCCCGCGTGCTGGGGTGGCGGCCAGGCACGGCCCAAGACGGGCCGCGGGCCTGGCACGACCCGTTTAGCTCGTGCCGGGCCGACGCGGCGTGCCCTCGGCCGACCCGTTAAGCCCGGCCCATTTGGCCAGGTCTAATATCATCCAGCTTATTCGGACAACACCTGTGAATCGACCGGACGCGCCACCGAAGCCATCTAAACCACGCACACACAAAAAAACGAACCCACTACTACCTCTCCCACGACCTCACGTTTTCTCGCTCCCACCGAGCGGTAAACCAGATTCCCCACGACCCTCACTTCCTCCTCCCCTCGATCAAAACTCCCACCTACCCTCCACCTTCTGCCGCGCCACCGACGGAGCACCACCCCAGGCCGCCGCTGTGGTGCCCCTGTCCAGCTTCTACCGGTGCGCCGGCCTCCACGGCCCCGCCGCGCCTTCCATGGCCCCGGGTCCCCGCGCTGGCCCGCGCCGCTGTCCTCCTCGGCCTCCCCCCCAAGGCCGCCGTCATCCACGGCCCCGGGTCCCCGCGCTGGCCCTCGCCGCCATCGTCCACAGCCCCGGGCCCCCGCGCCGCCCCGCCGTCCTCCATGACCCCGGGGCCCGTGATGCCGTCCCCAGGCCCCCGCGACTCCGTCCCCAGGCCCCCGCAACGCCGTCCCCAACGACCCAGGCCCTCACCGTCCTCCACGGCCTCGGGCCAGATCTGCCTCCCTCGCGGCACGGGAGCTCCCTGCTCCGCCGTTGCAGGTTGCTGCCACTTGCGGCACAAGGAAGAGGGTCCTCATGCATATTGGATCCGCCTGTCTGTTGTAGATCATTCTGATTTTTTGTTGAAGATCGATGTGGTTTCTGTGCGACGATAACATGCAGTGCTCGCTGTGCAGGTGTGCAGTGCTTGAGGATATGGCGTGCAATGCAGTTCGCCTCCAGGGATTTGCGCCTCGGATGGCCCGACGAGGTGCATTCCGCAACATAGGGTTGCTCTCATTGCAGCTCGATTGGTCGTCGGTGCTGTACGCAGGCACGTGATATGACGACTGGTGTGTTGTTTAGTTTCTGCCGCGCGACGCTGCGGTACGGATTCAAGCGGCATGCATTTTACTTTTATGTGCAGAGGTTCTCGCAGCTGGCCCATGCAGTTCGCCGATGGAAGAACATGCCATTGCCCCTTGTGCCGTTTTGCATTTCGACTGCATTCAGATGCCTCCGCTCCCTCCGGCTGTACTTCTTTTCTGTCTTTTTCGATTACTTTGTATGTTTGTGTGCTTGTCAATGAGAGAAAAATTCAATGCCATTGTGTTATGTGGTTCACTTTGGTCTCAGATGCAAACATGATGAAAAACAACCATCTGTAGAAGTTCACCAGACTCACCGCACAACTCTCGTGTGGTTCACTTTTTGTTAAAGAAACGGATACAAAAAACTCGCGAGAAGTTCACTAGCCCTTCTAACGCATTCGTTTCGAAACAAAAAATCTGAAAAACTAATGCAGTTAACTTGACACTATCATGGAGTCCTAAACTCGTCAATAAAAAATGGAGTTAAAAACTAATCTTGACCATGTGATACCCATAAGCCTAGAAAGAAATTAGAGAAAAAGACAAAAAAGGTCAAGCGGATCACTTAGTCTCGTAGCAAAAAAAAAAACATGCAGTCCCCTTTTGTCGATATTACAGTACTGTTTTCGTATGATGCAGTACGGTTACCCGTTGAATGCAGTTCACTTTGTCGATTTTGGGTCCGCTAAGAACACACCGTCCGCATTTCGGTAATTTCAAAACTTCTCTTTAACCGTAAGGAAATAAAAACAATGTTCTACATGAAAAAGTTGCGCCTCGTTGATATCTTTCCAACGCCTTATCATTCGCATCGTTCCAACGAGCGGTTTGGAAAATATGCACGCCGTCACTCGTAGGCAGCCACACCATTTTAACAATTCATTTAAAACCGCGAGGAATCTTTACAAATGATCAACACATGAAAGTTGCGCCTACTACACAACTTTCTAACGCAACATCACACGCCTCATTCTGACAAACGGTTAAAAAACTTGAGAAAAAACCATAGCAAAAAATCAAAAAATAGAATTCCGCGTTTGAGTAAATATGAATTCCGCGTTTGAGTAAACAAAATTCCGCGTTTGAAAAGCTTGAAAAACTCCAAATTGAATTTGCCACGTATAAGGAGACTGCCAAATCTGAACAAGTCGCCCCGTCAAAGCGCGCAAACGACACTGAGGAGCAGCTTAAGCTCACGGCAGAAGAATTGAGAACTCTTAAGGGCCATATTTCCAAGATGACTGCCTCTATCTTTGGTAAGTATGAACGGATTAGAAAATTTCCCTGTCAAAGATATCTTTCAGGGAGCTTATAACTTGTAATTTTCCTTGCAGGTGAGAGAAGCCGCCAGTTATCCTCTAACAATTTGATGAAGTTGAAGGCAGTATACACTCTGACTGAGCAACTATATAGTGGAGCCCTCTACACCATCAAAGCCTTGATGATTGCCAAGTATGTTCCCAAGTTTATGAAGGGGGTCATAGAAGTTTTATCCACTCTGACCAAGCAGGTTGAAGAGCTGAGGCGATTATCCGCCAGGAAGGGGGTAATAGCTGCTCTAAGCCGCTCCATCGCCTTTGCTGCTGAGCTAACTGCCAAAGAGATGATGAACAGATTCCCGTCAAAAAAGGATGACGGCTCAGACATTACTGAAGCTAACTATGCGAAATGCATAAAAGTCTCCAGGATACTTGCCTCGACCTTTGTTGGCGATATGGATCTAACTCCCTACCAGGCGGATTATGATGCAAACAATCAACGTCTTCGCTGCCCAACCTTTGAAGCGTGGGACTTGATCCCTACATGTTGTAAGCTGCTCTTTGCCTCTGAAGTTGATCCATCCCCTCCTTTTGATGAAGCTCAGTTCGTAGCTTTATTAAACTTCAACTTGGATGTGGGTAATCTTCAGATCGAAGAGTGCGAAGACCCGGCGCAGGATGACCCGTCGACAAACTAAAACTTTGTTGTTCTTGATTGACTGTAACCTGGCCTGCTGAGTGATACGTCTCGAACGTATCTATAATTTTTTATTGTTCCATGCTATTATATTATCTGTTTTGGCTGTTTTATATGCATTAATATGCTATTTTATATTATTTTTGGGACTAACTTATTAATCTAGAGCCTAGTGCCAGTTTCTGTTTTTTCCTGGTTTTTTAGAATTGTAGATAAGAAATATTAAACGGAGTCCAAACGGAATAAAATCTTCGGAATAATTTTTCTTGGACCAGAAGCCTTGGCGATGAAGTCGGGTGAGCTGTTGTGTGGCCACAAGCCACAGGGGCGTGGCCAGGAGGGTAGGGCGCGCCCCCAAGGCTTGTGGGCCCACAACAGCTCTCCTAATCCTGTTTCTCGGCCTATAACTTCAGAAATATTCCCTATATACCATAGGGAGACATGAAAACACTTTTCCGCCGCTGGAAGCCTCCATTCCCGAGAGGTCCAATCTTGGAGCCTTTTCCGATAATCTGACGGAGGGGGATTCGATCACGACGGGCATCTACGTCAACTCCATTGCCCATCCGATGATGCGTGAGTAGTTCACCACAGACCTACGGGTCCATAGCTAGTAGCTAGATGGCTTCTTCTCTCTCTTTGGTCTTCAATACCATGTTCTTCACGATCTTCATGGAGATCTATCCGATGTAATACTCTTTTGCGGTGCGTTTGTCAAGATCTGATGAATTGTGGGTTTATGTTTAGATTATCTATGAATATTATTTGAGTCTTTTCTGAATTCTTATATGCATGATTTCATATCTTTGCAAGTCTCTTCTAGTTATTGGTTTGGTTTGGCCAACTAGATTGGTAATTCTTGCAATGGGAGAAGAGCTTAGTTTTGGGTTCAATCTTGCGGTGTCCTCACCCAGTGACATAGTAGGGGTAGCGAGGCACATATTGTATTGTTGCCATCAAGGATAAAACATGGGGTTTTCATGATATTGCTTGAGTTTATCCCTCTACATCATGTCATCTTACCTAATGTGTTACTCCGTTCTTTGTGAACTTAATACTCTAGATGCAGGCAGGAGTCGGTCGATGTGTTGAATAGTAGTAGTAGATGCAGAATCGTTTCGGTCTACTTGACACGTACGTGATGCCTATATGCATAATCATTGCCTTGGATATCTTCATAATTATTCACTTTTCAATCAATTGCTCGACAGTAATTTTTTTCACCCACCGTAATACTTGCCATCATGAGAGAAGCCTCTAGTGAAACCTATGGCCCCGAGTCTACTTTCCATAATTTATTTTCAGATCTATAAACCAAAAATACCCAAAATACTTTGTTGCAATTTATTTACCTTTTACTTCCTGTTCTCGTTTACATTTATCTCTATCGGATCTAATCCTTGCAAATAACCGTGAAGGGATTAACAACCCCTTTATAGCGTTGGGTGCAAGAGTTTTATTATTTGTGTAGGTACATCCATAGGTAACTTGCTTGTTCCTCCTACTGGATTGATACCTTGGTTCTCAACAACTAAGGGAAATACTTATCTACTTCGCTGCATCACCCTTTCCTCTTCAAGGGAAAACCAACGCATGCTCAAGAGGTAGCAAGAAGGATTTCTGGCACCGTTTCCAGGGAGGATACACATCAAGCCTACCAAGTACCCATCACAAACAGATCTCTTGCATTTACTTTATTTGCCATTTGCCTCTTGTTTTCCTCTCCCCCACTTGTAAAACGATTTTCAGAAAATACCAAAAAGATTTGCCTTTTTATTCGCCCTTCTTTCGTTTGCCTTTCGCTTGCTTGTGTGCTAAATCGATTGGTCGTCTTTATGGCTCGACCCAAAGGCTTTGATCCTTAGTTGGAAGATATTGAGGATAACGTTAAAAGTTTCATGTCGCTTCAGTATGATCATAATAACTTCTTTAGGGATGTGCTTAAAGAACAAAAGACTATATGGGAGTACATGAATAAGGAACTTGATGATATGTCTAAAGAGTTCTAGGGTTTTAAATCTCAATTTGCTCACCTTGAAAACTTAGTGGGCCAAATTTCTGACAAACAAGCTACCTTAGTCAATAAAATGGCTGCGAAGCTAGAATCTTTGAATATTGATGAAGATCTTAAAGCGATTGATGTGACTCCTATTGAATCTTTGTTTTCTAATGTGAATATTGATAAAGATGGGACTGGAGATGAGTCAACTTTAGTTAAAAGGTGTCCCAATTATTCAGAGTTTATAAATCTTAATGCTAAGAATGATAAAAGTGGGATTGAAGAGGTCAAAACATTAAATAGCAATGAACCCACTCTTTTGGATTTCAAGGACTTTAATTATGAAAGTTGCTCTTTGATTGATTTTATTTCCTTGTTGCAATCCATGTTGAATTCTCCTCATGCTTATAATCAAAACAAAGCTTTTACTAGACATATTGTTGATGGTATGATGAAATCTTTTGAAGAAAAACTTGAGAGTTTGAAGTTTCTATACCTAGAAAGCTTTATGATGAGTGGAATATACTATTAAGATTAAAATTAAAGATTATTAGCACCATGCTTTGTGTGATTTTGGTGCTAGCATTTCCACGATTCCAGAAACTCTATGTGATGTGCTAGGTTTCCGTGAATTTGATGACTGTTCCTTAAATTTGCATCTTGCGGATTCCACTATAAAGAAACCTATGGGAAGGATTAATGATGTTCCTATTGTTGCAAATAGGAACTATGTGCTCATAAATTTCATAGTTCTTGATATATATTGCAATCCTACATGTCCTATTATTCTTGGTAGACCTTTCCTTAGAACGATTGGTGCAATTATTGATATGAAGGAAGGAAATATTAGATTCCAATTCCCATTAACAAAAGGCATGGAATAATTTCCTAGAAAGAAAATAAAATTACCTTATGAGTCTATTATTAGAGCTACTTATGGATTGCATACCAAAGATGACAATACCTATATCTATTGTGTTTTGCCTAGCTAGGGGCGTTAAACAATAGCGCTTGTTGGGAGGCAACCCAATTTTATTTTGCTTTCTATTTTTTGTTTCTGTTTTGGTGTGTTTTTCACATTATTACATCTGTAATAATTGTGTTTTCTTGTTTAAATTAGTGTTTGAGCCAAGTAAACCTTTGTGGTGATCTATGGTAGTTGTTTGATTTGAACTTGCTGAAAAACAGAAACTTTTACGCTCAGTCCAGGAATTTTACAATTTTGTCGGAGAGTCGAATTGATCTTAAAGTTTTACAAAAGATTTATATACAAATTTACCTGAGTGTAATAATTTTTCAGAACTGTTGGAGATACAGAAGTACTCGAAGGCTACAGATTTCTACAGACTGTTCTGTTTTTGACAGATTCTGTTTTCTTTGTGTTGTTTGCTTATTTTGATGTATCTATGGGTTGTATCGGGGGGTATGAACCATGGAGAAATTATAATATAGTAGGTATTACACAAATATAAATAAAGAATGAGTTCACAACAGTACCTAAGTGGTGATTTATTTTTCTTATACTAACGGATATCATGAGTTTTCTGTTGAGTTTTGTGTTGTGAAGTTTTCAAGTTTTGGGTGAAGATTTGATGGACTATGGAATAAAGAGTGGCAAGAGCCTAAGATTGAGGATGCCCAACGCACCCCAAGACATATTCAAGGATACCAAAAATCCTAAGCTTGGGGATGCCTCGGAAGGCATCCCCTCTTTCGTCTTCAATGCATCGGTAAATTTACTTGAGGCTTTATTTTTATTCACCACATGATATGTGTTTTGCTTGGAGAGTCTTGTATGATATGAGTCTTTTCCTTTTAGTTTTCCAAAATCATCCTTGATGTACACATCTTTTAGAGAGGGACACGCTTAATCGTGAATTTATTAGAATACTCTATATGCTTCACTTATATCTTTTAAGCAAGGCAATGTTGCTCTAGTGCTTCGCTTATATCTTTTTAGAGCATGGTGGTGTTATATTTTATAGAAATTGTTGAACTCTTGTACCTCACTTATATTATTTTGAGAGTTTATTAAAAAAAACATGGTAATTTGTTTAGATTATGATCTTAGTCCTAATATAATGGGCATCCTAGAGGGATATAATAAAAACTTTCATATTAAGTGCATTAAATACTATGAGAAGTTTGATTCCTTGCATATAGTTTTTAGATAATAGAGATTGTAATATGTGAGTCATGCTAGTGAGTAGTTGTGAATTGTAAGAGATACTTGTGTTGAATTTTGTGATTCCCGTAGCATGCACGTATGGTAATCCAATCTTGGAGCCTTTTTCAGTAATCTGACGGAGGGGGATTCGATCACGAAGGGCATCTACATCAACTCCATTGCCCCTTAGATGATGCGTGAGTAGTTTACCATAGACCTACGGGTCCATATCTAGTAGCTAGATGGCTTCTTCTCTCTGTTTGCTCTCAAATACCATGTTCTTCATGATCTTCATGGAGATCTATCCGATGTAATACTCTTTTGCGGTGTGTTTGTCGAGATCCGATGAATTGTGGGTTTACGTTCAGATTATCTATAAATATTATTTGAGTCTTTTCTGAATTCTTATATGCATGATTTCATATCTTTTCAAGTCTCTTCGAGTTATTGGTTTAGTTTGGCCAACTAGATTGGTAATTCTTGCAATAGAAGAAGTGCTTAGTTTTGGGTTCAATCTTGCGGTGTCCTCACCTAGTGACATAGTAGGGGTAGCGAGGTACGTATTGAATTGTTGCCATCAAGGATAAAAACATGGGTTTTTCATCATATTTCTTGAGTTTATCCCTCTACATCATGTCATCTTACCTAATGTGTTACTCTGTTCTTTATGAACTTAATACTCTAGATGCATGCAGGAGTCGGTCGATGTGTGGAGTAATAGTAGTAGATGCAGAATTGTTTCGGTCTACTTGAAACGGACGTGATGCCTATATGAATAATCATTGCCTTGGATATATTCATAATTATTCGCTTTTCTATCAATTGCTCGACAGTAATTTGTTCACCCACCATAATACTTGCCATTTCGAGAGAAGCCTCTAGTGAAACCTATGGCCCCCGGGTCTACTTTCCATAATTTATTTTCAGATCTAGAAACCAAAAATACCGAAAAAATACTTTGCTTCAATTTATTTACCTTTTACTTTTTGTTCTCGTTTACATCTATCTCTATCGGATCTAATCCTTGCAAATAACCGTGAAGGGATTGACAACCCCTTTATAGCGTTGGGTGCAAGAGTTTGATTATTTGTGTAGGTACATCCGTTGGTAAGTTGCTTGTTCCTACTTCTGCATTGATACCTTGGTTCTCAATAACTAATGGAAATACTTATCTACTTCACTGCATGACCCTTTCCTCTTCAAGGGAAAACCAACGCATGCTCAAGAGGTAGCACTGAGCCGCTGATATTTGGAAGTGTACGAAAAAACTTTAAGTCCTTCGTCTTTTGTGCTCCTGGAGAGCTTTGTAATAGGCGTAGCAGAACTGAATTGCCACAACCATGCCAACGTGCACACATGACTTTTTGAATCATCTTTATGATCTTTTGATCTGCCTTGCATTCTTCCCACAATGTCTTTCATCATACTTAACAGCGGTTCATCTTAAGAGATAAAACCTGCAAGAATAAACAAGACATAATATATTCTGTCTTGTAGTAAGGGCGGCTTGACAAAACACAACCCAAAGATGTTAAAATCTTTTGTAGCCTTGCTTCTTCTTTCATAATCTTTTTCTGACCCGGTTTGGCAGACCGGTATGATATGCAGGTATGATGCAATGCAGGATGTAATGTATGATGGAATGTATGATGCAATGTATGATGTTCTTGCTTTTCCTCCTTTTTGTTTTCAAAAACGCTCATATGATGGTTCTTCCTGGCTAGACTCGATGCTTTAACTCATACCAGTGCACAGTCTCTAACAAGAGTGACGTCAACTCCTTTGAGCGGCTGAGGGTCTCTAGGCGAGATTAACTGATAAGAGTGCAACGAACTAGAAAGAGACACATCTGCCGGTTCTTCTGGGTGGACTCACTGCTTGAACTCATGAAAATACTCGGTTTCCCGGTGATATTGAAGAGCGCAACATCCCAGAAAGAGACACGAACGTTGGTTCTGCTGGGTGGACTCGCTGCTTGAACTCATTACAATACTCGGTTTCCAGGCGAGGATTGAAGAGCGCAACGTCCCAGAAAGAGACACAGCAGGGCATGAGTATCCCTAGGGCCCATAAGCCCCCTCTCACGTGACACAGTCCGCTGTTTGAATCTTAACCATTGCTCAGGGTCTCCTGGCAAGATTAACTGTCTGGTACGTTGGACAGACAATGTCTCTAAGCGGTCATTAATTGGTAAGATTTCGGCGGGTCACCTGTTGGAGAGGCATCAAAAGGGGGTAAGTTTAAAAATCGCTGCACCCCTAGTGATCTTGTTGATGGAGTCAATGTTTGGGTCCACGACCCGACTTACAGTGGCAGAAAAGCCTGATCGAGAGGGTTGAAGCTTAACCCAGTGGGTTGAAAGCCCCCAAACGACCTTGTCGATGATATCAACTGGTGCACAATCTTGTGTGCCACCTTCTCGTGAACCACCAACTTGTAAGCCGCCGTCCTGTAAGACGCCATACAATGTTGCTATTTTGGCTGAAGTGCCGATCAAGAGGGTGAGCAAGCTAAACCCGGTGGGTTGGAAGCCCCCAAGTGACCATGTAGAAGTGTTCATCTTTGAACAAATCTATCATGCAAAAGAAAAATGACAGAGGCCCCGGCTTGCAGGGATGCCAACTTTATTATATGAAAAATATAGATACAATGAAGTATGTATGTACAAATATGGAACTCGATGACTCAAGTATAGTAAGGCCGCAGATGAGCGATATTACATGGCCGGTGGGTCTCCTACCCAGAAGTATGTGACTCGTCTCGTACGTCAATGACATAATATGACCCATTGTTCAGATTTCTACTGACCACAAAAGGTCCTTCCCAGGGGGAGATAGCTTGTGTGCATCCGTCTGATCTTGAATCAAATGTAACACCAAGTCGCCTTCTTGGAACATTCGGGTCTTAACTCTGCGGCCTTGATAGCGACACAGGTCTCGTTGATAAATCGCCGACCGAGCTGCTACAAGATCGTGTGCTTCATGCAGAGCATTTAATGTGTCCTAACGCGCCATCTCATTATCAATTTCTTTGTAAGCCGCCACCCGCGGCGAATGATGACGTATGTCACTTGGCAACACGGCCTCTACACCGTAAACCATGAAGAAAGGCATATAACCGGTTGATCTGTTGGGTGTAGTATCGATACTCCAGAGGACGGAGGGTAGATCCTCAACCCAACAGCCCGGCGTTCGTTGTAAAGCAACCATAAGCCAGGGCTTGATACCTCTCAAGACTTCCTGGTTAGCACGCTCCACCTGACCATTGGATTGTGGATGAGCAACAACATAGACATCAAGCTAGATGTGATCACTTTCACAGAATGCCTTCATAGCCCCCTTGGACAGATTTGTTCCATTGTCCATGATGATACTATGAGGATAGCCAAAACGGTAGATCAATTTTTTGACAAACTAAACCGCCATGGCTGCATCACATTTACTAACCGGCTTAGCCTCCACCCACTTGGTAAACTTGTCCACTGCCACCAAGAGATGGGTCTTTTTATCCTTAGACCTCTTAAAAGGTCCAACCATGTCAAACCCCCAGACCACAAACGGCCAAGTGATTGGAATCATCACACTTCGCAACCAGGTCCTCTGCATCCTTATGAGCCGTCATCCAAAAGAAACCATGCTGGAAAGCCTTGGCCACCAAGGAATTTGAGCCGGCATGATGTCTGCAATCACCGACGTGTATTTCATTTAGAATCTCCCTACCCTCTTCAGGAGAGACACAACGCTGGAAGACGCCGGTAACGCCACGCTTATGCAACTCGCCATTAACGATGGTCATGGACTTGGATCGCCTCACAATTTTCCGTGCTAGAGTCTTGTCTTCAGGCAACTCGCCGCGATTCAGGTATGCCAGATACGGTAATGTCCAATCTGGAATAGCATGTAGAGTCACCACCAGCTGTCCTTCCGGGTCAGGTATAGCCAGATCCTTCTCTGAAGGTAGCTTAACAGACGGGTGATATATCACATCCAAGAAAACATTAGGCGACATCGGCTTACGTTGAGAGCCAGTCTTCATAATGCATCAACCGCCTCGTTCTTGCGACGATCATATGATCTGCTGATAACCCTTGAAATGACCAGCAATGATATCCACCTCCTGATGATAAGCCGCCATCCGTGGGTCCTTGGAGTCCCACATACCCGAAACTTGTTGAGCTACGAGGTCTGAGTCGCCGAGGCATCTTACCTGGCTCAGATTCATCTCCTTGGCCCCACGGAGGCCATGAGGCAAGGCTTCATATTCAGCTGCATTGTTAGTACATGGAAACATCAGCCTCAGCACGTAACAAAATTTATCACCTTTGGGGAAGTTAGGATAACTCCAGCCCCTGATCCCTCCAACTGTTTGGACCCATCGAAGTGGATTGTCCAGTACATGTTGTCTGACTTTTCCTCAGGTTACTGACACTCTTTCTAGTCATTTATGAAATCCACCAACGCCTGAGACTTAACGGCCGTGCAAGACACATACTTTAGATTAAGTGGCCCAAGCTCCAGTGCCCACTTAGCAGTCCTGCTTGTGGCTTCCCTGTTTTGAATTATATCACCCAACGGGGTGGAGCTAACCACAGTGATATGGTGTCCAAGGAAATAGTGCTTCAACTTACAGTTTTCCATAAACACTCCATATATCTTGTCCGGGTTGGCCTTGATCCCTCGTTTCGAAACCAAGAAACCCAGGAGTTTACCTACGGGAACACCGAAAACACACTTAGCCAGGTTAAGCATCATCTTGTAGACCCGTAAGTTGTCAAACGACTCCTTCAGGTCGTTAAGCAATGTCTCCCTCTTTCTTAACTTAACCACAATATCGTCCATGTAGGCATGAACATGGCTCCCTATCTGACTATGAAGGCAATTCTGCACACAACGTTGGTAAGTTGCCTGCGCACTCTTGAGCCCGAAAGGCATAGACACATAGCAAAAAGCCCCAAAAGTCATTATAAAGGACGTCTTCTCCAGGTCTTTAACTGCCATCTTGATCCGGTGATAACCTGAATAGGCGTCCAGGAAGCATAAACTCTTGCAACCTGCCGTTGCATCAATAATTTGGTCGATACGAGGTAGCGCAAACGGGTCAACTAGACATGCCTTATTAAGATCCGTGTAATCTATACACATACACCACGTGCCGTTCTTCTTAAGCACCAGCACGAGATTTGCTAACCATTCCGGGTGAAATACTTCCACGATGAACCCTGCCGCCAAGAGCCGGGCTACCTCCTCTCCAATTTCCTTAGGTCGCTATTCGTTGAAACGACGGAGGAACTTCTTGATCGGTTTAAACTTAGGATCCACATTAAAGTGGTGCTCAGCGAATTCTCTCGGCACACCCGGCATGTCAGGTGGCTTCCACACAAAGATGTCCCGATTCTCACGGATGAATTCGATGAGCGCTCTTTCCTATGCGGGGTCCATGTTAGCCCCGATAGTGAACTGTTTTGATGAGTCACCCGAAGTAAAATCCACCAACTTTGTGTCATCCGCCGCAAATTTCAAGGGTGTCCTAGACTCTATACCAGGCTTCTTCAATGGATTCATGTCCACTTGGTCGACGTTATCCTTGTGAAACTTGAGTTCTGCCTCGGCGCAACTTGATTCCGCGTAAGTCGTGTCTCCTTCCTCACAATCAATGGCCACGTTCCGATCACCGTGCACTGTAATCGTTCCGTTGAGGGCCGGCATCTTGAGCTGTAGATAGTCATAACAAGGCCTGGCCATAAACTTTGCGAAAGCCGGTTGACCAAACAGAGCATGATACGGGCTCTTAATTTTCACCACTTAGAACCACAAGGTCTCCACCCTGTAATTGTACTCATCTCCAAACACCACCTCTAGGTAATCATCCCCACTGGGTAGGCTGACTTACCTGGCACCACCCCATGAAAAACTGTCGTGGACGGCTTAAGAGCCTTGTTAGTTAACTCCATCTGCTCGAAAGTGTCGTAGCACAAGATATTGATGTCGCTGCCACTATCCATCAGTACCTTTGTAAACTTATAACCCCCAACCTAAGGAGCTAACACCAGAGCTAGGTGACCCGGATTATCAACCCGTGGCGATGATCCTCCTGACTCCACGTGATTGGGTATTCCGACCACTTCAAGTACCATGGGAGAGCCGGCGTAGCCGCATTAACGACCCTCTTGTGCACCTTCTGATCCCCCTTGTCAAGGCTCATGGTGAAAACATGATACTGCCCTCCGCTAAGTTGCTTTGGGTTGCTCTAGTACCCCGACTGACTATTTTACTGCTGACCACCATTACCAGGCTATTGGTGATGACCTCCTTGATTTCCTTGACCCTGGTAATCTGAACCTAACCTACGACACCAAAACCGGCTCTTGAGCCTCCCAGATCAGAACCGCCCGACGGACCGTTACCATTGTTACGGTGCCGGTGAAGGCTGTAATCTCGGAACTGTCGCATAATGCTGCACTCCTTCCATCTTTTGGTGGCTAGCTTATCGGGCCGGCTGTGCGCTGGGCAAGGCGTGTTGAGCGCCTCTTCCAAGTTGAAAGGCTGAGGTGCCTTATCCTTGTTGAAGGGTGGCCTAAAATTTCCATTGCCCCTGGCACGATTGTTCCCAACATTGTTGCTCACCACTAATTCTGACCCGCCGTCCGGGTTGTTCCGCTTTCCCTCCTTGCCGTTTCCAGTCGCATTCTGCTGTTGATTCTTGCCATTGTTGCCCTTCTTACCCTAAGCAGATTTTGTTGGGGAACATTGCATGGGAAACAAATACTTTCCTACGCACACGCAAGAACTATCCATGGTGATGAGCATCTACGACAGGGAGAGTGGATCTACATACCCTTGTAGATCGCGGAGTGGGAAGCGTTAAGAAACGAGGTTGATGTAGTCGAACGTCTTCACAATCCAAATCGCCGACCGTCCCGCGATCCCATCACGATCCGTCCCACGATCCAATCACGATCCGTCCCGCGATCTCATCACGATCCGTCCTGAGATCCAATCATGAATCGTCTCGCGATCTTGATCACGGTCCTTGTGATCTAGCGCCGAATGGAAGACACCTCCGCGTTCAGCACACATACAACTTGATGACGATCTCCACCTTCTTGATCCAGCAAGAGGGAGCGGAGAGGTAGATGAGTTCTCCGACAGCACAACGACATGGCGGCGGAACTAATCCTGCAGGGCTTCGCCTAAGCACCACTAAACTAATCTAGAGGAGAAACAGATCTAGAGGAAGAACAGGGCAGCACGTGGCAATTAGGGTTAGGTTTTCCCTCTAAATCCTCTAGTATATATAGGAGGGAGGGAGGGGAGGAGTCAGCCTCAAACCCTCAAGATTTGGTCGAAATTGGAGGTGGAGGAGTCCTACTCCAATCCTATTAGGAGTAGGATTCCTCCTTTCCACTTGGAAACTCTTTCCACCTCTCCACCTTTTGGGTTTTTCCCGCCCCTAGACGCATGGGCCTTAGTGAGGGCTTAGTACAGCCCACCAGGGGCTGGTTTGGACCCTCCCACAGCCCATGAGGTCCTTTGGGTCGAGACACCCCTCCCGATGGTCCCTCGGCACCCTTCCAACACTCCGGGTACACTACCGATGAGCCCAAAACTTTTCCGGTGACCAAAACAGGACTTCTATATATCAATCTTTACCTCCGGACCATTCCGGAGCTCCGTGTGACATCCAGGATCTCATCCGGGACTCCGAACAACCTTCGACCACCACCATACATAACTCTATACTACCGAAACATCACCAAACCTTAAGTGTGCAGACCCTGCGGGTTCGAGAACTATGTAGGCATGACCGAGACACCTCTACAGTCAATAACCAATAGCGGGACCTGGATGCCCATATTGGTTCCTACATATTCTATGAAGATCTTTATCGGTTGAATCTCTGTGTCAAGGATTCAGTTAATCCCATATGTTGTTCCCTTTGTTCTTCGGTATGTTACTTGCTCGAGATTTGATCATCGGTATCTCTATACCTTGTTCAATCTTGTTATCGGAAAGTATCTTTACTTGTTTCGTAATACAAGATCCCTTGGCTAACACTTAGTCACATTGCTTGCAAGGCTTTGTTGTGATGTTGTATTACCGAGTGGGCCCCGAGATACCTCTCCGTCACACGGAGTAACAAATCCCAGTCTTGATCCATGCCAACCCAACAGACACCCTCGAAGATACCTGTAGAGCACCTTTATAGTCACGCAATTAAGTTGCAACGTTTGATACACACAAGGGACTCCTCCGGTGTCCGTGAGTTGCATGATCTCATGGTCATAGGAATAGATACTTGACATGCAGAAAACTATAGCGATAAACTAACATGATCATATGTTATGTTTATAATTTGGGTCTTGTCCACCACATCATTCTCCTAATGATGTGATCCCGTTATCAAACGACATCTCATGTCCATGGCTAGGAAAGCTTAACCATCTTTGATCAACGAGCTAGTCTATTAGAGACATACTAGGGACATGGTGTTGTCTATGTATCCACACATGTATCTGAGTTTCCGATCAATACAATTCTAGCATGGATAATAAACGATTATCATGAACAAGGAAATATGATAATAACTAATTTATTATTGCCTCTAGGCATATTTCCAATAGTCTCCCAGTTGCACTAGAGTCAATAATCTAGCTCACATCGCCATGTGATTTCTTATGAATCTCACATCCAAAGAGTTTTGGGGTTTGATCATGCTTTGCATGTGAAAGAGGTTATAGTCAACGGTTCTGAGACATTCAGATCCGTGTGTACTTTGAAAATCTCTGTGTCATACTGTAAACGCTGTTACCATGCTTCACTTGGAGCTATTCCAAATGTCTACACCACTATACATATCTGGATTGCTACTAAGAGTCATCCGGATTGGTGTTAAAGCTTGCATCGACGTAACTCTTTACGACAAACTCTTTATCACCTCCATAATTGAGAAACATTGCCTTAGTCTTTTAGTTACTAAGGATAATCTTGACCACTATCGAGTGATCCACTCCTGGATCACTCTTGTATCCCTTGATGGACTCATGGTAAGGCACACAAAGGTGCGGTACACAGCATGGCATACTATATAGAGCCTATGGCTAAAGCATAGGAGAAGAACCTTCGTCCTTTCTTTTTCTTCTGCCGTGGTCGAGCTTTGAGTCTTACTCAACTTCACACCTTACAAATCAGGCAAGAACTCTTTCTCTGACTGATCCATTTTGAGCTCTTTCAAAATCTTGTCAAGGTATGTACTCATTGAAAGTCTCATCAAGCATCTTTATCTATTTCTATTGATCTTGATGCTCAACAATTAGGTAGCTTTATCCAGGTCTTCCTTTGAAAAACTCTTTTCAAACAACCGTTTATGCTTTCCAGAAATTGTACATCATTTTCGATCAATAATATGTCAACCACATATGCTTATCAAAAATTCTATAGTGCTCCCACTCACTTTATTGTAAATACAAGTTTCTGATAAACTTTGTATAGACTAAAAAACTTTGATCACCTCATCAAAGCATATATTCCAACTCCGAGATGCTTGCTCCAGCCCATAGAAGGATTGCTAGAGCTCGCACACCTTTTAGCATCCTTAGGACAGACAAAACCTTCTAGTTGTATCACATACAACCTTTCCTCAAGTAAACGGTTAAGGAAATGATGTTTTGACATCCATCTGCCAGATTTCATATTTGAAAAATGTAGCAACTGCTAACATAATTCCAACAGACTTTAGCATCGCTACGAGTGATAAAGTATCATCACAGTCAACTCCTTGAACTTGTCGGAAACTTCTTTGCGACAAGTCGAGCTTTATAAATGGTGACATTTACCATCAGCGTCTGTCATCATCTTAAAGGTCCATTTGTACTCGACGACCTACCATCCAACAAGCAAGTCTACCAAAGTCTATACTTGGTTTTCAAACATGGATTCTTTCTCAGATTTCATGGCCTCTAACCATTTGTCGGAATCCGGGCCCATCATTGCTTCTCGATAGCTCGTAGGTTCATCATTGTCCAACAACATGACCTCCAAGACAGGGTTCTCATACCACTCAGGAGCAGTACGCGTCCTTGTCGACCTACGAGGTTCGATAGTAACTTGATCCGGAGCTTCATGATCATCATCATTTACTTCCTCTTCAACTGACATAGGTTCCACAGAAACATCTTTCTACGCTGCGCTACTCTCTGGTTGAAACAAAGGTTCAACAACCTCATCAAGTTCTATCTTCCTCCCACTCAATTATTTCGAGAGAAACTTTTTCTCGAGAAAGGTCTCAGTTTTAGCAACAAACACTTTGTACTCAGATCTGAGATAGAAGGTATACCCAACTGTTCTTAGGGTATCTTATGAAGATGCGTTTTTCCGCTATGGATTCGAGCTTATCAGACATAAGTGCCGCATTCCCAAACTCTAGGAAATGACAACTTAGGTTTCTGCCAAACCATATGGTGTCATCTCAGCAGATTTAGATGGTGCCCTATTTAAAGTGAATGTGGTTGTCTCTAATGCATGACCCCAAAATGATAGTGGCGAAACAATAAGAGACATCATAATTGGCACCATATCCAATAGAGCACGACTGCGACGTATGGACACACCATCACACTATGGTGTTCCAGGTGGCGTGAGTTGTGAAACAACTTTCACAATGTCTTAAGTTGTATACCAAACTCGTAACTCAGATATTCACCTCCACGATCATATCGTAGACATTTTATCTTCTCGTCACGATGATCTCAAACTTCATTCTGATTCTGCTTGAACTTTTCAAATGCTTCGGACTTGTGTTTCATTAAGTAAATATACACTATATCTACTCAAATCATGAGTGAAGGTAATAAAATAACGATATCCACCATATGCTACAACACTCATTGGACCGTATACATCAATATGTATCATTTCCAATAAGTTACTAGCCCGCTCCATCATACTGAAAACGGGGTATGTAGCCATCTTGCCCAAAAGGCATGGTCCGCATGTCTCAACCGAATGAGTCCAAAGATCCATCAACATGGAGTTTCTTCATGCGATTTATACCAATATGACATTTAGCGGCACTGCCACAAGTATGTGGTACTATCATTATTAACTTTGTATCTTTTGGCATCAATGTTATGAACATGTGTATTATTACGATCAAGATTCAACAAACCATTCTCACTGGGTGCATGACCATTGAAGCTATTATTCATGTAAGCAGAATAACCATTATTGTCTAACTTAAATGAATAACTGTGTTGCAATAAACACGATTCAATCATGTTCATGCTTAATGCAAACACCAAATAACATTTATTTAGGTTTGTCACTAATCCCAAAGGTAGAGAGAGTGTGCGATGTTGATGTGGGAAACATTTCCAACATACATCGTCACCTCACACTTAGCTAGTCTTCGTTTATTCCGTAGCTTTTATTTCGAGTTACTAACATTTAGCAACCGAACCAGCATCCTATAACCAATTGCTACTAGGAGTACTAGCAAGGTACACATCAATAACACATATATCAAAATATACTTCTGTCGACGTTGCCAACCTTCTTATCTACCAAGTATCTAGGGTTTTCCGCTTCAGCGACCGCTCTCCTCATAATAGAAGCACTTAGTCTCGGGTTTGGGCTCAACTTTGGGTTGCTTCACTGGAGTAGCAACTGACTTTCCATCCATGAAGTTTCCCTCCTTGCCCTTGCCCTTCTCGAAACTAGTGGTTTTACTAACCATCAACACTTGATGATCCTTCTTGATTTCTACCTTCGCGGCGTCAATTATCGCAAACAGCTCAGGGATCATTATTTCCATCCCTAGCATTTTATAGTTCATCACGAAGCTCTAGTACCTTAGTGACAACAACTTGGAAAACTATATCAATCACTTTCTTATCTAGAAGATCAACTCCCACCCGATTCAAGCGATTGTAGCACCCAGACAATCTGAGCACATGCTCAACAATTGAGCTATTCTCCTTCATCTTGCATGCAAAGAATCTTGTTGGTGATCTCATATCTCACAACATGGGCACGAGCCTGAGATCCCAATTTCAGCTCTTAGAACATCTCATATGTTCCGTGACGTTCAAAATGTTTTGGAGCCTCAATTCTAAGCAGTAATGCATGACACATTGAACTATCAAGTAGACATCAGAACGTGCCTGTCAGATGTTCACAACATCTACAAACGATGCTAGAGGGGGTGGCGCACCGAGCGGTGCACTAAGGACATAAGCCTTCTACGCAGCAATGAGGACAATCCTCAGATCACGGACCCAGTCCGTAATATTGCTACCATCATCTTTAAACTCTATTTCTCTAGGAACATATAAAAATACAAGGGAGCTACAACGTGAGCTAGTAATCTACAACATAATTTGCAAAGACACTACTTACTCTGTTCATGATAATGAGTTCAATTAATCAAATTACCTAAGAACTCCCACTCAAATTGACATCTCTCCGGTCATTCGAGTGATACATGATCCAAATTCACCAACTCAAGTCCGATCATCACGTGAGTTGAGGTGGTTTCAATGGTGAACATCATCATGTTGATCGTATCTACTATATGACTCATGTTCGACCTTTCGGTCTCTTGTGTTCCGAGGCCATGTCTGTACATGCTAGCCTTGTCAAGTTTAACCTGAGTGTTCCACATGTGCAACACTGGCTTGCACCCGTTGTATGTGAATGTAGAGTCTATCACACCCAATCATCACGTGGTGTCTCAACATGACGAACTTTCGCAATGGTGTACACTTGGGGAGAACACAATTTATCATGAAATTTTAGTGAGGGATCACCTTATAATGCTACAGTCGTCCTAAGCAAAAGAAGGTGCCTAAAAAGGATTAACATCACACGCAAATCATAAGTGACATTATATGGCCATGAACTTGTGCTTTTGATCTCATTGCTTAAAGCACCGACACGATCTCCATCATCACCGGCATGACCCCATGATCTCCATCATCTTGATCTCCATCAACGTGTCGCCATCGGGGTTGTCGTGCCCACCATGCTTCTACTACTATTTCTACCTTTTAGCAATAAAGTAAAGCATTACATAGTGCTTAATGATTGACACGCAGGTCGTACGATAATTAAAGACAACCCTATGGCTCCCGCCGGTTGCCGTACTCATCAACATTCAAGTCGTGATATTCGATACAACACATGATCATCTCATACATCATGTATATCTCATCATGTAATTGGCCATATCACATGACAACATACCTTGCGAAAACAAGTTAGACGTCCTCTAATTGTTGTTGCAAGTTATACGTGGCTGCTATGGGTGTCTAGCAAGAACAATTCTCACCTACGCAAAACCACAACGGTGATACATAAATTGCTTTTTAACCTTCTCAAGGACCACCTTTGTCGAATCCAATCCAACTAAAGTAGGAGAAACAGACACCTGTCAGCCATCTTTGTGAAACGAAGTTACACGTCAGTCGATCGAACTGGTCTCTCGTAAGCGTATGAGTAAGGTTGGTCCGGGCCGCTTCATCCCACAATACTATTGCACCAAAACACGACCAAGGGAGGAAGCAATCTAAGCATCAACGCCCACAAACTCCTTTGTGTTCTACTCAAGATCTCATGTACACATAGACCTAGCTCATGATGCCACTGTTGGGGAACGTTGCATGGGAAACAAAAAATTTCCTACCCACACACAAGATCTATCCATGGTGATGAGAATCTACGAGAGGGAGAGTGGATCTACATACCCTTGTAGATCGCGAAGCGGGAAGCGTTAAGAAACGCGGTTGATGTAGTCGAACGTCTTCACGATCCAAATCTCCGAGCGTCCCGCGATCCAATCACGATCCGTCCCATGATCTCATCATGATCCGTCCCGAGATCCAATCACAAATCGTCTCGCGATCTTGATCATGGTCCTTCTGATTGAGCGCCCAACGGACGACACCTCCGCGTTCAACACACGTACAGCTTGACGACGATCTGTGCCTTCCTGATCCAGCAAGAGGGACCGGAGAGGTAGATGAGTTCTCCGGCAGCACGATGGTATGGTGGCGGAACTAATCCTGCAGGGCTTCGCCTAGGCACCGCAGAACTAATCTACAGGCAAAACAGATCTAGAGGAAGAAGAGGCCAGCACGTGGCAATTAGGGTTAGCTCTTCCCTCTAAATCCTCTAGTATATATAGGAGGGAGGGAGGGGAGGAGGAAGGCTCAAAACCTCAAGATTTGGTCGAAATTGGAGGTAGAGGGGTCCTACTCCAACCCTATTAGGAGTAGGATTCCTCCTTTCCACTTGGAAACTCTTTCCACCTCTCCACCTTTTGGGTTTTTTCCCACCCCTAGCTGCATGGGCCTTAGTGCGGGCTGAGTCCAGCCCACCAGGGGCAGGTTTGGCTCCTCCCATTGCCCATGAGGTCCTTTGGGTGGAGACACCCCTCCCGATGGTCCCCCGGCACATGAACCCGAAACTTTTCCGGTGACCAAAACAGGACTTCCTATATATATATATCAATCTTTACCTCCGGACCATTCCAGAGCTCCTCATGACATCCGGGATCTCATCCGGGACTCCAAACAACCTTCAGTCACCACCATACATAACTCTATACTACCAAAACATCACCGAACCTTAAGTGTGCAGACTCTACGGGTTCGAGAACTATGTAGACATGACCGAGACACCTCTACGGTCAATAACCAATAGCGAGACCTAGATGCCCATATTGGTTCCTACATATTCTACGAAGATCTTTATCGGTTGAACCTCTATGTCAAGGATTCAGTTAATCCCATATGCTATTCCCTTTGTTCTTCGGTATGTTACTTGCCCGAGATTTGATCGTCGGTATCTCTATACCTAGTTCAATGTCGTTACTGGCAAGTATTTTTACTCGTTCCATAATACAAGATCCCGTGGCTAACACTTAGTCACATTGCTTGCAAGTCTTTGTTGTGATGTTGTATTACCGAGTGGGCCCCGATATACCTCTCTATCACATAGAGAACAAATCCCAGTCTTGATCGATGCCAACCCAACAGACACCCTCGGAGATACCTGTAGAGCACCTTTATAGTCACACAATTACGTTGCAACTTTTGATACACACAAGGGACTCCTCCGGTGTCAGTGAGTTGCATGATCTTATGGTCATAGGAACAGATACTTGACATGCAGAAAACTGTAGCAATAGACTGACACGATCATATGCTACGTTTAGAGTTTGGGTCTTGTCCATCCCATCATTCTCCCAATGATGTGATCCCGTTAAAAAATGAGATCTGCATGTCATTATATGATCTCATGGATTGGTTTCTGTCTAAGCCGTCCCAGGGTCTTGGCTTTATATAAGAGGTCAAGGTCCAGAGTTACACGAGTCCCAAACCTACTCTTACAACGTGTCTGGTCCTGTCTCTAAGACGCCTTGCCTCCTTTGGCAAGCCATCTTCGGGCGGCTCACTCGCGCGGGTCTTATGCTATCTATCTCTGGGCCTCCTTCTCAGCCCATCTAGTAAGCCGCCACGGGACCTAGCCTTCCTCTTCCGGCCCATTTGATAGTGAGCCGCCAGGTATAACCCAGCCCCTCCTAGGAGGGTCTTACCATGGGGTTATATCCCCAACACAAACCTTACACAATTCGAGAATGTGATCTACATGAAAAAATTGCGTCTTGAGATATCTTTCCAATGCCATTTCATTTGATTCATTTCGATGAGTGGTTTAGAAACAATTGCGAAAATACTCTCGCTATCACTCATGGGTGCCCACCATTTTCAAACTGCTCTTAAACCGCGATGAATCCCGAAAAGTGTTCAACATGATGAAGTTGCGGATTTTCTGTAGCTACCCAACAGTATATTATACGCTTCGTTCCGATAAATGGTTTAGAAACTGTAGCGAAAATAGTGTCATAAAAATGCATGTAGTTTTTTCTGCTGACATTGCAGTGCTCATTTTATAGGGATGCAGTGCACTTGCGTTAACCGTGCAGTTCAAAAGTGTTGTCAGAATAGTTATTCTCACATCAATGTGAGAATAGACGGTCTCTCTCTCTCTCTCTCTCTCTCTCTATATATATATATATATATATATATAGAAACACTATTATGATCACAGGATTAGAATATTGTTCTGATCATGGGTTGAACTTCCTGAGTTACAAAACCTAGAGCTTCCCTTTGTAGGAACCCGACCTTCGGGCTATCTTCGCAACCGTGTCTCCCTGCACAAATTTTTTCTGGCCAATCATGTTCTATGTGATGTAAGTGTAATCTGGAAACCTTTTTTAGCAACTAAATGCCCGTTTGAAATACGAATCTCACTCGTTGGCGGATTTGCTCCCGGGGATGTGATGAACTTGCTTCTGCTGCAATTTCTAGACCTAAACTTCCCCGAGTGCTAGGTTCAACTCTGGCAAAGTACCCAAATGGGTCTTGCAATATACTGTTTGAAAGCTATGGACACCAGTATAACACCCTTGGTTGAATATTTGGCAAAATGTACACGGTTAAAGAGCAGTTGTGAAAACCGTTTTTCTTCATACAAAAAACGTGAATGGTATTTTCTATAAACCATTCACCAGAATGAGGCAAATGAGATGTCCTTGGGTAGCTGCTGCAAAGCTACTCATTTCACACGTTGAATTCTCCAAATTTCCTACGGTTAAAGAGGAATTTCAGAAATGGCGGAATTTCTAAAACCGAACAGCCGGGTTTGTATTTTGGGGTTAGTCTCAAAACAGCTAGTCCTATCGACACATATGATATGGCGTTGGAAATCTTATGAAAACGCTCATCTTTCCATATAAATTTTTTATTCTAACTACGAACGACTCAAAATTAATTTAGAAAATGGATGAATCTGTACCGAGTGCATATTTTCACGTTAGTTTCCCAACGGTTCATCGGAATGAGGCAAATGATATGGCGTTGGAAAGCTTGAAGAAATGAGAAACTTCTATATGTAGATTGTTTTTAAAATTCTTAATGGTTTTACGTCAATTACGAAAATGGTTGAAACAGTATTTTGTCCGTAATTTCTAGAAATTTTATCGGAATAATGCAAATAATATACCGTTGAAAAGATGCGAAACATGCGCAACCTTTTCATGTAGATGGTTTTCTCTAATTCCTACCTGTTTTCACGCAATTTCAAAAACCGCGAGATGATGCGTTCTGCCTTTTATCACGCAACAGGGTCTTCGAAATGCATCGCGTGAAGAACATGAACTTCATCGACACGTCTACCTAAACTTCACTCTGTTTCTTCACGTACTATTTTTTGCTCGTAGATCTCCATCCACTCATCAGAATTGAGCAAGTGATATTTCGATGGAAATCTGCTATAAACATGCAACTCTTCCGTCTTGATCATTTTTTTCATACTCGTGACGGTTTAAAACATTTCCATCTAAAATAGCGTAGTAGTTGAACTTCCTGCTGTTTCCACATTGAACTTTTGTCACGTATTTTTGTTTGAAATTTCTCACCCATTTGTCTTTTAGCATACTCGCACTAGAGATCTCGAACTGCAGCGGGAGGAGCACATGAACTCCTTGCAACAAATCTTTTAGGCTTTTAGTTTTTTATTCATTTTATTCTCATTTGAAATGCATTCCGTGTAGTATTTGAACTTCCCGTGTTCGATGTGTTGTAAGTGTAATGTGGGAACGGTTTTAGCAGCTAAATGCCCATTTTAAATAGGAATCCCGCTCGTTGGCGGATTTGCTCTCGGGGATGTGAAGAACTTGCTTCTGCTGCAATTTTATTGCGTGAGTTGTTCGACTTGGACTTCCCCGATTGCTAGGTTGAACTTTCGGAAAAGTGCCCAAATGGGTCTTGCAATATACCCTTTGAAAGCTATGAACACCAGTATAACAGTCTTGGTTGAAATTTTGGCAAAATGTACACGGTTTAAGAGCAGTTATGAAAACCGTTTTTCTTCATACAAAAAAACGTGAATTGTATTTTCGACGCTATTTCTAAACCGTTCATCGGAATGAGGCAAATGAGATGGCATTGTATGGCTGTTGCAAATCCGCTCATTTCACATGTTGAACGTTTCTCCAAATTCCCTACGGCTAAAGAGGAATTTGAAAAATGGCGGAATTTCTCAAATCGAACAGCCGGGTTCGTATTTCGGGGTTAGATTCAAAATGGCTAGTCTTATCGACGCATATGATATGGCATTGGAAAGCCTATGAAAATGCACATCTATCCATATAAAATGTTTGTTCTAACTATGAACACTTCAAAAGTAATTTAGAAAATGGCCGAATCTTTAATGAGTGTGTATTTTCACGTTATTTTCTCAATGGTTCTTCGGAATGAGTCAAATGATATGGCATTGGAAAGCTTGAAGAAATGCGAAACTCCTATGTGTAGATTGTTTTTTTCCCAATTCTTTACAGTTTTAAGTCAATTTTGAAAATGGCTGAAAACGTATTTTGTCCATAATTTCTAGAAATTTTATCGGAATGGTGCAAATAATATACCGTTGAAAAGCTGTGGAACATGCACAACTTTTTCATGTAGATGGTTTTCTCTAATTCCTATCCGTTTTCACACAATTTCAAAAACAGCGAGATGATTTGTTCTGCCTTTTATCGCGACATAGGGTCTTCGAAAATGCACCGCGTGAAGAATGTGAACTTCATCAGCACGTCTACCTGAACTTCACTCTATTTCTTCATGTACTGTTTTTTGCTCGTAGCTCTCCATCCACTCACCGGAATTGAGCAAGTGATATACCGATGGAAAGCTGCTGTAAACACACAAGTTTTCCGTCTTGATCATTTTTTTCATACTCGCGACGGTTTAAAAGATTTCCATCTGAAATTCATTTAGTGTTGTAGTTGAATTCATGCTGTTTCCACGTTGAACTTTTGTCGCGTATTTTTGTTTGTAATTTCTCACCCATTTGTCTTTTAGCACACTCGCACTAGAGATCTCGAACCGCACTCGGAGGAGCATGTAAACTTCTTACAACAAAACTTTTAGGCTTTTAGTTTTTTATTCATTTTAAATTCATTTGAAATGCATTTCGTGTAGTAGTTGAACTTCCCGGTGTTTTCACTTTGAACTTCTACCACATACTTTCGTTCGTAATTTCTCACCCATTCATCGGAGTTGCACAAACGATATACCATGCCAATTACCACTCTCACAACAAGTTCTAAACTTTCCCATGCCGAGCACCTGAACGTCTTGCAACTAAATTTTTATACTTTAACTTGCTATTTCACTTTTCTTTTATGAAAACACACACCATGGAGTATGTGAACTTCTGACAGTTATGAATTTGAACTTCTCTCTCTTTTCGCATTAGTAATGACACAAATCTGAGTTTTTTATTGACATCGAACCGCTCTACCTTTTTTATTTGAACCTCATTGTGTATCTTTAGTATCTGGGAAAATCTAAGATTTTTATAAACATCAAGCAAAAAATTGTTAAACTTTCCCATGCTGAGCATGTGAACTTATAGCAACAAATATTAAACTTTGCCTCTTTGTTCTTCTTTTAAACAGTAATTTCAATGGATTTCGGATTACAACCAGCACCTATGCAGCATCTGCGCTTGCACAACCAATTTGTCAGTAAGTGCTATTTTTTGTGCACTTTAAAATACATATAAGAAGGTGCCAAACTACAGAAAAATAACAAATCCAAACTGCTTTCGTATACAATACCAAGTTTAACCTCAAGTACGGCCAAACATCAAGACCAATAGTCAGGAACCTAAAGCATTATACTACTACTGAAGCTACACGACTGACTAGCTTGAACTTCCTACTGTTTCCTCCTTCACAAAAGGAGGCCAAAAACACACCAGGAACCTGATGAAATGTGCTGTTTTTCTCTCACAACCAGAGCAGGTTTCTAGCTATTAGCAAAACCAGAGCAAGTTTACATAGTCAGCATCCTAGTTATCTAAACTTCTGAAGAACATAAACAAGAACGATGTAAATTTTTTGGAGCATCATGTAACTCCAAATTTCCAAACAAGAATCACTTTGTGAAAATAGATGGGTAGTTGCCTTAGTAAATGTCTGCAGAAGTGGTGGCACAGCAGCAAGCAAGGCACCAGAGTTAGTCGAGCACCAAGAGCGTTGCATCGCGGTATCATTGCCATGGGGATGTGCACATGCCCTTCTCACAGAGACAGGAAGGCACACCAGCTAGAGGTCTATCACATCGACGGCGCATCGACTAGATGCTGGGATGGGACATCGTCGGTAGAGGAGCCCTAGGGCGACACGGAGGTGGCCGGATCCTGGGGCGGCGGAGGCAGCAAAGGTGAGCCACTCGAGGAAGGTGCCGATGAAGCCGAGGCTACCGTCGAGGACGATGGTGTGGTTGGCGAGCTTTTGCACCGCCATGGTCAGCTCCCGCAGGTCTGACTCCCGTAGGTCTCGATGGCGTGGTTGGAGGACGGTGCACCTGAGGTTGATGGTTGGTGGTTTGCCAGCAACTCGCGGGAGGGAGGGTGTCATCACATTAGAAGCAGAGGAGGCCGCCTCCACCATGGATCCAAGGGGAGGTTGCCGCCGCCACCATGGATCAAAGGGGAGGGAACCTGTCGCCGATGTCTTGCATCTAGCTGGAGGGAGGCGTCGTGACGGTGGATCCAGGGGAAGCGATGCCCCCACTACTGTGGATACATGGGAGGCCAGTGTGGTGGTTGTGGTCGGCGTGGTGTGGCGGAGGCGAGGTCTCGGCATGGTGGTGGTGGCCGGTGGGGCTTGGCGGAGGCGAGGTCTAGGTGGGTCGCATAGCGGCGGGGTGGTGTGGGTGGCAATGGGATCCGGGGATCGAGGGAAGGGTGGTGTGGTGGGTCATGGAGTTCATGGTCACGGTGTTTTCTTTTTCTTTTCACTGCCGGTTTCAGGAGTTCGGGGAACATCCCATCGGCACCTATATAGGCCGATCATGATCAGAATAACTATTCTCATCCTGGGATCAGAATAGTGTTACTCTCTCTCTCTCTCTCTCTTTATATATATATACACACACATACATATATACATACATAAACATTATTCTAATCATGGGATCAGAATATTATTCTCATCACGAATTGAACTTTCTGAGTTACACAACCTGAACTTCCCTCTGTAGGAACCCGACCTTCGGGCTATCTTCGCAACAGTGTCTCCCCGTGCAAATTATTTTGGTCAGTCATGTTCTATGTGATGTAATTGTAACATGGAAACAATTTTTAGCAACCAAATGCCCGTTTTAAATAGGAATCTCGCACATTGGCGGATTTGCTTTCGGGACGTGATGAACTTGCGTGTGTTGCAATTTTACTGCCTGAGTTGTTCAACCTGAACTTCCCTTGGTGAGAGGTTGAACTTTCCATAACATTGTCAACTGAGGCTTGCAATATACCGTTGGAAAGCTGTGGACACGACGGTCACGACCTATGTTGAATTTTTGTATAAATTTAAATGGTTTAAGAGCAGTTTTGAAAACCGTTTTTCTTCACACAAAAAAACGTGAATCGTATTTTCGAGCCCATTTCTAAACCATTTATATGAATGAGGCAAATGAGATGATGTTGGATAGCTGCTTCAAATCTGCTCATTTCACATGTTGAACATTTTTCCAAATTCCTTACGGATTAAGAGGAATTTTAGAAATGGCGGAATTTTAGAAACGAACAGCTGGATTTGTATTTTGGGGTTAATTTCAAATGGCTAGTCCTATCGATGCATATGATATGGCATTGCAAAGATTATGAAAATGCACATCTTTCCATATAAAAAGTTTGTTCAAAGTATGAACGGTTTAAAAGTAATTTGGAAAATGGCTGAATCTGTACCGAGTTCATATTTTCGAGTTATTTTCTCAACGATTTTTCTGAATAAGGCAAATGGTATGGCGTGGGAAAGCTTGAAGAAATGCAAAACGTTTTTATGTAGATTTTTTTCCAATTCGTTACGGTTTTAAGTCAATTTCAAAAATGGCGAAAAATGTTTTTTTGGCATTTCTACAAACTTTATCGGAATGGGGCAAATAATATACCGTTGAAAAACTAAGGAAAATGCAAAACATTTTCATGTAGATGGTTTTCTATGATTCCTAGCCATTTTCAAGCAATTTTGAAAACGGCGAGATCACATGTTCTGCCTTTTACCGCGAAACAAAGTCTTGGAAAATGCACCGCGTGAAGAACTTGAACTTCATCAACACGTCTACGTGAACGTCATTCTATTTCCGCATGGGTTGTGTTTTGCTCGCAACTCTCCATCCACTCATCGAAATTGAGCAAGTGATATAACGATGGAAAGCTGCTCTAAACAAATAACTTCTCCGTCTTGATCATTTTTTCATACTCGCGACGGTTTAAAAGATTTTCATCTGAAATTTGTTCAGTGTTGTAGCTGAACTTCCTGCTGTTTTCACATAGAACTTCTGTCGCGTATTTTTGTTTGTAATTTTTCACCCATTTATCAATGTTACACAAATGATATTCCTTTTTGTATAAACCTCTTTCACAATAATTTTGAAACTTTCTCCGCCCGAGGACTTGAACTTATAGGAACAAAAAAATTGGACCTTGCATTTTTATTCATCTTGCTCACATTAAACACGCACCATGTAGTACGTAAACTTTCTCTTTTTTTATATGTTGAATTTTTCTTTTTCTTTTTTGAAATATAATTGCTCCCAAATAATCACTGAACTTCTTAGTGGATTGAGAGAATTATTTTAAAACACCAAAACAACGTCTTTTTGTTCTTTCTGAACATGGAAATACAAGGTAAAGCTCTCTCGTGAGAATTTTTGAACTTACCCATGTAGAGCCCTTGAACCTCTTTTAACAAACCTTTTAATCTTTTAGTTTTGTATTCTTTTATTCTCACTTGAAACACATTCCTTGTATTAATTGAACTTCTCATTGTTTTCACTATCAACTTCTGTCATCTTTTTGTGTATACATCGAATCACACGTAATTGAAGGTTGGATGACAATTTTTCCATTTTAAAACATGTAATTGGAGGTCGGACATCCCACAATATAAATTATGAACCGTGCATGGAGGTGCACGTGAACTTATTCTAACAAATTTGAGTTTTGTACATGCTTTTAACTTCGTTGTTATTTTAATTTGAACTTCTTAGTGTTCTTGTTAGAAAGAAAATATGTTTATAAATAGGCATCAAACATTAAACATGCACAATGTAGTACGTTAACTTCTGTGTCTTTTTTAGAGAATATGCGAAACAAACACGAAAGACACACACAAACACACACACACACACAAAGAGAGAGGATGCGTGTAGCCAAGACAACCATTTTTTAACTGTGTGTGTGTTGGTGCATGTGGCAAATAATATACAATTTTAAAGAGTTTTGTAACAATTATTTGAACATCTTCGTAATTTTAATTCGAACTTCTAGATTTTTCGAGAAATGGGGAAACTCTTTTTTTATAGGCTTTTTTTAACTACTTTGTTTTTTATTTGAACTTCTTTGGTTATTATATTTGAACTTCTCTGTTTTCTAATAAGAACTTCTCAATTTTATTTCTAGAATCAAAAAATATTGATAATTTTTTATTTTTGGTTTTATTGTTTAGAAATGAGAAAAATATTCAGTTTTTTATGAATGTTGAACTGCTCTATTATTTTAATTTGAACTTCTTGGTGTTATTTTTTGAAAAGGGATAAATTCCATTTTTAAAAGGTCATTTTTTATTTTGAACTTCTTGGTTTTTTAGAAACATAAATATTCCGTTGTTCAAACCTTGTACTTCTCTTTCATTTTAGTTTGACCTTCTTCATTTTAGGTTTTTGTAAATGTTTTTTAATTAGTTATTTAAAAGTAAATAAAATTCAAACCAGACATTGAACCACTTCGTTTTTTAAAGTTGAACTTCTAGTTTTTTTGTGGAAACGGGGAAAATACGTTTTGGATAAGTAGTGAACTTCTCTATTCTTTTTAAGTTGGCCTTCTTGGGTTTTTAATTTGAATATAAAAATTGTGAATTCACTTCAGAAGAAGCATTGAATGGATATACCTATAGGGCCTCTACAATAGTAATATTTTTGTTCAAGCTCCTGAATCGATATGTGTCTAATAAGAAATACTCAAAAGAAAGTAGTGACACACTAGATTGCATTAGCATAACTAATAGGAAGTTAACAGAAGTTCAAATATTGTATTATATTGGGTTCATCTACTTCCTGCATCACGTTAAAAAGTTAGCAACACAATGCAAAATGGAAGGACGCCCGTAATATTTTCCTTGAGCATCTCCAAAATTCAAATTTACCAGAGAATATGAAAAAATATGTAGAGATTCAAATGTAAAAACAACCATCGATTTGTACTCGAAAATACATCCAATCAAACACAAAATTGATCAAAGTAGCACCAGAAATCATGAAATTTTAAGAGAATAATTGAACGGAGCAGTTCAACATAGCAAGAAATTTCTCCCAAAATAGGGATTTTCTGATAATAGAGGTCCTTGTCGCTCCAGTGGGGAGGTGCCGATGTCGAGAAACTACATCAGGAAGTTCAAGGTGGCTGTCACAAGAAGAACAACCTCTATGTGCTGGTGCCCGGAGCAGCATGACGACGTTGGTGGCATGGAGCTTCACCAGAAGGGGGCATAGATGGAGAGGCGGGAGCGTCCACTTCATGGATGAACCTTCCTCCGGGAAGTTCAAGGTGGCCCTTATGAGAAGGTCGATGTGGCCGGTCAGGGCCATGCAGGGGCGGGAGGGGGGTGTTCCGGCCGCAAGGTGAGTCCGAAGGTGAGGTAGACGATGGCACGTGGGGTAGGGATGTGGGCCGGATCAGGGAGGAAAGGCACTCGACTCAGGGAGAAGACCTGCCCTGATATAAGGAAAGGTGGCGGCCTCGCAGCAACAGGTGCACTACGCCGGGCTTGGGTAGCGGAAGAGGAGATCCATGGCGGCGCTTGGTGGAGGTGCCGGGCAGGGGCGTCAGAGGCCACGACCGACAGCTAGACGTGGAGGTCTCCGACCTAACGACGACACTCAGGATCCAATGTCGGCAATGAGCAAATCCATGGCCAGAAGCGCTCTAGGAGGCCGGTGCAAGGTGCGCAAGAGGAGGCCAGTGGCCAGAGGTGACGCTATAGGAGGAGGAGGACGGGGGCGCTCGGGGTCAGGGCGGGGGCGGTGACGGCGGGGTCGGGGCCAAGGACGTTGGCAGCGGCGCGAGTTGTCAGGGCGGGGCGGCAGGTTGGTCGGGGGGATTCCTGGGGCGGCGATGGCTTGGTTGGGATTGAGGGGAGAGTGAGAGGTGCGGGAGGTTGGTGTGGCTGGGTGGGCCTTTTTTGGTCACTGACGGTTCGGGAGTTCGGGAACAAGTCCAACGCACCCTTATAGGGCTGATCGTGATCATAATAGTTATTCTGATCCTAGGATCAGAATAGTGCTACACTCTCTCTCTCTATATATATCATAAACAGTAGCTTATTTCTCATAAAACTTGTCATGATCAAGTAGCAAGCTATTCACATGTTAAAGTATTGACCATAAACTTTCTTGAAAACCTACAGACTATATTTTTAGTCATCAAACAATTACAGTTCATCTTGTTTTTGGGAAGGGTCTTTGTAAGAGCTTTGATTTAGCAAATTTGACATATTCAACAATGATTTAGTCTTCCATGATTCTTGACACCTGAAGCATATTTTTTGAACAAATAATTTCATTCAAACACATAGGAAGATAGGGGCCTAATGTTTGGCCTCCCAACCTATTTGTCTTAGGGATAATGTCAACAATAATGAACCATAATCACCTATATTCAACTAGATATATGTGCCTCGATCTTTCACCACCACATGATGCTTTCCAACTAATGAACCAATATATTGGAATAGGGATGAGCAATATTAAGTCTTGCATAAATGTTAATATAGAAAAGTAAATACATAAGATAAAAAAGATAGACTCTTCGCAAAGGAAAGTAGAGGTTGTCATGCACTTTTTACTTTTGGATCTGCAATCTCTTAATGGAAAGGAATGCCACTTTACATTGCCCCTTCTGACAGCAACCTTTATTATGCAGTACTTCACTTTTATTTCTTACTCATCACATGTTTGTACAAAGCTTATTTTCCTTCCAATAAAATTTTATACATATTTAGGAGCAACTTGTATTGCTTTTTGCACCGATGACAACTTACTTGAAGGATCTTGTTCAATCCATAGGTAGATATGGTGGACTCCTATGACAAGAAACTGGATTTAGGGTTTTTTGGATGCACACGTAGTATCTCTACTTAG
Source organism: Hordeum marinum (assembly GCA_022496015.1). Classification (NCBI taxonomy): domain Eukaryota; kingdom Viridiplantae; phylum Streptophyta; class Magnoliopsida; order Poales; family Poaceae; genus Hordeum; species Hordeum marinum. The sequence goes on along the minus strand of CM039675.1, from coordinate 195,488,084 downwards.
TACAAATTTTTGGCTAGAAAAATAACATAAGAAAGCACCACATGTTAGAGGATCCATGACAAAATAACTTCGATGTGAATATAAACAAACATAACCATTACGTTGTCTTCCTTGTGCAACATCAACAACTTGATAAAGTTTGAAAATAATTGATGGAGGATCACAATCATAGAAGATGTCCAAGGTAGTTTATTTATATGTGAAATCTCTCTTCCTTCAACATTCTTTCCATTAATTGTTAAAGTGACCAATGCTATGTTTTGTAACTTCTAATAAATTTTATCGCTTATGCTTCTTGAATGTGAAGTCATTACTCCCCATGGGACAAGCATATCAAGCATATATAGTTTCATATTTATGACATTCAATTCACTCAATATTTAGGATATAAGTGACGAAAAAGAGTGAACATCGAACTAATCTCGAAAAGATATAAGTGAAGATAATGGACTAGTCAAACAATCAAGTAGCTATCTGAGAATTTAACTCTCTTTCAATAAAGATTTTATATCTGAGATTTATTTCAAACAAGGAAAACAAAATTTCACTCCAAGAGTAGCACGTATAATGTGAACGAATAAAAACTTAGTCTCAACATAGGCTAACCTATATTTGTTGACGAAGCGAGGTGGGATGCCTAGCATCCCCAAGCTTAGATGCTTGAGACTTCTTGTAATATTGACTTAGGGAGCCTTGGGCTTACAAAAGCTTGATATTTTGTGTGTTCTTAATTCAAACAAAACTTGACAAGAAATCATGAGATAGGTTAGTGCACATAAGAATAAATCAACACTTTATGTACTACTAAGACAAGTTGCATAATAGTTTCAAACATTATTTATTGTGTACTATCATTTCCATAACTAGATAATGCCCCGCGTGTTGCTGTGGGATTTTTGTCATGAATTTTCTGAGAAAATTGAGGATCCAAACTGAATTGAAAAAACTGCACATCTAACTTTAGATTCCAGAGAGATTTCAATGCATCAATGTAAGTAGAACTTTGCAAAAAGAAATGGTATGCATGACGTGAACAGCCGTTGCAGATAAATGTAGTGTGACATCATAATATATTTGTAGTTTTATATTGCTGAAAAACATCTAGAAGTATGAGAATGTTTCTCAGTTACAATAGGCAACGATGAAGGTAACGATTATTGATAATGTTATACTATAATTAAACGACATGAAATGCGTTGAAGCTTGTATCTTGATTCTAGCATAGCTGGACGTTGCCCTGCATAGTTAACAATTTGAAGCATTATTAGGAAGGTATTAATGGATAAATGGTGAATTAGTTCATCTAGTAGAACCGGTTCAAACTGTGATATAGTGCATAATACCTCTTTATTTTTCTCCACCAGCATTACTTTGCCTGTCCTTAAAGGTTTCCTATGTTCTTGCTGTTTGTAATGTTGCATGAAGATATAAAATGATAGTGTCATGGAAAATTGTGATATATTGGTGAAGGTAACAAGGTTAAAATTGTTTCCTTAGCTCCCATGTATGAGATAAGAAGCAAGTGACATGAGTATCAATACAAAAAAGTTATAGCAAAAACAAACAAATCATGAACTTCCACAAAAAAGGTATAACAAAAATACACAAAAAGGTGCACTGGAGGGTGTTGAAGAGTTATATACCTTTGGGATTTACCGATAATATCATCAATAAAGTTGATTTTTTGTTTTGTACCAGAGTTTCCGCGAAAGAGATTTTTTGTGTTCACACATTGACGAACGAATGAAATAATTATATAGATGTATGAACAGTACCTTGTTTGAATGTTTTCTGTATCATGAGAAGTAGTTACACTAATTGTTGATGTATAATCTTGTGAGGTCCCTTGGTTAAGGATAGTTGGACTATCAAGTACTGTTCATTAGATATACTTGAGGTATGCATTGACATTGAATTTCAACTTTAATTCAAAGGATAAGAACAAACCTCTCACTACTTGTGTTGCTGGAACCTAGAAGGGACAATAGATCCTTGTTTTGAGATGTTTGCAAATGTTTCATGGTTTGAGTTAGTATGCAAAAAATAGTTAGTTTGTGAATATGAAAGATTTGCTAACCTCTTTAATAGGCTAAATCGAAAGTGTATCTGTGTCATCAATTTAGAAGCATTTTCCGATGGTATGATTGATAGGGAACTTGGAATGCGAACCAATTTTCATGCCAATATAAAATAACTTCGTTTTACCAATAGCATTATCGAGGGCAAGAACATGATCTGCAACGTCTATCTTCATATTTTGAGAATCTTGGACAACATTGTGCTCGACTAAGTTCTCAGCAATGGAAGAGAAAGCAATTGCATTTAAACTCCCATAGTTATCTGTAAGTGTAAGAGGAAGTTTGTACCTACAAACATGACAAAATTGGTGTTTCATCTATATCAAGATCCAATATTTTATTTACAGGTTATGTAGTAGGAACAGAGATGGTACATTGGCTTTGGGTATGACATTGGGCATCCACATGTAGGTGTATCTGAATTACTATTGCATCCCTGGTCACAGGTTGCACACTTTGTAATACCATTTAGCTGATGGTAGAACCGATGTAATTTTTGCAATAGTACTATATGTAGCTCCTCCCTTCAGTTTAAAAAATTATAGCATTAATAATTTATTTTAAAGAACGAATACAAATAATAAGTACTGAAGATAATTTTGACCTGAAAAGATGAGTCTGGCATAGTGGATATTTCAGCAAGATTAAAGAGTTTGCCAGCTGCTTGAATTGGTGATAAATGTATAACTTGAGGGAGTTGTTGTTTTAAAGTTGGATTTTCCCACTAGTAGCTAGAATATGATGAGAAAATATAAGTACATATTACTTTTGGGTAAATAGTGTAGTTAAATATATAATTATCATGAAGAATATGGAAGACTACCTTGTGTGATACTATTGAACTTCTCGTATATCCACATCGAGATATATTTGAGTTGTAGAGCTTGAGGACGCATATGTTGTGCCTACAATATTTGTTGTCAAAATGGCTTAATAATACATGTTGGTAACGTCATTTTGTAAGCAACATTATGTCATTGTTACCAAAATATTCTCCTTCAGTTAGACCAGCAAAAATGCCAACCACAATCCCTTTTTTTGATTTTTCCAGTACTCCTTTTTCATCAAATGATTCACCATGCCGACCCCATAGACGTATTTCATGTGTTTCCTCACTGCAAAAGTCAAAAACATTCATTAACACGATATGATATGATTAATTTTAGTAACTGTAGAGGTAAGAGAAACATACTCTAGGTCGCGAACTTTGATTATCCTACATTTGTTTTGAGATGTAGGGCTAGCATAATCAAATGGGCCAACATAGTTGATTACTCAAATTATATCTATATAAGAAAATAGATTATCAGTATTGGAAAAATACAATGTACAATGTTATGCCAAGCAAAAGAGGTGAAGTAACCTATGAGTGGTTTGGAAGAAATGTTTTTTCTGGGAACTTATAAAATGGGCAAAGATCAAACAAAAACTTGGGTATGTTTGCCCCCCTTGATTCAAGTTTTTGAACCTTTGTGCTGTATTTGAATTGGAACATATAATTTTTGTGGTGATAGATGTAGGTTCTGTTTTAAATGTCAACAGCTGCAACATGAGTGATGATGTATACGCTTCCTTCAGCCACCAATGGTCGGTTTTGTTTAACAAATTTTTTAGGCACACTAATCTGCGCCATTGTGCCCTGCAGTAGAAGAATGTATTTGAATGGATGGTTAAAAATATGCATAAATGAAATTCTTAGTTGCAGATCATCCTTACTTCTTCATCTAAAAGTATCCCATCTATGCTGATAAGAGGATCAGCAAATTTTGATTTCATGTTGATTGCATCCCATAACCTTATTAGACGGCCATAGACCTTGCAGTTTTGCTGACCCAGGGTGTTGCTTGTTAGTGTTGTACTTGAGGTCATAGTTAATATATTCCTATGAGGAGAAAAGCAGAATGTTAGAGTTTTTTGTAGGTACTGAATTTTTAGAATAAGAAGGCTTGAGCATAGTTTAAAAGCATGCAATTCATAGAATAATGTATAGATGGAAGTTTACAGGTAAATACGGAAATTTTAATAAATTAAATGCCTTTAGTTCAATTCCCTTGCCTATTTATTTGATTGAAAACCTCAGCATATACTATGTTATTGGTGCAATGGTCAAAAGCAGTTGGACCATTTTCTATGAGAACTCGCAGACCCTTTGGTGAACTAACTCTTGAGAATGCAACATATAATTGACCATGGGAGAAGACTGGAGATGGTAAATACACACCAACTTTGTTTAGTGTTTGCCCTTGACTTTTATTTATTGTCATCACATAGGATATACATATAGGGAATTGGCTGCGTCTAAGTTTGAAGGGCCACTTGGAGTGAGTAGATGTTTTAACAATGTAGGGAATGAATGCTTTTGAACCTGCAGCCTTTCCTATTATGATCTCTCCTTCAATTATACGATTTGTTAATTGTGTGACAATTATCTTGGTTCCATTACAAAGTCCCCTCGGTGGATCAATATTACGCAAAAGCATTATAGGGACACCAATTTTCAAGTGCAACTTATGGCTGGTAGTCCAGGTATATCTACTGTATTTAGAAGTTCCGTAGTATATAGTGCCTCTAGTGTAGAATGGTTAGTAGATCTATCATCAATTGAATCTGAGCCATAGTATGACTTTTGAGTTGTTGCTAGCAAAGCAATTATTCTTTTATTTATTTCTGACACCACCTCATTTGTAGGTGTTAAAATAGCATGATCACACAAATATGATGTAATATTTGGCGCCTCAGAACCCGTGTCGTACACGAATGATAACAATCCATCTAGGTTTCTAGAATCCGGGGACATAAGGAGTGATTGAGGAATCTCTATTAATGAACTACTGGGTTAATTTATGATAGGAACAAATGGTTCCGTTCCATTTCTAACTCTGAGAAGCCATTCAACAAAATTCTTTAGCTCTTCTCTTTCTGTGTTGCAAAGACATCCATAATTTGGCCTCATGTTTTCATTTAACCGCAGAAGTGTGCAATGATTCCATAAGTAGGAGTTAACAATGCAAGACCTTAAAATCTATTGCTTTGTGGCATTTTTTATGACTCGAAGTGTTTGGCAGAAATCCCCACCAAGAGCTACAGTTATACCTCCAAATTGTTTGTCTTCTGCATTTCCCTAACTTCTCACATTATATCTCTAAGAGTACGATTCAATGCTTCAAAACAGTACTTGTGATTAACAGGGGCCTCATACCAAACAATGAGTGAAGTCTTTTGGATAAGCTGAGATGGGTGAGTATTTTTTTAATACTACACATTGAATTCTAAGAAATATCCAAAGGAATTTTAAAGCGAGAATGGGGTGTATGGCCTCCTAGGAGCAGTAAAGAAGCAATTCCTGATGATGCAATTGCCAAATCAATTTTTCCTTGACTCCTTACAGAATTGAGCAATGTAGTCCATAAGTATGTTTTCCCGGTTCCTCCATAGCCATAAAGAAAGAATGTTTGACCTTCATCATTTATTGTGGAATTATAGATGGAATTGAAAGCTTCTCTCTGGTTGTTGTTTATCCTTGAAATGCCATCATTTAGTATGTTTGCCATGTTAGTAAAATCATAGCTAAGCTCATCCAGTAGAAGCCTATTTTGTACAGATACACTTCCAACGTCATTTGGCAGGGGTAAATTAAAATGGGATAAGAAATACCGAGTATCTCGTAGAAGCTTATCCAACTCAATAAGAAGGCACGATGTAACATAAATTTTTGTTGAGGAATTGGTCATTTGGGAAGAGTTCTGACTGAACTGACATGTGATATCTTCAGACAATTTGGAAGCATGTTCATCGAGAAGTTTTCTAGGATCTGTCACCTCACAAAAGAGCAATAGGGTGAAAAATAGTTGGCGTAGTTTGAAAGGTAAGGCCCATTGAGCTGCATATGTTAATGCATTGGACCACTCTCGATCATCACCAAGGAGACCTAAAGCTTCACATGCAACACGAAATGTGGGATATTCATGACCAGACACGGTTCGAATTTCAGCGAAGGATGTTGGACCTTTGGAAATGTGCAACAACATTCTTAGATAGTAAGATTCTCCCTATGAAAGGTTGACATGAGAAATTCGACCAATTTTTCTAGAACCTCGACGATAATCCTAGTATTTTTGATCTAAGTGCCAAGTAAAATATTCAGGAAATTCTACGTAGGTATATTGTCGAGCTAGGGGGTGTTTCGCATTCTCCTGTAACCACATAGTGAGTTTAGTTGCTGAATTAGTTGGATTTTTCAATGATTTCCTCAAGATTCTTCTGAGTAAATAACAATATTCTCAAAAGGAAGATGAACAGGGAGCCTCTCTACCGAAGGGTCTGTATGGTGAATGTCAAATTCCAGCAAGCGCCAAGCAACATCATTTGGTGTGACACAACGACGTTCTAGATAGTTATCTGTTTCATTGAAGTCTCATTGGATGAATCAGAGGATGAAGAATTAGAACGGAATCCGGCTTTGACACAGTCAAATCCTTTTGTTACATACTTGAAAATGTATTTATGCATGCCATGATGATTAACCTTCTCTACATTTATCTGCGCTTGATATTTAATTAGCAAGTCAACATTGTGGGGAACAACAAATCTGCCGTGGTTTTGTCACGTCAGATGTCCGAAGACTTAGGTTCAAGGCCATTGCTAAGGAGGTGGACTGAAAGGGGTTGGTCGGGACGGAAGACACAGATTTACCCAGGTTTGGCCCCTCGAGATGAGGTAAAATCCTACGTCCTGCTTTGTGTGTATTGATTGGAGTATTGATTACAAGGGAGCGTATTCACTTGACCTAGCTCTCGATCGATTGTTTTCCCTCTAAGCCATCCCCGGGTCTCGCCTTTATATAGGAAGTCAAGACCACGGGTTACACAAATCTCATACCGACTCTTACAACGTGTCTGACTTTGTCTCTAAGCTGCCTCGCCGACTCTTGGCAGGCTGTCTCTGGGCGGCTTAGGCGCCCGGGTCTTGCATCTTCTTCCTGACTCTGGGCCTCCGTCTCAGCCCATCTTGTGAGACGCCGTGCAGCCCAATATTCCTCTCTAGCCCATAAGCGAACGAGCCGCCAGGTATGACCCGATGCCTCCTGGGAGGGTCTTACCACGGGGTTATATCCCAAAAATTAGGCCCCAGATTGATTTGAGCTTGCTCATGTCAATCTCCACTTTTTATCCAGCAGCAAGTCTCACACCCTTGTCACCTGAAAGGAAAAAAAATAACCCGCCATGACGCCACCTTCATACATGTCAAAAAGATTCCGTGACGTATGCCGTAGATCCTCTCATTAGACGGTCGGCCCGAAAATTGAGGCGTCCGCCTTGGTCGGTCATCATTTCTTGCCTTGATTCCCGCGCGCCCGTTTGGCCTTCCACCCCCTTAAATAGGACCGTGAGGAGGTATTTTCATTTTCTCCTCCGCCACCACTCTTCTTCTCCATCTTGACGCCGGCGCTCCTGAGCTCCATCGCGCCGGTGGAGTCCCGTCGCCGTCGACGAATCTTGGCCACTTTATCAACTAATCATTTCCATACTCTCGCTCGCGTCCTCCGCATCCTTAAAGTACGTTCTTCATCCTCCCTTAGATCTGTAGCTTACCACTTGAATCCTGTTGAGTTCATTGGACTCCATTAGCGCGCCTATTCTTCTTCATAATGTCAAATGATGAGTAGCTCCTTAAATCTTGTGGTTTTTTTAATCCATCGCTGTCATCCATGCGAAGTTTAACGATGTTTTATATAAGATCCATATACTGCTCCCCTCTTGCGTGAACTGCATGTTCTTCCCTAGCCCGTTTTTAGGGTTATAATATATTTGATTTTTCCTAGCGTGTAGATTTTGTAGTCTGAGCATAATATGTAAAACCTGTTTGTATGTCCTTAGCAATTTTTGCATCATGGCCTCGTTCACTTAACCTGCCATCAAATCTTCGGCTCTTTTGATAAACTGTATCGGCAGCTTAACGTCATAGTATTTAATTTCATCAGTCGTCTTGGTTGCCTAGTAACTTTCAGACCCGCCGCGTACTGCCCCCTTTCACAGCCTTGACCCTCCATCATGTATCGAGCGTCTTCTTCCTGTGACTGGGTCGGCTCTGGAGTCACCAAACAGTTCCTATAGGATTTTGTAGAGGCAGGAACATTGCCGGCTCAGAACGTCATTCATTGGTGGATTCTGGGGCTAGAGAAGAGACCCATCCCGCAAGAAGGTGAAGTTGTTATGTTCGCCAACCATCTTATGCGTGGTTTCAACCCGCCCATATCTAAGTTCTTTCGAGAGGTCCTCCATTTCTTTAAATTGCATCCTCAAGACATTGCCCCGAACTCTGTCTCCAACTTGTGCAACTTTCAAGTCTTGTGTGAGGTTTACCTACAAGAAGAGCTGTCTGCCGATTATTCCATCACTTTTTCTCTGTCAACCGCCAAACGGAAGTGGTAGCCGGCCCAAGCTTGGAGCTCGGCAGAGTCTCCATCCAAAGACAAAGAGATCTGGTTTACCGGGCTCTTCAAATGCCAAGCCATCCCAAAGACTGGAACCGAACTTGGTTCTATTGCAGAGACACATCTCTAGAGGGTGAAACCCCCCTGCTGGGTTATCGTCCTACCCTTCTCTGTACTTCTACCAAGCTTCTGGACCGGATGTCAGCCGTGGCACGAGCGAAGTATGCTCCGGCTTTCACCAATATCAAAGCTCTTCTGGCGAACAGGTTGACGGGAGTGGACTTAACCCGCTATTGGATCTCATGGAAGGTCTTACAATTGAGCCGGCATGAAGGCTTATGTGTGAATACACAGGCAATGCAAATGATCCTCTCTATTCAACCACACACCCTTGACAGAAGAAAACATCACCTCTGCTATCAGGGGACTTACTCGCGAATCCCAAGAGGCTTGCCATAAAGTCGGGTTAAAACCTTTCTGCACCGCAAACCCGGCTCCAGATGTAAGGGCGGCTTTCAAATTTACTTTCTCTCCATCTTGATTATATATATATAGCAAACTTAACTTCTCTTGGCGGCTTTCGCTTACAGGCTAACTCCAGCTTCTAGAAGAAAAAATACAGTCCTCCAGTGAAGAAGAAGTCTCAGGCGGGTAACACCCGTGGCCGCAAATCAAAATTGTCGGCTCAAAACCTTCTGGAACTTGATGACTCAGAGGTAGAATTTGATCCCCTTGGCCGTACTTTTACGCAACTTACTGACAATGATTGTACATAGGAGGAGATAGAGACGAGCCACGCCAACGCACCTGAGGTAACTTATCTTTCTTCCGACTCAAAAATCTTCCCACAAGCAAAGATATGACGGGTCGTCCGAAAAGTTCCTTTTTCGCATCCTCTCGCTTATTTAGATCCCAAATTTTCCTAGAAAAAACAACAGCATGACTCTCGGCGTCAGACCCGGAGCACCGGCTCTGGGGATCTGATGACCGGCTTACCTAATGCCCCGGCGCCGCGGAAACATCCTGCCGAGGTACTTATCAGGAACCCAATACCTGTCTTATATTTCCATAATGCTGCCTTAGTATTCTGTCCAACTGTATTAACTTGTAGGAATCACCTCCTTCTTCTGGCGTCTCAAATGCCTCTAAACTTCCTCCCATGAAGGTCAACCTAGAGTATGTCTTCACCTCTGCCGTGTGTACATTACTTTTATTACTGTTGCTCTGTGTTGATTCTTTTCACTTCCAAGGCACAAGCCAAACGTAGGAAAGCAGGCGGGTCTACCGTCGCTCCAACAGTTCAACGGCCGGATCCTGCTAAGCCGTCCCTCTCTCCTGCTAAACCTTCTAAGGCTAACAAAGAGACACCTGGTCAATCACCCCCGCCCTTAGAGTTGGCGGGTCATCATTCGGCGGCTCCCGATAGTCTAGCGGCTGACCCTAAACCGCTGAATCCTACCGCTGAAGACTCGTCTCTCCCCGACGTTACCATCACTGGAACGGGTTATTAATCTCCCACACACCATACTCTGACAAGGCATTCCAGCAAAATTGCTACTTGCTATCCCGAGAAGCTTGACCTCGAATTCCCTGTCTTGGAGAAGATGACTACAGACTATTTACACGCCGGCTATCAGAACCGTCTGTCTGCAAGTCGCAACATGGAGAGAAAGCTTTTTCGCTTGATGAAGAAAAAATATGAGGTATCTTTCATCTTCTATCTTTCTCTTATACCCATGCATAGCCCCCAAGAACCAGGTTAATATTGCAAATAATAGACCGGGTCACCCAAACCTTCAATCATATTGTATAGAGCCTAACCTGTGACCTTCGAGTACCGGGTTAAATTGCATATAAGCCGGTACTTCATACTTAGTCATAGATCCAATTGTAGCCCCCAAGTCCGGAGCATTATGATAATGATGAGCCGGATCTCTCATATGTAAGAAGCTCGCTGGGTGTAGCCCCCAAGTCCGGTTCATTATGCTAGTGATGAGCCGGAACTTCATCGTAGATTTTAAAATGAAAACACAGACAATAGCCCCCAAGTGCCAAGTATATTGCTTGCAATGTGCTTGGGACTTGTAAGAATAATTCTGTCCTGGTGACTTAACATTGATAATCTTTCACTTGTGAAATGCAGAGGCATTAGATACTGCTGAGTCTGAGCGGGCCGTCTTAAGGGAAGACCCAACAGCCCAACAGACTGCCCAAGCCATAGCAGAAGAGAAGTTGCGGGAGGCTGTTGAAAAGCTTGAGAAACTCTAGGCTGAATTTACTGCGTATAAAAAGACTGCCAAAACTGAGCAAGCCGCCTTGGTGAAGCATGCGAGCGATGTAGAGGAATAACTCAATCTTGCATCGGCGAAGCTAAAGACTCTCAAGGATCATATCTCTAAGATGTCTGCCACTATCTTTGGTAAGTCCATACAACTTAAAGAATACTTTCATGAAATAAATACCCGCCGGGCTGCTTATACCTTCGACCTTTTCTTGTAGGCGAAAGGAGCTGCCAGCTATCCTCTGATAGTTTGATGAAGTTGAGAGCAGTCTATACTTTGACGGAGCAACTCTACAGTTGGGTCCTTTGCACCATCAAGGCCATGATGACAACCAAGTACGTCCACAAATTTATGAAGGGTTTCATAGAAACCTTGTCCACCTTGCCCAAGCAAGTGGATGAAATAAGGGATCAGCCGCCAGGAGAGGGGCCATAGCTGCACTGAGCCGGTCCCTGGCCTTTGCTCTGGAGTTAACCGCTGAAGAGATGATGAACGGCTTCCCTTGCAAGAAGGATGTCGGCTTAGACTTCATCGAAGCACATTATGCCAAGTGCGTTAAGGCCTCCAGGCGGCTTGCCTCCATACTAGTTGATGAAACGGACCTGGTTCCTTACCACGCGGCTTATGACGAGAACAACCAACGGCGACGTGGCCCAACCTTTGAAGCCAGAGACTTAGTCCCTGCACGTCGTAAGCCGCTCTTCGCCCCTGACGTTGATCCGTCTCCACTTTTCAATGATGCACAATTCGAAGCCTTAGTAAACTGCAACTGGGATGTGGATCATCTTCAGATCAAAGAGCCCGAAGACCCTGCGCAGGATGACCCGCCGGCCAGTTAAACTCTTTGTTCCCAACTGATTGTAACCCGGCCAGCTGAGCCAAACAAGTGCAATAACTTTAAGTCCTTCGTGTTTTGAGCTCTTGGAGAGACTTCTAATATATCTTGCAATCTTCTTATGTCTTAACGGTGACTCATCTTTAGAGATAAAGCCTACAAAAACCAAACAGAATACTCTGCAATGTTTGCCTGGGCGGCTTTGGAAAAGCTTAACCTAGAGATCTTAATATAGCCTTGCCTCATCTTTCACAATCTTGCTCTAGCCCGACTTATAACATGAATGCAATGTATGATGCGATATGTAAGATGCAATATATGATGCAATATGTGTGATGCAGTATGTGATGTAATGCATGATGATCTTGCTTTCCCCTTGTTTTTTGTTTTTTCGAAAACTCATTTGTTGACCCTTCTAGGGGTACTGTTGCTTTGAACCGCCTAACAGTGCAAGGTCTCTAACGAGAGTGATCGCCAATCTTGCACGGCTCAGGGTCTCTAGGCGAGATTAACTATTAAGGGCGCAACAAACCAGAATTTGCAACGGGGTGAGTGCCCCTAGGCCCATAAGCTACTGCTCACGTGACATAAATCCGTCGTTTGAACCTTAAGGAATGTCACTTGTTAAGGGTATGATGGGCGACTTGGCGGAGAGTACGTAGCAGATGAGAGAGTTTCCCTCGCTGCTGTATGAGGCCCTCGTAGGGGGTGAGTTGACATCTCGCTGCACCCCTGGACGAGCGGCAACTACATACAGGCAGGTATAACCCAGTCTTACAACGGCTGAAAAGCCAACCAAGAGTGAGGGGAGACCATCACCCACTCTTGAACTTGCTCTTGGTCCGCGACCCGTCTTGCATCATGGCACCTATGTTTGAACGGCTCACATCATGGCAGCTCATCCTCTTTGGCATCCATGGCACCCATGTTTGAACGGCTCGCATCATGGCGGCTCGCCCTCTTGAGCGACTTGAGATCCTTCACCCGTAAGGTAGGGCACTCATGTTTGAACAGCTCACAATGTGGCGGCTCATCCTCTTTAGTGACCTTGAATATTTTGCCAATAATATGGCGCACCCATGTTTGAACGGCTCGCAACATGGCGGCTCATCCTCCTGGGTGTCCTGAAATCTTTCGTCAATAAGGCGGTGCACCCATGTTTGAACGGCTCATAATGTCGCGGCTCGTCCTCTTGAGCAACTTTTAAGCCTTTCGCCATGTTGCACGCTGCCATCGCATGGGCCGCCGATTTGTAAGCCGCCATCTTGTAAGTCGTCGCACAATGGTGCTATTTTGGCTGAAGAGCCAGTCAGAAGGGTGACCAAGCTAAACCCGGCAGGTTGGAAGCCCCCAGGTGACCATGTAGAGGTGTTCATCTTTGCACAAATCTGTAATGCAAAAGAGACAAAATGGAGAGGCCCCATCTTGCATGGATGCCAACTTTATTAAATGAGAAGTATAAATACAATGAAAGACGTATGTACAAAGATAAGAGTCGATGACTCAAGTATAGTAAGGCCATAGATGAGCGATGTTCCACGACCGGTGAGTTTCCTGTCCGGAGGTACGTGACTCGTCTCGTACGTCGATGAGATAATAAGACCCATTGTTCAGATTTTTGCTAACCATGAAAGGTCCTTCCCATGGGGGTGATAACTTGTGCGCATCTGTTTGATCTTAAATCAAACGTAACACCTAGTCGCCTTCTTGGAACGTCCGGGTATTGACCCTACGGCTATGGTAGCGACACAGGTCCTGTTGATAAATCGCCGATCGAGCTGCTGCAAGATTGCGTGCTTCATCTAGAGCATCCAATGCATCCTGATGCACCACCTCATTTTCAGCTTCCACATAAGCCGCCACCCGTTGTGAATCATGGCCTATGTCGCTTGGTAACACGGCCTCCACATGGTAAACCATGAAAAAGGGAGTGTAACTCGTCGACCTGCTAGGCGTAGTATTGATGCTCCAAAGGATGGATGGCAGCTCCTCAACCCAACAACCCGGCGTTCTCTATAAAGGAACCATAAGCCGGGGCTTCATACCTCGCAAGACTTCCTGATTGGCCTGCTCCGTCTGACCGTTGGACTATGGATGATCCACAGCCCAAACATCAAGCCACATTTGCTCACTTTCGAAGAACACCTTCATAGACCCCTTGGACAAATTTGTGCCATTATCTGTGATGATGCTATGAGGGTATCCAAATCAGTAGATCAATTTTTTGACAAACTGAACCACCGTGGCCGCATCACACTTACTAACCGGCTCAGCCTCCACCCACTCGGTGAATTTGTCCACTACCACCAAGAGGTGGGTCTTCTTATCCTTAGACCGTTTGAAAGGTCCAATCATATCGAGCCCCCATACTGCAAACGGCCAAGAGATCGGTATCATGCACAACTCTTGAGACGACACATGAGCACGTCTTCCAAATTTCTAACACCCGTCGCACTTAGAGACGAAATCCTTCGCGTCCTTATGAGCTGTCAACCAGAAGAAGCCATGTCGGAAAGCCTTAGCCACAAAAGATGTTGACCAGTCATGATGTCCGCAATCACCAGCATATATTTCATATAAAATTTCCTGGCCTTCCACTGGTGAGACACAATGCTGGAAGACGACGGTGCCACTGCACTTCTGTAAATCCCCTCTAATGATGGTCATGGACTTAGAACGCCGCACGATTTGCCGCGCCAGAGTCTCATCTTTAGGCAACTCGCCCCGGGTCAGGTATGCCAGGTATGACAACGTCCAGTCCGGAATAGCATGTAAAGCCACGACAAGCTGCCCTTCTAGGTCAGGTATGGCGAGATCCTCCTCTGAAGGTAGCTTAACAGACGGGTGATAAAGTACATCCAAGAAAGTGTTAGGCGGCACCGGCTTACGCTGAGAGCCCAGTCTTGACAGTGCATTCGCCGCTTCGTTCTTGCGATAATCAATATGATCCACCTGATAACCCTTGAAATAACCAGCGACAATATCTACCTCTTGCCAATAAGCCACCATTCGCGGGTCCTTGGAATCCCACGTGCCTGACACCTGTTGTGCCACAAGATCTGAGTCGCCAAGGCACCTAACCCGGTTAGGTTCATCTTCGTGTCCATGAAGAAAAGCTTCATACTCAGCTACATTGTTCGTGCAAGGAAACATCATCCTTAACACATAACAAAACTTATCACCTTTGGGGGAGGTTAGGACAACTCTAGCCCCCGACCCCTCCAACTATTTGGATCCATCAAAATGAATCATCCAACATGTGTTGTCCGGCTTTTCCTCCGGCGACTGACACTCCGTCCAATCATTTATAAAATCCACCAACGCCTGAGACTTAATATCTGTGCGAGGTGCATACTTCAAATTGCGAGGCCCAAGCTCTAGCGCCAACTTAGCAATTCTACCAGTGGCTTCCTGATTCTGTATTATATCTCCCAGCGAAGTAGAGCTAACCACCGTGATCTGATGTCCAAGGAAATAATGTTTCAACTTGCGATTTGCCATGAACACCCCGTATATTAGTTTCTGCCAGTGTGGGTATATTTTCTTTGATTCTGTAAGCACCTCACTAACATAATAAACCGGCCTCTGAACCGGATACTCTTTCCCTGCCTCCTTGTGCTCTCCCACAATCGCAGTACTGACCACCCTATTGTTAGCCGCCACATAAAGGAGCAAGGGTTCCTTCTCAACCGGAGCGGCTAAAATCGGCGGCTCAACCAACTGCTTTTTAAGCGCTTCAAGAGCTTCATTTGCAGCCTTACTCCAAAGAAAGTCATCCGTCTTCTTCATCATCTGGTACAGAGGAATGGCCTTCTCCCCCAAGCGGCTGATGAAGCGGCTTAAAGCGCCAATACGGCCCGCCAAGCGCTGCACATCATTGACACTCGCCGGCTTAGCTAGTGACGTGATGGCATTTATCTTGTCCGGGTTGGCTTCGATAACTCGTTCTGAAACCAAGAAACCCAGAAGCTTCCCTGAAGGAACTCCAAAAACACATTTAGCCGGTTGAAGCATCATCTTATAAACCCATAAGTTATCAAATGTTTCCTTCAGGTCAACCAACAACATCTCCTTCTTCCTTGACTTAACCACAATATCGTCCACATAAGCATGAACATTGCGCCCAATCTGACTGTGATGGCAATTCTGCACACATCGTTGGTACGCCTGCGTGCTTTTGAGCCCAAATGGATGGATACATAGCAGAAAGCTCCAAAAGGTGTTATAAACAAGGTCTTCTCTTGGTCTTTAACTGCCATCTTGATCTGATGATAGCCTGAATACGCATCCAGGAAACATAAACTCTCACAACGCGACGTTGCATCAATGATCTTGCCGACACGAGGGAGAGCAAACAGGTCAACTGGACAAGCCTTGTTAATGTCATGTAATCTATACACATACGCCACGTGCCGTTCTTCTTGAGTACCAGCATAGGATTGGCTAACCACTCCAGGTGAAATACTTCCACGATGAACCCTACTGCCAAGAGCCGGGCTACCTGTTCTCTGGTCGCTTTATGACGCTCCTCGTTGAAACAACGGAGGTATTGCTTAATCAATTTAAACTTAGGATCCACATTGAGGTGGTGCTCAGCAATCTCTCTCGGTACACCCGACATGTTAGACGACTTCCATACAAAGATGTCCCAATTCTCACGGATGAATTCGATGAGCGCGCTTTCCTATGCGGGGTCCATGTTAGCCCCGATAGTGAACTACTTGGATGAGTCACCCGGAGTAAAATCCACCAGCTTTGTGTCATCCATCGCAAACTTCAGGGCGGCTCAGACTCTGTACTGGGTTTCTTTAGTGGAGTCATGTACGACAGGTCAATGTTATCTTTGTAGAACTTAAGCTCTGCTTCTGCACAACTTGACTCTACATAAGCCGCGTCTCCTTCCTCGCATTCAATGGCGACATTCCGATCACCATGTACCTTGATCGTTCCATTGAGAGCCGGCATGTTAAGTTGCAGATAGACATAATAAGGCCTAGCCATAAACTTTGCGAAAGCTGTCCGGGCAAACAAAGCATGAGACGGGCTCTTAATTTTCACCACCTCGAACCACAAGGTCTCCACCTTGTAGTTATATCCATCTCCAAACGCCACTTCCAAGGAAATCTTCCCCACTGGGTAGTCCGATTTGCTTGGCACCACCCCATGAAAAACGGTCGATGATAGCTTAAGAGCCTTGTCAGTTAACTCCATCCACTAGAAGGTGTCATAGTATAAGATATTGATACTACTACCACTGTCCATGAGCACTTTTGTGAACTTATATCCTCCAACCCGAGGAGCGACCACTAGAGCTAGATGACCTGGATTGTCTACCCGTGGCGGGTTATCCTCCCGGCTCCACGTAATCAGGTACTCTGACCATTTTAAGTATCACGGGAGAGCCGGTGTGTCCAGATTGACCGCCCTCTTGTGCAGCTTCTGATCCCGCTTGTCCAAGCTCGTAGTGAAGACATGATACTATCCCCCACTAAGTTTTGGAAATATGCCCTAGAGGCAATAACTAAAGTGTTTATTATTATATTTCCTTGTTCATGATAATTGTTTATTATCCATGCTATAATTGTATTGATTGGAAACACATTGCATGTGTGGATAAATAGACAACACTTTGTCCCTAGTAAGCCTCTAGTGAACTAGCTCGTTGATCAAAGATGGTCAAGCTTTCCTAGCCATTGACATGAGATGTCATTTGATAGTGGGATCCCATCATTAGGAGAATGATGGGATGGACGATACCCAGACTATAGACGTAGCATATGATCGTGTCAGTTTATTGCTACAGTTTTCTGCATGTCAAGTATATGTTCCTACGACCATGAGATCATGCAACTCACAGACACTGGAGGAGTGCCTTGTGTGTATCAAACATCACAACATAACTGGGTGACTATAAAGGTGCTCTACAGGTATCTCCGAGGGTGCCTGTTGGGTTGGCATGGATCAAGACTAGGATTTATTACTCCGTGTGACGGAGAGGTATCTCAGGGCCCACTCGGCAATACAACATCACAATAAGCCTTGCAAGCAATGTGACTAAGTGTTAGCCATGGGATCTTGTGTTACGGAATGAGTAAAGAGACTTGCCAGTAATGAGGTTGAACTAGGTATGGAGATACCGACGATCGAATCTCGGGCAAGTAACATACCGTAGAACAAAGGGAACATCATACGGGATTAACTGAATTCTTGACATAGAGGTTCGAACGATAAAGATCTTCATAGAATATGTAGGAACCAATATGGGCATCCAGGTCCCGCTATTGGATATTGACCGTAGAGGTGTCTTGGTCATGTGTACATAGTACTCAAACCCGCAGGGTCTTCACACTTAAGGTTTGGTGATGTTTTGGTAGTATAAAGTTATGCATGGTGGTGACCACAGGTTGTTTGGAGTCCCGAATGAGATCCCGAACGTCACGAGGAGCTCTGGATGGTCCGGAGGTAAAGATTGATATATAGGACGTCCTGTTTTGGTCATAGGAAAAGTTCAGCGCTCACCGGTTGTGTATCGGGAATGCCGGGAGGGTACCGGGGGACCATCGAGAGTAGTATTTCGACCCAAGAGGCTATATGGGCTATGGGAGGAAGAATACCAGCCCTTAGTGGGCTGTCCAAAGTCCCACAGAAGGCCATGCGGGGGGGGGGGAGAAAGTCCAAAGTGGGAAACGGTGGAAAAAGGCAAAATGGTGGAAATAAGGAAGGAGTCCTAATCCAACTAGGAGTGAAGGAGGAGGACTCCTCCCTCCACTTTGGCCGAAGCCACCAAGGGATGGCCCTTGTGCCAAGCCTCCTCCTCTCCTTGTCCTATATATGCTAGAGGTTTTAGGGTTTTTGTATATAGATTTTCAGCCACGTGCAACCCTCTCCTCTAGTTCGTAGTTTCTCCTCTAGATCGGTTTTAGAAATGCTTAGGCGAAGCCTTGCTGGAATTACTCCACCACCATCGCCGCGACACCATCGTGCTGCTGGACAACTCATCTACCTCTCCGCTCCCTCTTGTTGGATCAAGAAGGCGGAGATTGTCATCAAGCCGTATGTGTGCTTAATGCGGAGGTGCCGTCCGTTTGGTGCTAGATCGGGACGGATCATGATTGGATCACAGGACGCTTGGTGATTTGGATCGCGAAGACGTTTGACTACATCAACCACGTTTATTAATGCTTCCCGCTTAGCGATCTACAAGGGTACGTAGATCCACTCTCCCTCTCGTAGATGCTCATCACCATGGACAGATCTTGCGTGTGCATAGGAAATTTTTTGTTTCCCATGCAATATTCCCCAACAATGGTATCAGAGCTAGGTCTATGTCTAGATGAGATCTCGATTAGAACACAAAGAGTTTGTGGGCATTGATGCTTAGATTGCTTCCTCCCTTGGTGTTGTTTTGGTTCAACGGTATTGTGGGATTATGCGTCCCGGACCAACCTTACTCGTACGCTTACAAGAGACCGGTTCCATCGACTAACTTGTAACTTCATTGCACAAAGATGGCTGGTGGGTGTCTGATTCTACTACTTTAGTTGGATCGGATTCGACAAAGGTGGTCCTTGAGAAGGTTGCAAAGAAACTTATGTATCACCGTTGTGGTTTTGCGTAGGTGAGAATTGTTCTTGCTAGATACCCGTAGCAGCCACGTAAAACATGCAACAACAATTAGAGGACGTCTAACTTGTTTTTGTAGGGTATGTTGTGATGTGATATGGCCTACTACATGATGAGATATATGTGATGTATGAGATGATCATGTGTTGTATAGAATATCACGACTTGCATGTCGATGAGTACGGCAACCGGCAAGAGCCATAGGGTTGTCTTTAATTTTTGTATGACCTGCATATCAATCATTAAGCGCTATGTAATGCTTTACTTTATCGCTAAACGGTAGAAATAGTGGTAGAAGCATGGTGGGTGAGACAACCCCGATGGCGACACGTTGATGGAGATCATGGTTTCATGCCAGTGGCGATGAAGATCATGCTAGTGCTTTCAAGATGGAGATCAAAAGAACAAGTTCATGGCCATATCATGTCACTTACGATTTGCATGTGATGTTAATCCTTTGATGCACCTTGTTTTTCTTAGGACGACGGTAGCATTATAAGGTGATCCCTCACTTAAATTTCAAGATGAATTGTGTTCTCCCTGAGTGTGCACCATTGCGAAAGTTCGTCATGTCGAGACACCACGTGATGATCGGGTGTGATAGACTCTACGTTCACATACAACGGGTGCAAGCCAGTGTTGCACATGTAGAACACTCGGGTTAAACTTGATGAGCCTAGCATGTACAGACATGGCCTCGGAACACAAGTGACCAAAAGGTTGAACATGAGTCATATAGTAGATGACCTGAGGGATGTCGATTTGAGTGGGAGCTTTAGTAATTTGATTTACTTAACTCATTATCTTGAACAATAGTCTAAGTACCATTTGCATATTTATGTTGTAGATCAATGGCTCGTGCAGTAGCACCCCTGAATTTTAATGCGTTCCTAGAGAAAGCTAAGTTGAAAGATGATGGAAGTAACTTTGTGGATTGGGCCCGTAATCTGTGGATTAGCTTCATAGCTTCCTAGAAATCATATGTCCTTAATGCACTGCTTGATGACCAACCCGAAGACATGTCATTCGAAGACGTTAATAACGCTTGGGAGGCATGTTCTTGAGATTACTCAATAGTTCAGTGTGCAATATTGTATGTCTTAGAACTGGTACTTCAAAGACGTTTTGAACATCATGGAGCATATGAGATGTTCCAGGAGTTGAAGTTTATCTTTCAGAAGAATGTCCGGATCGAGATGTATGAGACCTCCCATAAGTTCTATGCTTGCAAAATGGAGGAGAACGGGTCTATCAGTGAACTTATACTCAGAATGTTTGGGTATTCGACTCGTCTGGCAGAGTTGAGAATGCCCCTTCCGCCAGAGGCGATCACTGACAGGGTTCTTCAATCACTGCCACCTAGATACAAGAGCTTTGTGATGAACTATAACATGCACGGGATGAACAAGTCAGTCGCCGAGCTGTTTGCGATGCTGAAAGTCGCTAAGTCTGAAATCCAGAAAGAACATCAAGTATTGATGGTTAATAAAACCACTAGTTTCAAGAAGAATGGCAAGTGCAAGAAGGGTAAATCCAAGAAGGATTGCAAAGCAGTTGCTCCCCCTGTAAAGAAACCCAAGGCTGGAGCCAAGCCAGGAACTGAGTGCTTTCATTGCAAGGGAACTGGTCACTGGAAATGGAACTGCCCCAAGTACCTGTCTGACAAGAAGGTGGCCAACAACAAACAAGGTATATATGATATACATGTTATTGATGTGTACCTTACTAGCTCTCGTTGTAGTGCCTAGGTATTTGATACCGGTTCGGTTGCTCACATTTGCAACTCAAAACAGGAACTACGGAATAGACGAAGGCTGGCGAAGGAAGAAGTGACGATGCACGTGGGAAATGGTTCCAACGTTGATGTGATCACCATTGGCATGCTCTCTCTTCGATTACCATCGGGATTAGTGATGATCCTGAATAATTGTTATTTAGTGCCTGCGTTAAGCATGAACATTATATCTGGATCTTGTTTATTGCGAGACGATTACTCATTTAAATCAGAGAATAATGGTTTTTCTATTTATATGAGTGATATCTTTTATGGTCATGCACCTAATGTGAGGGGTTTATTCCTATTGAATCTTGATAGTGATGATACACATGTTCATAACATTGATGCCAAAAGATGTAGAGTTGATAATGATAGTACCACTTTCTTGTGGCACTGTCGTTTGTGTCATATTGGTGTAAAACGCATGAAGAAGCTCCATGCTGATGGACTTTTGGAGTCACTTGATTTTGAATCACTTGACATGTGTGAATCATGCCTCATGGACAAGATGACTAAAATGTCGTTCTCTGGAACAATGGAACGGGCAAGTGACTTGTTGGAAATCATACATATTGATGTGTGCGGTCCAATGAATGTTGTGGTACGCGGTGGATATCGTTATTTTCTCATCTTCACTGATGACTTAAGTAGATATGTGTATATTTACTTAATGAAACACAAGTCTGAAACATTTGAAAAGTTCAAGCAATTTCAGAGTGAAGTTGAGAATCATTGTAACAAGAAGATTAAATTCCTACGATCTTATCGAGGAGGTGAATATCTGAGTTATGAGTTTGGCAGTCACTTAAGATAGTGTGGAATTGTTTCATAGTTGACACCGCCTGGAACACCACAGTGTAATGGTGTGTCCGAACGTCGTAATCGAACCTTATTAGATATGGTGCGTTCTATGATGTCTCTTGCCGATTTGCCACTATTGTTTTGGGGTTATGCATTAGAGACAACTGCATTCACTTTAAATAGGGCACCATCAAAATCCGTTGAGACGATGCCATGTGAACTGTGGTTTGCCAAGAGGACAAAGTTGTCATTTCTTAAAGTTTGGGGATGTGATGCTTATGTCAAAAAGCTTTAGCCTGAAAAGATGGAACCCAAAGCGAGAAATGCGTCTTCATAGGATACCCGAAAGAGACAGTTGGGTATACCTTCTATCTTAGATCCGAAGGCAAAGTGTTTGTCGCTAAGAACAGAACATTTCTTGAGAAAGAGTTTCTCTCAAAAGAATTGAGTGGGAGGAAAATAGAGCTTGATGAGGTTATTGAACCTTTACTTCAACCGGAGAGTAGCACTGGGAAGAAAGATGTTTCTATGGAGCCTACGCCAGTTGAAGAGGAAGTTAATGATGATGATCATGAAGCTTCAGATCAAGTTACTATTGAACCTCGTAGGTCGACAAAGGCATGTACTGCTCCTGAGTGGTATGGCAACCCTTTCTTGGAGGTCATGTTGTTGGACAACAATGAACCTATGAGCTATGGAGGAGCGATGATGGGCCTGGATGTCGAGAAATGGTTAGAGGCCATGAAATCCGAGATGGGATCCATGTATGAAAACAAAGTATGGACTTTGGAAGTATTACCTGAAGGGCGAAAGGCCATTCAGAACAAATGGATCTTTAAGAAGAAGAAGACAGGCACGGACGGTAATATCACCATGTATAAAGCTCGACTTGTGGCAAAGGGTTTTTCAGAAGTTCAAGGAATTGACTACGATGAGACCTTCTCACCCATAGCGATGCTTAAGTCCGTCAGAATCATGTTAGCAATAGCTGCATATTTCGACTATGAAATTTGGTTGATGGATGTCAAAACAGCGTTCCTCAACGGTTTCCTTGAGGAAGAGTTCTATATGATGCAACCAGAAGGTTTTGTCGATCCAGAGAATGCTGACAAAGTATGAAAACTCTAGCGATCCATTTATGGACTGGTGCAGGCATCTCAGAGTTGGAATAAGCGCTTTGATGAGGTGATCAAAGCGTTTGGGTTTATACAAGTTTATCGAGAAGCTTGTATTTACAAGAAAGTGAGTGAGAGCTCTATAGCGTTTATAATATTATATGTGGATGACATATTGCTGATTGGAAACAATATAGAAATGTTGGAAAGAGTGAAGGAATATTTGAACAAGAGTTTTTCAATAAAGGACCTAGGATAAGCTGCTTTCATATTAGGCATTAAGATCTATAGAGATAGATCGAGACGCTTAATAGCACTTTCACAAAGCACATACCTTGATAAAGTTTTGAAGAAGTTCAAAATGGATCAGTCTAAGAAGGGGTTCTTGCCTGTGTTACAAGGTGTGAAGTTGAGTAAGACTCAGTGCCCAGAGACTGTAGAAGATAGAGAGAAGATGAGTGTCATCCCCTATGCTTCAGCCATAGGCTCTATCATGTATGCAATGCTGTGCACAAGACCCAATGTCAGCCTTGCCATAAGTATGGCCAGAAGGTTTCAAAGTGATCCTGTAATGGAGCACTAGATGGCGGTCAAGAATATCCTTAAGTACCTAAAAAGGACTAAGGAAATGTTTCTCGTTTATGGAGGTGATGAAGAGCTCATCGTAAAGGTTTACGTCGATGCAAGCTTTGACACTGATCTGGATGACTCTAAGTCACAAACCGGATACGTATTTATTCTCAACGGGGGAGCGGTAAGCTGGTGCAGTTCCAAGAAAAGCATGGTAGCCGATTCTACATGCGAGGCGGAGTACATTGCAGCCTTGGAGGCAGCGAAGGAAGGTGTTTGGATGAAGCAGTTCTTGACAGATCTTTTAGTAGTGACCAGTGCATTGAATCCAACGACTCTGTTCTGTGACAACACTGGTGCCATTGCTATTGCCAAGGAACCAAGGTTCACAAGAGGACCAGACACATAAAGGGATGCTTCAATTCCATCTGCGATTACATCAAGGAGAAGAACATAAATATTTGCAAAGTGCACACGGATTTGAATGTTGCAGACCCATTGACTAAACCTCTACCGAGGGCTAAACATGATCAACACAAGAACTGCATGGGTGTTCGATTCATTACAATGTAAATCACATAGTGATGTGAACTAGAGTATTGACTCTAGTACAAGTGGGAGACTGTTGGAAATATGCCCTAGAGGCAATAAATAAAGTGTTTATTATTATATTTCCTTCTTCATGATAATTGTTTATTATCCATGCTATAATTGTATTGATTGGAAACACATTGCATGTGTGGATAAATAGACAACACTTTGTCCCTAGTATGCCTCTAGTGAACTAGCTCGTTGATCAAAGATGGTCAATGTTTCCTAGACATTGACATGAGATGTCATTTGATAATGGGATCACATCATTAGAAAAATGATGGGATGGACGAGACCCAAACTATAAATGTAGCATATGATCGTGTCAGTATTGGAAATATGCCCTAGAGGCAATAATAAATTAGTTATTATCATATTTACTTGTTCATGATAATCGTTTATTATCCGTGCTATAATTGTATTGATCGGAAACTCATATACATGTGTGGATACATAGACAACACCATGTCCCTAGTATACCTCTAATAGCCTATCTTGTTGATAAAAGATGGTTATGGTTTCCTAGCCATGGACATGAGATGTCATTTGATAATGGGATCACATCATTAGGAGAATGATGTGATGGACAAGACCCAAACTATAAACGTAGCATATGATCGTGTCAGTTTATTGCTACAGTTTTCTGTGTGTCAAGTATCTATTCCTATGATCATGAGATCATGCAACTCACTGACACCGGACGGGTACCTTGTGTGTATCAAACCTCGCAACGTAACTTGGTGACTATAAAGGTACTCTACAGGTATCTCCGAGGGTGTCTGTTGGGTTGGCATGGATCAAGACTGGAATTTGTTACTCCGTGTGACAGAGAGGTATCTCAGGGCCCACTCGGTAATACAACATCACAACAAGCCTTGCAAGCAATATGACTAAAGTGTTAGCCACAGGATCTTGTATTACGTAACGAGTAAAGAGACTTTCCGGTAACAAGATTTAACTAGGTATGAAGATACCAACAATCGAATCTCGGGCAAGTAACATACCGAAGGAAAAGGGAACATCATACGGGATTAACTGAATCCTTGACATAGAGGTTCAACCGATAAAGATCTTCATAGAATATGTAGGAACCAATATGGTAATCCAAGTCTCGCTATTGGTTATTGACCGTAGAGGTGTCTCGGGCATGTCTACATAGTTCTCGAATCCGTAGGGTCTGCCCGCTTAAAGTTCGATGACGTTTTAGTAGTATAGAGTTATGTATGGTGGTGACCGAAGGTTGTTTGGGGTCCTGGATGAGATCTCGTATGTCACGAGGTGCTCCGGAATAGTCCAGAGGTAAAGATTGATATGTAGGAAGTCCTATTTTGGTCATCGAAAAAGTTTCAGACTCATCGGTACTGTACCGGGAGTGCCGGGAGGGTGCCGGGGGACCATCGGGAGGGGTGTTTCGACCCAAAGGACCTCATGGGTTGTGGGAGGAGTAAAAACAGCCCCTGGTGGGCTGGTCTAAGCCCCCACTAAGGCCCATGCGGATAGGGGTGGGAAAAACCAAAAAGGTGGAGAGGTGGAAAGAGTTTACAAGTGGAAAGGAGGAATCCTACTCCTAATAGGATTGTGGTAGGACTCCTCCACCTACAATTTCGGCCAACTCTTGAGGCTGTGAGGCTTCCTCCTCCCCTCCCTCCCACCTATATATACTAGAGGATTTAGAGGGGAAATCTAACCCTAATTGCCATGTGCTGCCCTCTTCTTCCTCTAGATCTGTTTCTCCTCTAGATTAGTTCTGTGGTGCTTAGGAGAAGCCCTGCAGGATTAGTTCACCACCATCGCCACCACACCGTTGTGCTACCGGAGAACTCATCTACCTCTTGCTCCCTCTTGCAGGATCAAGAAGGCGGAGATCGTCATCGAGTTGTATGTGTGCTGAACACGGAGGTACCGTCCGTTCAGCGCTAGATCGGAAGGACCGTGATCAAGATCACGAGACGATTTGTGATTGGATCGTGGGACAGATCGTGATGGGATCGCGGGACGGATCGTGATCGTATTGCGATTGGATCATGATGGGATTGCGGGACACTTAGCGATTTGGATCGCGAAGATGTTGGAATACATCAACCACTTTTCTTAACGCTTCCCGTTTAGCGATCTACAAGGGTATGTAGATCCACTGTCCCTCTTGTAGATGCTCATCTACTAGATTGATATTGGTGAAGCATAGGAATTTTTTGTTTCCCATGCAACATTCCCCAACAGTCAGTTTATTGCTACAGTTTTCTACATGTCAAGTATATGTTCCTACGACCATGAGATCATGCAACTCACGGACAATGGAGGAGTGACTTGTGTGTATCAAACGTCACAACGTAACTAGGTGACTATAAAGGTTCTCTACAGGTATCTCCGAGGGTGTCTATTGGGTTGGCATGGATCAACACTGGGATTTGTTACTCCGTGTGACGGAGAGGTATCTCAGGGCCCACTCGGTAAGACAACATCACAATAAGCCTTTCAAGCAATGTTACTAAGTGTTAGCCACGGGATTTTGTATTAAGGAACGAGTAAAGAGACTTTCCGGTAACGAGGTTGAACTAGGTATGGAGGTACCGACGGTCGAATCTCGGGCAAGTCTCATACCGAAGAACAAAGGGAACATCATACGGGATTAAATGAATCCTTGACATAGAGGTTCGATCGACAAAGATCTTCATAGAATATGTAGGAATCAATATGGGCATCTAGGTCCCGCTATTAGTTATTGACCGTAGAGGTGTCTCGGTCATGTCTACATAGTTCTCGAACCCGCAAGGTCTGCACACTTAAGGTTTGGTGATGTTTCAATAGTATAAAGTTATGCATGGTGGTGACCAAAGGTTGTTTGGAGTCTCGGATGAGATCCCGGACATCACGAGGAGCTTCAGAATGGTCCGGAGGTAAAGATTGTTATATAGGAAGTCCTGTTTTGGTCACTGGAAACATTCCGGGCTCATCAGTACTGTACCGGGAGTGCCGGGAGGGTACCGGGGGACTATCGGGAGGAGTATTTCGACACAAGAGGCTACATGGGCTGTGGGAGGATGAATACCAGCCCTTAGTGGGCTGGTCGAAGTCCCACAGAATGCCCATCCGACTGGGAAGAAAGTCCAAAGTGGAAAAAGGTGGAAAAAGGAAAAAAGGTGGAAATAAGGAAGGAGTCCTATTCCTACTAGGAGTGGAGGAGGCGGACTCCTCCCTCCACTTTGGCCGAAGCCAGCACGGGCTGGCCCTTGCGCCAAGCCTCCTCCTATCCTCCTCCTATATATACTAGAGGTTTTAGGGTTTTTGTATATAGATTTTCAGCCACGTGCAGCCGTCTCCTCTAGTTCGTAGTTTCTCCTATAGATCGGTTTCAGCAGTGCTTAGGCGAAGCCCTGCTGGAATTACTCCACCACCATCGCCGCAACACCGTCAAGCTACCGGAGAACTCATCTACCTCTCCGCTCCCTCTTGCTGGATCAAGAAGGCGAAGATCGTCATCAAGCCGTACGTGTGATGAACTCTCGACCATTTGGATCGCGAAGACGTTTGACTACATCAACTGCGTTTCTTAATGCTTCCCGCTTAGCGATCTACAAGGGTACGTAGATCCACTCTCCCTCTTGTAGATGCTCATCACCATGGATAGATCTTGCATGTGTGTAGGAAATTTTTTGTTTCCCATGCAACGTTAACCAACACTAAGTTGTTTTGGGTTGCTGTGATATCCTGAGTGGTTATTCTGTTGCTGACCACCATTGCTATGCTCCTGATGATTTCCTTGACTTCCTCGACTCTGATTTTTTTGGCCTTGATGACCTAAACCTAACCCTCCAGTACCAAAGCCGGCTCTTGAGCCACCCGAACCTAAACCGCCTCATGGGCCGTTACTATTGTTATGATTTTGACGAAGGCTTTGCGCCAAAAATTGGTGCATAACGCTGCACTCATTCCAAGTGTGGGTGGCCTCCCTATCCGGCCGGCTGTGCGCAGGGTAAGGTCTATTCAACGCCTCTTCCAAGGTGTAAGGGACAAGTGCCCTATTCCTGTTGAACGACAGCCTAAAGTTCCTGTTGCCTCTAGGATGACCGTTGCTGGCCAACTGTGCGTTGGTGTTCGCCACAAACTCTGACCCGCCATCTGGGTTCTTCCACTTGCCTTGGCTGCCATTCCCAGCACCTCCCTGCTAGTTCTTACCATTGCCACCCTTCTTACCTTGAACTGACTTCTCATCACCAGAGTCTGGGTCTTTGGTATTATCTGAGTCCGTATACTTGGTGAGAGCCATCATGAGCTCACCTATATCCTGAGAAGAACGCTTCAACCGCCCGAGCTTCTGTTTCAAGGGCACAAAGTGACAGTTCCTTTCTAAAATCAGAATCGCCTGGGATGCTGAAATATTCTCAGACAAGTGGATCACTGTCGAGACCCGCCGCACCCAATGATGGGCAGACTAACCTCATCGAGACCCATCGAGACCCGTTGGTGAGGGCCAATCGGGTCTCTCGCCGTACTCGACGGGGCGCATCGGGCGGCTATCCAAGCTGATCATGACCAAGGAGGAGAGAGTTGAAGTTGATATCCTCGTGATTGCCTTAGTGTGTGTAGTGAATCGAGGCATCAATGGCCTGCACTTGTTGGATATCTTCTTCCAGAGAAGGATCTAGCCTCTACATGCTAGGGCTCGCCCAATGTGGTTGTACTCGGGAACGAGTGACCCCACGCGCACGCACCCAAAGGAACTCAGCATGGAGGCCATGGAGAACAAGCTCAAGGCCATTACTATGACTCATGATAACCCCGGGGGGGGGGGGGGGTCGACGCGGGTGCCTCCATTCTCGGCTGAGAATCCAACGATCGAGGTAGCTTCCAAGTATTGTTGTTATTTTCTGAATTATTATGATGTTTGCTGGTGAAAGTCTTGACTAACGTGAATTTCATTCGACATGTCTTCACGAGGATGGTGAGCTTGATACCCGCTGTCAACAATGCCCTAGCTGATGTGACGAGTGACAACGAGCTTCATGACAACTCGGATGGAGAGGAGGAGTATGTGGAGGACAGCAAAGACGGTGATGAAGAGGAGGAGGAGGAATCGAATCCAGGGACGAGGCGGAATCTTCTCCATCGGAAGAGGTCCTGCCGAGACCCACTCCAAAGCGCGCCAGGATCTTGGGATCCGCGAAGTCAACACTAAGGGGCCAAGTGCCGCCAAGCCTTCGGTGCCCGCGCGAGCATGGTGAGCATGTTCCGTCGCCCGAGAAGACCGTCAAGCATCAGAAGGTCAGGGTCAGCTTACCTCGGAGGGCTGTCTTGCCGAAGACCAAAATGAACGTGCCAGCTGACTTAGCATGAGTATCTTTGAACTGATTCCTGTTACAGTTGATTGTCCGAATGTCGTGATATTCCGAATGACTTATTGTAGAGTTGATACTTCGAGTGCTTCTCTGGAGAAGCACAAAGCTAACATTGACGTTACGTCTTTGAAAGGTATCCCTTTGTTGGGACCCCTATCCTAAGCCATACAAGTCTAGCATGTAACACATCATATCACTTTTGCGGCTTTATGCTTGGTAATCCCCTGGCTGCCACCTTACCTTGGACGAGACCGTTTGCGCCTTTTGGCTCACGTATATGAATATGTCTCTAGCAATCACATGTCAAAGAACCCGGGTCGACATGACTAGTTATAGACCCAAGTGGAAAAACCGTACAGGGACAGACATACATAACCCAGCAGTGCAGGTGTCAGTCATCAACATGTGTAGACGAGTCGTAGCAAGCTACATGGACTCCATTACACCGCGTGAAATTTCCCCGAAGGGACAAACACAACAAGAAAGAAGGATACATGCTGGTCAAGCAATGTGTCCCGAGCAGTAGCAAGCTACCAGGGCTCAACAGAAGCACAATGAGGCATTTCCCTATAAGGAAGGCTACCATAGGCATACGACTAGGTGTCGAATCCCACACATACCAATGCATTTCATACATACACACAATATGCATGATATGCGTAGATACAACATGGCATCACAACATAACTATATGACTCAAGTATTTATTAAAGACTCATAAGAGCTAACATAATGTGGTATTAGAAACAGGGGTTACAAGACCCAACCCTCGAGTCATATAGGCAACAAGCGAAAGGAAAGCATGTCTGGGTACAGACATCTACTAAAAGTGGATGGAGGAGCCTGAAAAGCTACAACAACCCTACCAAAGGAACCATACCTCTGTCTGGGATTCCCAAGCTAATCTAGTCAACATCGAACTTCATGTCGTAAGAATCACTAAAGAGACTGACCTCTCCTCTGCAAAAACATAAATTAAGCAACCGTGAGTACAAAGGTACTCAACAAGACTTACATCAGAACTATCTACATATGCATCAGTATCAATGAAGGGGATTGTGGAGTTTATTGCAGCATGCTAGCTTTAACTCTTTGCTAACTTGTAGTACGACTAGATGTACTTTCTTTGAGCTGGGATAGCGCACACGAGTCCACATATTCACCAAATCAATAAACCACTATGTATCCACTCCCGTCTCCCTACGAGAAGTCCATCCATAGCACACATACTTATCTTGCATATTTTAGAGTATCCATTTCACTTGTCTATGAACCACATAAGTTCTCCAAGTAGTCTATATCCAAGGATGCGGCTATTTGAACAGATTCTTAACCTTGCATGCGTGTACTTCTTCACACATGATCCCGCCACTTATCGCCTTGTGCACGTAAAAAGGCACCTCGACAACCTTCAAGCAGAAGCCCAGCGAGGGAGTCGGCCTCGACCGTCAATCACACAAGACCCTAGTCCAGGTTTCTCGCCTATTTGAGACTGAACCCGCAAGGAAGTCCGACCGAAGTTTCCTCTACAGCCCGAAACGATGTGTGTAGGGTTCCACAAGTCCACCATCAGGGTGACACTTGGTACACTTTGCCACTGTGTATACACCGTATCACAACCCACCCCATCGGTAAGTGCTATGCAAGGCCGCCAACACTTTTCCTAGAAACACCGAAAACTATTTGCAACATGTGGACTGTCACACCCTGTGTTTGTATCACTTTCCTATGCTTGGGTTTATATAATTTGGAACCCATTAAAACTTTTTGAGTGCATGCTTGTTTGAACTATTACTTGTTTGATTGAGTTTGTTTGGCACTCTTAGGTTCTACTCCTCTCCATATTCATCTTCCTTGACCCAAACTTCTTGCCCAATGATCATGCCATGCGAATAGTGCCCAAAACTATTTTTATCAAGATTTATTTTGACAAAAAATAATTTGTTCAAATTAAGTTTTCAAAAACTCCTCAGTTGAGTTTCGCACTGCAAGTCCTCAAATTGGGTGGATCTTTTTTTCCCAAAAGGTTTATTTGAAACCTAATAAGTATATGAATTCGTAAAACCACAAAATATAAATTTTAAAGATTATTTTGCTATTATATTTAAAGGCTTTTTCTTAAGGCCAGAAATGGTTTTTCATAGGGATAATTTATTTTAATACTTTAAAAATATTTGAGAAAATTTAGGGAAACATAGTGGCAATATATTTTCCATATACATGAAATTCAACACATGGTCATGTTCAAAATCTTGGGCAAAACCCCTCAAAACCCTTTATGCTCAAATCAAGCTTTTGAAATATTTCTATAGGAAATATTCTCAATAAATTCTAGAAGGTCAAAATTGTCATAGGTGATGATATTGCAAAGTGTCATGTCAATCCTAATTGTTTTGCCTCATCAAAATACTCGAAAACGGTCTTTGTCCAGATTCAAATTTGAACAACTTTACATTGTGAAGTTTCTTCCCTTGAGCCCAAACTTTGTGGACATGTTCTAATCCCCAGATGATGATGCTACGCTAAGTGGTGTATCAAGGAGATTAGTTTAGCATGTCTAGATCTACAGAAAGCAGATTTTGTTGATTTCTAGGGTTTTACAAGGTTTCGTTGTCAACTTTCCTCAAATCCTATCAAACTTGGTGGTCCTCACTGTTTTACCTTCTGTTCCAGCCTTTTAAATCCCTTGACCAGCAAACCCAATTTACTGGCCCAAACCTTGATCAAACACCTTTTGCCAGAATGGCAAAATCTCTGTTTGACCCCCTTATACTGATCTCCTTGGGTTCAAATTTTTACCACAACCTTGTAGTAATGCATTGCACATGCAGTAACTTTCTATGGCCAAGACTCAGTGGACAAGTGGGGTAGAACTCACATTTACCTCTCTGGACAGCAAGAATCTCTCTTCCTCTCCCCTCCCCTCTTATTCTATCAACCTCCCAGGGCATCCAATGTCATTATCCCCTAGCCTAGATACCCCTACACCCCCTAGACACTAGTGGCCGCGCACAAGACGCCGTTGGCATGCCATGGCATGCCAAGCGGATGCTCTAGAGCATGCTATAGTGCGTTCCCGCACTGTAGCCTCGACCCAATGGCTGCCCAAGACAACATTGGGATGGGGGAAGCTGTCCCCAGAGATGCCCTCGACGTTTGCTATCGTCAAAGAAGCTAGCCCCCTCTCCCTCCTCTCTCCATTGACCTCCCGCACGCGTGCTGGCGCCGCCCCTCTCGGCAAACAGTTGGGCTCGCTCGCACACAAGCCCCCGCTCCTCCTATTGTTTCCCCTAGCTATGGACGAGCCCTAGGTGGACCGCAAACTCGCCTGACCCTCCTCCCATGGCCTCTAGCCTCGGCCCGAGCTCGGCGGCGCACCCGAGCTCGATGGACCGCATGCCACCTATATAAGGCACTCCAAGGCCCCTCTCCCCCTCTGCTGCTCCTCCCCACTCCCATTCGCACTCCCAAACCACCCCGACGATTTCCCATAGCCCCTGCGCTCGGGATCGAGCAGAACCTCGCTATGGCAACACCACCGTCGATCTCCGGGTACAGAGCCTCCAGGGCCCTCATTTCCATCCCATTGGACTCCCCTCGGTGTCATGATTTGTTTCCCCATCTCCCTCGTTCAATTTATAGGCTAGGACGGGCATTCAAGGTCGAACCCGAAGCTCCTCTACCGCAGCCTCCTCGCCGCCGACGACCCTGACCACCTCCGGCCACCCTTCCACCTCCAGGAAAACGGCGGCTCGCCGCCAAGCCCATTCCCGCTCCCTTCTCGCCTCGCCGTGCTGTGCTTCACCGTCAGTGAGCCTCCCTTCATCCGGTCTACAGGAAGAAGAAGGACCTGACAAGAGGACCCCACATGTCGGCTTCTCCTCGTCTTTCCCTCCTTCTTTGTGCCGCTCGCGCGAGAGGCCCGCTTGTTGGGTTCGAACTGACGAGGCGCGCATGCCTGGCTGCCTGGCTGGCCTGCTGGCTAGGTCAGCCCAGCTGTTGGCCTCGTCAGGGCCCAGAGCAGCTGTGCTCCCTTTTTCTTTTTATTTTCTGGCATTATTTTCCTAAAATTCCACAGAGCTTAATACTTGTCATAATCCAATTATCCTTTCACCACAAATCTTAGAATAATATGTAGAATTTAATAGTGCCATTTGTGAAAAATTGTGAAAACCTTTGATGTACTATTTTATTTTAAAACCTCTTTTAGGCATTTTTAGCCTCTGTTATAAATAATTTTGAAAACCTTTTTCACCCCAAAACCTTAGACAGATATTTGTAGAATAGTTTGAGGTATTTATGAGAGTAGGTTAGCATTGTAGTAGTGGATTTTTGTGCTCTGTTTTTGTGTGATGCTTAGTATTATCATTATTTTCTCGCGACGATAGATTGTGCTATTGACAAGGGAGTTGGACCTGAAGAATTTGAAGACCCCAAAGACTTTGTTGAGCCAGGCAAGCAGCCTTTTGACCATGCTAAGAAACTTTTTCATGCATGTCATATAGAAATTGTTGTTTCGCCGATTTGATCATGTTGATGTGGTGCTTCCCCTTCGGTGGGATGCCTTGGAAAATTTTACCGTTGATAGTTGCATCGTGGATGACCCTACCTCCTTATGAGGGTTGTGTGGGTGGGAGTTGTTAGGTTGCCAGTAATTGCTACGCCAGTGGGATGGGATATGCATGGTGATGGAAATGAAGAGATGATTTCAAAGACTTTTCGAAAACCCTATCGGGTGCCACTAATGCCCGAGGGAGATGATGATGAGTTGGGTGACCACTTGAGGAAGAAGTGGTGTATCGGAGCAAGTGAGTGTGTGTGTGTTATCGAAAACGGATTAGATTTAAGGTGTGCTAACCATCCCAGCCTTACATGTGCAACCACTATACCCCTTATGGGATGTGGCTTTGTTGATTACTTTGGTGGGTACTAGCATGGAGCCCGCATTACTATTGGTGGGAGTGGCATGGTTACTCTCGATACGGGGTCGTTCCGATAAGGACGATCACACGCTCTCTTCATAGGCACCGGGCACACCGTTGGTTCCTGCATGGATGCTACTTCTGATGTACATCATGTGGGCTGTGTACCAATTGATTGGAATCTTTGTTTAGTATAGCCAGGGGAAATACAATGTTCGGGTGCCTACCTCGGGTATGTTAATTACCGCGAGTCATGGATGATACAGAAGTTCCCCGAGTCTCGTGGGTAAAGTGTGCAACCTCTGCAGAGTGTAAAACTATTCGAGTCTCGTGGGTAAATTTGTGATGGATGAGTTGGAGCACCCCTGCAGGGTTAAATCTTTTCGAGAAGCCGTGCCCACAGTTATGTGGCAAACATGGATAATTTTTTTAACACCCGGTCATAGCAAACTTGAAGTAAACTCTAATAAAATACACCAACTGTGTGCGTAACCATGACTGTCTCTTCTCGTGAGTTCTTATCTGTAAGAGAACAAGGTGGGGTTATGTTTGACGTAAGTAGGTGTTCAGGATCAGTTAGTGATCATTACTAGTTCACGTCCGTTATGCGTAGACCACCATACTTTACTTTCTGTGCTCGTAAGTTAGCCACTCAAATAAATGCTTAGTCGCTTGCTGCAGCCTCAGCACTTAACCATGCCTTACCTATTAAGCTTTAATAGTCTTGATACCCTTGGAAATGAGATTGCTGAGTCCCTGTGGCTCACAGATTACTACAACAACAGTTGCAGGTGCACGTAATGTGATGATTTGATGTGAGCGCGTTGCTTGATTTGACTTGGAGTTCTTCTTCTACTTCTTCTTCAATCTTGGATGGGCTCCAGGCGGCAACCTGGGATAGCAAGGGTGGATGTCATTTTATCGTTTGATTTCGTCCATAGTCAAACCCTGCTCTTATGTATGATGTATGAGATGTTATTGTATTGCTGTGACTCTGATGTAGCTTGTGGCAAGTGTAAGCCAATTCCATATACTCATCTCTTCTGTACATGTACTTGTAATGATATCCATTCTTACGAACGCATCGAGATGCGCTTCTATCCCTGTCCAGGCCCTCGTGCCCAAATAAGGATAGGATCGCATCTTGGGCATGACAAGTTGGTATCAGAGCCTGTACCGACCTAGGAGCCCCCTTGATTGATCGAACTTGGCCGAGTCGAGTCTAGTGAAAAACTATTTTGAGTCTAGTTATACCGGAGAGTAGGATTCTTTTTACTTCTCTTCTATACTCTGGTGAGGTATTCGACTTAGGAATTTTGATTCTACTTCTCTTCTCGCTCAAAATTTTTTTTAGGATCACGCGGGTATTTTGGAAACTATATGATGCCGATGTGACAGGGTTCT
The DNA here is from genome assembly GCA_022496015.1 of Hordeum marinum. Classification (NCBI taxonomy): domain Eukaryota; kingdom Viridiplantae; phylum Streptophyta; class Magnoliopsida; order Poales; family Poaceae; genus Hordeum; species Hordeum marinum. The sequence continues at coordinate 195,452,317 of CM039675.1, read as the reverse complement.
GTCTTGGTGCCTCCTGTCTGACTTGATTTCTTCCGGGGAGTTGAGCTCCGAGGAATGTTGGCACATCGTTATCATTCAGTTTTCTTAGTATCTCAGGACGGAGAATGTTCGGAATTGCTTCAATACTTATCGTGGTGAGATAAGGTCGGAGTCACCCAGTACTGGGGAGGCGTCCGGGCTACCACCATGGTTTAGTATCGTTGTGAGTTTGAGGATTCGAGATTAGACGAGTTTGCGAAATTTCTTGAATTATGGTGTGGAAGGTTGCGGATGCAGTTGCAGCTGATTGCCTAGGGCAGGTTCCTGATTCCGCGACCTGAATCGCATAAACAAGAAAGTTTTCGGAAGTTCTTAGGTGGGAATTCAAGTAGTTACCTAGAATTATCTTTCCAACAAGTGCATAGTGGGTATGTATTTGTTCTGGCTTGTTTCATAAGCCTCATCCTTTGTTTTGTTTTGAATATGGTAATTCGAGTTGCCTCATTGTCAAGTGGGGATTTCATATCTTTCCGAAGTAGTGTTCTCATATTTCTGTGGGAATACTAATTCTTGTGCTCAATCAAGTTTTCATATCAATTCTTCTTAACCGGTGTGCTTCTCTTCAGGATATTCTATCCTCTTCAATATTGCTAGATCAATTCTCATTTCTTTCCCGGAGTTGTCTCATCTGTTCCAAGTTTTGTTTGTTTTCCCACCCTCCCTCCCTTTTTCTTCAATGGTGAAATTCTCATCCAAGTGTCTTTTCTATTCATGTAATGCTTCCGTTATCTTTTCTTCTATCTGTTTCCGATGATTCTTTGTGAATATTCTCAAGAGTTTCATTTCAAGATCTATCCTCATATTCCTTGTTCTCGTTGTTATTCTTCTTCGGTGATTCTTTATGAAGATGCTGAGTGCAGAAGTTATCATTATTAGTATTCATCTTTGTTTCTTTTCCGGTGGATTCAATTCTAGTTCTTGGTGTTCATCATATCATTTTCATTCTCTAATTGCTCTCCCATGTTGGAATTTTCAGAAGGCATTCATTTCCATTCTTGTCCTCTTAAATTATTTCAAGGGTCTCATATCATCAAGTTCTTAATTTGTACTAGTGCAATCTCTCTTTTAATCAATTGTTTCAACGGTCATTTCCTTTGAGTGGGCCCATAGCCCACAGGTCTTTTCCCAGGATCCTACCAGACTCTTCTATTCTTTCCAGAGATGTTCTCAAGTTCTTTTAATATGACGTAAGAATGAATTTCATCAGTCATGTGCCTTCTCGAAGATCGCTTCTTAATCATTTTCATTGTTGGCTCAACCTTTTCTTTATTCATTGTTCCGGAGTGTCTCAGTAATTCATGGTGTTGTTTCTCATCATCACTCCTAGCTTGAAGACCGAAGGAGAGTTTCTCTTAAATCATTGTTCATTCTTCCAAAGATTGATGGTTTCAGCTTTTTCTATCATCTCAACTGTTTTGATCATGAGTCATTTCTTCCATATCTATCCGGTTCATTTCAGACTGTTTTCATTTCTTGATCCTCCGAAGGCCATCATTTCAGAATATTTCTTCGTTCTCAGCTTTCAGCTTTCATTCTCAAATTCTTCACAATTGTTGTTCCTTCTTTCGTCTCAATTATTCCGGTGCCTTGTTCAGTTTCTTTTAGGCAATCTTGATCTCTTCATTCTCATGTGTCCTCTTTAGTTTCTATTCTTTCCGGTGCCTTGTGACGTTTTCTATCCGGTGGATCATGCTCTCTTCGTTCTCATGTTATTTCATCCATTTGTTTTATCCTTTTTGATTTTCGAATTCTAACCGGTGTTCTCATTCAAGACTTCTTCAAGATTGTGCTCTTTATCTCTCTTCAATTCCTTGCAAGAAGAAGAAGTGATGTGTGAAATTCGTTGCTTGTCATCAATTTAACTTGATGAAGGATAGTCATATCATAATTCTTATTCTTGTTGCATCAAGTGATTTCAATCCTTCTTCCGGAGTTGTTCATGATATCAATTCTCCATTTCAAGTGTGCTCATCTTTTCTTTTCCGGAGTTTCCAGTGTGGCTCAAGTATCCTATCCCGAAGCTTCATCTAGTTCATAGAAGGCCTCAATCGTGTTCCTTTTGCAACCTTCAAATCTTTCTGTCATCCTTTCGTTTAGAGTTCTTCCGGAGGTTCTTCATGGTGGTTCATCAAGATTTATTTCATTTTCAAGTGTTCTTCAATATTCTTGTTGGAGGTGCTCTAGTGTTCCTTATCTTGGATGTCTAAATTCAATTCCTTCTTCATTGTATTTTGAGGTGGTGTTATTAAATTCTTGACTATGAGGAGTCTCGAAGGAAGTTGTCAAGAATGAGATAAGTAAACCCAATCTTGTTTTCTCGGAGTTATCTTGGGTTGTATTTCACCTTGAGCTTTTCCTAAGGATTGTTGTTATCATGGTATCATAAACAATCCTTATCATGGTATCATAAACAATCCTTATCATGGTGTTATAAACGATCCAAGTTTTCTCATCCTCTTCTTGGTGAAAGAAGCTTTGCATATCTTGTTGCTCTCAAGCAACCAATTGTTTCTGTTGTGGCAGGTTGTCACCTCATAATTTAGAGATGCTTCCATAAGCCCACAACAAGCTTTTCTTTTCGTTGTTGGTGTTCCAACAACTCCGTTCATCCACGCTTCTCAAATCCATTTGTGCTGGTAGTTGTCATTTCTTCTCAGTTCTATTCTCTTCAAGATCTAGCTTCTATTCTTTTGTTCCGGAGGCCATGTGTTGTTCCTCTCTGCGATCTTTTATCTTGTATTTCAATATCATATTCTTTCTTTGCTTATTCTTTTAATCGGAGTGCTGTCAAATCTTTTCATGATCCTTTCATCTTTTGAAGTTTGATTCTAATCCAACTGAAGTTTGGTGCCTCTCTTTCAATTTGTTTCCATCATATCAATTTTGCCCCTCTTTCCTACCGAAGTGCTGCCGAAATTTTCTGTGAATTCTTGCTGTTCCTCATTCCTCATCCCTTTGCTTCCTTCATTCAGTGCATTCACTCGTTTGGCAAAGAAGCAGCTAAGTTTTACCTTTTGCTCTTTCTCTTCCCCGTTTTCATTCTAGATCTCGGGACGAGATCCTCGTGTAGTGGAGGAGAGTTGTGACAGCCCGGGACCGACGCTCCAGAAGATTCTAGAAGATTCCCCTTTAGTTTCCGTTTTCAGCATGTGTGCATCTGCTTGTTGCATTCATCATATGCATTGCATCAAACCCCGTTTTCGAAAACTTGCATCCGTTCGTAGTCGTCGGTTCTCGTCGTTCTTGCCGTTGCCCGTTTCGAGACCAGCCACACAGGCACGTGCCCGCGACACCGTTAAATAAAATCATTTTTAAGCGCGCGCAAAAATATTCTCGGATCGAGTTGAAACTTGTCGTGCGGTCTTGTTATAGCATAGGTAGACCGCCCGTCGAATTTCGTTGCGTTCTGACTTCGTTAGATACCCCGTCGGTCAGTCGTAGCAGTTAGGTTAGCGGTATTTCGTCGGACGTTTCTCGGTGTTTTAAACTCAGTGCCACGGGTCATCGTCCTCCCTCTCATCTCTCCTTAGCCCCTCTGCACAGTCGCCGTAACCCCTCCGCTTCCGAATGTCGTGTCAACACCCGACAGTCCGAAAACGGATAGTGCCGTAACCCTAGCCCCTACCCTATAAATGGCCCCTCGGTTCCTGTGCCCCCAACCCTAGCTAGCCAGCCCCTTCTCCTAGCCTCCAAGCCCGCTCGAGCCCATCTGGGCCCGTTCGAGCCCATCCGGGCCCGAATCGGCGTCCCGGAGCTGCCCCGAGCTCATCCATGGCTTCCTCCTGGCTCACCTCTCCTCCTCGCCGGAGCCGCCGCCGCCCCTGGCCGCAGCTCGCCGCCGTTGGACCCCCCTTGCCGACCGTCACCTCTCCTTCCCTCTCCTTCCTCTCCTCTCCTTCTCCTCTCTCTTCCTCACCTCCGGTCTCTCCTTCTCCCGCAGGTGCCATGGCGCCGTCGCCCCAAGCTGCCGCTGACCGCCACCGTTGCCGGGATCCACTCCGCCGCCCTCGGATCTGCCGGATCCCGCCGTCCCCGCCTCTCCTTGTGCCCCTCGCCGCCGGTGGAGTCCGCCGCCGCTGCCGGCTTGGCTCCTCTCGGGAGGAGGAGCTCGGGGACGAGCGCTCGATCCCGCAGCAAAAACCGCTGCCTCCTCCCGAGTGGGCCGGCCCAACGCATCCCCTGTGCCGCCTCCCACTGGCCCAACCAGCCAGCCGCTCCTCTGCCTCAGGCCCAGCCGGCCAGTTCGGCCCATTGGTGAGCCCAGTTCCCCCTGCGTTTTCTTCTTCTTTCTTTTGTTTTTTATTTTAAGTGCAGATTTATTAATCGCATTCGATAAATAACCTTGCATCGGATGTAAATATTTTCAACATGTCATATGTTCAGAAAAATGTGTAGGATATTAAACATGCCAATTGCACCCATGTCAAAATAAATTAACATGTCATTTGCATTTATTTCACATTAATTGCATTTCCATAAATTAATAACCGTGCATCGAATTAATAGAAGCTCATAATAAAAAATGTCCATATCATTTGCATCGCATGTTCATGCACAGGATAATTGTCGGTATCTTGTTTGCATTTATTTTGCATTGTTGCATTGCTTTACCGTGAATAGGCCTAATGCCCGAATAATTAATTGTGACTAAGTTTCTACATGAACATATGCATATTATATACGTTTCCGGGGTAGAAAAATCCATAGGATTTATCGGTGCAATTAGTTTTGTCATTTGAGCATGTTTGCATGCATGTTATTTATGCCATGATGTCCTTTTGTCATTTTCGTAGTAATTAATCCGTGCATTATATGAAATTATTTTCAACATGAAACTTGCTCTTTGATATGTGTCCTAGCCCATGGACGTTTTGCTTGTCATAGATATGCATGTTTAGGTGGTGTTGTGTTGTTGTCAACTTGCTATAAAAATCTGTTATTTTGAGGGCCCAAAATATTTCTAAGTCTGAATCTGTTATATTTTGTTGCTGCCTTGCCATGTGATTTGCTAGTGATCTAGAACTCTTTTGTGGTAGGTGTAATGGAGTTATTTGTTGTTGATATTACCCTCTAGTATGCTGTTAAGTTTCATCCCATTCCATGACATGTAGATTATGTTTTCACTGCTGTCAATATGCCTTCGAGATAAAAACTGCACTGTCAAAACTGCTATTTTCACTGAGTCTGAATCTGTTTTCAAGTAGCCTTCTTGTGAGCTTCCTACTAAGTGATCCATGCATGTTTTGAATATGTTTTCTGAAGATGAAATGAAGTGGATGTTGTATGCTATTGCCCCATGCTTAGTTTGTGCATTTTAGATTACTGTAACTTGTTGTTTTCATATGTTCAAAATGCTATCTTGCTGTTTTTGGCAGATTTCAACAAAAACTTGTTTTGTTGATTGTGGTTGAACCGTAGCTCCGTTTTGAGCATTCCATATATGAAACTTGCTTACAATCTCATGTTGTTTCATAATAACTTGTTGTATTCATGAATTGAGATGTTTGTGATTGCATTCTCATGCATTTGCATTCATGACATGTGCATCTTGCGTTGCTCATATCTTTTAGACCGTAGCTCCGTTTGAGATGTTCTATATATGTAAATCGACTAGAATGACGTGTAGAATAACATGGTGATATTTATTTTGCTGATTAAAAAATACAAAATATGATTAGTTCAGATCTGGACCAATTTCATAATTAACACATGCGGTCATTTCGGAAATACTATAAGTTGTTTCCGGCCTCATTTAAGATGCCTAGTTAGTTAGTTTACTTATGCTTCACCTCTTGCCATGTTTAACAACATTTAATATTGTCGTGTAACTAACAAGAGTGAACTAAATAATTCGAACGTGGAGTTTCGTCAATATGCAACTCATTCCATATTGAGCTTCACTTTAATGTGTAGTATTTGATTGTGGTGATTTGTCATGCATTGCCTATTTAAACCGGACATGCATCATATTGTTGTGCATCGTGTATTGCATATGTTGTGGTGTATCTTGTGTTGATTGTTTGTTCGGATTGCTTCTTCTTGATAGAGTTCCGAAAGCGTTCGGAGTGTGAGGATTCGTTCGATTACGTTGGTTCTTCTTCTTCATGGACTCAGTCTTCTTCCGAGCGGGATCTCAGGCAAGATGACACATTTCCCTGGATACCATTACTATCATTGCCATGCTAGTTGTCTCGTCTTTTAACATTATGTCTCGCTACCTACCACTTGTTTGATAAGCCTCCCAACATTGCCATGATAAGCCTCTAACCTCTCCACATCCTAGAAAAACATTGTTTGGCTATGTTACCGCTTGCTCAGCCCTTCTTATAGCTTTGCTAGTTGCAGGTGCTATTGCTTCCATGTGTCAGTATGGGCCTTTCTTTTCTTATATCAAAATATTGCTGCTATTTAATTTAATGCACATATATACATGGTAAAGGGTGGAAGGCTTGGCCTTTTGCTTGGAGTTTTGTTCCACTCTTGCCGCCCTTAGTTACTTGTGAACCGGTGTTATGTTCCAGAAATGAGGACTCCTAACATGCTCGGGGTTGTTATGGGGACCCCCTTGATTTTCGGGTTAGATTAAAAATTGTCTGGCAAGGCCCAACATTGGTACTACATTTGCCTAATAATTAATGAACTTGCATAGGGGATTAGTTTTCGAACCCCGTAGATAATTTAATCAACCCCTGGGCCAGTGCTCCTCATGAGTGTTGGTCCAAAATGGTCTGCCTGTGGGGCCGCCTCGAGGCAACTTGAGGATTGGTTTTCCCTGTAGCTAGTTCCATCCGGTCGTGTCCTGAGAACGAGATACGTGGCTCCTATCGGATTCGTCGACACGTCGGGAGGCCTTGCTGGATTTGTTCTACCTTTCTCGAACGTCTCGAGTGAGGAACTCTGATTTTCTTTGGGTTATCTCGAGGTGTTGGACTTCCTTTGGAATTGCCTAGGAAGATCACGAGATCCGTGGTTGAGGTTCTTCCCGCTGAGTGTGGTTAATTTGTGATGGATGAGTTGGAGCACCCCTGTAGGGTTAAATCTTTTCGAGAAGCCGTGCCCACGGTTATGTGGCAAACTTGGATAATTTGTTTAACACCCGGGCATAGCAAACTTGAAGTAAACTCTAATAAAATACACCAACTATGTGCGTAACCGTGACTGTCTCTTCTCGTGAATTTTATCCGTAAGAGAACACGGTGGGGTTATGTTTGACATAAGTAGGTGTTCACGATCAGTTAGTGATCATTACTAGTTCACATCCATTATGCGTAGACCACCATACTTTACTTTTTGTACTCATAAGTTAGCCACTCAAATAAATGCTTGGTCGCTTGCTACAGCCTCACCACTTAACCATGCCTTACCTATTAAGCTTTAATAGTCTTGATACCCTTGGAAATGAGGTTGCTGAGTCCCTGTGGCTCACAGATTACTACAACAACAGTTGCAGGTGCAGGTAATGTGATGATTTGACATGAGCGCGTTGCTTGATTTGAGATGGAGTTCTTCTTCTACTTCTTCTTCAATCTTGGATGGGCTCCAAGCGGCAGCCTGGGATAGCAAGGGTGGATGTCATTTTATCGTTTGATTTCGTCCGTACTCGGACCCTGCTCTTATGTATGATGTATGAGATGATATTGTATTGCTGTGACTCTGATGTAGCTTATGGCGAGTGTAAGCCAATTCCATATACTCATCTCTTCTGTACATGTACTTGTAATGATATCCATTCTTGTGAACGCATCGAGATGCGCTTCTATCCCTATCCAGGCCCTCGTGCCCAAATAGGATAGGATCGCATCTTGGGCGTGACACTACTGCTGATGTGAAGAGATTCAAGCAACTCGATTCTCAAGCGAAGAATATTATCTGTGGCCATCTGAGCAAAGGTCAGTATGGTAGAGTGAGTGCTTTGGAGTCTGCTAAGCTTATCTGGGATAGGCTGTCCAAAGTCAACGAAGGTGTTTCCACTCAACATGACTCTCTTGTTGATGTTATTCGCAATCTCTTCAACCGCTTCAAGATACTTGACAATGAAAATGTTCAACAAACTTTTGATCGTCTCACTGATATCTCCAATTCGCTTCAAGCACTGGGTGCCACTGATATCACTGACCATGAAGTAGTGAAGAAACTCCTAAGATCTCTTGAGTCCTCATTCGATACTCTGCCTTTGATGATTCAAGAACGTGGAGACTACAAGTCAAATGATTCTGCTGATATTCTTGAGAGACTCAATACTCATGAATTCCAACAAGCTGAGAAGAAGGACCTCTACGGGCCAAGCTATGGAAGATCTCGTGCTCTGGAGGCAAAATCAATTTCCTCATCCAAAGAAGAAGATTCAGACATCAGCCTTGGTGATCCTGAAGAACTAAGTCAGGAACTGGCAATGCTCGTGAGGAAATTGCAAAAGTTCTCAAGTAGAGGTGGATTTGGAAAGTCATCAAAAAGTGCCTTGAGGAAATCAGATTCCTCAGAAGACTACAAGAAAAGAACCTATCATCGTTGCAAAAAGCCCGGTCACTTTATCTTTTACTATCCTCTCTGGGAAAAAGATTCAAAGAAGAAGAAAAATTCAAGGAAGATAGTTCTGATGACTCAAAGAAAAAGAAGAAATCTTCAAAGTCCTCATCTTCAAAGTCCTCAAAGCACAAGAAGAATGGTTCCAAAAAGGCTCGAGCATTCATCGGCAAGGAAATTGATTCTGAGGATTCTGAAGAATATGAAGAAGAGGAAGAATCTGAGGAGGAATCAGAATCTGGTGTCGCTAGCCTTGCTCTCGCTACTGCTTTCGTCAGCAAGTCCATCTTCAACAATGAAGAATATGACTACTCCAATGACTCTGACGTCAGCAATGATGATTACGCTCCCACCTATTGCTTCATGGAAAAAGGCTCAAAGGTACACACACATCATTCCTCATCTGAATCAAGTGAAGGTGAATCTGATGAATATGTGAAACCTAGAAATACTATACTTGTTAAAATTATCACTAAGCAACAAAGTGCACTTGAAAAGCTTCAGAAAATGCTTGACAGAAGCGATGATCTGTTGAACTACGAAGTCGATCGGACTGAAACTCTGTCTAACGATCTCAAAAGTCTTCAGACAAAGTATGATAACCTTCAGAGTCATCATAACGACCTCTTAGTCGATCATGAGAAGCTTTATTTTGAATTTCTTCAAAGAAAGCAAGATCTTGAGAAACTGAGGGTGTCACATGAGGATGTCCAAAGGGAAAATGATTCCTTACTGGCTCGACAGATTAGTACCGCTTAGGAAGAATTTGTTCCACCTTGTTTGAAATGCATCGAACGTGAAACTGCAAATTCTTCACCTGAATCTTCAAATGCTTCTATTGCTGCAAACTCTTCAACTATTCCTCTGGTCTCAAATTCCTCATCTAAGGATACCACAAGTATCACAAACGACAATGCAGGGTTGAAGGAATTGCATGCGACAGACATGTACAAAAGTCTCAAAGGGCATCAAACCCTTTGCAATGTCCTCAAAAAGCAGATTCTGAACATGAACCCTAGGAAAGGGGGTATTGCCTTTGTGAGGAAACTCAATGCCGATGGATCCTACTAGACACCTGAGCAGTACCCCAAAACCTCATGGGTTGTTGCGAAAGAGTCTCCTGTAGATCCATCCACTCTATCTAGCTTTACTTGTGAAACTTCATATTCCTCTGATGAGTCACTTGACTCCAACTACAAATTCTTCAAAAATCAGAAAGGTGAAGTATTTGCTAGATTTGTTGGAACTAACTGCAGGAATGGTTCTCCTATGAAGAACATATGGGTTCCCAAGAGCTACCTACAAAATCTTCAAGTGAATGTCCTCACGACATCACTCACGAAGAATAGGAACCCTAGATCAAATTCCTCATATGAACCAAAGTCCTCACTTGGACCAAATTCCTCAAATGGTCAAAAATATCATTCTCGCGCTAATGCTTCTGCTTCGCAGGGAAAATCTAAGAGTTATGAATATGTGCATTATTCTTCAAACCATTATGTTCATAAGTCCTCGAAGAATTTCTCTGCTTGTTCATTTGAGTACTCTAACCCTCGCCCTGTGAAACGAAGCACACTTGCTTCAATGCCTCCCTTATCACATGGTGCTCGCAAAATGATGAACACATTGCCACCCCTCCAGATGTGTGTGGTGAAGAAATTGAACTAATTGTATGTAGGGTCAGGTCTCCAAAAGAAACTGAACATCTGATGAACTTGCTGGAGACCTGAGGAAATGCTTGAAAGGACGCAAGCTAACCATGATGAAATGAATTCCTCATTTCTCACGTCCTCACACTACTTGCTTACTATCTTGTGTGATCAAATCCTATCTGATGAAATTGATGTCATATTCTTCACTCTGAAGCATATGAGTTCGTAAGTTGTACTAATTCATCTGTAGGATGATACTCCAAAAGCTACACAGTGGGTCCTCGATAGTGGATGCACAAACCACATGACTGGTGGCAAGAATCTATTGATGAATTTTCCACTCACTCCATCTCCCCTGAAGCATATCACCTACGCAGACAAAAGAAAAAGCAAGGTATTGGGACTTTGTAAGGTTGCTATCCCAAAAGACCGAACCATGGATAAGGTGATGCTTGTTGAATCCCTTGGGTTCAACCTTATGTCTGTCTCAATGCTTTGTGATCTTGATATGATCGTCGTATTTGGAAAATATCATTGTGTTGTCATCATGGAATCTGACAATTCCAAAGTTTTCGAAGGCTTTAGGAGTGGAGACTTGTATATTGTTGATTTCTCTACAGGTCCTCAACCTGCCACATGCTTACATGCAAAGTCTTCAGAAGGCTGGTTGTGGCATCGACGACTTGGACATGCGGGTATGAGGAACTTGCACGCGCTCATGAAGAAAAAGCAAGTCATTGGCATCGAAGGTGTCAAATTCCTCAAGGACCACCTCTGCGGTGCATGTGAATCTAGGAAGATGACCACATCCAAGCATCCCTCGAAAACAATCCTAACCACGACTCGACCCTTTGAATTGCTTCAAATGGATCTCTTTGGCCCCACTCATTACTCCATACTAAAAAATTCTTCAAGTTTCTATGGCTTTGTCATTTTTGATGATTACTCTCGTTACACTTGGGTGTATATTATTCTGTACAAAAATGAAGTGCAGGATGTCTTCAGACGATTTGCTTCAAGGGCCTCCACCAACTTAAGCGTCAAGATCAAGCATATTAGGAGTGATAATGGGACTGAATTCAAGAACACTAATCTTGATGAATATCTTGATGAACTTGGTATTACTCATGAGTTATCTGCCCCTTATACTCCTTAACAGAATGGCATCATGGAACACAAGAACGGGACTCTAGTTGAGATGGCCTGCACCATGCTTGATGAATACAAGACTCCTCGTCGCTTCTGGCCTGAGGCAATTGATACTACATGCCACATCATAAACAGGGTATATCTTCACAAATTCTTCAAGAACACTTTATGAACTTATGACTGGCCAGAAACCCAATGTAAGTTATCTCAAGGTCTTCGGTGCAAAATGTTGGATCAGACATCCTCACCACAACTCTAAGTTTGCACCGAAGGCACAAGAAGGTTTTATGCTTGGTTACGGAAAGGACTCGCACACCTACAAACTCTTCAACACCTACCATCACAAGGTTGTTGAAACTGTAGATGTGTTGTTCGATGAAACTGATGGCTTGCAAAGAGAGCACCTGCCTTCTGTGTTAGATGAACAGTCTCCTGAGGAATCCATCAAGCTGAAGGCAACTGAAGATCATACCCACTGAGGAAGTCATTCCAACAAATTAAGACTTTCATGTTGATACACCTGAAGAAAATGGTGCTAAAGGAAGTCCTCAGTCATGTCAACCTGCTCATCCTAGAGTTGCAAATGAAGTGCAGATTGACAAAATCATCGATGGCATCAATGCACCAGGTCCCCTCACTCGCTCAATAGCTTCACATTTAACTAACTTTTGTGGGCACTTTGCTTTTGTCTCTATCATAGAGCCCACCAAAGTTGATGAAGCATTTAAGGAGCCTGAGTGGATTCAAGCTATGCAAGAGGAATTGCATCAGTTCAAGCTCAACAACGTGTGGGAACATGTCAAGCGGCCAGATCCTCGCAATCATAACATCATAGGTACCAAGTCGATCTACCGCAACAAGCAAGATGAAAATGGCCTTGTGGTGAGGAATAAAGCTCGTCTTGTAGCTCAAGGCTACACACAGGTTGAAGGAATTGACTTTGATGAAACGTTTGCACCTGTTGCTAGACTTGAGGCTATTCGCATATTGCTTGCCTATGCTAACCATCATAATATCATCTTATATCAAATTGATGTGAAAAGTGCATTCCTCAATGGTAAGCTTGAGGAAGAAGTATATGTTGCTCAACCCCCAGGTTTTGAAGACCCTAAGCATCCCGACAAAGTCTTCAGACTCAACAAGGCCCTCTATGGCCTCAAGCAGGCCCCTCGGGCTTGTACGACACTGAAGGGATTCCTCATGAAGAAAGGCTTCAAACCCGGTTCACTCGACCCAACTCTTTTCAAAAAATCCTATGACAATGAACTGTTCATATGCCAAATACACCTAGACGATATTATCTTTGGCTATAGTAACAAACGTTACAGTGATGAATTTACTTATATGATGAGTGTCAAATGTCTATGATGGGAGAGTTGAAATTCTTCTTAGCTCTTCAAATTCGTCAGCAAGACAATGACATCTTCATCTCCAAAGAGAAGTACCTCAAGGATGTTCTGAGGAAATTCGACATGCAAGATTGCAAAGGCGTCAAAACTGCAAAGCCATCAAAAGGCCACCTCTGCACTAATGAAAATGGCAAAGATTTCGATCAGAAGGTATACCGCTCCATGATTGGTTCATTATTGTATCTATGTGCATCTAGGACTGATATTATGCTGAGTGTTTGCATGTGTGCCTGATTCCAAGAAACACTGAAGGAATCACACCATAAGGCTGTGAAACATATTCTTCGATACTTAACTCACACACCAACAGTTGGATTATGGTATCCCAAGGGCTCAAATCTTCACCTCGTCGGATACTCTGATGCTGACTATGCTGGAAATCATGTGGATCGCAAGTCAACCTCAGGCACATGTCATTTCCTCGGACGATCCTTAGTCTGTTGGTCCTCGAAGAAGCAGAATTGTGTCTCACTCTCTACTGCTGAAGCTGAGTACATTGCTTCTGGCTCATGTTGTGCTCAATTACTATGGATGAAGCAAACCCTCAAGGACTACGACATCAATTTGAAGAATGTGCCTCTCTACTGCGACAACAAGAGTGCCATCAAGATTTCTTTCAACCCAGTTCAACACTCCAAGACAAAGCACATCCAGATTCGTCATCACTTTCTTCGAGATCATGTACTCAAGGGTGACATCTCCATCGACCACATCCCCACTGAAGAACAACGAGCCGATATCTTCACAAAGCCCTTGGATGAAAAGAGATTTTGCAAGTTGCGGTGTGAGCTAAATATCTTAGAATCTTAGAATTTTCTTTGAAAAAGGACAGACCACCTAACACTTGTGCAAAATTGATGACTTAGATGTGCAACACACGAAGTAACGTTTTCCTTCAATCAATGAAGAATAACTCTCTAAGTGTGAAGAAATTAATGAAGAATTTGATTCTCAGGACCCTACAACAATTGTACGCGGTGTCTGAAATTATCATTCTTATACGGTGGGTCACGCCACCAACCAAAGTTGAAATTCATCAAAACTGAGTTTTTTGTCATTTTTCAAATCCTTCAAGTTTTCAAATTCCTCAACTTTTCAAATTCTTCAAACTTTGAAACTCATGTTCTTCATTGACTATATATATATATATATATATATTTGAGTTTTCAATGTCCTCAACCGCATTCACTTATTGCTAATTCTTCAAGTTAATTTTCATCTAAGTGAATGTGATCGGACTCGTTCCCCCTCCATGCTAAACTCAACCCAGTCTGTTCACAAATTCTTCATATGCATTCTACTTTGAAACTCGTTCAAAGTCTTCACTGTGTCCTTGACAGCTGAAGAATTTGCGAACGGAAACTTTAAAGTTTTTTTTCTATCAAAATTTTCGGTGCTTCCCACTCAAACCGTTCTGATTCCCATGACTGGATAACCCACGACCCCCCACAATCTCCACTACTAAGAACGTGGGTGACACATGTCGCATGGAGAGCAAGGGTCAGGGGGAATCTAGTCCAAAATCTTCAGGTAGATTGGTTTTCACCTCCGCCATAAATACCCCCTTCCCTTTCACTGTACTCGGTTACTCCTCACTCCCACTCTCTCCCGAGCTCAAACCTGGCACCACCGCTAAAGTCATTGCCGCCGTTGTGGAAGAGCTTCACTGCTTTGACCTTGCCGTCATCGTACTCGCATCGGCCACGGAAGTCTTCACCCCGCCACCGTTGTAGCTATCTCCCTCTGCCAAGCTAGGGTGTGGGAGATCCGAACGCATGAACTTCCTCGATTTCATCTCATTGTTCATCATGTTTTTCATCAGGGTAAATAAAATCTTATTTTACTGCCCTTGTTTGATCTTCAAGTTTTCCACAATTTCCTCAAAGGTGTTTATTCTTCAAGAATCATATTCCGAAGCACCTCACATGTTCACTCCCTTGATGATTTTTCTAAGTTATGATTTTCTTCAAGATTCCTCAATTGTGTGGATCCTCAAAATTTGCACAACTCTAGAACCTAAGACAAGAACACTTAGTGAAATTCTTCAAGACATCTATGGTCAAAATTCCTCAACTTGATGTATGTTGAAAATTTCCGAGAACGCATATGACCTCTTAAAATTCCTCGCACCTATACTCTATTCACAGGTACAAAATGTCTGATGATGAATCAGTAGGTTCTCATCAACTTAACTCATTTGCAGCATTCCTTGAAGAAAATTTACACACTTCCTCAGAATCCTCAAAAGTTCAGAATCCTCAGCCGAAGAAAATGGCTGATGGGAAAAAGCCCGAGAAAGGTGGAAAGATATCTGAAGTACAAACTGCTTTTGAGATACTCGATGAACTGTATGAGGAATGTAGCACTCTAGATGAAGAAACTCATGGCAAGGAAACTATAAAGCAGCGAAAGATTCACATTCAGAAAATTGAGAGGAGATGGGCACGGGAATGGAAAGAATATCGCTATTTCACTCCAAAATACATGAATAAATTCCCTGTTAAACCCCTGTGCAATAGGCCACCCTTGGCTCCAAACCAAACAGCTGAACCCACTAGTCTCAAAACTAGTGATGACTTTCCTGAAGAATGGGAAAGACAAAAAGCCAAGCTTTCAAAGAAATCTAAAGAGGTTGTGAAGAAATTCAATGAAGGCACAACTATTGCTGCCTCTGCCGGAGTCTCTGCTAGTGCCTCGAAGAAATTTATGGTGAAGAAATCTATTGTGAAATCAAAGTCCTCATCTTCAAAATCATCACAGCAGAACCCTCCATCAAAGTCTTCAAAGACCTCTGCAATGCCTTCAATAGCTGCACAATCATCAGCTGCTGCCTCAAAATCTTCAACACATGTGCACCTTGCAACAAGTCAGATGACCGAGGGCTTCTCAATTGCTTCAGGGGTTTCTGCAAATTCCTTTGCCCAAGCAAAGTCCTCAACTAGTCCTTCACTAATGAAGATGAAAGCTACTGCTAGACGAGGCATTCGACCAAGTGCTCAACCAAAGAATGTGGTGTTCAAAATACCATCAGATTTTTTAGATGAAGCTAATGACGAGCAATTGGCTGCAATCATCAGAAACAAGGAAGAATAAGTGGCTCAAGCCAAGGGCACTCAGATTCCTCTATGGCTGGATCCAAAAATGGCACTAAACTTCATTGATATCTGGCACAAGGATCCAACACCCCAATTGATGTTTTGAAGCTGCCTCCTGGTCCATATCATGTCCACACTGCCTTCATAGCTGAAGAAAAGTGGAAGTATGAGAAGTCCAGAGAAGCGAAGAAAGCTGAGTACAAGAAAGAGCACTTCTTGAAGAACAATGTTCTAAAGCTTTCTCCTGAGGAACCGATGAAGATGCAGTCTAAGATCAAAGACCTCAGTGATAACTTCAACAGGTACTATGCTGATTGGCAAGGCGCCAAAGTTCGTTTTGTCAATGTGGCTGATAAAGCCATCAAGAACCACAACAAAAGGGTTGCAGCTCGATCGCAACCTCAAATTCCTCAGGCTAAAGAATCTACTTAGCCTGCTGATGAAACTGCTCCCATAGCTGAATAAATTCAGACTGCTCAAGAACCTGCCAGGGCAACCGCCACTGTTGTGCCTAAAGAAATTGTGAGGACAACAACAAGTTTTGTTGTGTCTGATGAAATTGAGACCACAAGGGCGACTGCATCAGTCGTTCCTACAGAAAATGCTCATCCTTCACCCTCTGCAGAAACTAGAAAAATCATCAAGGGTGAAGAACAACAACCTTCCTTCTGCATCAGAAGTGAAGAAAACTGAAAGTGCGTTATATCGACTAGAGGGGGGTGAATAGGCAATTTTTACAAATTCATCACTTGAGGAATTTCAAATTTGAGGAATTTGAAATGCGATGAATAACTAGCAGCGGAATAAGTACTCAAGTGCATGAGGAACATAGCAATAGCATAGTCATAACGATGAAATGAAACATGCACAAATAGTAAGTAGCGTGACACAGGATAAGGAGTGATGAACAAGGGAACTTGAAGATTTTGAGGTGAGGAAATTGTGAAAGTCTTCAGTCAAATTCTTCAAACAGTAAAGATCAATTTCATCAACAGGTATATGAGGAAATGAAAGGGTTGAGGAAATAGAACCAGGTAGCTCGATGAAGACAATGGTTTGATAACCCAGTTCCAACTATTGTGACAGTTTGGTTTGGAGCGGCCTGGTATTTAAGCCAGAGGACACATAGTCCCAGGACACACAGTCCTTACCGTATTCTTCTTGAGCTAAGGTCACAAAGTCCTCGCCCAATACTCGTGGTAAGTCTTCGGGGTAGACTTCCAAAACCCTCACAAACTGGTCACCCGACAATCCACAATTGACTGCTGGATGCTCTAGACCAAGGTCACTTCGTGATCCCCAATTGACTGTAGGATGCACCAGACCATGATGCCTAACTATTAGGAAGATACACAGTCTTCAAAGGTAACAAGCATCGGTTCCACACAGGAACAATCTCTTCAGTGATGCTCAATCACTTTGGGTTTTGTGGTTTGGATTTGGGTTTTTCCTCACTGATGATTTTCTCTCAAAGTCCTTAGAGGCTGGGTTGCTCTCAAATGACAAGTGTCAGTTCTCTCTCGGAGTAGCCAACCAACTAGTGGTTGTGGGGGGTGGCTATTTATAGCCAGGGTGCAACCTCACATGATAAGACATAAATGCCCCCAATGATATGACCGTTATGTGGATGTTATGATTGGGGACATCTAGCGCTAAGCACAACAACGGTCAGAATTTCGAACTGTGAAAGTCTTCAGGATTATCATGTTCCTCACTTGTAGGCAATACGCACTGGCGAAATCCTAACTCCTCAGTCAGATCAATTTCCCCAGAGACCAAAAGAACTTCGTCTCTATCACTGAAGAACTTGACTGAACCGTAAGAGATTTCCAAAGGCTTCACTCGAAGGATTATATAGGTTGAGGATTTTGGAGTTGAGCATCAGTTGGAAATTTTACTTAGTATTACCTCGGCCCCCTTTAAAAGTACGGTGTTTCCTATGACTCAAAGAAAGGAAATGAAACAACGAAAACAAAAGTCTTCATGCTTCATAGTCCTCGTTCATATCTTCAAGGTCACACCTACTTCTTCATCTTCAAAGTCTTGAGGGAATACCAAAGTCTTCAGCAAATTCTTCACCTAAGTCTTCACTTGAAGACATACATTTTTAGGGGTCGATAATCTCCGAATATATCAAACTCCTCATCGACTTATAGAGCCTGTGTACACTCACAAACACATTAGTACCTTAACCTATAACTCTTCAATACACCAAAACCACTAAGGGGCACTAGAGCACAAACAATCTCCCCCTTTTTGGTGACTGATGACAAACAGGTTAAGTTTTCAACGGGAATAATACTATGAATTGTAAATACTGAGTTTGAGGAATTTGATTGCAAGATATAGAAGAACTCCCCCTGAAGATGTGCATATTTTAGGAATTTGCTTTGGACTGCAAATGCACATAGAAGGTTCAAAACATGGGGAACTCCCCCTATATCTTGTAATTTATACACAAATTTATCATATGATATGAAGAATTTGAAATGCATGATGAAAATGGTGTCTGACAAAATTCAGCATGCATGCATTGAAATACTTGAGGAAATAAGCATGCTAGGAAATGTTCGAAAGAGTCAGACCACCATCGGACTTAAGTTTACAACTCAATCAACAAAAGCTTCACAAGAGCGAGAGTTGTAACTTAAACAAAAATAACCCATATATAGAGACCCGCTTGAAGACTAACTCAAATTTTCTCCCCCTTTGTCATCAAAGAACAAAAGGGACGAAAAAGTGAGGACTAACGCCCCTTTGAAGAATTTCATCGTGTTGGTGCGGAAGGAGCGCCAGCATTTTCGGGGTCGTTTGTCAATGCAGGGCCTGCCACAATGTCGTCAATGTCTTCATCTTCATCTCTCTCACGTGATGAAGAATATGAACTTGCGACCATTAGAGGAACTTGGACTTTCTTGAATTTCTTGTTTGGTTGATGAGTCCAGTCAGGATTTTCCTCAAGAGCCAGCTCCTTCAGTTGTTCAGGAGTCTTGAGGTGAGACAATATGGCCCAAGTGCAGTTGAGGTTTTCATGCGCATAGTAGTGATTCCTCTTCACAGAGTTCTGCATCGTAGTCATGTTTTGCACAATGTAACCAAGTTGATGCTTCACCCACTTGTGATATCAATCGACCTTCTGATGAAGACTTATGAGAAGCCCACGATCAGTCATAACACGTGGGGCAGACTCTTCAGGTTTTTGAGCTGAGGCCTTTGCTTCTGAGTCTTGGGTTGCAGTGTCATCATTGGTGGACAAGGATGTAGCTTTGCGAAACTGTTCATCCAATGGATGAGTGCCTCCAACAATGACAACCTTACATTTTCCTTCCACTGAGGCAATTGTGCTCTTGATGACTTCGATCGGAAGCAAGAAGCCAAAGTGATTCTGGAACTCTGCCTTGAAGTGAACTAAGGAATTTTTCCTGATGAATTTCATGATCCAGGGTGCATAAGGCTTATGTTCAAATGGGGTGAGAGTAGCACTAGCCAATGTACTCATGAAGAAATCTTGGAAGTTGATGGGAATGCCATGAATGATGTTGAACAGCATATCATTCATGACTCCCTCCACTTCCTCTTCTTCTGAATTGTGGCCCTTTTGAGGACATATAGTATTCGTGAGAATGCAGTAGACCGTCCTTGGCACATATAGCAAGTCCTTCACAAGGAAGATTTTCCGTTGGGGCTTCCTAGGAGCCAAAGGCTTCATCAGCACTTGCATCAGTTGATTTGGAAGAGCAGGTTCACCAAACAGTCGACGAGCTTCTTCTGAAGGAATTGGCACTGGGACAAATTGAAGCAATTCAGATGCATGAGCAGTGAGATGTGTTGATCCTGTCATCCAGTCCAAAACCTAGGAGTTGATGTCAGAAGCATTTCCACTGATGTGCAGCATAGCATAGAATTAAAGAATGAGTTCTTCATTCTAGTTGCAGATGTCTATGCAGAAAGGAAGAATCTCTGCATCATGAAGAACTTGGAGCACGGGCGTGAATGATGGAAGTCTTTCCATATCAGCATGAGGAATTTGATGGTGCTCGAATATTGTCTTCTTCTCGAACAGAACTGATGCATAGTAACTCATTTGAGTGGCAGTCTAGAATCTGCTTCGACCGGCCCTTACTGAGTCATACGGATTGGGACTAGTGAAGAACATGTGCTCATTGAAGAAATTGCTTTTGAGGAATTTGGCGCACGTTGTGCCTTTGAATGGCATCATAGGCTTCGGCTGAAGGTTTGGCTTGAAGTGGACCTTGATCTCCTTTGTCATAGGAGGAATTGCTTCAGTATGAGGAATTTGCAGTGCAGTTTCCTCAGTGGCAGTTGGAGCAGAAAAGTCATCAGCCAATGCAGTTGGAATTTCTTCAGTGGCATTGGCGGCCAAGTCAGCAGATTCTTCATGAATTTCTTCAGTCTGGGCTAGGGCTTAGGAATCAGTGATATCGGTGTGGTCATTGGGGAATTTGGGTGAGAAGATTCCCAATATTCATTATTGATGATTGGATTTGTATTGCCAAATCCATGTCCTCCTCAATTTCTTCAACGTCGGCCCCTTCAGCAGAAAACTGAGGCAGGGGCGATGATACCTGTGGAGTTGAAGATTTTGCTTCCACTTCAATTTCTTCATCAATCTGCTCTGAGGTAGCTGCAGATTGATCCATATCTTCTTGATCATCATTGGGGATGACGTAGTCAACCCCGAATGCCACTATTTCATAGGCTGGTGCTGAGGAAATTGGTGTAGCATCAACTGGTTCTTTTGAAGAACTTGATAGTGTCTTCAGTTTCTTCACAGCTGAGGAATCTAAAGTTGATGCTTTTATCTTTTGAGCCATCTTCCCAGCAGCCTTAGTCTTCTTCACTTCTGATGCAGAAGGAAGGTTGATTGTCATCACCTTTGATGATTTTGTTTTTTCAAATGAAAGTGGGGGTGGTACAATTTCTTCACGCACGACTGATGCAGTCATCCTCATGGGTTCAGTTTCATCAGGCACATTAGTGGAGGGTGCGCTGGCAAGTTCTTCAGCGGTCTACCTTTCTTCCGCAGCACTGGCATTTTCCTTAGTAGGCTAAGCATTTTCCTCAGCCTAAGGATTTTGTGGTTGCGATCGAGCTGCAACCCTGGTGTTGTGGTCCTTAACAGCAGCTTGGGATGCTCTGACAAATCTGACCTTGGTGCCCTTCCATTCAGCATCATACCTTTCTTGTTCCTCAGTGAGGGAGCGAACTTCGGACTGAACTGTGATGAGTTGATTTGGAGTCAAATTCATCACGTTATTCCACATATATTTTTCTTTCCGAGCCCTGTTCCTCTTAGCTCTCTGAGCTTGATGCCGTTTCCATTTTTCTTCTACAATAAAGTGGGTGAGTACATGGTCCACACCAAGAGGCAGGTTCAGTGAGGAAAGTGGGGTGCTTGGATCCTCATACCATACGTCAATGAAGTTGAGGATCATCTTGGTATCCAGCAGGAGAGGAACAGAGCTGCCCTTGGCCATAGCAGCCTTTTGCTGACTTTGTCTGATGATTTCTTCCAATTCTTCATCATCAGCTTCATCATCATCCTCAGATCCTAAGGGTACAGTTACCACAGCTTTGCTTGTGTGAGGACTTGATCTTTCACCTCGTCCAGCAGTTTTCTTTAGTTCCAACACAGTTGGCTTGTTGAAGACTTAGCTTGTGCTGAGGAACTTGCTGAGGCCTTTGAAGTAAGTGAGAATCCCTCAGTCCTCTTACACGATGTGAGATGCAGAGGGGTTGAGGCCTTTGCAGTTGCAGCTAAGGATTGAGCAACAACTATACCAGAAGCTGAGGCCGTTGAGGGCGCCTTTGAGCTTGAGGAATTTGCTTTGATGATTTTGAAGTTGAAGAATTTTTCTTCATAGCAGATTTCTTCATCATTGATTTCTTCGGAGCACTTGTAGAGGTTCTAGAAGTGGCAGCAATAGCAGAGTCTTCATTAAATTTCTTCACAACCACTTTTGCTTTCTTCGCCAACTTGGCTTGCTATTTTTCCCATATATGAGGAAAGTCTTCACCGGTCTTGAGACTAGTGGGATCAGTAATTTGATTTTGAGCCAAGGGAGGCCTATTGCATGGAGGTTTCACAACGAATTTCATCATGTATTTGGGAGTTACATAATGATATTCCTTCCATTCCTTTGCCCATCTCCTCTCTATTTTCTGCAGACGAATCTTTCTGTGCTTAGTCGTCTCTTTGCCATGAGTTTCTTCATAGGGTGTGCAGTATTCGTCATACAAGTCATCTAGATTCTCAAAGGTAGTGTGCACATCAGGCTTCTTTCCACCTTTCTGTGGCATCTTCCAATCAACCATTTTCTTCAGCTGAGGATTTTGAACTGTTGAGGACTCTGAAGAAGTACATAGTTTTTCCTCAAAAAATTCTGCAAATGAGTTAAATTGATGAGAACCTAGTGTTTCATCAGCGGACATGTTGTACCCGTGAACAGAGTATAGGTGTGAGGAATTTGAAGAGGTCATATGCGTTCTCAGAATTTTTCAATAAAAATAGGTGTGAGGAATTTGACCATTGGTGTGTTGAGGAATTTCTCTAAGTGTTCTTTGTCTTAGGTTCCAGAGTTGTGCAAATTTTGAGGATTCACACAATTGAGGAATCTTGAAGAAAATCATAACTTAGAGAAAGTCATCAAGTGTACGAGCATGTAAGGTGCTTTAGAATGAGATTCTTGAAGAATAAACACCTTTCTAAGGATTTGGAAAAACTTGAAGATTAAATAAGGGCAGTAAAAATAAATTTTATTTGCCGTGATGAAGAACACGACGAACTATGAGATGAGATTGAGGAAGTTCGTCAGTCTAGATCTCCCACGCCCTAGCTCAGCAGAGGGAGACAGCTACAACAGCGGCGGGATGAAGATTTCCACGGACGATGCGAGTACGGCGACGGCGAGGTCGAGGTAGTGAAGCTCTTCCACACTAGCATCCATGACTTTAGCGGAAGCGCTAGGTTGGAGCTCGGGAGAGAGAGGAAGTGAGTAACCGAGCACAATGCAAGGGAGGGGTATATATAGTGGAAGTGAAAACCTATCCGTCTGAAGATTTCGGACCAGATTGCCCCGGACCCTTGCTCTCCACACGACAGTTGTCACCCACGTTCTCGGTAGTTGCAATAGTGGGGGATCATGAGTTATCCAGTCACGGGAATCGGAATCGTTTGAGCGGGAAACACTAGAAATTTTGATAGTGAAAATTTCAATGTTTCCGTTCGTAAATTCTTCAAATGCCAACACAATGAAGATTTTGAACGAGTTTCAAAGTAGAATGCATATGAAGAATTTGTGAACAAACTGGGTTGAGTTTAGCATAGAGGGGAAAGGGTCCGATCACATTCACTTAGATGAAAATTAATTGAGGAATTTGTAATAAGTGAATGCTGTTGAGGACATTGAAAACTCAAATATATAAGTATATAATCAAATGAAGAACATGAGTTTCATAGTTTGAAGAATTTGAAAAGTTGACGAATTTGAAAAGTTGAGGAATTTGCAAACTTTAGGAATTTGAAAATTTGAAGAATTTGCAGAATGACAAAAAACTCAACTTTGAAGAATTTCAACTTTGGTTGGTGGCGTGAGCCACCGTATAAGAATGATGATTTCAGACACCGCGTACAATTGTCGTAGGGTTCTGAGAATCAAATTCTTCATTAATTTCTTCACACTCAGAGAGTTATTCCTCATTGATTGAAGAAAAACATTACTTCGTGTGTTGCACATCTAAGTCATCAATTTTGCATAAGTGTTAGGATGTGTGTCCTTTTTCTAAGAACATTCGAAAATTCTAAGATATTTAGCTCACACCGCAACTTGCAAAATCTCTTTTCATCCAAGGGCTTTGTGAAGATATCGGCCAGTTGTTCTTCAGTGGGAATGTGGTTGATGGAGATGTCGCCCTTGAGTACATGATCTCGGAGAAAGTGATGACGAATCTGGATGTGCTTGGTCGTGGAATGCTGAACTGGGTTGTATGCAATCTTGATGGCACTCTCTTTGTTGCAGTAGAGAGGAACATTCTTCAACTTGATGCTGTAGTCCTTGGGGGTTTGCTTCATCCATAGTAGCTGAGCACAACATGAACTAGCAGCAATGTACTCAGCTTTTGCAGTAGATAGTGAAACGCAGTTCTACTTCTTCGAGGACCAACAGACTAAGGATCGTGTGAGGAAATGACATGTGCCTGAGGTTGACTTGCGATCCACACGATCTCCAGCATAGTCAGCATTAGAGTATCCAATGAGGTGAAGATTTGATCCCTTGGGATACCATAATCCAAACATTGGTGTGTGAGCTAAGAAGAATATGTTTCACAGCCTTATGGTGGGATTCCTTCAGTGTTGCTTGCAATCGGGCACACATGCAAACACTCAACATAATATCAGGCCTACATGCAGATAGATACAATAATGAGCCAATCATGGAGCAATATACCTTCTGATCGAAATCTTTACCATTTTCATCAGTGCAGAGGTGGCCTTCTGAAGGCATTGGAGTTTTGACGCCTTTGCAATCTTGCATGTCGAATTTACTCCGAACATCCTTGAGGTATTTCTCTTGTGAGATGAAGATGCCGTTGTCTTGCTAAAGAATTTGAAGACCTAAGAAGAATTTCAACTCTCCCATCATAGACATTTGATATTCTTCACTCATCATATAGGAAAATTCATCACTGTAACGTTTGTCAGTACAGCTATCGTCTACATATATTTGGCATATGAAAAGTTAATTGTCATAGGATTTTGTGAAAAGAGTTGGGTCGAGTGAACCGGGTTTGAAGCCTTTATTCATGAGGGATTCCTTCAGAGTATCTTACTACGCCCGAGGGGCCTACTTGAGGCCATAGAGGGCCTTGTTGAGTCAGAAGACTTTGTCAGGATGCTTAGGGTCTTCAAAACCTGGGGGTTGAGCAATATATAATTATTCCTCAAGCTTACCATTGAGGAATGAACTTTTCACATCCATTTGATATAAGATGATATGATGGTGGTTAGAATACGCAAGCAATATGCGAATAGATTCTAGTCTAGCAGCAGGTGCAAAAGTTTCATCAAAGTCAATTCCCTCAACCTGTGTGTAGCCTTGAGCTACAAGACATGCCTTATTCCTTAACACAAGGCCATTTTCATCTTGCTTGTTGCGGTAGATCCACTTGGTACCTATGATATTATTTTTGTGAGGATCTTGCCACTCGACAAGTTCCCACACATTGTTGAGCTTGAATTGATGCAATTCCTCTTGGATAGCTTGAATCCACTCAGGCTCCTTGAATGCTTCATCAACTTTGGTGGGCTCTATGATAGAGACAAACGCAAAGCGCCCACAAAAGTTAGTCAATTGTGAAGCTTTTGAGCGAGTGTGAGGACCTGGTGCATTGATGTCATCGATGATTTCGTCAAGCTGCACTTCATTTGCAACTCTTGGATGAGCAGGTTGCTGTGGCCGAGGATTTTCTTCAGCACCATTGTTCAGGTGTATCAACATGAATGTCTTCATTTGTTGGAATGACTTCGTCGGTGGGTATGACATCTTCAATAGCCTTCAGCTTAATGTATTCCCCAGGAGACTGTTCATCTAAGAGAAACGGCAGGTGCTCTCTTTGCGAGCCATCAGTTTCATCGCACCGCACATCTACAGTTTCGACAACCTTGTGGGGGTAGGTGTTGAAGACTCTATAGGTGTGCAAGTCCTTTCCGTAACCAAGCATAAAACCTTCATGTGCTTTTGGTGCAAATTTAGAACTGTGGTGACGATCTCTAATCCAGCATTTTGCATCGAAGACTTTGAGGCAACTCACATTGGGTTTGTTGCCAGTCATAAGTTCATACGAAGTCTTCTTGAAGAATTTTCGAAGATATACCCTGTTGATGATGTGGCATGCAGTATCAATTTCTTCAAGCCAGAAGCAACGAGGAGTCTTGTATTCATCAAGCGTCGTGCAAGACATCTCAACAAGAGTCCTATTCTTGTGCTCCATGATGCCGTTCTGCTGAGTAGTATAAAGGGCAGATAACTCATGAGTAATACCAAGTTCATCAAGATATTCATCAAGATTGGTGTTCTTGAACTCAGTCCCATTATCACTACTGATATGTTCGATCTTAACACCGAAGTTGGTGGAGGCCCTTGAAGCAAATCCTCTGAAAACATCATGCACTTCAGTCTTGTACAGAATAATATGCGCCCAAGTGTAACGAGAGTAATCATCAACAATGACAAAGACATACAAACTTGAAGAATTTCTTAGTGTGGAGTAATGAGTGGGGTGAAACAGATCCGTGTGAAGTAATTTAAAGGGTTGAGTCGTGGTCATGATTGTCTTCAAGGGATGCTTGGATCTGGTCATCTTCCCAGACTCACATGCACCACAGAGGTGGTCCTTGAGGAATTTGACACCTTCAATGCCAATGACGTGCTTTTTCTTCATGAGCGTGTGCAAGTTCCTCATACCAGCATATCCAAGTCATCGATGCCACAACCAGCCTTCTGAGGACTTTGCAAGTAGGCATGTGCCAGGCTGAGGACCTGTAGAGAAATCAACAATATACAAGTCTCCTCTCCTAAAGCCTTCGAAGACTTTGGAATTGTCAGATTCCATGATGACAACACAACGATATTTTCCAAATACGACAATCATATCAAGATCACAAAGCATTGAGACAGACATAAGGTTGAACCCCAGGGATTCGACAAGCATCACCTTATCCATGGTCCGGTCCTTGGAGATTGCAACTTTACCTAGACCCAATACCTTGCTTTTTTCCTTTGTCTGCATACGTGATGTGCTTCATATGAGATGGAGCAAGTGGCAAATTCATCAGTAGATTCTTGTCACTAGTCATGTGGTTAGTGCATCCACTATTGAGGACCCACTCAGTATCTTTTGGAGGTTCATCCTGTAGATGAATTAGTACAACTTACAGACTCATATGCTTCAGAGTGAAGAATATGACATCAATTTCATTAGACAGAATTTCACCACACAAGATAGTAAGCAAGTAGTGTGAGGACGTGAGAGATGAAGAATTCATTTCTACAAGGTTAGCTTTCGTCCTTTCAAGCATTTCCTCAGGTCTCCAGCAAATTCATCAGATGTTCAATTTCATCTGGAGACTTGACTCTGGATAAGAAATTAGTTCAATTTCTTCACCACCCACATCTGAAGGGGTGGTAAAGAGTTCATCATTCTGCGAGCACCATATGCTAAGGGAGGCATTGAATCAAGTGCACTTCGTTTCACAGGGCGAGGGTTAGAGTACTCATATGAATAAGCAGAGAAATTCTTCGAGGACTTATGAACATAATGGTTTGAAGAATAATGCACATATTCATAACTCTTAGATTTTCCCTGCGAAACAGAGGCATTAGCACGAGAATGATATTTTTGACCATTTGAGGAATTTCGTCCAAGTGAAGACTCTGGTCCATACGAGGAATTTGATCTGTGGTTCCTGTTCTTCATAAGTGGTGTCGTGAGGCATTCACTTGAAGATTTTGTAGGTAGCTCTTGGGAACCCAGATTTTCATCATAGATAAACCGTTCCTGCAGTTAGTTCCAAAAAATCTAGCAAATACTTCACCTTTCATATTTTTGAAGAATTTGCAGTTGGAGTCAAGTGACTCATCAGAGGAATATGAAGTTTCACAAGTAAGGCCATATAAAGTGGATGGATCTACAAGAGGTCCTTTCGCAGCAACCCATGAGGTTTCGGGGTACTGCTCAGGTGTCCAGTAGGATCCATCAGCATTGAGTTTCCTCACAAAGGCAATACCCTCTTTCCTAGGGTTCCTATTCAGAATCTGCTTTTTGAGGACATTGCAAAGGGTTTGATGCCCTTTGAGACTTTTGTACATGCCCGTCACATACAATTCCTTCAACCCTACATTTTCGGGAGTGATACTTGTGGTATCCTCAGATGAGGAATTTGAGACCACTGGAATAGTTGAAGAATTTGCAGTAATAGAAGCATTTGAACATTCAGGTGAAGAATTAGCAGTTTCACGTTTGATGCATTTCAAACAAGGTGGAACAAATTCTTCTTGAGCGGGACTAATTTGTTGAGCCAGTAAGGAATCATTTTCTCTTTGGAGATCCTCATGTGACACCCTTGGTTTCTCAAGACCTTGCTTACTTTGAAGACATTCATAAGAGAGATTCTCATGATCGGCTAAGAGGTCATTATGATGACTCTAAAGGTTATCATACTTTGTCTAAACACTTTTGAGATCGTCAGAAAGAGTTTGAGTCCTATCCACTTCATCGTTCAACAGATCATCGCTTTTTTCTAGCATTTTCTGAAGCTTTTCAAGTGCATTTTGTTGCTTAGTGGCAAGTTTAACAAGTTTAGCACAACTAGGTTTCACATATTCATCAGATTCACCTTCACTTGATTCAGAAGAGGAATGATGTTTGTGTACCGTTGAGCCTTTTGCCATGAAGCAATAGGTGGGAGCGTAATCATCATTGCTGATGTCAGAATCATTGGAGTAGTCATATTGTTCATCGCTGAAGATGGAATTGCCGACGAAAGCAGTAGAGAGAGCAAGGCTAGCGTCTCTAGATACAGATTCCACCTCAGATTCTTCCTCTTCTTTATATTCTTCAGATTCTTCTTCGGAATTCATTTCCTTGCCAATGAATGCCCGAGCCTTTCTAGAACCATTCTTCTTGTGATTTGAGGCCTTTGAAGATGAGGACTTTGAAGATTTCTTCTTTTTCTTCGAGTCATCAAAACTATCATCCTTTTATTTCTTCTTCTTCTTTGAGTCTTTTTCCCACAGAGGACAGTCAGAGATAAAGTGACCAGGCTTCTTGCAACGATGACATGTTCTTTTCTTGTAGTCTTCTGAGGAATATGATTTCCTAGACCACTTTTTGAAGACTTTCCAAATCGACCTCTCCTTGAGAACTTCTGGAATTTCCTCACGAGCATTGCTAGCTCCCAACTTAGTTCTTCAGGATCACCAAGGCTGTTGTCATAATCTTCTTCTTTAGATGAGGAAATTTCTTTTGCCTTCAGATCACGAGATCTTCCATAGCTTGGCCCGTAGAGGTCTCTCTTCTCAGCTTGTTGGAATTCATGAGTATTGAGTCTCTCAAGAATATCAGGAGGAGTATTGAATGAGGAGTCAAGAGATCTTAGCAGTTTCTTCACCACTTCATGGTCAGTGATATCTGTGGCACCTAGTGCTTGCAGCTCATTGGAGATATCAGTAAGACGATCAAAAGTTTGCGGATCATTTTCATTGTCAAGTCTCTTGAAGCGTCTGAAGTTCCGAAGGACATCAACACGAGAGTCACATTGAGTGGAAACACCTTCGTTGACTTTGGATAGCCTATCCCAGATAAGCTTAGCAGTTTCCAATGCACTCACTCTGCCATACTGACCTTTTCTTAGATGGCCACAGATGTTATTCTTTGCTTGAGAATCGAGTTGCTTGAATCTCTTCGTATCAGTAGTAGTAACAGTCGGAGAAAGGCGGGGAACACCATTTTCCACAATGTACCAGAGATCGTTTTCAATTGCCTCAAGATGCATGCGCATCTTCTTCTTCCAATAGGGGTAGTCTGTCCCATCAAAGGTAGGACATCTTGCAGAAACCTTGATCATACCTGCAGTCGACATAACTAGAACTCCAGGTGGTTAAACCAAAATCACACAGAACAAGGGAGTACCTCGCCATTATACCAATTGAAAGTGCGTTATATCGACTAGAGGGCGGGGTGAATAGGTGATTTTTACAAATTCATCACTGGAGGAATTTCATCTTTGTGGAATTTGAAATGTGATGAATAACTAGCAGCGGAATAAGTGCTCCAGTGCATGAGGAACATAGTAACAACATAGTCATAATGATCAAATGAAACATGCACAAATAGTAAGTAGCGTGACACAGGATAAGCAGTGATGAACAAGTTAACTTGAAGAATTTGAGGTGAGGAAATTGTGGAATTCTTTAGTCAAATTCTTCAAACAGTAACAATCAATTTCGTCATAAATTTTATGAGGAATAGAGGGGTTGAGTAAATAGAACTAGGTAGCTCGATGAAGACAATGGTTTGATGACCCAGTTCCAACTACTGTGACAGTCGTACGTCTGGTTTCGAGCGGCCTGGTATTTAAACCAGAGGACACAAAGTCCTTACCATATTCTCCTTGAGCTAAGGTCACATAGTCCTCGCCCAACACTCGTGGTAAGTCCTCAAGGTAGACTCCCAAAACCCTCACAAACTAGTCACCCGGGGATCCACAATTTACTGCTGGATGCAGTAGACCAAGGTCACTTCGTGATCCCCAATTGACTACAGGATGCACTAGAACATAACGCCTAACCATCTGGAGGATGCACAATCCTCAAAGGTAACAAGCATTGGTTCCACACAAGAATTTCTTCAGTGATGCTCAGTCACTTTGGGTTTGGTGGTTTGGTTGTGGGTTTTTCCTCACTGATGATTTTCTCTCAATGTCCTCGGAGGATGGGTTGCTCTCAAATGACAAGCGTCAGTTCTCTCTCAGAGCAGCCAACCAACTAGTGGTTGTGGGGGGTGGCTATTTATAGCCAGGGTGCAACCTGACATGATAAGACATAAATGCCCCCAATGATATGACCATTATGTGGATGTTATGATTGGGGACAGCTAGCGCTAAGCACAACAATGGTCAAAATTTAGAACTATGAAAGTCTTTAGGCTTATCATGTTCCTCACTTATAGGCAATTCGCACTGGCGAAATCCTAACTCCTCCGTCAGATCAATTTCGTCAGAGACTAGAAGAACTTCGTCTCTGTCATTGAAGAACTTGACTGGACCATAAGAGATTTCCAAAGGCTTCACTCGAAGGATTGTATAGTTTGAGGATTTTGGAGTTGAGCATCAGTTGGAAATTTTCCTTAGTATTACCTCGGCCCCCTTTAACAGTACGGTGTTTCCTATGACTCAAAGAAAGGAAACCAAACTACGAAAACAGAAGTCTTCACGCTTCATAGTCCTTGTTCATATCTTCAAGGTCACACCTACTTCTTCATCTTCAAAGTCTTCAGGGAATACCGAAGTCTTTAGCAAAGTCTTCACAAAGTCTTTACCAAAGTCTTTTGTGGAAGACATACATTTTTAGGGGTCGGTATCTTCGAATACATCAAACTCCTCATCGACTTATAGAGCCTATGTACACTCACAAACACATTAGTACCTTAACCTATAAGTCTTCAATACACCAAAATCACTAAGGGGCACTAGATGCACTAACAAAAACTAAGGCTGCAGAGAAAAAGGCACTGAAGTGAAAAGAATCAACTTCAGATTCGTCAGAAGTGAAGAAATTGAAGACAATGCCAAGTTCTTCAACTGAACTGTTCGATGCAACTCCTACCAGCTTCGTGCCAGCGTATGAACTAGTACCATTTGGTGTTGACAATGTCATCCCAAATGATGATCAAGAAGACAAGGACCAGTCTCTTGCTACCTCAGACCAGATTGATGAAGAAAGTGAAGTAGAAGCAAATGCTTCAACTCCACTCGTATCATCGCCCCAGCCTCAGTTGACTGCTGAAGAGGCCGACGTTGACGAAATGGAAGAGGAGGTTGACATTGGAAACACAACACCTCTAATAAATGATGAATATTGGGAAGATGAACACCCAAATTCGCCAATGACCACTCGTCTGTCACAAATTCCTCAGTCTCCAGCCCAGACTGAAGAAATTCAAACAGGATCTGATGACTTGGCTACAACTGTCACTAAAGATATTCCAACTGCACCAGCTGAGGAAATTGTTGCTCCAACTGCCACTGAGGAACCTGCAGTGCAAATTCCTCACTCTGAAGAAGTTCCACCAATGCCTATGTAAATTGTGGGCTGCTTCAAACCAAATCTTCAGCCGAAGCCTAGGATGCCATTCAAAGGCTCAAAGCGCCCCAAATTCATCAAGACCAATTTCTTCAATGATCACATTTTCTTCACTGGACCGAATGCGTATGACTCTGCAAGAGCCAGTCACACCATATTTTGGGGAACCATGCAGATGAACTACTATGCATATGTGCTGTTTGACAAGAAGAAAGTCTTCGAGCATCATCAAATTCCTCATGCGGGTATGGAAACTATCCCATTCTTCACACCGGTGCTCGCAGTTCTTCATGATGCAGGAATTCTTCCGTTCTGTGTGGATATCTATGATTGGAATGAAGAGCTGATTCTTCAATTTTAGGCCACCTTGCACATCATAGGTGATGCTTCTGACATCAACTCATGGGTCTTGGACTAGATGACTGAATTTACTCACTAAACTGCACCTACATCAGAATTGCTTCGATCAGTCCCAGTTTCAATTCCTTCAGAAGGAGCACGATGCTTATTTGATGAACCTGCTCTGCCCAATCACCTGATGCATGTGCCGATTAAGCCTCTGGCTCCTGGAAAACCTCAAAGGACTACCTTCCTTGTGAAGGATTTGCTCTATGTGCCCAAGACAGTCTATCACATTCTTACCAATACCCTCAGTCCTCGGAAGGGCCACATGCTATTCAACATTATTCATGGGATTCCCATCAACTACCATGATTTCTTCACGAGGACTTTGGCCAATGCAGCATCAGCCCCATTTGAATTGAAGCCTTATGCTCCCTATATATCATGAAATTCATCAGATCAAGGTCTTCAAATCCCTTGAAGGCTGACTTTCAGAATCACTTCGACTGTCTACCTCCTATTTAATTCCTCAAGCACACAATTCCTTCGGTTGAAGGAAAAGGCAAAGATGTCATTGATGAAGGTACTCGTTCAATGGATGGCCAGTTTCACAAAGCTGCATCTTATTCCACCAATGATGACACTGCTACCCATGACTCTACTACAAAAGCCTCAGTGGAAAAGCCTCAAGAGTCGGCTCCTCGTGTGATGATTGATCGTGAGCTTCTCATTAGTCTTGATCAGAAAGTTGATCGCAACCACAAATGGTCCAAACAACAGTTTGGTTCACTTCTTCGAGACATGAATATCACACACAACACTGTGAGGAAGAACCAATACTACCTTCATGAAGTCTTCAACCACACTTGGGGCATTCTGTCTCATCTCAAGACTCCTGAAGAATTGAAGGAGATGAACCTTGAGCAGAACCTTGACTGGGCTCATCCTCCAGAGAAGAAATTCAAGAAAGTTCAAGTTCCTCAGCTGGTTACAAGCTCATATTCTTCATCACGCGAGACGGATGAAGATGCGGACATTGAGGACACTACGGTGAGCCCTGCATCGACAAACGACCCTAACAACGCTGGTGCTCCTTCATCACCCTCAAGATGAAATTCATCAACGGGCGTTAGTCCTTAGTTTTCGTCCCTTTCAGTCTTTGATGACAAAGGGGGAGAAAATTTGAGTTAGTCTTCAAGCGGGTCTCTATATATGGGCTATTTTTTTTAATTTACAACTCTCGCTCTTGTGAAGCATTTGTTGGTTGAGTTGTAAACTTAAGTCCGATGGTGGTCTAACTCATTTGAACTACTGTCCCACATACTATTTTCTCAAGTTACCTTAATGCATGCATGCTGAATTTCGCCAGACACCATTTTGATCATGCATTTCAAATTCCTCATATGATATGTTAAATGCGTGTATGAATTAGAAGATATAGGGGGAGTTCTCCAAGTTTTCAACATGCCTTGTGCATTTGCAGTCCAAAGCAAATTCCTCAAATATGCACATCTTCACGGGGAGTTCTTCTATATCTTGATCAAATTCCTCAAAATCAGTACTTACATTCCTTATTTTTATCACCGTTGAAAACTTAACCTATTTGTCATTAGTCACTAAAAAGGGGGAGATTGTAAGTGCATCTAGTGCCCCTTAGTGACTTTGGTGTATTGAAGAGTTATAG
This sequence comes from Hordeum marinum, assembly GCA_022496015.1. NCBI lineage: Eukaryota > Viridiplantae > Streptophyta > Magnoliopsida > Poales > Poaceae > Hordeum > Hordeum marinum. The sequence goes on along the minus strand of CM039675.1, from coordinate 195,418,543 downwards.
GTTAGGAAACTAATGTGTTTGTGAGTGTACACGGGCTCTATAAGTCGGTGAGGAGTTTGATATATTCGGACATTACCGACCCCTAAAAATATATGTCTTCAACTGAAGACTTTGGTGAAGACTTTGCTGAACACTTTGGTATTCCCTGAAGACTATGTAAATGAAGAAGTTGGTGTGACCTTGAAGACATGAACGAGGACTATGAAGCATTAAGACTTTTCTTTTCATTGTTTCATTTCCTTTCTTTGAGTCATAGGAAACATCGTACTGTTAAAGGGGGCCGAAGTAATACTAAGGTAAATTTCCAACTGATGATCAACTCAAAAGCCTCAACCTATCCAATCCTTCGAGTGAATCCTTTTTGAAATCTCTTGCAGTTCAGGCAAGTTCTTCAGTGACAGAGACAAAGTTCTTCTGGTCTCTGAGGAAATTGGTGTGACTAAGGAGTTAGGATTTCACCAGTGTGAAGTGCCTACAAGTGAGCAACATGATAAGACTCAGGACTGACACTTGTCATTTGAGAGAAACCCATCCTCCGAGAACTTTTGAGAGAAGATCATCAGTGAGGAAAAACTCAAATCCAAACCACCAAACACAAAGTAATTGAGCATCACTGAAGAGATTGTTCCTTTGTGGAACCGACGCTTGTTACCTTTGAAGGCTGTGTATCTTCCACACAGTTAGGAATCATGGTCTAGTGCATCATGTAGTCAATTGGGGATCACAGAGTGACCTTGGTCTAGAGCATCCAGCAGTCAATTGTGGAATGCCGAGTGACTAGTTTGTGAGGTTTTTTGAAGTCTATGATGAAGACTTAAAATGAGTGTTGGGCGAGGACTTTGTGACCTTATCTCAAGGAGAATATGGCAAGGACTGTGTGTCCTGGGACTATGCGTCCTCTGGTTTAAATACCAGGCCGCTCCAAACCAGACGTACGACTGTCACATCAGCTGGAACTGGGTCATCAAACCATTGTCTTCATCGAGCTACCTGGTTCTATTTCCTCCACCCTTTCATTTCCTCATATACCTGTTGATGAAATTGATCTTTACTGTTTGAATAATTTGACTAAAGACTTTCATAATTTCCTCACCTCAAATTCTCCAAGTTACCTTGTTCCTCACCTGCTTATCCTGTATCATGCTACATGTAATCTGTGCATGTTTTATTTCATCATGATGACTATGCTATTTCTATGTTTCTCATGCACTCGAGTACTAACTTTGTTAATAGTTATTCATCACATTTCAAATTCCTCAAGTGATGAATTTGTAAAAATTGCCTATTCACCCCCCTCTAGTCAATACAACGCACTTTAACTCGGCCACGAATCCCGTGATTTCCAAGGCAATTCCATTGGAAAGCCTCAACCTCGAGGTAGCCCGAAGTATTTTCAGAATTCCTCACGCAAGACGTTTGACAAATGTAAAGCAAATCCAACAAGTCTGCCCGGCGTGTCGACGAACCCGATAGGAGCTGCATATCTCATTCTTAGGACACAACATATAAGCAAAGCATACGGTGGTCTGATTGACATCACGCGATTTGCCCTGGGTTGGTGCCGCATAGGGCTCTTGTTTGGACCAACACTCTTGAGGAGCACTGGCCTAGGTTGTTGATTAAAGATCCTCGGGTTAATTGCTCCCTATGCAAGTTTATTAGTTATTAGGCAAATGTATTGCCAAAGTTGGGCCTTGCCAGACAAGTTTTATCCTAAAATGAAAATCAACGGGGTCCCCATAACAACCTCGAGCATGTTAGGAGCGGATAATATGGAAAATAACACTGGTACACAAGTAACTAGGGCGCCAAAAGTGGAACAAAACACTGAGCAAAAGGCCAAGCCTTCCACCTTTTACCAAGTATATATGTGCACTAATTTAAATAGTAATAATATTGTGATATAACAAAAATATCCATGTTGCCACATGGAAGCAATTGCACCTGCAGCCAGAAACGCTATAAGAAGGATTGAGCAAGTAGTAACATAGACAAACAATGGTTTTGCTGGGATGTGGAGAGATTAGATGCTTATCATGGAAATGTTGGGAGGCTGGACATACGAGTGGTAGGTAACGAGACATAACGATGGAAGCGAGACAAATAGCATGGTAGTGATAATAGTGGTAGATCCTGCTTGGAAGAATAACGAATCCTTGAAGAAGACGAGCCAACGTAGTCGAACGAATCCTCACACACCGAATGCTTTCGGAACTCTATCAAGAAGAAGCAATCCGGCACAAACAATTAACACATGATAAACACCACAACATGTGCATGACATGATGCAAAAATCAATATGATGCATGTCCATTTAATTATGCAAGGCATGGCAAAGCACAACAATCAACTCCTACACATTAAGTGAAGCTCCATATACAACGAGATGCATATTAATGAAACTCCATGTTTGAATTACTTAGTTCACTCCCGTTTAGGTACACATCAATGTTAAATGTGGTTAAACATGGCAAGAGGTGAAGCATAAGTAAACTATCTATCTAGGCATCTTAAATGAGGTCGGAAACAACTTATAGTATTTCCGAAATGAACCCATATGTTAATTTCGAAATTGGTCCAGATCTGAACTAACCATATTTTATGTTTTTTAAACAACAGAATAAAGTGTACAATGCAATTTTACACATCATTCTAGTCGATTTACATATATGGAACATCTCAAACGGAGCTACGGTCTAAAAGTTATGACACACATAAGATGAACATGACATGAATGCAAAATGCATGAAAATGACAACCACAAGCACTTCAAAACATGGATAAAAATATGATAATATGATACTACATGAAATTCTACGAAAGCTTCATGTATGGCATGTCCAAAACGGAGCTACGGATCAACCTGAAACACCCATACAAGTTATAGGTATAATCTGCCCAAAAACACCAACATGGCATATTGCAACCCACAAATCAACAAGCTACAGCCACCTAAAATACATAACAAGGACATTGTGGTGATTCCTACATGATGCTTAATAATTCATCTATTAACAACAAGTTGATTATAAGAATGGATCAATAGGAAATGAGCTCACAAGAAGACATATTGAACTAAGCAGTTTTCAGACTTAGTGGAAATCCCCGTTTTTAAGCAGAGCGGTTTTTATCATGAAGGCATATTTACAGCATTAAAACTATATGCTATAGGGCATATATTGGCATGAAACTTAACAGCATGCTAGAGGATATTATGAACTACAAATAACTCCATTGCACCAACCCCAAACGGGCTGTAGAACACTAGCAAAACACATGGAATGACAACAACAAAATATAGCAGATTCCTCAAAACAGCACATTTTTATGGCATGTTGGCAACAAGCAAATATCACACCTAAACATGCATTTCTAAATAAACCAAAAATACCAGGGCCTAACACACATGTCCAAGGGCATATCTCATGTTCAAAATTACTTTGTATCATGCATGGATTTAATCACACGAAAATAACAAAAGGGCATCATAGGAAAATGACATGCACACGATATTGCTCAAATGACAAAACTAATGGCACATGTAATTCTATGGATTTTTCTATCCCAAAACCATATATAATATGTGGGTATTTACTATAAAACAAATGACACCACATATATGCGCGATTAGGACATAAACCGTTTTAGAAAGCCATGTATGCAAAATTAATGCAACCAAACATATTAAATATTTTTGGCACGCATGAAAAAGGCATACAATAATGCTACACATTTTACATATTTGGTTCGCTTAATTTGGACGTACGCTTAAATATTTATGCGCAATGCAATTCATGATATTTATCCAAAATACAAGAAAACAGCATGTCAAGCATTTTAAACATGGATGAAAGTGGGATATTGTGAATCTAAACGAAATTCTAATCATTTTTCATATATGAAATTATTACATGTGATGCACAATTATTTACTTATTGGCATTTAAAAACATGCATTTTTCTACAATTAAAAAAAAGTCAATGGGCCAAATCTAGCACAGGGCCGAAACAGACAATGGACACAGGTCAGCTATACAATGCTCGGGCGAGGTTTAGCGGGCGTCTCACCTCGGGCCAACTGGGCAACTGGACTGAGGGTGAGCTAGGCCTTGGGATGCGGCTGGGCAATGGGTGAGGCTGGCCCCCGTGCATGCACATCGGTCAACGCGAGTGGCGTCGTGCTCCTCCCGAGTCGGTCAAGGGAGGCCAGCAAATGGGTGGAGTGGGCGGATCCGGAGGGGATCCATCTATTTCCAGCGTCGTGGTCGACAGCGACACGCGAGGGACGAGATCCACCGAGGCTGTTCGGGGAGGCGGCCACGGATCCGATGGTGGGGTCCTGCGAGCAAAGGGAGGCCGCGGGAAGGCGGATCGACGGTGGGCGACAAGGCATTTTCGACAAGGCGAGGCACCGGCGGCGAGGCGGGGGTGGCGACGGCTTGTGGGATCGGACGAGCTACGGCTAGAGCGGCAGATGGGTCAACGCGGAGGTGCGGGAGCTAAGCAGGAGGAGCTGCGGTTTGCGGGTGGCTGTAGACTCGCCATGGCCCGGTTTGGCTCTAGGTGGGCCCGATCTGGGTTGTGGCAGGTCGCGGTGGTGGGAGGCGCTGGAGGGCAACGTGGCATGAGGGGAATGGCCGGGAGGGCGGTTGGCAGCGACACGGTGAGTGGGGTAGCGACAACTAGCAACAGGGTGGTTGGCTGGTGCGGAATGCGAGGAGGAGGAAGGTGGAGGCTAGGGAGGCCATTATTGTCATGGGGCGCTCCTTTTATAGGCAAGGATTAGGTTAGGGGGGTTCAGGGCATTTTCGTCTGCGCGATCGCGATCAGACGGCTCCGACACGAAGCGGTGGTTAGGGTTGGCTTAGGTGGGTTGTGCTAGAGGGGTTGTGGGATGAGGAGAGAGGGAGATGGCATCCTATGACAAGATTTTAAACCCCCAAACATTTGCTAAATAACCGACGACGATGCCGCTATGGTCGACCGTTCGGGTACCAAACAAACTCTGATTGCGACAAAATTTGGCAAGCGGTGTACCTACAATATAACAAGACCGCATGCCAATTTTTGAACCAATTCTAGCATGTTTTAAACGCACTTTTAAAATCAATATTTTACTGACACCGCGGGCTTGTGCGTGTGTGGATGGTCTCGAAATGGTCAATGGCAAGACAAAAAACACCGACAACTACGAACAGATGCAAGTTTTCAAAAAAGAGTTATGATGCTATGCAGATGATGCGAATGATGAATGCGACAACCGAACGAATTACGGGACGAGACAAGAATAAAAGGGGAATCTTCTGGAGCATTGGTCTCGGGCTGTTACAACGTCGAAACAACATCTATCGGAGGGGAACTAACACCGGCAAGCAAGAAGGAAGAACATTCATTTCATGCAATGCACAATCATGATGTATGATATGACAAATTAAGGTACTCAATTGACACATAGGAATAATTAACCAAGTTAATTGAAGTTGAATTCAAACAAGTTTGAATTCCAACTTATATGATATTTCATACATTGTCCTAATCATGAAATGTCCTATTAGGTGATGTTAACTTGCTCAAACATGCATGATCATGGCATAAAAATATTCATTGGATTTTCCTAATCAATTTTCATAAATTATTTTCATCTCCCTTACATATTATTTTCTATGATTTTTAGAAGTTTAAAAGATTTGCCAAAATAAATATATCATTTATGCTTTATTTTAGTTCCAGACATTATATATTGCGACACTATTACCTAAGGGTGACGTCATCAGGTCAACAGGGTTGATGAGGGTCAAACCTAACTAATATAGATTAATTAACTTAATTAGGCGCTTATCATAATTAAGCCAGGGGATGGACCCACCTGTCATGGACTCTTAGGGCGTCAAATCATGGTCGACCCAGGTCAAACCCACCGGAGTTAACCCGACAGCATAGCCAGAGACGACGGAGGTCGTTGGAATTCCTCTGACGACGATCATTCAGGCACTGGAGTAGCTCTAGAGAATGCAGACGCTCGCGAGCATCCAAGGCAGGAAGCGACAACAACTGGGGTGCACTGCACTGACGATGTTGATGGTGGCCATGGCGGCCGGCGCATGGGGTCAACGGAGCCGAGGCGCAGGAGCACTTTGAGAGCAGCTGAAGCTACCCCACGAACTCTTGACACGCTCCTGAGCACACCGGCGTGCTTAGAGATGTGTCCCACCCACCGAAGCAATGGCTAGCTCGAGGACCGACAATGGAAGCTTTTGGCCTCGGCGGGGATGGGGGCTAGGGGACGAGCGTCAGCATCGGGGATGAGGAGTTAGCAGGAGGGGCTCAGAGCGATTCTCGTTGAGAAGACGGCTGGACCGGGGGTGGTCAGATGGCGGCGAATCATCGGGGATGTTTCAGCGGTCGGGCTCGGGGACGACGGGGTGGTGGCGACCTTGTAGGCCTCCCACAGATGCTTGCGTTGGCGTGAAGATAATTCACAAGACGGAGTGGCTTCCGTACACGCTCTCTGGGTGGAACGACGACAGTGGACACGAGAACGGTGGTGGCACGCTTGTTGCCGGCACGGCCTTGGCAGGCAAAGGGTGAGCAAGGCGAGTAGGAGAGCCATAGAGGGGGGAGAAGAAAGGGGGGCTTTGGGGCATCTCCAGGCTGGGAGATAGGCTTGGGGGGGCGAGGAAGTAGGCAGAGAGGAGCTGGCCTCCTCGGGTGCACGCGTGCGAGCATGCAACTACTCCTACTGGCAAAAGGTAGGAGAAGGCGCCTGATGGGCTGGGCCTACTCCCTCCTAGGCCAGGTTGGCTTTTTTCTTTTTATATATATGTATTTCTGTTCTACTTCTATTTAATATTATTGCGCTCTATATTATTCTAAAAGCAATACAAAAATAATTCTGAAAAACTTCAAACTTGTTCCTGTGGTTGAGTGGATTATTCCACACACAAAGAACATTTTGTTTTCTGTTTTGGACAAGTTTAGTTATTGAGAAGACAAAAGTAACTAAAATAATTCCAGAAATATTTTTCACTAGTGTCAAATATTTCTTTTGTAACCTATAATTTGCTAGTTTGGACCAGTTATTTGGTTTGGGGTAAATCCCATTTTCTAGGGTTTTATCAAGGTCAATTTGGGTTCATTGATTCAATTTTTTCTGAATTTGGTTTAATTCATTTATGGTTGGGTTAGGTCATACCCACTTCCAGTTTCATGAAATTGAACATGATACATGGATGTCCACTAATGCAAGTAATACAACTATTTGCAAACAATTTTTAGCGCTGTGACACCCTTGAATCCTCTCGAAAGTTCTATGGTTTTCCGTGTGTCTTTCTATCGCATTGACCCGCTATTTTCAGGACACACGAAGTAATAGAGATTGACCCGCTAGACCCCTCAGTTGACGTAGACATTGTTAGGCGGGACGTTTGGCCCGCCAGGGCATTAACAACGCTTTAGCGAGCTTCTTTCGGAACAGGGACAACACTCGAACTCCTTTGCCAACTCCTCTTGTAGCTACCATTTTTTTGCTACACTACGTCTCGGAGGAGCAGGTGGGTGTGAGCAAGGAACCACTTTTCTAGCTGAAGCTGATGAAAGACACGCTGAAGGAGGCCTATGAAGCTAGTGGGACACTAGAGGAACATCCAAGTAAGTACTCATGTAAGTAGCATATTCAATCGGAATGTTTTGTCTTGTATGCAGTTCCTTTGGGTCCCGAGTGGGTTTGCGTCGGAGGCACACCCACTGGGTGTTCTTTGATTCTAGTGGGGGCATGGTGAGGGCACCCACTAGTTGTAGTCCCTTAGACAATAGTCGACTGAAGTAGTCGGTGGGAGTCTTAGAGTCCGAATGTCCTATAGAAATACTTCGTCCTTAACATAGTTGGAGAAACGGAGGCAGGCATCAACCAAGATAATCAAGTTGGAGAAGTTAATCTAAGACCGGGGCAACAAAATGAACGAGAACCTTAAAGGTACATCAATGTTCCGAATGAGTTCCGAGTTATGATAGTCTTTCACTCGCCTTTCAAGAGCTCCTTTCTCCCTTTATTTCAACGGGGTTCTACGTGGACTTTGAAGAGGAGACCTTCAAAATCGAAAAGGAATTGGATCCAGTTGTCGGCCTTCTCTACGATAGTTTGGCCCTTACTCTTCTCCTCTTGGAGGAACGCATCGGGGAAGTGACCGTCATTTTTCGATAGATTGCACAAGGATGTCAAGGGCATCGATCAGGATCTCGGCCCTGGAGAGGAAGTCTTGAGTGACCTGGATGCCCTCATGAACCTTCTGCTAGATGACCCTCGCCAAGTGAAAACCTGGAAGAAATCCGTGGCCCGTGCTGGAGTTGACATCGTTCTCTCGCTCATCCAGGTCCATTGCAAGGGTGTAGACGAGGAGAAATTGAAGTTGCTCAATGTTGTCAATCGAAAGAGTGTGAAGATCGAACACTTCATGAAGATGTTCCTCGAAGTATCCACTCGGATCCTAGACATCATTAACCTCGACATCTTCACCGATGCAGCAGCCATGTCTCCCACCGAATGACACTCGGGAAAAAACTTGAATGACTTTTGCCTCGGAATGCCGAGTGGTTTATATAATTGTAAATTTGATATGACCTGATGTTCATAGTGATTTGTCCTTCTGTTTTGAAAATCATGTTCTTTGTTTTCTTCTACTTGACTTTGAGGTTTTATTCCAGTCCAGAAAGTGTAACAGCCCGAGACGGAAGCTCCAGAAGACTCCCCTCTTATTCCGTTGTCATCGTGTGATTCGTTTGGTTGTTGCACTCATCATCGCATCATTCACATCATCTTCATAGCATCGACACTTCATTGCCGTCATTTTTTGAAACTTGCATCCGTTCGTAGTTGCCAGATCTCTCCATCCTCGTCGTTGACCATTTTAAGACCAACGACATACGCACGCGTCCATGACACTATTGAAATATTATTCTTAAAATGCATGAAAAATATTCTCCGAGTGGGTCGAAAGTACTCGTGCGTTCTTAGTATAGTGTAGGTAGACCGCCTATCAATTTTCATCAGAATCAGAGTCCGTTTGATACCCGAAGGGCCGACCGTAGAGGCACGATCATCGGTTTATTCGTCGGACATTCTTTGTTTATAAAACTGTTTGCCGGGACGCAAAGTTCCCTCACATCTCATCCCACGACCACTCTACACAGCCCAAAGCCCACCAAACCTATGTTCATGACAAGAGCCATCCGATCCCGATCGGAGGGCTTGAAAATGCCCAAAAGGCCCTAACCCTAGACCCCTTACATATAAGTGGATGCCCTAACATGCTTGATTTGGAAAACCCTACCCATCTGCCTCATTTTCTGCACCCACCATCACTCCCAGCCGCCACCTGCCCGCACAACCCCTCCCACCTCACACCGGCCCTCTCAGCCCAGATCGGGGCCCGTGTGAGCCCATCTGGGCCCGGACGAGCCCGCCGCCACCCGCAGCCGCAATGGATATTGAGTTTCCTCCTCTCGTGCAATGGCGCCCGAGCTCCTTGCCCTGATCTGCTCCGCCAGCTACCGCCGGAGTGTTAGAAATATGCCCTAGAGGCAATAAATAAAGTGTTTATTATTATATTTCCTTGTTCATGATAATCGTTTGTTATCCGTGCTATAACTGTATTAATTGGAAACACATTACATGTGTGGGTAAATAGACAATACTTTGTCCCTAGTATGCCCCTAGTGAACTAGCTCGTTAGTCAAAGATGATCAAGGTTTCCTAGCCATTGACATGAGATGTCATTTGATAACGGGATCACATCATTAGGAGAATGATATGATGGACATGACCCGAACTACAAACGTAGCATTTGATCGTGTCAGTTTATTGCTACTGTTTTCTGCATGTCAAGTATATGTTCCTATGACCATGAGATCGTGCAACTCACGGATACCGGAGGAGTGCCTTGTGTGTATCAAACGTCGCAACGTAACTGGGTGACTATAAAGGTGCTCTACAGGTATCTCCGAGGGTGTCTATTGACTTGGGATGGATCAAGACTGGGATTTGTTACTCCGTGTGACGGAGAGGTATCTCAGGGCCCACTCGGTAATACAACATCACAATAAGCCTTGCAAGCAATGTGACTATGTGTTTGTTGCGGGATCTTGTATTACGGAACGAGTAAAGAGACTTGCCGATAATGAGGTTGAACTAGGTATGGAGATACCGACGATCGAATCTCGGGCAAGTAACATACCGAAGAACAAAGGGAACATAATTCGGGATTAACTGAATCCTTGACATAGAGGTTCGACCGATAAAGATCTTCATAGAATATGTAGGAACCAATATGGGCATCCAGGTCCCACTATTGGTTATTTACCGTAGAGGTGTCTCGGTCATGTCTACATAGTTCTCGAACCCGCAGGGTCTGCACACTTAAGGTTTGGTTATGTTTCGGTAGTACAGAGTTATGTATGGTGGTGACCGAAGGTTGTTCAGAGTCCCGGATGAGATCCTGGACGTCACGAGGAGCTCCGTAATGGTCCGGAGGTAAAGATTAATATATAGGAAGTCCTGTTTTGGTCGCCGGAAAAGTTTCGGGCTCATCGGTAGTGTACCGAGAGTGCCGGTAGTGTACCGGGAGACCATCGGGAGGGGTATTTCGACCCAAGAGGCTCCATGGGCTGTGGGAGAGTGTTTACCAGCCCTTAGTGGTCTGGTGGAAGTCCCACACAAGGCCCATGTGGTTTGGGAAAAAAGACCTAAAGAGAAAAAGTGGAAAAAGGCAAAAATAGGGTGAATCCTAGTCCTACTAGGATTGGAGGTGGAGTCCACCTCCTCCACTTGGTTCGGCTGACTCCTTGGAGGCTTGGGCCTTGTGCCAAGCCTCCTTCTCTCTTCCTCTTATATATACTAGAGATTTTAGTGTTTTTGCATAGAATTTTCAGCCACGTGATGCCCATTCCTCCAGTGCATAGTTTCTCCTCTAGATCGGTTTTCTGCAGTGCTTAGGCGGAGCTCTGCTGGAATAGCTCCACCACCATCGCCGGAGCGTCATCACACTGCCGGAGAACTCTTCCTCCTCTCCACTCCCTCTTGATGGATCAAGACGGTGGAGATGGTCATCAAGATGTACGTGTGCTGAACGCGGAGGTGCCGTCCGTTCAACGCTAGATTGGAAGGATCGTGATCAAGTTCGTGGGACGGATCGTGATTGGATTGCGGGACGCACATCGATTTGGGTCGCAAAGACGTTCGACTACACGAACCGCGTTTCTTAATGCTCCCCGCTTAGCGATCTACAAGGGTACGTAGATCCACTCTCCCTCTCGTAGATGCTCATCACCATGGATAGATCTGCATGTGCGTAGGATTTTTTTGTTTCCCATGCAACGTTCTCGAACACGGAGGACCGATGCCACGCCGAGCATCTTCCCCCTATCCCTTGCACTTTTCGATTGCCTCCTCCCTCCACTTGTCAAAGCCACTTCCTTGCGACCCGCCGACCACCGCTATCGCGACCTCCGTTGCTCTGCCATGCAGCCAGGCCTCCAACCATCACCGTTGATTATCAGGAATGGGTTCCCCAACACCGGATCTTGTAGGCCCCGGTCGCCCCGAGCCTCTCCGTCCCGCAAGCCGGAGCTCCAAGACTGTCGTCGCGCCCTGCCTTCCTTGTTCCGTTCGGATCGGGAGGAGCTACTACTCACACTCCCATTACCAGCACCTGCATGGGCCAGTCGACCTATGTCCCAGTAGCCAGCGCCAGCTGCAGCCCAGCCACCTTCATGCCAGAGTGGGCAAGCCTCGCCCAGGTGCTGGTCCAGCTCCGCCTCTTCCCAGGCATGTGCTCTGACATGGTCCAAAGCCCACTATGGTCAGCGTCGCCTCTCTATCCCTCTCCCTATGCACTTCATAGCTACCTCACGCTCGTCTCTGTTAGGCCCAGTAGGGTAGGATTTGGCCCGTGCGCTTTTTTTACTCAAGAAAAATTTAGCAATTATCTAGTGCATTGCAAAAATTTCAGAAAAAACGTCATTTTGCATTGATCATAATTAAATAACCGTGCATCATATGTAAAAACTATAGATATGTAAAATGTGTAGAATTTTGTGTAGATTAATTGGAAATAATAGAACTACATGCTACAAGGCATCATGGCATGAAAATTTACAGCATGGCTGAGGACAGGATGCGCTACATTTCATTCCATAGTGGCAAGATCTTATTATGCCCAGAAACATGGATATCATCAACACAACATGGAAATTTGAAATAATGAGATTCTCAGACTAAGTGAAAATTAGAGTAGACATGTGGAGCAACTTTTGACAAGTTGACATGTTTGACCACAACAATATCTATGACGCTGATCATATAAATGCAACCCAATGGCACAACATGACAAAGCATAACATGCTTACCAAAACATGCCATGGTGTCCAACTCAAAGGAGCCCTAGATCAATAGCTAATGACATGGCAACATGGGAACAAAATAAAACAGATTCCAAACTTAGAATCATATTGGGCATATAAAAAAAGCAACATTTTTATAGCATGTTGGCAACAAGAAAACAACACCTAAACATGGATTATCATGGCAAACAAAAGGACCAGCGGCAAGTGCACATGTTAAAGGGCATATCTCATGTCCAAAAATAATTCATATGATTCATGGATTTAATCACATGAAAGTAACAAAAGGGCATCACAGCAAAAATAACATTCACACAAACTTATACAAATGACAAAACTAATTGCATAGATGGATTCAATGGATTTTTCTACCCCAAAAACATAAATAATATGTGGGTGTTAACATCAAAAAAATGAGGCGACAATTTTGCATGATTATGACATAAACCGTTTTAGCAAGTTATCTATTCAAAATAAATGCAAACCGCTAGTTAAACATTTTTATCATGCATGAAAGTTGGATATAATTAATCTACACAAAATTCTACACATTTTGAACATATATAGTTTTTACATTCGATGCACAATTATTTAATTATGATCAATGCAAAATGATTGTTTTTTCTGAAATTTGCAGTGCACTAGATAATTGCTAAATTTGTCTTGAGTAAAAAACAGACGGGCCAAATCATTCCCTCCTGGGCCTAACAGACGCGAGTGCGAGGTAGCGACGATGATCGTAGGGCGAGGGATAGCAGGGCGACGCTCACCATTGCGGCCTTTATCCCATGTCAGAGCACTGGCCGGGGGAGTGGCGGAGCTGGGCCGTATCCTGGGCGAGACTGACCAATGCGGGCATGGAGGTGGCTGGGCCACAGCTGGCACTGACTGCTGGACCGTGGGGTGACTGTGCCATACATGCACTGGACAACAGGATCAGGAGCTCCTCCCGATCCGAACGAATAAAGGAAGGTAGGGCGAGGCGGCTGTCCTGGAGCTCCGGCAACAAGACGGTGAGGCTCGAGGCGACCGAGGACGGCCAAATCCGATGGTGGGGGTACCCATTCATGATGGAGAATGGAGGTGGTTGGATGCCCGACTCCATGGCACATCGGCGGAGCTTGCGACAGCGACGATCCACGGGTCACAGGGCGGCGGCTTCAACAAGCGGAGAGAGGGGGCGGTGCCCGGCGTGGTGTTAGACATCCGGCGGTGGCTGGTGGCACAGATCGGGGTGAGGAGCTCGGTGCCATGGCACGGGAGGAGGAAGCTCAAGCTCCCTTGCAGATGTGGGTTGCAGCAGGCTCATACGGGCCTAGATCGGCTTAGGCGGGCCCCGATCAGGGTCGGGATGGCCGGCGCGAGGTGGGAGGAGGGGTTGCATGGGCAGTTGGTAGCTGCGGTTGATGGTGGGCGTGGAAAACAAGGTGGCTGGGTAGGGTTTTCCAAATCAGGCAGGTTAGGGCGTCCATTTATAGGCAAGGGGTCTAGGGTTAGGGGTTTTGGGGCATTTTCGAGCCCTCCGATCGGTATCAGATGGCTCCGGTCGTGAGCTTAGGTTAGGTGGGCTTTTGGCTGTGTAGAGTGTCCATGGGATGAGATGGGAGGGAACTTTGCATCTTGGCATATAAACCGAGAACGTCCGACGAGTAAACCGATGATGGTGCCACTACGGTCGACCGTTCGGGTATCACACGAACTCCGATTGTGACAAAATTTGACAGGCGGTCTAGGTACACTATACTCAGACCACACGCTAACATCTGAGCCATCCCGACAATATTTCACGCATTTTTAAAAACAATACTTCAACAGTGCCACAGGCACGTGCGTGTGTGTTGGTCTCAAAATGGTCAACGACAAGAACGGAGAGAATCTGCAACTCCGAACGAATGCAAGTTTTGAAAAATGATGGCAACTAAGTGCCTATGCTATGCAGATGATGCGAATTATGCGATGATGAATGTGACAACCAAATGAATCACACGATGACAACAGAATAAGAGTGGAATCTTCTCGAGCTTCGGTCTTGGGCTGTTACAGAAAGGTTTAGCTTCTGCTCGTGGGACATGTATAGTAGTTCCTAGGAAAAATGATGGTCCTGTCCATCTTGATATCCGAGAGGAGGTTCTTCCTACACTCGGCATATCAACACTTAGGCAAGCACAGAACCGCTCCTACGCACCCGAGTGTAGACCGTGTCTTCACACAGAGTAGTTTGTACTTAGGCGAATGTGGTATTGCGTCTAAGTCCCCGAGTACGATTCTAGACAACACTTGGAACAGTTTTACACTTAGGCGAAATCAGGTTCGTAGCTAATGAGTCAAAATGGAGGTAGTTCTTGGGAACAATGATGGTCTTGTCCATCTTGATATCCGAGTGGAGCTTGTTCCCAGACTCGGCGTATCAATACTTAGGCGAGCACGGAGCCGTTGCTAAGCCCCCAAGTGTAGATCGTGTATTCACTTGGAATAGTTTGTACTTAGGCGAATGCGGGACCGCGTCTAAGTCCCAAGTGCGGTTTTGTCTAACACTCGGAACAGTTTTACACTTAGGCGAAAATAGGTACGCAGCTAATGAGTAACAATGGAGGTAGTTCCTAGGAACAATGATGGTCCTGTCCATCTTGATTTTTGAGTGGAGGTGGTTCCTGCACTCGGCGTATCAACACTTAGACAAGCACGGAGCCACTGCTAAGCCCCGAAGTGTAGATCATGTCTTCACTCGGAGTTGTTTGAACTTAGGCAAACGTAGGATTGCATTTAAGTCCCCGAGTGCGGTTCAGGCCGACACTCAAAACCATTTTACATTTAAATGAAAAAAGGATCGTAGCTAAGAAGTAAAAAATGGATGTAGTTCCTCGGAACAATAATGGTCCTATCCATCTTGATATCCAAGTGGAGGTTGTTCCTTCACTCGGAGTATCAACACTTAGGCGAGCACAAAGCTGCTGCTAAGCTCCCGAGTGTAGATCATGTGTTCACTCGGAGTAGTTTGTACTTACGGAAATGTAGGATCGTGTCTAAGTACCCGAGTGTGGTTCAGGTACACACTCGGAAATGTATTACACTTAGGCGAAAATAGGTTCATAGCGAATGAATAAAAATGGAGGTAGTTCTTGGGAACAATGATGGTCCTTACATCTTGATATCCGAGTGGAGGTCGTTCCTGCACTCGACGTGTCAACAGTTAGGTGATCATGGAGCCGCTGCTAAGCCCCCGAGTGTAGATCGTGTCATTAATCGGAGTAGTTTTTACTTAGCGGAATGCGGGATTGCGTCTAAGTCCCCGAGTGTGGTTCACGTACACACTTGGAAATTGTAATTACCACTGGGGTGAAAAGAGGGAAAGGTTTTGACAAACTTTTGAAAAATTAAATGCTTTTATTTAGCAAAACCACTCGGCAGCTCATCCGCATTCGACATACGAGGTTCCTCTACATCGTCGTTGATGTTATACAACCTATAAGCTCCGTTGTTCAGGACTTTGGAGATCATAAAAAGGCCTTGCCACGGAGGTGCTAATTTGTGTGGCTTTTGTTGATCCAGCCGGAGGACAAGGTCTCCTTCTTGGAAAGTTCGTCCTCTAACCTGCCTATCGTGATAGCGTCTTAGGTCTTGCTAATTTAGCACTGATCTGACTAGAGCTAGTTCTCTCTCCTCTTCCAAGAGGTCCAAGTTGTCTTGACGTTCCGCTTCTGCTTCTGCTTCATTATAAAGTTCCACTTGGGGAGCACTGTGATGGATGTCACTCGAAAATACAACTTCAGATCCATTTGCAATTAAGAATCGAGTGTGCTTGGTTGAGCAGTTCGGGGTCGTCTGAATGCCCCATAAGACAGATGGTGGATTTCCAACCCAGTCTCCCAAGGCGTACTCCAAATCCCTCATCCGTCTGGGCTTTAATCCTTGTAAAAACATTCTCTTTGCCCGCTCTGCTTGTCCATTCGAATGTGGGTGATCCTCTTAGCAAACTTGAGAATAACAATACTCACGAAATTCATCTGAATCAAAATGCTTCTTGTTGTCAATGATCATATCGTGTGGGATCCCAAATTTGAAGACAATCTGCCAAATAAAACTGATAGTAATCTTTGCATCCAAACTCTTGATGACCTTAGCTTTGACCCACTTGGTGAACTTATCCACTCCTACTAGCAGATGGGTAAACCCACTCGTCCCAGTCCGTAGAGGGGCGATCATATTGAGACCCCGCACAAAGAACGGCCAGGTGAGCGGGATGGTGTTTAGTGCTGATGCAGGCTTGTGTTTCTGAGTCTTGTAAAATTGACATCCAACATAGAGGTCGACCAAGTCTTTTTGTGCCTCATTGTCTTGGGGACAAGAAAAACCTACGTGGAATGCTTTCGCGAATAATGTTCAAGAGGAGGCATTGTAGCCACAGGTTCCCGAGTGGATCTCATGTAAGATTTGCATGATTGTTCTCCCATTACTTTGAAGGATTTGGATCTACAGAAAATCCATTGGGCTTCCTCCTCATCTTCAGGGAGTTTTTGACGGAGCAAGTATGCCAAGTATGGTTGGGTCCACTTGGGAGTGATTACCAACATCTCGTGGACAAGATCCACCATGGCTGGAACATCGACTTCAATCGGATTGGAAGGTCCGACTGCTTGTGGGGGCTCCTCATTAAAAGGATCATGTTTGACTGAGGGGGAGTGTAGATGCTCAAGGAAAATGCCTTTATCCACAACTCGCCTAGTGGAGCCGATCTTTGTAAGGTCATTTGCCGCCTGGTTCTTCTCTCGAGGTATGTGATGTAGCTCTAAACCCTCAAAGTTCTTCTCCAGTTTTCTGAGTGCATTACAGTAACAAAGCATGGAAGGACTCCAGATATCCCATTCTTTGATCACTAGAATAACAACAAGGTCTGAATCGCCGAATAACATCAAACATCGGATTCCGAGTGCTCCTGAAAAAATGAGCCACTTTCTAGACAATTTGGTAAATACCATAGACCATCTTCCGGTAGTGCAGATATCTTTGCTTGGAAGGGGTCAAGACTTTTGAGATGTAATAGACGGGTCTTTGCACTTTGAATTTGTTAGGTTATTGGTTTTGTGTATTTTGTGTATTGAAGACTTATAGGTTAAGGAACTAATGTGTTTGTGAGTATATACATGTTCTATAAGTCGATGAGGAGTTTGATATATTCGAAGAATATCGACTCCTAAAAATGAATGTCTTTAGCTGAACACTTTGGTGAAGACTTTGGTATTCACTGAAGACATTGAAGCTAAAGAATTCGGTGTGACCTTGAAGATATTAATAAGGACATGAAGCGTGATTACTGTTTTTTTCGTAGTTTTGCTTCCTTTCTTTGAGTCATAGGAATCACCAAACCGTTAAACGGGTCCGAGGTACTAAGGAAAAATTTCCATGTGATGCTCAACTCAAAAGCATCAACCTACCCAATCCTTCAAGTGCAACCTTTGGAAATATCTTGCGGTTCAGTCAAGTTTTTCAATGATAGAGACAATGTTATTCTGGTCTCTAAGGAAATGGGTCTGACTTGGGAGTTAGGATTTCGCCAGTGCGAATTGCCTACCGTGAGGCATATGATAGGACCTGAGGAATTTGACAGTTCAAATTCTGACCGTTGCTGTTCTAAGCTCCAGCTATCCCCAATCACCTTATCCACATAACAGTCATATCATTCGGGGCATGTATGTCTTATCATGTCATGTTGCACCATGGCTATAAATAGCCTCCCCCCACAATCACTAGTTGGTTAGCTGTTCTGAGAGAGAACTTGAAACTTGTCATTTCAGAGCATTCCATCCTCCGAGGAATTTGAGGGAAAAGCATCAGTGAGGAAAAACACCAAAACCAAACCACCAAACCCATAGTGATTGAGCATCACTGAAGAGATTGTTTTTGTGTGGAACCGATGCTTATTACCTTTGAAGACTATGTATCTTCCAGACGGTTAGGTGTCCTGGTATAGAGCATCCAACAGTCAATTGTGGATCTTCGGGTGACCAGTTTGTGAGCGTTTTGGAAGTCTACCCTGAAGTCTTGCCACGAGTATTGGGCGAGGACTATGTGACCTTAGCTCAAGGAGAACACGGTAAGGATTGTGTGTCCTGGGACTGTGTGTACTTTGGTATAAATACCAAGTTGCTCCAAACCAGAGGTACAACTGTCACATCAGTTGAAACTTGGTCACCAAACCATTGTCTTCACCGAGCTACTTGGTTCCATTTTCTCAACCCTTCTATTTACTCGAATACTTGTTGATGAAATGGGTCGTTACTGTTTGAAGCATTTAACTAAAGACTTTCACAATTTCGTCATCTCAAATTCTTTAGTCACCTTGTTCTTCACCTGCTTATCCTGTATCATGCTATCTATAATCTGTGCATGCTTTATTTCATCATGATGACTATGCTATTGCTAAGTTTCTCATGCGCTTGAGTACTTATTCCGCTGCTAGTAATTCATCACATTTCTAAATTTCTCAAGTTGAAATTCCTCAATGATGAATTTGTAAAAATCGCCAATTCAACCCCCTCTAGTCGATATTACACACTTTCAATTCGTATCAGAGCAAGGTACTCCCATGTTCTGTGTGATTTTGGTTTAACCACCTGGAGTTCTAGTTATGTCAACTGCAGGTATGATCAAGTTTTCTGTAGGTTGTCCTACCTTCGATGAGACGGACTACCCCTATTGGAAGAACAAGATGCACATGCATCTTTAGGAAATTGATAATGATCTCTGGTATGTTGTGGAAAAGGGTGTTCCCTCTGTTACTCCTAGGATCAATGCTACTGATGTGAAGAGATTCAAGTAACTCGATTCTCAAGCAAAGAATATCATCTGTGGCCATCTAAGCAAAGGTCGGTATGACAAAGTGAGTGCTTTGGAATCTGCTAAGCTTAGCTGGAATAGGTTGTCCAATGTCAATGAAGGTGTTTCAACTCAACATGACTCCTGGGTTGATTTTATTCTCAATCTCTTCAACCACTTCAAAACACTCGACAATGAGAATGTTCAGCAAACTTTTGATCATCTCACTGATATCTCCAATGAGCTTCAAGCACTTGGTGCTATTGACATCACCAACCACCAGGTGGTGAAGAAACTGCTGAGATCTCTTGATTCCTCATTCAATACACTTGCTTTGATGATTCAAGAGCATGAGAACTACAAGTCACTTGATCCTGCTCATGTACTTGAGAGACTCAATACTCATGAATTCCAACAAGCTGAGTAAAGGGACCTCTATGGGCCAAGCTATGTAAGATATCGTGCATTGAAGGATAAGCAAATTTCCTCATCCGAAGGCGAAGAATCTGACAGTGTACTTGATGATCCTGAAGAACTGAGTCAGGAGTTGGCAATGCTCGTGAGGAAATTCCAAAAGTTCTCAAGGAGGGTCGATTTGGATAGTCATCAAAAAGTGGCAAGAAGAAATCAGATTCTTCATCAAGCGACTACAAGAAGAGAACTTGTAAAAAATGCGGGAAATCTGGTCGCATAATCTCTGACTATCCTCTCTAGGTAAAAGAATCACAGAAGAAGAAATACGAGGATGACCGTTCTGATGACTCTCAGAAAAAGAAGAAATCTTCAAAGTTCTCATCTTCAAAGTCCTCATCGCACAAGAAGAATGGTTCCACAAAAGCTCGGGATTTCATTGGCAAGGAAATGGATTCTGAATAAGAATCTGTATAATATGAAGAAGCAGAAGAATCTGAAGTGGAGTCATAATCTGGTGTTGCTAGCCTTGCACTTGCTAGTGCTTTTTCGTTAGAAAGTCCATATTCAATGATGAAGAAAATGACTACTCCAACAACTTTGACGTGAGCAATGATGACTATGGTCCCACCTATTGCTACATGAAAAAAGGCATCAAGGCATCCATAGTGTGCTCCAACCTTGATGACACTGAATACCCTAGGTGGAAAGTCCTTATGAAGAAGCATCTCATGTCAAGGAACGGTGAGTTATGGACTGTTACAAAATTAGGACTAACTAATCTCTCCAAGATGGCAAATGCTGAGGACATTCGTAAGTACACTAAAATGCATGCTCGTGCGAGGAATATCATCTGCTCTAGCCTCTCAAGCATCATTTTCAATGACATCTATCCTCTCCAAAACACGAATCTTATCTGGGATAGGATCTTGGACATCAATGAAGGCTATCGTACTCTTCAGGACTCCATGTTCAACGAACACAAGAAATTTCTCAAAACCCAGGAAACGTATTTTGTTTCATCTTCTTCACCTATGTGCCTTATGGCAAAAGGCTCCAAGGTACTCACACATTATTCCTCCTCCAAATCTACTGAAGGTGAATCTGATGAAAAGGTGAAACCTAGCTATTCCAAACTTGCTAATGTTGCCACTAAGCAACAAAGTGCACTTGAATAGCTTCAGAAACTGCTAGACAAAAGCGATGATTTGTTGAATGAGGAAGTGGATCAGACTCATCTCTGACTGATGATCTAAAAAGTCTTCAATCAAAGTATGATAACCTTCAAAGTCATCATAATCCTCTCTTAGTCAATCATGAGAAGCTTTCTTATGAATTCTTCAAAGAAAGCAAGATATTGATAAACTAAGAGTGTCTCATGAGGATATTCAAAGGGAAAACAATTCCTTATTTGCTCAACATATCAGTACCGCTCAGGAAGATTTTGTTCCACCATGCTTGAAATAATCGAATGTGAAACTACTAATTCTTCACCTGAATGTTCAAATGCTTCTATTGCTGCAAATTATTCAACTATTTATGTGGTCAAAAATTCCTCATCCGAGGATACCACAAGTATTAGTGACGAAAATGCAGGGTTGAAGGAATTGTATGTGACAGCCATATACAAAAGTCTCAAAGGGCATCAAACCCTTTGAGATGTGCTCAAAAAGCAGATCCTGAACAGGAACTCTAGGAAAGAGGGTATTGCATTTGAGAGGAAACTCAATGCTGATGGATCTTACTGGATACCTGAGCAGTACCCCAAAACCTCATGGGTTGCTGTAAAAGGACCTCTTGTAGATCCATCCAATTTATCTGGCTTTACTTATGAAACTTCATATTCCTCTCATGAGTCATTTGACTCCAACTACAAAGTCTTCAAAAATCAGAATGGTGAAGTATTTGCTAGATTTTTTGGAACTAACTACAGGAACAGTTCTCCTATCAGGAAAATCTGGGTTCCCAAGAGCTGCTTGGAAAATCTTCAAGTGAATGTCCTCATGAAACCACCTATGAAGAAAAGGAACACCATATCAAATTCCTCATATGGACCAAAGTCTTCCCTTGGAAAAAATCCTCAAATGGTCGAAAGTATCATTCTTGTGCTAATGCACCTGTTTCGCAAATCTAAGAATTCTGAATATGTGCATTATTCTTCAAATCATTATGTTCATAAGTCCTCGAACAATTTCTCTACTTATTCATATGAGAACTCTAACCCCTCTCCTATGAACCGAAGTGCACTAGATTCAATGGCTCCCTTCTCATATGGAGGTCGCAAAATGATGAACTCTTTGCCACCCCTCGAGATGTGGGTGGTGGTGAAATTGAATTAGTATCTTATGCAGGGTTAGGTCTCCAGACAAACTTCAATGTCTGATGAATTGGGTGGAGACCTGAGAAAATATTTTAAAGGATGCAGGCTAATCACATAGAAATGAATTCCTCATTTCTCACGTCCTCACACTGTTTTACTTACTATGTTGTGTGATGAAATTCTGTCTGGTGAATTTGATGTAATATTCTTCACTCGAAGCATATGAGTTTGTAGGTTGTACTAATTCATTTGTAGGGTGAAACTCCAAAAGCTACTGAGTGTGTCCTCGATAGTGGATGCACAAACCACATGACTGGTGAAAAGAATCTACTGATGAATATACCACTTGTAACATCTCATCTGAAGCATATCACTTATGTTAACTAGGAAAAAAGTCAGGTATTGGGCCTAGGTAAGGTTGCTATCTCAAAGGACTGACACATGGATAAGGCGATGCTTGTCCAATCCCTAGGATTCAACCTCATGTTTGTCTCAATGCTTTCTGATCTTGATATGTTGTCATCTTTGGAAAATATTGTTGTGTTGCTGTCATGGAATATGACAAATCAAAAGTCTTCGAACACTTTAGGAGAGGATAATTGTATATTGTTGATTTCTCTATAGGTCCTCAGCCTGCCACGTGCCTACTTGCAAAATCTTGAGAAGGTTGGCTATGGCATCGACGACTTGCACATGCGAGCTTGAGGAACTTGCACACGCTCGTGAAGAAAAAGACTGTGATAGGCATGGAAGGAGTCAAATTCCTCAAGGACCATCTCTGTGGTGTTTGTGAGTTTGGAAAGATGACAAGATCCAAGCATCCCTCGAAGAGTATCATGACCACTACTCGACCTTTTGAATTGCTTCGCATGGATCTGTTTGGCCCCACTCATTATGCCACACTAACAAATACTTCATGTTTGTATGGCTTTGTTATTGTTGATGAATACTCTCGTTACACATGGGTGCATATTATTCTATACAAGTCTGAGGTGCAGGATGTCTTCAGACAATTTGCTTCAAGGGCCTCAACAAGCTTCAACGTCAAGATGAAGCACACCAGGAGTGACAATGGGACTGAGTTCAAGAATGTTGGTCTTGTTATATATCTTGATGAACCTGGTAGTACGCATGAGTTATCTGCCCCATATACTCCTCAACAGAATGACGAACAGGACTCTTGTTGAGATGGCTCGCACTATGCTTGATGAATACAAGACTCCTTGTTGCTTCTGGCCCGAGGCAATCAATATTGCTTGCCACATCATAAACATGGTATATCTTTTCAAATTCTTCAAGGAGACTTCATATGAACTCATCATTGACAAGAAACCCAATGTGAGTTATTTCAAAGTCTTCGGTGCTAAATGTTGGATTAGAGATCCTCACCACAGTTCTAAATTTGCACCCAAAGCACATGAAGGTTTTATGATTGGTTACTAAAAGGACTCGCACACCTATAGAGTCTTCAACACCAATCACAACAAGGTTGTTGAAACTCTAGATGTGTGGTTCGATAAAACCAACGGCTCGTAAAGAGAGAACCTGTTTCATGTGCTAGATGAAATGTCTCCTGAGGAATCCATTAAGTCGAAGGCTACTGAATATATCATACCTACTAGAGAACCTCAACCTAATGAGGAACTCATTCCAAACAATGAAGACATTCATGCTGATACACCCCTAAAGAAAACGGTGTTGAAGAAAATCCCCAGCCTCGTCAACCTGCTCATCTAAGAGTGGCAACTGAAGTGTAGATTGACAAAATCCTCGACGACATCAATGCACCATGTCCCCTCACTCACTCAAAATCTTCACATTTGTCTAACTTTTGTCGGGATTTTGCTTTTGTCTCTATCATAGAGCCCAGCAATGTTGATGAAGCATTCATGGAGCCTAAGTGGATTCAAGCCGTGCAAGAGGAATTGCATCAATTCAAGGTCAATAGCGTGTGGGAACTTGTCAAGTGGCCAGATCCTCGCAAGCATAACATCATAGGTACCAAGTGGATCTACCGCAACAAGCAAGAATAAAATGGCCTAGTGGTGAGGAATAAGTCTCGTGTTGTAGCTCCGGGCTATACACAGGTTGAGGGAATGAACTTTGATGAAACTTTTGCACCTGTTGCTAGACTTGAAGCTATTCGCATATTGCTTGCTTATGCTAACCATCATGATATCATATTATATCAAATGGAGGTGACAAGTGCATTTCTCAATGGTAAGATTGAGGAAGAAGTATACGTTGTTCAACCACTATGTTTCGAGGACCCTAAGCATACTGACAAAGTCTTCAGACTCAACAAGGCCCTTTATTGCCTCAAGTAGGCCCGTCGAACGTGGTATGATACTTTAAAGGAATTACTCATGAATAAAGGTTCAAACCCGGTTCACTCGACCCAACTCTTTTCACAAAATCCTATGATAATGAATTATTCATGTGCCAAATATATGTAGAAGATATTATCTTTGGCTAACTGACAAACGTTACAGTGACGAATTTGCTTATATGATGAGTGAAGAATATCAAATGTCAATGATGGACGAGTTGAAATTCTTCTTAGGTCTTCAAATTTGTCAGCAAGACAATGGCATCTTCATCTCTCAAGGAAAATACCTCAAGGATGTTCTGAGGAACATAAACATGCAAGACTGCAAAGGCACCAAAACACCAATGCCTTCAAAAGGCCACCTCTGCACTGACAAAAATAGTAAAGATTTCGATGAGAAGGTATATCGCTCCATGATTGGCTCTTTAATGTATCTATGTGCATCTAGGCCAGATATTGTGCTTAGTGTTTGCATGTGTGACTGATTCCAAGCAACACCGAAGGAATCACAACATAAGGCTGTGAAACTCTTGGATTATGGTATCCCAAGGCCTCAAATCGTCACCTCATTGGATACTATGGTGCTGACTGACATGGTTTGAGACTGCATCGGTAGTTCCCCAAACAGGAAGGGATTATGCAACTCATCGACGGTAAGTATTTCCGCCAATTATGAAACCAAGATATCAATCCGTAGAGGAAGATCACACGCCCATGTAAACAACACCTGCACACAAACAACAAATACTTGCAATCCGATGCGAAAGAGAGGTTGTCACGCTCTCTACGGTAATAAGATAGATTAGGTGATGATAGTTTTGGCAAATAGATCTCGCAAGAACACAAAGTAAAACAAATAAAAAAAGTGCAGCAGGGTATTTTTGGGTTTTTTGGATTAATAGATCTGAAAACAAAAGATGCAAATAGTAGACCGGAAAGCAATATGTCGGAAAAGTAGACCCGGCAGCGGCCGTAGGTTTCACTAGTGGCTTCTCACACGAGTATAGAACACGATGGGTGAACAAATTACTATTGGGCAATTGATAGAAGATCAAGTAATCATGATGATATCCAGTCAATGATCATTATATAGGCATCACGTCCAAGATAAGTAGACCGAAACGATTTGGCATCAACTCGCCACACATCGACCGCTATCCGACATGCATCTAGTGTATTAAATTCATGGAGAAATGGAGTAATGCAATAAGAACAATGACATGATGTAGGCAACATCTATTCATGTAGTAATAGACCCCATCTTGTTATCCTTCACGAAAATGATATATGTGTGTCTTGCTGCCTTTCTGTTACTAGGAAAGAACACCACAAGATCGAACCCATCACAAAGCACCTCTTCCCATGGCAAGAAAAATAGATCTAGTTGGCCTAACTAAACTGAAGATTCGAAGAAGAAATAAGAGGCTATAAGTAATCATGCAAATAAGAGATCAAAGAAGACTCAAATCATATTCATGGATAGAAACTGATCATGAACTCAAAATTCATCATATGCCAACAAACACATAGCAAAAGTAAATACATCAAATAGATGTCCAAGAGAACATTGTATTGAGAAATATAGAGGGAGAGGAAGTCATCTAGCTACTCCCTGCACACCCGTAGGTCTATGGTGGACTACTCATGCATCATCGGAGATGCACCTATGAAGAAGATGAACCCCTCCTTGATGGTGTTAGATTGAATCTCAAGATTCGGGAACATGCGGCGGCTAGAATTGTGTTTCATCGACTCCCCTAGGGTTTTTGGTTTTTCAGGGAATTTATAGGCTCGATAGTCAGTTGAGGGGGTTCCTGAGGTTCCCACCCTCCACGAGGCCATGCCAGGGGCCTCTAGCGTGCCTTGGTGGAGGGTGGACACCCTGGGCCCCCTCTTCTAGTGTTGTTCGGGCCATCTTCGTTCTTATGGTCCAAAAAAATCCACAAAAATCCCCGCAGTGTTTGGGCTCCATTTGGTACTCATTTTCTGTGAAATAAAAAACAAGAAAACACAACAACTAGCACTTTGGCACTATGTCAATAGGTTAGTCCCAAAAAATTATATAAAGTTTCCATAAAATGATTGTAAAACATCCAATATTGATAATACAACAACATGGAACAAGCAAAAATTATAGATACCTTGGAGATGTATCAACATCCCCAAGCTTAATTCCTACTCGTCCTCAAGTAGGTAAATGATAAAAACAGAATTTTTGATGTGGAATGTTGCTTATCATGTTCATCACATATTCTTTTCTTTATAGCAAGGATATTTGGACTTTTCATATGGTTCAAAGCAATAGTCTAGTATTGACATGAAAACTTTAATACTCAAGCATATCAACAAGCAACCACGTCTTTCAAAATATCGATGCTAGAGCAAGTTATCCCTAGCCTATCATGCTTAATCATTGATCCATTCACAATACACATTGAAATATTAGCTACACCTAATACTCAAGTACGACCATAGTGCCCCCTAGTTGGTGCTTTATAAGAGAAGATGGAAAGTCAAATTGAAAAATAAAAATTGCGTAAAGTAAATAGATAGACCCTTTGCAGATGGAAGTAGGGATTTGTAGAGGTGACAAAGCTCAAGTGTTTAAATTGATAGAGAACAATATTTTGGGTGGCATGCCTTTCGTGTCAACAAAAACGACCGAGAGATTTCAATATGTTTCTACACTAGATGCATCATGGGCGGTTCCCAAACAGAAAATAAAATTTATTACTTTTCTCCACCATACTTTCACTTTCCATGGCTAGTCGAATCCACGACTGCCATCCATACCAACACTTACCAAAGAATTTATTATTTGACAACATAAAGTAAATTTCTTTTCTTTTGCATTTTGGGAATGGGCGTCCGTATTACCTCCATACTCTCGTGTAATGACAAGTGAATATACACTCATCTTGAGAATAACACATCTAGCATGAAAAAATATTGGTCACCCCCTACCGTTTCATGAGCAGGACGCGGACACAAAATGGAAAGTTTATTTCGAAAGTTTAGATATGGAACATACAATTTTCTTTGGAATGATATGTAAATATAGTATACAGGTAGGTATAGTGCACTCATATGACAAAACTGGTTCTAAGGATTGTTGATGCACAAGTAGTATTTCTACTTAGTACAAGTGAAGGCTAGCATGATATTGAGAAGCATCCAACCAAGAAACGAAAAGTCACATAAGCGACCATTAAACATAACTAACATTGAATAATGCACTATAAGTAGGATGTAATTTTGTAGCACAACTATTGTCTTTCGTGCTTGCATACGGAATCACGAACCTGAACACCAATCTTCTTAATAACATAATTACTCATCAACATAACTCACATATCACTATTGTCATGTCTCAAAACTATTACAAAGAATCAAGTTTAATTTGTCCAATCATCTTCATGAAAGTTTTTATTATATCCTCTTGAATATCTACCACTTTGGGACTAGTTTCATATGTTGCAATTGCTTTTGATAAGCTCACATGGATATAAGTGAAGAACCTGAGCATAGAAGTTTCATCTCCCAAAATAATATAAGTGAAGCGTGAGAGGTTTATTCAAAATTACTAACTCTCAAATTAATATAAGTGAAGCATTAGAGCATTTCAGCAAACCTGTAATAGCACGCCGTTCTCAAAAAGATATAAGTGATGCACTAGAGCAATTCCTTTGCTCAAAAGTTTTAGTTGAAGCGTAAAGAGCAATTCTAAAAAATCATAGCATATTTTTTGCTCTCTCAAACATGTGTGTGCAGAAAGGATAAAAGCAAACAAAGCAAAGATACAAGATGCTCTAATTAAAACTCATGATATGTGATGAATAAAAATATAGTTCCAAGTAGTATACCGATGGTTGTTAGAAGAAAGAGGGGATGCCACTTGAGACTGCGTCTGTAGTTCCCCAAAGAGGAAGGGATGATGCAACACATCGACGGTAAGTATTTCCCTTAGTTATGAAACCAAGGTATCGATCCATAGAGGAAGATCACACGCCCACGTAAACAACACCTGCACACAAACAACAAATACTTGCAACCCAATGCCAAAGAGAGGTTGTCATGCTCTCTACGGTAATAAGATAGATTTGGTCCTCATAGTTTTGGCAAATAGATCTTGCAAGAACACAAAGTAAACTAAATAAATAAAAAGTGCAGCAAGGTATTTTTGGGTTTTTTGGGTTAATAGATCTGAAAAAGGATGCAAATAGTAGATCGGAAAGCAATA
Source organism: Hordeum marinum (assembly GCA_022496015.1). Lineage (NCBI taxonomy): Eukaryota > Viridiplantae > Streptophyta > Magnoliopsida > Poales > Poaceae > Hordeum > Hordeum marinum. Next base: position 195,390,038 of record CM039675.1, on the reverse strand, counting down.
TGTTGGAAAAGTTGACCCGGGGGTCGTAGGTTTGAGTAGTGGCTTCTCTCATGATTATAGCACATGGTGGGATAGAATATCAAATAATCATGAAAATATCCAGGCAATGATCATTATATAGGCATCACGTCCAACATACGTAGACCGAAATGATTCTACATCTACTTCTATTACTCCACACATCAACCGCTATCCAACATGCATCTGTTGTATTAAGTTCATGGAGAAACGGAGTAATGCAATAAGAATAGTGACATGATGTAGACAAGATAGCATTCACTTATTGCTAATTCATCAAGTTGATTTTATTCTAAGTGAATGTGATCGGACCCTTTCCCCCTCTATGCTAAACTCAACCCAGTCTGTACACAAATTCTTCATATGCATTCTACTTTGAAACTCGTTCAAAGTCTTCATCGATTCCTTGTTAGCTGAAGAATTTGCGAACAGAAACTTTAAAAATTTCAGCTTCAATTTTTGGCGGTTTCCACTCAAACCAACTCCTATTACCATGACTAGATAAGCCACGACCCACCACTATATCCTCTTCTGAGTTCGTGGGTGACACATGTCATGTGGAGAGCAAGGGTCGGGGTAATCTGGTCAAAAATACTCGGCTGGTTAGTTTATACCGCTGCTATAAATACCCACTTCCCTTCCTTGAGCTCGAGTTATTCCTCACTTCGCTCTCTCCCAAGATCAAGACCTATCTCCACCACTAAAATCATCATTGCCGGAGAGGAAGAGCTTCGCTGCCTCGACCTCGTCATCGCCGTACTCGCATAGATTGCAGAAGTCTTCACTCCACCGCCAATGTAGATGTCTCCCTCTGCCAAGCTAGGGCATGGGAGATTTGGACTGACGAACTCCTCGATTTCACTTCTTTGTTCGACGTGTTCTTCATCAGGGTAATTAAAATATAATTTTACTACCCTACTTTGATCTTCATCATTTTCATATAATCCTCAAAAGGTGTTTATTCTTGAAGTATCATCTACATAAACACCTCATATGTTGCATTCCCTTGATGTGTTTCTCTAAGTTATTATTTTCTTCAAGATTCCACAATTGTGTGGATCGTCAAACCTGCACAACTCTGGAACCTAAGACAAGAACACTTAGTGAAATTCGTCAATCCATCTATGGTAAAAATCCTCAACTTGATATATTTTTAATTTTTTGGAGAACGCATATGACCTCTTCAAATTCTTCACACCTATACTCTATTCATAGGTACATAATTTCTGATGATGAATCACTAGGTTCTCATCAACTTAACTCATTTGCAGCGTTCCTTCAAGAGAAATGCATATATCTTCAGAATCTTCAAAAGTTCAAAGTCATCAAGTGAAGAAAATGGCAGATGGCAAAAGGCCTCAGAAAGGTGGAAAGAAACTAGCCTCCAACACTGCATTAGATATCTCTAAGGATATATATGCTGAGTACTGCACCCCCGAAGAGGAAATCTATGGGAAGGAACCTGGTGAAAAACGCAAAATCCGCATTCAGAGGATTGAAAGGAGGTGGGTGAAGGAATGGAGAGAACACCGTTATCTCACCCCAAAGTACATGAAGAAGTTCGCCCTCAGACCTCCTTGCAAAAGAGCTCCTCTTGCTGCTAATCAAGAAGTTGATCCAACAAGCGTTGCTCATGGTGAGGACTTTCCCGCGAAATTTGCAAAGTATCAGAAAAAGCTTTAGAGGATTTCCAAAGCAGTAGTGAAGAAATTCAATGAAGCCTCTGTTGCTCCCGCAGCTGCTTCCTCTACTGTTGCCTCTACTTCAGCTACTGGTATGCTGAAGAAATTAGTAGTGAAGGAAATGTCCTCAAGGTCAATGCCCTCACGACCAAGAACCTAAAAGTCAAAATCCTCACTTCAAATTCTCAAGTGACTTCTTCAAAGGTTGCTGCAATGCCTTCAATCGCCGCACAATATTCAGCTACTGCCACAAAGTCCTCAATCTAGTGCATCTCGCAACATGTCAGAGGACTACTATTTTTTCAATTGCTCCAGGAGCCTCTACAAGTTCATCAGCCCAAGAATATTTATCAACCAGTCCTTTTGTGCTAAAGAAGAAGTCTACTGCTGGACAAGGCACTCGCCCAAGTTTTCATCCAAGAAAGTGGTGTTCCAAGTTCCTTCAAATTCTCAAGATGATGAAGCAGATGATGAGGAACTTGAAGAAATCATCAGAAACAAGCAACAGAGAGTGGCTTAGGCTAAGGGCACCCAAATTCCTATCTTGTTAGACCAAAGACCATTCTCAACTTCATCGACATTTGGGATCGCGACCTAAACACTCTGATTGATGATTTGAATCTACCTCCTGGTACAAGACATGTCCTCACTTCTTTCATTGGTGAAGAAAAATGGAAGTATGAGCAAGCCAGACAAGCCAACCAAGCTCAGTACCAGAAGGAGCACTTCATGAAGAATAACATTCTAAAGCTATCTCGAGAATAGCTGGTCTTTGTGCAAAAGGAGATTAAAGGCCTGAGTGATGATATTTGTTTGCTACTATGCCGATTTGCAAGGCGCCAAGGTCCATTTCATCAAAGTAGCTGACAAAGCCATCAAGGATCACAACAACAGGGTTGCAACTCAATCGCAACCACAAATTCCCGAGGCTGGAACATTTTCTTGGCCTGCTGAAGAAACTGCAAGTGTAGCTAAAGAAATTCAGGCTGCTGAAGAACCTATGGCAACATCCGCTATTGCGCCTGAAGAAATGTCTAGGCCAACTAAAGCTTATGCTACGCCTGAAGAAATTGAGACTACAAGGACGACTACAACAGTCATGCCTGTAGAAATTGCTCCACCTTCACCCCATGCTCAAACTGCAAAGTCTTCAAGGGTGAAGAATATCAACCTTCCTCCTGCATCAGAAATGAAGGAAACAAAGGCAGCGGAGAAGAAGGCTACATAGAAAAGAAAAGCATCATCTTCATATTCCTCGGCTATGAAGAAGTTGAAGACTATACCTGTTTCCTCAACTGAGCCCATTGATGCAACACCAATCTCCTCCGTGCCTGCGTATGAAATTGTTCCATTTGGTGTTGACTATGTCATCCCAAATGACGAAGATGAAGACAATCATTCTTATTCTTCCTCATAGTAGATTGATGAAGAAATAGAGGTGGAAGCAAATGCTTCAACCCCTCAGGTATCATCGCCCCAGCCTCAGTTAACTACTTAAGAGTCTAGTGTTGAAGAAATTGATGAGGATGTCGGCATTGGAAATATAAATCCACTAATTAATGATGAATATTGGGAGACTACACACCCCAATTCACCAATGACCACTCCCCTCACATAGATTCCTCAGTCACCTGCTCAGACTAAACAAATACAAACGGGATCTGAAGGATTGGCCACTCCCCTCATGACTATTCCTGAAGAAATTCCAGATCCATCAGCTAAATAAGTTCATGCCTAGACAACTCTTGAGGAAACTTCTACTCATATTGCTTGGACTGAATAAATTCCTGTCATGCCTAAGGAGACTGTGGGCCGCTTCAAGCTCTTCAACGGAAACCCAAATTGCCATTCAAAGGCACAAAGAGCCCCAAATTCATCAAGGAAAATTTCTTTGATGAACACATTATTTTAACAGGGCCAAATCCATATGCCTAAGAAAGGGTAGGACACTCAAGATTTTGGACTTCTCCCTAGATGAATTTCTATGCTGCAGTTCTGTTTGACAAAGAGAAGATCTGCCAGCATCAGCAAATTCCTCATGTGGATATGGAGTCCATTCCTTGTTTCACCTCAATGCTCACTATCCTTCATGACCTTGTACTTCTGCCCTTCTGTGTTCACATCTATGACTGTAATGAAGAGCTAATTCTCTAGTTCTATGCTACTTTGCACATTTCTGGTGAAGCTTCTGATGTCAACTCGTGGATTCTGGATTGGATGTCTTGAACCACTCACTACACTGCTCCACCCACTGAATTTCTTTAGCTTGTGCCAATAGCAATTCCTTTAGAAGGAGCACGATGCATATACGATGAACCAGAACTGCCCAATCACATGATGCAAGGGCTGATGAAGCCTTTGGCTCCTGGCAAACCTCAAAGGACCTCCTTCCTAGTGAAGGATTTGCTCTATGTGCCTAGTAAAATATACCACATATTTACCAAAACCCTCATTCCAATCAAGGGTCACAACTATGAACAAGAAGAAGTTAAGTTGTCATGAAGAATTTGCTATTCAACATCATTCATGGGATTCCCATCAATTATTAGGATTTCTTCATGAGCACTTTGGCCAATATTGCTGTGTCACCATTTGAGGTGAAGCCTAATGCTCCCTGGGTCATGAAATTCATCAGAACAAGGTCTTCAATTCCCTTCAAGGCCGACTTTCAGGATCACTTCAGTTTTCTATGTCCGATTGAAGTCCTCAAGAATATATTTTCTTCGATTGAAGGAAAAGGTAAAGCCATTGTTGATGAAGGCACTCATCCATTGGATTGTCAATTCTGCAAAGTTGCATCATATTCCACCAATGATAACTATCCCACTCATGATTCTGCTGCAAAATCCACACCTCAAAATCCTCAAGCTTCTGGTCCTCGAGTGATGACCGATCGCGAGCTTCTTCTAAGTCTTCATCAGAAGATTGATCGTAATCACAAGTGGTTAAAGCGTTAGTTACACTCAATTCTTCAGAACATGACTATGAGGCAGAACTCAGTGAGGAAAAATCATTACTATGTGCAAGAAATCTTTGATCGCACTTGGGCCATACTAGCACATCAACTCAAGGAGATGGACTTTGAGCAGAGCTTTGACTGGTCTCATCCTCCTCACAAAAATTTTAGAAAGTTTTAAGTTCCTCAATTGCTTACAAGCTCATATTCTTCATCTTGCGAGATAGATGAAGCTAAGGAAATTTATGACACTGCTGCAGGCCCTGCATCGACAAATGACCCCGACACCATCGGCTCTCCTCCACCACCTTCAATATGAAATTCTTCAAGGGCGTTAGTCCTCATATTTCGCTCCTTTCGGTCACTGATGACAAAAGGGGTAGAAATTTGAGTTAGTCTTCAAGCGGGTCTCTATATTATGGGCTGCTTTTGTTTAAGTTACAACTCTCGCTCTTCTTAAGCTTTTCTTGATTGAGTTGTAAACTTAAGTCCAATGGTGGCCTAACACTTTTAAACTGCTTTCCGCCTGCCTATTTCCTCAAAGTACCTTAATTCATGCATGTTGAATTTTGTCAGACACCATTTTCACCATGCAGTTCAATTCCTCATGATATATTTCAAATGCGTGTATGAATTACAAGATATAGGGGAAGTTCTCCATGTTTTCAACCAGCCATCTGCATTTGCATTCCAATGCAAATTCCTCAAATATGCAAATATTCAGGGGAGTTCTTCTAGATCTTGCAACCAAATTCCTCAAACACAATACTTACACTTCATATGTTTATCCCTGTTGAAAACTTAACCTATTTGTCATCAATCACCAAAAAGGGGGAGATTGTTAGTGCATCTAGTGCCCCTTAGTGATTTTGGTGTATTGAAGACTTATAGGTTAAGTAACTAATGTGTTTGTGAGTATACACAGGTTCTATAAGTCAAAAAGGATTTTGATATATTCCGAGAATATCGACCCCTAAAAATGAATGTCTTCAGCTGAACACTTTGGTGAAGACTTTGGTATTCCCTAAAGACTTTGAAGCTAAAGAATTTGGTGTGACCTTGAAGATATTAACAAGGACTATGAAGTGTGAAGACTTTTGTTTTTGTAGTTTCATTACCTTTATTTGATTCATAGGAAACACCATACTATTAAAGGGGGCCAAGGTAATACTAAGGAAAAATTTCCAATTGATGATCAACTCAAAAGCCTCAACCTAAGGCAATCCTTCGAGGGAAGCCTTTGGAAATCTCTTACGGTTCAGTCAAGTTTTTCAGTGACAGAGACGATGTTCTTCTAATCCCTAAGGAAATTGGTCTAACTGGTGAGTTAGGATTTCACCAGTGTGAATTACCTACACTGAGGAATATAATAAGCCCTGAGAAATTTGATAGTTGAAATTCCGACCGTTAATGTGCTTAGAGCCAGCTGTCCCCAATCATCCTATCCACATAACGGTCATATCATTGGGGGGCATTTGTGTCTTATCATGTCAGGTTGCACCCTAGCTATAAATAGCCAACCTCACAACCACTAGTTGGTTGGCTGCTCTGAGAGAGAACTTGACACTTTTCATGTGAGAGCAACTGTGGGGACCCCGACTCATAAGTCATGATCATAGAATGCACGTGTATAGTGATCCCAGAGATCAATGCTCACTGAACCCACAGAAGCTTTATAACAAGAGTCTTACATCCTTACATACCGTCTTACAAAAAAGGCCAGCTAAGCCAAGTCTTACATAGATAGGGACACAAGGGCCAAACACTTAAACATAACAAACAACGGATATCTTGGTCGAAGGAATGAACCCATGCCATCATCCTTAAACCTACATGCATTCTGACTGGGAAGCGTCCTAGTTTGCATGTTCGTCACCAACAAACTCGTCAGCGTATCCCTGCTCTTCCATGCCTAGCTAGTTAAATAACCAATGGCAAGCCAATGAGTACTTTCAATGTACTCGCAAGCAACCCATGTTGGAACAAGGCAATAACAATGCATGATATAACACTAAGTAGGTATTTTGCAGAAAGCTAATTTTGAATGCAATGACATGATCAAGTAACTTTGTAAGCATGCATCAACCGTTTGCCAATATCCACATGAAAAAGTTATAGATATCATCATAAATAGGGGGGTTGAACATCTCATGTATAGTCATCATGTCAAGTCATCTGACTTATCTCAAGTATCATCTCCGTGTCATCCACACACACACCTAGTTTGCAAAAACATCTAGACATAGCTTAAGCACCACGACCTAACTATCCTTGACTATGGACGGGACTATTTGAATAGTATTACACTATATAGAGGTTGCACACTTTACCCACAAGACTTGGGGAACTTTCGTGTCATCCACGACCCGCAGTACATTACATACCCGAGGTAAGCACCTGAACAATGCCTTTCCCATGGCGATACTAAACAAAGCGGCCACTCGATTGGTACACAACCCTCATGAAGTACATCCCATGAGCCCCGCTCCAGATCATATCATCCATGAAGGGGCCAACAGTGTGCCTGGTGACCGTGAAGACATCACAAGATCGCCCATTTTGGCACAACCACCTCTCGAGAGTGACCACTTCACTCTTTCCGCTAGTAAAGCGGGCTCCTTGCTTGCACCAACCATCATAATAAACAAGGCCCCGTCCCATAAGGGGTATCATGGTCGCACATGTAAGGTTGGGACGGTCAACAAATCTTAAACCCTCCGTTTTTGAAAACACACACACATCCCGCCCCAGTACACCACTTCTTTCTCAAGTTGTTACCCTCGGGAATTAGTGGCACCCTACGGGGTTTTTGAAAAATCTTTGAAATCATTTTGTTTCCATCACCATGCATATTCCTATCCCACTTTGCGTAGAAACTACTTAGCATCCTAACGACACCCACCCGCATAACCCTCATAAGGAGGTAAGGTCATGCACGATGCAAGTGTCAAAGGGAAAGTATCATAGGCAACCCAGCGAAGTGGTCACTACATCAACATGATCAACATCACATCAATAAGTGCTATATGCCATGCAAATAAAAGGGTTCATAGTCATGGTCAAAGGGCTGCTTGCCTGGATCAACAAATTCTTCGGGGTCTTCAAAGTCTTCGGGTCCAACTCCCTCGTCAATAGCGTAATCTATCGTCGTGATAAAATAACGGTAATAATAAGAATCAACAAAAAAAGCACAAACTCTACTTCTAAAATGCTACCCTACTCTGATAAATATTACACACTATTCTAAGTTTAGTTGTCTAGGGTTTTGGTAGGAAAAAGGTTTTTAAAAGTATTTATAATAGAGGTTAAAAACATGAAAAACTAGGTTTCAATTAAAATCATTTCATAAAACATTTATACAAAAAGTACAAGTGACATTGTTAAATTCTATAGATATAATAACATTTATGGTGGAAAAACATCGAGAAAAAGATTTTTATTTAATGATGTGGGATTTTTGGAAAATCCCACAAAATAGAAAAACAAAAGAAAATGCCTCATCACCCCGGGCCAAAAGCGGCCAGGAGCTGAGTCGGCTCAGTGGCTAGCCAGGCTAGATGCGCTGGTGTCCCCGCACGCGTTAGGTGTCAAACCCGACGGGTGATACGTCTCAAACATATCTATATTTTTTGGTGATGGCATGCTACTATATTATCTGTTTTGGATGTTTTACATGCATTAATATGCTATTTTATATTATTTTTTGGACTAACCTATTAATCTAGAGCCTAGTGCCAGTTTATGTTTTTTACTTGTTTTTGAGTTTTGCAGGTATGGAATATTAAACAGAGTTGAAACGGAATAAAACCTTCGGAATGAATTTTTCTGGATGGAAACAAATCAACTAGGCTTTGAGTGCACGGCAGGGATCCTGCCAGGGAGCCACAAGCCTGCTAGGAGTGGCCCCCCTGGTCGCGGCTAGCAGGCTTGTCGCCTCCTCGTAGGTCTCCTAACTCTAATCTTTGGCCTATAAATTCCCAAATATTCCCCCAAGATTAGAAAGATCCACGAAATAGTTTTCCGCCCCCGGAAGCCTCAGTTCCCGAGAGATCCAATCTTGGAGACTTTCACGGTAATCTGCCAGAGGGGGTTTCAATCAACTCCATTTCCCATCCGATGATGCATGAGTAGTCCACCACAGACCTACGGGTCCATAGCTAGTAGCTAGATGGCTTATTCTCTCTCTTTGACCTTCAATACCATGTTCTTCATGATCTTCATGGAGATCTATCCGATGTAACTCTCTTTTGTGGTGTGTTTGTCAAGATCCGATGAATTCTGAGTTTATGTTCAGATTATCCATGAATCCTGTTTGAATCTCCTCTGAATTCTTATTTGCATGATTTCATATCTTGCAAGTCTCTTCGAGTTATTGGTTTGATTTGGCCAACTAGATTGGTAATTCCTGGAATGGGAGAAGTGCTTGATTTGGCTTCAATCTTGTCGTGTCCTCACCTAGTGACATAGTAGGGGTAGCAAGGCATGTATAGTATTCTTTCCATCAAGGGTAAAAAGATGGGGTTTACATCATATTGCTTGAGTTTATAACTCTACATCATGTCATCTTTCTCAATGCATTACTCTGGTCTTCATGTACTTAATACTCTAGATGTGGGCAGGAGTCGGTCGATGTGTGGAGTAATAGTAGTAGATGCAGAATCATTTCAGTCTACTTGATAAGGACGTGATGCCTATATGCATGATCATTGCCTTGGATAACTACATGATTATTCGCTTTTCTATCAATTGCTTGACAGCAATTTGTTTACCCACCAGGATATTTTCCTTCGAGAGAGAAGCCTCTAGTGAAACCTATGCCCCCCGGGTCTACTTTCCATAATATACTTTCTGATCTATAAACAAAAAATACCAAAAATAATTTGCTTCAATTTATTTACGTTTTACTTTCCGTTCTTGTTTACATATATATCTATAGGAGTTCGATTGTCTGTGAAGGTACATCCAGTGGTGACTTGCTCGTTCCTCGTACTGGATTGATACCATGGTTCTCAACAACTGATGGAAATACTTATCTACTTCGCCATGTCACCCTTTCCTCTTTAAGGGAGAACCAACGCATGCTCAAGATGTAGCAAGAAGGATTTCTAGCGCCATTGCCAGGGAGGATACACATCAAGCCTACAAAGTACCCATCACAAACTCATCTCTTGCATTTACATTATTTGACTTTTGCCTCTCGTTTTCCTCTCCCCCACTTCTAAACATTTTTCAGAAAATACCAAAAAAATTTGACTTTTTATTCGCCCTTCTTTCGTTTGCCTTCTTTTCCTGCCAAATCTTTTTCTTGTTGTTATGTCTAGCGCTATTATGTCCCCTTTTTCACAAGATTTTGAAGTTCTTTACTTCAAACAAAAACAAGGGGAAATTTTGAAAGATCCCTGGCATGGGCTAATGGAATTTTATCGTATTTCTAATTTAAAAGGAGATGGAAAAGTGCTACAAAGAAATTTTTAAATTGGATTAATTTTGCATCACAGAGAGCTTCTAGATTTTTCCTCGAAAGGAAATTTTATTGAGCTAGATGAGAATGCCTCTTATGAAGTTTTGGAAGGGATTTTAGGGGTTCCTCCACCAAAAAAGGGGTTTGTTTTCTCACAACAGGGTGTTCAGGTTCCCAACAAATTGGGTGACTTACATAAGCACTTGGTCGAGTTGCAACAATATCATGAACCCCTTAAACACATCAATGGGAACGTCAATCGCTTGAATAGTTTGCTTACCCTTTGCAATAAGCGTTTGGACATTTTGGATATTAAGATGGATCCTTCCTCCACAAAAGTGGGAAAAAGGAAAGAACCCCCTGGATTTGAGTAGGTCCCCACAAAAGTTGTGATGTCTACTACGCAACTTCATTCTTGTAGACATGTGTTGGGCCTCCAAGCACAGAGTTTTGTACGACAACAGTAATTTTCCCTCAAGTGGATGACCTAAGGGTTATCAATCCATGAGAGGTGTAGGATAAAGATGGTGTCTCTCAAATGACCCTGCAACCAAATACAAGAAATCTCTTGTGTCCCCAACACACCCAATACAATGGCCAATTGCATAGGTGCACTAGTTCAGCGAAGATATGGTGATAAAAGTGTAATATTGATGGTGGAAATAAATTTTTATAATCTGAATAAATAAAAACAGCAAGGTTGAAAATAGTAAACAGGCACAAAAACGGTATTACAATGCTTGAAAACAAGGCGTAGGGTCTGTACTTTCGCTAGTGCAATCTCTCAACAATGCTAGCATAGTTGGATCATATGACCACCCCTCAAAGTGCATAAAGAATCACTCCATAGTTCCTATTAGCGGAGAACAAAAGATAGAAATTGTTTGTAGGGTATGAAACCACCTCAAAGCTATTCTTTCTGTTCGATCTATCCTAGAGTTCATACTAAAATAACGCAAGCTATTCTCTCCGATCGATCTACTCAAGAGTTCATACCAGAATAACACCAAAGCAAATTCGTCTTCATAATACTCAATCCACACAAAAAACTACAAGGGGTCCCCAAAGTTTCTATCAGAGAAAAGATAATAAAAACATGCATTAACCCCTATGCATAGATTACCCCAATATCACCGCGGGAATCCGCAAGTTGAGTGCCATAACGTATATCAAGTGAACCAATAAGATACCCCAATGTCACCTCAAGTATTCATACTACAAGACATACATCATGTGTTCCCAAATCTGAATATTCAATCCGACATAACAAAACTTCAAAGGGTAAAGATTCAATTCATCACAATAAGAGTATAGAGGGGAGAAGCATCATATGATCCATCTATATTAACGAAGCCCATGGTATAGATCACGAGAGAGAGAGATTAAACACATAGCTACTGGTACAAACCCTTAGCCCCGAGGGTGGACTACTCCCTCCTCATCGTGGTGGCCGCCGGGATGATGAAGATGGCCACCGGAGATGATTCCCCCCTCCGGCAGGGTGCCGGAACGGGGCCTAGATTGGGTTTCAGTGGCTACAGAGCCTTGTGGTGGCGGAAGTTCTTATCTAGGGTTACCCCGAAGGGCTTCAGAATATTTGGGAATTTATAGTACAAAGAGGGGATGCGGGAGGCCACCGAGGTGGACACAACCCACCTGGGCACACTAGGGGGCCCTAGCGCCCTGGTGGGTTGTGCCTCATCGGGGCACCCCCAGGTGCAGCTCTGGCCCATTGGGTTCCTTCTGGTCCAAAAAACTTTGTGGAAAGTTTCATGGTGTTTGGACTCCGTTTGATATTAATTTCCTGTGATGTAAAAAACAAGCAAAAACAGCAACTGGCACTAGGCACTGGGTCAGTAGGTTAGTCCGAAAAATGATATAAAGTTGCTATAAAGTGATTGTAAAACATCCAAGAATGATAAAATAACAGCATGAATACTTCATAAATTATAGATACGTTGGAGACGTATCTGTATCCCCAAACTTAATTCCTACTCATCCTAGAGTAGGTAAATTATAAAGGATATAATTTATGAAGTGTGAATGCTAGCAAAGTGCATAAGTTTGATCAATGATAATTTCAATCACTTTTCCTAGCATGATAACAACAATTATTTTCTCATAAAGTTTTCTCATGTTAAAGTAGCAACAAATTCACATGATTAGGTTCAAACAATGAATTCTCTTGAAACCCAACAACCTATGTTCTCAGTCACCAACCAATTGCAATTCAACTTATTCAACAGAGTTTCAGTAAGAGCTCCACATACTCAACCATCATATAGTCTTCTACGATTGCTAACACTCACTGTACACACATGGGCAAAACGTTTCAAACAGACACATAGAAAGATATGGGCTTATTTCTTTGCCTCCCAATGTATTCCCCTCAACGGTGATGTCAGCAATAATAACTCATGCTACTCATATTCAACTGGACATATGTGCCTAGATCTTTCCTAACCACATGATGCTTGCCAAGGAGAAAAATAAAAAGGAATAGAGCGAAAAACTTTGACTCTTGCATAAAAGTAAATACATAAATTAAAAGATAGGCCCTACGCAGAGGGAAGCAGATGTTGCCATGCGCTTATTTGTTTGTATGCTCAACCCTTAGTTCAAAAGAACGTCACGTTATGTTGCCCCTTATGATAGAAACCTTTATTATGCAGTCCATCTCTTTTATTACTTTTCCATCACAAGTTCGTACAATGCTCAGTTTTCTCTTACACTAAATGATCTAACACTTTTAGAAGCAATTTTTAATGCCTTATTGAACCGATGACAACTTACTTGAAGGATCTTGCTCAATCCTTAGGTAGGTATGGTGTACTCTTGAAAATAAGATTTTTGTTTAATGGTTTTTGGATGCACAAGTAGTATCTCTACTTGGTGCGGAATTTTTGGCAAGCAAAGATGGGGGCAAGCACCACATGTTGACGGCTCTATGACAATATAACTTCTGTGTGAATATGAACAAACATAAATCATTACGTTTTCTTCCTTGTCCAACATCAACAATTTTGCATGTAATATTTTGATGGGGGCTCACAATAACTAAATATTTCCAAGATAGTGTATTTGCATGTGAAAGTTCTCTTCCTTATACTAATTATTCGTGAATTGCTTGTATGACCAATATTGTGATTGTCAAGCCTCAAAAGATTTAACTTTGTAAACCCAATGTGAAGCTACCACTAAGCATGATATGATTTCAACTTCATTAAATTCAATTTATTAAAAAATTCACTCATAGGATATAAGTGAAACACAAGAGCAATTCCAAAGAAAAGAGCTTCGTTGACGGGATGTGAATGTCACTTACTTAGCCTCCTTGCCGACTATTTGAGGACTCTATTTTATTTAAAACTTTAATATATAAGTATTTTATTAAAATGTCAAGTAAAAAAAATCACATTCTAAAAATAGCACAACTCATGTGAATAAGCAAAAACTTAGACTCAACCGATACTAACCGATAATAATTGAAGAAGAAAGGTGGGATGCCTACCGGGGCATCCCCAAGCTTAGATGCTTGAGGCTTCTTGAATATTATCTTGGGATGCCTTGGGCATCCCCAATCTTGAGCTTTTATGTCTCCTTAATTCTTCTCATATCACGGTTTTCCTAAATCTCAAAAGCTTCATCCACACAAAACTCAACAACAACTCGTGAGATAAGTTAGTATAAACCAATGCAAAACCCTTATCATTCTCTACTGTAGAAAATTACTAAAATTATTATTCAAGATTACATACAAATTCCTCTTCATATTTAATACTCCAATCCTCAAATAGAATCATTAAACAAGCAAACATAGGCAAACAATGCAAACATAACAGCAATCTGCCAAAACAGTACAGTCTGTAAAGAATGCAAGAGTATCAATACTGATTCAACTTCAAAAATTCTGAAACTTTAACAAACTGTAGAAAATATATCAGATCTTATTATTAAAAACGTTTCAACATTTTATCACATTCTGACTTTTCTAGGGAATTTTTGCAACAGCGGTAAACTTTCTGTTTTGAAACAGCAACATGTATACTTGCAAAATAAGCATGGTGAGGGCTATCCTTGACATTTTTATTGAAATAAAAGATGCAAAATATTATTCTAAATAACATAAAACAAATAATACCAAAATAAATTTATGCACCAAGTAAAACACATATCATGTGATGAATGAAAACATAGCTCCAAGTAAGGTTACCGATAATGTTGGAGACGATAGAGGGGATGCCTTCCGGGGCATCCCCGAGCTTAATTTATTGGATATTCCTTGAATGTTACCTTGGGTTTCCCTTGTAATACCCAAGATTAGGGACTTGTCACTCCTCAGTCTCCTCATATCGACATCTCACCCAAAACTTGAAAACTTCAATCACACAAAACTTAGCGAAACTTCGTGAGATGGGTTAGTATGATAAAGACCATACCATTTCACTTTGGTACTGTCAAGACAATATACATACTTGTTCTCACACAATTCCTACTGTATAATGTCATTTTCACAATTTATATTGAGCAATATAAGCCGTAGAAACTAGAAAATAAGCAAACTAGGCATTGAAAACAGAATCTGTCAAAAACAGAACAGTATGGAGTAATATGTACTCCAACCATACTTCTGCTACTCTAAAAATTCTGAAAACTTGGTATGACGTGAGAAATTTTTATATTAATATTATGCAAAAATAATAATCTCAAAACCACTCTTTTGTGAAAAATTACAATTATTTTCGTGAGCGCAAAAGTTTCTATTTTTCAGCAAGATCAAATCAATTATCACCCCACATGATCCCAAAGGCTTTACTTGATACTTTATTGAAACGAAAGCATAAAACATGATTAATACAGTATCTTACATGTGAACACACAAAAAAAGTAGGTATAAGTGTTGGGTTGTCTCCCAACAAGCGCTTTTCTTTTATGCCTTTTAAGCTAGGCATGATGATTTCAATGATGCTCGCATAAAAATCAAGAATTGAAACATGAAGAGAGAATCATGAAACACATGTCAAGCACATTTAAGTTTAACCCACTTACTATGCATAGGTATTTTGTGATAAAGCAACCCATGAAGACAAGAATGAACTAGCATAGGAAGGCAAAACAAGTACAACTTCAAAACAATCAACACATCGAGAAGAAACTTGATATTATTGAGATATGTATGAGCATAAGTTCCTCTCTCATAATAATTTTTCAGAGGCACCATGAATGTATTCAAAAATATAACTATCACATACAACACTCTTTTCATGATGCACAAGCATAGAAAATTTATTACTCTTTATGGCATACATGTCATCATAATAATCATCATAGATAACAACTTTATTGTCATAGTCAATTGAAACCTCTTCCAAAATAGTG
The DNA here is from genome assembly GCA_022496015.1 of Hordeum marinum. Classification (NCBI taxonomy): domain Eukaryota; kingdom Viridiplantae; phylum Streptophyta; class Magnoliopsida; order Poales; family Poaceae; genus Hordeum; species Hordeum marinum. The sequence continues at coordinate 195,374,542 of CM039675.1, read as the reverse complement.
GATGTATCACTAAATAAAGTCATGACCTCTCCAAATCCATTTTCATCAATATTTTAATAAGATTCAACATCCCCCAAAATAGTTGGATAACTACTACCTAGAGTTGACACTCTTCCAAACCCACTTTCATCAATGTAATCATCATAAATAGCAGGCATCCTATCATCATAATAAATTTTCTTATCAAAAGTAGAAGGAATCAAAGGATCATATTCATTAATAAAATCATCCCCAAGCTTAGGATAAGCATTATTTCCAGCAAATAAATCTTCATACATACCATACTCATTAAACATAGCATCCCCAAGCTTGTGGTTTTGCATATCATCACAACTATTCTTATCAATAGCATGAATGGCACCCATAGTATAGAGAACATTAATATCATATTATTCCAAGCAAGTGCTAAAAAGATTCTCAAGATCATAAGGTACATCATTGCCTTCCCAATCATAATCATTACAACGAGTAGTAGGTATCACAAAATCATACTCAATATCATCATCCTCCATCAACATATTTGATTCACTTTCATGAGGCACAATGGTGATAGGAGCAACATTATTTGGGAGAGATACCCATTCTACCTCTATTATTCCTTCTTTTCTTCCTCACCACATCATGTGTGGGTTTAATTAATTTTTTCAAGCTTCTTGTTGAAGAGATTAATTGGATAGTAAGCTCCTCCTCATTACCTGATTCATCATAGTAAACACTAGGAGAGTATTGGGAAATATTTTCCATTTCATTAGTACTCTCTTCATATTCTCTTTGTTTTCTTGTCTTTAGATAGCTGGCAATATATGGATTCTCAATGCAATTTACCTCACAAAACATATAAATTTCTTCTAGATAAAAAATAAGAAATCTCTCGGGATTAGGAAAACCCTTAGTTATACGTTTCATTTCTTCATGCCCCAAAAGAAGATTCAGCTCTTTATGATGCTCAAGGGTAATCAAGTTGTCACAATTTTTGGACATGATTTCATCATGAAATAATTTGCATTGGAGATTTAAATGACCATGTTCATTGCAAAGTTCACAAGGATGGGAAAAGAAATTACATCTTTCAGCACAATCATCTAGCCTCTCTTGCAACTTTTTCGTTTCTAAATATTTATGCTTCTTACAAAATCTATGTTCCCTTTTTGGTGTGCATTTGGACTCCCTATTCACTCCACAAAAACTGACATGCTTATAAGAAACATTTTTGTCATGACTTGTGCAATCATCATTAACATTTTGGATAATCAAAGAATTCATACTAACAACATTGCAATCATGCTCATCATTCAAATATTTTGTGCCAAACATTTTATTGAATTCTTCTTCTAGCAATTGAGCACAATTTTCTGATCCATCATTTTCAAAAAAGATATTATAAAGATGATCAATAATATGATGCAACCTCAATTCCATTTTTTGTAGTTTTCTTTAATAAACCAAAGTAATGATAAAACAAGAAACTAAAAGATTCGATTGCAAGATCTAAAGATATACCTTCATGCACTCACCTCCCCGGCAACGGCGCCAGAAAAGAGCTTGATGTCTACTATGCAACTTTATTCTTCAAGACACGTGTTGGGCCTCCAAGCGTAGAGTTTCGTAGGACAGTAGCAATTTCCCTCAAGTGCATGACCCAAGGTTTCTCAATCCGTGAGAGGTGTAGGATGGACATGGTCTCTCTCAAACAACCCTGCAACCAAATACAAGAAATCTCTTGTGTCCCCAACACACCCAATACAATGGCAAATTGTATAGGTGCACTAGTTCGGCGAAGAGATGGTGATAAAAGTGTAATATTGATGGTGGAAATATATTTTTATAATCTTAATAAATAAAAACAGCAAGGATGCAAATATTAAACGGGCACAAAAACGGTATTGCAATGCTTGAAAACAAGGCCTAGCGTCCGTACTTTCTCTAGTGCAATCTCTCAACAATGCTAACATAGTTGGATCATATGACTACCCCTCAAAGTGTGATAAAGAATCACTCCCGAGTTCCTATTAGAAGAGAACCAAAGATAGAAATTGTTTGTAGGGTATGAAACCACCTCAAAGCTATTCTTTCTGTTCAATCTATCCTAGAGTTCGTACTAAAATAACGCAAGCTATTCTTTCTGATCGATCTACTCAAGAATTCATACTAGAATAACACCAAAGAAAATTCATATTCATAATACTCAGTCCACACAAAGAACTACAAGGGGTCCCCAAAGTTTCTATCAGAGAAAAGATAATAAAAACATGCATCGACCCCTATGCATAGATTACCCCAATATCACGACGAGAATCCGCGAGTTGAGTGCCATAACGTATATCAAGTGAACCAATAAGATACCCCAATGTCACCTCAAGTATTCATATCACAAGACATACATCATGTGTTCCCAAATCTGAACATTCAATCTGACATAACAAAACTTCAAAGGGTAAAGATTCAATTCATCACAATAAGAGTATAGAGGGGAGAAAGATCATATGATCCATCTACATTAACAAAGCCCATGATATAAATCACGAGAGATAGATTAAACACATAGCTACTGGTACAAACTCTCAGCCCCAGGGTGGACTACTCCCACCTCATCGCGGTGGCCGCCGGGATGATGAAGATGGTCATCAGAGACGATTCCCCCCTCCGACAGGGTGCCGGAACAGGGTCTAGATTGGTTTTCGGTGGCTATAGAGCCTTGTAGTGGCGGAACTTCTGATCTACGGTTACCCCGAAGGTTTTCGGAATATTTGGGAATTTATAGTGCAAAGAGGGGTTGCGGGAGGCCACAGAGGTGGGCACAACCCACCTGGGCGCGCCAGGTGGCCCTTGCGTGCCCTAGTGGGTTGTGCCCCCCTCGGGGCACCCCCTAGGTGGGGCTCTGGCTAATTGGGTTCCTTATGGTCCAAAAAAATCTCTGAAAAGTTTTGTGATGTTTGGACGCCGTTTGATATTGATTTCTTGCGATGTAAAAAACAAGCAAAAACAACAACTGGCACTGGGCAGTGGGTCAATAGGTTAGTCCCAAAAAAGATAGAAAGTTGCTATAAAATGATTGTAAAACATCCAAGAATGATAAAATAACAGCATGAATACTTCATAAATTATAGATACGTTGGAGATGTATCAAGTTGCTAATACCAAAGATGACAATGACAATACCTAGATCTATTGTGTTTTGCCTAGCTAGGGGCATTAAACAATACCGCTTGTTTGGAGGCAACCCAATTTTATTTTTGTGTTCTGTTTTTAGCATCTGTTTTAGAGTGTTTACCACATTATTACTTATCTAGTAATTGTGTTTTGGTGTTTTAATTAGTGTTTCAACCAAGTAAAACCTTTGGGGTGATCTATGGTAGTTGTTGATTTGATCATGTTGAAAAACAGAAACTTTTGCGTTCAGTCCAGGAATTTTCTAAAAATTTCAGAGCGTCGAATGAGTCTGAAATTTTACACAAGATTTTTATATAAATTTCCCAGGTTTTCCTAGTTTTTTAGATTTTTTTGAGTTACAGTAGTATACGAAGTTTTCAGATTGCTACATACTGTTCTGTTTTTGACAGATTCTATTTTCTTTGAGTTGTTTGCCTATTTTGATGGATCTTTGGATTGTATCATGGGGTATGAACCATGGAGAAGTTAGAATACATTAGGTACAACACCGATATAAATAAATAAGGAGTTCACAACAGTACCTAAAGTGGTGATTTCTTTTCTTATAATAACGGATCTCATGAGTTTTTTGTTGAGTTTTTTGTTGTGAAGTTTTCAAGTTTTGGATAAAGATTGGATGGACTATGGAATAAGGAGTGGAAAGAGCCTAAGCTTGGTGATTCCCAAGGCACCCCAAGTCAGATTCAAGGATGCCAAAGAGCATAAGCTTGGGGATGCCCTAGAAGGCATACCCTCTTTCGTCTTCAATCATCGGTAAATTTACTTGAGGCTATATTTTTATTCACAACATGACATGTGTTTTGCTTGGAGTGTCTTGTATGATATGAGTATTTCATTGTTAGTTTTCCACAATCATCCTTGCTGCATACATTTTCTGAGAAGGACATGCTAAATCGTAAATTTGTTAGAATGCTCTATGTGCTTCACTTATATCTTTTGAGTTAGGCAATTTTGCTCTATGTGCTTCACTTATATCTTTTGAGTTAGGCAATGTTTCTCTATGTGCTTCACTTATATCTTTTAGAGCACGGTGGTGTTTATGTTTGATATAAATAATTAAACTCTCGTACCTCACTTATATTAAACTCTCTAAAAACAGCATGGTAATTGGTGTAGGTTATGAATTTAGTCCTAACATGATAGTCATCCAAAAGGCATATAATAAAGACTTCCATATTAAGTGCATTGAGTATTTATGAGAAGTTTGATTCCTTGCAGAAAATTTTGAGATATAAATATGGTAATGTTGAGAGTCATGTTAGGAAGTAATTGTGATATAGTAAAAATACTTGTGTAAAGGTTTGTGATTCCCGTAGCATGCATGTATAGTGAATCGTTATGTAAGGAAGTCGGAGCATGACTTGTTTATAGATTGTCAACCTTGGTGTGAGGGCCTGATGGTTAACTCCTACCAATCTCTCCCCTAGGAGCATGCGTTTAATACTTTGCTTCAATGACTAGTAGACTTTTGCAATAAGTATGTGAGTTCTTTATGACTAATGTTGAGTGCATGGATTATACGCACTCTCCCCCTTCCACCTTTGCTAGCCTCTCTAGTACCGTGCAACTTTCGCTGGTACAACAAACACCATCCTCAAAACAGCCACCATATACCTTCCTCAAAACAGCGACCATATATCCTTCCTCAAAATAGACACCATACCTACCTATTATGGTATTTCCATAGCCATTCTAAGATATATTACCATGCAACTTCCACCGTTTCATTTTATGACATGCACCATCACTTCCATATTCCATACAGCGTCATATTTTGTCATAGGTATCAAGTTGTAATTTTCTTTCGAGTTATAAGTAAATAAATTTTTGATGATTATCATTATTAGAGCATGTCCCATGTGAGGAAAGGATGATGGAAGCTATGATTCCCTCACAAGTGGGGATGAGATTCCGGACTTTATGAAAATATATAAAAGAGGCCAGCGAAGCCCAAATAAAAAAATATAAAGAAAAGAGGCCTTAGATGCTCACCAAAAAATGAGATAAAAGAGAGAAGGGACATTGCTACTATCTTTTTCCACACTTGTGCTTCAAAGTAGCACCGTGATCTTCATGACAGAGAGTCTCCTAGTTTGTCGCTTTCATATAACTAGTGGAATTTTTCTTCATGATGCACGTACACTTAGTTCCTTTTTGAGATTTCATACACTTATATCTCTAGTGCATCAGTTTGCATGGAAATCCCTACTCACTCACATTGATATCTATTAATGAGCATCTACATAGCCCATTGATACGCCTAGTTGATGTGAGGATATCTTCTCCCTTTCCTTGAAAACCTCCACCATATTCTATTCCAACTATAGTGTTATATCCATGGCTCACGCCCATGTATTGCATGAGAGTTGAAAAAGTTTGAGAAAATAAATGTGTGAAAACAATTGCTTGACTTTCCATCGGGGTTGTGCATGATATAAATACTTTGTGTGGGGAATAGGGAGCATATCCAAACCATATGATATCGTAGGGATAACTTTCTTTTGCCATTATATTTTGAAGAGATACAATTGCTTTGCTAGTATGCTTGAAACATTATTTTTTTATATCAATACTAAGCTTTTGTTTTTAGTCTTACTGATCTGAATTTTCATGCCACAATAAAGGCTATTACATGGATAAATTTGTTAGGTAGCACTCCACATCAAAAATTCTATTTTCATTATTTACTTACTCAAGGACGAGCAAAAATTAAGCTTGGGGATTCTGATACGTCTCAAACGCATCTATAATTTTTGATGATGGCATGCTATTATATTATCTGTTTTGGATGTTTTATATGCATTAATATGCTATTTTGTATTATTTTTGGACTAACCTATTAATGTAGAGCCTAGTGCCAGTTTCTGTTTTTTCCTTGTTTTTGAGTTTTGCAGATATGGCATATTAAAATAAGTCCAACGGAATAAAACCTTCGGAAGGCATTTTTCTGGAAGGAAACAAATCAACCAGGCTTGGAGTGCATGGCAGGGACCCTGCCAAGGAGCCACAAGCCTGATAGGCGCGGGGCCCCCTGACCACGCTAGCAGGCTTGTCACCTCTAGGTCTCCTAACCCTAATCTTTGGCCTATAAATTCCAAAATATTCCCCAACATCAAAAAGAGCCACGCAAATAATTTTCCACCGGCGGAAGCCTCCATTCCCAGGAGATCCAATCTTGGAGCCTTTTCTGGTAATCTGTCGGAGGGGGTTTCAATCACGGAGGGCATCTACATCAACTCCATTGCCCATCCCATGATGCGTGAGTAGTCCACCACAGACCTATGGATCCATAAATAGTAGCTAGATGGCTTATTCTCTCTCTTTGATGTTCAATACCATGTTCTTCATGATCTTCATGGAGATCTATCCGATGTAATCCTCTTTTGGGGTGTGTTTGTCAAGATCCGATGAATTGTGAGTTTATGTTCAGATTATCTATGAATCTTATTTGAATCTCCTCTGAATTATTATTTGCATGACTTCATATCCTTGCAAGTCTCTTCGAGTTATTGGTTCGGTTTGGCCAACTAGATTGGTAATTCTTGCAATGGGAGAAGTGCTTGGTTTTGGGTTCAATCTTGCGGTGTCCTCACCCAGTGACATAGTAGGGGTAGCAAGGCACATATTGTATTGTTCCCATCAAGGGCAACAAGATGGGGTTTTTGTCATATTGCTTGAGTTTATCCTTCTACATCATGTCATCTGTCTTAATGCGTTACTTTGTTCTTCATGAACTTAATACTCTAGATGGAGGCAGGAGTCGGCTGATGTGTGGAGTAATAGTAGTAGAAGTAGAATCATTTCGGTCTACTTGATCCGGACGTGATGACTATATGCATGATCATTGCCTTGTATAACTACATTATTATTCGTTTTCCTATCAATTGCTTGATAGTAATTTTTTTAGCCACCATGATATTTTCCTTCGAGAGAGAAGCCTCTAGTGAAACCTATGGCCCCCTGGTCTACTTTCCATAATATACTTTTAGATCAATAAACCAAAAATATGAAAAATACTTTGCGGCAATTTATTTACCTTTTACTTTCTGTTCTCGTTTACATCTATATCTATCAGATCCAATCCTTGCAAATAATCATGAAGGGATTGACAACCCTTTATAGCGTTGGGTGCAAGAGTTTGATTGCTTGTGTAGGTGCATCCATTGGTGACTTGCTTTTTCCTTGTACTGGATTGATTCCTTGGTTCTCAACAACTGAGGGAAATACTTATCTACTTCGCTGCATCACCCTTTCCTCTTCAAGGGAAAACCAACGCACGCTCAAGTGGTAGCAAGAAGGATTTCTGGCGCCGTTGCTAGGGAGAATACACATCAAGCCTACCAAGTACCCATCACAAACTCATATCTTGCATTTACATTTTTTTCCTTTTTGCTCTCATTTTCCTCTCCCCTACTTCTTAAACAATTTTCAGAAAATACCAAAACGATTTGCCTTTTAATTCGGCCTTCTTTTGTTTGCCTTCTTTTCCTACTAGATCTTCTTCTTATTGCTATGTCTAGCGTTACTATGTCCCCTTTGTCACCAGATTTTGAAGTTCTTTACTTCAAACAAAAACAAGGGGAAATTTTGAAAGATGCCTGGCATAGGCTAACGGAATTTTATCGTATTTCCAATTTAAAAGGAGATGCAAAAGGAGCTCCGGGTCGATCTGCGCACAGGATCCTCGGGGGCTTGCTTGGTAGCTTGGGGTGGTCGTTTGGGAGTGGGAGAGAGCCAGAAGAGGAGAGGATGGAGCTCGACGGTGGCTTATATAGCCTGCCAATGGTCCACCGAACGGTGGTGCGCCGGCGATCTTGCAGCGCTCGCTGGAGGGGACGGGGCAGAGAGGGAGAGTGTTTGGGGCATTGCTGGGGAACGTCCATGACCAGGGGATGAAGATGAAGAGCCGCGGAACGTGTGCTTGTGAGCGCATGCATTGGCTAGTTTAGGCGGTGCTTGGTATGTGCAAGAGGGGAGAGAAGGAGGTAGGGAGAGGAGGGGGACAGGGCCGTGGCGCGTCCCAAACGTCGAGGCACATCGACTGGCATGAGGGGAGGCCCGAGGTGATCAGGCTTGGGTAGGAGAGAGCGGTCAACTCTCTAGAACGCGACTACGCACTCTAGAGCGTGACTTTGGCTGGCATGATGAGACTTTAGTGCACTTTGACGCGTCCATTGATGTCCAACGGCTGCGGGAGGGAGTAAACAATTGGAAAAAAAGGTATGGGATGCTCTGGGGTGGCCAGGAGTGAGAGAGAGAAGTGAGAAAGGAGAGAAAGATGTTGTCCCGGGAGGGAAATGGGGCTTTAAACCCATGCACTAATGCTCTCTGGCACCAGGAACTTTACTTGAGGTAAAACACATCAATAAGGGACTGCGGTAAAATTTTGGAAGCATGGAGAATAGCAGAAGGGTTAAACAAGGTCTTTTACAGGATATGCAAAAGTGTTTGATGATGGTTTATACAAGCAAATGGGGTTTGCTTGACTTGAGATTTGACAGGGTCAGAGGGTGGTTAGAATTAGGGTTGATCACCAAGTTTGAATTTAATTGATGAAGTTCACAATGTAACTTTGGTAAACCCTAGAATTTGGCAGAATCAGATTTCTGTAGATCCAAGCATGCATTTCCATTCTCCTTGATGCACCACTTTATGTAGCATTCTTATTTGGGTAATGGAACATGCCCACAAAGTTTGGGGTCAATAGGAGTTACTTCACAATGCAAAGTTGTTCAAATTTGGATCTGGACAGGTATGGTTTTGGAATATTTTGGTGAATCAAATAAATTGGGATTGAGATGAAACTTTGCAAGATTATCATATATAACAGGAGTGACTTGATGGAATTTTCTTGGAATTTATTGAGAATATTTATTATAGAAATATTTCAAAAGCTTGATTTGGATAGAAAGGGTTTGAGGGGTTTTGCCCATGGTTTTGAACATGACCAGGTGTTGAAACTCATATATATGGAAAATATATATGCAGTGAGTTTCCCTAAATTTTATAAATAGTGACAAAGCATTAAAATAAAATTTTCCTATAAACAACCATTTCTGGCCTTAAGAAAAATCCTTTAAATAAAATATTAAAATAATCTTTAAAATTAGTATTTTGTTGTTTTGGGGAGTCATATATATAGTAAATTTCAAATAAAGCCTTTGGGGAAAAAGAGTCCACCTAATTGTAGGACTTGTAGTGCAAACCTCAACTGAGGGCTCTTTGAAAAGCTAATTTGAATAAATCCTTTTTGGTAAAAATAATTTTTTATAAAAAATAGTTTTAGGTACTACACACATGGCATGATCATTGGGCAAGATGTTTATATCAAGGAAGATGAATATGGAGAGGAGTGGGAACTAAGAGTGCCAGACATAATCAACCAAACAATCAAACAAGCAACAATTCAAGCAAGCTCATGCACTGAAAAAGTTTTATTTGGTTTCATTTTTATAAATTCAAGTATAGCAAAGTGATACGAACACAGCGTGTGACAGACCTACCCCCTTACAAGAATCTCGTCCCCGAGATTCCTAGGCTAAGCGGTAAAAAGATAAGGGAAGTTAGATCTAAGATAGTCTTCACGCTCCCAAGTTGCTTTTGCGTTAGTGTGGTTGCTCCATTGGACCTTGAATTACTTGATGGTGCGGCTTCGGGTGCAATGCTCCGCTTCATCCAGAATGCGTACTGGCCTCTCACGATAAGCGAGGTCTGGCTGAAGGTCAATCGCTTGATGGTCGATATCCTCGTAGAGGTCGGGGCAGTTTGGCACTTGAAGACACTTTCGAAGTTGTGACACGTGAAATATGTTGTGCACATCTGACAACTCAGAAAGTAGTTCAAGCTAGTACTTAACTTCTCCTCCCGTAGCGGTGATCTTGGAGGGGTCGATGTATCTTGGTGCCAGCTTTCCCTTGATGTGGAAACGCTTGGTTTCCTTGAGGGGCATGACTCAGATGTATTCATGGTCACCGACACAGAAGTTCACTTCTCGGTGGTGAGAGTCAGCGTAACTGTTATGTCTTGACTTGGCGGTCTCTAGACGTTCTTGTACAAGTTGAACTTGCTCTTCTTCTTTGCGAAGGATATCAGGTCCAAAGACCAATCCTTCTCCAGTTTGTGACCAGTTGAGGGGAGTACGACACTTGCGTCCATACAACACCTCAAATGGCGCCATCTGCATACTTGACTGATAGTTGTTGTTGTAGGAGAACTCGGCGCATGGTAGGCAATCTTCCCACTTGGCTCCATATGCCAAAACACAAGAACAGAGCATATTTTTGTGTATCTGATTTACTCATTTTGTCTGCCCATTGGTTTGGGGGTGAAAAGTAGTGCTGAAGGAGAGCTTGGTTCCCATTGCTTCTTGAAACTTCTTCCAGAACCTTGAGGTGAACTGGGTGCCTAGATCCGACACAATCTCCTTTGGAACTCCGTGAAGACTCACGATGTGGTTGATGTAGAGGTTTGCCAGCTAGCTTTCATCATAGGTGGTCTTGGCGGGAATGAAGTGGGCTACCTTGGTCAGGTGATCGACAATGACCCAGATGGAATCATGTCCTTTGCTTGACCTGGGTAATCTGGTGATGAAGTCCATCCCAACTTTATCCCACTTCCACTCAGGGACTTTGAGAGGTTGAAATAGTCGAGTAGGTTGCTGATTCTCATCTTTGACTCTCTGGCATATTTCACACTTAACAACAAGGTGCCTATTTCCCGTTTCATGCCATGCCACCAGAGTCTTGCCTTGAGGTCTTGGTACATCTTGGTTCCTCCTGGATGGATGGAGTATGGAGTGTCATGAGCTTCTTGCGAGATCAAGTTCTTAAGATCTTCTTTGTTGGGTACGCAGATGTGATTCCTAAACCATACAACTCCTTGTCCATCCACGAAGAATCCTGGGCCTTGCTTGCCTTGATCTTCCTCTTGATGCCTTCAATGCTCTCGTGTTCCTTCTGAGCTTCCTTAATATCATCCATCAAGGTAGGCTTTGCTTCGATGTTGGCGAGGAATCTAGGTGCAACTAGCTCCAAGGTGAAGGTTTCAAGCTCTTCATACAGGGCGGGTAGACTTTCCTTAATTATAGCATTCAAGGAACAAGCCTTTCTGCTTAAGGCGTCTGCTACTATGTTAGCCTTTCCGGGGTGGTATTGAACATCGAGGTCACAATATTTGATCAACTCCAACCATCTTTGCTGCTTCATGTTCAATTCCCTTTGGGTGAAAATATACTTGAAGCTCTTGTGGTCCGTGTTTTCTCACATCACTTCCCCAGAAGCTAATGTCGCCATGTTTTCAAGGTGTGAACTACGGCTACCAACTCAAGATCATGAGTAGCATAGTTCTCTTTATGAGGATGTAGCTATCTAGATAGGTATTCTATCACTCTTCCTTCTTGCATTAGGACACATCCAAGTCGGGTTCTCAATGCGTCACAATATATCACAAACTCCTTGTGAATATCGGGGGTGGCCAAAACTGGGGCTGTGTTCAGTCTCTTATTAAGCTCCTAGAAGCTTTCTTCGCACTTCAGCATCCATTCGGACTTCCTATCCTTCTTCAAAAGCTGAGTCATGGCTCAGGCAATGCTCGATAACCCTTCGACGAACTTGTGGTAATACCCCGCAAATCCGAGGAAACACCTCACTTCCTTCACATTGGTTGTGGATTGCCATTCAGTCACGGCTTCAATCTTGGCAGGATCCACTGCCAATCCTTCTGCAATCAACACATGACCCAAGAATCCAACTTCATGCAGCCAAAATTCACACCTACTGAATTTGCCATAAAGACGGTGCTCTCGAAGCTTGTCTAGGACCAATCTCAAGGGTTGCTCATACTCTTCTTCATACTTGGAGAAGACGAGTATGTCATCAATGAAGACGACAACAAACTTGTCCAAGTACTCCATGAAGACCTTGTTCATGACGTAAATGAACTAGACATGAGCATTGGTTAACCCAAATGACATGACCTTGTATTCATACAAGCCACACCGGGTTACACATGTTTTCTTCGGAATGTCTTGGGGTCTGATATTCATCTAGTAGCACCCAGACCTGAGGTCAATCTTGGAAAACATCTTAGCACCATTTAGCTGATCGAACAGGTCTTCAATCTTGGGCAATGGGTACTTGTTATTTATTGTGACCTCATTGAGGGAACGGTAATTGACATAGAGTTGGATAGTTCTGTGCCTTTTTGACACAAATAGAATAGGCGATCCCCAAGGAGAGGTACTAGGGCGAATGAATCCTTTTCTGAGCTGCTCTACCAGTTGCTTCTTCCATTAAGCCAACTCTTTGGATCCCATTATATAGGGCTTCTTATAGATGGGCCCTGACCCGGGCGTTAGCTCAATGATGAACTCAATGTCGTGGTCAGGAGGCATCCCTGGCAGCGCATCAGGAAATACATCCGGGTATTCACATACCACTAGCATTTGATCCAACTCAATTCCCGACAGACAATTAGCCTCAGGGGCTGGTGTGGAGGTAGGGTTGGGAACATACTTAACTTCCACTCCTTGGCTATTGGTCATGGTAACAATCCTCTTGGCACAGTCTAACAAGCCTTGGTTCTTGGTTAGCCAGTCCATGCCTAGGATGACATCCAAACCCGGTGATTCTAAAACTGTGAGGTTGGCTAGGAAGTCTACACTGGTGATGACAATCCTGACTCCCTTACATCCTATCTTGGACTTCATAACTAATCCCGGTGTTTGTATCACCATACGACTACCCAAGGGTGTAGGCTTCATGCCACTCTCTAGTGCAAACTTTTGATTAACAAAAGAATGCGAAGCTGCACAATCAAACAATATTGTTGTTGGGGTTGAATTAACAAGGGATGTACACAGTATGACCTCCGGGTCTTATTGGGCTTCCTCTGCGATGACATGACTCACACGACCCTTGCCATTCTTGGGCTGGTTGTGGGGAGCTATGTTCCTTGGTGGCGCTCCATGGCCTTGACCTTCGTTGGGTGCATTGGGGCACGGTGCATCTGGCTTCTTGTTGGGACACAACCTAGAGATGTGTCCTGGCTGACCGCATCCAAAGCAAGTGACTTGTCCAGGGTTGTTGTTGTAGTTCCCGCCACCATTATTATTATTGGGGTTGTTGTAAGCTGGCCTAGGATTGGCATACTACTGAGGCTGGTAGCTCAGACGACGCATAGGGGGTCTTGCCTGCTGTGGCTGATAGGTCAACTTGGATGGGGCTGGCTGCGAAGGGTGAGGCTTCTGGTTGCTGGAACTACCCTTGCTAATCATCCTGAGCTTGCGAGTGTCATCTATGGCATCACGGTTGTCTTCCAGCATGAGGGCCTTGTACACCAGATTGAAAAAGGTGTGCCACTCACAGACAATGAGCTGATACTACAGGGTCTACTGAAGTCCTTCCGTGAAGAGTTCCATCTTGGCAGCCTTCATGTTGACATCTTCAGGTGCATACCATGACAGCAGGTTGAACTTCTGCAGGTACTCCTTGAAAGAGACACTTCCTTGCTCAAGCGCTCCGAATTCTCTCTTCTTGATAGCCATGATCCCAGAGGGAATGTGGGCGGTGCGGAATCCTTCGTTGAAGTTGTTCCAAGTGATCACTCGATCGTCTTGCATAACCTTGAATCCGTCCCACCAAGCTCTGGCAGTACCTCCGAGGCAGTGAGAGGCATATAGCACCCTCTCATGATCCTCATTGCAACTGACCAATGCAACGAGGTCCTTGATGGTGCGGATCGAATCGTCAGCATCCAAGGGTTCAGCAGTCTCGGTGAAGGTTGGGGGAGAATTCCTCATGAACTATGATAGGGTGGAGCGGCCATTGCCGTTCCTGCCTTGCTGCTAGTTGTTCACAAGGACTTGAGCCATCTGCTGAATAGGAGCAATGTTGGCTTGGCGTTCCTCCTGAAGAACTTGGACAAACTAAGCAATGGTCATGTTATCCAGTGGAGGTGGGGGCGGGGGAATGTCGCCTTGTGGCTGCTCCTGGTGTCCTCTAGCCTGAGCAGTTCCACTAGGTCCCTATTGCTGGCTGGAGTTGTCGGCTTTAGGGTTGGTGAAGGAGCTGTTGCGGGTAGGAGCCACCATTCTGTTTGGAGCAGCCAAGTCAAACAACCGGGATAGACGACAGCAAAAGCAACAATGCAAAAGTGCGCCTAAGGGGGTTGGTCCGGTGTAAGTGCGGTAAAACAAGGGTCGAAAGACCAACACATATATTAAGATAAGATAGACGATGGAGTCGCTTACATGTTTCCTAAGGCACATGCACGACTTGTATCGGAAAACAAATAAAAACAAACAACAAGAACACATGGTTTCATATGAACGACTAAACGGACTCGACTTTGCATGAGGGTTACATGATTGATCCTACTCTAGGGCTCCTCGGACTCAGGTGGTGGAGTGCTTGATCTCGTAGTCACACTCCTCTGGGTCTTCCTCCTGATTGTCCTCCGGATGGGCATCTTCTCCGGTCGAGGGGGTCAAAGAACGAGGAGGTCCATCCCTATGACGCTTTGTTGGTCGGTTAGTGAAGAGCTAATGGTACTCCTTCACACTTATGCGACGATGATGTGGGGTGCATCTCTAGCTGGGGGGGTACTCCTCCTCGATAAGAGACAGCTAATCGTCCCTTGGGTGATCCATCCTTCTTCATCCTGTCTGTCTAGGTGTAGAAGTGCCTTGCGTGCAACTGTCTTAACTGCGAGTGACATGGTCTCCATCTGTGGTCCTTCAATGAACCAGCTAGTCGAGGAGTCGTTTGCCTTCACAACCACATCCACGTGGTACTCCTTCGTGATGTCATTGACCCGGTGCTCGTGTTAGAGGTAAATGGGTGGTTGGCGAAACTGGCACTTCTCCAGGGTACCCTCAAGGAGTAGGGAAAGCCGGATGTCAGGAAGGCTTCGGGTACGACGGCCATCTACGAAGGTTTGATGGGAAGAGAGTCAGTAGAGTGCCGTGTGAAGAATATAAGAGGTAATAAATGCCGAAACTCCTAAGTATAGGTTCTAGGCGTACTTTTGAAATTGGTTTCATCATAACTAATGCCCATGCTAATTAAGGGCTTCCTACAGTCAGGATGGCTCTAATACCAGCTTTGTGGGGACCCCGAATCATAAGTCATGATCACCGAATGCACATGTATAGTGATCCCAAAGATCAATGCTCACTGAACACAGAAGCTGAATAACAAGAGTCTTACATCCTTACATACCATATTACACAAATAAAGGCTATCTAGGCCAAGTCTTATAAAGATAGGGCCACAAGGGCCAAAATCTTAAACATAACAAACAGCGGAAATCATGGTCGAAGGCGTGAACCCATGCCATCTACCTTAAACCTACAGGCATTCTGACTGGGAAGCGTCCTAGTTTGCATGTTCATCACCAACGAACTCTTCACTGTATCCCTGCTCTTCCATGCTTGGCCAGTTAAATAACCAGTGGCAAGCCAGTGAGTACTTTGAATGTACTCGCAAGCAACCCATGTTGGAACAGGGCAATAACAATGCATGATATAACACTAAGTAGGTATTTTGCAGAAAGCTAATTTTGAATGCAATGACATGATCAAGTAACTTTGTAAGCATGCATCAACCATCGGCCAATATCCATATGAACAAGTTACAGATATCATCATAAATAGGGGGTTGAACATCTCATGTTCAATCATCACGTCAAGTCATCTGACTTATCTAAAGTATCATCTCTATGTCATCCACACACACACCAAGTTAGCGAAAACATATGGATGTAGCTTAAGCAGCACCACCCAACTGTCCTGGACCATGGATGCGGCTATTTGAATGGTTTTAGACTCTGCAAAGGTTGCATGCTTTACCCACAAGACTCGGCGAACTTCCGTGTCATCCACGACCCGCGGTACATTACATACCCGAGGTAAGCACCCAAGCAATGTCTCTCCCATGACGATACTAAACAAACAGTCCACTCGATTGGTACACAACCCTCATGAAATACATCCCATGAGCCTCGCTCCAGATCGTATCATCCATGAAGGGACCAACGGTGTGCCTAGTGCCTGTGAAGACAACACATGATCACCCATTTCGGTACGACCCCGTCATGAGAGTGACGACTTCACTCTCGCCACTAGTAATGTGGGCTCCTTGCTAGCACCAACCATAGTAATCAACAAGTCCCCATCCCATAAAGGGTATCATGGTCCCACATGTAAGGTTGGGACGGTCGACAAATCTTAAACCCTCTATTTTCGAAAACACACACACATCCTGCCCCGGTACACCACTTCTTTCTCAAGTGGTTACCTACCACATCATCATCATCACCCTCGAGCATTAGTGGAACCCGAGGGGGTTTTCGAAAAATCTTTGAAATCATTTTGTTTCCATCACCATGTATATTCCCATCCCACTTTGCGTAGCACCTACTTAGCATCCTAACTACACCCACCCGCATAACCCTCATAAGGAGGTAGGTTCATGCATGATGCAAGCGTCAACGATAAAGTATCAGAGGCAACCCACCGAAGTGGTCACCACATCAACATGATCAACATCACGGAAATAAATGCTATATGCCATGCAAATAAAAGGGTCATAGTCATGGTCAAAGGGCTTCTTGCCTGGCTCAACAAATTCTTTGGTGTGTTCAAAGCCCTTGTCCAACTCCCTCGTCAACAGCGTAATCTATCATCGCCATAAAATAACAGTAATAATAAGAATCAACACAAAAACAAAGCACAAACTCTATTTCTAAAATGCTACCCTACTTTGATAAATACTACAAACTATTCTAAGAATGTTTGTCTAGGGTTTTGGTAGGAAAAAGGTTCTTAAAACTATTTATAACAATGGCTAAAAATATCAAAAACTAGGTTTTAATGAAAATCATTCCATAAAACATTTAAACAAAAAGCACAAGTGGCACTGTTAAACATTTATACTGGGAAAAGGATTTTATTTAATCCTGTGGGATTTTTGGAAAATCCCACAAAATAGGAAAAGAAAAGAAAAGGCCTCAGCATCCTGGGACAAAAGCGGCCAGGAGCTGGGCCGGCTCAGTGGCCAGCCAGGCTAGGCGCGCTGGTGCCCCCGCACGCGTCAGGTTTCAAACCTGACGGGCGGCGCCCAGTTGCTAGAGAGGGAGAGAGACGCGGAAGAGAGAGGTGAGAGGCCGACAGGTGGGGGCCACCTATCAGGTCCTTCTCCCACCTATGGACTGAGGGAGAGGGAGCTCACCGGTGGTGATGCACGACACGACGAGGGGAGGCAGGAGTGGGAATGGGCTTAGGAGGCTGTCGCCGATCTCCAGGAGCTTGAAGGAGCGGCGGGGGTGGCCAGAATCGCCGGCAACGGGAAGGCTGTGGAGGAGGGCTTCAGGAGGTGGTCGCCGGGGTCGTCTCACACTGCAAAATGAACAAGGAAAAAGGGGGGAAAGCATCACAGGAGCACTGGAGGCTCGATGGAGGAGGAAACGGTTCCGGAGGGGGCCTGTACCCAAAGATCACAAGAGATCTGATGAGGTGGAGATCCGGGTCGATCTGCGCACAGGAACCTCGGGGGCTTGCTTGGGAGCTTGGGATGGTCGTTTGGGAGTGGGAGAGGGCCAGCAAAGGAGAGGGTGGA
This sequence comes from Hordeum marinum, assembly GCA_022496015.1. Classification (NCBI taxonomy): domain Eukaryota; kingdom Viridiplantae; phylum Streptophyta; class Magnoliopsida; order Poales; family Poaceae; genus Hordeum; species Hordeum marinum. The sequence goes on along the minus strand of CM039675.1, from coordinate 195,356,756 downwards.
ACTTGGGGGTGGCTTATATAGCGTGCCCACGGTCCACCGAATGGTGGTGCGCTGGTGAGCTTGCAACACTCGTTGTAGGGCACGGGGGAGAGAGGAAGAGTGTCTCGTGCCTTGCTGGGGCACTGTCACATCCCTAGCTAGATGTCATAGGACACAATGTGTGTGCATCATATTTCATTTTTGCATCAACATGAAGTGGGGATTAAAAGAAACCCCAAACCTTCATTTGAATCAAACCAATTCAAAGCATGTGAAAAAACAACTAATTCAAAATGGTCATCTAAAATGTCCCCTATATCTAATAATTATGAACATGAATATATCAGGGGCCATCTTAAAATATTTGAACATTTATAAAAAATTAAAAATAAATAACAAAGCTGCTAAGAATGCCAAATAAAACAATATTAATATTTCGGATTTCAAAATACCCTGAAACTTTTTATAGGAGTTTGAAATATTCAAACTTAATCCTATAAAATATTTGGGGATATTCTATAATAGCATTTGGCCCAAACATAAATAAAACAAATGTCAGAAATTAGTATAAGGAAGAAAATGAAACAGAAAGCAAAAGGAGGGAGAACCTGGGCCGGCCCAGCTGGCCCAGCAACGTCGTCGTCCTCCTTGCGGCCAAGAGGACAAGCGCGTGCTTGCCGCGTGTGCACACCGGAGCTGCCACGCAGCTCTTTGCGTGCCTGCGTCCCCCTACCGCGCTGGCGAGAGGATAAGGATGTCGTTGCCGTCCACATCCCTCTCTCCCTCTCGCATTCGGCCCCCTGCCCTCTTCCCTCCTATGCTCTGCCATGGCCGACGGCGCCGCTAGCTCACCATCGTAGATCCAGCCATCCCCGTGCCCCCTAAGACCACCAAAGGCTCTGCTATGTCATCCCCGTCTTCTGCACCGAGACACGCATCGCTAGGAGCCCCAAAGCGCCGTCCTCGAGCTCGTCTTCCTCCTTGGACCTGAACCTCACCGTCGTTGATTCGTCGTCTCCGATCCCTCCTCAAGCAAGCTTTCGATGGCTTCGAACCCGCAGTGAACTCTAGGCTCATTCCCCTCTCTTTCCCGGCCTTTTCCCCCACTATAGGCCCCGATTGCGTCGTCTCCCAAATGACCCGCCACATGAGCTCATCACTGGCGATGCTTCGGTGACCAGTTGGTCGATTAGAGGCCACCATCGAACTCGTGGGGCCGCGTAGTGCTTGTAGGTGCCAAGTTCCGGCCGTGTCGCGCCCTGGTTCGTCGAGCTCATGCTCGCCCGAACTCCGCCAGTCGCCGAGCTCGTCGCCGGCGTCGATCCCGGCCATCTCAGCCTTGAGAGGTGTCGGGATGGACGCGCGTGTGAGCGTAGGTCCGTCTGGTGCCCTCCGTCGTCCTTTTGGTCGCTGGAGGAGGGATCCCGACCCCTCCGCCGTCTCTAGAGCCACCGGCGGCTCAACGCCGATGGGTCTTGTCGGACTTGACCACAGGGGTTTGACCCAGGTCAACTGGCAAGTGGGGCCGAGCCCTATTAATTAAACCTGGTTAATTAATTATTTAATTAATTTAATTAATCTAATGACCCACTAACCAGTGTGCCTACCCTAATCTAATTAGTAATTAGTTAACTAATTAAATTTGTTATTGACTGGGTCACTAACTAGTGGGCCCCACTAGTCAGGTTTGACGTGTCAACATTCTGTTGACTAGCTGATGTCATAGTGATGTCATGCTGATGCAGTAATGACTTTTCTGAATTAAAATAATTCTAAAAAATGCTTGAAACTTCTAAAATTCATATAAATTAATCGTTTGATCAGATGAAAATAATTTATACATGAAAATTCATCAGAAAAATCCAATGAATCCAATGGTGCTATTATCATGCATGTTAGAGCAACCTATGTAGATGAACATTGACATTTACTAATAGGTTAATATATGTAATATGAAATGGAGAATGATTTTGAACCTATATTCAAACTTCCTTCATTTAACATGGACAATAGTTGCATTAGCTCATCCATACATGCTGCCATGTCATGATCATGCATCATATTGTTGCACTTGCATGTGTTGATTGTATTTTTTTCTGCATTGCGGTTGGCCCTGCTTCTGAGGATACCTTCGAGTATTCCAACGAAGGAGAAAACCCTCCCGCTACCCAGCAAGGCAAGCAACCCTTTTGATCATTCGGTTAACATCCCACTCTCTTGTTCCTGCTCTTGTTTATTGCATTAGGACAAACGTTCACTTGTCTATAATACATGGTAGATGAACCTATTCTTTTGCATGACCTTTCATTGTCACGGTAAATAGCTAAACCTTGCAACCTAGCATACCTGGTAGATGCTTGTGCCATGATGTGTTTAGCTTACTTTGCCTGCTATGCTTGCTATGCTTAGAGTTGTGTCAAGTCTGATTCATGTGGGTGATGAACTGGAGTGAAATAATGATGTTCTGATGTGGTAATATTATGATGATCCCGAGTTGGTAAAGGTAGCGATGAGAGGCTATGTAGGAGTACATAGCGGGTTGTCTCATTGGGACTGTTCTTAGGAACTGAGTTCCGTATTTGTGATCCAAGACTAGTTACTACCACATGTTGGGATACTTAATTGACCAGCTCGACTTATCAATCGCTTAGTCCTTCGTCAGGAGTTGCAAGTAGTTTCTGGTGTTTATAGCATGCTGGAGGCCATGCGTACCGCTAACCCTAGGGGTGGGTTATGACGCGGTAGGCAGTGGCATGGTGTACCAAGGGTCACCCGAATGGTGGGCTTGGGAACCCTACGCACATCGTTTGGGGCCGTAGCGGAAACTTCGGCCGGACTTCTGTGCGGGTTTAGTCTCAAATAGGCGATAGCCTGGACTAGAGGTCTTATGTGATTGACGGTCGTGGCCGACTCCCTCGCTGGGCTTCTTCTTGAAGGTTGCCGAGGTGCATGGTTTTATGAGCACACAACGTTAAGTGGCGAGAGCGTGTGTCAACAAGTACACCCCTGCAGGGTATGAAACTATTTGAATAGCCGCGTCCTTAGATATGGACTACTTGGAAAGCTTATGTTGTTCATAGATAATCAAATGGATGCTCATAAAAATATCAAGACAAGTGTGAGTACCGTGGATGGCACTCTTCCGGGAGAGGGAAGTTAATCCATGGTGGTATATTGTTATGGAGATAGTTGACTCCTGTGCGATATCTAAAATCTAAACAAGGAGTTAAAACTGTGTAGGGTAGGTTAGCCATGCGTCAAAGCTGGCATTGCTGCATAAACTCCACAACTCCCCTTGTTGATACATGAGCATGAATACTCTAGGTCTACTTTAAAGACATGTTGAGTACGTTTGTACTCACGTTTGCTTAATAAATGTTGCAGATGAGACTCAGGACCTATCAGGTGGGTTCTATCTAGATGTCGACGATGCCGAATAGCTGGTGTCCTAGCTATGACCTTATGCCCTGTGGCGGGCTGTAGATAGTTAGGCCATGTGCCATTTTACCCTTTCATCTGTGTGTACCCAGATAGCTTTATGCTTTCGCTTGGTTTGTATGAACTTGTGTGTATAACTTGCATGTCGGGTCATGTGAACCCTATGTGTAAGAATATATTATGCAAGGCTCTTCTGAGCCTCTTAAATAAAAGTTGTGTTGTTGTATGGTTATATTGTGATGCCATATTTGTATCTATGCATATCGGGCATGTCGTGTGTACGTGTGACGTGCAATGGTATGTATGTGATCCAACACCTAGTCATGTGCCTTTAGTATTACTCTTTATGGAAAACTTCCTTCTTATGCTTCCACCGAGCCCTGGTAGCTTGCTACTACTCTAGACACATTGATTGACCAGCATGTATCCTTCTTTGCTGTTGTGTCTGTCCCTTCAGGGAAATGTCTCGTAGTGTAATGGAGTCCCTATAGCCTGCTACGACTCATCTACATGTAGTGATGGCATTCATGTCTCACGGCGTAATGGAGTCCTTGTAGCTAGCTATGACTCGTCTACACATGCTTGAGGCCGACAGCAGGATTGCTGGGTTACATATGCCTATTTCCATACAGATGTACCACTTGGGTTCTATGACTACTCATGTCGGCTTGGGTTCTCTGTCGTTTGATTGCCAGCAACATGTTCATATACGTGAGCCAAAAGACGCAAATGGTCCTAGCTAAGGTAAGGCTGCAGCCGTGGAGCTTACCGTGCATGAGGCCGCAAGGTGATATGATATGTTACAATCTGGATTCATATGACTTAGGATTGGGGTCCCGACAGCGTTGGTATCAGAGCCGACCCTTGCAGTTACACGGGCATGCGCGGGTCAGGTGCACGGGCATGTGGCGCATGGCATGTATGGCCCGTCGTGGCACATAGCATGGCACATGTGCTGGACTAGATGCGTATACGAGTGCCAAAAGGGAATGTTCCTGATGGGCCGACGAGGACGTCGGTTCCTTTGAGTGGGGGTGTATGTGAGAGCCTGGCTTAATAGGAATGATAGACTACTCATATCAACAAGGAATTCCTTCTTTTTCGAGAGCCCATGCGAAAAGAACTCCAAAGATAAGCGTGCTTGGCTTGGAGTGATTCTAGGATGGGTGACCAATCGGGAAGTTGGTCCCGGGTGTGCATGAGTGAGGACAAAGTGCGCAAGAAATACTAGTGTTGGTCTGTGGGGCTAGTCTAGACCTCGCCAGATGTAACGGGGTGTTACAGTTGGTATCAGAGCCTGACTGACTGTAGGACTACCAAGCCAAACCAGTCGAAGTTGAGTCTAGAAACACTGTAGAAAAGTAGGGGAATTGATTGTGGAAGGGAACGTAAGGCTCTTTTTACTCCTCTTCCCAAGTTATTTTATTCTGAGTCATTCTCATCTTTTCTACGGGGATAAGAGCTAGGCTTCTCATCTATTGCTTACGATGACGAGTTACTACCCATGGACTATTAGCTAGCTTGTTTACAAGGGAATGTCGGTATTTGAGTATTGTTGGAGTGACAAACAGTTCGAGAATAGATTTGAGTCTAGAAAGTCGAGTGGTTATGCTTTTCCAATCTTTTGCAGTTGTGTCAAAATCCTTTTTGAGCAATTACAGTTGTTAAGCTGTCCAATTTCTCCTAGGTCTCTAATGTCTTTGCATCATTCTCTGTTTCAGATGCCCCCTTGTCCTTCTCGTCAGGTGATCCGTCTGACCAGGTGCATCGATGTACCGGGTCACACGACCATGTTGGTTAGAGTTATTATGGAGGGTGGTTACCGTTGGTATCCAGAGTACACAGTGGAGGAACAATATCGAGATTTCAACCAAAGCCAGTATTTGTGTACTGTGAAGATATATCCTTCATATGTTGGAGCTGTAGAGCCGCTTCACTGGACTTATGAATTAGGTGTCACCATAGACATGGCAGTTCAGGAGGCCGCCTACACCATGCTGACTATCATGAGGTTTCACCATGGTCTGCTTCAGAACACAGAGTTCTGTTCTGTTCCTGCTTCTATGGGAGGAGAGGATAGCTATCTTAGCGCAGCCTACTATGATCATTCTCATGAGGACCCTAGGCTGCAGGTGACCGCTCAGATGTTGGAAAACAGGGATCGTGATGCACGTGCCCTTCGCATGGAGCTTTATGCTACCCGTGCATGTCTTTAGACAGCCCTGACGCAGTTGGCACCTGTCGTGTAGATAGGCTATGGAGATTTGGAGATACTGACCCCATCGCAGACTCATCTGCCAGCACGCGTAGACTGGCCTGATGTTGGAGGCATCACCCCTCTTCGAAGACTGCTGTTGCCGCCAACAAGTGGACCAAGGCCACATCCGTGTCCTTACGGTTTCCAGGGATCACAGGCTAGAGTGTTTCTGGATCCTCAGGTTCAGCTCCCAGGTCACGGGATAACCTATATGAGGCATTCTACTATGATGGTTGAGTACGTGGATGTTAGTACTAGTATGGCAGTAGTCGTATCGCCACAGTCCTGCGTGTCTTGTGGGATATGACCGAGGTTGAGACTTGAGTTCCGGAGGTGTAGATAGATAATGTATAGGAAGCTTGTAATGCCTCCAATGAGATCTGTCATCTCTCTGTAGTTTGTATTTCAGCTTGGGCTTGTACTAAATTATGTCATGGTGTGTATGAATCCTGGTGTTCATAGGGCAGTTGTTATTACCATGTTGTTTGGGTGTTTACCCTGCATGCCATGTTGTCCAGTACATTCCTTATCTCATGTCTTAGAGTTGATCTCCTCTATGTCTAAGCTGTGGGTTTGTTTTCCCAGGATGGTGGCAACTAGGAATAACCCTGTGCCTCCCGTGAGCAGGGTGAGGGAAGCCAACCAAGGCAAGAGAACCTGCCACACGCGCCCTCTTTGGTAGAAGTAATGCTTGAAGCCGAACGGAACAAAAGGGAGACCAACAGGCTATTCGAACGAATTGAGCAAAACACAGCGCCTGCTCCCCGCAATGATTACAATGATGGTGTATCTCTCGGTGATTTCGTCAAGCTTTGCCCACCTAAGTATCATCATTCGGTCGACCGACTCGACGCGGATGACTGGCTGACCAGCATGTCTCGCAAGATTCGAGCTGCCAATGTATCCGAGGCCAATAAGGTGACCTTTGCTACTTACTTTCTAGAAGGACCCGCCAATTTGTGGTGGGAAAATTATGAAGCCATGTGTCCCACAGGCCCCGCACCAATTTGGGCAGAATGCAGCACGACATTCCATACCCATCACATCCCGGAAGGGCTGATGGATCGCAAGAGAGAGGAGTTCTGTGCCTTCACCCAGGGCAGAATGTCGGTGGATGCCTATAGCCGTTAGTTCGGCAATCTTGCTCGCTATGCTCCAGAGGAAGTTTCAACTGATGCCAAAAAGCAGGCTAGGTTCCACAAGGGACTTAGTCCTGAGCTCCGTAGAGATCTGCGCTTGCATGAGTGCACAACCTTCCAGGCTCTTGTCAACAAGGCTATGAATGCCGAGACTGGGCAGACTGACTACAAGGCAACCAGAAAGCACAACCGTGACATCATTCCTGTATCTGGCTCGGGCTCCAACAAACACCGGGTGTGGGTGCCCAATGCAACCCTACCACCAAGGTACACCGCGAGGCCATCTTTCCAGGCGCCTCGCCCAACTCAGCTGAACCCTCCAGCCAGGCCATTTGGAGGTCCTCCTGCAAATGTTGCTCCCCGTGCCACCATGGTCTGCTACCAATGTGGGGAACCAGGACACTACTCCCGTGAGTGTCCTCAAAACAATGCTAAGCCGGCTGGACGTGGGAAGCCAGGAAAAACCTTCTATGTGAAGCCAGCTCTTGCTCGTGGATGAGTGAACTATGTTTCTGCTGAGGAAGCTCTTGAGGATCCTGATGTTATCCTAGGTACGCTCCTTGTCAATAGTCATCCAACATCTATTCTATTTGATACTGGGGCATCTCATTCTTTCATCTCAGAAAGTTATGCACAGTTGCATAACATGTCTTTTTGTGATATACCTACTCCTTTAGTAATTTAGACTCCTGGTTCAAAATGGCAAACTTCTAGGGTGAGCCATGACAATGAGATTCTTGTGGATAGGCTAGTCTTCCTAGCATCTTTGATAGCTCTCAAGTCTTCGGACATCAATACCATCTTAGGCATGGACTGGATGAAAGCCCACTATGCTAAGATCGATACTCATACTAGGAATGTTCAACTTACACATCCATCGGGTGAGATAGTTAATGGCTCCACTCGAGAAGCCAAGCGCCAACTCTTTTCCCTCAATGCTAGCCCTCTTCCAGAATTAGAAGATATTTCCGTAGTCCGTGAATTCCGAATGTCTTTCCAGAAGAACTGCCAGGAATTCCACCTTTCAGAGATGTTGAGTTTGTGATAGAGCTCATCCCAGGGACTGTCCCAATAGCCAGAAGACCCTATAAGATGGCACCCTTAGAACTAGCTGAACTTAAGATCCAACTCGATGAGGCTTTGAAGAAAGGTTTGATCCGTCCTAGTTCTTCCCCTTGGGCTTGTCCCGTACTCTTCGTCAAGAAGAAGGATGGATCGGATCGGATGGTTGTGGACTATCGGCCAGTGAATCTAGTCACCATAAAGAACAAGTATCCGCTCCCCAAGATCAATGATTTGTATGATCAACTCGCTGGATCCTCTATCTTTTCGATAATGGATTTGAGGTTGGGATAGCATCAAATCATAATTAGAAACAGGGACATTCCAAAAATGACTTTTGTTACTCGTTATGGCCAATACGAGTACACCGTCATGTCCTTCAGTTTAACCAATGCCCCAGATACCTTCTCTTGCTTGATGAATTCGATCTTCATGGAGTATTTGGATAAATTCATCGTGGTGTACCTCGACGGCATACTCATCTAGTCCAAGAACGAACAGGAACATGCCAAGCATCTAAGGCTGGTGTTGATGAAACTTCGAGAGCATTGTCTGTATGCCAAATTCTCCAAGTGTGAACTTTGGTTGCTAGAAGTGACCTATCTGGGCCACGTGATCTCTGGTAAAGGTATTGTTGTCAATCCCAAGAGAGTTCAGGAACCGGTAAATTAAGTTCGGAGTTTCCTTGGCTAAGCGAGCTATTGTCGCCGCTTTGTCGAGAACTTCTCCAAGGCTGTGAAACCTCTGACTGAACTCCTCAAGAAAGATAAAAAGTTTGAGTGGACTCCACACTGCGAGCACAGTTTTCAGGAGTTGAAAAGACGACTAACCTCGGCTCCCGTTCTGGTGCCACCAGATTTCTCTAAGGACTTTGTTATCTATTGTGACGCCTCGCGACAAGGATTAGGTTGCATTCTCATGCAAGATTGTCAGGTGATTGCATACGCATCTCGACAGTTGCGTCCACATGAGGATAATTATCCAACACATGATCTTGAGCTTGCAGTTGTGGTCCATGCACTGAAAACCTAGCGACATTACCTTCTGGGTAATCGTTGCGAAATTTACACTGATCACCAAAGTCTGAAATACATTTTCACCTAGACGGATTTGAATCTCAGGCAAAGATGGTGGGTTGAGTTTATTATAGATTACGACTTAGGGATAACTTACACGCTGGGGAAAGCCAATGTTATGGTTGATGCACTAATTCATAAGTCTTATTGTAACAACCTGATGTTACAACAAGGTCAACCACTTCTCCAGAGGAATTTCGGAAGTTGAACCTCCACATTGTTCCTCAAGGATTTCTTTCCAACCTAGTGGCGAAACCTACTCTTAAGGATCAAATAGTAGCTGTTCAGAGGTATGCTAAGGGTATATCTTGGATCAAGGAGAATACTGCTAGCGGAAACGCTAAAGATTTCTCCAAGGACGATGAGGGTGTTGTGTTCTTCTAGAACCGGTTGGTGGTTCCCAACAGCACACACTTAAGATAGTTGATCCTTAAGGAGGATCATGATTCCCCTCTTACAATTAATCCTGGTAGTACCAATATGTATCAGGACCTATGCCAGAGGTTCTGGTGGACAAGGATGAAGAGAGAAATTGCTCAGTTCGTTGCTAAATGCGACATTTGTCGTTGCGTGAAAGCAGAACATCAAAGGCCTGCTAGCACCCTTCAACCTTTAGCTATTCCTGAATGGAAATGGGATAAGGTCGGTATGGATTTCATTACCGGATTTCCTAGGACTAAGAGAGGGAATAATGCTATCTTTGTGGTCATTGGCCGCCTTTCCAAAGTGGCTCATTTTCTTCTTGTTCAAGAGAGTATAACTGCTAGCCAACTGGCGGAGTTATATGTTTCTCGAATAGTTTCTCTTCATGGTGTTCCATTGGAGATTAACTCAGACCGCGGAAGTATCTTTACTTCCCGATTTTGGGAAAGTTTCCAAACCGCCATGGGGACTCATCTATCCTTTAGCACTGCTTTTGACCCGCAATCAAGTGGTCAAGTTGAGCAAGTCAATCAAATCCTCCAAGACATGCTCCGAGCTTGTGTTATATCCTTCAGTATGAATTGGGAGAAATGTCTTCCATTTGCCGAATTTACTTATGACAATAGTTATCAATCAAGCTTGGGCAAAGCCCCTTTCGAAGTTCTCTATGGACGAAGGTGTCGAACACCTCTTAACTAGTCAGAAACCGGAGAGAAGCAACTCTTTGGCACGGATATGATCCAGGATGCAGAGGAGCAAGTTCGCAATATTTGTGAAAAGTTGAAAGCAGCCGAATCTCGTCAAAAGAGCCAATATGATCGCCATCATAAGGCTCTGACCTATGAAGTTGACGAGAAGGCTTACCTTCGGGTTACACCTCTGAAGGGTACCCATCGATTCGGTATCAAGGGCAAGTTGGCTCCCCTATACATTGGACCTTTTCGCATTCTTGCTAAACGAGGAGAGGTTGCCTACCAATTGGAACTTCCAACGCATCTTGCCAAGGTTCATGATGTCTTCCACGTCCCGCAACTCAGGCGTTGCTTCTCGGACCCTCTCCGTGAAGTAGACCACGAAGCGCTTGATCTACAAGATAACCTTACATGTCGAGAATACCCTGTTCGTATTCTTGATCAAGCTGAGCGTACCACTCGGCATCGGAACATCAAGTTTCTCAAGGTTCAGTGGTCACACCATTCTGAAAAGGAGGCCACGTGGGAAAGAGAAGATCGTCTTCAACTACAGTACCTCGCGCTCTTCCCGACGACTTCATAATCTAGGGACGACATTCTTTTGAGTGGGGGTGAGCTGTCACATCCTAGCTAGATGTCATAGGATAGCATGTGTGTGCATCATATTTCATTTTTGCATCAACATGAAGTGAGGATTAAAAGAAACCCCAAACCTTCACTTGAATCAAACCAATTCGAAGCATGTGAAAAACTAACTAATTCAAAATGGTCGTCTAAAATGTCCCTTATGTCTGATAATTATGGACATGAATATATCAGGGGCCATCTTAAATATTTGAACATTTATAAAAATTTAAAAATAAATAACAAAGCTGCTGAAAATGCCATATAAAAAAATATTAATATTTCAGATTTCAAAATACCCTAAACTTTTTTATAGGAGTTTGAAATATTCCAATTTAATCCTATAAAATATTTGGTGATATTCTATAATAGCATTTGGCCCAAACATAAATAAAAGAAATGTCAGAAATTAGTATAAGGAAGAAAATGAAACAAAAAGTAAAAGGAGGCAGAACCTGGGCCGGCCCAGCTGGCCCAGCACCGTCGTCGTCCTCCTAGCGGCTAGGAGGACGAGTGTGTGCTTGCCGCGTGCGCATGTTGGAGATGCCACGTAGCTCTTTGCGTGCCTGCGTACCCCTGCCGAGCTGGCGAGAGGACGAGGACGCCGTTGCCGTCCCCATCCCTCTCTCCCTCTCGCATTTGCCCCCCTGCCCTCTTCCCACCTCTGCTCCGCCATGGCTGACGGTGCCGCTAGCTCACCGCCATAGATCTAGCCATCCCCGTGCCCCACCTGAGACCACCAAAGGCTCGGCTACGTCGTCCCCGTCTTCTGCATCGAACCACGCATCGCCAGGAGCCCCAAAGCGCCGTCCTCGAGCTCGTCTTCCTCCTCGGACCCGAACCTCGCCGCCGTTGATTCGTCGTCTCCGAGCCCTCCTAGAGCAAGCTTTCGACGGCTTCAAACCTGCAGTGAGCTCCCAACTCATTCCCCTCTCTTCCCCGATATTTTCCCCCTCTGTAGGCCCCGATTGCGTCAGCTCCCAAATGACCCGTCACATGAGCTCGTCACCGGTGACGCTCCAGTGACCAGTTGGTCCATTAGAGTCCACCATCGAACTCGTGGGGCCGCGTAGTGCTTGTAGGTGCCAAGTTATGGTCGTGTCGCGCCTGGTTCGTCGATCTCATGCTTGCTCGAAATCCGGCAGCCGCCAAGCTCATCGCCGGCGTCGATCTCGGCCATCTCAGTCCCTGAGATGTGTCGGGATGGACGCGCGCGTGAGCGAAGTTCCGTCTGGTGCCCTCCGCCGTCCTTTTGGTCGCCAGAGGAGGGATCCCGACCCCTCCGCCATCTCCGGAGCCACCGGCGGCTCAACTCCGGCGGTTCTTGCCGGAGTTGACCACAAGGGTTTGACCCCAGGTCAATTGGCAAGTGAGGCCGGGACCTGTTAATTAAACCTAATTAATTAATTTAATTAAGCTAATGACCCACTAACCAGTGGGTCCTACCCTAATCTAATTAGTAATTAGTTAACTAATTAACTTTGTTAGTGACTGGGACAGGGTCCAGTGGGCCCCATAGGTATCAACATTCTGTTGACTAGCTGACATCATAGTGATGTCATGCTGATGCAGTAATGACTTTTCTGAATTAAAATAATTCCAGAAAATGCTTAAAACTTCTAAAATTCATATGAATTAATCTGTTGACCAGATGAAAATAATTCATATATGAAAATTCATCAGAAAAATCCAATCAATCCAATGGTGATATTATCATGCATGTTAGAGCAACCTATGTAGATGAACATTGATATTTACTAATAGGTTAATATATGAAATATGAAATGGAGAATGATTTTGAACCTATATTCAAACTTCCTTCATTTAACATGGACAATAGTTGCATTAGCTCATCCATACATGCTGCCATGTCATGATCATGCATCATATTGTTGCACTTGCATGTATTGATTGTATTTTTTTCTGCACTGCGGTAGGCCCTGCTTCTGAGGATACCTTCGAGTATTCCAATGAAGGAGAAAACCCTCCCACTACCCAGGAAGGGAAGAAACCCTTTTGATCATTCCGTTAACATCCCACTCTCTCGCTCCTGCTCTTGTTTATTGCATTAGGACAAACGTTCACTTGTCTATCATACACGGTAGATGAACCTATTCTTTTCCATGACCTATCATTGTCTCAGTAAATAGCTAAACCTTGCAACCTAGCATACCTGCTAGATGCTTGTGCCATGTGTGTTTAGCTTACTTTGCCTGCTATGCTTGCTCTGCTTAGAGTTGTGTCAGGTTTGATTCATCTAGGTGATGAACTAGAGTGAAATAATGATGTTCTGATGTGATAAGCTTATTATGAACCCGAGTTGGTAAAGGTAGCGATGAGAGGCTATGTAGGAGTACATAGCGGGTTCTCTCATTGGGACCGTTCTTAGGAACTAAGTTCCGTATTTGTGATCCTAGACTAGTTAGTACCACACGTTGGAATACTTAATTGACCCGCTCGACTTATCAATCGCTTAGTCCTTAGTCCAGGAGTTGCAAGTAGTTTCTGGTGTTTATAGCATGCTGGAGGCCGCGCGTAGCGCTGACCCTAGTGGTGGGTAAGGACGCGGTAGGCAGTGGCACGGTGTACCAAGGGTAACGCAAATGGTAGGCTTGGGAACCCTGTGCATATCGATTGGGGCCGTAGCGGAAACTTTGGCCGGACTTCCGTGCGGGTTCAGTCTCAAATAGGCGATAGCCTAGACTAGAGGTCTTATGTGATTGACAGTCGTGGCCACCTCCCTCGCTGGGCTTCCGCTTGAATGTTTCCGAGGTGCATGGTTTTATGAGCACAGAGCGATAAGTGGCGAGAGCTTGTGTGAAGAAGTACACCCCTGCAGGCAATGAAACTATTCGAATAGCCACGTCCGCGGATATGGACTACTTGGAAAGCTTATGCTATTCATAGATAATCAAATGGATGCTGATAAAAATATCAAGACAAGTGTGAGTACCGTGAATGGCACTGTTCCAGGAGAGGGAAGTGAATCCATGGTGGTGTATTGTTATGGAGATAGTGGACTCGTGTGCGATATCTAAAATCTAAACAAAGAGTTAAAACTATGTAGGGTAGGTTAGCCATGAGTCGAAGCTGGCATTGCTGCATAAACTCCACCACTCCCCTTGTTGATACATGAGCATGAATAGTCTAGGTCTGCTTTAAAGACATGTTGAGTATGTTTGTACTTACGTTTGCTTAATAAATGTTGCAGATGAGACTCAGGACCCATAAGGTGGGTTCTATCTAGATGTCGACGATGCCGAATAGCTGGTGTCCCAGCGACGACCTTATGCCCTGTGGCGGGCTGTAGATAGTCAGGCCATGTGCCTTTTTACCCTTTCATTTGTTTGTACATAGACGGCTTTATGCTTCCGCTTCGTTTGTATGAACTTGTGTGTATGACTTGAGTGTCGGGTCATGTGACTCCTATCTGTAAGAATATATTATGCAAGGCTCTTCTGAGCCTCTTAAATAAAAGTTGTGTTGTTGTATGGTTATGTTGTGATGTCATAGTTGTATCTATGCATATCGGGCATGTCGTGCCTACGAGTGACGTGCAATGGTATGTATGGGATCCGACACCTAGTCATGTGCCTTTAGTAGTACTCTTTACGGGAAACTGCCTCCTTGTGCTTCCACCGAGCCCTGGTAGCTTGCTACTTCTCCAGACACATTGATTGACCGACATGTATCCTTCTTTGTTAATGTGTTTGTCCCTTCAGGAAAATGTCTCGTAGTGTAATGGAGTCCCTGTAGCTTGCTACGAGTCATCTACGTGCAGTGATGGCATTCATGTCTCACGGCGTAATGGAGTCCTTGTAGCTAGCTATGACTCGTCTACACACGCTTGAGGCCGACACCAGCATTGCTGGGTTACGTATGCTTGTTTCCGTATGGATGTGCCACTTGGGTTCTATGACTAGTCATGTCGACCCGGGTTCTTTGTCGTTTGATTGCTAGAAACGTGTTCACATACGTGAGCCAAAAGACGCAAACGGTCCCGGCTAAGGTAATGCTGCAGCCATGGAGCTTACCGTGCGTGAGGCTGCAAGGTGATGTGATATGTTATAGTTTGGATTCATATGACTTAGGATCAGGGTCCCGACAGGCACGTCCACGACCAGGGGATGAAGAGGGAGAGTGGGGGAATGCGTGCATGCGAGCGCATGCATTGGCTGGTTCGGGCGGTGCTTCGTACGCGCGAGAGGGGAGAGAAGGAGGTGGGGAGAGGAGGGGGACAGGGCTATGGCATGTCCCAGACATCGACGTGCATCAACGGGCGCGAGGGGGAGGCCCGAGGTGACCGGGCTTGGGAAGGAGAGAGAGGTAAACTCTGTGGAGCGCGGCTACGCGCTCCAGAGCATGACTTGGCTAGCATGATGAGGCTTCGGTGTGATCTGACGCGTCCACTGATGTTCAATGACTGCCGGAGGGAAAAAACAATGGGAAAAGAGGCATGGGATGTTGTGGGGTGGCTAGGAGTGAGAGAGAAGTGAGAAAGGAGAGAGAAATGTTGTCTAGGGAGGGAAATGGGGCTTTTACCCCATGTTCTCATGCTCTCTGGCACCAGGAACTTTACTGGAGGTAAACCACAACAATAAGGGACTGTGGTAAAGTTTTGTAGGCAAGGAGAATAGCAGAAGGGGGTCAAACAAGGTCTTTTACAGGATATGCAAAAGTATTTGATGATGGTTTAGACAAGAAAATGGGGTTTCCTTGACTTGAGATGTAGCGACCCGATCTCAAGGGATCGAAGTCTCTGTGCTTATGTGTCATCCCTGGATCGGTATTGTTGGAAATATGCCCTAGAGGCAACAATAAATTAGTTATTATCATATTTCCTTGTTCATGATAATCGACTATTATCCATGCTATAATTGTATTGATCGGAGACTTAAATGCATGTGTGGATACATAAACAAAACCATGTCCCTAGTATGCCTCTAATGGACTAGCTCGTTGATCAAAGGATGGTTAAGGTTTCCTAGCCATGGACATGAGATGTCATTTGATAACGGGATCACATCATTAGGAGAATGATGTGATGGATAAGACCCGAACTACAAACATAGCATATGATCGTCTCAGTTTATTGCTACTGATTTCTGCATGTCAAGTATATGTTCCTATGACCATGAGATCATGCAACTCATAGATATCGGAGGAGTGCCTTGTGTGTATCAAACGTCGCAACGTAACTGGGTGACTATAAAGGTGCTCTATAGGTATCTTCGATGGTGTCTGTTGAGTTGGCATGGATCGAGACTGGGATTTGTTACTCCGTGTGACGGAGAGGTATCTCGGGGCCCACTCGGTAATGCAACATCACAATAAGCCTTGCAAGCAATGTGACTAATTGTTAGTTGCGGGATCTTGTATTACAGAATGAGTAAAGAGACTTGCCGGTAACGAGGTTGAACTAGGTATGGAGATACCGACGATCGAATCTCGGGCAAGTAACATACCGAAGAACAAAGGGAACATTATACGGGATTAACTGAATCCTTGACATAGAGGTTCGACCGATAAAGATCTTCGTAGAATATGTAGGAACCAATGTGGACGTCCAGGTCCCGCCATTGGTTATTGACCGTAGAGGTGTCTCGGTCATGTCTACATAGTTCTCGAACCCGCAGGGTCTGCACACTTAAGGTTCGGTGACGTTTCGGTAGTGTAGAGTTATGTATGCTGGTGACCGAAGTTTGTTCAGAGTCCCGGATGAGATCCCGGACGTCACGAGGAGCTCCGGAATGGTCTTGAGGTAAAGATTCATATATAGGAGGTCCCAGTTTGGTTTCCGGAAAAGTTTCGGGCTCATCGGTAGTGTACCGGGAGTGCCGGTAGTGTACCGGGAGGCCTCCGGGAGGGGTATTTCGACCCCAAGAGGTCCATGGGCTGTGGGAGAATAATAACCAGCCCTTAGTGGGCTGGTAAAACAGCCACAAAGGCCCATGGCACAGGAGAGAAAGTCCTAAAGCAAAAAGTGGAAAATCAGCCAATAGGAGGCAATCCTACTCCAACTAGGATTGGAGGTGAAGTAGGATTGCTCCCACCTCCTATTTTGGCCGACCCAAAGGCCTTGGCTTCCTATCCGCTCCTCTCCTCCTATATATACTAGTGGATTGGGTGGTTTTTGGACAGAATTTCCGGCCACGTGCTACCCGTTTCACCGGTGCACAGTTTCTCCTCTAGATCGGTTTTCCGCAGCGCTTAGGCGAAGCCCTGCCAGAATCACTCCACCACCATCACCGGAGCGCCGTCACGCTGCCGGTGAACTCTCTCTCCTCTCCACCTACTCTCGCTGGATCGAGACGGTGGAGATCGTCATCGAGCTGCACCTGTGCTGAACGCGGAGGTGTCGTCCATTCGGCGCTAGATCGGAAGGACCGTGATCGAGATCGCGAGACAGTTCGTGATGAGATCGCGGAACGGATCGTGATGAGTTTGCGGGACAGATCGTGATCATGATCGTGAGACGGATCGTGATGAGATCGCGGGACGGATCGTGATGAGTTCACGGGACGGATCGTGATTGGATTGCGGGACGGATCGTGATGAGATCGCGGGACGCTCGGCGATTTGGATCGCGAAGATGTTCGACTACACCAACCGCGTTTCTTAACGCTTCCCGCTTAGCGATCTACAAGGGTATGTAGATCCACTCTCCCTCTCGTAGATGCTCATCACCATGGATAGGTTTGCGTGTGCATAGGAATTTTTTTGTTTCCCATGCGACGTTCCCCAACAGTGGCATCATGAGCTAGGTTGATGGTTCAATGAGATCTTGAGTAGAACACAAAAGGTTTGTGGGCGTTGATGCTTAGATTGCTTCCTCCCTTGGTCGGATTTTGGTTCAGCGGGATTGTGAGATGAAGCGGCCCGGACCAACATTACTCGTACGCTTACGAGAGACCGGTTCCCTCGATGCAACTTGTTGCTTAGATGGCTTGCGGGTGACAGTTTCTCTCACTTTAGTTGGATCGGATCCGACAAAGGCGGTCCTTGAGAAGGTTGAAAAGCAATCTATGTATCACCGTTGTGGTTTATGCGTAGGTGAGAATCGTTCTTGCTAGATACCCGTAGCATCCACGTAAAACTTGCAACAACAATTAGAGGACGTCTAACTTGTTTTTGCAGGGTATGTTGTGATATGATATGGCCAATTACATGATGTGATATATGTGATGTATGAGATGATCATGCGATGTATAGATTATCACGACTTGCATGTCGATGAGTACGGCAACCGGCAGGAGCCATAGGGTTGTCTTTAATTATTGTATGACCTGCGTGTCAATCATTAAAGCGCTATGTAATGCTTTACTTTATCGCTACGGTAGCAATAGTAGTAGAAGCATGTAGGGCGTGACAACCCCGATGGTGACATGTTGATGGAGATCAAGATGATGGAGATCATGGTGTCGTGCCGGTGACGATGGAGATCATGCCGGTGCTTTCTAGATGGAGATCAAAAGCACAAGTTCATGGCCATATCATGTCACTTATGATTTGCATGTGATGTTAATCCTTTTTATGCACCTTGTTTTGCTTAGGACGGCGGTAGCATTATAAGGTGATCCCTCACTTAATTTCAAGATAAATTGTGTTCTCCCCGAGTGTGCACCGTTGCGAAAGTTCGTCGTGTTGAGACACCACGTGATGATCGGGTGTGATAGACTCTACGTTCACATACAACGGGTGCAAGCCAGATTTGCACGCGCAGAACACTCGGGTTAAACTTGACGAGCCTAGCATGTACAGACATGGCCTCGGAACACAAGAGACCGAAAGGTCGAGCATGAGTCATATAGTGGATATGATCAACATAATGATGTTCACCATTGAAGCCACCTTAACTCACGTGATGATCGGACTTGAGTTGGTGAATTTGGATCATGTATCACTCGAATGACTCGTGGGATGTCAATTTGAGTGGGAGTTCTTAAGTAATATGATTAATTGAACTCGTTATCATGAACATAGTCAAAGTGTCTTTGCAAATTATGTTGTAGATTACTAGCTCGCGCTGTAGCTCTCTTGTATTTTTATATGTTCCTAGAGAAATAGAGTTGAAAGATGTTGGTAGCAATATTGCGGACTAGGTCCGTGATCTGAGGATTGTCCTCATTGCTGCACAGAAGGCTTATGTCCTCAATGCACCGCTCGGTGCGCCACCCCCTCTAGCGTCGTCTATAGATGTTGTGAACATCTGACAGGCACGTTTCGATGACTACTTGATAGTTTAGTGCGTCATGCATTATGGCTTAGAATTGAGGCTCGGAAATGTTTTGAAACGTCACAGAACATATGAGATGTTCTAGGAGTAGAGATTGTGATCTCAGGCTC
This sequence comes from Hordeum marinum, assembly GCA_022496015.1. Classification (NCBI taxonomy): domain Eukaryota; kingdom Viridiplantae; phylum Streptophyta; class Magnoliopsida; order Poales; family Poaceae; genus Hordeum; species Hordeum marinum. The sequence continues at coordinate 195,337,720 of CM039675.1, read as the reverse complement.
GTGCCTATGTTGCGAGATATGAGATCTCCAACAAGATTCTTTGCTTGTAAGATGAAGGAGAATAGCTCAATCGTTGAGTATGTACTCAGATTGTCTGGGTACTACAATCGCTTGAATCAAGTGGGAGTTGATCTTCCAGATAAGATAGTGATTGATATAGTTCTCCAAGTCACTATCACTAAAGCTACTAGAACTTAGTGATGAACTATAATACACCAGGGATAGAAGTATTGATCCCTGAGCTGTTCGCGATGTTTGACACCGCGAAGGTAGAAATCAAGAAGGAGCGTCAAGTGTTGATGGTTAATCAAACCACTAGTTTCGAAAAGGGCAAGAGCAAGGAGGGAAACTTCATGGATAGCAAGTCAGTTACTGCTCCAGTGAAGCAACCCAAAGTTGAACTCAAACCCGAGACTAAGTGCTTCTATTATGAGGTGAGAGGTCGCTGAAGCGGAACAACCCTAGATACTTGGTAGATAAGAAGGCTGGCAACATCGACAGAAGTATATTTGATATACGAGTTATTGATGTGTACCTTGCTAGTACTCCTAGTAGCACCTGGATATTGGATACCGGTTTGGTTGCTAAATGTTAGTAACTCGAAATAAATGCTACGGAATAAACGGAGAACTAGCTAAGGGTGAGGTGACGATGTGTGTTGGAAATGTTTCCAAGGTTGATGTGATCAACATCACACGCTCTCTCTACCTTCAGGATTAGTGACGAACCTAAATAAATGTTATTTGGTGTTTTGCGTTGAGCATGAACATGATTAGATCATGTTTGTTGCAATACGGTTATTCATTTAAGTCAGAGAATAATAGTTATTATGTTTACGTGAATAATACCTTCAGTGGTCATGCACCCAGTGAGAATGGTTTGTTGAAATCTTGATCGTAGTAATACACATGTTCATAACATTGATGTCAAAAGATACAAAGTTAAATAATGATAGTACCACATACTTGTGGCACTGCCGCAAAATGTCATATTGGTATAAAGCGCATGAAGAAACTCCATGGTGATGGATATTTGGACTCATTCGATTTCGAATCGGTTGAGACATGCGAACCATGCCTCCTGGGCAAGATGACTAAAGGACCCCGTTGGATGGAGCGGGCAAGTGATTCATTGGAAATGATACATGTTGATGTATGCAATCTAGTGAGTCTTGTAGCGTGCAGTGGATATCGTTATTTTCTTACCTTCACTGATGATTTGAGTAGATATAGTGTATATTTACTTAATGCAACACAAGTCTGAATCGTTTGAAAGGTTCAAGCAAATTCAGAGTGAAGTTTAAAGATCATCGTGACAAGAAGATAAAAATGACTGCGATATGATCGTGGAGGTGAATATCTGAGTCACGAGTTTGGCATACAACTTAAGACAATGTGAAAGTTGTTTCACAACTAAACGCCACCTGGAACACCATAGTGTGATGGTGTGTCCGAACATCATAGTTATGCTCTATTGGACATGGTGCGTGCTATGATGTCTCTTGTCGTTTTACTACTATAATTTTGGGGTTATGCATTAGAGACAACTACATTCACTTTAAAAAGGGCACCATCTAAATCCGTTGAGATGACACCGCATGAATTATGGTTTGATAGAAACCTAACCTGTCATTTCTTAATGTTTGGGGCAGCGACGCTTGTGTGGAAAATGTTTTCACCTAATGAGGTCGAACCCAAGGCGGACAAATGCATCTTCGTAGAATACCCTAAGATCAGCTGGGTGAACCTTCTATCTTAGATCCAAGTGCAAAGTGTTTGTTGCTTAAATGGATCCTTTCTCGAGGAAATGTTTCTCTCGAAAGAATTGAGTGGGAGGAAGATTGAACTTGATGAGGTTGTTAAACCTTTGTTCAACCAGAGAGTAGCGCAACGCAGAAAGATGTTTCTGTGAAGCCTACGTTACTTGAAGAGGAAGTTAATGATGATGATCATGAAGCTTCAGGATCAAGTTACTATCGAACTTCGTAGGTCGACAAGGATGTGTACTGCTCCTAAGTGGTACGACAACTTTGTCTTGGAGATCATGTTGTTGGACAACGATGAACCTACGAGCTATGGAGAAGCGATGATGGGCCCGGATTCCGACGAATGGTTAGAGGCCATGAAATCCGAGATAGGATCCATGTATGAAAACCAAGTATAGACTTTGGTAGACTTGCTCGTTAGACGGCAGGTCGTTGAGTACAAATGGACCTTTAGAATGAAGACAGACACTGATGGTGAATGTCACCATTTGTAAAGCTCGACTTGTTGCAAAGTTGTTTGTGACAAGTTCAAGGAGTTGACTGCGATGAGGCTTTCTCACTCGTAGCGATGCTAAAAGTCTGTTGGAATTATGTTAGCAGTTGCTGCATTTTCAATTATGAAATCTGGCAGATGGATGTCAAAACATCGTTTCCTTAACGGTTTACTTAAGGAAAGGTTGTATGTGATACAACCAGAAGGTTTTGTCAGTCCTAAGGATGCTAAAAGATGAGCAAGCTTCAGTGATCCTTCTATGGACTGAAGCAAGCATCTCGGAGTTGGAATATACACTTTGATGAGGTGATCAAAGTTTCTGTAGTTTATACAAAGTTTATGAGAAACTTGTATTTGCAATAAAGTGAGTGGGAGCACTGTAGAGTTTCTGATAAGTATATGTGGTTGACATATTGTTGATCGGAAATAATGTAGAATTTCTGGAAGGCATAAAAGGTTATTTGAAAAGTGTTTTTCAAAGGAAGACCTGGATAAAGCTACCTAATTGTTGAGCATCAAAATCTATAGAGATAGATCAAGATGCTTGATGAGACTTTCAATGAGTGCATACCTTGACAAGATTTTGAAAGAGTTCAAAATGGATCAGCCAGAGAAATAGTTCTCGTCTGATTTGTAAGGTGTGAAGTTGAGTGAGACTCAAAGCTCGACAACGGCAGAAGAAAGAGAAAGGACGAATGTCGTCCCCTATGCCTTAGCCATAGGCTCTATATTATGCCATGCTGTGTACCGCACCTATGTGTGCCTTGCCATGAGTCTGTCAAGGGGTACAAGAGTGGTCCAGGAGTGGATCACTGGACAGCGGTCGGAATTATCCTTAGTAACCAGAGGACTAAGGAAATGTTTCTTGATTATGGAGGTGATAAAGAGTTCGTCGTAAAGAGTTACGTCGATGCAAGCTTTAACACCTATCCGGATTACTAGTAGTAGCAATCTGGACACGTATAGTGGAGCAGCCATATGGAAATAGTACCAAGTGGAGTGTGGTAGCAGTGTTTATGGTTTGACATAGAGATTTGCAAAGTACACACGGATCTGAATATTGCAGACCCGTTGACTATAAGACCTCTCTCACATGCAAAGCATGATCGAGCCCCAAAACTCATTGGGTGTTAGATTCATAACAATGCGAATCACATGGTGATGTCAACTAGATTATAGACTCTAGTGCAAGTGGGAGACTATTGGAAATATGCCCTAGAGGCAATAATAAATTAGTTATTATCATATTTCCTTGTTCATGATAATCGTCTATTATCCATGCTATAATTGTATTGATCGGAGACTTAAATGCATGTGTGGATACATAGACAAAACCATGTCCCTAGTATGCCTCTAATGGACTAGCTCGTTGATCAAAGGATGGTTAAGGTTTCCTAGCCATGGACATGAGATGTCATTTGATAACGGGATCACATCATTAGGAGAATGATGTGATGGATAAGACCCGAACTACAAACATAGCATATGATCGTCTCAGTTTATTGCTACTGATTTCTGCATGTCAAGTATATGTTCCTATGACCATGAGATCATGCAACTCATAGATATCGGAGGAGTGCCTTGTGTGTATCAAACGTCGCAATGTAACTGGGTGACTATAAAGGTGCTCTATAGGTATCTTCGATGGTGTCTGTTGAGTTGGCATGGATCGAGACTGGGATTTGTTACTCCGTGTGACGGAGAGGTATCTCGGGGCCCACTCGGTAATGCAACATCACAATAAGCCTTGCAAGCAATGTGACTAATTGTTAGTTGCGGGATCTTGTATTACAGAATGAGTAAAGAGACTTGCCGGTAACGAGGTTGAACTAGGTATGGAGATACCGACGATCAAATCTCGGGCAAGTAACATACCGAAGAACAAAGGGAACATTATACGGGATTAACTGAATCCTTGACATAGAGGTTCGACCGATAAAGATCTTCATAGAATATGTAGGAACCAATGTGGACGTCCAGGTCCCGCCATTGGTTATTGACCGTAGAGGTGTCTCGGTCATGTCTACATAGTTCTCGAACCCGCAGGGTCTGCACACTTAAGGTTCGGTGACGTTTCGGTAGTGTAGAGTTATGTATGGTGGTGACCGAAGTTTGTTCAGAGTCCCGGATGAGATCCCGGACATCACGAGGAGCTCCGGAATGGTCCGGAGGTAAAGATTCATATATAGGAGGTCCCAGTTTGGTTTCCGGAAAAGTTTCGGGCTCATCGGTAGTGTACCGGGAGTGCCGGTAGTGTATCGGGAGGCCTCCGGGAGGGGTATTTCGACCCCAAGGGGTCCATGGGCTGTGGGAGAATAATAACCAGCCCTTAGTGGGCTGGGAAAACAGCCACAAAGGCCCATGGCGCAGGAGAGAAAGTCCTAAAGCAAAAAGTGGAAAATCAGCCAATAGGAGGCAATCCTACTCCAACTAGGATTGGAGGTGAAGTAGGATTGCTCCCACCTCCTATTTCGGCCGACCCAAAGGCCTTGGCTGCCTCTCCTATCCTCTCCTCCTATATATACTAGTGGATTGGGTGGTTTTTGGACAGAATTTCTGGCCACGTGCTACCCGTTTCACCGGTGCACAGTTTCTCCTCTAGATCGGTTTTCCGCAGCGCTTAGGCGAAGCCCTGCCGGAATCACTCCACCACCATCACCAGAGCGCCGTCACGCTGCCGGTGAACTCTCTCTCCTCTCCACCTACTCTCGCTGGATCGAGACGGTGGAGATCATCATCAAGCTGCACGTGTGCTGAACGCGGAGGTGCCGTCCGTTCGGCGCTAGATCGGAAGGACCGTGATCGAGATCGCGAGACAGTTCGTGATGAGATCGCGGAACGGATCGTGATGAGTTCGCGGGACAGATCGTGATCATGATCGTGAGACGGATCGTGATGAGATCGCGGGACGGATCGTGATGAGTTCACGGGACGGATCGTGATTGGATCGCGGGACGGATTGTGATGAGATCGCGGGACGCTCGGCGATTTGGATCGCGAAGATGTTCGAGTACACCAACCGCGTTTATTAACGCTTCCCGCTTAGCGATCTACAAGGGTATGTAGATCCACTCTCCCTCTCGTAGATGCTCATCACCATGGATAGGTTTGCGTGTGCGTAGGAAAATTTTTGTTTCCCATGCGACGTTCCCCAACAGGTATGCTGACACACACAGTACTTGAGGATTTACAACAGAGTTCAATCACACATTTATTACATCGAGAATCCTCAAAGATTATTTATTACATTAATGTGGCCTAAGGCCAAGTAAAACAAAATCATGCGGAAGCAAAAGGGTAACGAGTCCATCAACTCCACGAGCAAGCTGAGTGCAGAACAACGACCTATCGCACCTTATTCGTCGTCAGATAAATCTGGAACATGATAAGTTGCAGCCGTGTTGGTCAGTACATGGAATGTACTGGCAAGTCACATCATAAAGTGTATTGAGAGTACATAGTACATGCAATTTGGCTGGTGGAAAGCTCTAAGTTTAGTTTTGCATAAAGCTAGTTTTTCCCTATTAGAAATGATTGCTCTACTTCTACCAATATCATAAGTCTGAGATGATGCCCATCTCCACCATTTCAAAATTTTATACCCAATTGATTAATTAAGAGTGATGAGATCTCCCTACATTTCCACTACTAAAAGCTCAAGTTGTCCATGACCGGGGACACGGCTAATCGATTAGATTTTAACTCTGCAGAGGTTGTGCACTTTTCCCCACAAGACTCGACCACCTCCTTGATCGGAAGATCGAGACATAGTCTTTCGATAGCATTTACCCTAACCCACGAATAGGTCGGTACACCTACATCATCTACATCGGCTAGCCTATCCCGGAAGAGGTCACACCATCTACTCAACTAAGCCAGAGCCCATATTGGCTTGCGGCTGCACACGGAAGCTTATAGACATGAAAATAGGGTTGATCCCTTTGAGCCTGGGTGGACGGACCACTAATGTGCACTCCCATGGATTCCCATGAATGCTCCCACTATACTTCGCCACCATACAAACCAGTTTCCACCCAGATAGTTCATTAAAGTTGGTCCTAGTTACTACTTTGTCACTCACATCTCAAGGTGATAACACTCTCCAATCCACATCTACTTTGGCGAAGCATTGTAACATAACACGGTTGCGACAAAGTTGGTATGGTTCAGACCTACCTCAAATGAACTACTGGGTGATAGTAAATCCAACAATTATAAACTCCTATCATGCACTCCTACATCAAAGGACAATGTGCAAAAATAAAACATAGGTAAAACTGATATGATCAAAATGCAACTTGCCTTTGTACTGGGAATGAAGTCCTAGCGAATGATAGTACTCTGCTTCGCACTCCGGACAATCTATCGCAAAGTAAATAAAAACACAGATAAACATGCATTCATACAATTCAAAGACATGCAACAAAATATTTGCAAAAGCCAAATAAAAATCCAACACAAGTCATTAGCATGAAAACTTTCAAAGTATGACTAGTGTTAAAAAATTGTGATGTGCACTAGTGTTCCTACAAGGCATCCTAGTAAAATTATGGTGAACAAAAAATAATGGTGTAGAATATATAGTGGCAAAATGTCATGGCAAAGGATTTAGTTCGTGTGACGTGGTGCAAAAAGAATCACTTCAAACGGGTATACCGTTTGAAAGATGTGGCCTAATGAAATTTAAATTCAAATCTGAAATAATTTCAAATTTGAACTTGCAAAAATCTGCAACTACAGGTTTTCTGGTTAGGGCTATTCGAGACGAAAATTTGGCCTCTTGTTTCATCTCGTTTTGACCTACGGTTAAAAAGTTACGGCCGTTTGAAGTTTTGAATAAAGTCTGAAAAAACTGCTATAGAACATTCTCTGAAAACTCTAAAGTGTGGGCGATCGTGACTAGAGCGTGAAGCGAATGGCTCTGATTGGTTGACTATGTTCGCCGTGGTGGCTATGTGGCGAACGTTCGCAAACTAGGTAAATCACCGGTTCGGCTAAACTAAAAAGAACAAACCGACGTTCGGTTTAAATAAACCGCATGGTTTATATTAAAACGTGGTTAACCGGTACCTCTTTGGTCTAAATAAAAAAAACTAAACTAATCTACAAAGGAGCGGGCGCTTATAGAGACGCTCGTGCGTGCGTCTGGCAGAAGCTCGACATCGACTGAGCGGCGGCTCCGGCGATCTCCGACGCGGGTGAGGTCATCCGGCGGGTGCAGGTCGGCGAGGGCCTTCGGTCGGTGGTGACGATGGTCAGCGACGACGACCGGAGGGAGCGGGGCAAGGTGGTGAAGCTCCTGTGCTCCGGACGTTCACCGGCAACAAAACCTTTGGCGAACGGACTCGGCTCCGGCGAGATGCAAATGGCGATGGCGTCAGCTGTGAGCGGCGAGAGGATGTGCGGGTTGGCTGAGTGAAACAAGGGCATCGTGGGGCTTTTATAGGTGCAGCTAGGGGTCCGGGAATGCGGGATAAGGCTCATCCCTAGACCTTCGGCCCGACCGGTGCGGACGCGCTCGGCGTTGGCATATCTCGCTAGAGTTGCGGGAGGTTGGAGACGATTGGGGGGGCCCCACCTGCCAGGCTGCGAGAGAGAGATTAGCAAGAGAGAGAGACACGTGGGGCTGGAGAGAGGCCACGAGCGCTCGTTGACCAGGCTGGCGGCGGCTCAGGTGAACGCTAGCTCCTGGCCTCGTACGCTAGTATACCCTAGCACTGGATTGGGTTGGCTCGGGTGGCTGGCCCATGTGTGCGTGCGTGCGTTTTTTAACTTCTTATTTGTTCCAAATCAAAATCAGGAAAAGTGATATATATATATCAGAAAATTGCTAAAATCCTTAATGGTAAAATAGAGCACAAGGGACATTAATTCCTGCTCATATAATTGAGAAAATATTTTTTCTAATGCAATAAATTTAACTCTGGCTAACAAAATCCAACACTCCCCACTCCTGTATATTTTGAGGAAGTGATATTATCCTCACTCTATTATTTTATGTGAGTGGAAAAACTTTGAACATCATAAGCTCAAATGCAATAAATCAAGAGATGCAATATGATGATCCTATTAACATCCTAATTTAATAAAATTGGAATGTTACATGATATTTGGCAGAGTGAGAGGGTGGTTAGAATTAGGGTTGATCACCAAGTTTGAACTTAATTGATGGAAGTTCACAATATAACTTTGGTAAACCCTAGAATTTGGCAGAATCAAATTTCTGTAGATCCAAGCATGCATTTCCATTCTCCTTGATACACCACTTTGTGTAGCATCCTCATTTGGGTAATGGAACATGCCCATATAGTTTGGGGTCAATAGGAGTTACTTCACAGTGTAAAGTTGTTCAAATTTGGATCTGGAGAGGTACGTGTTTGGAATATTTTGGTGTATCAAATCAATAGGGATTCAGATGAAACTTTGGTAGATCATCATATAACATGAGTGTCTTTATGGAATATTTTTGGAATTTATTGAGAATATTTCTTATACAAATATTTCAAAAGCTTGATTTGGACATAAAGGGTTTGAGGGGTTTTGCCCTTGATTTTGAACATGACCAGATTTTGAAACTCATATATATGGAAAATATATGCCCACTGAGTTTCCCTAAATTTTATAAAATATTTTCAAAGCATTAAAAAAATTGTTTTCGTATAAAAAACCATTTCTGGCCTTAAGAAAAAGCCTTTAAATAAAATAGTAAAATAATCTTTAAAACTAGTATTTGGTGGCTTTAGGGAGTCATATATATAGTAGGTTTCAAATAATGCCTTTGGGGAAAAGAGTCCACCTAATTTGAAAACTTGCAGTGCAAATCTCAACTGAGGGGTTTTTGAAACCTAATTTGAATAAATCCCTTTTGGTCAACAATAAATTTTGATAAAAATAGTTTGAGGTACTACACACATGGCATGATCATTGGGCAAGATGTTTGGATCAAGGAATATGAATATGGAGAGGAGTAGGACCTAAGGGTGCCAAACATAATCAACCGAACAATCAAACAAGCAACAATTCAAACAAGCTGGTGCACTAAAAAAGTTTTAATCGTTCCAAATTTTATAAATTCAAGAATAGCAAAGTGATACAAACACATGGTGTGACAACAACCCATCTTCCGAGAACTTTGAGAGAAAATCATTAGTGAGGAAAAACCCCAAAACCAAACCACCAAACCCAAAGTGATTGAGCAACACTAAAGTGATTGTTCGTGTGTGGAACCAACGCTTGTTACCTTTGAAAATTGTGTATCTTCCAAACGGTTAGGAATCATGGTATAGAGCATCCATTAGTAAATTATGGATTGTCGGGTGACTAGTTTGTGAGGGTTTTGGAAGCCTACCCTGAATACTTAGCACGAGTGTTAAGCGAGGACAGTCTGACCTTAGATCAAGGAGAATACGGTAAGGACTGTGTGTACTTTGGTTTAAATACCAAGCCTCTCCAAATTAGACACACAACTGTAACAACAGTTGGAACTGGGTCATCAAACCATTTTCTTCGCCCAGCTACCTGGTTACATTTCCTCAACCCTTCTATTTTCTCAAATACTTGTTGATGAAACTGATCATTACTGTTTGAAAAATTTGACTGAAGACTTTCACAATTTCCTGATATCAAATTCTTCAGTCACCTTGTTCTTCACCTGCTTATCCTGTATCACGCTACCTGTAATCTATGAATGCTTTATTTCGTCATGATGACTATGCTATTTCTTTGTTTCTCATGCACTTTAGTACTTATTCCGCTGCTGATAGTTCATCACATTTCAAATTCCTCAAGTTGAAATTCCTCACTCTTGAATTTGTAAAAATCGCCTATTCACCCCCCTCTAGTCGATATAAGGCACTTTCAGAATTATTTTCCCGATTCCTTGCGCTCCACCATAAGAACCGTGCTAACCACTCGGCTAGTAGCCACGATGCACAAGAGCACAGGCTCTCGGCAGCTCAGAGCAGCTAACACCAGTTGGGTGGAAAGAAAGGCCTTGAGTACATCAAACACGGCTTGGACTTCAGGAGTGCAGTGAAAGTTGTCAGACTTCTTCATCAATTGTAAAGGAGGTAATGCCTTCTCATGGACTCGAGAGATGAACCTGCTCAGGGCCGCACTGGCTTTCTCATTTGGATGATGACACCAATTTTGTCGGGATTGGCATCGATCACTCGTTCGGAAACGAGAAAATTGAGTAGCTTACCCGATGGCACTCCAAATGTACATTTTGCAGGGTTGAGCTCTATCTAAAAATGTCGAAGATTGGCGAAAGTTTTAGCAAGATCAATCAGAAGGTCGGAAAATTTTCTGGATTTGACCATGATGTCATCCATATGTGCCTCCACGTTTTGGCTGATTTTCTCTTGCAAACATTTTTGGATCATACGCATGAAGTTCTCCCCCGCATTTTTTAGACTGAATGGCATCGTGATATAACAAAAACACCCGAATGGGGTGATGAAGGCTTTTTATATTTCACCATGTCCATACATTCAGATCTGGTGGTACCCGGAGTACGCATCCAGGAAAGATAGACATTGACATCCGGAAGTAGAATCTAGTATCTGGTTGATGCGGGTAAGGGGAAAATGGTCTTCTGGCAAAGCCCGATTGTGGTGCTTGAAATTGATGCACATCCAAAGGGATTTGTCCTTCTTGGGTACCAACACTGGATTGGCTAGCCACTTAAAATGGTACACCTTGTGAATGAACTCGGTAGGTAGGAGCCGAGCAATTTCTTCATCGACTGCTTTGCGCTTCTCGACGGTGAATCAGCGCATGTGCTCTTTCACCAGTTTGGTATTCGTATCAACTCAAAGTCAGTGCTTAGTCAGTCCCCTGGGAACTCCCGACATGTTAGACAACTTCCATGCAAAAATATGCCAGTTCTTATGGAGGAACTGGATGAGCTCGTCTTTCCCCTTTCTCTCCGAGGGTTGACGAGATGTTCGTAGGGGCGGTATTCACATCACTCAGAAGAACGTGAACTTCCTTGGTCTCACCGGCCGTCTGGAAAGTGTATTCCGACGCCGGTCGCTTGGACTTGAGGAAATCCATAGGGTCCACCCCTTTCATGTACCCGTCGAGTTCAACCACGAGTACTTGCTCGTTTGCGATTCTGGAGCCCTATTGGAGGCACTCCTCGGTGACTTTCTAATCACCGGTCACCCTGCTCACACCTTTGCGACCGGGCATCTTATGTTTAAGATACACGTAACATGGAGGGCCAGGAAACTAGCATAGTCGGGTGTCACACCATGTGTTTCTATCAGGAAGTTATGCCATGGATTTAGAAAATTTAGACCCATTTAAAACTTTTATAGTGCAAGTGCTTGTTTGAATTGGCTGATGTTTGCTTGTTTGGTTGATTGTGTCTTGGCACTCAAAGTTCTTATTCCCCCTAGAACTCACTTCCTTGGTACAAACTTCTTGCCCAATGATCATGCCATGTGTATAGTACCCCAAACTATTTTTATCAAAAATTATTTTGGCCAAAAAGGATTTATTTAAATTAGGTTTTCAAAACCCCTTGAATTGAGGTTAGTACTACAAGTCCTAAAATTGGGTGGATTGTTTTGTCCCAAGGACTTTATTTGGAACCTAATATATATAACACTTTCCGAAAACCCCAAATGTTAATTTGAAAGATTATTTTCATATTTTATTTAAAGGCTTTTTCTGAAGGACAGAAATGGTCTTTCATAAGGAAAAATTATTTAAATACTTTCTAGATATTTGAGAAAATTTAGGGCAACTCAGTGGACATATATTCTCCATATATATGAGTTTCAACACATGGTCATGCTCAAAATAATTGGTAAAACCCTCCAAAACACTTTCTGCTTGAATCAAGCATTTGAAATAATTCTATCGGAAATATTCTCAAATAAATCCAGGAAAAATCTAGCAAGTCATACATGTCATATATGCTGATCTTGCAATGTTTCATCCCAATCCTAATTGTTTGGTTCACCAAAATATCCCAAAACCATTTCTATCTAGATCCAAATTTGAGCAACGCTACATTGCCAAATCTCTCCTATTGACCCCAAACTGTGTGCTTATTTTATAATCCCCAAATATTGTTACCACAACAAATGATGAATCAAGGGAATAGGTTTGCATGCCTAGATCTATAGGAACTTGATTCTGTAAATTTCTAGTGTTTATCAACTTTCCTCAAATAGTGTCAAACTTGGTGTTGCACTCTATTTTTACCTACACTTTAATCCTGTTAAATCTCATGTCAGGTGAACACCTCTTACTTGCCCAAATCAACATCAAACACATTCTAGCAGATTGGTAAAAACAAGTTTTCACCTTTTAACTTGTTGTCCTTGCCCCCAAACTTTTACCACTGTCCCACATAGTTGCTATTTACCTCCAGTAAGTCTTGAAAGGATGTGGCTCAATCGTTGGTGGGGTAAAAGTCCCATTTTTACCCTGCACAACAAATACACCAGCATTTCCACCCTTCTCTCATCTACCCAGTGACTTCCAGAATATTCAAAGCCCTCACCTACCAATTTCCTACACCCATGGAACCCTAGGCATGAGTAGCAACATGCTATGTGCCAAAGGCATGCCATGGCATGCCATAAGCATGCTATGGAGCACGCTACAATGTGCCACCACACTGTAGCAAGATTATCCCAAGGCCCCCTAATAGCACTGGGATGGGGAAAGTTTCCCTCGGGCCCTCCTTGACATGCATAAGCCGCCGGCTATCGCCGCCTATCCTTTCTCTCTTTGGTGACTTCCAGCGCACATGCCCATGCCACCTGGTTTGGTCAACCGCTAGCCTCAGATGCACATACACCCCTGCTCCCCCTCTTTCTCCCACTGCCCCTAGACCGACCCCAGGAAGACCCCAGACACGCCCCCGTGCCCTCCAGCATGGACTACAACCTCGCTGGCACACCAGCGGTCGATGGACCACCGTGGCCCTATAAAAAGGCCTCCCCGAGCCTTCGCTCCCCTCTAGTCTCTCTCTCCTCCACCCAGTCGAGCTCCTGTGACTTCCCCCTTCATTTTGGAAGTTAGGCGCTCGGGATTGAGCAGAGATCCGCCATGTCGGATCCGCCGTTGTTCGACCACCTTGAGCCTCCCCCACGTTTCTCTCTCGATCAGGAGCCACAGTAGTACCTTGACCCTTTTTCCTCCTCTCCTCGCTCGACTTGCAGCACAGGAATTCCTCGGCGATCACCTCCTGAAGCACCTCAGCCGCGGGACCTCGTCGCTGACGACCAGCTGCTCCCCTCCGTCTATCTCCTATACCACCCAAATGATGATGACGGCCTGGACCCATTCCCATCCTTGCCTGCCACCGCCATGCCCTATTGACTCTGATGAGCATCGCCGCCCCTTTGTGCTAAGATGAGAGATGACAGGTGGGAGCCCCCTTTCGGCCCCACACCCCCGGATCCTCTCCCTCTGGCTGACGCTGGGGGTCGCGCATCCAGTTTGAACCTGGCCGCACGCACGCTCGCAACTTAGCTGGGCTACCTGGCTCTGGGCTAGCCCAGCTACTGGCCGGCTCTAGCCCAGGGTACTATGGCCCCTTTTTATTTTTATTTTTCTTCTCGTTTCCAAAAATTCCAAAGGATAAAACCTTCCTATAAATTCCAATATTCTTCCCAAAAAATCTTGTAATAATCTGTAGTATTTTATAATGGCACTTGTGCAATTTTTGAAAATAATTTTATGTACCGGTTTTGTGAAAAAGCTAGTTTTGAATATTTGAAACCACTTCTAAATTAAGTTTCAAAAAAATTTAGACTTCAAAATGAGAGAAAAATATTTTAAGTTTTTATTGTAGTATTTTACAAAATGGTGTGGAATTTGAGAAGTAGATTATGTGCTCTGTTTTTGTTGTGTTCTTATTTTTGCTCGTTAATATTACGAAGATAGATTGCATTGTTGACGACGGAGTTGGACCCGAAGACTATGAAGACACCACAGACTTTGTTGAGCCAGGCAAGCAGCCCTTTGACCATGTCTAAGAAACCATTTTAGTGCATGGCATATAAGCACTTTTATTTTTGATATGATGATCATGATGATATGGTGACCACCTTTTATGGGTTGTCTCTGATGCTTAAACCGTTGATACTTGCCAGTCATGACTCTACCTCCTACTTAGAGTTGTGTGGGTGGGTAGTAGATAGGTTGCTAAGTAGTTGCTACGCAAAGTGGGACGAGCTTATGCATGGTGTTGGAAATAAGAGCTTTTTCAAACACTTTTCAAAAACCCCATCGGGTGCCACTAATGCCCGAGGGAGATTATGCTGAGCTAGGTAGCCAATTGATAAAGAAGTGGTGTACCGGAGCAAGTGAGTGTGTGGTTTTCATAAACGGATTGGTGTATGTTGTGACCGTTATTCCAACCTTACATGTATAACCACGATACCACTTATGGGACAGTTCTTTGTTGATCACTTTGGTAGATACAAGCAGGGAGCTCGCATTACTAGTGGCGGGAGGGTATGAGTTACTCTATCGATATGGGGTCGTGCCTGGTAGGGCGACAATGTACTGTCTTTACAGACACCGGGCACACTGTTGTGTTGCTTCATGGATGCTACTATGATGACCTATGCTCGTGTTTTGTACATCATGAAGACATGGACCAATGAGTGGACTCTTATTTTAGTGTCGTCAAGGGCAATGAATTTGTCCGTGTGCTTACTGGGGTTATGTAATATATCGCGGGTCATGGCTTTACACGAAAGTTCCCGGAGTCTTGTTGGTAAACTATACAACCTCTACATAGTGTAAATGTATTCGAATAGTTGTGTCCTCGGTCAAGGATAGTTGGATGACCGCTCTTGGGCTACGCCATTGTTTACAAACTTGGTGTGTGGGCGTGGGAGATGGTGCTCGAGCTAAGTCAGATGACTTGGCATGATGATTAAATGTGAGATGTTCAACCCCTGTTTATATTTATATCTATAACTTGGTCACATGGTTACCTTCACCCTCATGATGCATGCCATAACAAGTAAATTTATCATGCTATTGAACTCAAAATTAACTTTTTGTAAACTTACCTACTTAGTGTTATATCATGCATTGTTATACGTTGTTCCAAAACATGGGTTGCTTGCGAGTATATTCAAAGTACTCATTCGATTGCAACTGGTTATTTAATTGGACAGGCATGGAAGAGCAGGAATATGGTGAAGAGTTCGTTGGTGATGAACATGCGAAGTAGGATGCTTCCCGTGAAAATGCATGTAGGGTTAATGTGGATGCCATGGGCCCACACTATCTTTCAAGATTTCTGTTGCGAGTTTATGATTGTTATTTGGCCTTCATGTCGCTATGATGCGGAGCATCCTACGGACATCACCATGACAAGAGTCCGTTTGGCAAGTGACACCTGCCACATCTACTCCACATACATAAAGGTGAATCATCTCCTTTACACATGCCCACTTTACCCCTTCGAAGATGGTATACTACTTGACACTCCTCTCGTGTGCATGCATCGGTATTGTCGGAGCTTCACGGATGACGAGGAGGAGTGCCAGCACCTATGTACGACTACATCATCCGCGGTCGAAGTTTGGAAGAGAAGGAAGGAGAAGCAAGGAGAGCTTCTAGAAGGCCCGGACCTTCCGGCCTGCCCGTAACCTTCGGACCCGAGACCTTCCAGCCTGCTCGGACCTTCTGGCCTTTGGCAACCAGAATAGCTCCCAGCTGTGCCAACTCTCTAGATATCCTAGACCCTATTCAGACCTCCCCGGAAACCTCCAGACCCCGGACCTTCTAGCCATCCCGGAACTTCCAACCTTCTCGCACCGAAGCCGTCCGAAGTGCGCCAACTCTCAGGAAACCCTAGAACCTGCCTGGACCTTCCGTGGAAGTTTCGACTTGCCTGCGTGCAGCCACTTGGTCCCGAGGCCCATGTACCGATTTCTCCCCTCACTTACCCCTTCATGGATAAGACTATATATACTCTTCCCCCTCCTCATTTCTAGGGTTAGCAAAGTGATATCTCATAGTTTGTTGATCTTTGCTCCCTCCTCTACCTCTCCCATGGACATCGAGACTTCCACCGGAGAAGATCCCTAGAGGATGTCAAGGCCCCTTGTGAGGGAAGATTCCAAGTGTATTCAAGACCCCATCTCCCTTTGGGATTTGGGATGAACTCTACCATGTATCCTCTTTCTCTTTGTTGTTCATGTACCTTTGTGGATCTTGTGTGTGATGAGTCTAGTGGATGTGTGATTAGACTTGTTCTTGAGTGTTTCCCCTTGTGAATTCTTCCTGTTCATCCTCGTTTTCTTTGTGTTCTTGAGGTTTCCCCACCAATTCATGAAAGATCGACACCCACGGGTTTGCCCCGTATCACCCTATCTATGTAAGACTTGACGTTGATGGTCTTTATTTGCGTAAGATGCTAAGTATGGATGTGAGACTCTTGTTATTCAGCTTCTTTGTGTTCAGCGAGCATTGATCTCTAGGATCACTGTACACGTGCATTCAGTGATCATGAGTTATGTGTCGGGGTCCACATAGCTGTCTTGCCTAGAATGGCATGATAGGCACTATGAAAATCTACCGATCCGAACGTGAGACGTTCCTTTCAGAATTTTTTCTAATTCCTCAATTCGACGTCTAGAGTGATTTTTCTGAGTGACTCGGCCTTCTTCCTGGGGATGACCCCATGGAAGTGCATGTTGCTCTTGCTTAATAGAGACATTGGAATGTCCTTAGCTTGAGCGTGTCAGCATATATTATGTTGAGTCCACTGCCTCCATCCATCAGAACTTTGCATAGTCGAACCCCATTCACAGTTGGGTCTACCACCAAGGCTTGCCTCCTAGGGGTGGCTATGTGCACTAGATGATCTGACTAGTCGAAGGTAGCGATGATAGTCGGGGCCACCATGTTCACCTCCCGATTGACAACATTCGATCGGCTCTGGCTTTCCACGTTAGCAAATATCATGTTGAGGACTTTGTCGATGTTTGGATACTCTGGAGTATCTTCACCATCCTCATTGTCGTCTTTCTCTACGGAGGCCTCATTACTCATCTCTTGTTTGAGCATCCTACACTCCCTAGTTGTGTGCTTTGGATAAATTATATTGCCCTCCTCATATTTTTTAGTATGGACAACACAGGGTTGATCCAATACTTTCGTCCGGTATTTGAGATTCTTCTTATTGGCCCATCCCTTCTTATTCTTCGGCTTAGGATTCCCTTGACGAGGAACAACATCGACCTATGCCTTTCCCGAAGGATCGGCTTTCCTTTTCTGCTTCTTGCCAGAGCTTCCCCCAGACAGAGGGGCGTCGCCGGCTCACCCTTTGCCACTTCGGAGGTGGTCTTCTTATTTGTCATTGGCGTACTTATTAGCGATTTCCATGGCATGACTGAGAGACAGATCTCCCGATCGACCAAACTTCGGGATAAGCTCACGATACCGAGTGCCTGCCTTGAAGGTGCAAACTGCCTGATGCTTGGTGACGTTCTCACCTGTATTATGCAGCATGGTCTAGCGCTGAATGTACTCGCGAAGAGTTTCATTGCTTTTTCAGACACAATGCTGTAATTCTGTCAACCCACCCGGACGCTTGTATACGCCCTCAAATTCTTGATAAACACATGCGTCAGGTCTTCCCAGCAGTAGATGTTGTTGGAGGGTAACTGATTCAGCCATGCTCGTGCTGAACCTTCCAACATGAGAGGAAGATGCTTCATAGGGACAAATTCGTCACCACCGTCGATCTAGACGGCCACTTAGTAATCTTCGAGCCAAGTTTCCATCTTGTACTCGCCGTTGAATTTCTCGGTTCCCTTCACCAATCAGTAGTTGGTGGGGATATCTGCCTCTCGGATCTACCTACTAAAACATTCGAGCCCTAAAGTCCCCCAACCACGCGCACGGTCTCTGATCAGCTTTCTCTTTTACACCACATTTTGCATGATGATTGATCTAGCATTGAGCTATGGGGTCACCGTCCACCTTCTTCATAACTTCAGTGTCGGGGTGGACTATGTTAGCGGTCCTCTTGGTGAGGTCGATCGCCATCGTAAGGCCGCTTGTTATACTAATTGCCCCTCGGAGGGGCTGTCCGACTGACATCATGGTCATCGCGCATGTGCTCTCCGTGCTGGCCTCTTGGAAGTTGAGGAGAGTGCCCGCGCTTTCGGTACGCATGCGGGCTGTGTGCAGACTAGACCGTATCGGCCTGTGCGGACTTGCTGTTTATCAGTTAGTGTGACTGTGAGACTTCTGAATTCTGCCTCAGCTAAGTCTTCAATAGAGTCTGGATCTGCCAAATACCTTCCCCAACCGTGGAACCGGATGGCTGAATAGATTCAAAGTTCCGAGTGGCCGGGACCAGCTTCTCCATTGGCGTGTGATTATCGGGATCTTGGGCGGTTAGTTGTTCTGGAACAAGGGATGTTGTAGTCGATTGGAATTTGGTTCTTCTCCGGCTACATGGTCATCAACTAACCGCTGGAGTCGCTCGAGCTGCTCGCGCTCAGCCAAAGTGGCTTGACGTGTGGCCTCCAAAGCTATCCCTTCTGGGGTAGTCCCCATGATGGGAGTGAGGAGAACTTATTCATTCTCCTCCTCCTCTCTTCTTGCTGCTCCTGAGAGGCTGGGTGCTATAGCCGCTGGTGTCACCTCCGTGGAGGTCACCATCTCGGCCATGGGAACCACCCGCAGATTATCCAGTAGGTCTGTTGGTGGTGGTATTGGCCATCAAGAACTCCGTAGCGTCTCTGCTGCTCTCCAACTCTGACTCAATGCACAACTCATCTCCCGAAGAGGGGAAGAAGTTGTCGCTTGGCTATTCAGAGTCAAGCACATCCACTTGACCGACCGTAGACTGGCATGCCATAGCATGCTCAATCCATCACCGCAGCGGTGCGAGTCCGGAACACTTGCGGCGGACTCCAAAGAGGCAGATGGATGGGGAGCCATAAGGTTCTTATGGCTGTCGTAATAGAACCCAGTGCGTCGTTGTGCTGAAGTGCATCGCTCCTTGGGCAGGGAACGCATCCGGGGCCAATGGTGGCTCTTGCAACCATACCTAGGCATCGACGACGAAGCGAAGGGTGTCGAAGGGGATCTCACCGTCGTGTGCCAACATGTTGAATGGTAAAGTTAGAACCCTACTTACGCCGGAATTTGCTAGACGTGTTGCCGCATGGTGGGTCCCAATTGTCATGGGAGTAATACTGACAGTAGTACAGGGGGTACGTACAAGTGAGGGCGAAGCCTAGCTATAGTCCAAGTGTAACATTCGGATATATGAGTTCGGGCCCCACTCGAAAGTTCTAAAGACCCTATGTCTTGAGCCTTGGTCTTAGTGTTAGCTTATGTGTGAGTATGATGACAGAGAGTTCGTGACCCTTGCTCTAGCATGAGGGGGTGGCTTATATAGAGTGCGCCACCACCTGTCGAGCGCCATTACAAGGGCAATAAATGTTGATAACTGCTGGAGTTACTGGAAATGGTTAAGTTAACTGGCAACGTTACAGGTAATTTTGTATTCACATCCCTTTATGTGAGTTAAGTCCCTCGAACGTTGTCGCTCTTGCGTCGCCTCTGCTTCCTATCGTCCGAGTTTTGTCGCACGATGGAATGACGTCCGAGTCACTTACAAAAATCCAAGTGGATACGAAAGAATTGTCTGAATGCTAAAGTAGTCCAGGTACACTTATTATAATGCCCAAGATGGGATCCTATCCTTATTTTGGCTTGAGGGTCTCGACAGGGAAAGATGCGCATCTCGTTGTTTCGCAATAATGGATATCATTAGAAGTACATGTAATGAAGAGATGAGTATATGGAATTGTCTTACACTCGCTACAAGCTACATCAAGATCACATCGATACAACAACATATGCAATCATCATACAAAAGAGTGGGGTTTGATTACGGACGAAATCAAACGATAAAATGACATCCATTCTTGCTATCCCAGGATGCCGTCCTACAACCCATCCTAGATCAACGAACAAGAAGAAGAAGAAGAACACCAAAAGAAACAAGCATCATGCTCACATCAAATCATCGCATTATGTGTACATGCAACTGTTGTGGTAGTAATCTATGAGCCATAGGGATTGTTAGTGCATCTAGTGCCCCTTAGTGATTTTGGTGTATTGAAGACTTATAGGTTAAGGTACTAATGCTTTTGTGAGTGTACACATCCTCTATAAGTCTATGAGGAGTTTGATATATTCGGAGATTATCAACCCCTAAAAATGTATGTCTTCAAGTGAAGACTTTGCTGAAGACTTTGGTGAAGACTTTGTGAAGACTTTGAAAATGAAGAACTTGATGTGACCTTGAAGATATGAACGAGGAATATGAAGCGTGAAGACTTTGTTTTCATAGTTTTATTTCCTTTATTTGATTCATAGGAAACACCGTACTGTTAAAGGGGGCCGATGTAATACTAAGGAAAATTTCCAACTGATGCTCAACTCCAAAATCGTCAACCTATACAATACTTCGAGTGAAGCCGTTGGAAATCTCTTATTGTTCAGACTTCAGTGATAGAGACAAAGTTCTTCTGTCTCTGAGGAAATTAATCTGACTGAGGAGTTAGGATTTCTCTAGTGCGAATTTCCTAGAAGTGAGGAACATGATATGCTGGGGACTTTCATAGTTCGAAATTCCGACCGTTGCTGTGCTTAGCGCCAGCTGTCCCCAATCATTCTTATCCACATAACGGTCATATCATTGGGGGCATTTATGTGTTATCATGTCAGTTTGTACCCTGGCTATAAATAGCCACCCCCCACAACCACTAGTTGGTTGGCTTCTCCGAGAGAGAACTTACACTTGTCATTTGAGAGCAACCCATTCTCCGAGGACTTTGAGTGAAAATCATCAGTAAGGAAAAACCCACAACCAAACCACAAAACCCATAGTGATTGAGCATCACTGAAGAAATTTCTGTGTGGAACCGACGCTTGTTACCTTTGAGGACTATGCATCCTCCAAACGGTTAGGCATCATGGTCTAGTGCTCCTTTAGTTAATTGGGGATCATGAACTGACCTTGGTCTAGAGCATCCAGCAGTAAATTGTGGATCGCCGGGTGACCAGTTTGTGAGGGTTTTGGAAGTCTACCCTGAAGACTTACCACGAGTGTTGGGCGAGGACTGTGTGACCTTAGCTCCAGGAAAATATAGTAAGGAATATGTGTCCTGGGACTGCGTGTCCTTTGGTTTAAATACCAGGCTGCTCCAAACCAGACGTACGACTATCACATCACTTGGAACTGGGTCATCAAACCATTGTCTTCATGAAGCTACCTGGTTCTATTTCCTCAACCCTTCCCTTTCCTCGTATAACTGTTGATGAAATTGAACTTTATTGTTTGAAGAATTTGTCTGAAGACTTTCACAATTTCCTCACCTCAAATTCTTCAAGTTACCTTGTTCCTCACCTGCTTATCCTGTATCACGCTACTTGTACTCTGTGCATGTTTCATTTCATCATAATGACTATGCTGTCGCTAAGTTCCTCATGCACTTGAGTACTTATTCCGCTGCTAGTTATTCATCACATTTCAAATTCCTCAAAGTTGAAATTCCTCAAGTGATGAATTTGTAAAAATTGCCTATTCACCTCCCTCTAGTCGATATAACGCACTTTCAATTGGTATCAAAGAGGGTACTCCCTCGCTCTGTGTGATTTTGGTTTAACCACCTAGAGTTCTAGTTATGTCGACTGCACGTATGATCAAGGTTTCCGCAGGGTGTCCTACCTTCGGTGGGATAGACTGCCCCTACTGGAATAACAAGATGCGTATGCACCTTGAAGCTATTGACAACGATCTCTGGTACATTGTGGAAAATGGTGTGCCCTCTATCACTCCCACTGTTACTACTGCTGATGTGAAGAGATTCAAGCAACTCGATTCTCAAGCGAAGAATATCATCTGTGGCCATCTGAGCAAAGGTCAGTATGGCAGAGTGAGTGCTTTGGAGACTGCTAAGCTTATATAGGATTGGCTGTCCAAAGTCAATGAAGGTGTTTCCACTCAACATAACTCTCGTGTTGATGTTCTTCACAATCTCTTCAACAGACTTGATAATAAAAATGTTCAGCAAACTTTTGATCGTCTCACTAATATCTCCAATGAGCTTCAAGCACTGGGTGCCACCGATATCACTGACCATGAAGTGGTGAAGAAAATGCTAAGATCTCTTGACTCGTCATTCGATACTCTGGCTTTGATGATTCAAGACTGTGGAGACTACAAATCACTTGATCCTGCTGATATTCTTGAGAGACTCAATACTCATAAATTCCAACAAGCTGAGAAGAGAGACCTCTATGGGCCAAGCTATGGAAGATCTCATGGTCTGAAGTCAAAAGAAATTTCCTCATCTAAAGAAGAAGATTCTGACAGCAACCTTGGTGATCCTGAAGAACTAAGTCAGTAACTAGCAATGCTTGTGAGAAAATTCCAGAAGTTCTCAAGGAGAGGTGGATTTGGAAAGTCATCAAAAAGTGGCTTGAGGAAATCAGATTCCTCAGAAGACTACAAGAAAAGAACTTGTCATCATTGCAAGAAGCCTAGTCACTTTATCTTTGACTATCCTCTCTAGGAAAAACATTCAAAGAAGAAGAAGAAATACAAGGAGGATAGTTCTGATGACTCAAAGAAAAAGAAGAAATCTTCAAACTCCTTATCTGCAAAGTCCTCATCTTCAAAGTCCTCAAAGAACAAGAAGAATGGTTCCAGAAAGGCTCGAGCATTCATTGGCAAGGAAATGGATTCTGAGGAAGAATCTGAAGAATATGAAGAAGAGGAAGAATCTTAGGAGGAATCAGAATCTGGTGTCACTAGCCTTGCTCTCGCTACTGCTTTCATCACCAAGTCCATCTTCAACAATGAGGAATATGACTACTCCAACGACTCTGACTTCAGCAATGATGATTATGCTCCCACCTATTGCTTCATGGCAAAAGGTTCAAAGGTTCACAAACATCAATTCTCATCTGAATCAAGTGAAGGTGAATATGATGAATATGTGAAACCTAGCTATGCTAAACTTGTTAAAATTGCCACTAAGCAACAAAGTGGATTGGACTCAAACTCCGTCTATCGATCTCACAAGTCTTCAGAAAAAGTATGATAACCTACAGAGTCATCATATCGACCTCGTAGCTGATCATGAGAAGCTTTCTTATTAATTTCTTCAAAGAAAGCAAGATCTTGAGAAACTGAGGGTGTCACATGATGATCTCCAAAGGGAAGACGATTCCTTACTAGCTCAATAAATCAGTACCGCTCAAGAAGAATTTGTTCCACCTTGTTTGAACTGCATCGAACGTGAAACTGCTAATTCTTCACCTAAATGTTCAAATGCTTCTATTGCTGCAAATTCTTCAACTATTCCCGTGGTCTCAAATTCCTCATCTGAGGATACCACAAGTATCACTGATGACAATGTAGGGTTGAAGGAATTGTATGTGACAAGCATGTACAAAAGTCTCAAAGGGCATCAAACCCTTTGCGATGTCCTCAAAAAGCAGATTCTGAAGAGGAACCCTAGGGAAGAGGGTATTGCCTTTGTGAGGAAACACAACGCTGATGGACCCTACTGGACACCTGAGTAGTACCCCAAAACCTCATGGGTTGCTGCGAAAGGGCCTCCTATAGATCCATCCACTTTATCTGGCTTTATGTGTGAAACTTCATATTTCTCTAATGAGTCACTTTATTCAAACTACAAATTCTTCAAAAATCAGAAAGGTGAAGTATTTGCTAGATATTTTGGAACTAACCGTAGGAATGGCTCTCCTATGAAGAAAATCTGGGTTCCCAAGAGCTACCTTCAAAATCTTCAAGTGAATGACCTCATGACACCACTCATGAAGAATAGGAACCCCAGATCAAAGTCCTCACTTGGACCAAATTCCTCAAATGGTCAAAAATATCATTCTGATGCTAATACTTCTGTTTCGCAGGAAAAATCTAAGAGTTATGAATATGTGCATTATTATTTAAGCCATTATGTTCATAAGTCCTCGAAGAATTTATCTACTTATTCATTTGAGTACTCTAATCCTCATCCTGTGAAACGAAGCGCACTTACTTCAATGCCTCCTTTATCGCATGGTGCTCATAGAATGATGAATTCTTTGCCACCCCTCCAGATGTGGGTGGTGATGAAATTGAACTAATTTCTTATGCAGGGTCAGGTCTCTAGATGAAACTGAACATCTGACGAACTTGCTGGAGACATGAGGAATTGCTTGAAAGACCGCAAGCTAACCATGACGAAATGAATTCCTCATTTCTCACGTCCTCACACTGCTTTCTTACTATCTTGTGTGATGAAATCCTATCTGATGAAGTTGATGTCATATTCTTCACGCTGAAGCGTATGAGTTCATAAGTTGTACTAATTCATCTGCAGGATGATACTCCAAAAGCTACTAAGTGGTTCCTCGATAGTGGATGCAAAAACCACATGACGGGTGACAAGAATCTACCGATGAATTTTCCACTCACTCCATCTACTCTAAAGCATATCACCTACGCAGACAAAGGAAAAAAGAAAGGTATTGGGACTTGGTAAGGTTTCTATCTCAAAGGACCGAACCATGGATAAGGTGATGCTTGTTGAATACCTTGGAATCAACCTTATGTTTGTCTCAATACTTTGTGATCTTGATATGGTCGTCGTATTTGGAAAATATCGTTGTGTTGTCATCATGGCATCTGACAATTCCAAAGTCCTCGAAGGCTTTAGGAGAGGAGACTTGTATATTGTTGATTTCTCTACAGGTCCTCAACCTACCACTTGCTTACTTGCAAAGTCTTCAGAAGGTTGGTTGTGGCATCGACAACTTGGACATGCGGGTATGAGGAACTTGCACACGCTCATGAAGAAAAAGCACGTCATTGGCATCGAGGGTGTCAAATTCCTCAAGGACCATCTCTGAGGTGCATGTGAATCTGGGAAGATGACCAGATCCAAGCATCCCTGGAAGACAGTCATGACCACGACTCGATCCTTTGAATTGCCTCATATGGATCTCTTTGGCCCCACTCATTACTCCATACTAACAAATGCTTCAAGTTTGTATGGCTTTGTCATTGTTGATGATTACTCTCGTTACACTTGGGTGCATACTATTCTGAACAAGAATAAAGTGTAGGATGTCTTCAGACGATTTGCTTCAAGGGCCTCCACCAACTTCGGCGTCAAGATCAAGCATATTTGGAGTGATAATGGGACTGAATTCAAGAACACTAATCTTGATGAATATCTTGATGAACTTGGTATTGCTCATGAGTTATCTTCCCCTTATACTCCTCAATAGAATGGCATCATGGAGCGCAAGAACAGGACTCTGTTTGAGATGGCTCGCACCATGTTTGATGAATACAAGACTCCTCGTCGCTTCTGGCCTGAGGCAATTGATACTGCATGCCACAGCATCAACAGGGTATATCTTCACAAATTCTTTAAGAAGACTTCATATGAACTTATGACTGGCAAGAAACCCAATGTAAGTTATCTTAAATTCTTCAGTGCAAAATGCTGGATCAGAGATCCTCACCATAATTCTAAGTTTGCACCGAAAGCACCAAAAGCTGAAGAATTTACGAACGAGAACTGTGAAATTTTCACTATCAATTTTTTTAGCGGTTCCCGCCCAAACGGTTCTGATTCCCACGACTGGATAACCCACGATCCCCCATAATCTCCTCTACTCAGCACATGGGTGACACCTGTCACATGGAGAGCAAGGGTCAAGGGCAATCCTTTCCAAAATCTTTGGGCAGATTGGTTTTCACTTCCTCTATAAATGCCCCCTCCCCTTCAACTGTGATCGGTTACTCCTCATCTCATCCCTCTCCCGAGCTCCAACCTAGTGCCGCCGCTAAAGTCATCATCGCCAGTGAGGAAGAGCTTCACTCCATCGACCTCATTGTCGCCGTACTCGCATCGGCCATGGAAGTCCTCACCCCGCCGCCGCTGTAGCTGTCTCCCTCTGCCAAGCTAGGGCATCGGAGATCTGAACGGACAAACCTTCCAATCTCATCTCTTGTTCGTTGTGTTCTTCACCAGGGTAAATAAAATTTATTTTTACTGCCCCTGTTTGATCCTCAAATGCTCCTCATATTCCTCAAAAGGTGTTTATTCTTCATGACACTATTCTAAAAGCACCTTACATCTTCACATACTTGATGTTTTCCCCAAGTAATGATTTTCTTCAAGATTCCTCAATTGTGTGAGTCCTCAAAATTTGTACAACTCTGGAACCTGAGACAAAGAACACTTAGTGAAATTCCTCAAGACACCCATGGTCAAATTCCTCTCACCTATTTTATTTAGAAAAAATTCTGAGAACGCATATGACCTCTTCAAATTCCTCGCACCTATACTCTGTTCATAGGTACAACATGTCCGCTGATGAATCACTAGGTTCTCATCAACTTAACTCATTTGCAGCGCTCCTTGAGGAAAAACTGTGTACTTCTTCAGAGTCCTCAAGAGTTCAAATTCCTCAAGTGAAGAAAATTGCTGATGGAAAGAAACCTCAAAAAGGTGGAAAGAAGCGAGATGTGCACACTACCTTTGAGATTCTAGATGACATGTATGAGGAATACTACACACCCGATGAAGAAACTCCTCGCAAAGGAATGACCAAGCAGAGAAAAATTCGTCTGCAGAAAATTGAGAGGAGATGGGCAAGGGAATGGAAGGAATATCGTTATGTAACTCCAAAATACATGATGAAATTTGTAGTTAAACCTCCTTGCAGCAAGCCTCCCCTTGCTCCAAATCAAATTGCTGATCCCACTAGCCTCAAGACTGGTGAGGACTTTCCTCACAAATGGGAGAAGCAGCAAGCAAAGCTGGCGAAGAAAGCCAAAGATGCAGTGAAGAAATTCAATGAAGATTCTGCTGCTGCTGCTGCCTCTGCCGGAGCCTCTGCAAGTGCTCCGAAGAAAATCAAGATGAAGAAATCTGCAGTAAAGACAAGTTCTTCAACCTCAAAACCTTCACTACATATTCCTCAAGGTCAAAGGCCTCTGCCTACAAAGTCCTTAGCTGCTGGAACAGTTGCTGCTCAGTGTTCTGCAGCAGCTGCAAAGTCCTCAACCCTAGTGCATCTGGCAACATGTAAGAGGACTGAGGGATTCTCAATACTTCCAAAGATCTCAGCAAGCCCCTCTACCACAGCAAAGTCTTCAACTAGCCCTTCTGCGTCGAAGCTGAAGAAAACTGCTGGACGAGGTCAAAGACCAAGTCCTCACTCAAGCAAGGTTGTGGTGACCATACCCTCAGGTACTGAGGATGTGTATGATGAAGCTGATGATGTGGAATTGGAAGAAATCATCAGGCAAAGTCAGCAAAGGGCTGCTATAGCAAAGGGCAGTTCTGTTCCTCTCATGATGGATCCCAAGATGATCCTCAACTTCATCGATATATGGCATGAAGACCCAAGCAGCCCACTTTCTTCACTAAATCTTCCTTTTGGAGTGGATCATGTCCTCACCCGCTTCATCTCTGAAGAAAAATGGAAGAAAGAGCAAGCTCTAAGAGCTAAGAGGAACCAAGTTCGGAAGGAAAAGTTTCTAAGAGACAATGTGATGAATTTGACCCCAAATAAACTCGTCACTGTTCAGTCTGAAATTCGCACACACTCTGAGGATCAAGAGAGATATGATGTTGAATGGAAGGGCACCAAGGTCAGATTCATCAGGGCTGCTCAAGCAGCAGTAAAGGATCACAACACCAGGGTTGCAGCCCGATCGCAATGAGAACATCATCAGTCTGATGAAATTCCTCAAGCTGCTGATGAAATAGCTCAACCTGATGAAGATGCTTCTCCACCAGAAGCAACTACCAGTGCTCCTGAGGAAACTCAGACCACTGATGATCATGCTAGGACAACCTCCATTGTTGTGCCTGAAGAAACTAAAAGGCCAGCTGAAGATTCTACTACGCCTGAAGAAACTGAAACCACTAGGGCGGCTGCAACAGTCATTAGTAACAATGTTGGGCGGCTGCAATCATGAGGAGCACTCACCCAGGGGTTGATCAATTATCCACGGGGTCATGACGCCCTATGCTAGTTTATTAGTTATTAGGAAAATGTAGTACCAATGTTGGGCCTTGCCAGAAGAGTTTATCCCAAAAAGAAAATCAAGGGGGTCCCCATAACAACCCCAAGCATGTTGGGAACGCTCAATATGGAACATAACACTGGTACACAAGTAACTAGGGTGGCAAAAGTGGAACACAACACCGAGCAAAAGGCCAAGCCTTCCACCTTTTACCAAGTATATATGTGCATTAAATTAAATAGCAATATTATTGTGATATCAAAAGGTATCCATGTTATCACAAGCAAGCGACGCACACC
This sequence comes from Hordeum marinum, assembly GCA_022496015.1. Classification (NCBI taxonomy): domain Eukaryota; kingdom Viridiplantae; phylum Streptophyta; class Magnoliopsida; order Poales; family Poaceae; genus Hordeum; species Hordeum marinum. Next base: position 195,309,083 of record CM039675.1, on the reverse strand, counting down.
TGCAACTAACAACGCTATAAGAAGGGTTGAGCAAGTGGTCACATAGCCAAACAACGGTTTGCTGGGATGTGGAGGGGTTAGAGGAATTTCATGGCAATGTTGGGAGGCTTGACATACAAGTGGTAGGTAGCGATACATAATGATAGAAGCGAGACAACTAGCATAGCAATGATAGTAGTGGTCTCCGGGGAAATTGTCATCTTACATGAGTTCCCGCTTGGAAGAAGAACGAATCCTCAAAGCAGACGAACGGGGCATAGTTGAATGAATCCTAACACTCCGAATGCTTTTGAAACTCTATCAAGAAGGAGAAACCTGGAAACAAACAATCCACACACTAAAAACACCATAACATATGCATGATATGATGCATATCCATTTTAAATATGCAAGGCATGGCATGGCAAGAAGCAACAACCGGACACGACAAATTCAGTGAATTTCAATATGCAACGAGATGAAACTCCATGTTCGAATTATTTCGTTCACTCTCGTTTAGGTACTCATCAGTTTTAAATGTTGTTCAACATGGCAAGAGGTGAAGCGTAAACAAACTATCTATCTAGGCATTTTAAATGAGGCCAGAAGTTTCATATAGTATTTCCGAAAGGACCTCATATGCAAAATTACAAATTGGTCCAGATCTGTCCTACACATATTTTATACTTATTAAATGGTAAGATAAAGATCATCATGTGATTCTACACGTTTTTCTTATGAAGTTACATATATAAAACATTTTAATCAGAGTTATGGTTATTTAGTTATGAGACAAACCGTTTAAGCATGACATTTAGGCAATTTTTAACGCAACATCATGTTAAATGTTTCTAACATGCATGAGGATCACATGATCAAATTAATGAAATTTTATAATAAATTAAGAACATATAATATGATATAGAGTATTTCTCGCGATGGCGGAAGAATCGGGTGCCACAGCGATGAAAACGGAATTGGTGCCACGACAACGTTCGGGTTCCGGTAAACCTTTGAGATACCGGTGCAAAATAATTGTGGGCGTGAGTGTGTCATACAAAAGATGGCGGGTGTGATCTCGCTTACTGGGTGTCCCACATGTCGGTGACACAAATATTATGGTACCTGAAACCAAAGAAAAATACACGAAAACCACAAGCAGATCAGGAGTGTACGTGTGCACATTTGAAAAACAAAAAAAACAAGGAGGCAAAAGAATTGACCTCGCTAGAAATTGATCCCAGGACCTACGGGTTGTGGCTTTGCGGTACAAGCCAACATGCTACTGAAATGGTTGATACAAGACGCATCTCCATCTATATTCATAAGCAGAGCAGAGCTGATCCTCTTGTGAAGAGCAAAAAATGCCAAAAAATATTGCGGCCGTGGGGATTTGTTCCCTGGTCACCCATGGGAAACTAGATAGTCTAACCGATAGGACATTAAGTGATTTGTGTTTACAAAGCACATCATCCATAACTATACCCGGGGCTGGGATGGACGGGATCGACGCCGGCGACGAGCTTAGCAGCGGCGGCGACTTGGGCAGGACTGGCTACGGCGCTAGATGGCATGCGAGGAGGAGCTAGGGGCGGCTACAGGCTCCTGGGAGCGCTACGAGCACGAGCCCGCGGTCAGGTGAGAGCTGTGGTCGCTATGGCCACGGCTAAGCCATGGCCAGCGGCGAGCTCCTCTCGGCTCTAGTGACAAATGGGGCTAGAGGAGGGGAATGACGACGGGACTAGGGGCTTCTAGCGCCATGGCGTGGTCGGGGACGCACGGGAGACGGCGAATCGCCGGTGGCTTCAGTCCGACGAGGGGGAAACAGAGGAGAGGAGGGGGAACAGAGAGCGCGCGAGAGAGAGCGCGCAGGGGAGAGAGGGGAGGAGAAGAGGGCCACGGCAAGAGGCCTCGCACTGGCGCTCTTGGAGCCCTCCAGGCAGTAACTAGGAAGGGAGGAGGTGGCCAGGCGCGTGCACACGCATGGCGAGCGCGTGCCCCTGTCCTCCTTGCGAGAGGACAGGGATGACTGGCACGAGCCAGTTGGGCCGGCTCCCCCTAGGCTTCTTCCTCTTGTTTTTTCTTTTTCTCTTTGTTTTTTAATTCTGACATTTGTTTTGTTTGATTTTCAGGTACAAATGCTATTATAAAATATTCAAAATATTTTACATAATTAAGTTTGAATATTTCAAACTTCTGTAAAAAATTTCAGGATATTTTGAAATCAAAAATAATGATAATGCTTTATTTGGCATTTTCAGCAGCTTTGTTATATATTTTAAATTTCTATAAATGTTCAAATATTTAAGATGGCCCCTGATATATTCATGTCCATATTAATCAGACATAGGGGACAATTTAGATGACCATTTTGAATTAGTTGGTTTTTCACATGCTTTGAATTGGTTTAATTCAAATGAGGGTTTGGGGTTTCTTTTAATCCCCACTTCATGTTGATGCAAAAATGAAATATGATGCACACACATGCTGTCCTATGACATCTAGGTAGGGATGTGACAGTGGAACCCTTTGTGGGTAGATCCCTCCATGGATTCTTGCGACCGTTACCCTCTATGGGTTGAAGACACCATAAACATGGACGTACGATAGCACCACCTATCCGAACCACGAGAAAAATCATCGTGTCTCCAAATTGTGTTTGATCTTCCTACCCTTCCTTTACTACTCATTGGTGGAGGAAACATCATCTGTCGAAGTTCTAGGAATGAGGGTACCCAGACATGCCTTCCTGCGGCCCAGGGCGTTAGCCACCTCTTCAGTCAAGCGCAGACAGGTGAGAGCACACCCAAGACAAGGCCCTCACGAGGGCCCTAAGCTCACGAGGAAGAACAGTACCAATACCAGCGGAGGATGGGCCACCTCAGGCCCCCTCCAGAGAGGCAGAGATTTCTATGCAGCATTTGGCCTCAAGAGTCCAAGGTTGACGCAAGGCAGGACAGGCGGGCGCTAGCATGCCAGGCGGGCAGTTTCCTCTTCGGTGCAAAGAGGGACAGGGACATACACGGGTTCCCAAAGCTCCACCCAAAGGTTTGCCTTCTGGTGCAACAAGACCACGAGCACGGGCCAGCAAGATGGATGTCATCAACGAGCCCACCTCTGCAACATCCACCGCTACTTTGGAAAGGGCAGGGATGTACTCCTGTCCCCCTTCGAATTTGGCCATTGTAGGATCCCTTCCCGCCAAAGAGATAAGCGAAGAGGACCCGAGACACTATTAGTAGAGGATAGGCAACACCATAGAGAGGGAGAGAGATAGCCAAAAACACCACCAGAGCCCTCTCGCGAGCCAAAGCACCGATGTACTAGTTCAACCACCAACCTCCTCGTGAGGCAATCCACCAAAGCATGAGTAGGGTATTACGCCCCGCAGCGGCCCGAACCTAGGTAAATCATTGTGTGCATCTTCTGCCTCGTCATCATGCGAGTTCCTCATAGAGATCGTCAAGTAGCGAGCTAGGTAGGGCGAGGTCGTAGGGGATCTTCGCACACGCCCCTATGTTCGAACTTATTGGGGTTTTGCGGAGCCCGAAATCCGATATTTGGCATGCCGTGTAGGGGGTATGTCGAAGCTTTCCCACCCGTAGTGAAAATCGAGCCCTGGTTCAGCCATTCCATGGTGAACGAGATCCTCGACGCTGGCCAGCCATTGGCACGCGATGTTGTTGAGATGCGCAGGGCCAACCCCATGGTCACATGCATCCTCAGCACGTCACAGGCGCCTTTCCCCAACCGCGAGGTCAAGCAGTTCCTCCGCTGCGTAGGAGCGGTTCGTCCGCGGTCTGAGCTCGGGCCGCCTCGGACGTGGCCGGAGACCGACATCACCTCTGGCCTAGATGACCACCCCAAGACAATGACGCCCGCCGAAGCGCTCACCATGTTGTGTACGCCGATCATAAAGGGTGTGGTCGTCTCCAGGACCCTCATAGATGGCAGTGTCGGCCTCAACATCATCTCAGTAGAGGCCTTAGACGCGCTGTTGTTACCCCGTGACCAGCTTGCTCCTTCAAGGCCCTTCTTTGGGGTGGTTGGGGGCTCCGTCGTCCATGTGGGGGGTTCGCATACCCGTCACCTTTGGCACCCGCTCCAACTTCCGCACCGAGCAGATCGACTTCGATGTCGCCCACATCCACCTCCCGTACACTGCAATACTTGGCTACCCCGCCCTTGCCCATTTCATGACGGCAACGCACCCGTGCTACAACGTTGTCAAGATGCATGGGAGCGGCGACATCCTCACCATCATGGGGAATGACAAGGACGCGTACGACGCACTCAAGCTTGCCTACAAAGCAGCGACTGCGGCGCGCCCAAGCGCTGGGGACGCCGCACAGGCCATGCAGGACTCTGGGGCTGCCCCTCAATGTCTCGCTGGTCAAGAAGAGGCAACTGTTCTCTCAGAGCCAAGCAGAGATGAAGCAGATGCATGTGGATGAAGGAAGCCCGGGCCCTACCTTCACCATCGGTATCGACCTTCCCCAGCAGCAAGAGGTGGCATTGGTGGTCTTCCTCCGCGCAAACAAGGATGCATTCGCATGGAGCACCTCCGACCTGGTGGGGGTCCCGAGGGACGTGATCGAACACCACCTCATGGTGTTCCCAAATGCACGCCCGGTGAAGCAAAAGGCAAGGCGGCAATCTCAGGAGAAACATGCATTAATTGCCCAGGAGGTCGGCAAGCTAAAGGAGGTCGGGGTCATCTGGGAGGTGTGCTACCCGGAGTGGGTCACCAACCTGGTGGTCGTCACAAAGAAGTGCGGAAAGGAGAGCATGTGCATAGACCTGACGAGCCTTAACAAAGCTTGTCCCCAGGACCCATTTCCGCTCCCATGCATCGATTAGATCATGGACTCCACCGCAGAGTGTGTCCTCCTGAGCTTCCTGGACGCTTTCTCAGGCTATCATCAGATCAAAATGGCGGTGGACTACGTCGAGAAAACGCCCTTCCTCATTTCATGCGGTGTGTTCTGCTACACCTGCATGCCCTTCGGACTGCAAAACGCTAGGGCCACGTTCCAGCATCTGATGCACATCACCCCGGGGCCACATCTCGGGAGGAACACGGAAGCCTACGTCGACGACATCATGGTCAAGCCACGGAAAGCCAAGACCCCGGTCGAGGACCTGGAGGAGACATTTGCCAGCCTGAGGGAGGTGAACCAGAAGCTCAACCCCGAGAAGTGCGTCTTCCGGGTCCCGTCGGGCAACTTGCTTGGTTTCTTGGTGTCGCACCGGGGAATCGAGGACAACCCGGAGAAGCTCAAGGCAATAAACAAGATGAGCACGCCCCAGGCCCTCAAGGAAATGCAGGAGCTAGTATGTTGTGTGACCGCATGGGGGCGATTCATCTCCAAGCTCGATAAACGGGCCCTACCTTCTTCAAGATCATGAAAATGAAGGGAGCCTTAGAATGGACTCTCGAAGCAAACGCGACATTCGAGGAACTCAAGCGGTATATCACGAGACCAACGGGCATGGTAGTGCCTCGTCCTCGGGAGCTGACGAGGATATGTACCTAGGGTAGGGTCCTAGTCCTAACCTACATACCCTACCTAAGGACACTGCATTGGAGGACTTAAAGATTACAAGGAAGACTTCCACTGAAGTCACCATGGCACATGAGTCACTCCACAGAAAATCTACTTGGAGGTTTCTCCCTCCACTCGATAGTCACCTTCCACTCGGAAGAACTAAAGGGGACAGTCAATCGTAGACCACCAGAAGCCACTCCAGGGAGGCCAATAGACAGGCGTTCGACTAGTCACCATTAGTAGCATTTATTACATAAGTTATTGGTAACATATGCCTTTATTACCACAATCGAACACTTGGTTGCCGGGTTTTGATGAGGGGTAGTGCACTCTATATAAGCTGCCTCTCCCCTCTAGCACAAGGGTTCGCACCCCCTATGACTCATAGTTTCCACACGACAGAATCTCACTAGCACTGAGACGTAGAGTTGTTACCTCCACAAGAGGGCACTGAACTCATACATCCGTGTGTACAACCTCGCCGTAGCTACCATTCTGCCCTCTCATTACGTACCGCTACCTTCTATGGCCAGGATCGTTCCCAGGACAGTTGGCGCCCAACGTTGGGTAGGCGTCTAAGCGACTTCCAGAGGATTTGCAATTTTCTCCTTCGTCATGTCTTCCGGCGGTGGTTTGTTCATGGTTCATGAGATCCGCTTCGGCGCGCTCACGTTCATCGCCGATGTTTCGGCATGGCTTTAGGAAGTGTCTCTGGATGTTGAGGTGCTCCAGGTCCGCGGGGCGGCACACTTCCGTGCAAGATCCTTTGGCGTTCTACTTCGGTAGTCGTCGACTCCATAGTTGTTAGCCTTCCTTGTCATTCGTCACCGCAAGCGATCTGGTTGCTCGCGGCTCCAGCGCTAGGTGAGGCTGTAGGACCGAAAGTATGTCTAGAGGGGGGTGATTAGACTACTTGACCAAATAAAATCTTTACCTATATCATGTTTTACGGGTTGATAGTTTTTAGCATTTCAGGGCAAGTCAAGTACACCGTACACATGCAAGTCTAAGAGCATATAGCAGCGGAAAGTAACAACAAGCATGTATAGCAGGGATAGGGTAGGAAGATCAAACGCAGTTGTAGACACGATGATTTTTACTGTGGTTCCGATAGGTGGCGCTATCGAACATCCACGTTTATGGAGTCTTCAACCCACGGAGGGTAACAATCACGAGAGTCCACGGAGGGATCCACCCAAAAGGGTCCACGAAGTAGCAACCTTGACTATTCCATAACGGCTTCCGTCCACGAAGGACTAGCCTCACTATGGATAGATCTTCACGAAGTAGGCGATCTCCTTGGCCTTACAAACTTCTTGGTTCACTCCACAACATGAAGTAGGAGGCTCCCAAGCGACACCTAACCAATCTAGGAGGCACCACCCTCCAAAAGGTAATAGGCTAGGTAATGACGATGAGCTCCTTGCTCTTACGCTTCAAGATGATAGACTCCTCAGCACCCAATCACTCTCTCATAGATTTGGCATGGTGGAAGAGATGGGATTGGTCGAAAGCTACTTGGGGAGGCTAGAGATCAAGATCCATATGATTGGAGTGGAAGATCTTGACCGCAACACAAGGGTAGGTGGTTCTCTCTCAAAAAACTGGATGGGGCAAGTGTGGAATAGTTGTGAGTGATTCTCTTCTGAGTAGGTGGTGGTGAAGGGGTATATATAGACATCCCCAAAAATCCAAGCGTTACACACAAAATGACCAACTCCTTGACACCGATGTGTTCATCTCGGTGACATCGATGTGTTAATCTCGGTGGTACCGAAGTGACCAAAAGGTGGCAACTTTTGAATCTCGGTGAGAACGATATAGGAAACTCGGTTGCACCGATAAGGTGACCAATGGTCATCTTTCCAATCTCGGTGACGCTGATCCAACATTCTTGAGCGTACCGACAATGTGAATTTGCGTAACAGAAAGTTGGCAACCTAAACTCGGTGGCACCGATAGGGAATCGGTTGCACCGAAGTGGTTAGGGTTTGGCCGAGTCTTTCTAGGTTCTGGAATCGGTGGCACCAGTATGGGAAAGTTGGTTGCACCGATTTTAAGTGTTAGGTATAGAACAGACTTTTGTTTGAGAGTTTGTGGATTTTTTGGCAACTAGCACTTGTGCACGTTTGAGCGTATTGTTCACCATCAAAACCTTACCCCCTTTTAATAGTATTGGCTTTCCTATGGACTCAAAGTGATTTCTCACAAGTATAAAATGTAGAGTCCTCATGCTCTAAGCTTGTCCAACCTATTTCCTTGCATCTTGGGGTATCTCCACAATCTCTTTTGCCAATCCTATCATTGAACATTTCCTGAAATATACTTGATGGAAACATTAGTTCAATGACTTATATGTTGTTATTAATTACGAAAACCACCAAGGGAGCAAATGTGCTTTCAATCTCCCCCTTTTTGGTAATTGATGAGAACATATAGATCAAAGCTTCGAAATATGATAAAATCAACGAATATAATTGTCGCTTTGAGAGGTATGTGATAAGCAAGAGGTCCCCCTAAATTTGTGATTTATTTTGAATTTGCGTTTGAATGCAAATGCACAATCGATTAGGTATATGGGGCACTTCTTCCATGTCACATACAACTTGGTGGTGTGCGAGAATAATTAGAATGAATAACAAAGCACAACACAATCAAGCAAAGGTGAATGATCATCTCATAAGCATTAAGATGATAGGAAATAGTAGCATCACACATAAAGCGTAAAATAGTAGCATAACACACATGATCATATGCTCAACACAAGCAACCAAAAGACCAAATGTTTGGAAAAGCAACAAACACCAAAATGCTCTCTCGCTCGAAGCCTCAAGATCTATATACACTTCTCCCCCTTTGACAACAAGTTACCAAAAAGTTCAAAGGCATACATCTAATTGTTCTTGGGCTGATCTCCTCCGGTTGTTGATGAAGGAGTCGAGAGAATAGCGTCGGTGAAGACCTCTCCAGATGTTGTGGATGGAGTTGGAGTGGCAGCTGGAGGAACTGGAGCAAGAGCTGATGAAGAGGGCCTCAAGTCTGGAGTTGGCATAGTGGCTGATCTGGCCTATGTATGAAACTGTGTGCCTGTCTCGAGAGGTGATTCATCCTCCTCCTCATCATCATCATATGAAGAAGTAGTCTAAGGAAGAGGCACTGAGTCAACTTCCTTCTTGAGCTTATTGACTGTCTTAGTCAGCCCATCCACCTTATCATTAAGGGTTTTGATCTTGTTCTCAAAGATCCTCGCAAGGCTGTTCTGATTTTCCAGAATCCCCTTAATGTCGTCCTTCATTCCTTGGATAGATGAAATCAGAAGATCCATTTTCTCATTCCTGGATCTGGGGACTTGAGCACTAGCGGCTCGAGCTGCCTCTGCTTCTACCTGAGTTGCAGCTGAAGTGGGATGATCTGGGTTCATCACCACAACATTGTCCTCGAGATCTGGCTGTAGGGGTAAATGTGGACGATCTAGAGAAAAAATATGCTTCCCTAACTTTGAATTGATAAGCATCTGGATGTAGGGTGCATAACAGCAAGAGCGCTTCTGGTGAGCAGCAACCCTCATGATTGTCTCAACAATCAATTCCATGACTCTGATCCTGGTGTGTCTGTCAAGGTGGATCAACATATTGATGGGAGTGGCCTCAGGTCATCTTGTCATCTCCTGACTTGGGCATTAAAGTATGCCTCAGAATAGTGTTCATTGTGCGGAGGCCAGCCTGAAGAAAGTAGATAGATCCTAGCTTGTGAGACTTCACATTGGCAATAGGGATATCCTTGTACATATTTGCCATAGCATTGTGGCTATCCTTGGATCCTGAGTATACATCCAAGTCACCATCCTATGCTTCTGGAACTCCTAAGATAGTAGCCCATTCTTCAACAGTCAATTCATACCTTGCACCTTCAGTCATCCATACAATTCTACCATCTTCATAGAAATGTGCAGTGGAGTAGAATTGCATGATCATCTTACCATTCCAGGTAGTGAATTCTCTGCCAACAAACTCATCCACACCTATGAAGTGGAAGTTGTCTTGGACACTTGGAAAGTAGTCCTCATTCTCCTTAATGAATTTCCAATCAACATACCACATATCACTCACAGCTGGACTCTTGTGAAAAAGCACAGTCTCATAGAAATCCTGTTGCTCTTTGGTATAAAATCCGTAGTCCACAATTGTCTTATTTCTCAAGGCATATGGATCAGCAGCTCTCCATCCCTCAATCCTGAATCCTTCCTCTTCTTTATATCCTCAACTAGTGGGTAGCTGGCATTGTGTATTGGAAGGTGTGGTCTGAGCTTCATCAAAGTTGTCAAGTAATCATCATCTTCAACTCTGGAAGAATGCCTTTGTTTTTCTCAGAAGCAGGAATCCGCTTGAATGTCCTCTTAGGCTTCTCAGCAGCAGGCTTCTTTTCAGCAGACTTGGTACTCTTGGAAGTACCGCTATTTGGCATAGCATCAGACATTAGTTTCTTTGCTTTTTCTTGGGAGGGGCCTTCTCAACATGCTCTTCGTCCACTTCAGCAACAGCACCAGCAGCTTCTTCTGGATCCTCAAACATGGAGTTTCTTCTGCCAATAACATGAATAACCCTCTTTCTTGCTTTCTTCTCCCCTGCCTTCTTAGGCATAGACTTCCTTGGGGGATCAATAGACATAGTGGCCCTAGCACTCTCATGTGCTTTGATAGTTTTAGAGCTGGCATAGATCTTACTAACAACTCTCCTGGAAGAAGTGCCTTCAGTAGCAGACTTCTTAGCAGCTTTCTCTTGCTTCTTAGCAAGAATCTCTTCTGGAACGAAGTCTTAATCTTCCTCATCAGAATTCAGTTTCTTCCTAGCCCTAGTAGCAGCCTTGGGCAAACTATGGGAACTGGGAGTGCCTGGGTCTGAAGATGAACTAGACTCAGGACTAGTGCCTGAATCCATCTCAACACTTTGCTCTCTCATGACATTCTGATTGTCCTCTGCATCTGACATACTGACCCTGTGAATGGAATATAGATGAATAGAAGTAGATGAGCCATCACAAAATTATCAGCTGGTTTTTGAAATTTTGAACAAAAGATTTTCAAAGTTTTGCATCCTGTCGAAAACAAATCCATAAGGCCGAAGCAATAATTTTGGTGACACCGAGACTGATTGTACCTATTAACAGAAACTTGGCACCCTTTTTCAGTGAGACCGAAAAGGAGTGCTCGGTTTCACCGAGAAAGTTCTCAGTAACATAGAAACAAAAATCAGTGGTACCAATTTTCTTGATTTGGTTCTACCGAGTTGCGTCGGTCGGAAGGCAAACCGTAGAAAATCGATGAATCGCTACCCTATGGGATTTCCTGGTGGATAGGAAGTAGTGCAATAGGAAGCATAATAACAAAAGTAGATCCAATGTTCAAGAATCACAAGGGAACGCAAAGGAGGTCGAATCCGTACCCTAACTTGGTGTGGATCCTCTATGGCGACGACAATGGAGCAGATTTTGTTGAGGGCAGCGATTCCCAGAGGCGGAGGAGCACAGGAAAACAAGGGCGACGACCAGGGGTCTCGAAGCAGTAGCTTAGGGTTCTGAGGCACGACAATTCTGAGGATGAATTTCAAAACATCGGGGTCCACAGTATATATACCATCCATTGTTGGTGATACTGATTTTATGTTTCCGGTGTCACCGAGTTCCACATCTGTCGGCTGACAGGGAAACTTGGTGTAACCAAGAATATGAAATCGGCAGTATCGAGATTGAAAAACCGATCAACCCTAGGCATTCGATGAGACCAAGATTGTGGGTTTGGTTCCACCGAGATGCAATTGGGAGGTTTAATGGTCAGTCCTTGTCGATACAAAACTCCGAGTGCTCCATGCATAGAGGGATCGAAAAACACGTGTTCAAATTTTGTGATACAGCATGAATGGAATATGAGGTGAGAAAGCATAGATAGCTAAAGAGTGGTCCTAGGAATTCTTGTCCATCCAATTGGCAAAAGACAAAATCAAGAACCAAATAGCAATAATTGGATGTCCTCGAATGAGAAAATAAATGCAGACCAACATGCTCAAACAATAAGTGTCAAAAGAAATCATGACAAAGATGCACAAACACACTAGCATCTAACAAGCACTTGGGTGATGACGAAGTCATCTATATATGAGTATTTGACTTAGGAACCAAGTAATATTACTTGATCATAGGTCATACTCATCATTTAAGCACAAGTGGGGTTACCACTTTTACATAAAGCATTTAATGTTGTCACATGCTAAGAGATGCTTTGACTCAAGTATTAGAGTAAAGCTCCCCCTTGATGTGACATCCCCCATAAGAGGGATAAACTAACCATGGGTTTTGTCGATGAAGACTTCATGTTGGTGAGGTAGTTGTGGATGCTCAATGTTGATGAAGATCACCAAGATTTGGGAGCATCCTTGTTGTTTCCTTACTCCTCTCACCTACATGAGTTAGTCCCAACACACAAGAGACAAATACAAGGATATCTATGGACATGGAGTGCAAAGCATATGTTATGATGTCCATTGATTAGTTGATTATCTTGTCCCTTGCTTACCTTTGAGAGAATGTGTGACTCCTAGAATTATTGCATTGAGTTGATGTTGAGTGCAAAATGTTCTTTCCAATAATGAATGTGAGTGAATTTCGTTGGCGGAGTCACCCCTCAAGAACTTACTAGTTCTTCTTCTTGGGGACCCACATCAAGTTGATGGGGATCCTTTGTGTTGAGTAGCCTTTTTAGTAGTTGAGCTTGAATTAGCCTTGGGAACCCACTCCACCAAAGCTAGGGATTCATCTTCATATGAGTCAATGTCCTCTTGAATCTTGTTCTTGCCCTTGAGCTTGTGGTCTTGTGGTGGAAGGTCATCTTGAGTGTTTGTCCCCTTGCAAAGAGTATTTTCATACTTCTAATTTTGAGGAAAAAACTTGGGCTTTGGATATTGATCTTCTTCCAAGTCAAATCCATTACCGTTGAAGTAGCCAACACCACGATTCTTCTGGTATCCTCCGTGCTTGCGCACAATTTCCTCAAATTGCTTACATCCGACAAGACTCTTGTAGATACCTTTTTCTATAATTCCTTTTAATAAAGTATTTTCTTACTCAAGTGTAACTTGGCTAAGAGAATCATCGTTAGTGGAATCAATAGAACTATTAGAAGCAACATCATTGGGTTTAGCATTTTTATTGTTGCTACTAGATGAAGAACCTTTCTTGCCTTTGTTACTAGATTGCTTAGTTTTAACTTGAGGCATGAAAGTAGACAAGAGTATTCGTTTGCCTAGATAAGATGAAGTCTTCTTTCGGAGATCATCATTGATAGCTTTGAGAAACTGATGCTCTTTCTCCAAGTTGAGCTTCTCGAAGTGTAGCTTCTCATGAGTTCTCACAAGCTCTCTATGATCTTCGAGAGTAGATTCATGAGCTAACTTAAGAGTGTTTAGTTGTTTTGTTAGTTGTTTTGTTTTCATCTTATCATCATCAAATGACTCATCTTGACTAGCATGAGAATTATCAAGTTCATTTTGATCAACATCACTACTTTTATCACGAAGCAAGTCATCATCACAAAGCAAATCATCTTCATCACTATCAAAATCAAGATACTCGGGGTGTGATACCTTGGGCCCTTTAGCCATGAAGCAACTTCCACTCCCTTCGTTTGGTGAATCAAATAGATCGTAGGAGTTGGTAGTCACTAGAGCAATTCCGGCAACACCATCATCTTGACTATAATCGGAGTCGGAGTGGTAGCTTTTCTCAGAGTTGTTGTTGGAGTCGGAGCAGGAAACTCATTCACCAACATGTGCTTGATGCTTTCTTCTTGTGTAGCTCTTGGTGTACTTGTCCTTCTTCTCCGAATCTCTACTTCTCCTTGAGTGTCTTCGTTCATAACGGTCATCTCTACTCCTTCTCTCTCTTTGTGGTGATTAATTCCTTGAGCTTCGTCTTTGAGGTGACTCTTCTCTTATTTTGTAGGGAGTCGTGCACTCATTTGAGTAGTGTCCAGGCTTCCCACAATTGTAGTAATTGCGGTCACGATTTGACGAATGCTTCTCATCATATCTTGAGTTGGAGCTTCTTTCTTTGCCTCTATTGTTGTAGAACTTGTTGAATTTCTTGACCATGAGGCTTATCTCTTAATTGGTGACAAGGTTGTTGCTTGAAGTTGTGGGAGCATCACTTGTGGCTTTGTAAGCACCACTAGACTTGTGATGAAGTTCTTCCTTATCTTTGAGTGTCATCTCATGAGCAACAATCCTTCCAATGACTTCCATAGGCTTGAGATCTTTGTAGTTTCGCATCATTTGGATCAATGGGCACATGGTGTCGTATCTCTCATCCAAATCTCTAAGTATCTTCTTGATGATGAATTTGTTGGTCATTTCTTCACTTCCTAAGTCAGCAATCTAATTGGTGATGAGAGCTATCCTAGAGTACATCTCTATGACTCCTTCACCATCCTTAATCTTGAACTTGTCAAGATGACCTTGAAGAACATGTAACTTGGATTCTCTCATGGACTCGGTTCCTTTGTGCATATCAACCAAAGTATCCCAAATCTCTTTTGCATTGTCAAGACAGCTAATTTTGTTGAATTCTTTGGGGCATAAGAAGTTGAAGAGAATGTTGCATGATTGAGCATTGAGTTGCAACATCTTCAACTCATCCGCGATTGCTTCATGATCTGGTTCACGTCCATTCGCAAAGAACTCACCTTGCAAGCCAACACGAACAATATCCCAAATGGCAGGGTTATGACCAAGAATATGCATTTTCATTTTGTGCTTCCAACTAGCAAAATTAGTGCCATAAAAGTACAGACCTCTACGGTGATAACATCCCTAACAAGATGCCATACTCTCCTAGGTTGTGAGACCTAAGCAATGGAGACCAAAGCTCTGATACCACTTGTTGGCCCGAAGGTATGTCTAGAGGGGGGTGATTAGACTACTTGACCAAATAAAAGTTTTGCCTATACCAAGTTTTAGGGTTGACAGTTTTTAGCATTTCATGGCAAGTCAAGTAGACCATACACATGCAAGTCTAAGAGTATATAGCAGCGGAAAGTAACAACAAGCATGTATAGAAGGGATAGGGTAGGAAGATCAAATGCAGTTGTAGACACGATGATTTTTCCTGTGGTTCCGATAGGTGGCGCGATTGTACATCCACGTTTATGGAGTCTTCAACCCACGGAGGGTAACGGTCGCGAGAGTCCACGGAGGGCTCCACCCAAAAGGGTCCACGAAGTAGCAACCTTGACTATTCCATAACGGCGTCCGTCCACGTTGGACTAGCCTCACTATGGGTAGATCTTCACGAAGTAGGTGATATCCTTGCCCTTACAAACATCTTGGTTCACTCCACAACACGAAGTAGGAGGCTCCCAAGTGACACCTAACCAATCTAGAAGGCACCACCCTCCAAAAGGTAATAGGCTCGGTAATGACGATGAACTCCTTGCTCTTGTGCTTCAACATGATAGACTCCTCAGCACCCAATCACTCTATCATAGATTTGGCATGGTGGAAGAGATGGGATTGGTGGAAAGCTACTTGGGGAGGCTAGGGATCAAGATAGATATGACTGGAGTAGAAGATCTTGACATCAACACAAGGGTAGGTGGTTCTCTCTCAGAAAACTGGATGGGGCAAGTGTGGAATAGTTTTGAGTGCTTCTCTTCTGAGTAGGTGGTGGTGAAGGGGTATATATAGGCATCCCCAAAAATCTAACCGTTACACACAAAATGACCAACTCGGTGACACCGATGTGTTAATCTCGGTGGTACCGAAGTGACCAAAAGGTGGCAACTTTTGAATCTCGCTGAGACCGATATAGGAAACTCGGTTGCACCGATAAGGTGACCAATGGTCAGATTTCCTATCTTGGTGATGCCGATCCAACATTCTTGGTGGAACCGACAATGTGAATTTGTGTAATAGAGAGTTGGCAACCTAAACTCGGTGGCACCGGTATGGAATCGGTTGCACCGAAGTGGCCAGGGTTTGGCTTAGTCTATCTAGGTTCTGGAATCGGTGGCACCGGTATGGGAAAGTTGGTTGCACCGATTTTGAGTGTTAGGTATAGAACAGACTTTGGTTGGAGAGTTTGTGGATGTTTTTGGCGACTATCACTTGTGCACGTTTGAGCATATTGTTCACCAACAAAACCTTACCCCCTTTTAATAGTATTGGCTTTCCTATGGACTCAAAGTGATTTCTCACAAATATAAAATGTCGAGTCCTCTTGCTTGAAGCTTGGCCAACCTATTTCCTTGCATCTTGGGGTATCTCCACAGTCTCCTTTTGCCAATCCTATCATTGAACATTTCCTGAAATATACTTGGTGGAAACATTAGTTCAATGACTTATATGTTGTTATTAATTACCAAAACCACCAAGGGCGCAAATGTGCTTTCAGAGGCATGCGACGGCTCGCCAAGCGTCAACTCCACAGACTGCAGCTATAGAGCCCGCTGAGTAACCTCACGACGTGTTCGACTCGGTGTCAGATCAATCTGACATTCCTTCTGAGTGCGAGAGCTGCGATCAAGCAGCTGAGGTTCTTATGGTGGGTTCACACCAAAGCATGCTGCCTAGCTTCGGTCGTGGCAGACGCGAGGCTGGAGGACCGTCGAATGAGAAGTAACACTAGGATGAGGAGATCCTCCATATGCCCATCATCGGTGCGACTGCGGAGGCCCAGGCTTTGGAGGCCACGCGCCTTTGGCTCGAAGGGATTTAGAAAGAACTTGTCGAGGGTCTTCGTTAGCGTCCACTAGTTTCCAGTCGATGTCAACGACAGTTGTTTCCTAGTGGATCTCATAACAATGTCCAGGTATTACGTACTCTAGTTCTGAATGTTGCAGATGCTTCTAGGATTGCAGATTCCATTCAGCCATCGCGTTCAAAGGCCTGCAGAGGTTTGCTGCAGATCCGAGCATTGCTTGATGCAGTGCAACAATAGAATTCAGTTGTTTCTCAGTCGCGTAATAGGTTACACAGAAATTCACCCAAGGCAGATACAATTCAGTTGGCACACAACCCAGGGTCACCTCCGCGTCGCAGGGGCGGAGGTTACCGTGAGGATTAGTATTGAGATCAAGGGCGAGATCAGTTTGCTCCTTGTTATCACCGTGATGACTGTTGTCGAGTGCTTACTCCTCTGCGGAGTAGTTCATACGTGCCCCAGCACTATGACGATAGGAGCCCATTCAGCAATGAGCAGAATCCTGGATTCGACGCATGGGATATCCTTGCACAGAAGATGATTGATAGGGGCAGGGCTCAGAGGGATAGTTATGATAGGAACCATCAGAGTGTAAGTGGTGCCGTTGTTTGTGGCCCCGAGTGTTTCAGCAGAGCCATTCGATCTGCTGAGATTCCCCCCAACTTCAGGTTGGCAGCTGGAATAAGCAAGTTCACTGGAGAGTCGAAGCCTAAAACGTGGCTAGATGATTACCGAGTGGCGGCACAGATTGGTGGAGGAAATGATAACATAGCCATGAAGCATTTATCTTTGATGTTGGATGGTTCGGCCCGAGCATGGTTGAATTGTTTGGCTCCTTCTAGCGTCTACTACTGGGAGGATCTTGCCCGAGTGTTCATCAGAACTATTGAAGGCACTTGCAAGCGTCCAGCTAGTTTGATTGATCTGCTGCAATATCTTTAGAAAGCCAATGAAACTTTGAGGGATTACATTCAGCATTGGACCACCCTCCATCTGTACTTTGAGGGATCTTGTCTCCGAGCACCAAGCCGTCCGCGCCTTCAAGGCTAAGATTAAGTACAGAGAGCTTTATCTGATGTTCGGTCAGACAGGTGATATTTTCTTGAGCAAGATGATGGAGATTACCACTCGATACACCAATGGCGAAGAAGAAGACTACCTCCGCAATGGCAAAGGAAAAGAAGTCGACAATGATGCCGGTGGCGGCAATTCCAGTCGGAAGCAGAAGCGCAAAGCCAAAGGTCTTGCTCAGGCAGAGGCAGCTGCTCTGGCAGCACAAGGAAAGAATAAGGGGAAACCCAAAGGGCAGTTTACCCCAAGAAAGTAAAAAATCAGTCAGGAACAGATGTGATGGATTTACCGTGTGCGATCCACACAAAGAAGGATGAAGAAGGCAATTTCATACTGCCAAAACACACCACTCGACAATGCAGATTGCTGATCCAACAGTTGAAAGAAAGCCAATTGAGTGGGAAATCTCCTAAAAAGGATGATGAGAAGATAAAGAGGATTTTCCTGAGGTTAATGCCACTTTTATGATTTTTTCCGATGTCGAAAGCAAAAGTCGACTAAAATTTATCAACAGGGAGGTCAACATGGCTGTTCCTGCAACCCCCACATACCTCAAATGGTCTAAGACCGCAATCACATTTGACAAGTCGGACCACCCTGCTCGTGTTGCTACCCCCGGTCGGCAAGCTTTGGTGTTGGATCCTATTGTGGGAGGCACTCGACTCCGCAAGTTTCTCATGGATGGAGGGAGTGGTTTGAACAACTTGTATGCATATACCCTCAAGGGGATGGGCATTCTGTTGTCTCAACTCAATGAGAGCGACATGCAGTTCCGTGGAGGCATCCCTGGTAAGAAGGCGAAGTCACTCGGTCAGATTGCATTGAATGTGGTGTTCGACAACGACAAGAATTTTTCACAAGGAAAAGTTGATGTTGGAAGTTGTAGACTTCCAGAGCGCATATCACGCCATCCTTGGTTGACCGTCTTATGCCCGTTTCATGGCCCGTCTATGTTACGTGTACCTCAAGCAAAAGATGCCCGAGCCCAAGGGCATGATCACAGTCATAGGGAATCCACAAAGAGCTGAGGAGTTCCTTCAGCAAGGCTCCAAAATTGCCAATCATCAAATGATGGTGGTCAAGTTAGAAGAATACAAGAGGAATGCTGATCCTGCCGACCTGCTGCGTGCCAAGAAGCCCACCTCTGAGTCTGCTTTTCAGTCGGCAGGCGAAGAGAAGCAAGTGCACATTCACCCGACAGATCCTAATGCTGCCCCGACCAATATCTCGATGACACTCGACAGCAAATAGGAAGTCGCGCTTATCCAGTTCCTTAGTGAGAACTAGGACATCTTTGCGTGGAAGCCTGGTGACATGATGGGTGTATCCAGGGAACTGGCTGAGCACCGACTGAGAGTTGACCCAAAGGCCAAGCCTGTGAAAGACCACATGCATCAGTCGGCAGTAGAGAAGCGGAAGGCAATAGGCGAGGAGGTGGCTCGGCTCTTGGCGGCTAAGTTCATATACGAGATTTACCACTCCGAGTGGCTGTCGAACGTCGTCAGTGTCCCCAAGAAGGACAATTCACTCTGCATGTGTATTGATTTTAAACATATCAATCTGGTCTGCCCGAAAAGATCTTTTTCCGCTCCACCGCATCGATCAGATTGTTGACTCAACTATGGGGTGCGAGCGTTTATCTTTTCTCGATGCCTGCTCTAGTTACCATCAGATACGTCTGTTTGGTCCATATGAAATAAAGACAACCTTCATCACCCCTTTCGGGTGTTTTTGTAATATCACCATGCATTTTGGTATGAAAAATGCAGGCGCTACTTTCATGTGTATGATTCAGAAATGCCTGGTCGAGAAGATCGCTCGAAATGTCGAAGCATATATGGATGATATTGTAGTCAAGTCTCGCAAAGGTTCCGACCTGCTTAATGACTTGGCAGAAACATTTGCCAATCTAAGGAAATACGATATCAAGTTAAATCCGTCCAAGTGCACTTTCGAGGTTCCTCGTGGCGAGTTGCTCGGTTTCCTCGTTTTCGAACGGGGAATCGACATTAATCCTGAAAAGATCGGTGCCATCACCTGAATGAAAAGCCCTGAGGATGTGCATGATGTTCAGAAGCTCACGGGTTGCCTGGTGGCGTTGAGTAGATTCATTTCTCGTCTCGGAGATAAGGCATTGCATTTATACCAACTGATGAAGAAGTTTGATATGTTTGAGTGGACTCTTGAAGCTAAAGCAACCTTTGTCAATGTCAAAGCCTTGGTTTCCACCTAGCCGTTGTTTGCTGTTCCGCATAGCAAAGAACCCTTGCTCCTGTACATTACATCCATTAATCAAGTAACCATTACGGTTCTCACTGTCGAGCGGGAAGAGGAGGGCAAGTCTTGTAAAGCCCAACGTCCAGTTTACTATATCTCTCAAGTGTTAAATCCTTCAAAGCAAAGACACCCACATTACCAGAACCTCGTATATGGTATATATCTATCAGCAAAGAAGGCGGCACACTACTTTAAGGATCACTCAATTTCAGTCGTTAGTGATCCTCTATAATCTGAGATCCTCAACAATCGAGATGCGACTGATCGAGTGGCCAAATGGGTTATCGAGATCCTCTACTTTGATATCAAGTCTGAAGAAAAAAAGGAAATCAAATCTCAAGCACTTGCTGATTTCATGGCCAAGTGGATAGAACGGCAGCAGCCAACTCAAATACACTCGGCACACTGGACCATGTTCTTTAACGGCACTAGGATGCTGAATTTGTCTGGTGCCGGCGTAGTATTGGTATCTCCAAAAGGCAAAAAGCTTAGTTATGTCCTCCATATTCACTTCAATTCCTCCAATAATGAAGCTGAATATGAAGCACTCCTATATGGGTTGCATATGGCCATCTCACTCGACGTCCGGTGCCTATGGGTATACGGTGACTCTGATTTTGTGGTTAACCAGGTGATGAAAGAGTGGGACGTCAGGAACCCTGCTATGACCGGATATTACAATGCAGTGAGAAATCTTGAGAAGAAGTTTCAAGGTTTAGAACCCCACCATATTTCCCAAGTGAAGAATCAGGCAGCCAGTGATTTAGCAAACATTGGATCTACACGGAAGCCTGTACCTAGCAATGTGTTTCTGGAACACCTACATTGTCCTTCGGTGCAGGAAAATCCCTTCACTGAAGAGCCCCCGCAAGCAATAAGCGCCTCTAATCCGACTGATCATGGATGTTCTAGTGATCACACCTGATTGGACGGTGCAGTATATTGCATGCTTACTAAGGCAAGAACTCCCAGAAGACGAGGTTGAAGCTCAACAAATTGTCCGCAGATCTAAGGCCTTTACAATGATGGATGATCAACTTTACGGAGTAATTGGCATAACTCAGCGGTCATCATGCATCCTCTTGGACGATTGTGGCCAAAGCATACCAATCTGGTTTCTTCTGGCCACGCGCCAACAAAATGGCTAAGGAGATTGTCGATCACTGCGAAGGATGCCAGTTCAACTCAAACTTGCCACACAAGCCCGCATCTTCCTTGAAGACTATTCCACTCCTCTGGCCATTCGTTGTATGGGGGTTTTATATGGTCGGCCCTTTCCAAACCAGTCAGAGTGGATTTATTCACCTTCTTGTAGCAGTCGACAAGTTCACTAAGTGGATTGAAGCTAGGCCCATAAAGAAGCTGAACTCGCGTACTGCAATAAAATTCGAGAGAGAGAGACAATGTTCCTGTATGGAGTTCCCCACAATATCATTAAAGACAATGGCTCAAACTTCGACTTAGATGAGTTGAGACAGTTTTGCTTCACCCAAGGCACTCGGGTGGATTACATCCATTGCGGACTCTCAAACTAATGGTCAAGCTCAGCGAGCAAATAGCCTTATCCTTCAAGGGTTGAAGCCGCGACTCATGCGCGATCTTGAACATGTAGCTGGAGCTTGGGCGACTGAATTGTCGTCTGTCCTGTGGGGCTTGAGGATCACTCCTAATCAGTTAACGGGGTGCACTCCTTTCTTCTTAGTGTATCAAGCTTAAGCTATTTTGCCGAGTGATCTCCTTCATAATTCTCCTCGTGTAGAACTTTATTGCCGAGGCTGAAGATGAACAAGCACGACAAGGCAGTGTGGATCTCTTGGAACAAAAGCGTGCGATGGCTCTGATTTGGTCAACTATGTACAAGCAAGATCTGAATCACTTCCATGCAAGGCACATCAAGAGTCGGTCATTCCATGGGGGTGACCTGGTGCTCCGGGTTGATTAGCGGCGGCCACACAAGCTCGCCCCCGCTTGGGAAGGTCCTTTCGTCGTCACCAAAATACTGAACAATGGAGCCTATCACCTCTTCAACCTCAAGAACAGTATCGACGAACCGCGTGCATGGAACACAGATTTACTTCGACGTTTTTATACTTAAGAACTGAGTTGTTTTAATGTAATAACAGTAATCCAAACAATGTCGTTTAACAAAGTTATGACTCCTGCAGCCTTTTGTCGATCCCGATCGCACAATCACATATTAAAGAACACTCCAAGTGACGAGCGACCTCACACTCGGGGGCTTAGCTGTGAACCAGTTTTTGCCTAAGTTAAAACCTTGTCGAGTGGATAGCGTTCCATTCACTCGGAACTTAGCTGCAAATCAGCCTTCGTCTGAGTTGAAAACTCCTCCGAGGGACGAGCAATCCTCTCACTCAGGGGCTTAGCTACGAACGAGTTTTCGCCAAAGTTATATCCCTATCGAGTGGATAGCATTCCATTCACTCAGAAACTTAGCTGCAAATCAGCCTTCGTCTAAGTTGAAAACTCCTTCGAGTGACGAGCGACCCTCTCACTGGGTTCTTAGCTGCGAACAAGTTTTTGCCTAAGTTAAATCCCTGTCGAATGGATAGCATTCCATTCACTCGGAAACTTAGTTGTGAATCAGCCATCATCTAAGTTAAAAACTCCTCTGAGTGATGAGCGACCCTCTCACTCGGGGGCTTAGCTGCGAACCAGTTTTCTCCTAAGTTAAAAACCTTGCAAAGTGGATAGCATTCCATTCACTTGGAAACTTAGTTGTGATTCAGTCTTTGTCTAAGTCAAAAACTCCTTCGAGTGACGAGCGACCCTCTCACTCAGGGGCTTAGCTGTGAACCAGTTTTTGCCTCTGCCGAGTGGATAGCGTTCCATTCATTCAGAAACTTAGTTGTGAATCACTCTTCGTCTAAGTCAAAAATTCCTCCGAGTGACGAGCGACCCACTCACTTGGGGGCTTAGCTGCGAACCAGTTTTACCCTAAGATAAATATCCTACAGAGTGAATATCGTCTTATTCGCTCGAAAACTTACCTGCGAACTAGTTTTCGCCTAAGTCCAAATTCTTCCGAGTAATGACCATCTAACTCATTTGTAAATAAAGCAAACTTAACCAAGCGAAGGATTGGAAAAGAAAATCCGGAATGCCTAGCATAGATAAAATTTGTCTACACAAATAGAAGTACTCAGGCTTAAGGCGTGAATGAAGTTTTTAACGGTTACACCATCACTCGGCATACCGAGGCAAATAATGTTTATAACTTCAAGCAAAGTTTTTCTCAAGCACTAGTGGGGCTTGCTGGCTCAACAAAGGTGTCCAGATTAATCCCATCCGCGATCCGAGTGGCTACTTTGATGAATGTCTCCGTGAAGTCCTCGAATTGAAGTTTCTTCGTGTTGGCCACCTGGAGAGTGTTTAGCTTGTCTTACCTAGCCTCGTTGCAACGGACCTGTATGAGTGAAAGCGCCACGTCAGCTCCGGAATGGGTAGCAGATTTTTTTTCCATGCCTACACTCGACTAGAAATTTCGTTGAGGCGGGTCATCATCGACTTGAGGTCAGTCTGGAAGGCATCCTCTGGCCATAGCTATCGTTGTTTCCTCACAACAGATGCCACTGGGTGGCTTATCATGAGTGGTTAGGGCCGGAGGACGCCGACGGGCTCCTGGTGCGAGATTGGGCACAAGCGGTGGTGACACACGATGTACCCAGGTTCAGGGCCCTCCGTGCGAGGTAACACCCCTAGTCCTGCTTGGTCTAGTTGAATGGATGGGTATGTGTACAGGGATGCTCCTGGAGCTGTGTCCAGAGGAGGAAGAAGGAGCAGCCGGCTTGTCTTCCTCTGCTACTAGAGGAGGGAATGAGAGTTCTGTGGGTGGGAGTGTGAGACCATTCATCCGTCGCTGTTGCATGGGGGGCTTGGGGCATTTTATAGGCCAACCCCCCGCTCTTGGAATATGTCATAAGTACAATGGTGGGGGGACCCGACTGGTAGTCTCTCCGGCTGCCCAGAGGGTCCTGCCACTCGCGCCGCCTTGTCATGGGCGGGGCCCGCCGGCCGAGCGGTCCCATCTCCCGTTGGGGCCCGCCAGCCAACTCTGTGATTTGTCCTCGCCCACCTACCGCAGCACCGGCCGCCCGGGGGCGTCGTTTAGCACCAACCGACCGAAGTCTCCGGTATGGCCGGCGACACTGTAGTCAAGTGGCGAGGGCGTGCCAACACTGTTCCCCCGCTCAGTCATGCTCACCGAGGTCAGCGGCCAGGATGGTTGGACTGTAGCCATGCGCTATGGTGCGTAAGCGGACACTATAGCCACAGGGCCGCCCGTCGTGCCGGTCACGTCGCGTCGTCGTACCTGCGCATAGAGGGACAGGACGGGGCATGTCCGTCCCGATGTCAACGGAAGAACCAGCCCATGGGCAGCCGACCACGCCCAACCGGTGAAGGGCCCAACCGGCTCCTTGATCAGAAGGCCGGGGCGCCAGCCGGCACTGGCTCACGCTGAACGTCCTCCAGCCGGCCACGGCTAGCCGACCGCGTAGTTTTTCTTCGAAGCGAAAAGGGGGAAGAACCCGTTGCTTTGGCCTACCTAGGGGTATAAACCGCGTCAGTAGTCCCCGAAGCCGGCGGGGGCCCATGTCTGGCGGACGGTGGGGAGTCGGCGGCTTCCCCTCTGCACCAGCCGCCCCTGGCTTGAAGCCGAAGGGGAAGCCGGGTCGGTCGTTGGATCCGACGACTCGGGCTCCAGCGCGCCGCCCCGGGTCCTGCGCCGGCACATGGCACGCCACGCAGCGAGTAATGATGCCGCGGGTCCCACACACGCGGGGAGATGGGACATTGCCCAGTCCTAGCCTGGTAGGACCCAGGCGTAGCCCTCGTTGGCCTCGGGGCACAGGACAGGATCTTCTGTGCCTCGAAGTGGCCGTTAAGGCGCGGGGCCACCCACGCGCGCGGAATTTCGGGGAGGAGTGGGCGCAGATGATCCCACGTCCCCCGGTCGTGGCCTCCCCTATAAATGGGGAGGAGGGGCAGGAGGCGGAGGTACCCGCGCCTCACTTGCCTCGTTGCCACCCTGCTTCATCATTGCCTCTTTCCTTCCCTCGCATGCCGTCGCACCCGAGCCCGTGCCCGCGCCCACGCCCACACACCGCACCACCGCCACGATGGCTGATGGACACGGAGGCAGTTGGGCTGGCTCCTTCGTGGTTGATGCGAACATCGCCGAGCTACGCCGGACGTGCATGTTGCCGTCGACGGAGCGGGTGGCCGCACGCACGCCAGGCGATGAGATAGCACCGGCGCCGCAGCTAGGGAAACATGTCGTGTTCCTCTGGCACTTCTCCTGGGGCTTCGGGCTCCCGGTGAGTCTCTTTTTCCGTCATCTTCTTGACACTTTCGACCTCCAGCCGCACAACCTTGGACCGAATTCGATCTTCTACCTCTCTGCCTTCTTGATGTTGTGCGAGGGGTACGTCGACATCCTCCCCTTCATCGAGTTCTTCAATGCCCTCTTCTATCTCAAGTCTTTGAAGATCGACGCGTGCGGGGGCACGGTGGTGTGCTGCCACGGCACCGCTCGCTTTACCCCTCTCTCTCTAATCGAGTCCGTCAAGGGGTGGCACCGATCGTTCTTCTACGTGAAGAACGTCGACCCGAGGATGGATTACATCCGGCTGCCACCGTTCGAGGACAGGCAGTCCTCCCAACAGAACTGGCAGGGACTTGCCCCACGTGGCGTGGCCTTGGACGAGCTCGCCCGGCGCTCGCTGCTGAAGAGCGCCGAGGGGATGGTTGCTGCCGACCTAGTGGCGGACTTTGTCTCGCGCCGGGTGTCGCCCCTCCATATGAGGCCACACCAGATCTGCGACATGTCAGGCCGATACCACCCCTGCCGGCAGTCCACCGTTGAGCTAACGCCGGCTTAGGTGGCGAACCGGGTGAACGCCCTCATGACGTTCAAGCTGAAGCCTGCCTCGTGGTCCTTCGGCATGGAGCCGTATGCCCGCATCAACCGGCCTACCCTGGTGAGTTTTTCGTCGAGGCGGTTCTTTCTCGTTTGGTATTCCCTAGCCAGCAGCCGGCTGGAGAACTTACGTTGAAGTGCTGACCGTAGCTGCTGGTGCGACAGAACATGCCGAACTGCCCGCTTCTGCATTTCTTTGAGGTGGAGCAAGAGGACTCTGACTCTCGAGACTTCCAGACGGGAGCCCCCTGGAGGAAGGAGTGGACTCCTCGAGGGGGCGGGCGACGAGCTGGCAGATCCGCGAGGTGGTGCTCCTGGCGAGGCCAGAGGGTCCTGTGCAGCCGGGGAACCCAGCGGAACGGTGAGTTCCCTCTTGCCCACTCCATCCTGGACTAGAAAGACGACGACGATGATGATGACCATTTGATGATTCTAGACGGACCTCCTCCCGCGGCGCGCCATGACCAGAGGAGCAAGGAGAGACTGGCTCGAGGCCCGGCGGTCGAAGCGGCCGGCCAGGGGAAGAGGCCAGCTCACGGGGGCTGGCAGCCTCACCGCCCGGCCCGAAGCGGGTGAAGGTGGCCGCGCGGAAGCCACCGCCACGTGCCAAGCATGCCCTGCCCCTTGTTATCGCATAAGTTCTTCATCTTTGTGCGAGTTTTTGCTTTCGCCTTGCATGCCAGTTAACGACCTATTTTTGGACGCTACAGTGACCCCATCGAGCTCCAAGATGAGGAGCCGGAGGGGGAGACGACGGATGCCGCCGTCTGGCTGGCCCGCGAGCACGCGGTCACCCAGCAGAAGGAAAAGAGGAGGCTCGCGGAGCTGCAAGCCTCCCGGTCCAGCACGCGACGAGGGGCCACGCATTCTAGGACCTCAAGCGGCCGGAGGCGAAGGGGGTGGGCAGACCCCCCATGGGCGATGGACTCGGCTGCGGAGTCCAACCGCATGTCGAGGCCTTCATCAAGTGAGCCACGGTGGCGGCCATGGACTCGCTAGCGCCTCCGCCCATGCAAGAAATGGCCCAGGCGAGGGAGGCGACGACGGAGCCGGCTCCCGAGGCGACCCGTCCTGAGGTGCCGGAGGTGACCCCTCCTGTGGCTGAGCCGGCCCGGGTCGTGATGCCGGAGGTTCTGGTGGTCCTGGAGATGGCGTCGGAGGCGCCGCCGGAGACGGCGGCCATGGAGGTGGAGGTACCTTCCAGCGCGACCGACGCGCCTGAGCGGCTAGGAGAGGAGGCAGCTGCGGCACCGGGCGGGGGGACAGCGGGAGGCGACTCCCGGCCCCTTAATGTCATCAACCAGCCCCCGGCATCTGGATCCGCGACGAGCCCAGGTGGCAGCGGCAGCCGGACCAGAAGGCCCTGCTGTCGATGCAGGAGGTCATCCGGGACTAGGAATCGCTAGCGAGCGTGCGGCGCTGCCGGCCCCCCCAGGCAGGCGGCCCGGTCCTGTCCTTCGCGGACTTGGGCAGTGTCCTGGACCGGTGACGGCAAGAGCTGGCCCGGTTTACAGAGGCGGCAGACGCCGCCCTTCGGCGTGTAGAGGTAAGCCGACACTTTTGCCTTGACCTTTGCATGAGCGCACCCACTGGGTGTAGCCCCCGAGATGTGGGCCGGCTGACCGGCTGACGGGCATCCGGGCCGGATCTCCTTCGAGCATGTCTTGACCTTTGCCCCCCTTTCTTGCGATTGGAGGGAGCTTCTCTACGGCAGAAGCTTTTTGCGGAAGCGGTCTCCATCCACGACCGTGACAAACATGGGTTCTACCGCCTAGAGGAGGAGCTGGCGCGCGCGCAAGGTAGGTTGCACTTTGTAGGAGCGGCATATAGCCCCCGGGAATCGGCTGATGTTGGTCGCGTCTTGCAGGCAAGCTGGCCACCCTCCGGGGGGGAGAAGACCAGGCTTGTCGCCGAATGGGACCGGCTAATGTCGGACGTCTAGGCGGCCGCGTAGGAGACGGACTGGCTGGCCGCACTGCCGGTCGACGGGGAGGCGTCCCGGGATCGGCTCAAGGCCTGGGAGGCGGCCGTCAAGGAGGCGGCTGACGCCGCCTGAGGACAGCCGCCCTTCAAGGCGAGGTGACCCACCTTGAGGAGACGCTCGAGGAGTTCAAGGGTTCCATCACCACCTCGGAAGCAGTCCGGAAGTCAGAGCGCGAGGCGGCGCTCCACTTCGCCATTTGGGTGGACGACGCGATCGAAGGTAGGTGCCAATCTCTCTCTTTCCCTAGCTAGTTGCTCTTCCCTTTGCCGTTTCTCGCGCTTCGTCTTGCTTTTTATTTCCTTCTCTTCTCCTTCCTTCTAGGGCGTTTCCCGGAAACTCATAGCCGCGCTGCACGCGCCATTGAGGAGCACCGGGAATACCTTTGGGAGTGCGGTTGCCCCATCGAGGAGCACGCCGCGTGGGACATGGATGAGATTTCGATCGCCGTCAAGATGCGGATGACCCATCTCGAGCGGAGCATGGAGCGGATTAAGACCGCCGGCAAGGACGTCATCGCCGCGTTGTGGCCGGGCCACGGGGGAGCTCCGACGAATCGCGTGGTTCAGTGGCTGGAACACGCCGTCCCCCGCCTCGAGGACTGGAAGGCATCAGCCGCCCGAGCCGGGGCATAGATGGTTCTCTTGATCATGACGTCTTGGTACCGTGACGCGGACCTGGGCCGGCTGGAGACCATGCGGGACGTGCTGGCCGTAGAGGAGGAGGCCCGCAAGCCGGCCTTTATCTAGCAGGCCAACGAGCTCGCGTCATACGTTGACGCGGATGAATTCCTGTCGGCTCTTGGCGAGGATGGCGAGCCGTTGCCCGAGGACTCCTTCGGCATCCCTCACGGCCCGGTGGATTACGAAGTCGCCGACAAGAGCACCGACTCGAGTGGCGAGACGGCTAAGACCGAGGAGCCCGCCTCGAAGGCCAAGGAGGCCGACCCAAAGACTGCGACCACCTCCGAGGCAAGGACCGAGCCGCCTCGCGACGCACCAGCTGGCGACGCGCCGGTGTCCTAAGCCCACGGGCATCTTTTTTATCTTCTTTTTTCCCTGCATGTAAAAACTTTAATCGACCCACTAGGGGTGTTTGTGTAACGAACCGAATGCTGGTCATGGGACATTTTTGCCTTAATGTTTATGCCATGAATATTTCGTTGTGTTTTCCTTGTGACTCATGCCGCCTCATCCTTATCCCTTTCTTCCCGCCTCGAGTCTTTCCGTTCCTACTCCTTTTCCCCTTTGGTTTTGGCCCCGTCAGCCCGACAGCCGGGAGCCGGTCTGTAGCTGGGTTGAGGCATCCGCCTTAGGGGAGCCGGTTCAAAACTTAGGAATCGCGAGGTTTTTTTGGGATAAGTAGAGTGGCAGAGACATGGCGAGGGTCTGGCTGGGCCCCGAAGGGGTCTCCCTTTGTTTCGACCTTTCATGTGAGCCAAACCTTGCCGCCCCGGGGCCCCATCAGCCGGACAGTCGGGGGCCAGTTATGTAGCTGGTAAGGGTGTGGAATTTTGGCCGGCTCATTCTACTTAGCTATTTTCAAGAGAGGCACTTCTATGCCCAGCCGGCTAGCCCCCGGGCCCAGGCGCCAGGCCAGGGAGCCAGTGAGTGAGGAACAATTTTGAAAGAAACGAAACAGGGCGCGTCCCAAGAGCCGGCTTGGGGTGCCCAATGCATTCATAAGCCCAAAAGGACGGGGATACATACATACATTGTTTTTCCTCAGCAGTAAAACGGGCGCAAGAGCGCTGCATTCCATGTGCGCTCCGTTTCTTCACCGGAAGCATCTCTTTTGCACTTCTACGGCTTCTGGGCATCTATCAGGTAGTACGCGTTGTTGCATACCGCCTTGCTGATGATGAACGGGCCCTCCCATGGGGAGGACAGCTTGTGTTGTCCGGCGGTTTGCTGGATCCGTCTCAGGACCAGGTCCCCCTCACGGAACAAGAGTGGATGGATCCGCTTGCTGTGGTAGTGCTGGAGTTTCTGTTGGTAGATTGTTGTCCGGCTCAAGGCCAGTTTGCGAGCTTCCTCGAGTAGATCGACGCCATCTCCTCTTGCCTTCTTTGCATCCTTGTCCATGTACAGGGTGACCCGAGGCGAATCGAACTTGATGTCGGTGGGGATGATCGCCTCGGATCCATACCCGACGAAGAAGGGAGAGTCGCCGGTTGACCGGTTCGGAGTGGTGCTAAGACTCCAAAGGATGGCCGGTAGCTCGTCGATCCAGGAGCCGACCAACCTTACCAGCGGCGTCACGAGCCATGGCTTGATGCCGGATAGGATGAGGCCGTTCGCCCTCTCGACCTGGCCGTTGGACTGCGGATGAGCGATGGAGGCCAGGTCGAGCCGGATTCCTTGCTTGGAACAGAAACACGCGAGTGCGCCCTTGGCGAAGTTGGTGGCATTGTCGGTGATGATGCTATGGGGAATGCCGTAGCGTACCGTGATGTCGTCGATGAACCGGACGGCCGTGGGGCCGTCCAACTTCTTGATCGGTCGCGCCTCGATCCACTTGGTGAATTTATCGATGGCCACCAGTAAGTGCGTCATGCCGCCTCTTGCGGTCTTGAATGGGCCCATCATGTCCAACCCCCAAACGGTGAAAGGCCACAAGAGGGGTATGGTATGGAATGTCGTTTCCGACATGTGGCTTTGTGTGCTGAAGCGTTGGTAGCGCTCGCACTCGTCGACCAATTTCCTGGCCGCATCGAGAGCCGTCGGCCAGGCGAAGCCGTGGCGGAAAGCCTTGGCCACTAGGGTCCGGGAGGCGACGTGATGCCTGCACTCGCCCTCATGAATGTCGAGGAGGATCTCTAGACCCTTTACTGACTCAACACATAACTGGAAGACGCCGGTGGTGCTGCGGTGGATGAGCTCGTTGTTGATGATGCCGTAGGCTGTGGCCTAAGGCTGGATTTAGCTAGCCAGAGCCTCGTCCGGAGGCAGCTCGCCCTGCAAAAGGAACACTAAGATGGGTTGGACCCAGGAGGGGGCCGCGACAGTGGCCGGCTCGGGAGCCCTCGGGACTGGTTGATCAGTCCCCGGGACCAGTTCGCCAGCTCCCGGGGTCGGCTCGGGAGCCCCCGAGGCTGGTTGGCTAGCCCCCGAGGCTGGTGATCACCATAACGGTGAAGTTGCTGGAGGGCCAGTCAAGGCCATCGATGGGCCGGCGACACCCGCTCGCATGAAGGTTGACTCCGATTCTGGGGAAGGCTTGATCGACGGCTTGAGCAGCCGTTCGAGGGAGACGCCGGCTGGGATGGCCTGCGCATCCGCCGCCTCGTTGTCCGCCCGTGGGACGTGATGAAACTCGCAGCCATCAAAGGATCCGGTGAGCTGTTGTATGAGGAAGCAGTAGCTGGCCATGTTGGCGTCCCTGGCGTCCCATTTAACAGATGCTTGCTGCACCACGAGGTCGGAGTCGCCGAAGCAGAGGATGTGCCTGATCCCGATCTCCTTGGCGAGCCGGAGGCCATGGACGATGGCCTCGTACTCCGCCACGTTGTTGGAGGTGGCGAAGTGGATCTGTAGGGAATATTTTGAGCTGATCACCTTTCGGGGAGGAGAGGACTATGCCGGCATGCAGTCCGGTCCTCATTTTCGAGCCGTCGAAGTGCATGCGCCAACGCATGGAGTCTGGGGGAGGCGGGACGAACTCCATCTCCACCCAGTCGACGAGGAAATCCGCCAACGCCTGTGACTTGATGCCGGTTCTTGGCTTGTACCGGATCTCATGATCGGCGAGGGCGATGACCCACTTGGCGATCCGGCCGGTGTAGTCTCGGCCGCTCATGATCTCGCCAAGCGGGGCCGTGCTCACCACGGTAATGGTATGCTCTTGGAAGTATTGCTTGACCTTGTTGGCGGCAAAGTATACGCCGTAGCACATCTTTTGATAGTGGGGGTAGTTTCGCTTGGATGCGGAGAGGACCTCGCTGAGGTAGTAGACGGGTCGCTAGACCGGCAGGGACTTGCCCTCCTCGGGCCGCTCGACCACCAGAACGATGCTGATGACGCGGGTGGTCACCGCGATGTAGGCGAGCAAGGGTTCCTTCGCAGCCGGCGCGGCCAGGATGGGCATGCGGGTGAGAGCCTTCTTAAGGCCACGAAAGGCCTCATCCGCCTCGTGAGGCCAGTTGAAGGCGCCCGACCTCTTGGTTTGACCCGGCGCGATCAGAGCCATCTTGCGAAGGAGGCCGTAGAGGGACAGGGCCTTCTCTCCCAGCCGGCTAATGAACCGGCTGATCGAGGCGAGGCAGCCGGTGAACTTCTGGATGTCGCGGAGCCAGGTCGGTTTCGGTATGCACTCGATCGTGCTGATCTTCTCGGGGTAAGCTTCGATGCTGCGGGCGGACACAAAGAATCCTAAGAGTTGTCCGGCGGGGATGCCGAAGACACACTTCTCCGGGTTGAGCTTGATCTTTTACTCATGTAGGTTCGCGAAGGTCTCCCGAAGGTCGTCGAGGAGGCTGAAGTGCTTCTTGGTTTTGACAATGATGTCATCGACGTAGACGTGGACGTTCCTGCCTATCTAAGGTTGGAGGCACTTCTGCATGCATCGTTGGAAGGTGGCACCAGCATTCTTCAGGCCGAAGGACATGGTGATGTAGCAGTAGGCCCCGAAGGGCGTGATGAAGGACATCTTGAGCTGGTCTTCAGGATCCAGCTTGATCTGGTGGTAGGCTGAGTAGGCGTCCAGGAAGGACAGCAAGTCACAGCCGGCCACGGAGTCGATGACTTGATCGATATGCGGCATGGCAAACAGGTCCTTGGGACATGCCTTGTTCAGGCTAGTGTAGTCGATGCACATGCGCCAGGTCTTATTCTTCTTCAGTACCAGGACCCGGTTGGCCAGCCAGTCCGGGTGGAATACTTCCATGATGAACCCGGCTGCAAGCAGCCGGGCGATCTCTTTGCCTATAGTATGCCGCTTCTCTTCTCGCCAAACACTCGTGGTAAGTCTTCAGGGTAGACTTCCAAAAGCCTCACAAATGACAAGTGTCAGTTCTCTCTTGGAGCAGCCAACCAACTAGTGGTTGTGGGGGGTGGCTATTTATAGCCAGGGTGCAACCTGACAAAATAAGACATAAATGCCCCCAATAATATGACTGTTATGTGGATAAGATGATTGGGGATAGCTGGCGCTAAGCACAGCAACCGTCGGAATTTCGAACTATGAAAGTCCTCAGGCTTATCAAGTTCCTCACTTGTAGGCAATTTGCACTTGTGAAATCCTAACTCCTCAATTAGACCAATTTCATCAGAGACCAGAAGAACATCGTCTCTATCACTAAAGAACTTGACTGAAGTGCAAAAGATTTCCAAGGGCTTCACTCGAATGATTGGATAGGTTGAGGCTTTTGAGTTGAGCATCAATTGGAAATTTTCCATACTATTACCTCGATCTCCTTTAATAGTACGGTGTTCCCTATGACTGAAAGAAAGGAAATGTAACTACGAAAACTAAAGTCTTCACGCTTCATAGTCCTTGTTCATATCTTCAAGGTCACACCAACTTCTTAATTTTCAAAGTCTTCAGGAATACCAAAGTCTTTAGTAAATTCTTCACCAAAGTCATCACCAAAGTCTTCAGTTGAAGACATACATTTTTAGGGGTCGGTAATCTTCGAATATATCAAACTCCTCATCAACTTATAGAGCTTGTGTACACTCACAAACACATTAGTTCGTTAACCTATAAGTGTTCAATACACCAGAATCACTAAGGGGAACTAGATGCACTTTACAGACACCGCATTGGAGGTCTTAAAGATTACAAGGAAGACTCCGACTGAAGTCACCATGGCGCATGAGTCACTCGACAGAAAATTCATTCAGAGGTTTCTCCGTCCACTCGACAGTCACCTTCCACTCGGAAGAACTAAAGGGGGCAGTCGACCGCAAAACACCAGAAGCCACTCTAGGGAGGCCAACAGACAGGCGTTCGACTAGTCACCATTAGTAGAATTTATTACATACGTTATTAGTAACATATGCGTTTATTACCACGATCGAACCCTTGGTTGCCGGGTATTGATGAGGGTAGTGCACCCTATATAAGCTGCCCCTCCCCTCTCGCACAAGATTTTGCACCCCCTGTGACTCATACTTTCCACAGGACAAAAGCTCCCGAGCACTGAGACGTAGGGTTGTTACCTCCACGAGAGGGGCCTGAACTCATACATCTGTGTGTACAACCTCGTCATAGCTAGGACTCTTCCCTCTCCTTACGTACCCCTACCTTCTACTGTCAGGCTCGTTCCCACGACAAGAGCCCCTGCTGCTGTAACTATCTGCCACCCCCCACTCCACATGTGCCTCGTTGGTGGCAGTCAGGGAGGAGCGCATCAACGCGTGCCCCACACCCACGGACACAAGCAGACCCTTCTATATGGAGCAAGGGGTGCCTTAAGACGCCAGGGAGCCCGCTCCTCCACAAGACAGTCCTCATAAGGCCCCCACCATTCGAACGACCCCAGAGGCGCTCAATCCTCATGAGGCCTCAACCATTCAGACGACCCCTAAGGAACTCGACCCCCATGAGACTCCGGTTGTCCCAGCGGCCTCCGGGGCGTTCGAACCTCATGGGCCCACAACCGAGCAAGGCGCTACAGGGGGCTTCACCCTAGTTGAACACCTAGTGTACTATGTCAGTACGGTGCTGCAGGATGCACGTTCATGCTATCCCATGCAACAGAAGCTCCTATTCGCACACCTTGTCGATTCGAGGAAGCTACGCCACTATTTCTATGGGCACCCCATCAAGGTCGTCTCTTCATAGCCCTTGGAGAACATGTTGTGTAACCCTAACGCGGTGGGAGAGTCGCTGGATTGAAACATCCAGCTACAGGCCTTCAACATAGAGTTCAGCACGACCATGGTCATCAAGGGGGCGGCCCTAGCTGACTTCATGGCGGAATTGACGGACGCCCCAGACCGGGGGCGGGACGAGAGCCAGTCCCTCACCACTAGCGACGAGGCACCTGAAGGCTGGACCATGCATTTCAATGGGGCCTTTGCACACATGGGAGTAGGTGCCGACGTCGTGATCATCTCCCAGACAGGGACAAGCTTCGCTATGCTACGCAACTCTATTTCAAGCACGGCGGGAAGGTCTCCAACAACATCCTGGTGTACGAGGGCCTCATCGTCAGCCTTTAGGCAGCTGCGGTGTTGGGATTCAATGACTCGCCATCAAGGGCGACTCCCAGCTCCTCGTCAACTTATCCAACAAGGAGTATACACCCAAGGACGAGGAATATGGAGGCGTATTTGGAAGAGGTACGTAGGATCAAAAACGTTTTCAGGGCACGGAATTACAGCACATCCCGTGCAGCGCGAACAAGGAGGCCGATGACATTGCCAAGAGAGCATTGCGCTGCGAGGCTCAGGAGCCAAGCGTTTTGGTGGAGCGGCTCTTCAAGCCCTCCGCAGCACTGTCGACTGAGGACCAGGTGCCATGGAGTGTGGAGCTCCCCCAGTGCCTCCCTCGGGGGCTCCCGACTATGGTTAGGCCTCAGGACCCCGACTACTCCTAGCATTGGAGCCCCAGGCCGACGACTGGACGCAGGAGTTTAGGGCATACCTATCCCATGGCACGCTGTTGGAAAAGGAGGAAGACACGGACCGCGTGGCGCGGTAGGCGCCCGAATGACATCACGCTATTGTGTATCTCCAAGGAGTAGGGGTGTGAGCTGCTGGCTGACATCCACGGAGGAGACTACGAACACCACTCCTCGTCGCGCACCCTTGCAGTAAAGGCATTTCGGTCTGGCTTTCACAGGCCCACAACACTCAACGACGCCATCGAGCTAGTCCGGTCTTGGGTGGCCTGCCAGTTTCACTCCAAGCAGATTCAACAGCCCGTGCTGGCGTACACACAATCTCGCTCTCCTGGACCGTCGCGGTCTAGAGGCTAGACATACTACGGCCCTTCCCATGGATGGCAGGCGGGTATCGCTACCTATACGTGGCCATTGACAAGCTCACCAACTGGACGGTGGTGGAGCCCGTCCGCACCGTCCCAGCCGGATCGGCCATAAAATTTATCAGGGGACTCGTGAGCCGCTTTGGCGTCCCCAACCGTATCATCACCGACAACGGTTCGCGGTTCACGAGTAACCTTTTCAGGACCTATTGCGCTAACCTTAGAACGCAGATATGTTACGCCTCGATGGCGCACACACAGAGCAACGACCAGGTGCAGCACACCAACGCGGAAGTCCTGTGGAGCCTCAAGGCGAGAAGCTTCAAGAAGAATCTTGAGGCTTGCGGCAGGGCTTGGGTCGATGAGCTTCAGTCGTTGTTGTGCTCCATCTGCACCATTGTGACTAAGCCCACTGCCGAAACCCCATTCTTCCTTGTCTATGGAGCCAAAGCCGTCCTCCCGCATGAGGTTAAGCGCCGATCCTCGCGGGTCTTGGCATTTGACAAGGAGCGTCAGGATGCTACGCGGGGTACATACCTCGTGCTCGGGGAGGAGCCCCATTGCTGAGCCTCGCTCCAAGCTGCGAGATACCAGCAGGCGCTTAGACGTTACCACTGCCACAACATATGCCCCAGGACCCTCGAAGTCGGATACCTCGTCCTGAGGCGGGTCCTCTCTAAGGATGGCTTGCAGAAGCTCTTGCCCATGTGGGAGGGGGCGCTCAAGGTCGCTCACGTCTCTAGCCCTGGCGCCGTGCGCCTGGAGACTCAAGAAGGGGTCCCCATCAAGAATACCTGGAACATCCAGCACCTCCGGAAGTTCTACCCGTGACACTCTCATGTAATAATGAGTGGGCTATAGATGCCCAGAGCCCCCGAGGATTGGAGGGCTTACCACCCACGCGCAAGTAGAAGCCCCATGCTCCGTGCTGGCGGACAACACTGCCCTCCAACGGCTATGCTCACACAACGTGGATGCCCTACGCTCCGTGCTGGGGGAATACGAAGATGCAAACTAGCCTAGGTGCCGGACATGGCTGTTATTTCCTTTTCTGGTGTTCGCATTTGCCAACTTTTTTGGAACAGAACTCGGGGGTTTTCCCAACCATGTTTTAAAGAAAAGGGTCACGGATTTATTTTCATCGCTATTTCTTATCTTGAGTATTCTATTTCTTTGATTCGAGCACTCGCCTGCTTCCCTCCCCCTATCACCACGCGAGTGGGGCTGGAGGCATGGTGCTCGCACTTCACCAAGGCCTTGGTGCTCGGATCCTCGCGTGGCATTCCTAGGTGAGTCAGCAGGCGCTTGTCGCTTCATACTCGCTTGGGGGCTCCACCAATGGCCCGATGCACCCCATAGTTGTCTCACCCCTTGGTTGCATCCTAGTGATCCGGTCGCACACTTCGGTGGTCGAGGAATGCATGGCACTAGGACCTGCCGATGTGGAGCTACTTGAGCATCAAAGGGGGATCCTAAGCAACGTGCCTTAGGAGACTTAATGGTCATATAGCCACTCACCCCTTGATGTCGTCCTGGCAATCCGGTCGGCATCAAGGGTGTCGAGGTCTTGCCTCGAAGCGCATCATGGTGATCCGGTCGCATCCTATGGTGGTCGAGGAATGTGTGGGAGTGGGGCATGCAGACACACAGTACCGAAATGGATCCCAACCTTCCTCACTCATGAGAATAAGAAGTCCCCAGGACGTCCGGACTCCCCAAGCGCCAAAGCGGAACCTCCTCGATGAAAAGCCTATCGCGAGCACGTCAAGCTAAGTACTCAATACTACAAGCAGTAGGAAGTTTCAATTAACAATGACATAAGGACCAGAACACATAATAAGAGTACTGACAAGGGCGCTAGCGCCAAAATCCATTGCACGCCCATAGGGCACCCCTTGGATTTTGATTACAGGGAAGGAAAAATAGGAGAAAGAAAGTGAGGAAGCCCTCATGTCGTCACACTAGCACTCAGTCGGAGTCCTCCTCCTCGTTCAAGGGCCCGTGGAGGCGCGCTAGCGAGGGAGCTCCTGGAGTAGAGGAGTGGCGCCGCTGCGGCTGGCTACCCCACGACGTCCAGGTGCACTGATGCGGTGGCGTGCCATAGTTGTTATCACTGCTGTCGCTCGGGCTCTCCTCGGAGGGGGTGTAGCTACTGTTGCACATGCGGCGCCCGTCTTGAAGGGAAAGCTCATCTCCAAGATCACCAAGGCAACACCCTAGGTGGTCGCCCTCTGCTCTGAAGATCTTGACAAAGAGTGTCGCCACCCTGTCATATTTGAAGTGAAAGGTACACCTTTCCTCCAAGCTTCCAGCGCGGGAAAACGTCTACCACCCGTGGTTTAGGTACACATAACCCCTGGGGGAGACCTCCACCACCACCCACGAGGCCACGCTACAGCAGCCGTTAGCCTACAACCATAGGCCAGCAGGCCCTCCAGTCGGCAGCACTTCCGCGAATGAGCCCGGGAGTTGAAACCAAGCATTCGCCGGCCTCTCTGCCCGCACGACAAACTCCCACGCAATGTCGACTGAATGGAGTCGTGGGCGCGGCAACCGAGCGGCCATCGTCGGCCTCTCATCACGGGCACCGCCACCATGGCTCCGGCGGCCGCTCGCGCTGGACGGAGCCCCCTCGTGGTTGCCGATGGTGACCCCGGATCGTGTTGGAGCATGCCCACGCCCGCGGGGAACCACCGCCAGTGTCGTGGTATACTACCTGGGATGACCACGGCCCCTCCTAGGAGGCGGTGTGGTAGAGCTCGCCTTGGAAGCCTTCCCCTTCTCGGCGGAGGAGATCTTCCTTACTAGAGCCATGGTTGGGAGACCGAAGGCTTGGAGATTGGGAGGCAAAGGAGATGAGAATGAGCTGAGGCTTTTCTCGCCCTCACCTACTTTTATACATCTAAGGACCAATCGGAGCCCCCTCGCATCCTAAGCGATAATGACGCCGCTGTGCATCCTAGCACCTATCAGATGGAGCGTCTTGGGGAGTGCGTGCGTCAGGCGCTCCTCGTGTGTCCCCTCCACGTCAATTCGTCAGCTCCTGAAGGGTCACATTCACGTGGCCCCAAAGGGAGAAGGCCAAGGGAGCATCCACATTCAAGAAAAGGTAATGATGGCCGGCGCAGCATGCAGAAGTCGCATCTGTTTGACTTGGGTGATCCCTGACGACCTAGATAGTGGAGGCAACATTCACTGGACACACGACACGTGTCGATCCGGTCACGCAAGCGTGTTGGGACCGCGACGCAAAGGGCCATCCTCGATGGCTTCGCCCGGAAGCCAGCTCGTGCGTGCCTCGGGCCCGAGGGCTACTATCGGCATTCTAGGAACGGGGTACCCAGACTTGCCGGCCTTTGGCCCAGGGCGTGGCCCACCTCGTTAGTCAAGCGCGGCCTCGCGAGACCACACCCAAGATTGGGCCCTCGCGAGGGTCCTAAGCTCGCGAGGAAGAACAACACCAAGACCAGCAGAGGATGCTCCTCCTTAGGCCCCCTCCAGAGCGGCAAAGATTTCTACGCATCATTTGTCCTTGGGAGTCCAAGGGTGACACAAGGCAGGACAGGCGGGCGCCAGCATGCCAGGGGGATAGTTTCCTCTTCGATGCAAAGGGGGGAAGGGACGTACGCGGGTTCCCGAAGCTCCACCCAAAGATTTCCCTTTCGGTGCAACAATACCACAACCACGGGCCAGCAGGACGGATGTCATCAACGAGCCCACTTCTGCATCACCCATCGCTACTTTGTAGGAGAAGAGAACCTTTGGACAAGGCAGAGATGTACTCTTGTCCCCCTTCGAATCGAGCCGTTGTGGGATCCCTTCCCGCCATAGAAATAAGGGAAGAGGACCCGGGAAGAGGATAGGCAACACCATAGAGAAAGAGTTAGATAGCCAAGAGCACCACCAAAGCCCTCTCGCGAGGCAAAGCAACACTATACTAGTTCATCCACCAACCTCCTCATGATGCAATCCACCAAAGCAGGAGTAGGGTATTACGCTTTGTAGATGTCCAAACCTGGGTAAATTATTGTGAGTATCTTCTGCCTCGTCATCATGCGAGTTTGTCGTAGAGATCGTCAAGTAACGAGCTAGGTAGGGCGAGGCCGTAGGAGATCTTCGCACACGCCCGTGTGTTCGATCTTCTTGGGGTTTTGTGCAGCCTGAAATCCGACATCATTGTGTCTCCAAATTGTGTTTGATCTTCATACCCTTCCTTTACTACTCATGCTTATCTTTACTTTCCACTACTATACTCGTAGACATGCATGTGTAGGGTGTGCTTGACTTGCTATGAATGCTAAAATCTGCCAACACTTAAAATTGGGAAAAAGTAGATTTTTATTTGGTCAAGTAGTCTAATCACCTCCCTCTAGACCTACTTTCGATCATACAACTGGTATAAGAGCTTTGGTCTCCATTGCATTGGTTTCACAACCTAGGAGAGTATGGCGTCTAGTGAGGGAGATTATGACCGTAGAGGTTCGTACTGTGATGGCACTAATTTTGCTAGTTGGAGGCACAAAACGAAAATGCATATCCTTGGTCATAACCCCGTCGTTTGGGCTATTGTTCATGCTGGATTGCAAGGTGAATTCTTTGCGGATGGAAGGGAAGCGGATCGTGAAGCGACTGTGGATCAATTGAAGATGTTGCAATATAATGCTCAAGCATGCATGTGACATTCTCTTCAACTGCCTATGCCCCGAAGAATTCAACAAAATGAGTCGTCTTGAGAATGCAAAAGAGATTTGGGATATTTTGGGTGATATGCATGAAGGTACCGAATCTGTGAGAGAATCCAAGTTGGATGTTCTTGAAAGTCAGCTTGACAAGTTCAAGATGAAGGATGGTGAAGGAGTAGCTAAGATGTACTCTGGGCTAGCTGTCATCACCAATGAGATTGCTGGCTTAGGAAGCAAAGAAATGACCAACAAATTCATCATCAAGAATATACTTGGAGCTTTGGATGATGTATATGACACTGTATGCACATTGATCCAAATGATGCCCAACTACAACGATCTCAAGCCTACGGAAGTGATTGGAACGATTGTTGCTCATGAGATGACACTTAAGGACAAGGAAGAGCTTCACAACAAGTCTAGCGGTTCTTACAAAGACACAAGTGATGCTCCCGCAACTTGAAGCGAAAACCTTGGCACAAATGAAGAGATAAGCCTCATGGTCAAGAAATTCCACAAGTTCTACAAGAGTAGAGGCAAAGATCGAATCCCAAACTCAAGATATGAAGGGAAGCGTTCGTGAAGTCATGACCAAAACTGCTACAGTTGTGGGAAGCCCGAACACTACTCCAATGAGTGCACGGCTCCTTAAAAAAGGAAAGAAGAGTCACCAAGAAGAAGAAGCTCAAGAGTCAAGTCACCTAGAAGAGAAACAAGGAGTAGAGATGATTGTTATGAACGAAGATCCTCTAGGAGAAGTAGGGACTCGGAGAAGAAGGACAAGTACACAAAGACATACTCAAGAACAAGACATCAAGCTCATGTTGGTGAATGGGTTTCTGGCTTTGAATTTGACAACCACTTTGAGTGAAGCTCTCACTCCAACTCCGACTATAGTCAAGATGAAGGTCTTGCCTAACTTGGACTAGTTACAACCGACTCCTATGACATATTTGATTTGCTAAATGAAGGGGGTGGATGTTGCTTCATGGCTAAAGGCCCCAAGGTATCACACCCTGAGTAGATTTTGGTAGTGATGAGGATGACTTGTTAGTAGATGATGATTTGCTACTTGACAAATCTAGTAGTGTTATTCAAGATGAACTTGCTAGAAATCACTCTAGTCAAGATGAGTCGTGTATTGATGATAATTGGAAATAGAACGACCAACTTAAGAACTAAACACTCTTAAGTTAGCTCATGAGTCTACTCTACAAGATCATAGAGAGCTTGAAAGGACACATGAGAAGCTCTGCTTCGAAAAGCTAAATTTAGAGCAAGAGCATGAGATCCTTAAAGCTATCAATGATGATCTTCGAAAGAAGACTGCCTCTTATCTAGCCAAACGACTTCTCTTGTGTACGTTCATTCCACAAGTTAAGGCTAAGCAAACTAGTAACAAAGGCAAGAAAGGTTCTTCTACTAGTAGCAATAAAAATGATAAATCCAATGATATTGGTTCTAGTAGTTCTATTGATCCCACTAACACTTCTACTAGCCAAGTTACATTTGAGCAAGAAAATGAACCATTGGAAGGGATTATAGAGAAAGGTATCTACAAGAGTCTTGCCAAATGTAACAAATTTGAGGAAATTGTACGCAACCACAGAGGATACCAGAAGAACCATGGCATTGACCACTTCAACGCCAATGGAGTTGAATGGGAAGAAGGTCAATACCCCAAGCCCAAGTTTGTTCCTCAAGAGGAGAAGTATGAAAATACTCTCCCCAAGGGAACAAAATCTCAAGATGTCCTTCCACCACAAGACCCCAAGCTCAAGGGCAAGAACAAGCTTCAAGAGGACATTGACTCCTATGAAGAGGAATCCCGAGCTTTGGTTAAGTCGGTTCCCAAGGCTACTACAAGCTCAACTTCTACAAGTGCCACCTCAACACTAAGGATCCCCATCAACTTGATGTGGGTCCCCAAGAAGAAGAACTACAGAAGTTCATGAGGGTGACTCCACCGATGAAATTCACTGATATTCATTATTGGCAAGAACTAGTTGCAATCAACAACAACATTATGCAATAGTTCAAAGAGTCACACATTCTCTCAAAAGGTAAGAAAGGGATAAGGTAATCAACAAATCAATGGACATCATCATGTATGCTTTGCACTCCATGTGCATAGATATCTGTATATTTGTCTCTTGTGTGTTGGGAATAACCCATGTTGGTGAGAAGAGTAAGAATCAACAAGGATGCTCCCAACTCATGGTGATCTTCATCAACATTGAGCATCCACCACTACTTGACCTACATGAAGTCTTTATTGACAAAACCCAAGGTTAGATTATCCCACCTATGGGGGGATGTCACATCAAGGGGTAGATTTACTTTAAGACTTTAGTCAAATCATCTCATAGTATGTGACAACATTAAATGCTTTATGTAAATGTGGTAACCCCACTCGTGCTTAAACGATAAGTATCAATTATGATCAAGTATGCTTACTTGGCTCCTAAGTAAATATACTCATATATAGATGACTACGACATCGCCAAAGTGCTTGATAGATGCTAGTATGTATGTGCATGCTTGCCATGATTTCATTTGACATCTTATTGTGTGAGCATGTTGGTCTGCATTTATTTGCCATTCAAGGACATCCAATTGTTGATACTTGGATTTTGATTTTTCTTTTGCCAATTGGATGGAAAAGAATGCCTAGGACCACTCTCTAGCTATCTATGCTTTCTCACCTCATATTCCATTCATGCCGCATCAAAAAAATTGAACAAGTACTTTTCGATCTCTATGTGTGAGGAGCACTCGGAGTTCCGTATCGACAAAGGACTGACCATTACAACCTCCCAAGTGCATATCGGTGGAACCAACACAAAAATCTCGGTCTCATCGAATGCCTTAGGTTGATCTACTTTGAAATCTTGGTACCCCCGATTCCATCTTCTCGGTTACCCCGAGTTTCCCTATCAGCGGACAGTTGAAGAACTCGGTGACACCGAAAAGTTAGAAACGGTGTCATCGACATCCACGGGTAGATATGGAGGCAGGACCGACCTTTGAAATTTTTCTTCAATCGTTGGCCCCTCCAAAACCCTAATCTAGCGAATCTAGGCCTCTGGTTGTCGCCCTTGCCTCTCCATCCGTCTCCACCATTCAGATTGTCGCCACTAACGGAATCTTCACCCCGTCGCCACCGTAGCGGATCCTTCACCAAGCTTGGGTATGGATCCGGCTCTCCTTGTGCTCCCCGTCCAGTTCTTGTGTATTGGAGCTACTTTTATTGATTATCCACCGATTGCAAACCTCCCTATCCACAAGAAAACTCTTTAGATTAGCGAACGAAGGAATTTTAGGTTTAGTTATCCGCAAGACCGAATCTCCGTGGCACCGAGCCAGAAAAATTTATTCTACCGATTTTGTTTTTGTGCTAATGAGGACAGTCTCGGTGAAACCGAGTGGCAATTTTCGATCTGACCGAAATTTCTGCGAAGTTTCTGTTAAGAGGACGGTGTCTTGGTAGTATCAAAACTTTTGACCCGGTGACACCGAAATCCCTTTTTCATGAGGACTACATGTAAGGATTTCTCTATTCAAACTTTTAAACAATATCTGCATTTTGTGATGACTTATCCCGTTCTACTCTTCTACAATCTATTCACAAGGCCAAATATGTTAGCTTCAGAGGACAGTCAAAATTTGTAGAGCAGAATGTCAATATCATCTCTGGCACTAGTTCAGACAATGGCTCATCCTCTTTAGATGTTGGTATTCCCAACTCACCTGATCTGCCCAGAGCTAGTACTAGGACAAGGAGGAATCTTAATTCTTATCAGGAAGATGCCGACTTCATACTTGATGAAGTGCCTCCCAAGACTAAGGAAGACAAGTCTATCAAGAAGGCCCCTAAGAAGACTATCAGGAAAGAGTATGCACCTTCAGATACTATGAGAGAACCTGAGAGCTGTAGATGCACCATGACTATTGAGGCTTCCGGGAAGTCTATGCCTAAGAAGGCTAGTGCAAAGAAAGACAGGAAGAGAATTGTCTATGTTACTGGCAGGGCTACCTCCATGTATGAGGACCCAAAAGAGTCTGTTAGTGTTCTTGCTGAGGATGAGGTGGAAGATCCAGCTATCAAGGCTCCTCCCAAGAAGAAGCGGAAGAAGCTTCGGCTGATGTTATGCCAAAGCAAGCTCCATCCAAGAGCACCAAGTTTGCACCCAAGATGGTTGTTGCTAAGAAGTCCAAGAGGTTCTCAAGAGAGATTCCAGTTTGTGTGAAGAACAAGGGATCTACGTATAGTGATGTCGATGAGGATGCCATGCCTAAATTGATGAAGCTTAGACCATATGTTCGAGAGCACAATACCATTCATTTGCTTGGTGAGGACATGAAGAAGAAGACGGATTCAGGTCTGAGAGAGTGGAGAGCGATTGGTCCTTACTCTCAGAGGAGGAAAACAACTGTGGACTATAGGTTTTATACCAAGGAGAAAC
Organism: Hordeum marinum; assembly: GCA_022496015.1. Classification (NCBI taxonomy): domain Eukaryota; kingdom Viridiplantae; phylum Streptophyta; class Magnoliopsida; order Poales; family Poaceae; genus Hordeum; species Hordeum marinum. Next base: position 195,264,462 of record CM039675.1, on the reverse strand, counting down.
AAGATTTCTAGGAGACTGTGTTGCTTGACAAGAGCCCAACTGTCAGTGATATGAGATATGTTGATTAGAAGTACATCAAGGCAAATGAAGACTTCTTCCCAAGTGTGGAGTACAACTTCCACTTCATTGGCCTAGATGCGTTTGTTGGCAAAGAATTCACTGCATGAAATGATGAGATGATCATGCAATTCTACTGCACTGCTCACTTCTATGGAGATGGTAGGATTGTGTGGATGATAAAAGGAGCAAGATATGAGTCCACTATTGATGAATAGGTTGCCATATTTGGGGTCCCATAGGTGGAAGATGGAGATGTTTGTGTTTACTCTGAGTCCAAGGCAAGCCACAATGCCATGAAGGACATGTACGATCCTATCCCTGTTGCACATCTTCAGTCTAATAAGCTAGGATCCATCTATTACCTCCAGGCAGGTCTCTGCACCGTCAACACCATTGTGAGGCATACCTTGTTTCCTAAGTCAGGAGACAAGAAGATGATCCGAGTCTACACCGTCATCTTGTTGATTCTTATTGACCAGCATCAGAGATTCAGAGTGATGGATTTGATTGTGGAGACTGTGAGGAGGGTTGATGCTGATCAAAAGCGCTCATGTTGCTATGCACCCTACATTAAGATGCTCATCAACTCCAACCTGGAGAAGCACAATTTTGCTCTTGACAGGCCACATTTCCCCCTACAGCCATATTTTGAGGACAACGTTGTGGTGATGAACCAAGATCATCTCACATCGGCTGCAGCATGGCCAGAGGTGTCGGGACCCTGATCCTAAGATATATGAATCCAGACTGTAACATATCACATCACTTTGCGGCCTCACGCACGGTAAGCTCCACGGTTGCAGCCTTACCTTAGCCGGGACCGTTTGCATCGTTTGGCTCACGTACGTGAACATGTCGCTGGCAATCACACGACTGAGAACCCGGGCCGACATGACTAGTCATAGAACCCAAGTGGCACATCTGTATGGAAACAGCCATACGTAACCCAACAATGCAGGTGTCGGCCTCAAGCGTGTGTAGACGAGTCATAGCAAGCTACATGGACTCCATTACGCCATGAGACATAAATGCCATCACTGCACGTAGACGAGTCATAGCAGGCTACAGGGACTCCATTACTCTACGAGACATTTCCTCTAAGGGACATACACAATAGCAAAGAAGGATACATGCCGGTCAATCAATGTGTCCGGAGCAATAGCAAGCTACCATGGCTCGGTGGAAGCACAAAGAGGCAGTTTCCCGTAAAGAGTACTACTAAAGGCACATGACAAGGTGTCGGATCCCATACATACCATTGCACATCACACATACGCACGACATGCCTGATATGCATAGATACAACTATGTCATCACAACATAACCATCCAACAACACAACTTTTATTTAAGAGGCTCAAACGAGCCTTGGATAATATGTTCATACAGGTAGGGGTCACATGACCTAACACTCAAGTCATACAAACAAGTTCATACAAACCAAGCAGAAGCATAAAGCTGTCTGAGTACAAACAGATGAAAGGGTAAAAAGGCACATGGCCTGACTATCTACAGCCCGCCATAGGGCATAGGTCGTAGCTGGGACACCAGCTATTTGGTATCGTCGACATCTAGAAAGAACCCACTAGATGGGTCCTGGGTCTCATCTACAACATTTATTAAGCAAACGTGAGTAGAAACATACTCAGCAAGTCTTTAAAACAGACCTAGTCTATTCATGCTCATGTATCAACAAGGGTGGTGGTGGAGTTTTATGCAACAATGCCAGCTTTGACTCATGGCTAACCTACACTACACAGTTTTAACTTTTTGTTTACTTGTTAGATATCGCACATGAGTCCACTAACTCCATGACAATAGACCACCATGGATTCACTTCCATCTCCTAGGAGAGTGCCATCCACGGTACTCACACTTGTCTTGATATTTTTATGAGTATCCATTTGATTATCTATGAACAAAATAAGCTTTCCAAGTAGTCCATATCCGAGGATGCGACTATTCGCATAGTTTCATACCCTGCAGGGGTGTACTTCTTCACAGACCCTCATAGCAAGCAACAAGGACTCCATTACGCCATGAGACATAAATGCCATCACTGCACGTAGACTAGTCGTAGCAGGCTACAGGGACTCCATTACACTACGAGACATTTCCTCTAAGGGACAGAAACAACAGCAAAGAAGGATACATGCCGGTCAATCAATGTGTCCAGAGCAGTAGCAAGCCACCATGGCTCGGTGGAAGCACAAAGAGGCAGTTTCCCGTAAAGAGTACTACTAAAGGCACACGACAAGGTGTCGGATCCCATACATACCGTTGCACGTCACACATACGCACGACATGCCTCATATGCATAGATACAACTATGGCATCACAACATAACCATACAACAACAGAACTTTTATTTAGGAGGCTCAGACGAGCCTTGCATAATATGTTCTTACAGGTAGGGGTCACATGACCTGACACTCAAGTCATACAAACAAGTTCATACAAACCAAGCAGAAGCATAAAGTTGTCTGAGTACAGACAGATGAAAGGGTAAAAAGGCACATGGCCTGACTATCTACAGCCCGCCACAGGGCATACGTCATAGCTGGGACACCAGCTATTTGATATCGTCGACATCTAGAAAGAACCCACCAGATGGGTCCTGGGTCTCATCTACAACATTTATTAAGCAAACGTGAGTACAAACGTACTCAGCAAGTCTTTAAAACAGACCTAGTCTATTCATGCTCATGTATCAACAAGGGGGTGGCGTAGTTTTATGCAACAATGCCAGCTTTGACTCATGGCTAACCTACACTACACAGTTTTAACTTTTTGTTTACTTTTTAGATATCGCACACGAGTTCACTAACTCCATGACAATAGACCACCATGGATTCACTTCCATCTCCTGGGAGAGTGCCATCCACAGTACTCACGCTTGTCTTGATATTTTTATGAGTATCCATTTGATTATCCATTCGATTAGTTTCATACCTTGCAGGGGTGTACTTCTTCACACAGCCTCTTGCCACTTATCGTTGTGTGCTCAAAAACCATGCACCTCGGCAACCTACAAGAGGAGGACCGGCGAGGGAGTCGGCCACGACCGTCAATCACATAAGACCTCTAGTCTAGGCTATCGCCTATTTGAGACTGAACCCGCATGGAAGTCCGGCCGAAGTTTCCGCTGCGGCCCGAGACGATGTGCGCAGGTTTCCCAAGCCCACCATTCGGGTGACCCTTGGTACACCATGCCACTTCCTACCGCGTCGTAACCAACCCCTAGGGTCTACGCTATGCACGGCCTCCAGCATGCTATAAACACCAGAAACTACTTGCAATTCCTGGACTAAGGACTAAGCGACTAAGAAGTTGAGAGGGGTCGAGTTACCGGAACACAATGTGTGGTATTAACTAGTATTGGATCACAAACACGGAACTGAGTTCCTAAGAACGGTCCCAATGAGACAACCCGCTATGTACTCCTACATAGCCACTCATCGCTACCTTTACCAAATAGGGTTCATCATAAGCTTATCACATCGGAACAACAATGTTTCACTCCAGTTCATCACCTAGATGAATCAGAATGACACAACTCTAAGTATAGCAAGCATAGCAAGCAAAGTAAGCTAAGCACATCATGGCACAAGCATCTACTAGGTATGCTAGGTTGCAAGGTTTAGCTATTTATTGTGACAATGACAGGTCATGCAAAAGAATAGGTTCTTCTACCGTGTATGACACACATATGAGTGTTTGTCCTAATGCAATAAACAAGAGCAGGAGCGAAAGAGTGGGATGTTATCGGAATGGTCAAGGGGGTTGCTTGCCTTGCTGGGTAGCGGGAAGGTTCTCTCCTTCGTTGGAATACTCGGGGGTATCCTCAGAAGCAGGGCCTACCGCAATGCAGATAAATAGCATTCAATACACGCAAGTGCAACAATATGATGCATGATCATGACATGGTAGCATGTATGGATGAGCTAATGCAACTACTGTCCAAGTTAATTTGAAGTCAATTTGAATATAGGTTCACAATCATTATTCATTTGAAATTCCATATACTAACCTATTAATAAATGTCAAGGTTCATCTACAGAGGTTAATCTAACATGCATGATAATAGCACCATTGGATTCATTGGATTTTTTTGATAAATTGTCATATATAAATTATTTAAAGTGATTTACAGATTAATTTATATGAATTTTTAAAGTTTTAAACAATTTCTGGAATTATTTTAAAGCTGGAAAATGAAATATGACGTTAGCCTGACGTCACTACGACGTTAGCTGGTTGGCTGACCAGGCCAGGTCAAACCTTATGTGCGAGGCCCGCACGTTAGTGACACGGGCCTAATTCCCGCGATGACCATGTTTTGACCCGCAGCTAGGGCCCACTGGTCAGTTGCTGGGGGCCTAGTTAAGAGGGGGATTAGCCCCTAATGGCCGGCCTTGTCGGCGCCCACCGGAGCGGGGCCGGCAGCGACCCGCCGGAGTTGCGCTTCCGGCGACCATTTGGCGCGCGGAGGGCACCGGGAGGTAGTCCGTGCACACACGGATCTAACGGGGCAGAAGAGGGGGCTCGGGGTCGCTGGAGACGATGACCACGTCGAGCTGAGCAGCGGCGACTGCTCGGGCAGGACCGGCTACGGCGCTACAGGCTGTGGGAGGTGGAGCTATGGGCGGCTACGGGCTCCTGGGGACGCTACGAGCACGATCCCGTGGTCGGGAGTGAGGTTTGGCCGCTGCGGCCATGGTTACCCCATGGCCGACGACGAGCTCCGCTCGGCTCTGGCTACCGGCGGGGCTAGAGGAGGGGAACGACGACGGAACCAGGGGGAAACGGACCGGGGCCTCACGGGAGGGGCTTCTAGCGCTGTGGCATGGTCGGGGACGCACGGAGGGCAGCGATTTGCCGGTGGCTTCAGTCCGGCGAGGGGGAAGCAGGGGAGAGGGGAAGAGAGGAATGGCGAGGGGGAATGGGTCCATGCGGCGGCGGAGCCTATCCTCTCGCCAGCGCGACGAGGAGGCGGCCAGGTAGGCAGGGAGGAGGTGGCCAGCGCGTGGCCACGGCCGGCTGCGGTGGAGGCACACAACTGCTTCTCCTCCTGGCAGGAGGAAGAAGGCGCTGGTGCCCCCCGTGGGCAGGGCCTCTTCTTTAGGTAAGCCCAGGTGGGTTTTTCTCCCCCTTTTTATTTGTTTGCATTCTTTTCTAATTTCTGATATTTGTTTTATTTTATTTTCAGGCACCTATGCTATTTTAGAATATCCCAAATATTTTTTTTATTATAGATTGAATATTTCAAACTTATTTAAAAAGTTTCAGGATATTTTGAAAACTAAAATAATGATAATGCTTTATTTGATATTTTCAGAAGCTTTATCATTTATTTTTAAATTGCTATAGTTGTTCAAGTATTTTAAATGACCCCTTGTATAATCATGTCCATATTTATCAGACATAGGGAACATTTTAGATGGGCATTTTGGATTTGTTGAATTTTCACAAACTTTTAATTGGTTTGATTCAAATGAGGGTTTGGGGTTTCCTTTAGTCCCCATTTCATGTTGATGCAAAAATGATATATGATGCACACACACACATGCTGTCCTATGACAACTAGCTAGGGATGTGACAACTCACCGCCACTCAAAAGAATCTCCTCCCGAGATTTTGAAGTTGTCGGGAAGAGCACGGGGTACTCTAGTCGAAGACGATCTTCTCTTTCCCATGTGTCCTACTTTTCAGAATGATATGACCACTGAACCTTGAGAAACTTGATGTTCCCTCGCCGAGTGGTACGCTCAGCTTGATCAAGAATACGAATAGGGTATTCTCGTTATGTAAGGTTATCTTGGAGATCAAGCGCTTCGTGGTCTACCACACGGACAGGGTCCGGGAAGCAACCCCTGAGTTACGAGATGTGGAAGACATCATGAACCTTGGAATGATGCGGTGGAAGTTCCAATTGTTAGGCAACATCTCCTCGTTTAGGAAGAATGCGAAAAGGTCCAATGTAACGAGGAGCCAACTTGCCCTTGATACCGAATCGATGGGTACCCTTCAGAGGCGTAACCCGGAGGTAAGCCTTCTCGTCAACTTCATAGGTCATAGCCTTATGATGGCGATCATATTGGCTCCTTTGACGAGATTGGGTTGTTTTCAACTTTTCATGAATAATGTGAACTTGCTCCTCTGCATCCTGGATCATATCCGTGCCAAAGAGTTGCCTCTCTATGGTTTCTAACTAGTTAAGAGGTGTTCGACACCTTCGTCCATAGAGAACTTCAAAAGGGGCTTTACCCAAGCTTGATTGATAACTATTATTATATGCAAATTCGGCAAATGGAAGACATTTCTCCCAATTCATATCGAAGGATATAACACAAGCTCGGAGCATTTCTTTGAGAATTTGATTTACTCGCTCAACTTGACCACTTGATTGCGGGTGGAAAGCCGTGCTAAATGATAGATGAGTCCCCATAGTGGTTTGAAAACTTTTCTAGAATCAGGAAGTAAATATACTTCCACAGTCTGAGTTGATCTCCAATGGAACACCATGAAGAGAAACTATTCGAGAAACATATAACTCCGCTAGCTGGCTAGCAGTTATACTCTCCCGAACAGGAAGAAAATGAGCCACTTTGGAAAGGCGGTCGATGACCACAAAGATAGCATTATTCCCTCTCTTAGTCCTGGGAAATCCGGTAATGAAATCCATACCGTCCTTATCCCATTTCCATTTAGGAATAGCTAAAGGTTGAAGGGTGCCAGCAGGCCTTTGATGTTCGGCTTTCACGCGATGACAAACGTCGCAATTAGCAACGAACTGAGCAATTTCTCTCTTCATCCTAGTCCACTAGAACCTCTGGTGTAGGTCCTGATACATCTTGGTACTACCTGGATGAATTATGAGAGGAGAATCATGAGCCTCCTTAAGAATCAACTGCCGTAGATGTTGCTTCTTCGGGATCACCAAGCGGTTCTCAAAGAAGACAACACCCCGATCATATTCCGAGAAGCATATAACATTATCCTTCTTAATGTTTTCTTGATCCGAGATATCCCGGCATCATGCTTATGGGCTTCTCTAATTTGATCCGTGAGAGTAGGTTTTGCCACTAGGTTGGATAGAAATCCATGAGGAACAATGTGGAGGTTTAACTTCCGAAATTCTTCATAGAGAAGTGGTTGACCTTGTTGTAACATCAGGTTGTTACAATAAGACTTACGACTTAGTGCATCAGCCATGACATTGGCCTTCCCTGGGGTGTAAGTTATCCCTAAGTCATAATCTATAATCAACTCAACCCACCGTCTTTGCCTAAGATTCAAATCCGGCTGGGTGAAAATGTATCTCAGACTTTGGTGATCAGTGTAGATTTTGCAACGATTACCCAGAAGGTAATGTCACCAGGTTTTCAGTGCATGGACCACAGCTGCAAGCTCAAGATCATGTCTTGCATAATTATCCCCATGTGGACGCAACTGTCGAGATGCGTATGCAATCACATGACGATCTTTCATGAGAATGCAACCTAATCTTTCTCTCGAGGCGTCACAATAGATAACAAAGTCCTTAGGGAAGTCTGGTGGCACCAGAACGAGAGCAGAGGTCAGACATCTTTTCAACTCTTGAAAACTGCACTCGCATTGTCGAGTCTACTCGAACTTTTTATCTTTCTTGAGGAGTTCAGTGAGAGGTTTCGCAACCTTGGAGAAATTCTCAACAAAGCAGCAACAATAGCTTGCAAAGCCAAGGAAACTCCGAACTTGCTTAACTGATTCAGGTTGAGTCCAATCAAGGATGGCTTGAACTCTCTTGGGACCGATAGCAATACCCTTACCAGAGATCACGTGGCCCAGATAGGTCACTTCTGGCAACCAAAATTCACACTTGGAGAATCTGGCACACAGACGGTGCTCTTGAAGTTTCATCAATACCAGCCTTAGACGCTCGGCATGTTCCTGTTTGTTCTTTGAGTAGATGAGTGTATCTTCGAGGTAAACCACGACGAATTTATCTAAATACTCCATGAATATCGAATTCATCAAGCGAGAGAAGGTGGCTGGAGCATTGGTTAAACCGAAGGACATGACGGTGTACTCGTATTGGCCATAACGAGTAACAAAAGCCGTTTTTGGAATGTCCCCGTTTCTAATTCTGATTTGATGGTATCGCAACCTCAAATGCATTTTGGAAAGGACAGAGGATCCAGTGAGTTGATCATACAAATCGTTGATCCTGGGGAGTGGATACTTATTCTTAATGGTGACCAGATTCACTGGCCGATAATCCACAACCATCCAATCCGATCCATCCTTCTTCTTGACGAAGAGGACGGGACAAGCCCAAGGAGAAGAACTAGGACGGTTGAAACCTTTCTTCAAAGCCTCATCGAGTTGAATTTTAAGTACGACTAGTTCTAAGGGTGCCATCCTATAGGGTCTTCTAGCTATTGGGACAGTCCCTGGAATGAGCTCTATCACAAACTCAACATCTTTGACAGGTGGAATTCCTGGCAGTTCTTCTGGAAATACATCCGGAAAGTCATGGACTACCGGAATATCTTCTAACTCTGGAAGAGAGCTAGCATTCAGGGAATAGAGTTGGCGCTTGGCTGCTCGAGTGGATACATTACCTATCTCACCCGATGGATGTGTAAGTTGAACATTTCTAGAATGAGTATCAATCTTAGCATAGTGGGCTTTCATCCAATCCATGCCTAGAATGATATTGATGTCCGAAGACTTGAGGGCTATCAAAGATGCTAGGAAGACTAGCCTATCCACCAGAATCTCATTATCGTGGCTCACCCTAGAAGTTTGCCACTTTGAACCAGGAGTCTGAACTACTAAAGGAGTAGGCATATCACAAAAAGACATGTTATGCAACTGTGCATAACTTTCTGAGATGAAAGAATGAGATGCCCCAGTATCAAATAGAACAGATGTTGGAGGACTATTGACAAGGAGCGTACCTAGGGTAACATCAGGATCCTCAAAGGCTTCCTCAGCAGAGACATAATTCACTCGTCCATGAGTAGGAGCTGGCTTCACATAGAAGGCTTTTCCCGGCTTCCCATGTCCAGCGGGCTTAGCATTGTTCTGAGGAAACTCACGGGAGTAGTGTCCTGGTTCCCCACATTTGTAACAGACAACGATGGCATGGGGAGCAACATTGATAGGCGGACCTCCAAATGGCCTGGCTAGAGGATTGGGCTGAGCAGGGCGAGGCGCCTGGAAGGATGGCCTCGCGGCGTATCTTCGCGGCAGAGCTGCATTGGGCACCCACACCCGGCGTTTGTTGGAGCCTAAGCCAGATGCGGGGCTGAAGTCGCGGTTGTGCTTCCTCATGGCCTCATAGTCGGTCTATCCAGTGTCGGCATTCATATACTTGGTAACAAGAGCCTAGAAGGTTGTACACTCATGCAGGCGCAAATCTCGAATGAGCTCAGGGTTAAGTCCCTTGCGGAACCTAGCCTGTTTCTTGGCATCAGTTAAAACTTCCTTCGGATCATAGCGAGCAAGATTGCCAAAATCACAACTATAGGCATCCACTGATAGTCTGCCTTGGGTGAAAGCACAAAATTCCTCTCTCTTGCGATCCATCAGCCCTTCTGGGATGTGATGGGTACGAAATGCTGCACTAAATTCTTCCCAAGTTGGTGCAGGGCCTTCGGGACGCATGGCTTCATAGCTTTCCCACCACAGATTGGCAGGTCCTTCCAGAAAGTAGGTAACAAAGGTCTTGGCCTTAGACACATTGGCAGCCCGGATCTTGCGGAACATGCTGGTCAGCCAGTCATCCGCGTCGAGTTGGGCGACCAAATGATGATACTTAGGTGGGCACAGCTTGACGAAATCACCTAGTGACACGCCATCATTGTGATCATTGCGGTGAGCACGTGTTGTGTTCTTCTCAATTCGTTCCAACAGCCTGTTGGTCTCCCTTTTGTTTCGTTCAGCTTCTAGCATCACTTCTGCCAAAGAAGGCGCATGTGGCAGGTTCTCTTGCCTTGGCTGGCTTCCCTCGCCCTGCTCGGGGGCAGGCACAGGGTTATTCCTAGTTGCCACCATCTTGGGAAAACAAACCCACAAATTATACATAGAGGACATCAACTCTAAGACATGAGATAAGGAATGTACTGGACAACATGGCATGGAGGGTAAACACCCAACAACATGGAAATAACAACTGCCATATGAACACCATGATTCATACAAACCATGACATAGTTCAGTACAAGCCCAAGCTGAAATACAAACTACGGAGAGATGACACAACTCATCGGAGGCATTACAAGCTTCCTATACATTATCTATCTACACCTCCGGAACTCATCTCTCAACCTCGGTCATATCCCACAAGACACAGGACTGTGGCGATACGACTACTACCATACTAGTACTAGCATCCACGTACTCAAGCATCGCCATAGAATGCCTCATATAGGTTACCCCCGTGACCCGGGAGCTCAACCTGAGGATCTGGAAACACACGAGCTTGTGATCCCTAGAAACCATAAGGACACGGATGTGGCCTTGGTTCCCTTGTCGGCGGCAACAACGGTCCTTGAAGAGGGGTGATGCCTCCAACATCGGGCCCATCTACGTGTGCTGGCAGATGAGTCCGCGGTGGGGTCAGCATCTCCAAATCTCCATAGCCTGTCTGCACGATAGGTGCCAACTGCGTCAGGGCTGTACAAAGACGTGCACGGGTAGCATAAATCTCCAGGCAATGGGCACATGCATCACGGTACCTATTCTCCAACATCTGAGCTGTTACCTATAGCCTAAGGTCCTCATGAGAAAAATCGTAGTAGGTTGCGCTGAGATAACTATCCTCTCCTCCCATGGAAGCAGGAACATAACAGAACTCTGTGTTCTGAAGCAGACCATGGTGAAACCTCATGATAGTCATCATGGTGTAGGTGGCCTCCTGAACTTTCATGTCTATGGTGCAACCTAGTCCATAAGTCCAGTGAAGCGGCTCTGGAGCTCCAGGATATGAGGGATATATCTTAACAGTACACAGATACTGACTCTGGTTGAAATCTCGATACTGTTCCTCCACTGTGTACTCTGGGTACCAACGGTAACCAGCCTCCATCATAACTCTAACCAACATGGCCGTGTGACCCAGTACATCGATGCACCTGGTCATACGGACCACCTAACGGGAAGGACGAGGGGGCATCTAAAACAGAGAATGATGTAAAGACATTAGAGATTCTAGCAGAAATTGGACGGCATAATGGCTATAATTGCTCAAAAAGGATTTTGAGACAACAGCAAAAGATTGGAAAAGCATATCCACTCGACTTTCTAGACTCAAATCTCTTCTCCATCTATTTGTCACACCAACAATACTCAAGTACCGACATACACTTGCAAACAAGCTAGCTAGTAGTCCCTGGGTAGTAACTCGTCATCCTAGGAAATATATGCCAAGCCTAGTTCTTATCCCCGTAGAAAAGCTGAGAATGACTCAGAATAGAATAACTTGGTAATAGGAGTAAAAAGAGCCTTACGTTCCCTTCCGCAATCAATTCCCCCACTTTTCTAGTGTTTCTAGACTCAACTTCGACCGGTTTGGCTTGGTAGTCCTACAGTCAGTCAGGCTCTGATGCCAACGCTGTCAGGACCTTGATCCTAAGTCATATGAATCCATACTGTAACATATCACATCACTTTGCGGCCTCACGCATGGTAAGCTCCATGGCTGCAGCCTTACCTTAGCTGGGACCGTTTGCGTCTTTTGGCTCGTGTACGTGAACATGTCGCTGGCAATCAAATGACAGAGAACCCGGGCCGACATGACTAGTTATAGAACCCAAGTGGCACATCTGTACAGAAACAAGCATACGTAACCCAGCAATGCAGGTGTCGGCCTCAAGCGTGTGTAGACGAGTCATAGCAAGCTACAAGGACTCCATTACGCCATGAGACATAAATGCCATCGCTGCACGTAGACAGTCGTAGCAGGCTACAGGGACTCCATTACACTGCGAGACATTTCCCCGATGGGACAGACACAACAGCAAAGAAGGATACATGTCGGTCAATCAATGTGTCTGAAGCAGTAGCAAGCTACCATGGCTCGGTGGAAGCACAAAGAGGCAGTTTCCCATAAAGAGTACTACTAAAGGCACACGAGTAGGTGTCGGATCCCATACATACCGTTGCACGTCACATGGACGCACGACATGCCCGATATGCATAGATACAACTATGGCATCACAACATAACCATAAAACAACACAACTTTTATTTAAGAGGCTCAGACAAGCCTTGGATAATATGTTCATACAGCTAGGGGTCACATGACCCGACACTCAAGTCATACAAACAAGTTCATACAAACCAAGCGGAAGCATAAAGCTGTCTGGGTACAGACAGATGAAAGGGTAAAAAGGCACATGGCCTGACTATCTATAGCCCGCCACATGGCATAGGTCGTAGCTGGGACACCAGCTATTCGGTATCGTTGACATCTATAAAGAACCCACCTGATGGGTCCTGGGTCTCATCTGCAACATTTATTAGGCAAACGTGAGTACAAACGTACTCAGCAAGTCTTTAAAACAGACCTAGTCAATTCATCATCATGTACCAAAAAGGGGGGTGGTGGAGTTTATGCAGCAATGCCAGCTTTGACTCATGGCTAACCTACACTACGAAATTTTAACTTTTTGTTTACTTTTTAGATATCACACATGAGTCCACTAACTCCATGATAATACACCACCACGGATTCACTTCCCTCTCTTGAGAGAGTTCCATCCACGGTACTCACACTTGTCTTGATATTTTTATGAGTATCCATTTGATTATCTATGAAGAGCATAAGCTTTCCATGTAATCCATATCCGAGGACGCAGCTATTCGAATAGTTTCATACCCTGTAGGGGTGTACTTCTTCACACACGCTCTCGCCACTTATCATTGTGTGCTCATAAAACCATGCACCTCGGCAACCTTCAAGCGGAAGCCCAGCAAGGGAGTCGGCCATGACCATCAATCACATAAGACCTCTAGTCAAGGCTATCGCTTATTTGAGACTGAAGCCGCACGGAAGTCCGACCGAAGTTTCCGCTATGGCCCCAAACGATGTGTGTAGGGTTCCCAAGCCCACCATTCGGGTGACCCTTGGTACACTGTGCCACTGCCTACCGCATTGTAACCCACCCCTAGGGTCAATGCTACGCATGGCCTCCAGCAGGCTATAAACACCAGAAACTACTTGCAACTCCTGGACTAAGGACTAAGCGACTGATAAGTCGAGAGGGGTCGAGTTACCGGAACCCAATGTGTGGTAGTAACTAGTCTTGGATCACAAACACGAAACTCAGTTCCTAAGAACGGTCCCAATGAGACAACCCGCTATGTACTCCTACGTAGCCTCTCATCGCTACATTTACCAAAATGGGCTCAACATAAGCTTATCACATCAGAACAACAATGTTTCACTCCAGTTCATCACCCAGAGGAATCAGACCTGACACAACTCTAAGCATAGCAACCATAGCAGGCAAAGTAAGCTAAGCACACCATGGCACAAGCATCTACCAGGTATGCTAGGTTGCAAGGTTTAGCTATTTACTGTGACAATGACAGGTCATGCAAAAGAATAGGTTCTTCTACCGTGTATGACAGACATATGAGCGTTTGTCCTAATGCCATAAACAAGAGCAGGAGCGAGAGAGTGGGCTGTTATCGGAATAATCAAGGGGGTTGCTTGACTTGCTGTGGAGCAGGAAGGTTCTCTCATTCGTTGGAATACTCGGGGGTATCCTCAGAAGCAGGGCCTACCGCAATGTAGATAAATAGCATTCAACACACGCAAGTGCAACAATATGATGCATGATCATGACATGGTAGCATGTATGGATGAGCTAATGCAACTAGTGTCCAAGTTAATTTGAAGTGAGTTTGAATATAGGTCAAAATCATTCTTCATTTCAAATTCCATATACTAACCTGTTAATAAATGTCAAGGTCCGTCTACATAGGTTTCTCTAAATGCATGACAATAGCACTATTGGACTCATTGGATTTTTCTGATCAATTTCCATATATAAATTATTTTCATCCGATTTACAGATTAATTTATATGAATTTTGAAAGTTTTAAACAATTTCTGGAATTATTTTAAAACTGGAAAATTAAATTTGACGTCAACCTCACGTCACTACGACGTCAGCTAGTCAGCTGACCATGCCAGGTCAAACCTGACGTGCGGGGCCCGCACGTCAATAACACGGGCCTAATTCCCGCCCTGAACAGGGTTTGACCCATAGCTGGGGCCCACTTGTTAGTGACTTGGGGCCTAATTAAGAGGGGGATTAGCCCCTAATGGCCAGCCACGTCGGCGCCCACCGGAGCGGGGCCGGCGACGACCAATAGCACAACGGCGACCCGCCGAAGTTGCGCCTCTGGCGACCATTTTGTGCACGGAGGGCACCGGGAGGTAGCCTATGCACGCGCGCGTCTAACAGGGCAGCAGAGGGGGCTCGGGGTCACCAGAGACGACAACCACATCGAGCTGAGAAGTGGCGATGGCTCGGGCAGGACCGGCTATCGTGCTACAGGCTACGGGAGGTGAAGCAACGAGCGGCTACGGGTTCCTTGGGACGCTACGAGCATGAGCCCATGGTCGGGAGGGACTTTTGGCCGCTGTGGCCACGGCTACGCCATGGCCGGTGGCGAGCTTCGCTTGGCTCTGGCTACCGACGGGGCTAGAGGAGGGGAACGGTGACGGAACGAGGGCAAAACGGACCGGGGCCTCACCGGAGGGGCTTTTGGCGCTGTGGCATGGTCGGGGACGCATGGAGGGCGGCGAATCGCCGGCGGCTTCCGTATGGCGAGGCGGGAGCAGGGGAGAGGGGAAGAGAGGAATGGCGAGGGGGAACGGGTCTAGGCGGCAGTGGAGCCTATCCTCTCGCCAGAGTGACGAGGAGGCGGCCAGGCAGGCAAGGAGGAGGTGGCCAGCGCGTGGCCACGACCGGCTGCGATGGAGGCACGCAGCTGCTTCTCCTCCTGGCAGGAGGAAGAAGACGCTGCTGCACCCCATGGGCTGGGCCTCTTCTTCACGTAAGCCCAGGTGGGTTTTTCTCCCCCCTTTTTCTTTATTTGCATTCTTTTCTAATTTCTGACATTTGTTTTATTTTATTTTCAGGCACATATGCTATTTTAGAATATCCCAAATATTTTATATATTGTAGTTTGAATATTTCAAACTTATCCAAAAAGTTTCAGGATATTTTGAAAACTAAAATAACGATAATGCTTTATTTGATATTTTCAGAAGCTTTATCATTTATTTTTAAATTGATATAGTTGTTCAAATATTTTAAATGACCCCTTGTACAATCGTGCCCATATTTATCAGACATAGGGGACATTTTAGATGGGCATTTTTGATTTGTTGAATTTTCACAAACTTTGAATTGGTTTGATTCAAATGAGGGTTTGGGGTTTCCTTTAGTCCCCATTTCATGTTGATGCCAAAATGATATACGATGCACAAACACATGCTGTCCTATGACAACTAGCTAGGGATGTGACAAGAGGCAGGGTAGAGGCACATGGAGACACTAATGCTCAAGTCCCCAGATCTAGGAACGATCAAATAGATCTTTTGATCACTACCGCTCAAGGCATGTAGAAGGACATCAAGGACATATTAGAGAAGCATCGTCGTCTTGTGAGGATCATAGACAATAGGATGAAGAACCTCAATGACAAGGTGGATGGGCTAACCAAGACCATGAACGAGCTCAAGAAGTAAGTTGATGTTGTGCCTCTTCCTCATTCTACAAATGATGATGATGAGGAGGAGGAGGAGGAGGAGGAGGATGAGGATGACTCTCATCTCAGGCCAGACACTCACTTCACTACCTTAACCAGATCAGCCACAATGACAGTTCCAGGGTTGAGGCCTTCTTCATCAGCACCTGCTACTGTCTGTTCAACTCCATCAGCTTCTCCAGTACCTCCAGTTGCTACTCCAACTCCATCCATGACATTAGCATAAGCCTTCGCTGATGCAGTTCTCTCGACTCCAACATCAACCACCGGAGGAGATCAACCTCACAAGAACGATTAGCTATATATCTTTAAACTTTTTGGTAACTTGTTGCCAAAGGGGGAGAAATGAGAATAGATCTTTAGGCTTCGAGTGAGAGAGCGTTGGTTTTTGTTGCTTTTTCAAAAACATTTGGTCTTTTGGTTTGCTTGTGTTAAACTTTGTTGCTGTTTTATCATACACTTAATGTGTGTTGCTATCATTTCCTAGCATTTTGATGCTTATGAGATGATCATTGACTTTAGTTGATTGTGGTGTGCTATTATATTCATTCTTATTCCTCTCGCACACCACAAAGATGTATGTGACATGAAAGAAGTGTCCCATGTACCTAATATACTGTGCATTTGCATTCAAACACAAATTTAAAATAATGCAAAAATTTAGGGGGGCCTCTTGTTTATCACATACTTCTCAAAGTGACAATTATATTCATTGTTTATTTCATATGTCTAAGCTTTTATCTATATGTTGTCATCAATTACCAAAAAGAGGGAGATTGAAAGCACATTTGCTCCCTTGGTGGTTTTGGTAATTAATAACAACATATATTTCATTGAACTAATTTTTCCACTAAGCATATTTCACGAAAATTTCAATGATAGGGATGGAAAAAGTATTGTGGAAAACACCAAGATGCAAGGAAATAGATTGGCAAAGCTTCAAGAAAGAGGACTCCACATTTTACTTTGTGAGAAATCACTTTGAGTCCATAGGAAATCCAATACTATTAAAAGGGGGTAAGGTACTGTTGGTGAACAAAATGCTCATACGCGCACAAGTGATAGTCACCAAAGATACCCACAAGATCTTCCACCAAAGTCTGTCCGAACCCAAATATCCAAAATCGGTGCAACCAATAATTCCCACTCGGTGCCACCGATTCCCAAACTCAGACAGACTCATGCCAAAGGCTAGCACAGTGGTGCAATCGATTCCACTTCGGTGCTACCGAGTTTGGGTTGCCAACTTTCTATTACCCCGATTCACAAAATCGGTACCACCGATTTTGCTGGATCGGCATCACCGAGTTGCGCAATCTGAATGTTGGTCACCTGATTGGTACCACCAAAATTTATATATCGGTCTCACCGAGATTCAAAAGTTGTCACCTTTTGTTCACTTCGGTACCATCGAGATTCACATATCGGTGTCACCGAGTTTGTCACTTAAGGTGCAACGGTTGGATTTTTTGAGATGCCTATATATACCCCTCCACCAGCACCTGCTCGAAAAAAAGCACTCAAAATATATCCCCACTCATCCCAACTGATTTTCTGAGAGAGAGCCACCTACTCATGTGTTGAGATCATGCCATTCCATTCCAACCATATGAATCTTGATCTCTAGCCTCCCCAGTCTGTCAGAGAGTTTTTGTGTGTTTAGGAGTCTATCATCTTGAAGAACAAGAGCAAGAGTTCATCGACATTATCACGCCTATTACCTTTTGGAGGGTGATGCCTCCTAGATTAGTTACGTGTCGCTTGGGAGCCTCCTACTTCGTGTTGTGGAGTGAACCAAGAAGTTTGTAAGAGCAAGGAGATCGCCTACTTCGTGAAGATCTACCTCAAGTTAGGCTAGTCCTCCGTGGATGTCGGGACCCCGATCCTAAGTCATATGAATCCAGACTGTAACATATCACATCACATTGCAGCCTCACGCATGGTAAGCTCCACAGCTGCAGCCTTACCTTAGCCGGGAACGTTTGCGTCTTTTGGCTCACGTATGTGAACATGTCGCTGGCAATCAAACGACAGAGAACCCAGGCCGACATGACTAGTCATAGAACCCAAGTGGCACATCCGTACGGAAACAGGCATACGTAACCCAGCAATGCAGGTGTCGGTCTCAAGCGTGTGTAGACGAGTCATAGCAAGCTACTAGGATTCCATTACGCCGTGGGACATAAATGTCATCACTGCACGTAGACGAGTCGTAGCAGGCTACTGGACTCCATTACACCGTGATAGATTTCCCCGAAGGGACAGACACAACAGCAAGGAAGGATACATGCCTGTCAATCAATGTGTCCGGAGCAGTAGCAAGCTTCCAAGGCTCGATGGAAGCATAGAGAGGCAGTTTCCCGTAAAGAGTTCTACTAAAGGCACACGACTAGGTGTCGGATCCCATACATACCGTTGCACGTCACATGTAGGCACGACATGACCGATATGCATAGATACAACTATGGCATCACAACATAACCATACATCAACATAACTTTTATTTAAAAGGCTCAGAAGAGCCGTGCATAATATGTTCTTACAGGTAGGGGTCACATGACCCGACACTCAAGTCATACAAGCAAGTTCATACAAATCAAGCGGAAGCATAAAGCTGTTTGAGTACAGACAGATGAAAGGGTAAAAAGGCACATGGCCTGACTATCTATAGCCCGCCACAGGGTGTAAGGTCGTAGCTGGGACACCAGCTATTCGGCATCGTCGATATCTAGAAAGAACCCACCTGATGGGTCCTTAGTCTCATCTGCAACAGTTATTAAGAAAACGTGAGTAGAAACGTACTCAGCAAGTCTTTAAGACAGACCTAGACTATTAATGCTCATGTATCACCAGGGTGGTGGTGGAGTTTATGCAGCAATGCCAACTTTGACTCATGGCTAACCTACACTATACAATTTTAACTCTTTGTTTGGATTTTAGATATCGCACATGAGTCCACTAACTCCATAACAATACACCACCATGAATTCACTTCCCTCTCCTAGGAGAGTGCCATCCACGGAACTCACACTTGTCTTGATATTTTTATGAGTATCTATTTAATTACCTATGAACAGCATAAGCTTTCCAAGTTGTCCATATCCGAGGACGCGGCTATTCGAATAGTTTCATACCCTGCAGGGGTGTACTTCTTCACACACGCTCTCGCCACTTCTTGCTGTGTGCTTATAAAACCATACACCTTGGAAACCTTCAAGCGGAATCCCAGCGAGGGAGTCGGCCACGACCATCAATCACATAAGACCTCTAGTCCAGGCTATCGCCTATTTGAGACTGAACCCACACGGATGTACGACCGAAGTTTCTGCTACGGCCCCAAATGATGTGCGCACGGTTCCCAAGCCCACTATTCGGGTGACCCTTCGTACACCGTGCCACTACTTACCGCGTCATCACCCTCCCCTAGGGTCAGCGCTACGCACAGCCTCCGGCATGCTATAAACACCAGAAACTACTTGCAACTCCTGGACTAAGGACTAAGCGATTAATAAGTCGAGCGGGGTCATATTTCAGGGCCTAGCATGTGGTAGTAACTAGTCTTTGATCACAAACACGGAACCCAGATCCTAAGAACGGTCCCAATGAGACAACCCGCTATGTACTCCTACATAGGCTCTCATTGCTACCTTTACCAAATCGGGTTCATCATAAGCTTATCACATCAGAACAACATTGTTTCACTCCAGTTCATCGCCCAAATGAATCAGAACTAACACAACCCTAAGCATAGCAAGCATAGCAGGCAAAGTAAGCAAAGCACAACATGGAACAAGCATCTAACAGGTATGCTAGGTTGCAAGTTTTAGCTATTTACTGTGACAATGAGAGGTCATGCAACGGAATAGGTTCATCTACCATGTATGACAGACTAGTGAAGTTTTGTCCTAATGCAATAAACAAGAGCAGGAGCGAGAGAGTGGGATGTTATCGAAATGATCAATGGGGTTGCTTACCTTGCTGGTTAGCGGGAAGGTTTTCTCGTTCGTTGGAATACTCGGGGGTATCCTCAGAAGTAGGGCCTACTGCAATGTAGATATATAGCAATCAATACACGCACGTGCAACAATATGATGCATGATCATGACATGGCAGCATGTATGGATGAGCTAATGCAACTATTGTTCAAGTTAATTAAAAGTGAGTTTGAATATAGGTTCAAACTAATTCTCCATTCATATTTTATAACTTAACCTAATAGTAAATGTCAATGTTCATCTACATAGGTTGCTCTCACATGCATGATAACATCACCATTGGATTTTTCTGATAAATTTTCATATATAAATTATTTCAATCTGAGATATAGATTAATTTCTATGAATTTATTAAGGTTTAAATAGTTTCTGGGATTATTTTAATTCATAAAATTCATTACTGCATCAGCCTGACATCATCATGACGTTAGCTGGTCCATAGAACGTTGACAGGTCAAACCTAACCAGTGGGGCCCACTTGTCAGTGACCCAGCCTCTAACAGAGCTAATTAATTAACTGATTACAAATTAGTTTAGGGTAGGGCTCACTGGTCAGTGGTCCATTAACTTAATTAATTTAGTTAATTAAATTATTAATCTAGTTTTGACTAACAAGGCCCGACCCCACTTGTTAGTGACCCAGGGGTCAAACCCCTGGTGGTCAAACTGGTTGACTCACTGGCGTTGAGCCGCCAGCGATGTCAGGGACGGCGGAGGGGGTCGGGTTCCCTCCTCCGGCGACCAAAAGGATGACGGAGGGCACCGATCTACTCTCCTCGCTCGCGTGTGTCGAGCCCGACACCTCCTAAGGGCTGGGATGGTCGCAATCGGCGTCGGTGATGAGCACGGCGGCTACCGAAGCTTGGGCGAGCACGGGCTCGTCTAGCCGGAGCTCGAATGAGCCACCTAAGGGCTCCTAAGGCTTCCGGGGATCATCCTAAGCATGACTAAGTGCTCATGTGTGAGCTTGGGCTGCTGTAGCGACGACCACATCCTCGCCGGCGGCAAGGAGCTCTCGGACCCGAGGGGATCTAGCGCTAGAATGCGCTAGCGAAAGGGGAAAAGGGGGAGAAGGAGCAAGAGCTCACAGCGGACGTAGCGGTGATGAGAGCGGGCTCGGGAGGCCTTGATTGCGACGAGGAGGAAGAAGGCGGCGAGGTCGGCGCTGGGGGTCTTTGGGCTTGATTTTTCTGACAGAGAGGACCGGCACGTCATGACGGAGCTAAAGGGGGCTCGAGAGCGAGGGGGAGCAGTTGGAATGGTGGCTACGGCAGCAAGAAGGCGGCGGCCATGACAAGCAGAGGAGAGGAAGAAAGCATGGGCCGAATGCGAGAGAGAGAGAAATGGGGACGGCAGAGGCGTATTCATCCTCTTGCCAGCGCGTCGGGGGATGCAGGCGCGCAGGGTGCTATGTGGCAGCACGGGCGCGAGCGCACGGCGAGCACACGCCCGTCCTCCTGGCCCCCAGAAGGACAAAGACGGTGCAGGGACAGGTGGGCCGGCCCAGGTGCCTCCTCCTTTCCTTTTTTTACATTTCTAGTTCTGTTTTGTTTTTCTGACATTTGTTTTATTTATTTTTAGGCACAATTGCTAATTATAAAATATCCCAAATATTTTATAAAACTAAGTTTGAATATTTCAAACTTCTATAAAATGTTTCAGAATATTTTAATGTCTGAAATAATGATAATGCTTTATTTGGCATTTTCAGCAACTTTAATATTTATTTTTAAATTGCTATAAATCTTCAAATATTTAAGATGGCCCCTGATATATTCATGTCCATATTTATCAGACATAGGGGACATTTTAGATGGGCATTTTGAATTTGTTGGCTTTTCACATACATTAAGTTGGTTTGATTCAAATGAATTGTTTGCGGTTTCTTTTGATCCCCATTTCCAATTGATGCAAAAGAATTGAAATATGATGCATGCACATGCTGTCCTAAGACAACTAGCTAGGGATGTGACAGTGGACGTGGACCATCATGGTATTGTCAAGGTTGCTTCTTCATGGAACCCTCCGTGGGTAGAGCCCTACGTGGACTCTCGTGACCGTTACCCTCCGTGGTATCAAAACTCCATAAACGTGCAAGTACGATAGAACCACCTATAGGAACCACGGGAAAAATCATCGTGTCTCCAAATTGCGTTTAATCTTCCTACCCTTCCGTTAGTACTCATTCTTGTCTTTACTTTCCGCTTCTATACTCATAGACATGCATGTGTAGGGTGTGCTTGACTTGCTATGAATGCTAAAATCTACCAACACTTAAAATTGGGAAAAGGTAGGTTTTTATTTTGTCAAGTGGTCTAATCCCGTCGCTCTAGACCTACTTTCAATCCTACAATAGTGGGTAGGATGACATAGTTGATCAGGCTCGGGGACGAATGGAGGTGACGAGATGAGGCATTGGCCGTCGGTAACCGAGAAGAAGAACACGTGGTTGGAGCTCCCGGTCCATGAGGAAGACGATGACGGGGTTGACGGTGTGGAGGCAACCTAGTGCGTGGAAGATGTTTGAATGGACATTGCCAATGTCGTGGAGGAAGATGGACATGACAATTATGACCGTGGTGGCCGCCGACCATGCAAGCAATGGTGAAGGTCTCGGTGGGATCTTTTACTTGAAGAATAAAAGGAAACCAAGTAAGGGAAGAGAGTTGGCTGCGAGAGGAGAGAAGGGAGGAGGCTAGGTGTGAAGGGGCTCATGAGATGGGCGTCCCTGATTGGGCTGCGGACGTGGACGTGGAGCCCTGAGATGGGCGTCCATACAGAGGAACAGGATGGACAAGTAAGGATTAGGGAAGGGGGGCTTGGATGGGATGAAAGGTCAGTTGGTCTCTTCTCTCTCTCGTTTTATTTCTTATAAATAGAAATTTTCAGGAAAACTTACAGGGGGAGTTAGGAGTAAAACTGAGGAATAAAATAATTATGTTTGCAGACCAGAAATATGCCCACATTTATACAATTGGTTTGAGCATTTATGGAGGTGAAAATTCAAACGATTTTAGACACTTACCAATCTGTTTTCAATTGAATTCTCAACTTGAAATAGATGAATATTGGACTAAAAATCATAGGAGGATAACCTACACATTTCTGTGATTTATGAATATTTTGAAGAATTTTTTATCAGAAGTAACAAAACAAGTTGAATATGGAATGCTACCTAACATATTTATTCATGTAATATGCTTTATTGTGGCATGAATGTTCAGATCCATTAGACTCAAAACAAAGGCTTAATGTTGACATAATAACAATAATACTTCAAACATAGTAACAAAGCAATCGTGTCTCTTCAAAATAACATGGCAAAAGAAAGTTATCCCTACAAAATCATATGGTCTCGTTATGCTCTATCTTCCCCACACAAAGTATTTAGATCATGTACAACCCCGATGACAAGTCAAGTTATTGTTTCACACCTTTTATGTTCTCAAACCTTTTCATCTTTCACACAATACATGAGCATGAGCCATGGATATAGCACTATAGGTGGAATAGAATATAATGGAGGTCGGGAGGAAAAGGAGAAGATAGTCGCACATCAACTAGGCGTATTAACGGGCTATGGAGATGCCCATTAATAGATATCAATAAGAGTCAGTAGGGATTGACATGCAACGGATGCACTAGAGCTATAAGTGTCTAAAAGCTCAAAAAGAAACTAAGTAGGTGTGCATCCAACTCGCTTGCTTAAGAGACCTAGGGAAATTTGAGGAAGCCCATCATTGGAATATACAAGCCAAGTTATATAATGAAAATTCCCACTAGTATATGAAAGTGATAAAATAGGACACTCTCTATCTTGAAGATCATGGTGATACTTTGAAGCACAAGTGTGGAAAAAATAGGAGCATTGTCCCTTCTCTCTTTTCTCTCATTTTTTGTGGGAATCTTTGGCCTCTTGTTTATTTGGGATGCATTGGCTTCTTCTATTATTTTTAAAGTCCAGATTCTCATCCCAACTTGTGAGGGAATCATAGCTTCCATCATCCTTTCCTCACATGGGACAATTCTCTAATAATTATGATCATACTTTATTTACTTACAACTCAAGAATTACAACTCAATACCTAGAACAAAAGATGACTCTATATGAATGTCTCCAGTAGTGTATCAGGATGTGCAATGATCTAGCGTAGCAAATTACATCGAAGAATGGACAAGCCATGAAAACATCATGCTAGCTATGTTACGATCATGCAAAGCAATGTGAAAATGATGGTGCGTGTCATAATAAATGGAACGGTGGAACTTGCATGGCAATATATCTCGGAATGGCTATGGAAATGCCATAATAGGTAGGTATGGTGGCTGTTTTGAGGAAGGTATATGGTGGGTTTAATGCACAAGCGAAAGTTGCGCGGTACTAGAGAGGCTAGCAAAGGTGGAAGGGTTACAGTGCATATAATCCATGGACTCAACATTAGTCATAAAGAACTCACATAGAAATAGTCCGTTAGTTATCGAAGCAAAGTATTAGATGGATGCTCCTAGGGGAGAGGTTGGTAGGAGTTAACCATCACGCGCTCCCGACCCTCACACAAGGGATGACAATCAATAAACAAATCATGCTTCGACTTCATTACATAATGGTTCACCATACTTGCATGCTAAGGGAATCACAAACCTTTAACACAAGTATTTCTACAAATCCACAATTACTCACTAGCGTGACTCTAATATCACCATCTTTATATCTCAAAACTTTATGCAAGGAATCAAACTTCTCATAGTAGTCCATGCACTTTTTGAGAAAGTTTTTATTATATCCCTCTTGGATGCCCATTATATTAGGACTAAATTCATAACATAAACAAATTAACATGCTGTTTAAGGACTCTCAAAATAATATAAGTGAGGTATGATAGTTCAATTATTTCCATAAAATAAAACACCACCATGCTCTAAAAAGATATAAGCGAAGCACTAGAGCAAAATTGCCTAGCTCAAAAGATATAAGTGAAGCACATAGAGTATTCTAATAAATTCACGATTCCTGCATGTCCCTCTAAAAATAGGTGTGCAGCAAGGATGATTGTGGAAAACTAAAAAGCAAAGACTCATATCATACAAGACGATTCAGGCAAAACACATATCATGTGGTGAACAAAAATATAGCCTCAAGTAAATGTACGGATGGATTGAAGACAAAAGAGGGGATGCCTTCTGGGGAATACCCAAGCTTAGGCTCATTGGTATCCTTGAGTATTCCTTGGGGTGCCTTGGGAATCCCAAGCTTACCCTCTTGCCACTGCTTATTCCATAGCCCATCAAATCTTTACCCAAAACTTCAAAACATCAAAACACAAAACTTAACAAAAAACTCGTGAGATCCGTTAGTATAAGAAAATTATATCAACACTTTAGGCACTGTTGTGAACTAATTATTATTTTTATATTGGTGTACTATCAGCTGTCTTCCAACTTCTCCATGGTTCATACCCCCCTATACAACCCATAGATACATCAAAATAAGCAAACAACACAAAGAAAACAGAATCTGTCAAAAACTGAATAGTGTGTAGCAATCCGTAAATTTGGAATACTTCTGTAACTCCAAACATTATGAAAAAATAGGAAAATCTGGGAACTTTTTATATAAACCTTGCGTAAAAATTTCAAACTCATTTTCCGCTCCATTGAATTATACAATTCCTAGACTCAGCACAAAAGTTTTTGTTTTTCAGCAAGATCAAATCAACAATCATCGTAGTCCATCCCAAAGGTCTTACTTGGCTAAAACACTAATTGAAACACAAAAAAACAATTACTACAGATTTAATAATGTGCCAAACACTCAAAAACAGAAACAAAAACAAAAACATAAAAGTAAAATTGGGTTGCTCCCAACAAGCGCTATTGTTTAACGCCCCTAGCTAGGCATAACACAATAGATCTAGGTATTGTCATCTTTGGTATGAAATCCATAAGTAGATCTCATAATAGATTCATAAGGTAGTACTATTTTATTTATAGGAAAGTGTTCCATTCCTTTACTTAATGGAAATTGGAAAATAATGTATCCTTCTTTCATTTCAATAATTGCGCCGATCGTTCTAAGGAAAGGTCTACCAAGAATAATAGGACATGTAGGATTGCAATCTATATCAAGAACAATGAAATCTACAGACACATAATTCCTATTCGCAACAATAAGAACATCATTCATCCTTCCCATAGGTTTCTTTATAGTGGAATCTACTAGATGCAGATTTAAAGAGCAATCATCAAGTTCATGGAAACCTAGCACATCACATAAAGTATTCAGAATTGTGGGAACACTAGCACCCAGATCACACAAAGCATGTCACTCATAATATTTAACTTTAATATTAATAGTAGGTTCCCGTTCATCATAAATCTTTTTAGGTATAGAAACTTCCAACTCAAGTTTTTCTTCAAAAGATTTCATCATACCATCAACGATATGTATAGTAAAAGCCTTATTTTGATTATAAAAATCTAGAGAATTCAACATGGATTGCAACAAGGAAATATAATAAATCAAATAACAACTATCATAATTAAATTCCTTCAAATCCAAACGAGTGGGTTCACTGTTATTTAAAGTTTTGACCTCTTCAATCCCACTTTTACCAATTTTAGCATTAAGATCTATAAACTCCGAATCATTAAGATGACTTTTAACTAATGTTCACTTATCTCTAGTCCCATATTTATCAAGATTTATATGATAAAAACATATTCAATAGGAGTCACACAAATCACTTTAAGATCTTCATCATTATTATCACGAGAACACACTTTTTCAAGCCATTCACGCTTAGCACGCATTCTAGCGGTTCTTTCCTTACACTCATTAGTATAAGTTCTCATAGCTTTTAAATACTCGTTAATATAAAGCTTGTGTGGATTAGATCTAATTTGCAAAGAATGAATCTCAAGAGAAATTTTATCAATGTTCCTAGCCAAATCATCGATCTTGAGCAATTTTTCTTCAATCGAAGCACTGAAAACCTTTTGCAAAATAATAAATTCTTTAATATTATTCTCAAGATCAGAGGGTATATTATTATAATTTCCATAAGTATTGTTGTAGGAATTACCATAATTATTAGAGGAATTACTAGGAAACGGCCTATGGTTGAAATTACCTCTATGCGCGTTATCTTCTATTCCTAAATACCTACAACCCACTAGCTATTTTTTCTAGACGTGCAACTATGCCACAAGAGCAAGTCATGCATGCAAGTCATAAATAACATTGTTTGTGCATTACTCAATGCATGGAAGCACCACATCATCAATCCATGCATGTTACACACAAGTTTTTTTGCATTAGATTTTCTATTGAAAATATATGTGTTTGTCGGTTGCACCAAACCTATGTAGTTTACATTCACATGGACGTTCTTTTAAGAGTCGTTTATTTTTATATCCTTTGTATTTTTTTTTAAACTTACATTTTTTTTCCGTTATTTATAGATATGTTTAGCAACTTTTATGCATTCTATTGGCAAGTTTCCCGCGGCAACTCGTCGGGGCATCATCTAGTTACCAAAATTGTTCCTACCAACAAAATTCACATCCACAGATTCATTATTATTCCCAATCAAAGAAGACAAAGGCATATCATTAGATCAATAGGAGCACTCTTACTAGAAAACAATTTCATTAATTCATCCACCTTTTCACTCAAAGTATTTATTTCTTCAATAGCGTGCACCTTTTTACTAGTAGGAGATCTTCCGGTATGCCATTGAGAGTAATTTTACATAATATTATCTAGGAGTTTAGTAGGTTCTCCTAATGTGATTTCCATAAAAGTTCCACCCATGGCGGAATCTAGAAGATTCCTAGATGCAAAATTCAATCCCGCTAAAAAAATTGTATAATCATCCATAAACACAAACCATGTGCGGGCAATTTCTAATCATTAATATCATACTCTCCCAAGATTGTTGAACATTCTCATTATCAAGTTGCTTAAAATCCATTATATCGTTCCTAAGTGAGATAATCTTAGCAGGGGAAAGTACACGGAAATAAAAGCATCTTTACACTTATTCCAGGAATCAATACAATTTTTAGGAAAAGATGAAAACCAAGTTTTTGGACGTTCTCGTAGTGAGAACGGAAATAGCTTCAATTTAACTATATCATTATCCACATATTTCTTTTTTTGCATGTCACACAACTCAATGAAAGTAAAGAGATGGGATGCGACATCTTCACTAGGTAGCCTGGAAAATTGTTCTTTCATAACAAGACTAAGCAAAGAGGCTTTAATTTAATAAGATTCCACACTAGTGGCGAGACCAATCAGAGTACTAATAAAATCATTATTAGTAGTATTGGAGAAGTCACACAATTTGGTATTCTCAGACATCGTGACAAAGCAAGCAATCTATCACACAAGCAAACAAAAAGCAAACGAAAAGACGAAAGGAAGAAGGGTGAATAAAAAGGAAAATCTCTTTGTTTTTTCCTGAAAATCGTTTTAGTAGTGGGGGAGAGGAAAACGAGAGGCAAATGGAAAATAACGTAAATGCAAGAGATGAGTTTGTGATGAGTACTTGGCATGCTTGATGTAGACTTGCTATGTATCCTCCCCGGCAACGGCCCCAGAAATCCTTCTTGCTACTTCTTGAGCTTGCGTTGGTTTTCCTTTGAAGAGGAAAGGGCAACATAGAAAAGTAGATAAGTATTTCCCTTAGTTGTTGAGAATCATGGTATCAATCCAGTAGGAGATACAAGCAAGGCCCCAATTTTTGCACCCAACGCTATAAAGGGGTTGTCAATCCCTTCACGGTTACTTGCAAGGATAAGATCTGAGAGAGAGAGAGATATAATAGATTGACATAAGTAAAACTAAATAATATTGAATAAAGGTATTCTTGGTATTTTTGGATTATAGATCTTAAAATATAATATGGAAAATAGACCCGGGGGCCATAGTAATCACTAGAGGCTTCTCTCTTGAAGGAAAATAATACGGTGGGTGAATAAATTACTGTCGAGCAATTGATACAAAAGGGCATAGTTATGACGATATCCAAGGAAATTCTTATGAATGTAGGCATCACGTCTGTGTCAAGTAGATTGAAATGATTCTCCATCTACTACTATTAATCCACACATCGACCGACTCCTGCATGCATCTAGAGTATTAAGTTCATGAAGAACAGAGTAATGCATTAAGTAAGATGACATGATGTCGAGGGATAAACTCAAGAAATATGATGAAAATCCCATGTTTTTATCCTTGATGGAAACAATACAAATACGTGCCTCGCTATGCCTACTTTGTCACTAGGTGAGGACACCGCAAGATTGAACCCAAAACTAAGCACTTCTCCCATTGCAAGAATTACCAATCTAGTTGGCCAAACCCAACCAATAACTCGAAGGGACTTGAAAATATATCAAATCATGCATATAAGAATTCAGAGAAGATTCTAATAATATTCATAGATAATCTGATCATAAACCAAGAATTCATCGGATGTAAACAAACACACTTTAAAAGAGTATTACATCGGATAGATCTCCATGAAGATCATGGAGAACATGGTATTGAAGAACCTAGAGAGAGAATAAGCCATCTAGCTACTATCTATGGACCCAAAGATCTGTGGTGTACTACTCACGCATCATCGGAAGGGCAATGGAGTTGATGTAGATGCCCTCCATGATTGAATCCCCCTCCGGTAGATTTCCAAAAAAGGCACCAAGATTGGATCTCTCGGGAACAGAGGCCTGCAGCGGCGGAAAAGTATTATCATGGCACTTTTTGGTATTGGGATAATATTTCTGAATTTATAACTGGAGAACTAGGGTTGGAGGAGCTACGGGGGGGGCACAAGCCAGGAGTGGCCCCCATAGGGCGCACCTAGGTGGCTTGTGGCCCACCCGTGGCTCGTCTGGCCTCTTCTCCAATTCTCCTGGGTTCCTTCAGGTCCAAGAAAAAAATCATCGTACAATTTTATTCCGTTTGGACTCCGTTTGATATTTCTTTTTTGCAATACTCAAAAACAAGAAAAAACAGAAACTGGCACTCGGCACTAGGTTAATAGGTTAGTCCCAAAACTAGTATAAAATAGCATATTATTGCATATAAAACATCCAAAATAGATAATATAATAGCATGGAACAATCAAAAAATTATAGATACGTTGGAGACGTATCAGTAAATAGTGGCAAAGAACTAAGTGACAAGCTCTTCATTGTATGCATGGTTGAAGTTGACGAATGGAAGGTGACCCAAACAATCAAGAGCAGCATACACCCCTGGATAGATATGACTATTGTTGTGAAGGTCTGCTATATTAATCTGCTTGTGCGGGGCAAACTTCTTGGACTTGGTAATCAAAAGTTCGGAGTACACCTTTTGTTGAAACTCATCCTTGAACCTAGGAACCACATCAAGACCGGTGGCCGCATCATAGGGATGAGCTTGCCTGCGAGCCCAAATTTCTAGTTTATACCACTGACTCAAAGGAAGACACTAGAGATCACTCTTTTCAGGAATAGGCTGATCACCCGGGCTTGCATCACCATCTTCTATAGTATCATCTTCATTTTCTTCTTTCACATCAGTCTTTGCTTCATAGTGTTCATCCTCCACTGAATCATATTCTTCCTCAGATTCATCAGAACCCTGTATGACTGGCTTCTTAGATGCAACACGACGAGCACGACTTTGAGATCCCTAACCAAGTTCATCTCCCTCTGAAGGCTGACAATGAGCAATAGTGAACTCTATCTTTGACCATTTGCTCCGTGCGGCAGCCACCTTGTCAGCGGAGTCTGAGAAACACAACATCCAAACAACATATCCAAGAAAAATGAGTGCAGGTGCCCAAAAGAAAGGGAATAAACAGAAAATTAAAGGAGTAGATCACTGACGACCTCATGTGCACGGGGGTAGAGGCACGTGCACACAGGGCCCCTGTATGCATGGGACAAGAACGTGCACACAGAGGGGGCCTGTGCACACGGGGTACACTCGTGGCAGACAAGAACTAGATCGAGACTCACAATGGAAAGAACCTCAAAGGATTGCAATGAAACTACTCCATACTAGGCTATAACAAAAAAGAAATCTAGAAAAGGAAGATAACCTAAAGAGAAAAGCATAGAACAAGAAAGAAGAAAAACTAAGGAGGAGGATCCAGGGAGCATACCGGAGGAGGAACCCATCCTCCTCTTCTCCAAAGGAGGCCAGAATGGTAGGGAGAGGGAGAGGGGCGATGGCGGTGGCTCCTGGGCGGTAGGGGCGAGGTGGAGGACGAAGGGATGAATGAGCCCTAGCCTCCCCCGCGGCCCACCCTAAACATGGCTGGAACCGCATACACCGTGTGCACCAGATTAACTTAGCCCGTGCACACTAGGAAACTCTCACAAGAGAAAGAGACAAATAACAACAAACCAAAAAAGATAGAAAAAGGCACTTGCACTGGATGCAACAACATGCACATGATAAATGCAATTTCAACAAAAAGTCTATGCATACCAAAATCAAGACACAAGGAAGAAAACAAGTTAGGAACATGGGCGGTGCCCGTAGCCAATATGTTTGAGTTTATTTGGTATGGCACCGCGAAGATAGGAACCTTTGGCCCAAGACCAATACTCATCTTTGAAGCACAAGTACCATCAAAAATGGTGAGTGTGAAAGATTTTGTTTAATTTATGCACTAGTAGGATAAGTTAGCCCATGAGTTGACCTAGTTCCCCCTACATATATGCCTACATCTAAACAAGATACTAGTTGAGTATGCGAGTGCATGCAAGGGTCTCAAACCAGGTTACTAAGATCCATGATATTCAGCTAATGACTTAACTCGTGGGATCTTGCTTCAACAAGTGGCTTGGTAAAAATATCTGCAAGTTGCACCTCGCTTTTAACATGAAATAACTCAATCTCCTTTCTTGCCACATGATCCCAAATGAAATGATGACGAATATCAATATGCTTGGTACGATTGGGTTCTACGGGGCTGTCTGCGATCTTGATTGCACTTTCATTGTCACACAATAGAGGCACTTTGTCATATTTGACACTATAATCCATCGAAGTTTGCCTAATCCAAAATAATTATGCACGACAACTTCCAGCGGCAATATACTCAGCTTCGGCAGTTGAAAGATTCGCACAAATTTGCTTCTTTGAGGATCAAATTACCAAGGATCTTCCAAGAAATTCACAAGAACCATATGTGGATTTTTGATCAATCTTGTTTCTGGACCAATCGGAATCGGAATATCCTATCAACTTGAATGATAATCCTTTGGGGTACCAAAGGCCCAAGTTTGGGGACTGAACCAAATATCGAAGGATTATTTTTACCGCCATATAATGGCTCTCCTTAGGAGTATATTGAAATCTTGCACACATGCACACACTCAACATAATATCAGGTCTAGATGCACAAAGGTAAAGAAAAGAACTGATCATGGAGCGATATAACTTTTGATCCATGACTTTACCATTAGGATCAAGATTAAGTTTTCCATTGGTTGGCATGGGTGCATTCTTAGGCTGGACAATAGTCATCTTAAATTGCTTGAGCATGTCTTGGATGTACAAGGATTGATTGATAAACGTTCCTACTCTCAATTGATTTACATGAAATCCTAGAAAGAACTTCAATTCTCCTATCATGCTCATTGTGAATTCCTTTATCATAAGATTCTCAAACTCAATGTTAATACAATGGTTAGTAGAGCCAAAGATAATGTCATCAACATAAATTTGGCACACAAACAACTCCCCTTTTACTCTCTTTGTGAAGAGAGTGGAATCTATTAACCCGATCTGAAACCCCTTCTCGCCTAGGAAAGCTATAAGGTGATCATACCAAGCATGAGGTGATTGTGTAAGTCCATAGAGAGCCTTATGGAGTTCATAGAAGTGAGAGGGGTGACTAGGATCTTCGAAACCAGGAGGTTGTTTGACATACATTAACTCTTTAAGAGGACCATTAAGAAATGCACTCTTCACATCCATTTGATACAACTTGAAATTATGATGAGAGGCATATGCAAGTAAAATATGAATGGACTCAAGACGAGCAACGGGGGCAAAGGTTTCACCAAAGTCCAAACCTTCAACTTGAGTGAAACCTTGTGCCACTAACCTTGCCTTGTTCCTTGTGACTTGTCCATGTTCATCTTGTTTGTTCTTACAGATCCACTTGGCCTCGATGACATTATGATGTTCTTTTGGTCTCTTTAATAGAGTCCACACTTTGTTGCGAGTGAATTTGTTGAGTTCTTCCTGCATAGCATTTACCCAATCCGGGTCGTCAAGTGTATCTTTCACCTTAAGAGGTTCAATACAAGAGACAAACGAGTGATGTTCACAAAAGTTTGCAACACGTTCACGAGTAGTTAACCCCTTTATGATGCTTCCATAAAGGTTCTCGGTGATATGTTCAAGATGCTCTAGCTTGGCAGCCACTTTCTGCTCTTTTAAAGAAAGCTCTTCATCTGTTGGTGTTGCACTTGATGAAGACACTTTGCGTTGGGCTTGTTTGAGCCTTGAGGATGCCCTCCTCTTTACAACCTCAACTTCTTGGACAGGTGGTGGTGGTTTGGTAGAAGGCACTTGGGGTGGGACACCTTTCAGCCTAGCAGACACCCTTCTCTTCACAACTTCAATTTTTGGAACTTGAGGTTGAGCTTGATCTTGATCTTAATCCTTGTCTTTGTCAACATCTTGGACCTCAAGGTTTGGAACTACACCACTTTGTTGAGATTGTCCTTGATCTTCCCTATTTTCTTGAGCAACTTCTTGGACCTCAATATTTGGTTCCTCGCCACTTTGTTGAGCTTGTCCTTGATGTTTCTCGGAAACACGAGAGACTTGTTCTTGTTCTTCGATAGGTTAATGATCTCTCAAAGAATCTTGCACATGTGGTGGCTATGATGACTTCAGTTGTGGGGATTCCACAAGAGGGGCTCTTACTCCTTATTCTCCTACTTGGACTTCGGGTATTTCTTGTGGAAGAATGTGGCCTATCCCCATGGTCCTCATAGATTGTGAAGGAGCCTCATCACCTACAACACTAGGAACAAGTTGCTCCACACGAAAGCCATTATCTTCATAAACTCCACATTTACCATCTCCTCAATACACCCGGTGGATTTATTGAGAACATGGTAAGCATGAGAATTTGAGGCATATCCAACAAATATGCCCTCATAAGTTTTAGACTCAAATTTAGCTAAACGGGATTTTTTTGTTTGGAATGAAACACTTAAAACCGAACACCCAAAAGTATATGACGTTGGGTTTTCTCCCAATGAGAAGTTCATATGGGGTCTTGTTCTTGAGCTTGCGGAGATAAAGCCGGTTTGATGCATGACACGTGGTGTTGATGGCTTTGGCCCAAAGCATGTAAGGATACTTGTACTCTTCAAGCATGGTCTTAGCCATTTCAATAAGAGTACAGTCCTTCCTTTCCACAACACCGTTTTGTTGGGGAGTATAAACTACGACATATTGATGCTTGATCCCTTCATCACCCAAGAACTCATACATGGTAGAGTTTTTGAACTCTGTCCCATTGTCACTTAGAATTTCCTTGATCTCACACTCATGTTGACGTTGACATTTTTTGGAAAAGTTGATGAATGTTTCTTGGGTCTCATATTTTGTCTTGAGAAAGTGTACCCATTTATATATTGTGAAATCATCAACAATGAAAAGACAATACCTTCTTCCTCACAAACTATCATAAGATGGAGGACCAAAGAGATCTATGTGGAGGAGCTCTAAGGGCCTCGAGGTGCGAATGATGGTCTTCATTTTATGGGCTTTCTCATGAAGCTTTCTGGCAATGCATGCACTACAAGGACGGTATTTGGCAAAAGACACATTGGTTAGTCCAAGGATGTGCTCCCCCTTTAAGAGAGCTTACCAGTTTCTCATACCCACGTGGGCTAGCCGTCGGTGCCATAGACACCACACGTCGGCCTTGGACATTAGGCATGTTGCAAGATGTGTTTTCTCTTTAGAGAAATCAACCACGTAATGGTTGTCTTCAACATGCCCAACAAAGACCACTTTGATATTACTCCTCTTAAAGACGGTCACATGAAATTCACCGACATGAGAATCATAACCAGCACGAGCCAATTGGATAGTTGAGAGTAAATTGTAGTGAAGGGATTGAACATGCATGACATTTGATAGATACGAATCATTAGAGATAACTACTTTACCCAATACCAATACCTTTCCCTTGCTATTGTAACCAAACGAAATGGTTGAGGAGGCATTGAGGGAATCAACAAACTCCACAAGTATTTCCTTATCTCCGGTCATATGATTAGTGCATCCAGTATCTATCACCCATTGCTTTCCACCAAAGACATAGTCTTGCACAAATCAAGCTTTGAGTTTAGGTACCCATTTCTCAATGGGTCCTAGCGAGTTAGCAACAAGGTCTTAGGAACCCAAATAGTCCATGCATAATCATCATAGCCAACAAATTTTGCAAAGGTGTAACAATCTGTTCCACTCATGAGGACATAGGATGGGTTGTTCTTGCCAGCAAACTCGTTGGGAATGGCTTTATCCCTCATGACATTGCCATTCCCATTTTCCATGTTATTCTTCTCCTTCTCCTTGTTCCCTTCTTGCATGAAAACTACCTTTTGTTGATGAGATGGAGAGGAACTGATCTTGTTTTTGTTTTTCTTCTTTGTCTTGAGAGATGGATCAAACCAACTCCCTATTTTGCAACACACTCCTTTTGGTTGCTCAAAAGTTCATTGAGAATTTTTTTCTCCTTGAATGAAAGACATAAGCCCTTTCTATATTTTATCTTTTAACTTATTCTTCTCTTCTTGAAGAGATATGCAATCATGAACAAAGTTAGCCACACAAGATTCATCATTAAATAAATGCGAGAGACGGTAGTAAGAGCCTTCGTGGTAGTAGCTTTGAGTTGAGCATATGACTTGGTGAGGGCAATGAGGTCACCTTTTACTACCTTGGAACTTTTCACAATGATCTCATGTTCCTCACTAAGCCAAGAGTGATCAACTAAAAGCTTCTCATATTTACGAATAATGGCATATTTGTTCTCAAGAGAAATTGATAAGGCATCGTTGGTTTAACAAAGTCAATCTCATGGGAAGACATGGCTACCTCGAGCGAGGCCATCATAGCAATCTCTTCATGTAGTTCATGCTCGAGGAGTTCGACTCTCTTTATCCTCTATGAGGAAGTTTTCAACGTTCTCAATAAAGTCATCGCGTTCGGCAAGTGACTTAAGGAGATCGCTAAAACGAGAACATGCTTCACCATGAAGAGTTTTCATGAATGCCATCAAGCTCTCCTCATCATTGTCAACACTAGTCTCACACTCATCATCCATTATCATACAAGAGATGTTTGGTGTGTGCTTAGTCGGGATAGAGGATTTATACTTAGTTTTTACCTCTTTAGCCATGAGGCATCGATGAGTGAAGGGGTTGTCCTCATTTGGATTCTAGCACTTTCTTCTCCCAAAGCTTGTTCCTTGAAAATTCTTTCCTTTGTTGTCCATGGTGCCCGAATACTTCTTGACTAAGAGAGCCAAGTGTTCTGCAAAGTCATTTGCCGGGCAAGTAGTGTCACCATCATCATTACCTCATTCCTCAAGCACATCTTCGTCTCTTGCTTGGGCAGTCACCTTCTTGGCCTTCATGGAGAGAGTTGCATTCTTGGTAGCTTGAGAACTTGCAAAGGTCTTATTTGATCTTGTCTCTAGAAGCACATGGGTAGATAAGGTAGACACGACTTGGCCCACAGTCAGCTTGTGGCAGTCTGGGCATTGATGAATCATCATTACCATAATGTGTTCCATGAGAACCATTGCATCAATGAACTTGTCCTTGATGAAACCATCATTTTCCCATCCACATCCAAAGGTTCTCAGGTTTAGCACAAGATACTTCAACATTAGATAAATTTCATCCGTTGTCTCACAACATTCCTCACAAACAGATTTACCTCTTGCTTGAGAAGGGCCAACTGGGATTTTCGAATAGCATCATCATCGTCAAGAGCTTCTTCGAGGTAATTGCAAATTCCTTTTGCGGTCTTGAGAAGAGCAATGGAGTCACTATAGTCTTTGTTCACGGCATTACGCAAGATGTTGTGGGTAGTTGTATTGAGTTGATCAGCAACCGCCTCTCTTGGCGTGAGATTTGTTGGGTGCTTTGGGTTGAAACCATTGACCACAATCCACCATATTGTGTATATTCACTTCGAATGCAAGACACATATCTAGGTTCCACTTAGCAAACGCATTAGCATTCAACGGGGGCGAAGGCTGAACAGGATTAGTGCGAGGATGTTGCAAGGGTTGTGGTGAGTAAACAGGTTGCATGGAATTATACCTCGGAACTTGAGTGCGAGCCGGTGAAGCAAGGGGTTCCCTTGAGTCATCCGCAAATACCTCATTTGCATTAAATGAGTTTAATGTGGATGTTGATGGATTTAAGCGAGAACCAATTTCCTCGTTAAGCGAGGAACACTGAGAGGACATCGACCGCGGTTAAGGGGGCAACTGGGTTGGGAGTAGTGGCTTGAGGAATGGTGACCTCGTTCGTGAGGGGAGCTTGGTTTTCACCAAATACCTCAATCGGGGGTTGACCTCCAACCTCCTCAATGTCGTCTACATCCTCGAAGGTTGTAAAACGTTATATAAGAGCATGAGGCTATATTACCAATTGAAAGGATCGATACGGTCGACTAGAGGGGGGTAAATAGGAGACTACAAATTTTAATCTTGCTTGTCAATTTTAGGGATAAGCGGATAAATAAAGTTCACTAGATATGCAACTAGGTGAACACAACCTATATGACAAGCACAAGTAGTCTAAATATGCTAGGCAACAATAACTCTAACAAGCCAACAAGCATACATATCAAGGTAAATTGCGGGAAAGGATTAACCACAAGTGAGACGAGGACGCATATTTTATCCTGAAGTTCACTCTTCCTTCGGGAAGAGCTACTCTCCGTTTAGAGTGGTGCCGGAGCCAAAGCATGCGGAATGCCACGGAAGGCTCACTGTATCTCTTTCTAATCACCCCCAACGGATGAGCCTCGAATTACTCGGGGTTGGTCTTCAAGGCGACCTCCATACCCTTATAAACTTCTCCAGAGTACACCACAAGCAAGGAAGCTTCCGAAGGAACCTCTAACCACGTAGGAGCCCAATATCCAAGAGTAACACGTCAATGGTGAATGAATGTTGTGGGGAACACGAATTTGGTTTGGTCAAAGTATAGATCGGGTCTTGCTCTCCCAATTCCCAAGTATAAACAAGTTTGCATGGAGCGATTGAGAGTATTGAGCAAAATAAGGTGTAGTAGTGGTGGAGCTCAACAAGACATTAGGGTTGGACAGGGAGGAGGAAGAAGGGTTTTTTATATTGTTCTTGGCTGAGGAGGGGAATCTGCCCGTTGGACCCCGTGCACACGGGAAAAGTCAGCCCCGTGTGGACGGGGTACCCAGGAGGGTTCGCAGCACCCCGCGCGCACGGGGGTTAAAAATCCCTGTGCGCACGGGCTACTCAGAGAGGTTTGGGGTACCCCATGCGCACGTGTGTCAGAAGACCCCGTGCCCACGGGATACATAGAAAACTACGTAGTACCCCATGCGCATGGGGGTCAAAAGACCCCGTGCACACGGGGTGACCAGGAAGTTTGTAAACCTAATCTGAGAACTCAGGCATAACACAAAAAAACCGTGGATACTTGAAGTGCTAGGTAGGCTGAAATAAAGGACAAGAAGGCATTCCCACACAACATACATCCACGATGACCTCTCTTAATAGTGCGGCAATTCCTACGACTCAAATCGAACCAAAACGAAAAACCTTCGAGTCACCGGAAAATCACGCCTTTGATCTTTTTGAATTGGGGGGGGGGGGGGGTCACAGACCTCTATCTAGGGCTGCGAGGAATCTATCACCTGGGATAAACTAAGGAAGCTCACGTTAGATCTTCTAACCATATTGTCATCACAACAACACATAATTAAGTGATAGATGCAGTTTCAACAGGTTGGACCAACACTCGTGAGGAGCACTGGCCCGGGGGTTGATTAATTATCCATGGGGTCATGCCGCCCTATGCTGGTTTATTAGTTATTAGGAAAATGTAGTACCAATTTTGGGCATTGCCAGAAGAGCTTTATCCGAAACGAAAATCAAGGGGGTCTCCATAACAACCACAAGCATGTTAGGAGTGCTCAACATGGAACATAACACACGTACATAAGTAACTAGGGCGGCAAAAGTGGAACAAAACACCGAGAAAAAGGCCAAGTCTTCCACCTTTCACCAAGTATATGTGTGCATTAAATTAAATAGCAATAATATTGTGATATCAAAAGATATACATGTTGTCACATGGAAGCAGCTCGCACCTGAAACTAACAACGCTATACGAAGGGCTAAGCAAGATCTAACATAGCCAAACAATGGTTTGCTGGGATGTGGAGGGTTTAGTGGCTTTTAATGGCAATGTTGGGAGGCTTGACATACAAGTGCCAGGTATCGAGACATACAATAGAGGCAGGACAACTAGCATAGCAATGATAGTAGTGGTAACTAGGGAAATGGTCATCTTGCCTGAGATCTCCCTTGGAAGAAGAATGAATTCGTGAAGCAGACGAAGGGGCATACTCGAACGAATCCTCACACTCTAAATACTTTCGAAACTCTATTGAAAAGAAGCAATCCGGAAACAAACAATCAACATAAGAGAAACACCAACACATATGCATGATCAAATGTGCAAGCTTATATGATGTGTGTCCATTCTAAATATGCATGGCATTCATGGCAAGATGCAACAATGGAACACTACAAATTAGGTGAAGTTCATGTAACAGCCCGAGACCGATCCTCTAGAAGATTTCCCTTTTATTCCATTGTCGTCGTGTGTTTCGTTTGGTTGTCGCATTAATCATCGCATCATTCGCATCATATACATAGCATCGTCACTCTTTTCAAAAGTCGCATATGTTATTAGTTGTTGTTTCTCTTTCGTTCATGTCATGAGCCGTTTCGAGACCAACCACACTCGCCCGTGCCCGTGGCACCATTTAAAAAATGATTTAAAAGCACGTGCAAAAATATTCTCTGATCGGGTCGAAACATGGCATGTCGTCTTGTTATAGCGGACGTAGACCGCCTGTCAATTTTCCTCACGATTGGAGGTTGTTTGGTACCTCAACAAATGGCTTTAGCAGTGTGGTCATCGGTTTATTCGTTGATTGTTTCTGTATTTTAAAACCTCGTGTCAACGGGCCACAAACCTCCCTCTCATCCCCACCAGCCCCACCTACACAGCCCACTAGCCCACCTAGTTCCCCGTTGCTTCCGGACCGTTGGATCAAGATCAAACGGTCCGAAAACAGAGCCAATCAGCGAACCCTAACACTCTTTCCTATTTAAGGCAGCTCCCCCTGCCTAATTTGACCTCCACCCTCCCTGCCTCGAAATCCGTGCCCCCAGCCGCTGCCAGCAGTCTCCACCTCTCACCTCCTAGAGGGACCGCCGAAGCCCATCTAGAGGCCAGCCCGGGCCCGAGTCACCGCCCCCATAGCTAGGAGAGATCCTGCCCGAGCCGTCGCTCCGACCCCATCGCCGCTGGTGACTACAACCGCCGAAGTCTTATCGGCGTTCCCTCCCTATGCCCGTGCCCTCTCCCTCCTCCTCCCTCTCCTTCCCTTGTCCTCTCTCCCCTCGTTTCTAATCTCTCTCAACCACCTCTCTGTGCAGCAGGAGCCATGGAGGAGCGACCCTTGCCGGAGCTTGCAGCCAACCGAGCCGGTGTCGTTGCCCGGATCCGACCCCTAACCACTGGATCCACCCATCCCCACGTCAGATCTGGACCACCCCCGTGTCATCAAGCCTCGCTATTCCCCTCGTGCCAAGCCGCCGCCGCCGCCCTGTCTCCCTAGATCCAGCGGGGGTTTAGGGAGGACGAAGTTGGTGCCTCCTGCTCGCTCGCCCCACAGGTAGGCCACGCTAGCGGCAGGACCAGCTGGCCCAAGCAGTCGCCAGCCCAGCTCGCCTCCTTTAGCGCCCAGCCCCTCCTATAGGGCCAAGGCCCACATGGTCAGGACTCTCGGCCCAGCCTAGCCCGTCTTCCCTATCAGATGCCCGAGGGCGTGTTTTAATATTGTGCGCCCAGATGCTATTGGGCCAGATCATAGATTTGGCCTGTCGTAGTATTTTTTCACGCTCTGCGATTTATACAATTACCCAATGAATTACTGATTTATAGAAAAACACCTGGTTCATACATTTAATAACTATCAAACCGTGCATCATATATAAAAACTTTATATATGTAAAATTACTGGGATTTCGTGTAGATTCACAATATCCAACTCTCACATGTGTTTAAAGTGTTTAACTTGCTGGTATCATGTATTTGTATAAATGCAATGCTAAAATAGTTTATGTCAGAACTAATTAGGTGTAACTCCGATAAAAATGTTCTACATATGTAACTTGGCTAGAAAATTGTGTAGAATATCATGGTGACATTTATTTTGTTGTTTAACAACTCTAAAATGGAGATTAGTGCAGAACAGTACCGAAATCTTAATTTGCTCATGAGGTCATGTGGGAGATGATATAGGTTGCTTCCGGCCTCATTTAATACGCCTAGATGATGTAGTTGTTTGTGCTTAACATCTTCCCTATTGAACAACCTTTAATATTGATGAGTACCTAGCGTGAGTGAACTAAATAATTCAAGCTTGGAATTTCATCAATATGCAACTCGTTGCATATTGAACTTCACATAATATGTAATAGTTGTTTGTTGTTCTTGCCATGCAATGCCATGTGTTGCATATTAAACCGAACATGCATCATATTTGGTTGCGCATCGTGCCATGCATATGTTGTGGTGTACTATGTGTTAATTGTTGTTTTCGGATTGTTCCTTCTCGATAGAGTTTCGAAAGCGTTCGATGTGTGAGGATTTATTCGACTATGTTGGATCGTCTTCTTCATGGATTCATTCTTCTTCCAAGCGGGATCTCAGGCAAGATGACACATTTCCCTAGATACCACTACTATCATTGCTATGCTAGTTGTCTCGCTTTCATCGTTATATCTCGCTACCCACCACTTGTTTGTCAAGCCTCCCAACATTGCCATGAAGAGCCTCTAACCCTCCATCTTCCCAGCGAACCTTTGTTGGGCTATGTTACCGCTTGCGCAGCCCTTCTTATAGCGTTTCTAGCTGCAGGTGCAATTGGTTCCGTGTGTCAACATGGAGATTCTTTTGTTATCGCAATATTATTGCTATTTAATTTAATGCACATCTATACTTGGTAAAGGGTGGAAGGATTGGCCTTTTGCTTAGTGTTTTGTTCCACTCTTTCCGCCCTAGTTACTTGTGAACCAGTGTTATGTTCCATAATTGAGTGCTCCTAACATTCTCAAGGTTGTTATGGGGACCCCCTTGATTTTCGTTTTAGGATAAAGCTTGTCTGGCAAGGCCCAACATTGCTACTACATTTTCCTAATAACTAATAAAATGCATAGGGACCCGCCAGCACCCACAGATAATTTAATCCACCCCCGAGCCAGTGCTCCTCATGAGTGTTGGTACAAACTAGAGTCGTGTGCGGGGCCAACTCGGGGAAACTCGGGTGATTTCTATCAGGTCATGTGTGAGAACGAGATACGCGGCTCCTATCAGGTTCGTCGACACGCCAGGCGGCCTTGCTGGATTTGTTTTACCTTTCTCGAACGGCTTGAGCGAGGAATTATGAAAATACTTCGGGCTATCTCGAGGTTGCAGTTTTCCAGTGGTATTGCCTAGGAAGATAATGAGATCCGTGCTCGAGGTTATTCCCACTGCGTGTGGTTAATTTGTGATGGACGAGTTGGAGTACCCCTACAGGGTTAAATCTTTCGAAAAGCCGTGCCTGCTATTATGTGTCAACTTGCAAAACTTTGGTTAACACACGTTCATAGCAAACTTGAAGTAAATTATAATAAAATACACCAACTGTGTGCGCAACCATGACTGTCTCTTCTCGTGAGTCCTTATCCGAGAGAGAACACAGTAGGGTTATGTTTGACATAAGTAGGTGTTCAGTATCACTTAGTGATCATTATCAGTTCGCGTCCATTATGCATAGACCACCATACTTTACTTTTCTGTATCCGTATGTTAGCCACTCAAATAAATGCTTAGTCGCTTGCTACAGCCTCACCACTTAACCATACCTCACCCATTAAGCTTTAATAGTCTTGATACCCTTGGAAATGAGATTGTTGAGTCCCTATGGCTTAAAAATTACTACAAGAACAGTTCCAGGTAATGCGATGATTTTACGTGAG
The DNA here is from genome assembly GCA_022496015.1 of Hordeum marinum. Taxonomy (NCBI): domain Eukaryota; kingdom Viridiplantae; phylum Streptophyta; class Magnoliopsida; order Poales; family Poaceae; genus Hordeum; species Hordeum marinum. The sequence goes on along the minus strand of CM039675.1, from coordinate 195,221,271 downwards.
CGCAATGCTTATTTGATTTGGAGTTCTTCTTCTTCATAATCATCAATCTAGGATGGGTTCCAGGCGGCAGCCTGGCATAGCAAGGATTGATGTCATTCTATTGTTTGATTTCGTCCGTAGTCGGACCCTGCTCGTATGTATGATGTTTGAATATGTTGTTGTATTGATGTGATCTCGATGTAACTTGTGGCGAGTGTAAGACAATTCCATATACTCATCTCTTCTGTACATGTACATGTAATGATGTCCATTCATGCAAAACGACAAGATGCACTCCTATCCCTGTCGAGGCCCTCGAGCCAAAATAAGGATAGGATCTCATCTTGCGCATGACAGTTCAATATGCAACAAGTTGCATATTGACGAAACTCCACGTTTGAATAATTTGGTTCAGTCTTGTTGGTACTCCTCAATATTAAATGTTGTTTAACATGATAAGAGGTGAAGCATGAACAAACTATCTACCTAGGCATTTGAGGCCGGAAGCAACATACAGTATTTCTGAAACGACCTCATATGCAAAATTAAAAATTGGTCCAGATCTGCCCTAAACATATTTTATATTTATTAAGAGGTAAAATAAAGTGCATCATGCAATTCTACACGTTTTTTAATCAAGTCAGATATATAAGACATTTTAATCAAGGGTACAATTATTTAGTTATGAGACAAACCATTTAAGCATGGCATTTAGGCAATTTTTAATGCAGCATCATGTTAAATGTTTTAAACATGCATGAGGATGACAGATAAAATTGATGAAATTTTATAAGAAATTAAGAACATATAATATGATATAGAGTATTTGTCGCCATGGCGGAAGAATCGGGTGCCACGGCGATGAAAACGGAATCGGTGCCACAACAATGTTCCGGTTCCAGTAAAACGTTGAGATAACGGTGCAAAATAATTGTGGGAGGGAGCGTGTCATACAAAAGATGGTTGGGGTGATCCAAGTTACTGGGTGTCCCACGTGTCGGTGACACAAATATTACGCTACCTATAACTACAGAAAAATACATGAAAACCACAAGCGGATCAGGAGTGTACATGTGCATATTTGAAAAACAAAACAAAACAAGGGGGCAATAGAATTGGACGTCACTAGAAATTGATCCCAGAACCTACGGGTTGTGGCTTTGTGACACAAGCCAACAGGATACTCAAATGGTTGATACAAGATGCATCTCCATCTATATACATATGGGGAGCAGAGTTGATACTCTTGTGAAGAGCTAAATTGCCGAAAAATATTGCGGTCGTTGGTATTTGATCCCTGGTCACCCGTGGACAAACTAGCTAGTCTAACCAATAGGACATGAAGCGATTTTATTTACGTGGCAGAGCAACCATAAGGGCATGTACAATGGTGCTATCTTAGGAGTGCCACGTAGGATAAATGATGAGGTGGAGGAGAGAGAACTCATAAAAAAGAGGTGATCTCTTAGCATAATATGTCTCACCATGTTTTTAGGAATAGCTAGTTATTCAAGATAAGGCTAAGACATAACCCATTGTAGACTCTTTCTTTTGTCATCTCTAAATTACATGCAAAACTTAAGATAAAACTATTTTTTCCACCATTGTACATGCCCTAACTATACCAAAAGCTCAAGCGAACTGACTGGATACAACAGAAACTAGTGTGGGCCTTGGTTGTGCTCACGATGGAGCTCAACAACGAGCAACAGGAGCTCGCCCGGGTGCCGCACATGAGTCCTTGGGTGCAGGTGTGGAGGTCAGCCTGGATGTGTGCATGATTTAAAGGAGAGAACAACTAAAATTTAATTGGGGAACATGGGATTCATACCCTAGATCCCCCTGGGTGATGACGCGTTGGGATGACCACTATGTTGAAACCTTGTATGCATTCAGCAAAGGGGTTCGGCTCTTCTTAATAGAAGGCTACAAGTAGTGCCTTAAAATTACCGTGGGCGCACGACGATTGCCAGCGACGACAACGAGCAAGCACGGTGGCCCTAGCGGCAGCAGAGTGGTGGAGGGCTTGCGAGATCATGTGTAGTGCGCGCGTGCATGCGTACAAGACGGGGTGTGTTGTGCAAGGTGCCGAGAAGAGGAGCTAACAAAGCTGCTGCCATGGCGCACATGGAGACCGAACCCATGCTTGCGTGGATCAGGACCTTGATGACGAAACAACATTGGGTAAGGCCAGGAGGGAGAGGACCTCACGGTGGGTAGGATGGTGTGTTTGATCGGGCTCGGGTACGAATAGAGGCGACGAGGTGAGGCGCTGGCCGTCGGTGATCGAGAAGAAGACATGGATGGAGCTCCCGATACATCAGGAAGACGATGACAGGCCGACGGCATGGAGGAGACCTAGTGCGGTTAAGACGTGTGAACGGACATAGACGACGTCAAGGAAGAAGATGGACATGCCGATGATGACCGTGGAGGCCTCCTGTTGACACAAACACATGTCACCATATACCCTCGACGCCAGGGGTGATGCACCGCAGCTCAAGTCAAAGGAGACCCATCCGGAAGCGCGATATGCAAGCAGTCCGGCAGGTGCTTTTCAGGATCCGAAACCACATATGCATGGGAGGAACCCTTCAGGGCGCGGTATGGATATGGGCTGCCCTAGGTCGACCTGATCGCCCCTAGGGCCTCGTGGATTGCTGCCCTTCAAGAAAAAGAACGAAGAAAGAACGATAAGAAAGATACAATGGTAGGGGATAGATGAAGATGAAAAGGTAGTAGATGTGTTTGTTCAATTGTGTGTTGTTCAATCAGCCATCACCTATAACATATATATGAGGCGTCTGGACTTTCCGTACAAGAAAAGGACTAAAAATCCCATCCAAAACGTCAAAAACCCTAACGTAAATCAGACAGGAAATTTGGCAATTTTCCGGACCAACTCGGAGGCACCAAGTGGTTTTTTTGGTCTCACCGAGTTTACGTGAACAACTTCCTATAATATTCTGCATCTCACTCAGAATTTCGAGTGATTTTTCCTGGAATTACCGAGTAAACTCGGTGTCACCGAGACAAAAAACTCGGTGGAACCGAAATGACTCTACAACTTATGTTGTTGATATTGTTTTGCCTTCACAGGTTGCATACGACCTACGATTGAGACCATCTTTATATCAAAATTGATCGTTCTGACCATAAGAAGACAATCCGTGTTGAAAATTTTCTCATAGGATGTAATCTTGGGGGATTAATCGGCCTAACTGTACTCTGAATATGAAATCTCAGTACTTTGAGCATAGTTTCAGCCTTCAAGATGAGATCGTCCAGCGATAGTCTGAACTTCAAAGATGATCATGTGAATACTAGGAAACTTTTTCATGTAGAGCACTTCTTCATTTGAATCCATCTTAATAACCTTTTCTTCCATGCCAAAATCAGGTGTCAACACATGCCCCTTTGTTTTTCGGCAAAGCTTGTGTGTCAAAAAACAACTTGCAATACTTTGGTCTAACGACGATGTCAACACTCCATCGGCCATTTATATGTGCTTAGGGCGATAATTTGATATCGTCCATATCTTTGCTTAGGGTGATAGTTATATATCGGCCACTTTGATTAGCAACAAAATACAACGAATAGAATGTATGGTGATGCGGTAAAACCCTTGCATGATGTAAGAAGTTATATTGCATCCATGGATCAAAATAAGTCCATGGTGGGCAACTAGTCATACCTTTAGAAGAATTCCATGTCATCGGCATCAATAGCATAGTCCGAGAATGTGGATATTGTGTGCACCAAAGACGTTGAAACCTGTAGGTTCGTTGTTCATAATTTTCATTACTTACCTTCTTACCTTTGTCGCACTTCTTGCAATGGAAGCTTGCACATCATTCTTGTTTTGAGTACTTCCTTTGGGAACCCATGCCATGTTTATCTTTTCAAGGTCTTGTGCACTAAGTTTTTGTAATTTCTTCTTTTGCATATATGATAAGCCGAGTGGGCATCCCGGCTGTGATTTTGTTCGAACTAATGACAATTCTTGTTTTACATTATGCACTTTCAACTTCTTTCCTTCAGACTTGGCACTTGATTGACTTTCCTCGTTGCCTTTTGTAGCCAATGTCAACACTTCAATTGGCTCATTTTTATTTGAGATCTCGTCTGAAGTGGCACTCTTACGACCATGTCTTTTGACGCGGTAGACTTGCTGAACCACCTCCTTAGTCTTTCCTGTGCATCAGACCGACTCCTTATAATTGAAACAATCTTGGACATATGATTGTTCATCAAATGTTGATCTTATTGAAGCTTCATAATTTTGATGAGATGGTTTAACATAAGATGGAGAAGGTGCCCTTGTATCATACCTGTCCCATGATAGATATGGATTGACATGAGCATAGGGACGTATCCATGGCATTGGCATTGGCGGCCCAAAATTTGGATATCAATATGATGCATTGAAAACTTCCCTTTGCCAATACCGGTCTTTAGATTTGCCCTTAGGGGTAATCTTGATGCTTTCGAACTACTTGCCCAACAAGAACTCTTATCCTCACTTATCTTTTGATATTTTTCCAATAGCTGCGTGAAAGTGACTTTCGGCTTTTTACCTTTGGGCTTTCCTTGGCCTTTGCTTTCTTTGGTTTTGCTTGTATAGATCTTTGTATTTTCTTGTTGCCCCCAATACTTGGTGTTTTCATTGTATTTTCAATGGAATTGTCCCCCTCAAGAATATTTTGATTTTGTTGCTGAACAACTTCTTTACTTGATATCTTGATCCCATCAACTATAGTTTTTCGTTCTCTTTAAAGGATTGGCATGAAGCAGCCGATACAAAAACTTTTTGCCATCAGGATGAATCAGAATAGATTGGTCATCCCTTGGTGTTTCAACAAATTTGAAACGTCCTTTATCTATGGCCGATTTAACTATTTGACAAAACATATTGCAATCCTCACAATTGTGCTTGAATGAATCATGCAACTTACAATACATTTGTCCTTGGATTGATGGCTTGACATAGTGAACAAGAATTCTAATATAATTATTTCTGAACAACAAATCAAGGATTTTATCACACATGTTCGAATTGAAGGTAAACTTCTTGCTTTTTAGCCGATCTTGATGTGGGAATGACTTTGAAACTAAGAACATGAATGGTTCAGATTTAGCATCTTTCGATTCGGCTATGAATTTTCTCTCGGATTCTTTTATACTCGCATCGGTTTTTCAAAAGAATTTAATCTTGGCATTAAATTTCGAAAACATAAATAGTTAGAAGATACATGCCTCAATTCCAAATGTAAGCCAAGTATGAAACATGCAAAGCTATCCAATTATATATGAACTTTAGATAACGCACCAAGGAAAGCCTTGGCTGCAATAATAAGACATTATCGGTCTTTATAAATTGTGCAATGGGTTGACAGATTCGGTCGATCACAATTTTTTTGCTAAGAAGTAAATTACCCTTCTTCATTGGTCTTGCAAAAGTACATATGATAATTTTTCCAATAGATCCATCAACAATAAAGTTGTGACCAAATATGAAAACAGGTAAGTTACTTGCTAGAAATACCTCTTCAAATATGTTGGGAGAGCATGATGGTTGTGTGATAAGAACAATAACTTGCTCTACTTTTGGATAACTCTCTAACGCCTTATTGATTTCCTTTAACATAATAAATTCGGCACATTTACTATTTGAATCGGCTTTTTAAATAACTGGATTGTCTTTGTTATCCGAATCATTGTTTTTTGCTTCTTTCATTCTCAAGGCTGCTTGTTCTTGTCTATACTCAACAAACATTGCAGCTACACTCTCTTTAAGCTTTTTTTTGCCCAATTTCAGCCCAGTCTTTGTCGAATTGCCCCCAATACTTTCAGACACTTTGGGCAATGATATGTTTCCAAAATTCTGAAATTGTAGAGGGGTAACATTATATGCTATGGTAGTGGGTGAAGGCATTTGTATTGTTGTAGAACTTTCATTTATTCGGCCTTGACCGTGAAGGTGCGGAGCCAAATTATGGAAATCAATAGTTGCGTATGGTGCCAAACGATTAGTAGCATTGGATATATCATATGAGGGTAATTGGCCGAATAGCTAGTAGCATGGCCAATTCTCCCGTCCATCGGCATGTTTGGATCAACATATTGAAAATCAGTTACCAATGAAAAAAGACGTGAAACACTTTGTTGCATGATATTGGAAGTTTGTACGTGGGGTGTTTCAACTTCATTAACCAAACTCATCATGTTGTTCTTCGGCATATAGATTTGTGGGGTTGGTGATGCATGGGAGTTGGAATACATATGTTGCATGTTGCTAAAATTATATGAGGTAGAAGCATGGAGATTTTTCTGCATCAGCTCTTACACAAAATTAGATGCATGATTGATAAACCTAGGGATAGCCGATATATTATGCTCATTAAACGATCTCGCAACAACATATGCATTATTTACATCTACATGAGTGAATGGGTTATTCATATTACCTTTGTAGTTTGCACACCCTAGATGAGGATCTCTTTGATCAAGAACGGGCTTGAGACTATTCAAAGCTTCGTTCCCAGTGGAGTCACCAAAAAGTGTGTTGACACACAAACACGTCACCGTGTACCCTAGACGCCGGGGGTGATGCACTGCAACTCACGTCGGAGGAGACCCGTCCGGAAGAGCGATATGCAAGTAGTCTAGCGGGTGCTTTTGAGGACCCGAAACCTCACACACCCGGGAGGGACCCCGTTAGGTCACATCACAGCTATGGGCTGCCCTAGGTCGACCTGATCGCCTCTTGGGCCTCGTGGATTGCTGCTCTCTAGGAAGAACACAAACGAAGAACTTGAAGAAAGATACACAAAACACCAAACTGTGAAAACATCTGGACATAGTTTAAGCAGTACCACCAAACTGTCCTTGACCATGAACACGACTATTCAAATAATTTTACACTCTGTAGAGGTTGCATACCTTACCCACAAGACTGGGGAACTTCCGTGTCAATCCACGGCTCGTGGTATATTACATACTCGACGTAAGCACCCGGACAATTTCTTTCCCTTAACAACATTAAACAAAGAGTCCACTCGTTGGTACCCATCTCTTATGATGTACATCACAAGTACCATCCCTAAGGGGACACAACGGTGTGCCCGGTGTGTGTGAAAACAGTCATAGTCATCCTTCCAAGCACGACCCCATATCAAGAGAGTCACTCGGCTCTCCCGCCACTAGTAATGTCAGTTCTCTGTTAGCATCCACCATAGTAATCCACAAGTCCTTGTCCCACAAGGTGTACCATGGTTGTAAATGTGTGTTTTGGATGGTCAACAAATCATGAATATAATCCGTTTTCAAAATCACACACACTCACTTGCCTTGGTACACCACTTCTATCCCAAGCGATTACCTAGCTGATTGTCATCTCCCTCGAGCATTAGTGGCACTCGATGGGGTTTTCGTAAAGTCTTTGGTAAAACATTTTTCTTTCCAACTCATGCATATTCCCGGCCCAGTTGCATAGTAACTACTTTCACCTATCTTTTTCCCACCTGCATAACCCTCATGGGAAGGTAGGTTCATGCATAGTGCAAGTGTTAACAAGTAATGCATCAGAGACAACCCAACATGGTGGTCACCATATCATCATGCCAATTCATGCAACAACAAAAATACTATAATGCCATACATAAAAGTAGGTTCATCGACATGGTCAAAGGTTGCCTGCCTAACTTAGCAAAGTCTTCAAGCTCTTCAGAAGCCTCTGCTCCAACTCTAAGCCCTCCGTCTAGTTCGGCAACTACCGTCAAAAGCAATCATAATAAGCCACACAACAAGAAGGAAAAATAAAAATGTGTTAAAATACGAGTTGTATTTTTCTAGGATATCTCTGTCCATAAGAAAAATACCTAATGTGGCTCTACTGGATTTGCATCAATAGAGATTTTTGAATGGATCAATAAGGTGGAAATGAAGGGAAATGACGACGCAATAGGAAGTTCACAGAATATATTTTTATAAAAATGGGTGAATGCACCCATTAATTAGTGCATGATTTTAGAAGTATTTAGTATTTTGTTTCACTATATTTGGGGGTGGTATGAATATTATAGAGAATAAAAAAGTGGATCATACATGATGGAACAATTCATTAATTTAGAGTGCAGAGGAGGTGTATGGAAAAATGTTCATAACTTAATTCATGATTTTAGATACCCATAGGAGTTTCGATCATTGCATTTGGATTTAGGGTGAGCTCCCTATGAATTCCCAAAGCTTAAGGCAGAAATAAAAAAATATGTTTAATTTATTAGGTGTACATGAAAGTTTTCAGGAAAAATGTGGAAGTCAATGTTTTGGATAGATCACGACTTTAGAAACACCAGGATTTTGAATCATCAAATTTGGAGGTCATATGCATTTTCTAGGATTATTTGCCTCTCCTAGGAAAAAATAATAAGGAAAAAGAATTTACCTAGATAGGCCTAAGTTACGCACTGACGCAAGTTTCCACCAAAGTGCACTAGGTCCGGCCCAGCTGCTCGCGTCGTCCAACGAAGGGGCCACACGGCAGGCGCCTTCCGTAAGTACGCCTCCATTGAAGGGAAACAACTTCCCAGAAGCTGCTTCCACTTATCGGCTAAGCCTGAAACCTTGGGTTGCTTACAAGCGGGCCTTGCCGGGTCCTCTCTCTCTCTCACATGCCCCGTTCTTGTATGATAGGAGGTAGACGGAACGCCGGACACCCCGATTCCGACCACTCCATCACACCAAATGCCGAGGAGGTGGTCTGGACGGATGCCCCACTCCATGTCGCGCTCGAGGGTAGCCACTTTTGTGCAGGGGACAACCAGGAGCGAGCACCTCATAGGGAGGGGCGGACGGTGGCATCGGGCGCCACTTGAAATCATGACATGGCGGCGGGGACCGAGGTTTGGCATGCCGGGGAATATGGAACCGTCATGGGTGTCCTTCTAGAGAGGAGAGTTGAGGCACGGAAGGACTAGCTCGCTTAAATTTGAGGAGAGCCAAACGACAACAATGTCGACCGTCGGAAGGAGTGAAGAGCGGGGAAGTAGTGATGGGCGTATGAGAGGTGCCTAGGAGGGTAATGAGGGGACTAGCCACGTCAGGGGTGCTCGGGAGAGAGGTAAAGGAGGAGGGCGACGATGTGGGGCTCGGGAGGGCAGCCATAAGGTCTCAGGTGTGGTGAGCACATGTTCAAGAGCTTCCTTCAAGGTTTCTTACTGTCAGCTAGGGGTGTGGGAGGTTAAGGGGGATGCCTGGCGCACGTGGGCACCCTGTCAAGGCCAGACATGGGCTGCCCGATGAGGTTTGATGGCAAAGCGTCGTCTTTAGAGGTTAATGACATGGTCACCATGCCATAGCATGTCAAGAGAGACTTTTTGGTCTGGAAAAAATTGTCCACCGCGTGATGGACAGATGCAAGAGATCTCTAGTGTAGTTTTAGAGGAAATTGAGCTGGGTTGGGGTGGTTTTGGCTGAGGTTAAGTTTGCAGCAGCGAACTTGGGGGTAGCTCAGGTTTTTTTACCGAATGGCATAAGAGGTAAAAAGTTGTCTGGTGGTCTTAGGCATGGAAGGAGCACACGCAAACCAAATATTAGTCCTGGGGGACAGGTGTACAGGGTACTTGTAGTTCAAGGCCTTATTTGCTGCCAAAACCTAGGTGTGGATGAACTGCTTATATTTTCCACATGAGCATGCCATATTTGGGTTTGTAAAGATGCATTAGTATGCAAGAGGTGTTGTGAAGGAATTTGGGGGCAATTTCAAGTATAGAATGGAAGAAGAGGGCAAATAGGTACATGCCAATGCTATCCAAATAGTAAAATGGGAGGATTTCACCCACCAATGATTGTTTCCTAGAAAAGAGAAAGTTACTGGAGGTAGAAAGGGTCCAGCACAGGATGTGGTATAAGGTTGAGGTCATGGAGATTATTTTTGGCTCAACTTTGCTTGTCCACAATGTTTATCGCAGAAGGTGTTTGTTGTTGTCCTGGGCATCTAGGGGCATGTAATAATTCCAAACTCTGTAAATCAACAAAAATGGGTTTCGGGGATTTGGGTAAGTGGATCTGTTAAAACATGCCCAAAAAATGAAGAACAATTGGAGACACTTGCCGATGTAAAGTTGATTAAATTTGAATCTGGTCAGAAAGGGCTCTGGGCATTTTGGTGAACACAAACAGATTGGATTGATGTGAAACTTGGGAAAATTAACAATGGAGTCATACAAGACCTTCTATCTTTTCTTGGATTTATTTGAAAAAATTCTTATAGAAATATTTCAAATACTTGAAATATCCAGAAAGTGTTTTGGAACATTTTTTCAAATATTTGAACATGTCTTAAAACTCATATATATGGAAAATACATGTCAGTGAGTTCCCCTAAATTTTCTCAAATATTTTTGAAACATAATAATATGTTTTCCCTACAAAAGATCATTTTTGGCCTTAGTAAAGGCATTTAAATAAATTAAAAAAACTTATAAAATAATATTTTTGTGGTTTTGGGAAGTCTTATACATAATAGAATCCAAATAAAATATTTGAGGCAAAATATTTTGCCTAACTTGAGGAATCGTAGTACAAACCTCAAGTTAGGGGTTTTAAAAAACTAAATCAAATAAATGTTTTATGTTGAAAATAATGTTCTATAAAATAGTTTTTTCTTATACACATGGCATGATTTTTGGACAGGGATTTGGATCAAGAAGATGAGTCTAGAGAGTAGGAGGAGTTTTGTGAATTAAAGCACACGCAAGCAAACAAACAAATAATAGTCAAGACGAGCAACACATTCACACAAAAAGTTATTGTTGGCACTATATTTTGATCTTTAATAACTTAGTGAGGAGATACAAAACACAAGGTGTGACAGACCTACCCTCCTTACAAGAATCACATCCCCGTGATTCCTAGGCTGGGCGTTGAAGAGATACGAAAATTCGGGTGTGAGGTAGTATTCATGTTCTCATGTTGCTCCTTTTTCGATCTAGTTGTTACACCAGTCTTTAGTGCTTGATGATATGGCTCCAAATACAATGCTTAGATTCATCCAATATATGAATAGGATTATTGAGGTATGTTAGGTTTTCCTACTGGTCAACATCTTGATAAACGAGGCCCGGTTAAGGGTTTGGCTTGTCTGTGTATCCCAATTCGTAATACATGAAAAATCCTTGTGTCTACGTGCTAGCCCTAGGGTTACCCATGTTGGTTAGCGACATCATGATGTCTTGCGTTAGTCCAAAAGGGTCAAGTCTTGGTGTAGCTTCCCATTGACATGGAATCATTGGGTCCCTTAAAGTAGGTGATCTTCAGTCGCAGGTGCTCTTCATCCTTGAGAGTGTCGAAGGGTGTTATGTAGGATTCTCATCAAGACCTTCCTCTTGACTAAGCTGTCTAGGTACGTCCTTCGGTCATCCTTGTTCATTTGTGTGTGTAGTCACGGACGCACGTTCCCAACATGTCTTCGAGTGCTGGTTCACTCATCTCTTTATAAGCATTTGGTTCGACAGTTTGGATTGTACCTGGTCCCTAAGACATACCTTAGCGACTTGGTGGACAAACGGGTTCTTTATTCTAGAAGGATTTTTGAGGGGTTCTTAATAGGCTGACTATCTAGAAGTATAGAATAGTTATCTAATCCGCAAAGTTTGAGGTCTGGCCAAGTGGGGAGAACTTATCCCTGGTGGGTGGTCCACCATGACTCAAGTCAGGGTCATGTCCTTGATTGCACCAAAGTAGATTATTAACCAGGTTATGACAGTTGTCACGCTTCATTTCCATGTTCTGGAGAGAGTGAGGAAGTCAGGCCCATCTTATTCCATCTAGGTGGTGGAGTGAGGGTGCTAACAACTTCTAAGTTCCTCCCAATTTAGGAACTAGCTGGAGACCTTTAAAGCAAGGACCTTTCCGATTTCACTTAATGTCCAAGGGTTTTGCCTTGATCGATTGTCGGTGCTACTCGACATAGTCTATATGATGTAGCTAGCAGAGGAGTGGTGGTTGAGTTCTCTTACTCCTTATTCATCGTGGTTTCCCAACCGTAATGGTTTTTTAACTTTCTTCGATAAGAATATCTGTATACTTGAGAAGTCGGGTGCTTAAAGGAGTCCAACTTCTTCAAGGAAAAACCTTACACTTGAGCAGCATGGCAATCGGTGCTTATGGGGGCTATTAAGGTGTTCCTTTATCTCATTGGGGATATAAGTATGCCATCCATGGGGACAACAATGTAGTTCTCCAAGAGTCACATTAGTACACTGCTCATCGGATATTTGAGAGAAGCGCGTAGTTGTTATGGGTGGTTACTAGTCTAGGGGTTTGTGGTCCTTCATAATCTAGCTCTTTGGGTACACCTCTCTTACATACAGGTTTGGTGGTAGCCAAGGTGGATTATTGTCAATAGTCTTTTGACGTAGAGCCAAAGCCTACAGTCATAGTCCGACCATGTTATGGCTCGGCAAGGCTTAGGGGTTTCAAGCATCTTACGATGTGAGTGAACATTCATCATCTTATACTTGAGCATAGTCCTTACCTGCCAATCGTCCTACTTATTTCTCCAAATAGAGACCCTCTTATACCACCGAAAGCATTGTCCCACATAAGTCATCTCTGAACATTACTCATGCTATTCATATCCTCATGATTCTCGAGAGAAGGACTAAACAAAAATCACATATGTCAACCGTAACCATCTCGCATGCATCCCTATGTCAAAATCCTTGGGTGGAGCATCCCAACTACTGGGCTTGAATAAAACATTACAAATCCGAATGCTCACCTAACCTATACAAGTTCCAAGGCACTACATCTCCATGCTAAGGAAACACGTAATATACAAATCCAAGATCATGTTTCCTCCCTAGGAGTACAATTGATCGGCCCACTAATCTTATGAACCATCGCATGATTCATAAATTCTACATATCCAATCTTTCCAGTGTTCTATAAAGTCTTCTAGAGTTCCGATAATTCTCAAATCCTTAAAAGGACCACCTTATCACATTATATCCACCAATTCCAATCATCATGATTAAGTAACCCCCAATGTCAGGTGCGTGTAGATTCTTGAATGAAATCCAACAACAAGCCAATATTCCTAGTTTATTACCCATCGAGAAACATGGCATTGTGCTCGAGTTCATTAGACTAACTTCAAGTTACTCTGAACCATGTAGACTTTACATATCATCATCACTTCGGTAGGATTCCCTATATAAACCCAAATCACATGTCCAGCGACATTTCTACTGGTTCTTCCAAGTCACTATAGTAACATCATCAATCCATTATCAATTAACTTGACAAGGTCAAATAATTATTCCACAAAGAACTTTAGATTACTAAATCCAATTTATTCAAGGGAGAAGTAAATTAGGCTACACTATGAACTTGATCCACCAAGTTTATCGACCGACATAAAAGTCTCATGATTCACCAAAGAGTCTAGCTATATCCTCTAGACATCTATCATAGACACATCAAATAATTTGTAGGGCCATGGTGTAACTGGTGAGGTTAAGGATAATATAGGGAAGAGTTTCTAATCTGCAGGGCCATGCATAAATGGAATGAGATGGGTGATATAACCGCGTCCTAGGTTGATTAGGTCGTCACCAAAATCTTCAGTGCTAGCTGGTGTCAAGGTGGAATCCTTCGTGTATCTTTTCTCTCTGGTCTTCAATTGATGAGATGGGTGAGAGGGAAAGTAGCATAGAGGGGAATGCCTAAAGGGGGTGGCATAGTGCGAGTGCAATAAAACAATTGATGAAAGGGCCAAACACAAACATTAAGATATGGTAGGTGATATAGCCACATACTTGTTGCCTAGGGCAGAAGTGTGACTTATATCAAAATAGAAACAACTAAAAACAAGCAACATACAACATGGTTCTGTTTGAACCATCACACTGACCTGACTTCACATAGGGGGTACATGACTTATACTACCCTAGGGACTTTCAGCCTTAGTAGTCTTGCCTTACTTCATGCCATGGAGAGAAGTCCGCGCAGTCTTCTGGGTCTTCCTTAGGTGTTTCTATGTCTCTTGTCGTTGTTAGTCGAAATTATCTGGCTTGATCCTGACGAGTCCTTGATGACTTCTCATCTGGTAAGTTCACGAGGCCAAGGTGTTTCCTCGTGGCTGCCATTGACTCGGCCTTCTATGTCTTATTAATCATGATGATACCTTTTGCCTTCTAAGGCATTGAGGGTTCTAGGTAGGCAATCCTTTATGCAATGAGAGTTTTAAGGTATGGTAGAGGTCCAACCAGTCGGTTATGTTGATGAAAACGTTGATACCAAGAGTGGGGGATGAAGAGAACCATTTTTGTGCTCACTAGGGTGAGGCGGACCAATTTGGTGTGGCACCCATCCATCGGTGGTTGCCAATACAACAAAGCTAAGGATAGTGCCACTCTACTAGCGATTATATCAAAATCTTGCGTATCTTCATCTTTATCATCATAGGCCAGGGTTGCATCATCTTGGGGAAGTGTCGAGGGGGTCACCATCTTTCAAGTCTTAATATCCTCGTACTTCAAGAAGATACCTCCTATTGGTTTCATCTTGTCATGGTGTCACCATCCTTATATCCAAAAGATGGGGGCGACTGACTGGCAAGGTGTCTTCCTTCTAGTTTATCCACGTGGATTTCAAGGAAACCAGTGGTCAGACGGATAAGGGTGCTAGTGACCGTTTGCAAGGTTTTGAAAAAGCATATGAGGAGAGCCAAGAGAAAAATGGTGGAGGTGCTAAGGCAAAATCCTCCAGTTTCTTCAAAAATTTAGAAGAGGTAATAAATATACAAGTTTCCTAAGTTATTTCAAGGATCTGGAGAAATGGTATTGTCCTAACTAACGTCCATGCTAACTAATGCTTCCTATAGTGATGATGGCTATGATACCATCTCTATGGGGACCACAACCCTCATAAGTAAAAGTCGCCGAATGCACGTGTACTGTGATCCGAGAGATCAATGATCACTGAACAAAGAAACTGAATAAAAAGAGTCTTACATCCATTATATACCCTTTTAAATATATATGGCCATTAACATCAAGTCCTCCATAGATGGGGTCGTGAATGCCAAACATACTTCACCAAATCATAGTGGAATTATTCAACAATGGTGTGTACACATGCTATCTGTCTTAGACCTACAAGCATTCTAACAACAAAATGTCCTAGCTCGCATATTTGTCGGGACACTGATCCTAAGTCACACATATCTAGCATTTAACAATCATATAGCTTTGCGGCCTGAGGCATAGTACACAACGACTGCCACCTTACCTTGGTCGAACCGTTTGCCACTTTTTTCCCCCGTGTATGATTATGTCCCCAACATCAATATGTCATAGAAGTCAGGCTGACATGACTAGTGATTGACCGAAGTGGCACAACCATACAGGGATGGGCATACGTAACCCAGTTGTGCACGTGTCGGCATCAGTGTGTGTAGACGAGTCTTATTGAGCTACACGGACTCCATTACATTGTCTGAGATTTCTCGTAGGGGCATACACATCAGCAAATAAGAATACATGTCGGTCAATCAATGTGTTCGGAGCAATAGCAAGCTACTAGGTCTCAACGGAAGCACAAAGAGACCTTTCCCTATAAAGAAGGCCACCATAGGGACACAACTAGGTGTCTAATCCCACACATATCAATGTGTTTCAAACATACACGCAATATGCACGATATGCGTATATATAACATGGCATCATAACATAACTCAACAACACAATCATTTATTTAGAAGGCTCCAAATAGCCAGCATATTATAATGTGACAAGCAGGGGGTCACATGGCCCAACATCCAGAGCATACAAACAACAAGCGGAAGTTACATGTGTCGGTACAGACATCTACTAAAAGCGCCTGGAAGAGCCTGAAAAGCTACAATGACCCTACCAAAGGAGCGAGACTGCTCTCTGGGTTCCAAGCTACTCATCAATGACAATGTATGGAAAAAATTATAATGTGAACAATGTCTACCTCTGAAAAATGTAAATAGGAAATAGTGAGTACGAAGGTACTCATCAATACATACATTATAACTATCTACTTATGCATCAAGTATTAATGAACCGAATTGTGGGGTTTACAACGAAAATGCCAGCTTTGACCTTTGGCTAATCTAGACTATGACAATGTATCTTCCCTCTTGCGTCTGCCTACAAGAGAGCACATACAAGTCGACATATTCTCCACATCAATACACCACTATGGATTTGTAACGCCCCGAACACACCCGCCAATAGTCGTTACTCCTGGCGGGATCTAGACTATCCTCACAGATCAATACTAGTCTTTTCTGCTCACTTTGTCCTCACTCATGACCACGCGTGGACCAACTTCCCGGTCGGTCACCCATCCTAGAACTACTCCAAGCCAAGAACACTTAACCTGGGAGTTCTATTTGAATGGGCTCCCGGAAAAGAAGGAATTCCTTATTGATATTAGTATATCATCCCTAATAAGCCAGGCTATCACAGGATCCTCTCCTGTCTCCCTACAAGAATGTGATCCATAGCACTCACACTTAACTGGTGCATTTTAAAGTATCCATTTCAATTGTCTATGGACTGTATAAGCATCCAAGTAATCCATATCCGCGAATGCGACTATTCAATAGATAGTTTACCTTGGAGCGGTGTACTTCGTCAGAAATGCTCCCGCCTCTTCTCGTCATGTGTACGTCATGCACCTCAGCAACCTTCAGGTAGAAGCCCAGCGAGGTAGTCAGCCATGGAGGTTAATTTACAATGACTCTAGCCGAAGGCAGTCGCCTAACTCGCTTGGCTAGCACAATAGAGAATTTGGTCGTGTTTCACGATTCAGACTCATAAGTTGTGTGGAGGGCCCCAAGCCATCCCCGATTGGACCATTTATCCATGTCGAAGTCCCAACCACATCCTAACAACGTTTCGAACTACTTCGACTCCTGGGCAGAGAACATGGTAGGTTAATAGGCAGAGGGGGTCGAGTTACCGGAACCCAATGTGCGATTGTAGCTTGTCTAGGAGCGCAAACACAAGATCTCCGGTCCTAAGGGCGGTCACAATGAGACCACCCACCTTGCATGGCGTCTCATCACTACCATTACCAAATAGGATCACACGCTTAACACTTATTGGTAGGACATGTTCATTCAAACTCATCACCTAGATGGGTCAGACCAACTCAACTCTAAGCATATCAAGCATGAGATGGATGAAGGGTTACAACATGGCTCAAGCAACTCCTAATCATGGTAGGAAGGTTTATCTATTTACCGTGACAATGACAAGTCATGCAAAGGAATGAGTTTATCTATCAAAACACCAGTAACAGTTGAATCATGTTGTCCTAATGCATTGAAATGAGAGCAAGAGCGAGAGAGTGGGATTGTATCAAAATGTTCAAGGGGGGTTTCTTGCCTAAAATATTGGGAGAACACCACTATTATTCGATGTCATCGATAACTATGTCTCACAGTTATATTAACAAGATCAAACAAGGAACAATTTAAGCATGGCAAATGCTTCACAATGATGCATGATAATTTCATGTTCATAGGTTGCTGGTTTGAACTAATTTAGCTATCAGCAGGGTTAAATGAAGATGATTTGACCAAGGGTTCAAATCCAACTCCATAGAAGGCATTTCAACTGCCATTTATTTGAATTGGCATTGGAGCTCATGGGGCCGCAGCTAGGGAAAGAATACGAGAGTGGGGTTGTGATGCAAGAACTCAATGGCTCATGGCGGATCTAGGAGAGGCAACGGTGAGGCCAGAGATGCTCTGATTCTCCCGCGAGCTTCGATTTCATGGCAGCAGCCGAAGGTTCTAGAAGGTCTGATTCGTTCGATTGGTTGTGCTTCAGCTTGCTTCCATCAACGTAGAGGATAAGCTCAAGGTGGCAGAGTCATTGGGCAGCTCGACGGGAATGGAGGTGGCTGGTGGCCGCGCGGCAGCAAGCGGCGGCAACGGGCATTCACAAGAGAAAGAGGCGGAGGGGAGGAGAGGGATATGGGAGAGGGCGAGACATTTAGAGGAGTGGGAGTGGCACCCTTATCCACTTCAGAGCGACGGTGACAAGCAGGTGGTAGTGAGGCATGTGCAGGCACATCGCGGCCAGGCACTTAATCCTCCTTGCGGGGGGTTGGGGACGAGTAGCACGTGGGCCAGTTGGGCCGCCTCGTGCCAGGCCCCCAGGTGAGTCTCCTCCATTTTTATGATTTCTACTTTTTTCCAATTTCTTTTGGTTTAAAATAATTATCCAACACTTTTTATAAAATCTGAAAATTGTCACGTGAGCTAGGTGAAAATACCTAGCTCCACATAATAAGTTTCAGAATTGTTGAACATATATTTCATATACAATGAATATAAATCCAATGCAATTATTTATTGTATTAACTCAAATGCCCAATATAAACATTTATGTGATTCTAGAAAATATTGGTTTGCATTTTAACTCTTGGCAATATTTTCTTAGAGTATGAGGAACATTTTACTGGACTTATGTGAAGCAATTTTCATCTTGCTCATTTTGGCAAAATGATTTCTCAGGCTTGATAATTCCCCAATTGAAATTCATTTGAAAAAAATAAATGCATGCATGAATGCACTCACAAGAAGAGTTAATACTAGGGTTGTGACAACTCGCCCCCACTAAACTAGAATCTCGTCCCGAGATTCAGGACTAGACTGGAAGATGGCTGGGTACTCGAGTGGGAGGCAATCTTTGCATTCCCAAGTTGCTTGATCCTCAGAATGGTGAGACCACTAAACCTTGAGAAACTTGATGTTGCAACGTCGAGTGACGCGATCGGCTTCATCGAGAATATGAACAAGATATTCTCGACATGAGAGATTATCTTGGAGATCAACAGTTCCGTGGTCTACTTCGCGGATAGGATCCGTGAAGCAACGCCTGAGTTGAGAAACGATGAAGACATCATGAACTTTGGAAATTTGCGGAGGTATTTCCAACTAGTAGGCAACCTCTCCTCATTTAGGAAGAATGCGAAAAGGACCAACGTAACGAGAAGCCAATTTTACTTTGATACCGAAGCGATGGGTACCTATATGAGGCATGAGACGAATGTAAGCCTTCTCATCAACCTCATAGCTTACGTCCTTATGACGACAACCATATTACTTATTTGACGAGACTTGGCTATTTTCAGATTTTCACGAATGATGCGAACTTTCCCTTCTGCCTCCTGGATCATATCCGGTCCAAAGAAATTTCTCTCACCAGTCTCTGGCGAGTTTAATGGCGTTTGATATCTTCGTCCATACAAAACTTCAAAAGGAGCTTTGCCCAGACTAGATTGGAAGGTGTTGTTATAAGGAAATTAGCGAACGGAATTATTTTTTACCGATTCATTCCGAATGAGATAACACAGGCTCTGAGCATATCTTCGTTAATTTGATTGACTCTTTCAACTTGACCACTTGACTAAGGTTGATAAGCAGTGCTAAAGGAGATATGGGTTCGCATAATCGAAAAATCGAGAGGTGAAGAGGCTTCCATGGTTTGAATTGATTTCTGTAGGAACACCATGAACAGAAACTATTTGAGAAACATACAAGTCTGCTAACTGACTAGTAGTTATACTTTCTGGAACTGGAAGGAAATGAGAAACTTTCGAAAGGCGATCATTGACCACGAAGATGGCATCATTCCCTTTGTTAGTCTTTGGAAAGATGATGATGAAATCCATACTGACCTTGTCCCATTTCCACTCGGGAATAACCAAGGGATGAAGAGTGCCATCAGGCCTTTGATGCTCTACTTTAACGCGACAATCAACATCGCAATTAGTAATGAATTGAGCGACTTCTCTTTTCATCCCAATCCACTAGAACCTCTGGCGTAGGTCCTGATACATCTTAGTACTACCTGGATAGATCTTGAGAGGAAATTCATGAGCTTCCTTAAGGATCAACTCTCATTGATGTTTCTTCATGGGAACCAGCAAACAATTTTGAAAGAATTCAATACCTTGAACATTTACATAGAAGGAACGAGCAACTCTTTTGGCAAGATTGCTCTTCATCTCGGAAATTCCCGTATCATGCTTTTGTGCTTCTACAATCTAATCCTCAAGAGTCAGTGTCGCCACCAATGTAGGAAGGAATCCTCGAGGAACAATGTGAAGATTAAGCTTCTGAAATTCCTCGTGGAGAAGTGGTGGACTTTGTAGAAACATGAGGTTGTTACAATAAGATTTACGACTTAGTGCATCAGCCATGATATTTGCTTTGCCCGGGGTGTAAGATATTTCTAAGTCGGAGTCTGTAATCAACTCAACCCAATGTATTTTCCTGAAATTCAAATCCAGTTGGGTGATGATATACTTGAGACTCTGGTGATCAGTGTATATTTCACAACGATTACCCAGGAGGTATTGTTGCCAAGTGATAAGGGCATGAACTATAGCGGCAAGTTGCAGATTGTGTGTTTGATAATTCTCCTCATGTGGACACAACTATCACGAAGTATAGGCAATCACATGAAGATCTTGCATAAGAATACAACCCAGTCCTTGTCGCGAGGCATCACAGTAGATAACAAAGTCCTTAGTAAATTCCGGGGGTACAAGTACAGGGGCAGTAGTCAGTCGTCTTCTGAACTCCTAAAAACTTTCTTCCCACTTTGGAGTCCACTCAAACTTCTTATATTTCTTGAGCAGTTCAATTAGAGGTTTGCAACTTTGGGGATGTTCTCAATGAAGCCGAGACAATAGGTCGCTAAGCCAAGGAAACTCCTAACTTGCTTCACCAATTCAGGTGGATCCCAATCAAGGATAGCTTTAACTCTATCGGGAATGACAACAATACCTTTCGCAGACATTCCGTGGCCTAGATAGGTCACTTCTTGCAACTAGAATTCACACTTAGAGAATTTAGTGTAAGGCTATATGCTCTCGAAGTTTCATCAAACCAGCCTAAGTTGCTCAATATATTCTTCTTCGTTCTTTTAGTGGATCAAGATATCATCGAGGTAAACCACGACAAATTTATCCAAGTACTCCATGGAGATCAAGTTCATTAAGAGGGAGAAAGTGGGTGGGGCATTGGTTAGGTCGAAGGACATGACAGTGTAATCTTATTGGCCATAACAAAGGCCATCTTTGGAATGTCCCCATTCCTGATTTTTATTTGATGATAACCCAATCCAAAATCAATCTCGGAAAAGAGTGCAGATGCAGCATGCTGATGATACAGATCGTTAATGTTGGGGAGCGGATATTTGTTCTTTATCGTGACCAGATTAACAGGTCAATAATTGACAACCATCTGATACGTACCATCCTTATTCTTGACGACAAGGACATGACAAGCCCATGGAGAAGAAATAGGATGGATGAAACCTTTCTTAAAAGATTCAACGAGTTGGATCTTAAGCTCAGCTAGCTCTCAAGGTGACATATTATAGGTTCTTCTAGTGATTGGAGCGGTTCCTCGAATAAGGTCTATGACAAATTCTACTTCTCTGTCATGTGGAACACCTGACAGTTCTTATAGAAAGACCTCCACAAAGTCATGGACTATAGGTACGTTCTCAAGGTCTGGAAGAGGATTGGCATTTAGGTAGTATATCATGACCTCTAGAATGCGGTTTTGAACATTGACCATATGACTAGAAGGATGGGTAAGCTGAACAGGCATAGTGAAACAATTAATTTTGGTATGATGAATTGTCATTCAGTCCATCCCCAAAATGATATTGATGTCCAAAGACTTGAGAGCTATCAGAGAAGCAAGGAATACCAAACCATTAACAAGGATTTTATTTCCATGGATCACTCTAGTAGTTTGCCACCTAGAACCTGGAGTTTGAACATCCAAAGGAGTAGGCATAATATCAAAGGACACATCATGCGATAGGGCATACATTTCAGAAATGAAAGTGTGGGATGCTCCAGAGTCAAATAGAACTGAAGCTCGAGGAGATTGACAGGAAGTGTCTTAAGCACGACGTCAACATCATCTTAAGGTTATTCTGTAGATACATGGTTCACACATCCACGTGTATAAGCAACTGACCTGACATTAAGCTTCTTGATATGGGGCTTGCCACGATGGGCACTATTTCTTGAGGAGGATGGAACGATAGAATGCAAAGGACAATTCTTTGAGTAGTGTCTAGGTTGACTACACTTTAAGCATGCCCCATGAATGGTATGTCGATATGGGTTGATTATCCGGTTGATGAGGTTCTTCTAGGGTACACATGGCATCGGCAGACAAGGCACCATATAGGATGGCCTCGATGCATATCCAGAGGAAGAGCGGTGTTTAGAACCCATATTCTATGCGTCTGAGATATAGAGACTGAAGATGACCCAAAATCATAGTTGTGCTTGCGGGATTCTTCATAGGCCAGCCTACCAGTTTCTACTTGGATGGCTTTGTTCACAAAAATTTGGAAGATACCAAGGTCATGCAAATTGAGGTCACGACGTAGCTTTGAGTCGAGACCTTTCCTGAACCTTCCTTTCTTCATGGCATATGTGGATACTTCTTCGTGTGCATAACGCACAAGGCATCCAAACTCATGGGTAGAGGAATCCACATCCATCTTGCCTTGGGTCAGGTTGCGGAACTCCTCTTTCTTATGATATATCAAGGCTTGCAGAATATGATGCGAATGAAAAACCTCATAGAACTCCTCCCATGAAGTAGCTTGGCCTGCAGGGTGCATGGCCTCGATGTTCTCCCACCACAGGCTGACGGAACCTTCAAGGTGATATGTGACATGGGTAACACTATCCCCTTCAGCCATGTTGGCATAATGCAGCTTGTGGTCCATACTATAGAGCCAATCATCTACATATAGTGGTTGAATGGAGTGGTGGAAATTGGGTGGGTGCAATTTGATGAAGTCACTGATGGATACTAGCTCATTGCGCCGAGGGGCTGTATCCTGCTTGATGTGTTCCACTAGAAGAGTGGTGGCACGCTTGTTCCTCTCAAGTTCTAGCGTAAACTCAACCACAAAAGGAGGGTTTGGAGGATCTTCTTCATGCCTACCACCTCCATGGTTCTAGGCACGACTAGCAGAACTCTAGGTAACTAGTGACATCCTGATCGAAATAACCAGGTTTTGAGAGACAAGGAAAAGCACTGGAACATATCGAATCCTTGGATAACTTGAACATCATAACAGATGTACGGTATGAAATATGAGGCAATCTACAAGATATTTGAGCATCATAACAACTGAACATCACGGTTTCAAGGTGCAGTGAGAACATAAGCACCACTACTCACAACTCTGATGGAAACAAGGTTTGAAATATAGCAACCATCCTACAAGCCTACAGATCTACTAACTCTGATCCTAGAAGATAGGTAAGAAGCCTATTCCTTAATTCATGTAGAAGAGAAGAGGGTAACTCAGAATAGATTGACAAGAGGAAAGGAGTAAAAAGGACCTTATGTTCCCTTCCACAATCAATTCCCTTATATAACTAAGGCATTACTAGACTCAACATCAACCAGCTGGGCATGATAATCCTACACACTGTCCTACTCTGATACAAACGTTGTAGGGACCCCTATCCTAATCCACACGGATCTAGCATGTAGCAAATCATATAGCTTTGCACCCTCACACACGGTACACAACGACTGCCACCTTACCTTGGCTAGACCGTTTGTGCCTTTTGGCTCACATATATGATTATGTCGCTAGCATCCATATGTCAAAGAACTCGGGTCAAGATGAGTAATTATAGACCCAAGTAGCACAACCATACAGGGACATGCATACGTAGCCCAGTATTGAAGGTGTCGATCATCAGCATGTGTACACGAGTCGTAGCAAGCTACACGGACTCTATTACACCACGTGACATTCCCTCGCAGGGACAAATACAATAGCAAACAAGGATACATGTCAGTAAATCAATGGATCTGGAGAAGTAGCAAGCTACTAGGAATCAACAGAAGAACAAAGAGGCATTTCCCTATAAAGAAGGCTACCATAGGCACACAACTAGGTGTCGAATCCCACACATACCAATGTGTTTCAAACATACATACAATATGCACGATTTACGTAGATAAAACATGGCATCACAAGATAACTCTACAACACAGACATTTACTTAAAAGGCTTCAAAGAGCCAACGTAGTATAATGTTACAAGCAGGAGGTCACATGACCTAACATTCAGAGCATACAAACAACAAGCATAATTTACATATCTGGGTATGGACATCAACTAAAAGCAGTTGGAAGAGCCTGAAAAGCTACAACGACCCAACCAAAGGAGATAGACTATTATCTGGGTTCCCAAGCTACTCATCGATCTCAATGCCAGGGACAAAGTGTAAAGTGAACAACACCTATCTCTATGAAAACGTAAATAAGCAAAAGTGAGTACAATGGTAGTCAACAAGACTTACATCAGAACTATCAACTTATGCATCATGTATCAATGAACGGAATTGTGGGGTTTAGTGTACAAATGCCAGCTTTGACCTTTGGCTAATCTGGACTACGATAATGTATCTTCCCTATCTTGTCTCCCTACAAGAGAACACACACGAGTACACATATGCACCACATCAATACACCACTATGGATCCTCTCATATATCCCTATGCGACGGCCATCCATAGCACTCATGTTTAACTGGCGCATTTTAAAGTATCCATTTCATTTGTTTTTGAACTGTATAAGCATCCAAGTAGTCCATATATGTGGATGCGGCTATTTGAATAGATAGTTTATCCTGTAGGGGTGTACTTTGTCACACATGTACCCGCCACTTTTTGCCATGTGTAAGTCATCCACCTCGAAAACCTTCAGGCAGAAGCCCAGCGACAAAGTCAGCCACGTACATTAACTTACGCAAACTCTAGACGAAGGTTGTCTCATATCATAGTTGGTGACCACAATTGCGAATCTGGTTGTGTTTCACGATTCGGACTCAGAAGTTGTATGCAGGGCCGCAAGCCAGCCCCGGTTGGACTATTCATCCACTTCATAGGCCCGACCACATCCTAACAATATTTTGAACTACTGCTACTCTTGGGCAGAGAACAGGGTAGGTTAATAGGCCAAGAGTGGTAGAGTTGCCGGAACCCAATGTGCTGTAGTAGCTAGCCTTGGAACACACACACAAGATCTCAGGTCGTAAGGGCGGTTACAATGAGACAACCCACAATGTACTCCTACATGGCCTCTCATCAGTAGGACCTGTTCATTCCAACTCATCACCCAGATGGGTCAGACCAACTCAACTCTAAGCATAGTTAACATGACATGGATGAAGGGTCACAACATGGCTCAAGCAATTCCTAATCATGCTAGGAAGGTTTACTATTTACTGTGACAATGATAGCTCATGCAAAGGAATGGGTTTAATCTACCGAAACACCAGTAACAGTTGAATCTTGTTGTCCTAATGCATTTAAATGAGGGCAAAGAGCGAGAGAATGGGATTGTATCAAAATGCACAAGGGGGGTTGCTTGCCTGAAAGATCGGAAGAACACCGCTGTTCTTTCATGTCGTCGATAACTACGTCTCGCAAGTGTATCAACAAGATCAAACAAGGAACAATTTAAGCACGACAAATGCTTCACAATGATGCATGATAATCTCATTTTCATAGGTTGCTGGTTTAAACTAATGCAACTACCAGAAGTGTTAAATGAAGATGATTTGAACCAAGGGCTCAAATCCAACTCCACATAAGGCATTACAAATGCCATTTATTTGAATTGTCCTATCCAACAACTTTAGGTTTTCAAACACGCATGAAAGTGTCACTAACAGATTATTTGGATTTTGTTGATAATTTTACATATATAAATTATTTCAGTTGGAGTTATAGATTAATTTCTAATAAGTTTTGAAGTTTTAAAGAATTTTCTAGAATTTCCTAGATTTATTAAATCCATAAAATCATGATGTCAGCTAGTCAACTACTCCGGGTCCAGGTCAAACCTAACATTGGGACCCGCATGTCAGCGAGTGTTATCTGACAGGGATTAATTAACATCGTTAAGTTGTAAAACAAATTAAGCCAGGGGCTAGCCCCACCTGTCAATTGTCCCTGGGATGATCAAATCCTTGTCAACATGCTCAATCCCGCCGGCTGTTCAATGTCGGCGACAATAGACACAATGTAGGTCGTTAGATTTCGCCGTCTAGCGACGATTTGGCCAGTGGCGGGCACCCAAGGGGAGTTGGGCCTGACCCGCATCCCTTGGTGGCATCTACTCGCGTCAGGGCTGGCTGAACTGACGGTGGCGTGAGCAAAAGTAGCAGCCGGAGTTCGGGCTCTAGTGGCCTTGGTGCTATGCATGGCTAGCAAGCGATGTGAGTGCTAGACGAACTCCTAAGAACTCCATGAGCATGTTGGTGCCATTTGTTTCATTTGACAAGGTTGGTAACAATACCCATGGTGGCCATGGTTGTCCACGGCTAGAGAAAGAATACGAGACTGGGAAGGTGAGGTAAGGACTCAATGTCTCATGGCGCTTCTAGGAGAGGCAATGGTGAGGCCAAGCAGGCTCTGGTTCTCTAACGATCTTCGATTTCATGGTAGAGGACGAAGGTTGAAAAAGAGTTGATTCGGTCAATTCGTGGCGCTTCGGCTTGTTTCCATCGACATAGAGGATAAGCTCGAGGTGGCAGAGGCAATGGGCAGCTCGACGGGGTTGGAGGTGGGCTGTGGCGGCCGGGGCACACGGTGATTTACCCAAGTTCGTAAAACCCTACTCCTGCTTTGGTGGATTGCCTCATGAGGAGGATTGCGGATGAACTAGTACAGTGGTGCACTGCCTCGTGAGGGCGCTCTGGTGGTGTTGCCTCTCTTCGGTTGCCTCTCTCTGTTTTCTGTTGCTTCTATGGTGCAGCCTAGCCTCTATTTATAGTGCCCTGGGTCCTCTTCCCTTATCTCTATGGCGGGAAGGGATCCCACATTATCCAAATTCGAAGGGGATAGGAGTACACCTTTATTCTGAAGAAAGGTGGTCTTTGCCTACGAAGTATCTTTTGATGATCCAGAGGTGGGCTCGGCGATGACATTCATCTTGCAGGGCTCGTTGTCGTGGTCTTGTTGCACCGGAATGGAAACCTTTGGGGCGCTTTGGGAACCCATGTACATCCTTTCCCCCTTTGCACCAAAGGGGAAACCGTACCGCCTAGAGCGCTGGCGCCCGCCTGTCCCACCTAGCGTCATCCTTGGCCTCTCGAGGCCAAGTGCTGCATAGAGATCTCCGCCTCTCCGGAGGGGGCCTAAGGAGGCCCATTCTTTGCAAGTCTTGGTGCTGCCTCCCTCGCGAGCTGAAGGCTCACGCAAGGGCCTTCTCTTGAGTGCGGTTGCGCCAATCGTGCTTAGCTGACATGGTGGGACATGCCCTAGGCAGGAGGCAGGCAGGTCTGGGTACCTCTGTCCCCGAAACGTCGACATTAGCCTGGGAGCAAGGCGCGCTCGAGCTGGCTTCCGTGAGAAGCCATTGAGGGTGGCCCGAAGCACCGCAGGACGAAAACGCCTGTGAGCCAGGATCGACACACGTTGTGCAGCAGGGTGTCGATGCCCCGTCTCCCCGAGGGCGCTGGGAACCGCCCCAACTCAAACTGATGTGACACACATGTGCTGCACTGGCCATCATTACCCTTGCTTTAATGCTTATACTCCCTTGGGCCTCCACTCCTTGGGCCACGCGGATGTCACCTGATGATGGTAGGTGAGGTGACATGAAGCTGGATTGCATGCCGTTCGAGTCGGCCCTACGGTGCCCAAGGGGCGCACGATACCTGCTCTCACACGATGCCTCGTGGCCGTAGTTATGCCTATAAATCTGCCCTGCTCCACGGGTCCTCGCAATCTTGAAGTGCCTGTCTGTTCCTGTTGCTCCAGAGAAAACCCTCTCTTCTTCCTAGCTTCCCCTTTCCCCCATGGTGTCTGGAGGAAGTGTTGCATGCGCGGTGAAGCATGCGGGGCCATCGGCTTACTCGCCCTCTTTCAGAGGCATCGTGGGGGGCTCTCAGGGCAGGCAAAATTTTACCGACGCTGGCCATGGTTGATGAGTGAGTGCTCCGCCATTTCCTTCTTTCCTTGCTAACATGTCCAATGCTCCGGACTTGATCATCTCCTCCTTTAGGGCGCCTGCGGCTAAAAAGCGCAAGCTTTGTGAACTCCAGGAGGAGGTGGACGCACTGCAGGCCCAGGTGACGAGCATCGAGGCCATCCTCCATATCGCTCTCAAGGGCGAAAGGGAGGCCATGGCAGAGTTGGCGTCCCTCGAAGCCCAGGTCAAGGAGGCAGCCGACGCCATGTAGGCCACCCAGGACAAGGCAGCATATGCCAAGATGCTGGAGTACTAGCGCGCCAAGCAGTACCTTGGCATTGCCCACCATGTTGCCGGCGCAGTGAGCCGATTCGTCAGGGAAGCCCCCACAGTACCATGCGCGCACGGCGACAGAGGCTACCGCGACTTCTTTCTCATGGTGATGGAGGCGCTGGATACCGGTGTCTCCCACATGAAAGCAGACAACGAGGCCAACGCACGCGTCCTCCTGGACCTTGCCTTGGCGTGCGTCTTCTCCAACCTGCGCTACCATGTCCCAGCGCTCGACCTCTTGCATGTCGGGGTGGTCCTGGTGGAGCGGTTCGTCCAGGTGCCAACCTCCTGTGAGGATGACGGTTCTGACGCCGAGTTGACCGGAGGCTCGGAGGTGACAGTGACTCCTCCACCTAGGCCTCCCATGTCTTCCTTTCCTAGTACCCGTAATATTTAAGGAGAACTCGGCCCGTGAGGGTGTCAGTCTTTTGCATATTACCTTTGTCCTCTTCCTTCCTTCTCTTAGATCGTCGGTCGCGTACTTGTCATGACGTGACTCAGTTTCTTGCACAGGGCTTGGCGTCGTTGTCGATGTGGTCCGGTGATGGTGGCCGGCAGGGTCCTCGTGAGTAGCTCTCTCCTAAGGGGGAGCTCACGGCCGTCCAACCCCGGGTTCGTGGCCTTGATGCTCGTCGGGGTAGGATTCCTCCCCTCGCGCCGTTTTTCCTGGCGCCTGGGGCCACAGGGGGCTTGGTAGTTGCACGTGGTGGCCCATAGTACCTGCATCCTCACATTAGTGCACACAAACCCTATCCCATATGTAGGCCGCCATTTGATCAAAGGGTTTTCGCTCGGTTCGGTAGTGTACTTAGCTTACAGGGCAGTGGCGATCTCGCACTCCACGAGGTGCGGCTGGGTTGTCCAAATGGTTTGCGTATACATCCCACTCATTAGTACGTGAGACTGTCAAGGTCGAAGCTGGCTAGGCAAGCCCCCAGGGGCACGGGACGGTTGCTCCCAACTCAATTAAGAGCCATCACGTGCATTTCTGCTCAGTTGCGCGCCTCTATGACCCAAACCCGAATGCATTGTTCCCCGTGTAGCCGTGGGATTGCGCTCCCACGGCCCAAACATGAGCACAATGCACCTGATGCTTCCATAGAGGTGTTTTGTCAATGAAGCCGCCTCATGAAGTGTCGGGGCACCGGCCGGACAACGTCTTGAGGGCCTCATGAGACCCAGCCTCCTGAGGTTGCGTCGGCGCTTTGGTTGCCGTTGGTGGACTGTACTACTTGTATCTTGTTGCTCCCCAAACCGTTGCTCCTGAGGCCTTGGGGCTTGGCTCATGTTGCTTGCTCATGAGGGAGATGTCTTATGCCGTGCCCCGTGGCCCCGGGGGCATCCTCCCTTCTCCTCCCGCTCGCATGATCCAGGCCTAGTGCTCCCTCGATGGGAGCCCCTAGGCCCGGCTCAGTGAGGACGCCCGGGGTACCCCTCTACTCCGAGAGGCTGCTAGCGCTTACGGGAGGCACCTGATCCATCTCACTGTCTATAGGTACGACATAGCTTGGTACATAGGGTTGTCAATAAGGTCCCTGTTCTCCCCCTGAGACGTCCTCGGCGTGCCGAGAACGGCCCCTCAAGGCGGCATCAGGACTCCGCCCTGTGCGCGCATCCCGCATACCCTCATGTGGTGAGCTTATGCCCGAAGTTGCTTACCTATGCCACCGCCATTGGGTGGGCCACGCATTTTTGACGTGGATTTCTGCCTTGGTGATGCAACGCGCCTTCGCCGCAATTTCCTGCCTATCCGGACGCCTACGTCGCCTGCTCCCTGCACCGGTTGGCGCGCTCCTGCCTGGTCATCCTAGGATGTTGATGGTCCATTGGGGGACAAGAGTGCGCGTGGCGACCCATCGTTTCCTTCATAGGCTCCCCCGATGAGGCTGGGCTGCGCCCCGAAACCAATCACCGGAATTCGGAGGGGAAGGAGCACAGTGGTGGCGGGCCCTTCCCAGGCTCGCCCGAGGACGGAGGGGGCACATCGTCAGCATGTGTGGAGCGAGGCGCGACGAACGAGCCTCAATCGCCTGATGCCTGCGACCATGAAGAAGGGTGGGGAGCCATGGCCCTTCGCGCGACAGTGACTAGCTCAGCAATGTGGTCATCCCATGTGTCAAAGCCCCCATGCGTCGGGCAGTGGCCAAGCATCTAGCTCGCCATCAGCAGCGTGTCGTGCACGTCGAGGTCCCCCACATAGGTACAACGCGATGCTGGTACCGGGGTTTCCGCCCATCCATTGTGCGCTTTTCCGACATGAGGAGCGACGACGGCGAAGACGACATTGGTGGCTTGGTACTGACCACCCAATGCCATGCCGTAGGGGCGTTGGTCTCAGATGGCAGCTGTGGGGTTGGTGAAGGCAAATGTGTCGTGGCTGGAGGAACTTGTTGGGTACCGGCATCGGAGTGATGAAGCCAGGGAAGACCGAGTCTTCAGGAAGACTTCAACACACCCCCTACCTAGTGCGCCAAATGTCAAATTTTGGGCTCCCCAAAACCAAAAAGAGTTCGAACACAGGGGCATGTGCAAAGATCCCCAACAGCCTCACCCCACCTCTCTCACTACTCGATGATCTCAACGACAAACTCACATGATAATGAGGAAGAAGATGCACATGGTGATTTACCCAGGTTTGGGCCGCAACGAAGAGTAAAACCCTATTCCTGCTTTGGTGGATTTCCTCATGAGGAGGTTTGCGGAGGAACTAGTACAATGGTGCACTGCCGCGTGAGGGGCATTCTGATGGGGTTGCCTCTATCTGTTTTGTTGTTGCTTCAATGGTGCAACCTAGCCTCTATTTATAGTGCCCCGGGGCCTCTTCCCTTATCGCCACGGCAGGAAGGGATCCCACAATGGCCAAATTTGAAGGGGGCAGTAGTACATCTTTATCCTGATAAAAGGTGGTCTTCGCCTGAATTTTAGTTGTTGATGATGTAGAGGTGGGCTCGGCGATGGCATCCGTCCTGCAGGTCTCGTGGTCGTGGTCTTGTTGCATCGGAATGGAAACCTTTGGGGGGAGCTTTGGGAACCCACGTACGTCCTTGCCCCCTTTGCACCAAAGGGGAAACTGTACCGCCTGGCGCGCTGGCGCCCACTTGTCCCATATGGCGTCACCCTTGGCCTCCAGAGTCCAAGCGCAGCATAGAGTTCTCTGCCACTCCGGAGGGGGCCTGAGGAGGCCCATTCCTCGCAAGTCTTGGTGTTGCCTCCCTCACGAGTTCAAGGCTCTCTCGAGGGCCTTGTCTTGAGCGCGGTCGCACAAACCATGCTTGGCTAGCATACATCCTTGACGTGCAGGCAAGCAGGTTTGCATACCCCCATTCCCAGAATGCCGGCAAAATTCAATGCAAATATTTATTTTATTAACTCAAATTCCCAATATAAATAATTACGTGATTCTAGAAAATATCGGTTTGAATTTTAACTCTTGCCAATATTTTCTCAGAATATCAGATATAGTTTCTTGGTCTTATTTGAAGCAATTTCTATCTTGATTATTTTGGGAAAACTATTTCTAAGGCTTGATAATTGCCCAATTCTAATTCATTTGAAAAAATAAATGCATGCATGAATGCACTAACAAGCAAAGTTAAAACTAGGGTTGTGACAGTGTTCATCACCGAGGTACTCTTCATCATGTCATGTTCTTTCATAGATGGCCAATTAAATAACCAGTGGCAAACCAATGAGTACTTTGAATGTACTCCCAAGCAACCCATGTTTGGAACAAGGTAAAACATAGCATGGTATAGCACTAAACAGGTAATGTTGTGGAATGATAGTTTTGAGTGTTGTATCATGTCCTATCATTTCGTAAAGCATGCATTATGAAGTTGCAAATATCCATATGAAAAGGTTACCGATATCAATATGAATTGAGTATGAACATCTCATGTTAAATCATCTCATCAAGTCATCCAACTTAGCTCAAGTATCTCTTTTTCACACACACCAAGTTTTGCGAAAACATTTGGACATAGTTTAAGTAGCACCAACGAATTGTCCTAGACCATGGAAACGGCTATTCCAATAGTTTTACACTCTGGAGAGGTCGCACACTTTACCCACAAGACTCAAGGACCTTCCTTGTTAGTCCACGACTCGTGGTATATTACATACCCGAGGTAAGCACCCTAACAATGTATTTCCCTTGACAACACTTAAAAAAGAGTCCACTCGTTGGTACCCATCCCTCATGATGTACATCACAAGTACCATCCCTGAGGGGACACAACGGTGTGCTTGGTGTCTGTGAAAACAGTCATAGTTGTCCTTCCAGGCACGGCCCCATATCGATTGAGTGACTCGGCTCTCCCGCCACTGGTAATGTGGGATCTCTGCTAGCATCGACCAAAGTAATCAACAAGGGACCATTATCATGGTTGTATATGTATGGTTTGGATGGTTAAGAAATCTTAAATAGAATCCTTTTTCGAAAACACACACACTCACTTGCCTCGTTACACCACTT
The DNA here is from genome assembly GCA_022496015.1 of Hordeum marinum. NCBI lineage: Eukaryota > Viridiplantae > Streptophyta > Magnoliopsida > Poales > Poaceae > Hordeum > Hordeum marinum. The sequence continues at coordinate 195,188,446 of CM039675.1, read as the reverse complement.
CTTTCCCAAGCGGTTACCTAGCTCATCATCATCTCCCCCATCCATTGGTGGCACCCAATGGGGTTTTCATAAAGTCTTTGCTAAAATTTTTTGCTTTCCAACTCATGCATATTCCCCTCCCACTTGTGTAACAACTACTTGCACCTATCTATATGCCACTGATGTCTACTACAAAACCTTCTTCTTGTAGACTCGTGTTGGGCCTCCAAGCGCAGAGTTTTGTAGGATAGTGGCAATTTTCCCTCAAGTGGATGACCTAAGGTTTATCAATCCATGGAAGGTGTAGGATGAAGATGGTCTCTCTCAAAAAAACCTGCAATCAAATACAAGAAATCTCTTGTGTCCCCAAGACACCCAATACAATGGCAAATTGTATAGGTGCACTAGTTCGGCGAAGAGATGGTGATACTAGTGAAATATGGATGGTATATATAGGTTTTGGTAATCTGAAAATATAAAAACAGCAAGGTAAAAAATAGTAAACAGCGGGCAAAATGTTGTATAAATGCTTGGAACAAGGCCTAGGGTCCATACTTTCACTAGTGCAATTTCTCTCAACAATCATATGAAAATACCTCTCGTGCAACAAAGAGTTCACTCCAAAGTCACAAATAGCGGATAACTAGCGAAGAAATTATTGTAGGGTACGAAACCACCTCAAAGTTATCTTTTCCGATCATTCTTATGAGCTATCCCTATAACTGTCACAAACAACCCTAGAGTTCGTACTAAAATAAGACCTTAAGAGACACATCAACCAAAACCCTAATGTCACCTAGATACTCCAATTTCACCACAAGTACCCATGGGCTTGATTTGTTGGGTTCTACTGTAGGTGCATCGCATGCGAATTAAAGTTTTCCTATGCACAAAACATCCAAGAACATGCTATGGAGGTGGATCACAGATCGTTACCACTAGAAGCGCAGTGTCGTGCAGCGAAAGTAGAGGTGGGGTAGCGCATCCACGTGGTCAGTCTCCTCCTCGTTCGTTCTCCCTCGAGCAGCCAGTCTGATCCCCTCGAATAGCCAGTTCGTCGAATCCCGCATACAGGTTTGCAGGAGCGGCGCAAGTGCACCGCCTCTAACAGTATCCGCGTGTGCTGGAGGAACACATCGTGCGGCGGACTGCTACGTCCGATCGCACAGTCGGCAGCGAGTGGAGGTGGCTATTCACAACACATGCAAACCCTCATGACAGCACTGAAGCGATCAACCGCATGGGTGTGCTGCACCTCCACTATATATAGGCATCCGGCGAGGGCTAAACTCTTGGGCCTCGCACGGATCCTAAAGCCCGCGTGTTCCTTCCCTTAAGCACGCGACCATTTAGGTTCTCGTCCACTTAGTCACTAGTCAGATGACATTCAACTCGACCAGTCAGTTGTGGCCTCTAGCAAGACGTGTTGACTCCAAGTGTCCGATGAAGCTGGTTAGGTGAACCTGTACTTCACACTTCTATTCCCTTTGCCACACGTGTTGGAGATATGCCCTAGAGGCAATCATGTATGTTGATATTTCCTATGTGTTTATGAATAAAGATAGTCCTTGGACATTATTAGTGATGTGTATGAATAAGTATGTGACTTGTTTGTGAGACTATGCATTGTATGATAATTGTCCTAAATGGTCCCTAGTCGAAAGGGTTGTGTGGACGTTCAACTAATGAGACTAGCATATGACACGGTGGATGGTTCGGTCTCACTGGCCAGATAATATGGACTCATAAAGGTCTCATCGGATTCGATATAGTCGGATCCAAGTTGAGATAAGGTCTGAGTTGGACAGACCCAACTATGAGACGCAACGATAGGTCATCTGTGAGTCTCTAGTACAACATAGGTTCTATGTCCTAAGACCTGAGCTAGCGCATGTACTCGGGGTGGTGACAGATTTGCTTTGGGTTGACCAAACGCTACTCCATGACTGGGTAGTTACAAAGGTAGGTTTCGGGCTTGTCCAGACCCATGTTGCGAGACATGGTCGAGCAAGATAGGATTTTCCCCTCCGATCAGGAGAGATATACTCTGGGCCCCTCACGTGATCTGACCTAGATAAGCATGGCCATGCGATAAGGATTATGAGATAATCTGAATGTTGGTCAGATTCATCAGAACAAGAAAGAGGTCGTGCTGCAACAAGGATGGCAATATCGCCTTGTGCACGACAACATATATCGTGTGGAAAAGGGAACAGAAGTGTGAAGTACAGGTTCACCTAACCAGCTTCATCGGACACTTGGAGTCGGCACGTCTTGCTACAGACCGCCACTGACAGGTCGATTCGAATGTCATGTTACTCGCGACCAAGTGGACGAGAACCTAAAGGGTCGTGCGCTTAAGGGAAGGAACACATGGGCTTTAGGATCCATGCGAGGCCCAAGAGTAGAGCACGAGCCGGATGCGTATATATAGTGGAGGTGCGACACACCATCCGGTTTATCGCTTCAGCACCGTCATTAGGGCTTTGAATGAGTTGCAACTAGCCACCTCCACTTGCCACCGCCGACCGTGTGATCGGACCTAGCAGTCCGTCGCACGGGTGTTCCTCCTGCACGTGCGGATACCGTTAGAGGCGCTACACATGTGCCGCTCCGGGGAACCTGTACGTGGGATCCGGCGACTAGCTGTTCGAGGGAGATCGGAACGGTCTATTCGAGGGAGATCGTACCAGGAGGAGACGGACCACGCGAACACGCTACCACAACTCTACTTCCACTGCATGACACTGCGCGTCTAGTGGTAACGATCTGTGATCCATCTCCATACCATGTTCTTGGTTGTTCTGCGCGTAGGAAATTTTAATTCGCAAGCGATGCTCCTACGGTAGAACCCAACAACATGATATATGTTGTCGTGCACAAGGTGATATGGTCATCCTTGTTGCAGCACGACCTCTTTCTCATTTTGATGAATCCGACCAACATTCGGATTATCTCAAAATCCTCATCACATGGCCATGCTTATCTAGGTTGGATCACCCGAGGGTCCCAAAGTATATCTCTCCTAATCGGAGGGGCAAATCCCATCTTGCTCGACCATGTCTCGTCGCATGGGTCTGGACAAGCCCAAAACCTACCTTTGTAACCACCCAGTCACAGAGTAGCGTTTGGTTGGCCCAAATCAAGTCTATCCCAATCTCGAGTACATGCGCCAGCTCAGGTCTTAGGACATAGAACGTATGTTGTACTAGAGACTCACAAATGACCTATCGATGTGTCACGTAGTTGGGTCTATCCAACTTAGACCTTATATTGACTCGGATCCGACTACGTCGAATCCGAGCAGACCTTTCTGAGTCCATATTATCCGGCTAGCATGCAATGCTACATGGTCAGTGAGACCGGACCATCCACCGTGTCGTATGCTAGTTTGACTGGTTGCATCTCCACAGAGCCCTTTCGACTAGGGACCTTTTAGGGCATTCGACATACAATGCATAGTCTCACAAACAAGTCACATACTTGTTAATACACATCAATGATAATGTCCAAGGACTATCTTTACTCATAAACACATAGGAAATATAATCATACATGATTGCCTCTAGGGCATATCTCCAACATGATTATACGATATGCATCACATAATTTGAGATTCATCATGTTCAATCCAACACAAATAACTTCAAAGAGTGCCCCAAAGTTTCTACCGGAAAGTCAAGACAAAAACGTGTGCCAACCCCTCTGCATAGATTCCCAAGGTCACGGAACTCGCAAGTTGATCACCAAAACATACATCAAGTGGATCAATAGAACATCCCATTGTCACCATGGATATCCCATTGCAAGACATACATCAAGTGTTCTCAAATCCTTATAGACTCAATCTGATAAGAAAACTTCAAAGGGAAAACTCAATTCATGACAAGAAGATAGAGAGGGGAAACTCCATATGATTCATCTATATTAATAAACCTCGCGGTACATCAAGATCGTGCCATCTCAAGAACACGAGAGAGAGAGAGAGAGATCAAACACATAGCTACTGGTAAATACGCTCAGCTCTGAGGGTGAACTACTCCCTCCTCGTCCTGAGACCACCAGGATGATGAAGATGTCCTACGGTGATAGTTTCCCCCTCCGGCAGGGTGCCGGAATGGGGTCCGGATTGGTTTTTGTGGCTCTGGAGGCTTGCAGCGGCGGAACTCCCGATCTAGGTTTCTTTTCGGAGGTTTCTATAATTATAGGAATTTTAGGCGTCGATCTCACATCAAGAGGTGCCACGAGGTGATGACAAGTCTACTAGGCGCGACCAGGGCGGTGGCCTTGCCTGGCAGGCTTGTGACCTCCTCGTAGCTCTTCTGGACTAACTCCAATGCTTCGGGGGTTTGTTTTGGTCCCACAAAAATCATACTAAATTCTCAGCCCATTCCGAGAACTTTTATTTCTGCACAAAAAATGACACCATGGTAGTTCTGCTGAAAACAACGTCAGTCCGGGTTAGTTCTAATAAAATCATACCAAAATCATATAGAATTATTGTAAACATGACATGAATACTTTATAAATTATAGATACATTGGAGACATATCAACATCCCCAAGCTTAATTCTTGCTCGTCCTCAAGTAGGTAAATGATAAAAGAAATAATTCATGAAGTGTGAATTCTAGCATAGTGCATAAATTTGATCAATGATAATTCCAAACACTTTTTCTGGCATCGTTATATATCATAAATAGTAGCTCATCTTATAAACCTTATCATGATGAAATAACAAGCTATGCACATGTTAAAGTATAGACTAACAAACTATGCTTTGAGTCACCAAACAATAGCAATTCATCTTATTTTCGGGAAGGGTCTATGTAAGAGATTTGATTTAGAAAATTCCACATATTCAACTATCATATAGTCTTCCATGATTGCTAACACTCAAAGCATAGTTTTAGAACAAAATAGCATTCGTCGAACATAAAGAAATACAGGGGCTTAAAGTTTTGCCTCCCAACTTATTATCATATAGATAATTGTCAACAATAATAATTCATGATCAAATATATTTGAATGGCCATATATGCTTGGATCTTCCCCAACACATGACTCTTGCCAATTGAAAAATGCGAAATATAAGAAGTGGTGAAGATCACCATGACTCTTGCCTAAAGGTAAGTACTAGAAAGTAAAAGACAGGCCCTTTGCAGAGGAAAGCATTGATTTGTAGAGGTGCCAGAGCTCGATCTTTTAAACAGAGATGAATAATAATTTTGGGCGGTATGTTTTTATTGTCACCATAGCAACCGAGAGATCTTGGTATCTTCAATGCTAGATACATTATAGGCGGTTACCAAACAGAATGGTAAAGTTTTTACTCCCCCTCCACCAATCAATCACACTCCATGGCAAGCGGAATCCATTTGTATCGTCCATACCAACAACATTCCTCGGGGAGTTTTGTTTAATTATTTGGATTTTTTTATTTCAGGACTGGGAATCCCTATTACCAGCCACTTTCTCGTGAATGATAGTGATTCAACACATATCGTGAGAATAACCTACCTAGCATGGAAAATACTAACATCCCCAAGTTACTATATGAGCAATTTGGGCACACAAAACAGAATATTATTTGAAGGTTTAGAGTTTGGCACATGCAAATTTACTTGGAAAGGCAGGTAAATACCGCATATAGGTAGGTATGGTGGACTCATATGGAACAACTTTGGGTTTAAGGGTGTTTGGATGCACAAGTGGTATTTCTACTTGGTGCAGAAGTTTTGGCTAGTATGAGGTGGAAGCAACCAACACATGTTGGAGGATCCATAATAATATAACTTCTAGGCAAATATACGCAACCATAACTCATTACGTTGTCTTCCTTGTCCAACTTCAACTAATTTTCTCATGTTTGAAAATAATTAATGGGTATTCACAATCATAGAAGATGCCCAAGATAGTATATTTATATGTGAAATCTCTCTTCCTTCAATATTCTTTCATGAATGGTTCAAGTGACCAATGCGGTTTTTGCTAACTTTAAATAAATTTTACCACCTATACTTCTTATATGTGAAGTCATTCCTCCACATGGGATAAGCATAAAACATATATAATTTCATATTTATTATATTAAATTCATTCAACCATTTACTCATAGGATATAAGTGAATCACGAGACTGACTGACAAAACTACTCCAAAACATATAAGTGAAGATCAATGAGTACTGAAACAATTAAGCAGCTATGTGAGGACTTTCTATATCTCTCTCTATATAAATAAATATTTTCATATCTGAGTATTTTATTTAGACAACAAGAAAACCAAAAATAGCATTCCAAGAATAACACGCATCATGTGAACGAATTAAAATTTAGGCTCAATATAGGCTAACCGATAATTGTTGATGAACAAAGGTGGGATGTGTAGCATCCCCAAGCTTACATTCTTGAGATTTCTTAAAATATTTACTTTGGTGCCTTGGACATCCCCAATCTTGAGCTTTTCTATCTCGTTCAATCCTCTCATAACATGGTTTTACCTATTCTCAAAAACTTCATCCACACAAAACTCAAAAAGAACTCATGAGATAGGTTAGTACACATAATAATAAATGAACTCTATATGTACTTCTAAGACAACTTGCACAATAATTTTCAAACATTATGTACTGTTTACTATCATTTCCAAAATTTATATTTATCAATATAGGATATGGAAACTATGGGATAAGTAGATAACAAAACTATGATAGCATGTGTCCAAACAGAACGGTGTGTAGCAATTTATTAAACCAGTGTACTTATGTAACTCATGAAATTATGAAAATTTAGTACATGCTATAAATTTATATGAAAACATTGTGTAAAACTTTCAGATACATTCCACATGCCAGTAAAATATGAAAATTCAAACACTACAACAGAAGTTTCTGTTTTTACCCAGGACATATCAAAACATGCAATGCAAGCATCCTAAGGAAATTCTTGGAACTTTTATTGAAAAACAAGATTATAAATAATAAATAGCAGAGAACAACAAAACAAGATGATGCTCCAAGCAAAACTCATATTATGTGACGAATAAAAATATAGCTCCAAGTGAGATATATCGATAGTGTTGAAGACGAAAGAGGGGATGCCTTCTGGGGCACCCCAAGCTTAGACGCTTGAGTCTTCCTTGAATATTACCTTGGGAGTGCATTGGGCATCCCCAAGCTTAGGTTATTGTCACTCCTTATGCTCCTCATATCTTTGTGTCCACCAAAACTTGAAAACTTCAATCACACAAAACTTAACGGAACTTGGTGAGAAGGGTTAGTTTAATAAAGATAGATCATTCACTTTGGTATTATCAAGACAAGATTTATAATTTTTCACACATTATAAATACCGTATTACATCATTACCACAATTTATATTACTCAATATAAGCTATAGGAACACTTGAAACAAGCAAACTATGCATGCAAAACAGAATTTGTCAAAAACAGAACACTCTGTAAAGATATGAATGATCACCATACTTTCCTGACTCTAAAACTTCTGAAAAATTACGATAACTCAAGGAATTCTCGTATAAATATTTTGTAAAAATGGAATAATTGTTTGAGTCTCCACTAAAATCATATAATTCAAATACTGGACGCAAAACTTTTTGGTTTTGCACAGAATCAAACAAGCAAGTATCCACACTATCCCAAAGGCTTTACTTGGCACTTTATTGAAATAAAAGACACAAAACGTGATTACTACAGTACATTAATCATGTGAACACATAAATACATAAGTTAAAAGTTTTGGGTTGTCTCCCTACAAGCGCTTCTCTTTAATGTCTTTTAGCTAGGCATGATGATTTCAATGATGCTCACATAGGAGTAATATTTGAGACATGCAAAAGAGCATAACGAATCACATAACAAGCACATTTAAGTCTAACCCACTTCCTATGCATAGGGATTTTGTGAGCAAACAATTCACGGGAACTAGAATCAACTTGCATAGGAAAGCAAAACAAGCATATCTTTAAATATTTGAACACATAGAGAGGAAACTTGATATTATTGCAATTTCTACAAGCATATGTTCCTCCCTCATAATAATTTTCAGTAGCATCATGAAGGAATTCCACAATATACCCAGCACATAAAGCATTATTTTCATGATCTACAAGCATAGAAATTTTATCACTCTCCACATACGCAAACTTCTTCTCATCCATAGTAGTGGGAGAAAACTCAACAAAATAACTATCATGAGACACTTGATTGACATAACCATATTGAATATTCAAATCATGATAATAGGATTCATGGTTGTCATTACTGTTTATCACATACATGCCATCACAATAATCATCATAGATAGGAGGCATGTCATAATCATAATAGTTTTCCTCATCAAAACTTGGGGGACTAAAAATAGAAGATTCATCAAACATCGCATTCCCAAGCATTTTCATTAGCATATCATTAGCATATTCATAAATTTGCATAATCATAATAGTTTTGGACATTAAGCAAAGCATCCCCAAAACTTTGCATATCATTAGCATCACAGATATTCAAAGAATTCATACTAAGAACATTTCAATCATGATGATCACTCAAAGATTTAGTGCCAAACATTTTCATAACTTCTTCTTCTAAAACTTGAGCACAATTTTCCTTTCCATCATTTTCACGAAAGACATTAAAAAGATGAAGCATATGAGGCAACCTCAATTTAATTTTTTTGTGGTTTTTTTATAAATCCATACTAGTGAAAAACAAGAAACTAACAGATTTTATTGCAATATCTAAAGATATACCTTCAAGCACTCACCTCCCCGGCAACTGCGCCAAAAAAGAGCTTGATGTCTACTACACAACCTTCTTCTTGTAGACTCGTGTTGGGCCTCCAAGCATAGAGTTTTGTAGGACAATGGCAATTTTCCATCAAGTGGATGACCTAAGGTTTATCAGTCCATGCGAGTTGTAGGACGAAGATTGTGTCTCTCAAAAAACCCTGCAATCAAGTACAAGAAATCTCTTGTGTCCCCAACACACCCAACATAATGGCAAACTGTATAGGTGCACTAGTTCGGCGAAGAGATGGTGATACAAGTGCAATATGGATAGTAGATATAGGTATTTGTAATCTAAAAATATAAAAATAGCAAGGTAACAAATAGTAAGCGAGCAAAACGTTGTAGAAATGCTTGGAAACAAGGCCTAGGGTCCATACTTTCACTACTGCAATTTCTCTCAAGAATATTGACATAGTTGAACCATATGTAAATACCTCTCGTGCGACAAAGAGTTCACTCGAAAGGAACAAATAGCGTATAACTAACGAATAAATTATTGTAGGGTACGAAACCACCTCAAAGTTATCTTTTCCGATCAATCTTATGAGATATCCCTATAAGTGTCACAAACAACCCTAGAGTTCGTACTAAAATAACACCTTACGATACACATCAACCAAAACCCTAATGTCACCTAGATACTCCAATGTCACCACAAGTACCCATGGTCTTGATTATACAAAATGCATCACATAATTTCAGATTCATCATGTTCAATCCAACACAAATAACTTCAAAGAGTGCCCCAAAGTTTCTACCGGAAAGTCAAGACAAAAACGTGTGCCAACCACTACCGGAAGGTCATGGAACATACAAGTTGATCACCAAAACATACATCAAGTGGATCAATAGAACATCCCATTGTCACCACGGATATCCCATTGCAATAAATACATCAAGTGTTATGAAATCCTTAAATACTCAATCCGATAAGGAGACTTCAAAGGGAAAACTAAATTCATCACAAGAAGATAGAGAGGGGAAAACTTCATATGATTCATCTATATTAATAAACCTCGCGGTACATCAAGATCATGCCATCTAGTGAACAAGAGAGAGAGAGAGAAAGATAGAGATCAAACACATAGCTATTGGTACGTACCCTCAGCCCCGAGGGTGAACTACTCCCTCCTCATCATGGAGACCGTCGGGATGATGAAGTTGGTCTCAAGTGATGGTCAAAGTCGTTAGAACATTCATAACAAGTTGATATGAACTCAGAAAAATGCAAGTAAGATATGAGGATGTTTAGAAGACATCACCTACATTTGCATGTAATTTTTATTCATGAAAAAAGTATTGCTTTTAATTATTTAATTTTAATAAAGTTAATAACATTAGTAACCTCGGGTGGTTTAAAGGGTGATTTTGTCCTGAATGCAAATGATATGCACATAAAGGCAATGTTTATCTGAACATTTTGATATCTTATTTTAATTATTCTGAGTTCGTATGAATTTGTTATGACTTTTCAAAGTTTTGGTCAAACGGTCAAAGGGCATTCGAGGGACCTCGACGGAAAAAGTAAGGGCAAAACTGAGCAATGTCGAAAAGTAAGGGAAAAACCCGTGGGTAGTAATCAACTAGGGATAAAAATGTAATTGTCCCTGGAATTATTGTAAACATTGCATGAATACTTCATAAACTATAGATACGTTGGAGACGTATCAGCCACCTGCATAACCCTCATAGGAAGGTAGGCTCATGCCCAATACAAGTGTCAACGACTAATGCACACCCAACAAGGTGGTCACCATATCATCATGCCAATTTATGCAATGATCAAAATACTATAATGTCATGCATAAAAGTAGGTTCATCAACATGGTCAAAGGCCTTCTTGTCGGACTTAGCAAAGTCTTCGAGGTATTCCAAAGCTTCTGCTCCAACACCAAGAACTCCATCTACTTCAGCAACTGCAGTTGAAAGCAATCACATTAAGCCTCACAAGAAGAAGGAAAAATAAAAATCTCCTAAAGTAGGAGTTTTATTTTCTAGGATATCTGTGGCCATAAAAAATACCTAAAGTGGCACTACTGAATTTGCATCAATAGAGATTTTTAATAGATCAATAATGTGGAAACGAAGGGAAATGATGATCCTATAGGAAGTTCACATAATATATATATTATATAAATGATGATCCTATGGGCATGATTTTGCAAGTATTTAGGATTTGGTTTCACTGTATTTGCGATTGGTATGAATATTCTTGAGAATGACAAAGTGGATCATACATGATGGAACAGTTCAATAAATTAGGGTGCAGAGGAGGTGCATGGAAAAATGTTCATAACTTAGTCCATGATTTTAGATACGCCTAGGAGTTTGAATCATTATATTTGGATTCAGGGTGAGCTGCCTATTAATTCCTAGTGCTTAAGGCAGAAATAAAAATAGGGTTTAATTGATTAGATGTACAGGAACGTTTTCTAGAAAAATGTGTGAATCAATATTTTGGATAGAGCATGAAACAGAAACACCTAGGATTTAGAATCATAAAATTTGGAGGTTATATGAATTTTCTAGGCATATTTCTCTCTAAAAAATGGAATTTTTTTACCTACATAGGCCTAAGTTACAAACTGGGCGCAACTTAGAACCATAGTGCACTTGGCCCGGCCCAGCTGCTCACGCGCGCTAGCAAAGAAGCCACACCGAAGGTGCCTTCCAATAGTACGCCTTCGCTAAAGGGAAATGACTTCTCAGAAGTCGCTTCCACTTACCGGCTTGGCCACCCCCTGGGTCGCTTACAAGCGGCCCCGCAGGGTCCTCTCTCTCCCACCTGCCCCCTTCTTCTACCTCCCTACAGGAGGTAATGGGAACACCAGCCCTTGTAGTTTCGGCTGCTCTACCACGCGAAACGCCGAGACGGTGAACTGGGCAGATGCCCTGCTACCTGTCGCGCTTGGGGTAGCAACTTTGGCCATGCGTATGGCCAGGAGTGAGCAGGTCATCGGGAGGGGCGGACGATGGTGTCTGGGTGCACTGGACAGCATGACACAGTGATGGGGAACAAGATTTGGGGTGTCAGGGAAGATGGAACCGCGACGGGGGTCCTCGTAGAGGGGAGAGTTGAGGCGTGGGAGGACTGGCTCGCTAGGATTCGAGCGGAGCCGAACGGCAACAATGCCGGACGTGGGGAGGATGGGAGAGTGGGGAAGGATTCGTGGGTGTCCGAAGGATCCTAGGAGATGTATCAGGGGACTAGCCATGTCTGGGGCACTCGGGGGAGAGGTAAAGCAAGAGGGCGATGTGGTGGGGCTTTGGTGGCCGCCCGCAAGCTCTCGGGCATAGTGCTCACGGGTGTCAGAGCCGCTTTGGAGGTTTCTTAGCGCCAGGGAGGGCCGTGGGACATCAAGGTGGGACGCCTTGCATGCGTGGGCACCCTGTCAAGGCCATACATGAGCTACGTGACGAGGTTTGAGGGCAGAGCGTCGTTTCTGGAGGTGAATGGCGTGGTCACCACGCCATAACATGCTCACATCAACTTTTTGGTTTGGACAAGTTGTCCACCGTGTTAAGCACGCATGCAAGAGGGCTATGGTGAAGTTTTAGAGGTAATGGAGCTGGGTGGGGGTGGTTTTGACTAAGGCTATGTTTACAACAACAAAGTTCGTGGCTAGCTCAGGTTTTTTTAGTGAAGGGAAAAGAGGTAAACAGTTTTCTAGTGGTCTTAGGCATGGAAGGAGTACATGTACACCAAATATTAGACCTAGGGGCCAAGTGTACAGGGTACTGGTAGTTCAAGGCCTTATTTGTTGCCAAACCCTAGGTTTAGATGAACTACTCACATTTTCCACATGAGCATGCCATATTTGGGTTTGGAGAGATGCATTAGTTTGCAAGAGGTGTTGTGAAATAATTTGGGGGAAATTACAAGTACAAAATGGAAGGAGCGGGAAAAGAGGAGAATGCCAATGTTGTCCAAATAATAAAATGGGAGAGTTTGGCCCACCAATGATTCTTCGCTAGACAAGAGAGAGTTACTCGAGGTAGAAGGGGTCTAGCACATGTTGTGGTAAAAAGTTGAGGGCAAGGGAAATCTTTTTGGGTCAACTTTGCTTCTCCACAAGTTTATGCCATAAGGTGTTTGTTGTTTTCCTGGGGCATCTAGGAGTAAATGGTAAGACCTATATGTCTTGCGCACAAATTTCCAACTCATTTGAGAAGACTTGCCAATGTAATAACTCCAAACTCTAGAAATCAACAGAAATGGGTTTTGTGGGATTTGGTTACTGGATCTATTCTACTTGATGTTCCACTTGGTGTGGATGCATGATTAGTGTATCAAAACATGCCCAAAAAAATTAGGATTAATTGGAGGCACTTGACAGTATAAAGTTGGTCAAATTTAAATCTAGTCAAGATGTGATTTAGGGGCATTCTGGTGAATCAAAACAGCTTGGATTGATGTGAAATTTTCCAACATCAACAATTGAGGCATACAAGACCTGCTATCATTTTCATGGATTTATTTGACAAAATTTCTTATAGAAATATTTCAAATACGCGAAATATCCATAAAGGGTTTTGGAAGGTTTTGTCCAATATTTTGAACATGGCGATGTGTTGAAACACATATATATATCGACAATACATGTCCACTGAGTTTCCCAAAATTTTCTCAAATATTTTTGAAACATAAAAATAATTTGTATCTATAAAAGACCATTTCTGGACTCAAAAATGGCATTCAAATAATATAAAAAACAACTTATAAAATAATATTTTGTGATTTTGGGAAATCTTATACATAATTGGATCCAAATAAAACATTTGAGGCAAACATTTTTACTAATTTGAGGACTCGTAGTACAAACCTTACTTCAGGGTTTTTTGAAAACCTAAATAAAATAAATTCTTTTTGGTGAAAATAATGTTTTATAAAAATAGTTTTATGTCCTTGATACGTCTCCGTCGTATCTATAATTTTTGATTGTTTCATGCCAAAATTCTACAAGTTTCATATACTTTTGGCAACTTTTTATATTATTTTTGGGACTAACATATTGATCCACTGCCCAGTGTTAGTTCCGGTTTGTTGCATTTTTTTTGTTTCGTAGAAAATCCATATCATACTAAGTCCAAACGCGATAAAAACATATGGAGATTTTTTTGGAATATATGTGAGTTTTGGAAAAAAGAATCAACGCCAGACGATGCCCAAGGTGGTCACAAGCCTGCCAGGCGTGGCCTACCCCCCTATCATCGCCCTGGGCCCTTGTGACCAGCCCTTAAGTCGGTTGGAGCTCTCCTTCTTCCGCAAAGAAGATGTTTTTATAATAAAAATCCCCTCAAAAATTCAGCCCAATCGGAGTTACGGATCTCCAGATATTTAAGAAACGGTGAAAGGCCAGAATCTAGGAGCGCAGAAATAGAAGGAAACAGAGAGAGATCCAATCTCGAAGGGGCTCTCACCCCTACGTCGCCATGGACTAGAGGGGAAACCCTTCTCCCATCTAGAGGGGAGGTCAAGGAAGAAGAATAAGGAGGGGGGCTCTCTCCCCCTCTCTCCCGAAGGAGCCGGAACGCCGCCAGGGCCATCATCATGACGGCTGTCGGGGATACACAAAATAGGTAGGCCCATGAAGGATTGAAATATCATAGAAGCATGGGTCCACACGTAAGGTGGGTCCACACAAATACATACATACCATTCACTCAGACAAGCAACATCCCATCCACTCGGATGACAGTCGACCACTCAGACGTATGACCCACTCGGATATGCGAAGACTAACAGTCAACAGGGCAGTTGGAGCATCATCGGAGGTTTCATAGTGGGATGACATTATGGCATCAATGCCTCATCTTGTAACATAGGAGGTAAGGGGGTGGCACACTCTATATAAGCCACCTCGCCACATAGCCCAGGGGGCTCCTTCTTCTCCCTTCCCTCTCTCTTTCAAAGACACCATGTAACTCTGTGTTCATGATAAATAAGCAAAGCCTCTTCGTAGCACGAGGCGTATGGTTGTTATCTCCACCGTGAGAGGCCCGAACTCGTTAAAACCATCGTGTCACCCATTTGCATCTCGATAGACCATGCTCTGTTATCATACCCCTCTCTAACGTCGGAATCGTTCCCACGACATTTGGCGCCCACCGTGGGCATGGCGTCTACCGAACCATGATGTGAACGGTTTGTATCCATTCTTACATATATTTTGTATTTTTTATGTGTCTGGCCTTTGCTATAAACAGGGTCTCCTTTGGCCTTGTACGCGAACGCCATCGCCTGCCGGCCTCGCAGCTCGTCGCGCTCCCCCGCCGTGCGACGCGCTCGTCAGTCCGGTGTTGCGCTCGGCTGCCGGCCTTGCGCGCTTGTCGTCCCTTGACCCGCTAGATGGTCCAGTGCCATGCTCCCCGTTGTGCGACGCGCTCGTCAACCTAGCATCGCGCTCACCTGCTGTCCTTGCGCTTGCCACCCCATGACGTACCCGGCGCCGCGCCCGGCGCCGCGCTCGCATGCTGGCCTTGTAGGCTTGCCACCCCTCGACGTGCTCGCCGGCCCAGCCGTGAACTCACCTGTCGTGCGACGCTCTCACCGGCCAGAACCGTGCTTGCTAGCTGGCCTCGCATGCTTGCCGCCCCATAAGGCGCTCACCGGCCCTTGCTAACATCGTCGGCAGCAAACGCTCCCTCATCAGTTCCTTGATCCAAGTCGTCTACGTGGGAGAGTACGTAACCCCCTAATCCCAGTGCAAGTCATGGGTTAGTTACCATTTCATTAAGGTAAGCACCTCATTAGGCGGTCGATTAGGTGAGGATTTCTAGCACCAACTATCTAATTACAACGGCTGAAATGGATGCATTCATTTAACTAGTACTTCCACGTTCATGCGTGTCCTAATTTCTGCATACATGCATGCGTAACTGCCCAGGCTTAAAGTCTCACAAAAACCATCATTGCATGGATGCGTAACCCTTCAGCAAAAGGATCCGTGGCTGTCCTTGGTGATTGGTGGGATTAGTGAGTGGATTTTTCACTCGGCTAGCCAAGGACCAGATTACTGAGACAGCTAACAGATCCTTCACTTGGACAAGGTTTACTTGGGTTACTACAAAGGTTCATGGTTATGCCTGTACTTGCTAACTTGCAGGTTGACTCGTTCAAATCTATCACTGAGCCAGCTCATTTATTTGCTCGGACGAGTATTTCCTCCGGACGACTACCGAACTCACTCAGCTTGATATTGAACTCAAGCTACTAATCTACAACTATACTGTGATGAATATTGCACTCGCACTAACTAATGTGAAGATTTATTGAGGGCTGGCTACGCCCCTGTGAGTGGCCACATCGTCCTTCGAAATCAAATGCCCCACTCGGCACAGCATGACCCGGGCACTGGTCGACGACCTCGGCAGGGGAGCCTCCAGCCTAGTGCGGCAAGGGCGCTCTTCCCTCTGGCATGAGTTGTGCGATGCAGCATGGACCCGTAACGGCTCATCCCTGAGTCGAACACGTACTCGTCACTCGATGGTCCATGTCTTCCTCACTCGGCCGTCCCCGCATCGTCACTCCATGGAATGTGTCTTCGTCACTTGGCCGCCCTGCATGCCGTCACTCGGCTGGACGCTCCTTCGTCACTCAGCCAGATGTTCCTTCGCCACTCGGCAGCTCCGCACGTCATCACTCAGCAAGACAAGTCTTCATCACTAGGCGAGACACTCCTTCATCACTCGGCAGCTCCGCACATTGTCACTCGGCGAGACAAGTCTTCGTCACTCGGCGAGACGCTCCTTCGCCACTCGGCAGCTCCGCGCATCATCACTCAGCGAGACAAGTTTTCATCACTAGGCGAGACGCTCCTTCATCACTCGATAGCTCCACGCATTGTCACTCGGCGAGGCAAGTCCTCGTCACTCAGCGAGACACTGCTTCATCACTCGGCAGCTTCGCACATCATCACTCGGCGAGACAAGTCTTCGTCACTCGGCGAGACGCACCTTTGCCACTCGGTAGCTCCGCGTATCATCACTCGGCGAGAAAAGTCTTCGTCACTCGATTAGACGCTTCTTCATCACTCGGTCGCTCTGCGTGCCATCATTTAGCTGGACGCATCGTCATCACTCAGCAGATCCGAACATCGCTATTGGGCGAGACGCTCCTTCGCCACTCGGCAGACCCACGCATTGCCAGTCCGTGTGTCACGTCTTCATCACTTAGCTGCCTCGCACATTGCTTCTACTCGGGATACGTCTACATCATTTGGACGCTCCGTGCGTCGCCACTCAGCGCGGTTACCTGGACGCCTCCGTGCTCCATCCGCGACGACATGCTAGACTCAGCCGCCCCGCGTGCAGTCACTTGGTCGGACACTTCCGTAACAACATTCTCGACTCGGGTGCCCCGCACGCCATTACTTGACTGCCCCGTGTGTCGCCACTCAGTGAGACGTATCTACCCCACTCAGATGCCCGCGGCATCACCACTGTGCTGGATGAGTTTACATCACTTGGCCTCCCCACGCGTTGCCACTCAGCTAGACACCTCTACTTCACTCGGATGCCCCACGCATCGCCACTCCATACGGCACATCTTCATCACCCGCCGCCCCATGTGTCGCCAGTCGGTGAGACAAACGTGCATCACTTGGTCACTCCGTGCACCGTCACTCAACTGGATGCACCTTCGTCATTTGGCAACTCCGCGCACCATTACTCAACTAGACGCTCCTTCGTCACTCGGTCGCTCCGTGCGCTGTCACTCAGCCGGACGCTCCTTCGTCACTCGACCGCTCCTAAGCCATATGACAGCTAAGTCATTCTTCATACGCTGCATTCAATTAAATAGTTGTTTCCGCATCACCGAGTGTCGAGGAAGTCGCATATGACGTTCACTCGGAGGCCACGCCAGCGAGTATACCTCTGCACTCGATTATTTATTTTTATGTGGGAACACTTCACTTCCGCTTCGTTTAGGTCCAGTACTCAAACGAGTTCAGTCAGATCCTTCACTTGCACAAGTACAGTCGGATCCTGCACTCTGTTTGACCCTTGCTTGTCCTGAACCAACTAGCAGCTAGCACACCCAGCGGGTGTTATTTACACAAATTGTTTGAGCAAAAGATCAAATTACTTTGATAATTTTTTATTCCGGCTTGTGCTATTTTTCATACACAGGTTACAAGATCACTCGACACATATGTGTGCCATCTTCGTCACTACTCAGGCTTAGTCGCTGCAACGGTCATTCATGTGTTTCCACTGGTTCGGACACCTCTTCGACGACATGATGGTCTCGCCGTCCCGCACACCGTCACTTGTTCGGATGCCTCTGAGACGACATGCTCGACTTGGTCGCCCCACACGTCGTCACGTGTTCGGACGCACCCTCGATGACGCACTCGACACGGCTGCCCCGCATACCATCACTGGGTTAGACGCCTGCTCGACATACAGCACTTGGACGCCCCGCACGTCGCCACAAGACCGGACTCGCCTACTTTACATGGATACCCCATGCATCGCCACTTCGTGTGGCATGTCTTCATCACTCGACCGCCCCACGCACCATCGCTCGACTTAGCAAACCTAACGTCGCCTAAGTCAAAAACTACTCCGAGTGCGGACATCCTCCACACTTAGGGGCTTAGCTACGATTCCGTATCGCCTAAGTAAAAATCTACTCCGAGTACGGACATCCACCACACTCGAGGGCTTAGCTACGATTCTGTATCACCTAAGGCAAACACTACTCCGAGTGTGGACATCCTCCACACTCGGGTGCTTAGGTGCGATTCCTATCGCCTAAGTTACAGACTACTCCGAGTGCGGACATCCTCCACACTCGGGGGCTTAGCTACGATTCCGTATTGTCTAAGTTAAAAAATACTACGAGTGTGGACATCCTCCACACTCGGGGGCTGAGCTACGATTCTGTATCGCCTAAGTCAAAAACTCCTCCGTGTGCGGACATCCTCCACACTCGGGGGCTTAGCTGCGATTCCGTATCGCCTAAGTCAAAAATTACTCCGAGTGCGGACATCCTCCACACTCGGGGGCTTAGCTGTGATTCCGTATCGCCTAAGTCAATAACTACTCCGAGTGAGTACATGATCCACACTCGGGAGTTTAGCTATGAACCTAATTCGCCTAAGTTAGAAACTACTATGAGTGAGGACGTCATCCACACTTAGGGACTTATCCTTGATCTCTAGAAATCATATAAGGCAAACTCAATAAGCATTCAGCATGCCAACCACATGATGATTTAACCGACTGACCCAGTTCCAGGTTATATCTATTTACCATGCCCAACGCACAATGATCAGTCTGACTGATTTAGCTGCAGATTGCAACAGTTTACTACGCTAAGCGCATGAGAGTTCACCTGGTTAGTTCAATTTTGCACTAGAAGACATAAACCCTTTGCCCGACTCATCTAGTCCGATAGAAGCTCGAGGACTACACCCAGTGGGTGCACTCAGCCTGCCCCCACTAGAAGAGAAATGAAGAAAACATTCTGCTGGGTCAGGTCCGACAACAACATTCGAGTTTAACAAACTCTGCCACCAACCGACCACCAGCAATCAGTCAAAGTCTCAGGGGCTACTGTCAGAGATACAGAAAATAGGTAGGCCCATGAAGGGTCGGAATATCATAGAAGCATGGGTCCACACGTAAGGTTAGTCAAGACAAATACATATATACTATTCACTCGGACAAGCAGCGTCCCATCCACTCGGATGACAGTCGACCACTCGGACGTATGACCCACTCGGATATGCGAACACTAATAGTCAACAGGGCAGTCAGACATTATGGAATCAATGCCTCATCTTGTAACATAGGAGCTGAGGGGGTGGCACACTCTATATAAGCAACCCCCACCACATAGCCCACGGGGGGCTTCTTCTTCTCCCTTCCCTCTCTCTTTCAAAGACACCATGTAACTCCGTATTCATAACAAATAAGCAAAGCCTCTCCATAGCACGAGACATAGGGTTGTTATCTTCACCATGAGAGGCTCGAACTCGCTAAAACCACAAAGTCACGCATTTGCATCTCAATAGATCATGCTCCGTTATCCTACCCCTCTCTACTGTCGGAATCGTTCCCACGACAACAGCGATCTACTCCAACAACTCCGTCATCATCACCAACACCTCCATCACCTTCCCCCGTATATCTACAGCGGTCCGCTCTCCCGCAACCAGTTGTACCCTCTACTTGAACACGGTGCTTTATACTTCATATTATTATGCAATGATGTGTTGGTATCCTATGATGTCTGAGTAGATTTTTGTTGTCCTATTGGTTGATTGATGATCATGATTGTTTTGAGTTGCATGTTTTATTATTGGTGGTGTCCTATGATGCTCTTCGTGTCGCGCAAGTGTGAGGGATCCTCGCTGTAGGGTGTTGCAATGTGTTCCTGATTCGCCTATGGTGGGTTTCTTGAGTGACAGAAGCATAAACCCGAGTAGGTGGGTTGTTGCATATGGGAGTAAAGAGGACTTGATAGCTTATAATGCAATGGTTGGGTTTTACCTTAATTTTGGAGCGTCGTGTGCTTCACTTATATCATTTGAAGTTTGGATTGTCTGTTTCTCTCCACATAGAAAACCTCCATTTGTAGAACGCTCTTTTTCTTCACTTATATTTGTTAGAGCGTGGGCATATCTTTTGTATAAAGAATTAAACTCTCATTCTTCACTTATATCTATTTAGAGAGTTAACAAGAGTTAGTCATGCACATGGTTAGTCATAAAATCCTATGTAAAACTTGTAGATCACTGAATATGATGTGTTTGATTCCTTGCAATAGTTTTGTGATATAAAGATGGTGATATTAGAGTCATGCTAGTGAGTAATTTTGGATTGCTATAAATACTTGTGTAAAGGTTTGTGATTCTCGTAGCATGCACGTATGGTGAACCGTTATGTAAGGAAGTCGGAGCATTATTTGTTTATTGATTTTCAACCTTTGTGTGAGGGTCTGGAGTGCGCGATGGTTAACTCCTACCAACCTCTCCCCTAGGAGCATGTGTCTAATACTTTGATTCAATGACTAATAGACTTTGGCAATAAGTATGCGAGTTCTTTATGACTAATGTGAGTCCATGGATTATACACACTCTCACTGTTCCACCTTTGCTAGCCTTTCTAGTACCGCGCAACTTTTGCCGGTGCACTAAACCCACCATATATCCTCCCTCAAAACAGCCACCATACCTACCTATTATGGCATTTCCATAGCCATTCCAAGATATATTTCCATGCAACTTCCACCATTCCGTTTATTATGACACGCACCATCATTTTCATATTGCTTTGCATGATCGCAAGATAGCTAGCATGATGTTTTCATGGCTTGTCCGTTTTTGATGTCATTTGCTATGCTAGATCAGTGCATATCCCAATACACTGCCGGAGGCATTCATATAGAGTCGTATTTTGTTCTAGATATCGAGTTGTAATTCTTGAGTTGTAAGTAAATAAAAGTGTGATGACCATCATTATTAGAGCATTGTCCCATGTGAAGAAAGGATGATGGAATCTATGATTCCCTCACAAGTTGGGATGAGACTCCGGACTTTATGATAAATAAAAGAGGCCAGCGAAGCCCCAAAAAAAGAGGCCTTAGATGCCCACCAAAAATAAAATAAAAATGAGAGAAAAAAGAGAAGGGACAAGGCTACTATCCTTTTTCCACACTTGTGCTTCAAAGTAGCACCATGATCTTCATGATAGAGAGTCTCCTATTTTGTCACTTTCATATACTAATTGGAATTTTTCATTATATAACTTGGCCTGTATATTCCATTGGCGGGCTTCCTCAAATTTCACTAGGTCTTCATGAGCAAACAAGTTGGATGCACACCCACTTAGTTTCTTTTTGAGCTTTCATACACTTATATCTCTTGTGCATCCGTTGCATGGCAATCCCTACTCACTCACATTAATATCTATTAATGGGCATCTCCATAGCCCGTTGATACGCCTAGCTGATGTGAGACTATCTTCTCCTTTTTCTTCACAACCTCTACCATATTCTATTCCACCTATAGTGCTATATCCATGGCTCACACTCATGTATTGCATGAGAGCTGAAATTTTTTGAGAACATAAAGGTGTGAAACAATTGCTTGACTTGTCATCGGGGTTGTGCATGATATAAATACTTTGTGTGGGGAAGATGGAGCATAGCCAGACTATATGATATTGTAGGGATAACTTTCTTTTGCCATTATATTTTGAAGAGATACAATTGCTTTATTGGTATGCTTGAAGTATTATTGTCTTAATGTTGAATTATAGACTATTGCTTTGAGTCACTCGTATCTTAACATTCATGCCATGATTAGGTTATATGAACAAGATTATGCTAGGTAGCATTCCACATCAAAAATTATCTTTTTTATCATTTACCTACTCAAGGACGAGCAGGAATTAAGCTTGGGGATGCTGATACATCTCCATCATATCTATAATTTTTGATTGTTTCATGCCAATATTCTACAACTTTCATGTACGTTTGGAAACTTTTTATACTATTTTTGGGACTAATATATTGATCCAGTGCCGAGTGACAGTTCCTATTTGTTGCATGTTTTTTATTTCGCAGAAAATCCATATCAAACTAAGTCCAAACGCGATAAAAACTTATGGAGATTTTTTATGAAATATATTTTATTTTTCGGGAAAAAAGAATCATTGTGAGATAATGCCCAAGGTGGTCACAAGCCTTCTAGGCACGGCCTAGCCACTTGCCGTGCCCTGGGCCCTTGTGCCCAGCCCTTATGTCAGTTCGAGATCTCCTTCAGCCGAAAGGAATATATTTTTATAATCCCCTCAAAATTTCAGCCAGGCCAGAGTTAGGATCTCCATATATTTAAGAAACGGTGAAAGGCCAGAATCTAGGAGCATGGAAATAGAAAGAAATAGAGAGAGATCCAATCTCGGAGGGGCTCTCGCCCCTCCGCTGCCATGGAGGCCATGGACCAGAGGGGAAACACTTCTCCCATCTAGAGGGAAGGTCAAGGAAGAAGAACAAGGAGGGGGGCTCTATCCCCCTCTCTATCAGTGGCGCTAGAACGCCGTTGGGGCCATCATCGTGACGACGATCTACTCGAGCAACTTCGTCATCTTCACCAACACCTCCATCACCTTCCCCCATATATATACAATGGTCCACTCCCCCGCAACCCGCTGTACCCTCTACCTTAACATGGTGCTTTATGCTTCATATTATTATCCAATGATGTGTTGCCATCCTAGGATGTATGAGTAGATTTTTGTTGTCCTATTAGTTGATTGATGATCATGATTGGTTTGAGTTGCATGTTTTATTATTGGTGCTGTCCTATGGTGCTCTTCATGTCGCGCAAGTGTGAGGGATCCTCACTGTAGGGTGTTGCAATGTGTTCCTGATTCGCTTATGGTGGGTTGCTTGAGTGACAGAAGCATAAACTCGAGTAGGTGGGTTGTTGCATAAGGGAGTAAAGAGGACTTGATAGTTTATAATGCTATGGTTGGGTTTTACCTTAATGATTTTTAGTAGTTGCGGATGCTTGCTAGAGTTCCAATCATAAGTGCATATGATCCAAGTAGAGAAAGTATGTTAACTTATGCCTCTCCCTCATATAAAATTGCAATAATGATGACCGGTCTAGTTATCGATTGCCTAGGGACAATTCTGCAACTCTTACCACCACTTTTCCACACTCGTTAAACTAACTTAGTTGTTTGTTTATCTTAGCGGCCCCTAAATTTTATTAACGTGCTCTTTATTATCTTGCGAACATATCTCGTCACATCTACAAAGTACTTATAGTTTCATACTTGTTCTAGGTAAAGTGAAAGTTAAGCATGCGTAGAGTTGTATCGGTGGTCGATAGAACTTGAGGGAATAATTGTTCTACCTTTAGCTCCTCATTGGGTTCAACACTCTTACTTATCAAGAAAGGCTACAACTGATCCCCTATACTTATGGGTTATCAGTCCTATACGCATGGCATGATCATTGGGAAGGGATTTGGATCAAGAAGATGAGTCTAGAGCGTAGGAGGATTTTTGTTAATTAAAGCACAGTCAATCAAACAGGAAAATCATAATCAAGACAAGCATTAAATTCACACACAAAAAATTGTTGGCACTAATTTTTGAGCTTCAATAAACTTAGTCAGGAGAGACAAAACACAGGGTGTGATAATAATGCATGATCATGACGTGGCAACATGGTGTTGTTTAAGCAAATGAATCTAGCATGTATATGAAATGAAGTTGGTTTGACCAGAGGACACAAGAGATAAGTTGTTCTAACATGCATGAAATGCCACAACCAGATTCATTAGGGTTTTCTAATCATTTTGCACATATAAAATATTTTCATTGGTGTTATAGATTAATTTCTGTGATATTTAAGTGTTCACTATTTTCTGAAATAGATAAATCACTGAAATTTATTTCAATTTTAGAAAACATATATTGCCACAGCATTACATTAGGGTGACGTCAGCGGGTCAACTACCCCAGTTCGGATCATACCTGACTAGTGGGGCCGTTGGTCACTAACACAAAGGCTGGGCAGGGTGTAATCTCCGTGTTGACTGTGATCTGACCTGCTGCAGGTCCCGTTGTCAGCATTTGTGCATTTCCTAATCGGAAACACTAACGCCCACACGTGTGGGCGTTACCCAACTCGCTGACACACCTCCATTGTCGTCCACTGCATTTTGCACGAATCTTGGCATGAAAAGGTGGATTTGCTATGCCACGTAGGACAAGTCCCGTGTGTGGTGTGTAGGCAGTTCGTCTGCACGCCGGTTTCTCCTCCAAGATTAGTAGTTGCGAGTCGGGGCGTGCGGTAGAACTGCCGTCGCGCCCGCACGCCATGCCCGACTGCGGTTGCCGTCTCCCACATCTTCCCACGTTGCTCTCCCCTCGCGGTTCATTCACTCCCCTCCCCATTCATTTCTACGCAACCCAGTTGCATTCGATTGTGGAGAAACCGAGAGGAGATGGCGACGACGGTGGTGGAAAAGTCAACCGGATTCAAGGCCGTTGGTGGGGCTCGTCGGACCGTAGTGTCGTCGCCGGAGCAGCCGTAGATTGAAGGTAAGGCTTCCTCCCGTGCTCACATTCCTGCCTGCAATTTCCGCCCCCTCTCTCTGTTGTCAATTTCTGCTCGAGTTTCCTCGAGATTCCGGCTGATTCGCGATGCTCCGGTGTCCCCGTCGGCGATGGAGTCGCGTGCTTGCCACTTAGGGTGGCATTGCGCTGTTTCGTCGCCGCCGCGGTGGCAGTCATGGCGGTGTGGCTCGGCCGGTCCGCAGCCACATCCGGCTTTGGCCTTGCGATTGAGCGGGCGATTTTCTATATGTTAGTTACGATTTCTCTCAAATGCTATGACCACCGGTGTAGGGAGTTTTTTGTTGTTGAATTCAGCATATGGTAGTTGTGAATGAACCGTAGATCTAGGTTGGTGCATTTCAAAGTGTAGGATAATGGCAGTCATGGCATTTTCAACAACTATCATCACTGATGGCAACTAATTTTCTGATCAACCGTGTCAGTTGCCACGACTATGCTTTCCATGTGGCACCTAATTTTGTGAATGCACTATGCTTGTTGCCATGTCATATGCAAGATAATGGCAAATTCACTGTACAATAGACTCAATTGCATTTGCCATGATGACTTGTGATATCTGCACATATTTGAATGTACTACATGGCAACTCATTTTTATATGAGGTCAGGGTGTGATTTGCCACATTATATGTTGTGAAGTGGAAGTTTTCTGCCCTGTTTTGAAGTGCCTTGTGTTAACATGGAAACTTGACCCTAGTACATTATGTGAATACATGGCAACTCATTTTTATATGAGGCCAGGGTGTGAGTTTCCACATTATATGTTGTGAAGTGGAAGTTGTCTGCCCTTTTTTGAAGTGCCTTGTGTTAACATGGCAACTTGAACATATTTGAAGTGCCTTATGATATGGACATTTTTTATGAAGCCAGTGTGTTAGTTGCCACATTTCATGTTGGACAATCCTAGGGGGTGGGTGTTCCTATGCTCTGCCTCATTTGCCACTTTCATTGGTGCCAACATGGCAAGTAGGTTCTACTAGGTGGCAACTTCCTCCTTCAGAAGCACATACACGTCCAGTTGCCATGTTTATGCAATTGCTTTTCCATTTCATCATTTTTTTTGCCTTTTTGTGCATCTTCAGCATATGGCAATTACTGCCCTCTTCAGATGCGTAAACTTTGGGACAACCATGGAGTTTTCATTTTTGTTCATCGATGATATCCACTTAATATTTACTTGATGCATTTCTTTTCGTATCCGTCAGTTGTGTTTTTATTTCACCCTAACGTGTGCTTTATTCTTACCGTGGCACAATGGCTCGTGGCGACCATCAAGATGATGATGATGACTTCATGGAGTTACCGCAACAGAATCGTTCGACTGGTCGGACAAAAGATGGCGATGAGGTCACTTTCCACCCCCATATGTTTTTTAATGTCACTTTTAGTTTTCAATCTTCCATTAGAACTAACGTTTCATGACATTGAACATGGCACCAAATGATCCATTTTCTGTTATGCAGAAGAAGAAATGTTCTCGCAATAGGGCTTCGCAAGAACGCCTGACTATATTGACCGAGGGATTTACTAATGATCAGAAGGTAGCTGCCGGTGAAATGGGGATGCAGGCTCTGATGGATGTTCGGTGCAAGAACCTAGTGAACCCTATATGCGACTGGCTTGGTGAAATTTATGATCCTGCCTCCAGGGAATTCGTGATTCCGAGATGTGGAAGACTGCCTTTGGACGACGAATCTGTGTTCTGCACTCTGGGTGTGCCCTGGGGAGAGATCAAAGTCCCGTATGAGGTGAATAATAAGGTTGAGGAAGTCTTGTTCGCTCGCTTGTTTCCTGGGATGACATCCATGCCAAAGATGACTGTGTTGGCAACTTTGCTGGCGGGCATGAAAACCCATGGCGAGGTATTTAAGATGAAGCTGCTCATGTACTTGATCTCAGCAGTCTTTGCGCCTACCACATCTCTTCGTCCAAGCAACAAGTGCTTCCCCATCCTGGTGAATGCTCTCTATCTACTTCTTATTCCATTCAATCTTTTGATTTTGATGTCATTTGAAGCTAGTCACTGCTAGTATTTTGATGTTTTCCATTTGAATGCTGATGCGACAACTTTTTGTCCTTAAATTGTGTTGTGCAGGCGAAGCCGAAAGACGTTAAGAACATGAATTGGTGTAAATCCATCGTTGACTTCCTGCATGATGCATTTTCAGACAAGATGTACCAGAAGGGTTGTCGCTTGCACCTAATGGTATTTTTTCCATGCTCTTTTGCAAATACTCTTGCCACGGTTCAATGCTTTCCTAAATCAACATCGGAGCTGTTGATAAGTGTGAACTGTACAAGATCGTGCATGGCAACTGTACGAGATCGTGCATGGCAACCCTTTGCTTTCATTTTTTTATGTGAATATTTTTCATGTGAAAGTGACTTTTTGTTTGATACATGGCATATGTAGTTGCTTCCTACAAGGCAATAGCATTTTTCAACAACACAAAAAAGTGTTAATTTCATACATTCATTCTCTTTTATACAATCTGCATGGCAACCATGATGTTGAGCTGGTGATAGCTATCAGCATACCAACATAGCAACTGCCACATAGCATGATGGCAACTAACATAGATAGATGGCAAATCTTTTTTCTTCATTCCCTTCAACTTGATGACTCAAGGAAACTATGTAAGCTTTCTTTTTAGAATAGCATGATGGCAACTGACACTGCTTTCTTTTTTGTTGTGTATACCAGCTCATGTACATCGATCGTCTTGATCTATCCATGGTCGACTTTACTGGTATAGGAGGCCCGCCACCTCCACATAAGTTTGTTGTCTCTACATGGACGTACGATGCTGTCAAGGCTGTGCTTGTCGCAGACAGGATAACTGATACGAAATATGGGAAACGACAGGTTAGTTCTGCCTTCTTTCTTGCACGACATTCTTCATTTCTGATGATGCATAACATATGAAAAAATCCCCATACGGCAACCATTTACGGCTAACAAGAGTTAAATACCTTGGCATCCATGGTTGTCTTTACATGGCACCCATGTCTGACCCCATACGGCAACTCCGCCATCCGTGTCGAAACTCCTTTTTTCCTCCTTTTGCAATACATGAACTGTTAGTCTCTGCTCCTTATTTTCTCTC
Source organism: Hordeum marinum (assembly GCA_022496015.1). Lineage (NCBI taxonomy): Eukaryota > Viridiplantae > Streptophyta > Magnoliopsida > Poales > Poaceae > Hordeum > Hordeum marinum. The sequence continues at coordinate 195,160,449 of CM039675.1, read as the reverse complement.
TTACATCTTAGTTGTTTTTGCTGTTTTCCATCAGATGGACAAGCATGCTATAGACTACAGTGTGTTTGGTGGGCCACAAAACTTTGGCAGGTGGATGGATGTGCATTCAGCTCCATCTTGTCCTGCTGAGGTAATCAAGAATGTTTATTTTGTTTTTTGAATTTTTTTTCTCTTTGCATTTTGATATATCTCTATGGTTGTTTTGATTTTCTTGTTCCTATGTGCGTGTCTCTAATATGTTTGGTTATTGCTACTTTTTGTTTTGTGCTCAGGCGAGGGCACCTGTTGAGCATCTAGTTGGGCAGTTTGCTTCTGGCATGATCGGCTTGCTCGGGAAGTTGGTTGAGGGTTGGACGACACTTAATGGATCTGACAGTGACGAGGTTGTGAGTCAGTTCACATCATTTGTTGTTGAACGTACACATCGACCAACTGGTTGCCATGGCCGGTACGACTACAACATCTCACAGGAGCTCCCTGAGATGCAACATGAGCTAGATGGAGATGTTGGTCTAGACAAGGACGATGACGTTGACATGGATAATGTGCAACATGTAACTGACGATGATGAACATGTTGAAGTTCGTGCAGGTGGTAAGAAGGATAAGGCTGCAGCAAATTTTCCTCCACCAGAGGAAGCCATTGAACAAACAGATGCGAGAGACATGGGGGTGTCGCCCTCAAAGAGGGGCAGGGCTCCAGGGGATGTTGCGCAGGGCTCTGTTGGCAAGAGGTCTAGGACCGATCTAATAGCTACTAGGAGGAGGTTCAACATCTATTTAGTGTTTTGTTTGTCTCGCCTTTTTAACAAACCGGCCTTTTTTTCATTGTTTGCTAAGTGCAGAATGATTCTTGTGTCTCACACTTGGTATCCTTTTTTGCCCTTCTTTCTACGTGCAGTGAGGCGATAGCTGGTGGATGAGCAGTTAAGAAGAAACAAGCACCAACACCAACCCATGTTTCTGCCCGATTGAACAAGGGTGGTCCCACTGCTGGTGACACCACTTCCACTAGGTCGTCTCCTCGTACGTCGACGTCCAACACCGGGGATCCTGTCATGTTGGAAGACTTGAGGAAGACAATCAAGAAGTAGGTTCTCCCTGTTTTTTATTGTCGTAGCGCTATTTTTTTGCTTGATGCATTCTAGATCATACACAACTTTTTTACTTGATACATTTATGTGGCAAATACTGTCTGCTTCTCATGGCAGTTGTCCGGCTTGCCACATGGGCTACTGCCATTAGTCCCACATGGCAACTGTTGTTTTTCATGATCTATTCTTTTTGCTGCATGGCAACTACTACTTGTTCTGTATGGCAACTCCTAACTACACCACATGGCAATTTCTTATTCCACTGATATGGCAACTAGCAGCTTTCCACTGACCTCCACCACCTACATTGTCATGTGTGCTCACCCATACCTTGTTCTCAAATGGCAGATCTGGCACATCACACACTTTTCATTTTTATGATGACTACCATGAAAATTATTTTGTTCACTTTTTTGTACTCTTCATGTGTTTTCTTGCAGGGTGAAGAAGACTACTACACGCGTGACCAAGCACAACCCTAGAGACCCACTCGAACGCATTCATTCCAAGCTGTCAACAAGTGGCAACTCAAATGTTCATGAGGCGCCAGTTGTCAAATCTGCTGCTATACCGCCCACTGTTCCCACTAGCTCTGATGCAAGCAGCCGACCATCTCCATCGGTTGCAGATGTGCAGACTACAACAACAAGCATCCATACATCTGGGAGTGATGAATCTGTATCTGCCAGGATTGCTGAGATATTGCACACGCTGGTGGCAATGAGGGATGCTGTTGTGACCCATGCCACCCAATTAGCTAGTGTTGAAGTGGACGCTCCTAAGATCAACCTAAACAAGGAAGATTCCCGCTCATCTGATACAGATTCCAGTCATGTGGCTGGTGGCACGTCTGCATCCACAAAAGAAGGGGATGCAGCCACAATTCATAATGAGATGCCATCCATAGGTGAGTCTCATGGCACAACAGCTCTAGCTTCTGGTGGTCCAAAGGCTGCTACGGCGACCGTTGCGCGAGATGGTCTTCCACCTAGGCGGCGTAGCCCCCGCAAGCATCCTACAGACATATCCAATGCACCTGTTGTAGCTAGGAGCGGCAGAGATGATTCTGGTTATGTGTCTGCCTCGACATTGTTCCTGCCTCCTGCCAAAACCAATGTTATGGAGAAAACGGAAGTCCGGAGTACAACCGACGCAGGTGGCAAGTCATGCAGGACTAAAGGAGGTGAACATCCGAAGCAGACTACATCTTTCACCGCCATGGAGAACCCCAGCTTAAATCTGCGTACTTGTAAGCTCCCAGTCAACATTGGTGTCCCCTACAACCCAAACAAGAAGATTGGCAAGAAAGTTGCAATTGATACCGCTGACAGCACGCCTGGCCCTACTAATAAGCCTGATGATTCTGTAGCAGACGAGGCAGAAATGTTTGTTGATCTGTCACCCCTGGATTCTACCAAGCAACTTGTTCTCGATCCGGCTAGTATGCAGGAGAGGCACCTAGTGTCTTTCACCCCACCGAGCTTTAGCCTTGGCATCGATCGTAGTCAAGATGAACTAGTGGTGCACGATCCTCTGCCCATTTCCTTTGCTTTCCCGACAGGCACAACCCCAATGATGGCACAACCAATAGCTGATGGCAGGAAGGCTGTGAAGTTTGCAGAGCCGATAGTGCAAGGTACATTTTTTGTGTGTTTATCATTTTTTTTCTACATTTTTCTTGTCTGACGTTTGTCACAAGCTTTTTTGGTTTCTTACTGGTGATGGCAAATCTCATTAGATGCACATGGCAACTGGAGTTGCTGCAACATGGCACCTACAGTTGTTGCCATGTTGCAATTCCATTAGCAAAGCAAATGGCAACTGGAGTTGCTGCGACATGGCAACTCCACTGCAATGTACTTGGCAACTATAGTTGTTGTCACATGGCAACTACAGTGCAATGCACATGGCAACTGGAGTTGTTTTCACATGGACACTCTCTAATTTGCACCTATAGTTCACATCCTGCACTCTTTTTCACAATAACTTGTTCTTTCCAAGTTCCCTAACCCATTGTTTGATCCTTGCAGCCACCCCTGAGGAGATTTCGTCGTCACTTGATCAAGCTTATCGCAGGATTGAGGAGGAAGCATCAAAGAGGAGGTCATCATGGGGTCAGGGGCAATCAAGATCTAACGTATCTGCTGAGTCGGTATCTGAGGATACCGTTAGAAGTGCCACCCCTGGATCTGTGAGGCAGCATAGGGTAGTTCACGCACCCCCTGCGGATGACTATGAGCCCGAAGTTAAGGCCACAAAGGAACAAAACCATCTTTACGATATTGTCAAGCGTTTTGGAAATGCGAGGTCCAATAGCAAGCACATGAAGGAGCTGAAAGCGTAATGTCCACACCACATAACCCCTCACTTGCTTTTCTCTGATATTTTTCCTTTCCTATTACGGACATGTGTTGTTTATGTTTTATTTTTATTTTCATTTAGTAGACATGATTCTTTCATGTTATATCATTTTTCATACAGCACATGTTTGGACAGAACCAAAATCATACAATGTGATGCGACGTACTCGACCTGGGTGATCTTGCCGAGTTTGTGAGGCTACCTGGTAAAATGTCGAAGAATGTAGTTGCATGTGGGATTGACTTCATCAACAGGCATATGGAGATTTGCGCCGACAAGACGATCATATAGTACAGTGTGACCTGCAAAATATAGGGTGGTGACTTCCATCATAAAATCCCGAGGAAGCATTTTGCCACGCATGGTGAATTCAAGTTCACATTGAACAAATGTGTGAGTGTTCCTTATTGTTTGTTCATATTTTCTCCCATGGAATGGTTTGTGAGTAGCTATGCTTCATATGTGGGCTACATACTGTTTTGTGACAGATGTTTTCATGTGGCAACAGCTTCCATGTAAAATAAGTTTGACTATTTTTAATACAACATATGTGGCAATTTCACTTAAAATATTGGGAAACTTTGTTTATACATGGATGGCAACTTCTTTTAATTACACATGGCAAATAAACACTTTGGACGCGTTCACTTTAACCAGTTGATGGTGGTTATTCATATATCTCTTTTTGCATCTGGCAATAATTTTACATATCATTTTTTCAACTACATCAATCTGATTTTGATGTGAAGTCTGCTCGTCTTTTTTACTTGGAGGTACTGTTCCCGATGATCCAGGAGCTTGCACCACACGACTCATATGACAAGTGTGGTCACCACTACGCGATTTGCCTTAACGTAAAGAACCAACGATTTGAGGTGCTTGATTCAATGCGTTCTAAAGCTGATGCATACCTTACTACACATGTTGAATTCTTCATCAACAACCTCAAAGAGACATGGAACTATCACTACGAAAACTCAAAGGTCCAGATCAGTCATTTTCCAATCAAGTATGTCGCGATTACGAAGCAAGGAAACCGGTAATTACTATCTTTTTGGTGTGTCCTCCACACCAATCGTAAACCTTTTGTCACCTCTGCATTGAATTTTATGATTTTTCTGTTCTCTTTAGTTCACCTCATTCTTTTCTTTACAGGCATGATTGTGGCTTTCACTTGTTGGAATACCTTGCAAAGTGGGAAGGTCGATGGGTCCCTATTGTCACAGCGGCAATGGTCTTGGACCTCCGTAAAATATACACATGGAACTGGTTAATGAATGAAGCTTTCAACACGCCGGCCAACGCATGAGAGTTCATAGAGGAATATGTCAAAAAAGTCAACAAGAAGTACAAGTGATGACATGATGCTCCATATCGCATGCCTACCTTACATTCTGTGGCTGAGGAATGTATGGAATCAACTTGTTCTTTTAAAACTATGTCCATGTGCTATGTTATGACATGCAACCCCCCGTAGTCTAGTATATAGTGGTGGAGTGTGAGTGACATTTGAATATTTGTAATATATGTGTGGATGTGAACCTGCTTAGGTGTGAGAACAGCTATGTTTATGTTCACTACTATTATGTGTTTGTGGTTGGTAGTACCAGTTGGGTGTTGGAATGCGTCTATTATGCCTGAAACATGGCAAATATAGTTGATCACACACGTTAGTGAAAGTAATCGTTCCGTCTTTTTGTTTTTGGGTTTTTTGCATTGCTAACTGTATCGGTTAGCATGGTACCTCATAAGCAGCTGCTATCTCCTATTTTTTGCACGTGATCGTTTCAACTAGCTTGTTCATAGTATGCATACAATACAATATGTGTGGGAAAAAAAGAATGTGATGGCACATTCAGTAGAAATAACATGGCATATTCGATGGTAGTTGCATGGCAGATTTAGTAGCACACACGTGGCAATTTTAGTCATTCATTCATGGCATTTTCTTCAAATTTTGATGCCCACCAACAGTCATTCTCCAATTTTTTAAAATCTAGTCCATCTACCTTACAAAAATGACACCAACACCCAAGTTACAATCCTCCATAGTTGCTTACGGATTGCCCGTACCTTTCTTTGTTTTCTTGTGTTTTGCTTGAATTTCCAACCCCGATTTGTATCCTACATGCCCAAGAGAGAACACACCTTGAACGTATGTTCCCCCATCTGGTAAGCCATGTACATGCTGGCATGCTTTATTTCTTCCTGAAATCGGCATGTTTTTGTCCTTTTGTTAAACTCTTATATGATGTTTTGTAGCACCTTATGTTGAGGTAGGTCGTAACATAGCAAACGTATCTAAAAATCAACTGATGGCATGGAAGTCCTTATTTTTTCCCACATTTTTCTTGGGTTTGTTTCGACATGGCAACTGCATAATATTTGACATGGCAACTTCCACTAGTAGAATGTCGATCAGTAGTCCCGGTTAGTATGTGCCTTTAGTACCGGTTCCCCAACCGGTACTAAAGTGTCGGGACTAAAGGTCTAGACCTTTAGTACCGATTGGACCGGTACTAAATGTTCTGTTTTTTTGTTTTAGATTTTAATTAGGTTTTAGTTTTCCTCTCTATTATTGTGTTTTCCATTCATTTCAAATTTATTTTACGATGCTACATACTGTAAACATTCCTGATCCTCACTGCTTTAGAATTTAATCTCTAATCTCTAATCAGCACTTATTCCAAATCATCTAACTTCCCGGCCGGTCACCCATCCTCTCACTACTCCAGCCCCAGCACGCTTAACTTTCAGGTTCTATCATCCCAAGTTTTCAAGTCTGCACTTGTTGTTTTCGTGACAATAATAAGCTATCAATCCTATTAACCCTTAGGTCTTGATGTCACACGATTTAATTTTTTGAACTCCAAACAATTATTGAAATAAAAACCAATAAATGATTAATAATAATATTTAATTTCAATGAAAATAAAATCAGTAATAATATTATTTTATTCATTTTTTGCCATTTATTCATTTAATATGGCATAATTAATATCATTAAATCCATAAATCGGACGAAAACTCATCTATTACAAAAGGGATTTCATTTATTTTATGAGGGTTTCAGAAGAAAACTCATTTATTACAAAAGGGATTTCATTTTTAATTACTTATTTTAACTCCATACTTTTTGTGTGTTCAATATGCACCATTCAAAGGCACATCATCAATTTTCAACCATTTCTGACTTCATTTAATATTTTTCATGCATTTAATAATTTATTTTGAGCTAAATGACCCTGAATTTGAAAAGCAGTACAAATGAACTCTGAAAAAAGGTTGTAACTTGGCATGACATCATTATTTCACCCACATAGTAACTTGTAAAGAGTTGAGAGGGTTACGGCAAAAACTGGATGCACTTCGTGTACAAATTGGACAATCTCTTTCAAAGTATGAGGGTTTCACGCGAAAACTCATCTATTACAAAGGGATTTCATTTTTAATAACTTATTTTAACTCCATACTTTTTGTGTGTTCAATATGCACCATTCAAAGGCACATCATCAATTTTCAACCATTTCTGACTTCATTTGATATTTTTCATGCATTTAATGATTTATTTTGAGTAATTGACCCTGAATTTGAAAAGCAGTACGAAGGAACTCGAAAAAGGTTGTAACTTCGCATGGCATCATAATTTCACCCACATAGCAACTTGTAAAGAGTTCAGAAGGTTATGGCAAAAACTGGATGCACTTTGTGTACAGATTGGACAATCTCTTTCGAAGTATGAGGGTTTCAGACGAAAACTCGTCTATTACAAAGGTATTTCATTTTTAATAACTAATTGTAACTCCATACTTTTTGTGCGTTCAATATGCACCATTCAGGCACATCATCAATTTTTAACCATTTCTAACTTCATTTGATATTTTTCATGCATTTAATGATTTACTTTGAGCTAAATGACCCTGAATTTGAAAAGGAGTACAAATGAACTCTGACAAGGTTGTAACTTGGCATGACATCCTTATTTCACCCACATAGCAACTTATAAAGAGTTGAGGGGGTTACGGAAGAAACTGGATGAACTTCGTGTAGAAATTGGACAATCTCTTTCGAAGTATGAGGGTTTCGGACGAAAACTCATCTATTACAAAGGGATTTCATTTTTAATAACTTATTTTAACTCCATACTTTTTTTTGTTCAATATGCACCATTCAAAGGCACATCATCAATTTTCAACCATTTCTGACTTCATTTGATATTTTTCATGCATTTAGTGATTTATTTTGAGCAAAATGACCCTGAATTTGAAAAGCAGTACAAATGAACTCTGAAAAGGTTGTAACTTGGCATGACATCATTATTTCACCCACATAGAAACTTCTAAAGAGTTGAGAGGGTTACGGCAAAAACTAGATGCACTTCGTGTACAAATTGGACAATCTTTTCGAAGTATGAGGGTTTCGAACGAAAACTCATCTATTACAAAGGGATTTCATTTTTAATAACTTATTGTAACTCCATACTTTTTTTGTGTGTTCAATATGCACCATTCAAAGGCACATCATCAATTTTCAACCATTTCAGACTTCATTTGATATTTTTCATGCATTTAATGATTTATTTTGAGCTAAATGACCCTGAATTTGAAAAGCAGTACAAATGAACTCTGGAAAGGTTGTAACTTGGCATGACATCATTATTTCACCCACATAGCGACTTCTAAAGAGTTGAGAGGGTTACGAAAAAAACTGGATGCACTTCGTGTACAAATTGTACAATCTCTTTCGAAGTATCTGGGTTTCAGACGAAAACTCATCTATTACAAAAGGATTTCATTTTTGATAACTTATTTTAACACCATACTTTTTGTGTGTTCAATATGCACCATTCAAAGGCACATCATCAATTTTCTACCATTTCTGACTTCGTTTGATATTTTTCATGCATTTAATGATTTATTTTGAGCTAAATGACCCTGAATTTGAAAAGCAGTACAATTGAACTCTGAAAAGGTTGTAACTTGGCATGACATCAGTATTTCACCCACATAGCAACTTGTAAAGAGTTGAGAGGGTTACGGCGAAAACTGGATGCACTTCGTGTACAAATTGGACAATCTGTTTCGAAGTATGAGGGTTTCGGATGAAAACTCATCTATTACAAAAGGGATTTCATTTTTAATAACTTTTTTAACTCCATACTTTTTGTGTGTTCAATATGAACCATTCAAGGGCACATCATCAATTTTCAACCATTTCTGACTTCATTTGATATTTTTCATGCATTTAATGATTTATTTTGAGCTAAATGACCCTGAATTTGAAAAGCAGTACAAATGAACTCTGAAAAGGTTGTAACTTGGCATGACATCATTATTTCACCCACAAAGAAACTTCTAAAGAGTTGAGAGGGTTACGGAAAAAACTGGATGCACTTTGTGTACAAATTGGACAATCTCTTTCGAAGTATGAGGGTTTCGGACGAAAAGTCATCTATTACAAAGGGATTTCATTTTTAATAACTTATTTTAACTCCATACTTTTGGTGTGTGCAATATGCACCATTTAAAGGCAAATCATCAATGTTCAACCATTTCTCACGTCATTTGATATTTTTCATGCATTTAATGATTTATTTTGAACTAAATGAGCCTGAATTTGAAAAGTAGTACAAATGAACTTTGAAAAGCTTGTAACTTGGCATGACATCATTATTTCACCCACATAGCAACTTCTAAAGAGTTGAGAGGGTTACGGCAAAAACTGGATGCACTTCGTTAACAAATTGGACAATCTCTTTCGAAGTATGAGGGTTTCGCACGAAAACTCATCTATTAGAAAAGGGATTTCATTTTTAATAACTTATTTTAACTCCATACTTTTTGTGAGTTCAATATGCACCATTCAAAGGCACATCATCAATGTTCAACCATTTCTGACTTCATTTGATATTTTTCATGCATTTAATGATTTATTTTGAGCTAAATGACCCTGATTTTTGAAAAGCAGTACAAATGAACTCTGAAAAGGTTGTAACTTGGCATGACATCATTATTTCACCCACATAGTAACTTGTAAAGATTTGCGAGGGTTCCGGCAAAAACTGGATGCACTCCGTGTACAAATTGGACAATCTCTTTCGAAGTATGAAGGTTTCGCACGAAAACTCATCTATTACAAAAGGGATTTCATTTCTAAAAACTTATTTTAACTCCATACTTTTTGTGTGTTCAATATGCACCATTCAAAGGCGCATCATCAATGTTCAGCCATTTCTGACTTCATTTGATATTTTTCATGCATTTAATGATTTATTTTGAGCTAAATGACCCTGAATTTGAAAAGCATTACAAATGAACTCTGAAAAGGTTGTAACTTGGCATGACATCATTATTTCACCCACATAGCAACTTCTAAAGAGTTGAGAGGGTTACGAAAAAAACTGGATGCACTTCGTGTACAAATTGGACAATCTCTTTCGAAGTATGAGGGTTTCAAACGAAAACTCATGTATTACAAAAGGATTTCATTTTTGATAACTTATTTTAACTCCATACTTTTTGTGTGTTCAATATGCACCATTCAAAGGCACATCATCAATTTTCAACCATTTCAGACTTCATTTGATATTTTTCATGCATTTAATGATCTATTTTGAGCTAAATGACCCTGAATTTGAAAAGCAGTACAAATGAACTCTGAAAAGGTTGTAACTTGGCATGACATCCTTATTTCACCCACAAAGAAACTTCTAAAGAGTTGACAGGGTTACGGAAAAAACTGGATGCACTTCGTATACAAATTGGACAATCTCTTTCGAAGTATGAGGGTTTCGGACGAAAACTCATCTATTACAAAGGGATTTCATTTTTAATAACTTATTTTAACTCCATACTTTTTATGTGTTCAATATGCACCATTCAAAGGCACATCATCAATTTTCAACCATTTCTGACTTCATTTGATATTTTTCACGCATTTAATGATTTATTTTGAGCTAAATGACCCTGAATTTGAAAAGCAGTACAAATGAACTCTGAAAAGGTTGTAACTTGGCATGACATCATTATTTCACCCACATAGCAACTTCTAAAGAGTTGAGAGGGTTACGAAAAAAACTGGATGCACTTCGTGTACAAATTGGACAATCTCTTTCGAAGTATGAGGGTTTCAAATGAAAACTCATGTATTACAAAAGGATTTCATTTTTGATAACTTATTTTAACTCCATACTTTTTGTGTGTTCAATATGCACCATTCAAAGGCACATCATCAATTTTCAACCATTTCAGACTTCATTTGATATTTTTCATGCATTTAATGATTTATTTTGAGCTAAATGACCCTGAATTTGAAAAGCAGTACAAATGAACTCTGGAAAGGTTGTAACTTGGCATGACATCATTATTTCACCCACATAGCGACTTCTAAAGAGTTGAGAGGGTTACGAAAAAAACTGGATGCACTTCGTGTACAAATTGTACAATCTCTTTCGAAGTATCTGGGTTTCAGACGAAAACTCATCTATTACAAAAGGATTTCATTTTTGATAACTTATTTTAACACCATACTTTTTGTGTGTTCAATATGCACCATTCAAAGGCACATCATCAATTTTCTACCATTTCTGACTTCGTTTGATATTTTTCATGCATTTAATGATTTATTTTGAGCTAAATGACCCTGAATTTGAAAAGCAGTACAATTGAACTCTGAAAAGGTTGTAACTTGGCATGACATCAGTATTTCACCCACATAGCAACTTGTAAAGAGTTGAGAGGGTTACGGCGAAAACTGGATGCACTTCGTGTACAAATTGGACAATCTGTTTCGAAGTATGAGGGTTTCGGATGAAAACTCATCTATTACAAAAGGGATTTCATTTTTAATAACTTTTTTAACTCCATACTTTTTGTGTGTTCAATATGAACCATTCAAGGGCACATCATCAATTTTCAACCATTTCTGACTTCATTTGATATTTTTCATGCATTTAATGATTTATTTTGAGCTAAATGACCCTGAATTTGAAAAGCAGTACAAATGAACTCTGAAAAGGTTGTAACTTGGCATGACATCATTATTTCACCCACAAAGAAACTTCTAAAGAGTTGAGAGGGTTACGGAAAAAACTGGATGCACTTCGTGTACAAATTGGACAATCTCTTTCGAAGTATGAGGGTTTCGGACGAAAACTAATCTATTACAAAGGGATTTCATTTTTAATAACGTATTTTAACTCCATACTTTTTATGTGTTCAATATGCACCATTCAAAGGCACATCATCAATTTTCAACCATTTCTGACTTCATTTGATATTTTTCACGCATTTAATGATTTATTTTGAGCTAAATGACCCTGAATTTGAAAAGCAGTACAAATGAACTCTGAAAAGGTTGTAACTTGGCATGACATCATTATTTCACCCACATAGAAACTTCTAAAGAGTTGAGAGGGTTACGGAAAAAACTGGATGCACTTTGTGTACAAATTGGACAATCTCTTTCGAAGTATGAGGGTTTCGGACGAAAACTCATCTATTACAAAGGGATTTCATTTTTAATAACTTATTTTAACTCCATGCTTCTTTTGTGTTCAATGTGCACCATTCAAATACACATCATCAATTTTCAACCATTTCTAACTTCATTTGATATTTTTCACGCATTTAATGATTTATTTTGAGCTAAATGACCCTGAATTTGAAAAGCAGTACAAATGAACTCTGGAAAGGTTGTAACTTGGCATGACATCATTATTTCACCCACATAGCATCTTCTAAAGAGTTGAGAGGGTTACGAAAAAAACTGGATGCACTTCGTGTACAAATTGGACAATCTCTTTCGAAGTATCTGGGTTTCAGACGAAAACTCATCTATTACAAAAGGATTTCATTTTTGATAACTTATTTTAACACCATACTTTTTGTGTGTTCAATATGCACCATTCAAAGGCACATCATCTATTTTCTACCATTTCTGACTTCGTTTGATATTTTTCATGCATTTAATGATTTATTTTGAGCTAAATGACCCTGAATTTGAAAAGCAGTACAATTGAACTCTGAAAAGGTTGTAACTTGGCATGACATCAGTATTTCACCCACATAGCAACGTGTAAAGAGTTGAGAGGGTTACGGCAAAAACTGGATGCACTTCGTGTACAAATTAGACAATCTGTTTCGAAGTATGAGGGTTTCGGATGAAAACTCATCTATTACAAAAGGGATTTCATTTTTAATAACTTTTTTAACTCCATACTTTTTGTGTGTTCAATATGAACCATTCAAGGGAACATCATCAATTTTTCAACCATTACTGACTTCATTTGATATTTTTCATGCATTTAATGATTTATTTTGAGCTAAATGACCCTGAATTTGAAAAGGAGTACAAATGAACTCTGAAAAGGTTGTAACTTGGCATGACATCATTATTTCACCCACAAAGAAACTTCTAAAGAGTTGAGAGGGTTACGGAAAAAACTGGATGCACTTCGTGTACAAATTGGACAATCTCTTTCGAAGTATGAGGGTTTCGGACGAAAACTCATCTATTACAAAGGGATTACATTTTTAATAACTTATTTTAACTCCATACTTTTTATGTGTTCAATATGCACCATTCAAAGGCACATCATCAATTTTCAACCATTTCTGACTTCATTTGATATTTTTCACGCATTTAATGATTTATTTTGAGCTAAATGACCCTGAATTTGAAAAGCAGTACAAATGAACTCTGAAAAGGTTGTAACTTGGCATGACATCATTATTTCACCCACATAGAAACTTCTAAAGAGTTGAGAGGGTTACGGAAAAAACTGGATGCACTTTGTGTACAAATTGGACAATCTCTTTCGAAGTATGAGGGTTTCGGACGAAAACTCATCTATTACAAAGGGATTTCATTTTTAATAACTTATTTTAACTCCATACTTTTTTTGTGTTCAATGTGCACCATTCAAATGCACATCATCAATTTTCAACCATTTCTAACTTCATTTGATATTTTTCACGCGTTTAATGATTTATTTTGAGCTAAATGACCCTGAATTTGAAAAGCAGTACAAATGAACTCTGAAAAGGTTGTAACTTGGCATGACATCATTATTTCACCCACATAGCAACTTCTGAAGAGTTGAGAGGGTTATGGAAAAAACTGGATGCACTTCGTGTACAAATTAGACAATCTCTTTCGAAGTATGAGGGTTTCGGACGAAAAGTCATCTATTACAAAGGGATTTCATTTTTAATAACTTATTTTAACTCCATACTTTTGGTGTGTGCAATATGCACCATTTAAAGGCACATCATCAATGTTCAACCATTTCTCACGTCATTTGATATTTTTCATGCATTTAATGATTTATTTTGAACTAAATGAGCCTGAATTTGAAAAGCAGTACAAATGAACTTTGAAAAGCTTGTAACTTGGCATGACATCATTATTTCACCCACATAGCAACTTCTAAAGAGTTGAGAGGGTTACGGCAAAAACTGGATGCACTTCGTTTACAAATTGGACAATCTCTTTCGAAGTATGAGGGTTTCGCACGAAAACTCATCTATTAGAAAAGGGATTTCATTTTTAATAACTTATTTTAACTCCATACTTTTTGTGAGTTCAATATGCACCATTCAAAGGCACATCATCAATGTTCAACCATTTCTGACTTCATTTGATATTTTTCATGCATTTAATGATTTATTTTGAGCTAAATGACCCTGATTTTTGAAAAGCAGTACAAATGAACTCTGAAAAGGTTGTAACTTGGCATGACATCATTATTTCACCCACATAGTAACTTGTAAAGATTTGCGAGGGTTCCGGCAAAAACTGGATGCACTCCGTGTACAAATTGGACAATCTCTTTCGAAGTATGAAGGTTTCGCACGAAAACTCATCTATTACAAAAGGGATTTCATTTCTAAAAACTTATTTTAACTCCATACTTTTTGTGTGTTCAATATGCACCATTCAAAGGCGCATCATCAATTTTCAGCCATTTCTGACTTCATTTGATATTTTTCATGCATTTAATGATTTATTTTGAGCTAAATGACCCTGAATTTGAAAAGCATTACAAATGAACTCTGAAAAGGTTGTAACTTGGCATGACATCATTATTTCACCCACATAGCAACTTCTAAAGAGTTGAGAGGGTTACGAAAAAAACTGGATGCACTTCGTGTACAAATTGGACAATCTCTTTCGAAGTATGAGGGTTTCAAACGAAAACTCATGTATTACAAAAGGATTTCATTTTTGATAACTTATTTTAACTCCATACTTTTTGTGTGTTCAATATGCACCATTCAAAGGCACATCATCAATTTTCAACCATTTCAGACTTCATTTGATATTTTTCATGCATTTAATGATTTATTTTGAGCTAAATGACCCTGAATTTGAAAAGCAGTACAAATGAACTCTGAAAAGGTTGTAACTTGGCATGACATCCTTATTTCACCCACAAAGAAACTTCTAAAGAGTTGAGAGGGTTACGGAAAAAACTGGATGCACTTCGTATACAAATTGGACAATCTCTTTCGAAGTATGAGGGTTTCGGACGAAAACTCATCTATTACAAAGGGATTTCATTTTTAATAACTTATTTTAACTCCATACTTTTTATGTGTTCAATATGCACCATTCAAAGGCACATCATCAATTTTCAACCATTTCTGACTTCATTTGATATTTTTCACGCATTTAATGATTTATTTTGAGCTAAATGACCCTGAATTTGAAAAGCAGTACAAATGAACTCTGAAAAGGTTGTAACTTGGCATGACATCATTATTTCACCCACATAGCAACTTCTAAAGAGTTGAGAGGGTTACGAAAAAAACTGGATGCACTTCGTGTACAAATTGGACAATCTCTTTCGAAGTATGAGGGTTTCAAATGAAAACTCATGTATTACAAAAGGATTTCATTTTTGATAACTTATTTTAACTCCATACTTTTTGTGTGTTCAATATGCACCATTCAAAGGCACATCATCAATTTTCAACCATTTCAGACTTCATTTGATATTTTTCATGCATTTAATGATTTATTTTGAGCTAAATGACCCTGAATTTGAAAAGCAGTACAAATGAACTCTGGAAAGGTTGTAACTTGGCATGACATCATTATTTCACCCACATAGCAACTTCTAAAGAGTTGAGAGGGTTACGAAAAAAACTGGATGCACTTCGTGTACAAATTGTACAATCTCTTTCGAAGTATCTAGGTTTCAAATGAAAACTCATCTATTACAAAAGGATTTCATTTTTGATAACTTATTTTAACACCATACTTTTTGTGTGTTCAATATGCACCATTCAAAGGCACATCATCAATTTTCTACCATTTCTGACTTCGTTTGATATTTTTCATGCATTTAATGATTTATTTTGAGCTAAATGACCCTGAATTTGAAAAGCAGTACAATTGAACTCTGAAAAGGTTGTAACTTGGCATGACATCAGTATTTCACCCACATAGCAACTTGTAAAGAGTTGAGAGGGTTACGGCGAAAACTGGATGCACTTCGTGTACAAATTGGACAATCTGTTTCGAAGTATGAGGGTTTCGGATGAAAACTCATCTATTACAAAAGGGATTTCATTTTTAATAACTTTTTTAACTCCATACTTTTTGTGTGTTCAATATGAACCATTCAAGGGCACATCATCAATTTTCAACCATTTCTGACTTCATTTGATATTTTTCATGCATTTAATGATTTATTTTGAGCTAAATGACCCTGAATTTGAAAAGCAGTACAAATGAACTCTGAAAAGGTTGTAACTTGGCATGACATCATTATTTCACCCACAAAGAAACTTCTAAAGAGTTGAGAGGGTTACGGAAAAAACTGGATGCACTTCGTGTACAAATTGGACAATCTCTTTCGAAGTATGAGGGTTTCGGACGAAAACTAATCTATTACAAAGGGATTTCATTTTTAATAACGTATTTTAACTCCATACTTTTTATGTGTTCAATATGCACCATTCAAAGGCACATCATCAATTTTCAACCATTTCTGACTTCATTTGATATTTTTCACGCATTTAATGATTTATTTTGAGCTAAATGACCCTGAATTTGAAAAGCAGTACAAATGAACTCTGAAAAGGTTGTAACTTGGCATGACATCATTATTTCACCCATATAGAAACTTCTAAAGAGTTGAGAGGGTTACGGAAAAAACTGGATGCACTTTGTGTACAAATTGGACAATCTCTTTCGAAGTATGAGGGTTTCGGACGAAAACTCATCTATTACAAAGGGATTTCATTTTTAATAACTTATTTTAACTCCATACTTCTTTTGTGTTCAATGTGCACCATTCAAATGCACATCATCAATTTTCAACCATTTCTAACTTCATTTGATATTTTTCACGCATTTAATGATTTATTTTGAGCTAAATGACCCTGAATTTGAAAAGCAGTACAAATGAACTCTGGAAAGGTTGTAACTTGGCATGACATCATTATTTCACCCACATAGCAACTTCTAAAGAGTTGAGAGGGTTACGAAAAAAACTGGATGCACTTCGTGTACAAATTGTACAATCTCTTTCGAAGTATCTAGGTTTCAAATGAAAACTCATCTATTACAAAAGGATTTCATTTTTGATAACTTATTTTAACACCATACTTTTTGTGTGTTCAATATGCACCATTCAAAGGCACATCATCAATTTTCTACCATTTCTGACTTCGTTTGATATTTTTCATGCATTTAATGATTTATTTTGAGCTAAATGACCCTGAATTTGAAAAGCAGTACAATTGAACTCTGAAAAGGTTGTAACTTGGCATGACATCAGTATTTCACCCACATAGCAACTTGTAAAGAGTTGAGAGGGTTACGGCGAAAACTGGATGCACTTCGTGTACAAATTGGACAATCTGTTTCGAAGTATGAGGGTTTCGGATGAAAACTCATCTATTACAAAAGGGATTTCATTTTTAATAACTTTTTTAACTCCATACTTTTTGTGTGTTCAATATGAACCATTCAAGGGCACATCATCAATTTTCAACCATTTCTGACTTCATTTGATATTTTTCATGCATTTAATGATTTATTTTGAGCTCAATGACCCTGAATTTGAAAAGCAGTACAAATGAACTCTGAAAAGGTTGTAACTTGGCATGACATCATTATTTCACCCACAAAGAAACTTCTAAAGAGTTGAGAGGGTTACGGAAAAAACTGGATGCACTTCGTGTACAAATTGGACAATCTCTTTCGAAGTATGAGGGTTTCGGACGAAAACTAATCTATTACAAAGGGATTTCATTTTTAATAACGTATTTTAACTCCATACTTTTTATGTGTTCAATATGCACCATTCAAAGGCACATCATCAATTTTCAACCATTTCTGACTTCATTTGATATTTTTCACGCATTTAATGATTTATTTTGAGCTAAATGACCCTGAATTTGAAAAGCAGTACAAATGAACTCTGAAAAGGTTGTAACTTGGCATGACATCATTATTTCACCCATATAGAAACTTCTAAAGAGTTGAGAGGGTTACGGAAAAAACTGGATGCACTTTGTGTACAAATTGGACAATCTCTTTCGAAGTATGAGGGTTTCGGACGAAAACTCATCTATTACAAAGGGATTTCATTTTTAATAACTTATTTTAACTCCATACTTCTTTTGTGTTCAATGTGCACCATTCAAATGCACATCATCAATTTTCAACCATTTCTAACTTCATTTGATATTTTTCACGCATTTAATGATTTATTTTGAGCTAAATGACCCTGAATTTGAAAAGCAGTACAAATGAACTCTGGAAAGGTTGTAACTTGGCATGACATCATTATTTCACCCACATAGCATCTTCTAAAGAGTTGAGAGGGTTACGAAAAAAACTGGATGCACTTCGTGTACAAATTGGACAATCTCTTTCGAAGTATCTGGGTTTCAGACGAAAACTCATCTATTACAAAAGGATTTCATTTTTGATAACTTATTTTAACACCATACTTTTTGTGTGTTCAATATGCACCATTCAAAGGCACATCATCTATTTTCTACCATTTCTGACTTCGTTTGATATTTTTCATGCATTTAATGATTTATTTTGAGCTAAATGACCCTGAATTTGAAAAGCAGTACAATTGAACTCTGAAAAGGTTGTAACTTGGCATGACATCAGTATTTCACCCACATAGCAACGTGTAAAGAGTTGAGAGGGTTACGGCAAAAACTGGATGCACTTCGTGTACAAATTGGACAATCTGTTTCGAAGTATGAGGGTTTCGGATGAAAACTCATCTATTACAAAAGGGATTTCATTTTTAATAACTTTTTTAACTCCATACTTTTTGTGTGTTCAATATGAACCATTCAAGGGAACATCATCAATTTTTCAACCATTACTGACTTCATTTGATATTTTTCATGCATTTAATGATTTATTTTGAGCTAAATGACCCTGAATTTGAAAAGCAGTACAAATGAACTCTGAAAAGGTTGTAACTTGGCATGACATCATTATTTCACCCACAAAGAAACTTCTAAAGAGTTGAGAGGGTGACGGAAAAAACTGGATGCACTTCGTGTACAAATTGGACAATCTCTTTCGAAGTATGAGGGTTTCGGACGAAAACTCATCTATTACAAAGGGATTACATTTTTAATAACTTATTTTAACTCCATACTTTCTATGTGTTCAATATGCACCATTCAAAGGCACATCATCAATTTTCAACCATTTCTGACTTCATTTGATATTTTTCACGCATTTAATGATTTATTTTGAGCTAAATGACCCTGAATTTGAAAAGCAGTACAAATGAACTCTGAAAAGGTTGTAACTTGGCATGACATCATTATTTCACCCACATAGAAACTTCTAAAGAGTTGAGAGGGTTACGGAAAAAACTGGATGCACTTTGTGTACAAATTGGACAATCTCTTTCGAAGTATGAGGGTTTCGGACGAAAACTCATCTATTACAAAGGGATTTCATTTTTAATAACTTATTTTAACTCCATACTTTTTTTGTGTTCAATGTGCACCATTCAAATGCACATCATCAATTTTCAACCATTTCTAACTTCATTTGATATTTTTCACGCATTTAATGATTTATTTTGAGCTAAATGACCCTGAATTTGAAAAGCAGTACAAATGAACTCTGAAAAGGTTGTAACTTGGCATGACATCATTATTTCACCCACATAGCAACTTCTGAAGAGTTGAGAGGGTTATGGAAAAAACTGGATGCACTTCGTGTACAAATTAGACAATCTCTTTCGAAGTATGAGGGTTTCGGACGAAAAGTCATCTATTACAAAGGGATTTCATTTTTAATAACTTATTTTAACTCCATACTTTTGGTGTGTGCAATATGCACCATTTAAAGGCACATCATCAATGTTCAACCATTTCTCACGTCATTTGATATTTTTCATGCATTTAATGATTTATTTTGAACTAAATGAGCCTGAATTTGAAAAGCAGTACAAATGAACTTTGAAAAGCTTGTAACTTGGCATGACATCATTATTTCACCCACATAGCAACTTCTAAAGAGTTGAGAGGGTTACGGCAAAAACTGGATGCACTTCGTTTACAAATTGGACAATCTCTTTCGAAGTATGAGGGTTTCGCACGAAAACTCATCTATTAGAAAAGGGATTTCATTTTTAATAACTTATTTTAACTCCATACTTTTTGTGAGTTCAATATGCACCATTCAAAGGCACATCATCAATGTTCAACCATTTCTGACTTCATTTGATATTTTTCATGCATTTAATGATTTATTTTGAGCTAAATGACCCTGATTTTTGAAAAGCAGTACAAATGAACTCTGAAAAGGTTGTAACTTGGCATGACATCATTATTTCACCCACATAGTAACTTGTAAAGATTTGCGAGGGTTCCGGCAAAAACTGGATGCACTCCGTGTACAAATTGGAGAATCTCTTTCGAAGTATGAAGGTTTCGCACGAAAACTCATCTATTACAAAAGGGATTTCATTTCTAAAAACTTATTTTAACTCCATACTTTTTGTGTGTTCAATATGCACCATTCAAAGGCGCATCATCAATTTTCAGCCATTTCTGACTTCATTTGATATTTTTCATGCATTTAATGATTTATTTTGAGCTAAATGACCCTGAATTTGAAAAGCATTACAAATGAACTCTGAAAAGGTTGTAACTTGGCATGACATCATTATTTCACCCACATAGCAACTTCTAAAGAGTTGAGAGGGTTACGAAAAAAACTGGATGCACTTCGTGTACAAATTGGACAATCTCTTTCGAAGTATGAGGGTTTCAAACGAAAACTCATGTATTACAAAAGGATTTCATTTTTGATAACTTATTTTAACTCCATACTTTTTGTGTGTTCAATATGCACCATTCAAAGGCACATCATCAATTTTCAACCATTTCAGACTTCATTTGATATTTTTCATGCATTTAATGATTTATTTTGAGCTAAATGACCCTGAATTTGAAAAGCAGTACAAATGAACTCTGAAAAGGTTGTAACTTGGCATGACATCCTTATTTCACCCACAAAGAAACTTCTAAAGAGTTGAGAGGGTTACGGAAAAAACTGGATGCACTTCGTATACAAATTGGACAATCTCTTTCGAAGTAGGAGGGTTTCGGACGAAAACTCATCTATTACAAAGGGATTTCATTTTTAATAACTTATTTTAACTCCATACTTTTTATGTGTTCAATATGCACCATTCAAAGGCACATCATCAATTTTCAACCATTTCTGACTTTATTTGATATTTTTCACGCATTTAATGATTTATTTTGAGCTAAATGACCCTGAATTTGAAAAGCAGTACAAATGAACTCTGAAAAGGTTGTAACTTGGCATGACATCATTATTTCACCCACGTAGCAACTTCTAAAGAGTTGAGAGGGTTACGAAAAAAACTGGATGCACTTCGTGTACAAATTGGACAATCTCTTTCGAAGTATGAGGGTTTCAAATGAAAACTCATGTATTACAAAAGGATTTCATTTTTGATAACTTATTTTAACTCCATACTTTTTGTGTGTTCAATATGCACCATTCAAAGGCACATCATCAATTTTCAACCATTTCAGACTTCATTTGTTATTTTTCATGCATTTAATGATTTATTTTTAGCTAAATGACCCTGAATTTGAAAAGCAGTACAAATGAACTCTCGAAAGGTTGTAACTTGGCATGACATCATTATTTCACCCACATAGCAACTTCTAAAGAGTTGAGAGGGTTACGAAAAAAACTGGATGCACTTCGTGTACAAATTGGACAATCTCTTTCGAAGTATCTAGGTTTCAAATGAAAACTCATCTATTACAAAAGGATTTCATTTTTGATAACTTATTTTAACACCATACTTTTTGTGTGTTCAATATGCACCATTCAAAGGCACATCATCAATTTTCTACCATTTCTGACTTCGTTTGATATTTTTCATGCATTTAATGATTTATTTTGAGCTAAATGACCCTGAATTTGAAAAGGAGTACAATTGAACCCTGAAAAGGTTGTAACTTGGCATGACATCAGTATTTCACCCACATAGCAACTTGTAAAGAGTTGAGAGGGTTACGGCAAAAACTGGATGCACTTCGTGTACAAATTGGACAATCTGTTTCGAAGTATGAGGGTTTCTGAAGAAAACTCATCTATTACAAAAGAGATTTCATTTTTAATAACTTTTTTCAACTCCATACTTTTTGTGTGTTGAATATGAACCATTCAAGGGCACATCATCAATTTTCAACCATTTCTGACTTCATTTGATATTTTTCATGCATTTAATGATTTATTTTGAGCTAAATGACCCTGAATTTGAAAAGCAGTACAAATGAACTCTGAAAAGGTTGTCACTTGGCATGACATCAGTATTTCACCCACATAGCAACTTGTAAAGAGTTGAGACGATTACGGCAAAAACTGGATGCACCTCGTGTACAAATTGGACAATCTGTTTCGAAGTATGAGGGTTTCGAATGAAAACTCATCTATTACAAAAGGGATTTCATTTTTAATAACTTTTTTTAACGCCATACTTTTTGTGTGTTCAATATGAACCATTCAAGGGCACATCATCAATTTTCAACCATTTCTGACTTCATTTGATATTTTTCATGCATTTAATGATTTATTTTGAGCTAAATGACCCTGAATTTGAAAAGCAGTACAAATGAACTCTGAAAAGCTTGTAACTTGGCATGACATCATTATTTCACCCACATAGAAACTTCTATAGAGTTGAGAGGGTTACGGAAAAAACTGGATGCACTTCGTGTACAAATTGGACAATCTCTTTCGAAGTGTGAGGGTTTCGGACGAAAACTCATCTATTACAAAGGGATTTCATTTTTAATAACTTATTTTAACTCCATACTTTTTTGTGTTCAATATGTACCATTGAAAGGCACGTCTTCAATTTTCAACCATTTCTGACGTCATTTGATTTTTTCCACGCATTCAATGATTTATTTTGAGCTAAATGACCCTGAATTTGAAAAGCAGTACAAATGAACTCTGAAAAGGTTGTAACTTGGCATGCCATCATTATTTCACCCACATAGCAACTTCTAAAGAGTTCAGAGGGTTACGAAAAAAATTGGATGCACTTCGTGTACAAATTGGACAATCTCTTTCGAAGTATCAGGGTTTCAGACGAAAACTCATCTATTACAAAAGGATTTCATTTTTGATAACTTATTTTAACTCCATACTTTTTGTGTGTTCAATATGCACCATTCAAAGGCACATCATCAATTTTCAACCATTTCTGACTTCGTTTGATATTTTCATGCATTTAATGATTTATTTTGAGCTAAATGACCCTGAATTTGAAAAGCAGTACAATTGAATTCTGAAAAGGTTGTCACTTGGCATGACAGCAGTATTTCACCCACATAGCAACTTGTAAAGAGTTGAGAGGGTTACGACAAAAACTGGATGCACTTCGTGTACAGATTGGACAATCTCTTTCAAAGTATGAGGGTTTCGGATGAAAACTCATCTATTACAAAAGGGATTTCATTTTTAATAACTTTTTTTAACTCCATACTTTTTGTGTGTTCAATATGAACCATTCAAGGGCACATCATCAATTTTCAACCATTTCTGACATCATTTGATATTTTTCATGCATTTAATGATTTATTTTGAGCTAAATGACCCTGAATTTGAAAAGCAGTACAAATGAACTCTGAAAAGGTTGTAACTTGGCATGCCATCATTATTTCACCCACATAGCAACTTCTAAAGAGTTCAGAGGGTTACGAAAAAAACTGGATGCACTTCGTGTACAAATTGGACAATCTCTTTCGAAGTATGAGGGTTTCGGACGAAAAGTCATTTATTACAAAGGGATTTCATTTTTAATAACTTATTTTAACTCCATACTTTGTTTGTGTTCAATATGCACCATTCAAAGGCACATCATCAATTTTCAACCATTTCTGACTTCGTTTGATATTTTCATGCATTTAATGATTTATTTTGAGCTAAATGACCCTGAATTTAAAAAGCAGTACAATTGAACTCTGAAAAGGTTGTAACTTGGCATGACATAAGTATTTCACCCACATAGCAACTTGTAAAGAGTTGTGAGGGTTACGGCAAAAACTGGATGCAGTTCGCGTACAAATTGGACAATCTCTTTCGAAGTATGAGGGTTTCGGATTAAAACTCATCTATTACAAAAGGGATTTCATTTTTAATAACTTTTTTTAACTCCATACTTTTTGTGTGTTCAATATGAAACATTCAAGGGCGCATCATCAATTTCTAACCATTTGTGACTTCATTTGATATTTTTCATCCATTAAATGATTTATTTTGAGCTAAATGACCCTGAATTTGAAAAGCAGTACACATGAACTCTGAAAAGGTTGTAACTTGGCATGACATCATTATTTCACACACATAGAAACTTCTAAAGAGTTGAGAGGGTTACGGAATAAACTGGATGCACTTCGTGTACAAATTGGACAATCTCTTTCGAAGTGTGAGGGTTTCGGACGAAAACTCATCTATTACAAAGGGAATTCATTTTTAATAACTTATTTTAACTCCATACTTTTATTGTGTTCAATATGCACCATTCAAAGGCACATCATCAATTTTCAACCATTTCTGACTTCATTTGATATTTTTCACGCATTTAATGATTTATTTTGAGCTAAATGACCCTGAATTTGAAAAGCAGTACAAATGAACTCTGAAAAGGTTGTAACTTGGCATGTCATCATTATTTCACCCACATAGAAACTTCTAAAGAGTTGAGAGGGTTACGGAATAAACTGGATGCACTTCGTGTACAAATTGGACAATCTCTTTCGAAGTGTGAGGGTTTCGGACGAAAACTCATCTATTACAAAGGGAATTCATTTTTAATAACTTATTTTAACTCCATACTTTTATTGTGTTCAATATGCACCATTCAAATGCACATCATCAATTTTCAACCATTTCTGACTTCATTTGATATTTTTCACGCATTTAATGATTTATTTTGAGCTAAATGACCCTGAATTTGAAAAGCAGTACAAATGAACTCTGAAAAGGTTGTAACTTGGCATGACATCATTATTTCACCCACATAGAAACTTCTAAAGAGTTGAGAGGGTTACGGAAAAAACTGGATGCACTTCGTGTACAAATTGGACAATCTCTTTCGAAGTATGAGTGTTTCGCACGAAAACTCATCTATTACAAAAGAGATTTCAATTTTAATAACTTATTTTAACTCCATACTTTTTGTGTGTTCAATATGCACCATTCAAAGGCGCATCATCAATTTTCAGCCATTTCTGACTTCATTTGATATTTTTCATGCATTTAATGATTTATTCTGAGCAAAATGACCCTGAATTTGAAAAGCAGTACAAATGAACTCTGAAAAGGTTGTAACTTGGCAGGACATAAGTATTTCACCCACATAGCAACTTGTAAAGAGTTGTGAGGGTTACGGCAAAAACTGGATGCACTTCGCGTACAAATTGGACAATCTCTTTCGAAGTATGAGGGTTTCGGATGAAAACTCATCTATTACAAAAGGGATTTCATTTTTAATAACTTTTTTTAACTCCATACTTTTTTTGTGTTCAATATGCACCATTCAAAGGCACATCATCTATTTTCAACCATTTCTGACTTCATTTGATATTTTTCATGCATTTAATGATTTATTTTGAGCTAAATGACCCTGAATTTGAAAAGCAGTACAAATGAACTCTGAAAAGGTTGTAACTTGGCATGACATCATTATTTCACCCACATAGCAACTTATAAAGAGTTGAGAGCGTTACGGAAAAAACTGGATGCACTTCGTGTACAAATTGGACAATCTCTTTCGAAGTATGAGGGTTTCGGACGAAAACTCATCTATTACAAAAGAGATTTCATTTTTAATAACTTATTTTAACTCCATACTTTTTGTGTGTTCAATATGAACCATTCAAGGGCACATCATTAATTTTCAACCATTTCTGACTTCATTTGATATTTTTCATGCATTTAATGATTTATTTTGAGCTAAATGACCCTGAATTTGAAAAGCAGTACAAATGAACTCTCAAAAGGTTGTAACTTGGCATGACATCATTATTTCACCCACATAGCAACTTCTAAAGAGTTGAGAGGGTTACGGCAAAAACTAGATGCACTTCGTTTACAAATTGGACAATCTCTTTCGAAGTATGAGGGTTTCGGACGAAAAGTCATCTATTACAAAGGGATTTCATTTTTAATAACTTATTTTAACTCCATACTTTTTTTGTGTTCAATATGCACCATTCAAAGGCACATCATCAATTTTCAACCATTTCTAACTTCGTTTGATATTTTCATGCATTTAATGATTTATTTTGAGCTAAATGACCCTGAATTTGAAAAGCAGTACAAATGAACTCTGAAAAGGTTGTAACTTGGCATGACATCATTATTTCACCCACATAGCAACTTCTAAAGAGTTGAGAGGGTTACGGAAAAAACTGGATGCACTTCCTGTACAAATTGGACAATCTCTTTCGAAGTATGAGGGTTTCGGACGAAAACTCATCTATTACAAAGGGATTTCATTTTTAATAACTTATTTTAATTCCACACTTTTTTGTGTTCAATATGCACCATTCAAAGGCACATCATCAATTTTCAACCATTTCTGACTTCATTTGATATTTTTCACGCATTTAATGATTTATTTTGAGCTAAATGACCCTGAATTTGAAAAGCAGTACAAATGAACTCTGAAAAGGTTGTAACTTGGCATGACATCATTATTTCACCCACATAGAAACTTCTAAAGAGTTGAGAGGGTTACGAAAAAACTGGATGCACTTCGTGTACAAATTTGACAATCTCTTTCGAAGTATGAGTGTTTCGCACGAAAACTCATCTATTACAAAAGGGATTTCATTTTTAATAACTTATTTTAACTCCATACTTTTTGTGTGTTCAATATGCACCATTCAAAGGCGCATCATCAATTCTCAGCCATTTCTCACTTCATTTGATATTTTTCATGCATTTAATGATTTATTTTGAGCTAAATGACCCTGAATTTGAAAAGCAGTACGAATGAACTCTGAAAAGGTTGTAACTTGGCATGACATCATTATTTCACCCACATAGAAACTTCTAAAGTGTTGAGAGGGTTACGAAAAAAACTGGATGCACTTCGTGTACAAATTGGACAATCTCTTTCGAAGTTTGAGGGTTTCAAACGAAAACTCATCTATTACAAAAGGATTTCATTTTTGATAACTTATTTTAACTTCATACTTTTTGTGTGTTCAATATGCACCATTCAAAGGCACATCATCAATTTCAACCATTTCAGACTTCATTTCATATTTTTCATGCATTTAATGATTTATTTTGAGCTAAATGACCCTGAATTTGAAAAGCAGTACACATGAACTCTGAAAAGGTTGTAACTTCGTATGACATCATTATTTCACCCACATGGCAACTTCTAAAGAGTTGAGAGGGTTACAGAAAAAACTGGATACACTTCGCGTACAAATTGGACAATCTGTTTCGAAGTATGAGGGTTTCGGACGAAAGCTCATCTATTAAAAAGGGATTTCATTTTTAATAACTTATTTTAACTCCATACTTTTTGTGTGTTCAATATGCACCATTCAAAGGCGCATCATCAATTTTCAACCATTTCTGACTTCATTTGATATTTTTCATGCATTTAATGATTTATTTTGAGCTAAATGACCGTGAATTTGAAAAGCAGTACAAATGAACTCTGCAAAGGTTGTAACTTGGCATGACATCATTATTTCACCCACATAGCAACTTATAAAGAGTTGAGAGGGTTACGGAAAAAACTGGATGCACTTCGTGTACAAATTGGACAATCTCTTTCGAAGTATGAGGGTTTCGGACGAAAACTCATCTATTACAAAGGGATTTCATTTTTAATAACTTATTTTAACTCCATACTTTTTTGTGTTCAATATGAACCATTCAAAGGCACATCATCAATTTTCAACCATTTCTGACTTCATTTGATATTTTTCACGCATTTAATGATTTATTTTGAGCTAAATGACCCTGAATTTGAAAAGTAGTACAAATGAACTCTGAAAAGGTTGTAACTTGGCATGAC
The DNA here is from genome assembly GCA_022496015.1 of Hordeum marinum. NCBI lineage: Eukaryota > Viridiplantae > Streptophyta > Magnoliopsida > Poales > Poaceae > Hordeum > Hordeum marinum. Next base: position 195,132,391 of record CM039675.1, on the reverse strand, counting down.
ATCATTATTTCACCCACATAGAAACTTCTAAAGAGTTGAGAGGGTTACGGAAAAAATTGCATGCACTTCGTGTACAAATTGGACAATCTCTTTCGAAGTATGAGTGTTTCGCACGAAAACTCATCTATTACAAAAGGGATTTCATTTTTAATAACTTATTTTAACTCCATACTTTTTGTGTGTTCAATATGCACCATTCAAAGGCGCATCATCAGTTTTCAGCCATTTCTGACTTCATTTGATATTTTCATGCATTTAATGATTTATTTTGAGCTAAATGACCCTGAATTTGAAAAGCAGTACAAATGAACTCTGAAAAGGTTGTAACTTGGCATGACATCATTATTTCACCAACATAGAAACTTCTAAAGAGTTGAGAGGGTTACGGAAAAAATTGGATGCACTTCGTGTACAAATTGGACAATCTCTTTCGAAGTATGAGGGTTCCGGACGAAAACTCATCTATTACAAAGGGATTTCATTTTTAATAACTTATTTCAACTCCATACTTTTTTGGTGTTCAATATGCACCATTCAAAGGCACATCATCAATTTTCAACCATTTCTGACGTCATTTGATATTTTTCATGCATTTAATGATTTATTTTGAGCTAAATGACCCTGAATTTGAAGAGCAGTACAAATGAACTCTGAAAAGGTTGTAACTTGGCATGACATCATTATTTCACCCACATAGAAACTTCTAAAGAGTTGAGAGGGTCACGGAAAAAACGGGATGCACCTCGTGTACAAATTGGACAATCTCTTTCGAAGTATGAGGGTTTCGGACGAAAACTCATCTATTACAAAGGGATTTCATTTTTAATAACTTATTTTAACTCCATACTTTTTGTGTGTTCAATATGCACCATTCAAAGGCACATCATCAATTTTCAACCATTTCTGACTTCATTTGATATTTTTCATGCATTTAATGATTTATTTTGAGCTAAATGACCCTGAATTTGAAAAACAGTAAAAATGAACTCTGAAAAGGTTGTAACTTGGCATGACATCATTATTTCACCCACATAGAAACTTCTAAAGAGTTGAGATGGTTACGGAAAAAACTGGATGCACTTCGTGTACAAATTGGACAATCTCTTTCGAAGTATGAGGGTTTCAGACGAAAAGTCATCTATTACAAAGGGATTTCATTTTTAATAACTTATTTTAACTCCATAATTTTTTTGTGTTCTATATGCACCATTCAAAGGCACATCATCAATTTTCAACCATTTCTCACGTCATTTGATATTTTTCATGCATTTAATGATTTATTTTGAGCTAAATGACCCTGAATTTGAAAAGCAGTACAAATGAACTCTGAAAAGGTTGTAACTTGGCATGACATCATTATTTCACCCACATAGCAACTTCTAAAGAGTTGAGAGGGTTACGGCAAAAACTGGATGCACTTCGTTTACAAATTGGACAATCTCTTTCGAAGTATGAGGGTTTCGCACGAAAACTCATCTATTACAAAAGGGATTTCATTTTTAATAACTTATTTTATCTCCATACTTTTTGTGTGTTCAATATGCACCATTCAAAGGCGCATCATCAATTTTCAGCCATTTCTGACTTCATTTGATATTTTTCATGCATTTAATGATTTATTTTGAGCTAAATGACACTGAATTTGAAAAGCAGTACAAATGAACTCTGAAAAGGTTGTAACTTGGCATGACATCATTATTTCACCGACATAGAAACTTCTAAAGAGTTGAGAGGGTTATGGGAAAAACTGGATGCACTTCGTGTACGAATTGGACAATCTCTTTCGAAGTATGAGGGTTTCGGACGAAAAGTCATCTATTACAAAGGGATTTCATTTTTAATAACTTATTTTAACTCCATACTTTTTTTGTGTTCAATATGCACCATTCAAAGGCACATCATCAATTTTCAACCATTTCTGACGTCATTTGATATTTTTCATGCATTTAATGATTTATTTTGAGCTAAATGACCCTGAATTTGAAAAGCAGTACCAATGAACTCTGAAAAGGTTGTAACTTGGCATGACCCTCATTATCTAACCCACATAGTAACTTGTAAAGAGTTGACAGGGTTCCGACAAAAACTGGATGCACTTCGTGTACAAATTGGACAATCTCTTTCGAAGTATGAGGGTTTAAGAAGAAAACTCATCTGGTACAAAAGGATTTCATTTTTGATAACTTATTTTAACTCCATACTTTTTGTCTGTTCAATATGCACCATTCAAAGGCACATCACCAATTTTCAACCATTTCTGACTTTGTTTGATATTTTTCATGCATTTAATGATTTATTTTGAGCGACATGACCCTGAATTTGAAAAGCAGTTCAATTGAACTCTGAAGAGGTTGTAACTTGGCATGACATGCGTATTTCACCCACATAGCAACTTGTAAAGAGTTGAGAGGGTTAAGGCAAAAACTGGATGCACTTCGTGTACAAATTAGACAATATCTTTCGAAGTCTGAGGGTTTCGGACGAAAACTCATCTATTACAAAGGGAATTCATTTTTAATAAATTATTTTAAGTCCATAATTTTTTTGTGTTCTATATGCACCATTCAAAGGCACATCATCAATTTTCAACCATTTCTGACTTCATTTGATATTTTTCATGCATTTAATGATTTATTTTGAGCTAAATGACCCTGAATTTGAAAAGCAGTACAAATGAACTCTGAAAAGGTTGTAACTTGGCATGACATCATTATTTCACCCACATAGCAACTTCTAAAGAGTTGAGAGGGTTACGGCAAAAACTGGATGCACTTCGTTTACAAATTGGACAATCTCTTTCGAAGTATGAGGGTTTCGCACGAAAACTCATCTATTACAAAAGGGATTTCATTTTTAATAACTTATTTTATCTCCATACTTTTTGTGTGTTCAATATGCACCATTCAAAGGCGCATCATCAATTTTCAGCCATTTCTGACTTCATTTGATATTTTTCATGCATTTAATGATTTATTTTGAGCTAAATGACCCTGAATTTGAAAAGCAGTACCAATGAACTCTGAAAAGGTTGTAACTTGGCATGACCCTCATTATCTAACCCACATAGTAACTTGTAAAGAGTTGACAGGGTTCTGACAAAACCTGGATGCACTTCGTGTACAAATTGGACAATCTCTTTCGAAGTATGAGGGTTTAAGAAGAAAACTCATCTAGTACAAAAGGATTTCATTTTTGATAACTTATTTTAACTCCATACTTTTTGTCTGTTCAATATGCACCATTCAAAGGCACATCACCAATTTTCAACCATTTCTGACTTCGTTTGATATTTTTCATGCATTTAATGATTTATTTTGAGCGACATGACCCCGAATTTGAAAAGCAGTACAATTGAACTCTGAAGAGGTTGTAACTTGGCATGACATGCGTATTTCACCCACATAGCAACTTGTAAAGAGTTGAGAGAGTTCCGGCAAAAACTGGATGCACTTCGTGTACAAATTGGACAATCTCTTTCGAAGTATGAGGGTTTAAGGAGAAAACTCATCTAGTACAAAAGGATTTCATTTTTGATAACTTATTTTAACTCCATACTTTTTGTCTGTTCAATATGCACCATTCAAAGGCACATCACCAATTTTCAACCATTTCTGACTTTGTTTGATATTTTTCATGCATTTAATGATTTATTTTGAGCGACATGACCCTGAATTTGAAAAGCAGTACAATTGAACTCTGAAGAGGTTGTAACTTGGCATGACATGCGTATTTCACCCACATAGCAACTTGTAAAGAGTTGAGAGGGTTAAGGCAAAAACTGGATGCACTTCGTGTACAAATTAGACAATATCTTTCGAAGTCTGAGGGTTTCGGACGAAAACTCATCTATTACAAAGGGAATTCATTTTTAATAAATTATTTTAAGTCCATAATTTTTTTGTGTTCAATATCCACCATTCAAAGGCACATCATCAATTTTCAACTATTTCTGACGTCATCTGATATTTTTCATGCATTTAATGATTTATTTTGAGCTAAATGACCCTGAATTTGAAAAGCAGTACAAATGAACTCTGAAAAGGTTGTAACTTGGCATGACATCATTATTTCACCCACATAGAAACTTCTAAAGAGTTGAGAGGGTTACGGAAAAAACTGGATGCACTTCGTGTACAAATTGGACAATCTCTTTCGAAGTATGAGGGTTTCGGACGAAAACTCATCTATTACAAAGGGATTTCATTTTTAATAACTTATTTCAACCCCATACTTTTTTTGTGTTCAATATGCACCATTCAAAGGCACATCATCAATTTTCAACCATTTCTGACGTCATTTGATATTTTTCATGCATTTAATGATTTATTTTGAGCTAAATGACCCTGAATTTGAAAAGCAGTACAAATGAACTCTGAAAAGGTTGTAACTTGGCATGACATCATTATTTCACCCACATAGAAACTTCTAAAGAGTTGAGAGGGTTACGGAAAAAACTGGATGCACTTCGTTTACAAATTGGACAATCTCTTTCGAAGTATGAGGGTTTCGCACGAAAACTCATCTATTACAAAAGGGATTTCATTTTTAATAACTTATTTTAACTCCATACTTTTTGTGTGTTCAATATGCACCATTCAAAGGCGCATCATCAATTTTCAGCCATTTCTGACTTCATTTGATATTTTTCATGCATTTTATGATTTATTTTGAGCTAAGTGACCCTGAATTTGAAAAGCAGTACAAATGAACTCTGAAAAGGTTGTAACTTGGCATGACATCATTATTTCACCCACATAGCAACTTCTAAAGAGTTGAGAGGGTTACGGAAAAAACTGGATGCACTTCGTGTACAAATTGGACAATCTCTTTCGAAGTATGAGGGTTTCGGACGAAAACTCATCTATTACAAAGGGATTTCATTTTTAATAAGTAATTTTAACTCCATACTTTTTTGTGTTCAATATGCACCATTCAAAGGCACATCATCAATTTTCAACCATTTCTAACTTCATTTGATATTTTTCACGCATTTAATGATTTATTTTGAGCTAAATGACCCTGAATTTGAAAAGCAGTACAAATGAACTCTAAAAAGGTTGTAACTTGGCATGACATCATTATTTCACCCACATAGAAACTTCTAAAGAGTTGAGAGGGTTATGGAAAAAACTGGATGCACTTCGTGTACGAATTGGACAATCTCTTTCGAAGTATGAGTGTTTCGCACGAAAACTCATCTATTACAAAAGGGATTTCATTTTTAATAACTTATTTTAACTCCATACTTTTTGTGTGTTCAATATGCACCATTCAAAGGCGCATCATCAATTTTCAGCCATTTCTGACTTCATTTGATATTTTTCATGCATTTAATGATTTATTTGGAGCTAAATGACCCTGAATTTGAAAAGCAGTAAAAATGAACTCTGAAAAGGTTGTAACTTGGCATGACATCATTATTTCACCCACATAGAAACTTCTAAAGAGTTGAGATGTTTACGGAAAAAACTGGATGCACTTCGTGTACAAATTGGACAATCTCTTTCGAAGTATGAGGGTTTCAGACGAAAAGTCATCTATTACAAAGGGATTTCATTTTTAATAACTTATTTTAACTCCATACTTTTTTTGTGTTCAATATCCACCATTCAAAGGCACATCATCAATTTTCAACCATTTCTGACGTCATTTGATATTTTTGATGCATTTAATGATTTATTTTGAGCTAAATGACCCTGAATTTAAAAAGCAGTACAAATGAACTCTGAAAAGGTTGTAACTTGGCATGACATCATTATTTCACCCACATAGCAACTTCTAAAGAGTTGAGAGGGTTACGGCAAAAACTAGATGCACTTCGTTTACAAATTGGACAATCTCTTTCGAAGTATGAGGGTTTCGCACGAAAACTCATCTATTACAAAAGGGATTTCATTTTTAATAACTTATTTTAACTCCATACTTTTTGTGTGTTCAATATGCACCTTTCAAAGGCGCATCATCAATTTTCAGCCATTTCTGACTTCATTTGATATTTTTCATGCATTTTATGATTTATTTTGAGCTAAATGACCCTGAATTTGAAAAGCAGTACAAATGAACTCTGAAAAGGTTGTAACTTGGCATGACATCATTATTTCACCCACATAGCAACTTCTAAAGAGTTGAGAGGGTTACGGAAAAAACTGGATGCACTTCGTGTACAAATTGGACAATCTCTTTCGAAGTATGAGGGTTTCGGATGAAAACTCATCTATTACAAAGGGATTTCATTTTTAATAAGTTATTTTAACTCCATACTTTTTTGTGTTCAATATGCACCATTCAAAGGCACATCATCAATTTTCAACCATTTCTAACTTCATTTGATATTTTTCACGCATTTAATGATTTATTTTGAGCTAAATGACCCTGAATTTGAAAAGCAGTACAAATGAACTCTAAAAAGGTTGTAACTTGGCATGACATCATTATTTCACCCACATAGAAACTTCTAAAGAGTTGAGAGGGTTACGGAAAAAACTGAATGCACTTCGTGTACGAATTGGACAATCTCTTTCGAAGTATGAGTGTTTCGCACGAAAACTCATCTATTACAAAAGGGATTTCATTTTTAATAACTTATTTTAACTCCATACTTTTTGTGTGTTCAATATGCACCATTCAAAGGCGCATCATCAATTTTCAGCCATTTCTGACTTCATTTGATATTTTTGATGCATTTAATGATTTATTTTGAGCTAAATGACCCTGAATTTAAAAAGCAGTACAAATGAACTCTGAAAAGGTTGTAACTTGGCATGACCCTCATTCTTTCACCCACATAGTAATTTGTAAACAGTTGAGAGGGTTCCGGCGAAAACTGGATGCACTTCGTGTACAAATTGGACAATCTCTTTCGAAGTATGAGGGTTTCGGACGAAAACTCATCTATTACAAAGGGATTTAATTTTTAATAACTTATTTCAACCCCATACTTTTTTTGTGTTCAATATGCACCATTCAAAGGCACATCATCAATTTTCAACCATTTCTGACGTCATTTGATATTTTTCATGCATTTAATGATTTATTTTGAGCTAAATGACCCTGAATTTGAAAAGCAGTACAAATGAACTCTGAAAAGGTTGTAACTTGGCATGACATCATTATTTCACACACATAGAAACTTCTAAAGAGTTGAGAGGGTTACGGCAAAAACTGGATGCACTTCGTTTACAAATTGGATAATCTCTTTCGAAGTATGAGGGTTTCGCACGAAAACTCATCTATTACAAAAGGGATTTCATTTTTAATAACTTATTTTAACTCCATACTTTTTGTGTGTTCAATATGCACCATTCAAAGGCGCATCATCAATTTTCAGCCATTTCTGACTTCATTTGATATTTTTCATGCATTTAATGATTTATTTTGAGCTAAATGACCCTGAATTTAAAAAGCAGTACAAATGAACTCTGAAAAGGTTGTAACTTGGCATGACATCATTATTTCACCCACATAGAAACTTCTAAAGTGTTGAGAGGGTTACGGAAAAAACTGGATGCACTTCGTGTACAAATTGGACAATCTCTTTCGAAGTATGAGGGTTTCCGACGAAAACTCATCTATTACAAAACGGATTTCATTTTTAATAAGTTATTTTAACTCCATACTTTTTTGTGTTCAATATGCACCATTCAAAGGCACATCATCAATTTTCAACCATTTCTAACTTCATTTGATATTTTTCACGCATTTAATGATTTATTTTGAGCTAAATGACCCTGAATTTGAAAAGCAGTACAAATGAACTCTAAAAAGGTTGTAACTTGGCATGACATCATTATTTCACCCACATAGAAACTTCTAAAGAGTTGAGAGGGTTACGGAAAAAACTGGATGCACTTCGTGTACGAATTGGACAATCTCTTTCGAAGTATGAGTGTTTCGCACGAAAACTCATCTATTACAGAAGGGATTTCATTTTTAATAACTTATTTTAACTCCATACTTTTTGTGTGTTCAATATGCACCATTCAAAGGCGCATCATCAATTTTCAGCCATTTCTGACTTCATTTGATATTTTTCATGCATTTAGTGATTTATTTTGAGCTAAATGACCCTGAATTTGAAAAGCAGTAAAAATGAACTCTGAAAAGGTTGTAACTTGGCATGACATCATTATTTCACCCACATAGAAACTTCTAAAGAGTTGAGATGGTTACGGAAAAAACTGGATGCACTTCGTGTACAAATTGGACAATCTCTTTCGAAGTATGAGGGTTTCAGACGAAAAGTCATCTATTACAAAGGGATTTCATTTTTAATAACTTATTTTAACTCCATACTTTTTTTGTGTTCAATATCCACCATTCAAAGGCACATCATCAATTTTCAACCATTTCTGACGTCATTTGATATTTTTCATGCATTAAATTATTTATTTTGAGCTAAATGACCCTGAATTTAAAAAGCAGTACAAATGAACTCTGAAAAGGTGGTAACTTGGCATGACATCATTATTTCACCCACATAGCAACTTCTAAAGAGTTGAGAGGGTTACGGCAAAAACTAGATGCACTTCGTTTACAAAATGGACAATCTCTTTCGAAGTATGAGGGTTTCGCACGAAAACTCATCTATTACAAAAGGGATTTCATTTTTAATAACTTATTTTAACTCCATACTTTTTGTGTGTTCAATATGCACCATTCAAAGGCGCATCATCAATTTTCAGCCATTTCTAACTTCATTTGATATTTTTCATGCATTTTATGATTTATTTTGAGCTAAATGACCCTGAATTTGAAAAGCAGTACAAATGAACTCTGAAAAGGTTGTAACTTGGCATGACATCATTATTTCACCCACATAGCAACTTCTAAAGAGTTGAGAGGGTTACAGAAAAAACTGGATGCACTTCGTGTACAAATTGGACAATCTCTTTCGAAGTATGAGGGTTTCGGACGAAAACTCATCTATTACAAAGGGATTTCATTTTTAATAAGTTATTTTAACTCCATACTTTTTTGTGTTCAATATGCACCATTCAAAGGCACATCATCAATTTTAACCATTTCTGACATCATTTGATATTTTTCATGCATTTAATGATTTATTTTGAGCTAAATGACCCTGAATTTAAAAAGCAGTACAAATGAACTATGAAAAGGTTGTAACTTGGCATGACCCTCATTCTTTCACCCACATAGTAACTTGTAAAGAGTTGAGAGGGTTCCGGCAAAAACTGGATGCACTTCGTGTACAAATTGGACAATCTCTTTCGAAGTATGAGGGTTTCGGACGAAAACTCATCTATTACAAAGGGATTTCATTTTTAATAACTTATTTCAACCCCATACTTTTTTTGTGTTCAATATGCACCATTCAAAGGCACATCATCAATTTTCAACCATTTCTAACTTCATTTGATATTTTTCACGCATTTAATGATTTATTTTGAGCTAAATGACCCTGAATTTGAAAAGCAGTACAAATGAACTCTAAAAAGGTTGTAACTTGGCATGACATCATTATTTCACCCACATAGAAACTTCTAAAGAGTTGAGAGGGTTACGGAAAAAACTGGATGCACTTCGTGTACGAATTGGACAATCTCTTTCGAAGTATGAGTGTTTCGCACGAAAACTCATCTATTACAAAAGGGATTTCATTTTTAATAACTTATTTTAACTCCATACTTTTTGTGTGTTCAATATGCACCATTCAAAGGCGCATCATCAATTTTCAGCCATTTCTGACTTCATTTGATATTTTTGATGCATTTAATGATTTATTTTGAGCTAAATGACCCTGAATTTAAAAAGCAGTACAAATGAACTCTGAAAAGGTTGTAACTTGGCATGACCCTCATTCTTTCACCCACATAGTAATTTGTAAAGAGTTGAGAGGGTTCCGGCAAAAACTGGATGCACTTCGTGTACAAATTGGACAATCTCTTTCGAAGTATGAGGGTTTCGGACGAAAACTCATCTATTACAAAGGGATTTAATTTTTAATAACTTATTTCAACCCCATACTTTTTTTGTGTTCAATATGCACCATTCAAAGGCACATCATCAATTTTCAACCATTTCTGACGTCATTTGATATTTTTCATGCATTTAATGATTTATTTTGAGCTAAACGACCCTGAATTTGAAAAGCAGTACAAATGAACTCTGAAAAGGTTGTAACTTGGCATGACATCATTATTTCACCCGCATAGAAACTTCTAAAGAGTTGAGAGGGTTACGGCAAAAACTGGATGCACTTTGTTTACAAATTGGATAATCTCTTTCGAAGTATGAGGGTTTCGCACGAAAACTCATCTATTACAAAAGGGATTTCATTTTTAATAACTTATTTTAACTCCATACTTTTTGTGTGTTCAATATGCAGCATTCAAAGGCGCATCATCAATTTTCAGCCATTTCTGACTTCATTTGATATTTTTCATGCATTTAATGATTTATTTTGAGCTAAATGACCCTGAATTTAAAAAGCAGTACAAATGAACTCTGAAAAGGTTGTAACTTGGCATGACATCATTATTTCACCCACATAGAAACTTCTAAAGTGTTGAGAGGGTTACGGAAAAAACTGGATGCACTTCGTGTACAAATTGGACAATCTCTTTCGAAGTATGAGGGTTTCAGACGAAAACTCATCTATTACAAAAGGGATTTCATTTTTAATAAGTTATTTTAACTCCATACTTTTTTGTGTTCAATATGCACCATTCAAAGGCACATCATCAATTTTCAACCATTTCTAACTTCATTTGATATTTTTCACGCATTTAATGATTTATTTTGAGCTAAATGACCCTGAATTTGAAAAGCAGTACAAATGAACTCTAAAAAGGTTGTAACTTGGCATGACATCATTATTTCACCCACATAGAAACTTCTAAAGAGTTGAGAGGGTTACGGAAAAAACTGGATGCACTTCGTGTACGAATTGGACAATCTCTTTCGAAGTATGAGTGTTTCGCACGAAAACTCATCTATTACAAAAGGGATTTCATTTTTAATAACTTATTTTAACTCCATACTTTTTGTGTGTTCAATATGCACCATTCAAAGGCGCATCATCAATTTTCAGCCATTTCTGACTTCATTTGATATTTTTGATGCATTTAATGATTTATTTTGAGCTAAATGACCCTGAATTTAAAAAGCAGTACAAATGAACTCTGAAAAGGTTGTAACTTGGCATGACCCTCATTCTTTCACCCACATAGTAATTTGTAAAGAGTTGAGAGGGTTCCGGCAAAAACTGGATGCACTTCGTGTACAAATTGGACAATCTCTTTCGAAGTATGAGGGTTTCGGACGAAAACTCATCTATTACAAAGGGATTTAATTTTTAATAACTTATTTCAACCCCATACTTTTTTTGTGTTCAATATGCACCATTCAAAGGCACATCATCAATTTTCAACCATTTCTGACGTCATTTGATATTTTTCATGCATTTAATGATTTATTTTGAGCTAAACGACCCTGAATTTGAAAAGCAGTACAAATGAACTCTGAAAAGGTTGTAACTTGGCATGACATCATTATTTCACACGCATAGAAACTTCTAAAGAGTTGAGAGGGTTACGGCAAAAACTGGATGCACTTTGTTTACAAATTGGATAATCTCTTTCGAAGTATGAGGGTTTCGCACGAAAACTCATCTATTACAAAAGGGATTTCATTTTTAATAACTTATTTTAACTCCATACTTTTTGTGTGTTCAATATGCAGCATTCAAAGGCGCATCATCAATTTTCAGCCATTTCTGACTTCATTTGATATTTTTCATGCATTTAATGATTTATTTTGAGCTAAATGACCCTGAATTTAAAAAGCAGTACAAATGAACTCTGAAAAGGTTGTAACTTGGCATGACATCATTATTTCACCCACATAGAAACTTCTAAAGTGTTGAGAGGGTTACGGAAAAAACTGGATGCACTTCGTGTACAAATTGGACAATCTCTTTCGAAGTATGAGGGTTTCAGACGAAAACTCATCTATTACAAAAGGGATTTCATTTTTAATAAGTTATTTTAACTCCATACTTTTTTGTGTTCAATATGCACCATTCAAAGGCACATCATCAATTTTCAACCATTTCTAACTTCATTTGATATTTTTCACGCATTTAATGATTTATTTTGAGCTAAATGACCCTGAATTTGAAAAGCAGTACAAATGAACTCTAAAAAGGTTGTAACTTGGCATGACATCATTATTTCACCCACATAGAAACTTCTAAAGAGTTGAGAGGGTTACGGAAAAAACTGGATGCACTTCGTGTACGAATTGGACAATCTCTTTCGAAGTATGAGTGTTTCGCACGAAAACTCATCTATTACAAAAGGGATTTCATTTTTAATAACTTATTTTAACTCCATACTTTTTGTGTGTTCAATATGCACCATTCAAAGGCGCATCATCAATTTTCAGCCATTTCTGACTTCATTTGATATTTTTCATGCATTTAATGATTTATTTTGAGTTAATGACCCTGAATTTGAAAAGCAGTAAAAATGAACTCTGAAAAGGTTGTAACTTGGCATGACATCATTAGTTCACCCACATAGAAACTTCTAAAGAGTTGAGATGGTTACAGAAAAAACTGGATGCACTTCGTGTACAAATTGGACAATCTCTTTCGAAGTATGAGGGTTTCAGACGAAAAGTCATCTATTACAAAGGGATTTCATTTTTAATAACTTATTTTAACTCCATACTTTTTTTGTGTTCAATATCCACCATTCAAAGGCACATCATCAATTTTCAACCATTTCTGACGTCATGTGATATTTTTCATGCATTAAATTATTTATTTTGAGCTAAATGACCCTGAATTTAAAAAGCAGTACAAATGAACTCTGAAAAGGTTGTAACTTGGCATGACATCATTATTTCACCCACATAGCAACTTCTAAAGAGTTGAGAGGGTTACGGCAAAAACTAGATGCACTTCGTTTACAAAATGGACAATCTCTTTCGAAGTATGAGGGTTTCGCACGAAAACTCATCTATTACAAAACGGATTTCATTTTTAATAACTTATTTTAACTCCATACTTTTTGTGTGTTCAATATGCACCATTCAAAGGCATATCATCAATTTTAACCATTTCTGACTTCATTTGATATTTTTCATGCATTTAATGATTTATTTTGAGCTAAATGACCCTGAATTTAAAAAGCAGTACAAATGAACTCTTTAAAGGTTGTAACTTGGCATGACCCTCATTATTTCACCCACATAGTAACTTGTAAAGAGTTGAGAGGGTTCCGGCAAAAACTGGATGCACTTCGTGTACAAATTGGACAATCTCTTTCGAAGTATGAGGGTTTCAGACGAAAACTCATCTATTACAAAAGGATTTCATTTTTGATAACTTATTTTAACTCCATACTTTTTGTGTGTTCAATATGCACCATTCAAAGGCGCATCATCAATTTTCAGCCATTTCTGACTTCATTTGATATTTTTCATGCATTTAATGATTTATTTTGAGCTAAATGACCCTGAATTTGAAAAGCAGTAAAAATGAACTCTGAAAAGGTTGTAACTTGGCATGACATCATTAGTTCACCCACATAGAAACTTCTAAAGAGTTGAGATGGTTACGGAAAAAACTGGATGCACTTCGTGTACAAATTGGACAATCTCTTTCGAAGTATGAGGGTTTCAGACGAAAAGTCATCTATTACAAAGGGATTTCATTTTTAATAACTTATTTTAACTCCATACTTTTTTTGTGTTCAATATCCACCATTCAAAGGCACATCATCAATTTTCAACCATTTCTGACGTCATGTGATATTTTTCATGCATTAAATTATTTATTTTGAGCTAAATGACCCTGAATTTAAAAAGCAGTACAAATGAACTCTGAAAAGGTTGTAACTTGGCATGACATCATTATTTCACCCACATAGCAACTTCTAAAGAGTTGAGAGGGTTACGGCAAAAACTAGATGCACTTCGTTTACAAATTGGACAATCTCTTTCGAAGTATGAGGGTTTCGCACAAAAACTCATCTATTACAAAACGGATTTCATTTTTAATAACTTATTTTAACTCCATACTTTTTGTGTGTTCAATATGCACCATTCAAAGGCATATCATCAATTTTAACCATTTCTGACTTCATTTGATATTTTTCATGCATTTAATGATTTATTTTGAGCTAAATGACCCTGAATTTAAAAAGCAGTACAAATGAACTCTTTAAAGGTTGTAACTTGGCATGACCCTCATTATTTCACCCACATAGTATCTTGTAAAGAGTTGAGAGGGTTCCGGCAAAAACTGGATGCACTTCGTGTACAAATTGGACAATCTCTTTCGAAGTATGAGGGTTTCAGACGAAAACTCATCTATTACAAAAGGATTTCATTTTTGATAACTTATTTTAACTCCATACTTTTTGTGTGTTCAATATGCACCATTCAAAGGCGCATCATCAATTTTCAGCCATTTCTGACTTCATTTGATATTTTTCATGCATTTAATGATTTATTTTGAGCTAAATGACCCTGAATTTGAAAAGCAGTAAAAATGAACTCTGAAAAGGTTGTAACTTGGCATGACATCATTAGTTCACCCACATAGAAACTTCTAAAGAGTTGAGATGGTTACGGAAAAAACTGGATGCACTTCGTGTACAAATTGGACAATCTCTTTCGAAGTATGAGGGTTTCAGACGAAAAGTCATCTATTACAAAGGGATTTCATTTTTAATAACTTATTTTAACTCCATACTTTTTTTGTGTTCAATATCCACCATTCAAAGGCACATCATCAATTTTCAACCATTTCTGACGTCATGTGATATTTTTCATGCATTAAATTATTTATTTTGAGCTAAATGACCCTGAATTTAAAAAGCAGTACAAATGAACTCTGAAAAGGTTGTAACTTGGCATGACATCATTATTTCACCCACATAGCAACTTCTAAAGAGTTGAGAGGGTTACGGCAAAAACTAGATGCACTTCGTTTACAAATTGGACAATCTCTTTCGAAGTATGAGGGTTTCGCACAAAAACTCATCTATTACAAAACGGATTTCATTTTTAATAACTTATTTTAACTCCATACTTTTTGTGTGTTCAATATGCACCATTCAAAGGCATATCATCAATTTTAACCATTTCTGACTTCATTTGATATTTTTCATGCATTTAATGATTTATTTTGAGCTAAATGACCCTGAATTTAAAAAGCAGTACAAATGAACTCTTTAAAGGTTGTAACTTGGCATGACCCTCATTATTTCACCCACATAGTATCTTGTAAAGAGTTGAGAGGGTTCCGGCAAAAACTGGATGCACTTCGTGTACAAATTGGACAATCTCTTTCGAAGTATGAGGGTTTCAGACGAAAACTCATCTATTACAAAAGGATTTCATTTTTGATAACTTATTTTAACTCCATACTTTTTGTGTGTTCAATATGCACCATTCAAAGGCGCATCATCAATTTTCAGCCATTTCTGACTTCATTTGATATTTTTCATGCATTTAATGATTTATTTTGAGCTAAATGACCCTGAATTTGAAAAGCAGTAAAAATGAACTCTGAAAAGGTTGTAACTTGGCATGACATCATTAGTTCACCCACATAGAAACTTCTAAAGAGTTGAGATGGTTACGGAAAAAACTGGATGCACTTCGTGTACAAATTGGACAATCTCTTTCGAAGTATGAGGGTTTCAGACGAAAAGTCATCTATTACAAAGGGATTTCATTTTTAATAACTTATTTTAACTCCATAATTTTTTTGTGTTCAATATCCACCATTCAAAGGCACATCATCAATTTTCAACCATTTCTGACGTCATGTGATATTTTTCATGCATTAAATTATTTATTTTGAGCTAAATGACCCTGAATTTAAAAAGCAGTACAAATGAACTCTGAAAAGGTTGTAACTTGGCATGACATCATTATTTCACCCAATAGCAACTTCTAAAGAGTTGAGAGGGTTACGGCAAAAACTAGATGCACTTCGTTTACAAATTGGACAATCTCTTTCGAAGTATGAGGGTTTCGCACGAAAACTCATCTATTACAAAACGGATTTCATTTTTAATAACTTATTTTAACTCCATACTTTTTGTGTGTTCAATATGCACCATTCAAAGGCATATCATCAATTTTAACCATTTCTGACTTCATTTGATATTTTTCATGCATTTAATGATTTATTTTGAGCTAAATGACCCTGAATTTAAAAAGCAGTACAAATGAACTCTTTAAAGGTTGTAACTTGGCATGACCCTCATTATTTCACCCACATAGTAACTTGTAAAGAGTTGAGAGGGTTCCGGCAAAAACTGGATGCACTTCGTGTACAAATTGGACAATCTCTTTCGAAGTATGAGGGTTTCAGACGAAAACTCATCTATTACAAAAGGATTTCATTTTTGATAACTTATTTTAACTCCATACTTTTTGTCTGTTCAATATGCACCATTCAAAGGCACATCACCAATTTTCAACCATTTCTGACGTCATTTGATATTTTTCATGCATTTAATGATTTATTTTGAGCTAAATGACCCTGAATTTGAAAAGCAGTACAATTGAACTCTGAAAAGGTTGTAACTTGGCATGACATGAGTATTTCACCCACATAGCAACTTGTAAAGAGTTGAGAGGGTTCCGGCAAAAACTGGATGCACTTCGTGTACAAATTGGACAATCTCTTTCGAAGTATAAGGGTTTCGGACGAAAACTTATCTATTACAAAGGGATTTCATTTTTAATAACTTATTTCAACTCCATACTTTTTTTGTGTTCAATATGCACCATTCAAAGGCACATCATAAATTTTCAACCATTTCTGACGTCATTTGATATTTTTCATGCATTTAATGATTTATTTTGAGCTAAGTGACCCTGAATTTGAAAAGCAGTACAAATGAACTCTGAAAAGGTTGTAACTTGGCATGACATCATTATTTCACCACATAGAAACTTCTAAAGAGTTGAGAGGGTTACGGCAAAAACTGGATGCACTTCGTTTACAAATTGGACAATCTCTTTCGAAGTATGAGGGTTTCGCACGAAAACTCATCTATTACAAAAGGGATTTCATTTTTAATAACTTATTTTAACTCCATACTTTTTGTGTGTTCAATATGCACCATTCAAAGGCGCATCATCAATTTTCAGCCATTTCTGACTTCATTTGATATTTTTCATGCATTTTATGATTTATTTTGAGCTAAATGACCCTGAATTTGAAAAGCAGTACAAATGAACTCTGAAAAGGTTGTAACTTGGCATGACATCATTAATTCACCCACATAGCAACTTCTAAAGAGTTGAGAGGGTTACGGAAAAAACTGGATGCACTTCGTGTACAAATTGGACAATCTCTTTCAAAGTATGAGGGTTTCGCACGAAAACTCATCTATTACAAAGGGATTTCATTTTTAATAAGTTATTTTAACTCCATACTTTTTTGTGTTCAATATGCACCATTCAAAGGCACATCATCAATTTTCAACCATTTCTGACTTCATTTGATATTTTTCACGCATTTAATGATTTATTTTGAGCTGAATGACCCTGAATTTGAAAAGCAGTACAAATGAACTCTTAAAAGGTTGTAACTTGGCATGACATCATTATTTCACCCACATAGAAACTTCTAAAGAGTTGAGAGGGTTACGGAAAAAACTGGATGCACTTCGTGTACGAATGGACAATCTCTTTCGAAGTATGAGTGTTCCGCACGAAAACTAATCTATTACAAAAGGGATTTCATTTTTAATAACTTATTTTAACTCCATACTTTTTGTGTGTTCAATATGCACCATTCAAAGGCGCATCATCAATTTTCAGCCATTTCTGACTTCATTTGATATTTTTCATGCATTTAATGATTTATTTTGAGCTAAATGACCCTGAATTTGAAAAGCAGTACAAATGAACTCTGAAAAGGTTGTAACTTGGCATGACATCATTATTTCACCCACATAGAAACTTCTAAAGAGTTGAGATGGTTACGGAAAAAACTGGATGCACTTCGTGTACAAATTGGACAATCTCTTTCGAAGTATGAGGGTTTCAGACGAAAAGTCATCTATTACAAAGGGATTTCATTTTTAATAACTTATTTTAACTCCATACTTTTTTTGTGTTCAATATCCACCATTCAAAGGCACATCATCAATTTTCAACCATTTCTGACGTCATTTGATATTTTTCATGCATTTAATGATTTATTTTGAGCTAAATGACCCTGAATTTGAAAAGCAGTACAAATGAACTCTGAAAAGGTTGTAACTTGGCATGACATCATTATTCCACCCACATAGCAACTTCTAAAGAGTTGAGAGGGTTACGGCAAAAACTAGATGCACTTCGTTTACAAATTGGACAATCTCTTTCGAAGTATGAGGGTTTCGCACGAAAACTCATCTATTACAAAAGGGATTTCATTTTTAATAACTTATTTTAACTCCATACTTTTTGTGTGTTCAATATGCACCATTCAAAGGCATATCATCAATTTCAACCATTTCTGATTTCATTTGATATTTTTCATGCATTTAATGATTTATTTTGAGCTAAATGACCCTGAATTTAAAAAGCAGTACAAATGAACTCTGAAAAGGTTGTAACTTGGCATGACCCTCATTATTTCACCCACATAGTAACTTGTAAAGAGTTGAGAGGGTTCCGGCAAAAACTGGATGCACTTCGTGTACAAATTGGACAATCTCTTTCGAAGTATGAGGGTTTCAGACGAAAACTCATCTATTACAAAAGGATTTCATTTTTGATAACTTATTTTAACTCCATACTTTTTGTCTGTTCAATATGCACCATTCAAAGGCACATCACCAATTTTCAACCATTTCTGACGTCATTTGATATTTTTCATGCATTTAATGATTTATTTTGAGCTAAATGACCCTGAATTTGAAAAGCAGTACAATTGAACTCTGACAAGGTTGTAACTTGGCATGACATGAGTATTTCACCCACATAGCAACTTGTAAAGAGTTGAGAGGGTTAAGGGAAAAACTGGATGCACTTCGTGTACAAATTAGACAATCTCTTTCGAACTATGAGGGTTTCGGACGAAAACTCATCTATTACAAAGGGATTTCATTTTTAATAACTTATTTTAACTCCATACTTTTTTGTGTTCAATATGCACCATTCAAAGGCACATCATCAATTTTCAACCATTTCTGACTTCATTTGATATTTTTCACGCATTTAATGATTTATTTTGAGCTAAATGACCCTATATTTGAAAAGCAGTACAAATGAACTCTGAAAAGGTTGTAACTTGGCATGACAGCATTATTTCACCCACATAGAAACTTCTAAAGAGTTGAGAGGGTTACGGAAAAAACTGGATGCACTTCGTGTACAAATAGGACAATCTCTTTCGAAGTATGAGGGTTTCGGACGAAAACTCATCTATTACAAAGGGATTTCATTTTTAATAACTTATTTTAACTCCATACTTTTTTTGTGTTAAATATGAACCATTCAAAGGCACATCATCAATTTTCAACCATTTCTGACGTCATTTGATATTTTTCATGCATTTAATGATTTATTTTGAGCTAAATGACCCTGAATTTGAAAAGCAGTACTATTGAACTCTGAAAAGGTTGTAACTTGGCATGACATGCGTATTTCACCCACATAGCAACTTGTAAAGAGTTGAGAGGGTTAAGGCACAAACTGGATGCACTTCTTGTACAAATTAGACAATCTCTTTCGAAGTATGAGGGTTTCGGACGAAAACTCGTCTTTTACAAAGGGATTTCATTTTTAATAACTTATTTTAACTCCATACTTTTTTGTGTTCAATATGCACCATTCAAAGGCACATCATCAATTTTCAACCATTTCTGACTTCACTTGATATTTTTCACGCATTTAATGATTTATTTTGAGCTAAATGACCCTATATTTGAAAAGCAGTACAAATGAACTCTGAAAAGGTTGTAACTTGGCATGACATCATTAGTTCACCCACATAGAAACTTCTAAAGAGTTGAGAGGGTTACGGAAAAAACTGGATGCACTTCGTGTACAAATTGGACAATCTCTTTCAAAGTATGAGGGTTTCGGACGAAAACTCATCTATTACAAAGGGATTTCATTTTTAATAACTTATTTTAACTCCATACTTTTTTGTGTTCAATATGCACCATTCAAAGGCACATCATCAATTTTCAACCATTTCTGACGTCATTTGATATTTTTCATGCATTTAATGATTTATTTTGAGCTAAATGACCCTGAATTTGAAAAGCAGTACAATTGAACTCTGAAAAGGTTGTAACTTGGCATGACATCATTATTTCACCCACATAGCAACTTCTAAAGAGTTGAGAGGTTACGGCAAAAACTGGATGCACTTCGTTTACAAATTGGACAATCTCTTTCGAAGTATGAGGGTTTCGCACGAAAACTCATCTATTACAAAAGGGATTTCATTTTCAATAACTTATTTTAACTCCATACTTTTTGTGTGTTCAATATGCACCATTCAAAGGCACATCATCAATTTTTAACCATTTCTGACTTCATTTGATATTTTTCACGCATTTAATGATTTATTTTGAGCTGAATGACCCTGAATTTGAAAAGCAGTACAGATGAACTGTTAAAAGGTTGTAACTTGGCATGACATCATTATTTCACCCACATAGAAACTTCTAAAGAGTTGAGAGGGTTACGAAAAAAACTGGATGGACTTCGTGTACAAATTGGACAATCTCTTTCGAAGTATGAGGGTTCCGGACGAAAAGTCATCTATTACAAAGGGATTTCAGTTTTAATAACTTATTTTAACTCCATACTTTTTTGTGTTAAATATGCACCATTCAAAGGCACATCATCAATTTTCAACCATTTCTGACGTCATTTGATATTTTTCCTGCATTTGATGATTTATTTTGAGCTAAATGACCCTGAATTTGAAAAGCAGTACAATTGAACTCTGAAAAGGTTGTAACTTGGCATGACATGAGTATTTCACCCACATAGCAACTTGTAAAGAGTTGAGAGGGTTATGGCAAAAACTGGATGCATTTCGTGTAGAAATTAGACAATCTCTTTCGAAGTATGAGGGTTTCGGACGAAAACTCATCTATTACAAAGGGATTTCATTTTTAATAACTTATTTTAACTCCATACTTTTTTTGTGTTCAATATGCACCATTCAAAGGCACATCATCAATTTTCAACCATTTCTGACTTCATTTGATATCTTTCACGCATTTAATGATTTATGTTGAGCGAAATGACCCTGAATTTGAAAAGCAGTACAAATGAACTCTGAAAAGGTTGTGACTTGGCATGACATCATTATTTCACCCACATAGAAACTTCTAAAGAGTTGAGAGGGTTACGAAAAAAGCTGGATGCACTTCGTGTACAAATTGGACAATCTCTTTCGAAGTATGAGGGTTTCGCACGAAAACTCATCTATTACAAAGGGATTTCATTTTTAATAACTTATTTTAACTCCATACTTTTTTTGTGTTCAATATGGAACATTCAAAGGCACATCATCAATTTTCAACCATTTCTGACGTCATTTGATATTTTTCATGCATTTAATGATTTATTTTGAGCTAAATGACCCTGAATTTGAAAAGTAGTACAAATGAACTCTGAAAAGGTTGTAACTTGGCATGACATCATTATTTCACCCACATAGCAAGTTCTAAAGAGTTGAGAGGGTTACGGAAAAAACTGGATGCACTTCATTTACAAATTGGACAATCACTTTCGAAGTATGAGGGTTTCGCACGAATACTCATCTATTACAAAAGGGATTTCATTTTTAATAACTTATTTTAACTCCATACTTTGTGTGTGTTCAATATGCACCATTCAAAGGCACATCACCAATTTTTAACCATTTCTGACTTCATTTGATATTTTTCCTGCATTTAATGATTTATTTTGAGCTAAATGACCCTGAATTTGAAAAGCAGTACAATTGAACTCTGAAAAGGTTGTAACTTGGCATGACATGAGTATTTCACCCACATAGCAACTTGTAAAGAGTTGAGAGGGTTAAGGGAAAAACTGGATGGACTTCGTGTACAAATTAGACAATCTCTTTCGAACTATGAGGGTTTCGGACGAAAAGTCATCTATTACAAAGGGATTTCATTTTTAATAACTTATTTTAACTCCATACTTTTTTGTGTTCAATATGCACCATTCAAAGGCACATCATCAATTTTCAACCATTTCTGACTTCATTTGATATTTTTCACGCATTTAATGATTTATTTGGAGCTAAATGACCCTGAATTTGAAAAGCAGTACAAATGAACTCTGAAAAGGTTGTAACTTGGCATGACAGCATTATTTCACCCACATAGAAACTTCTAAAGAGTTGAGAGGGTTACGGAAAAAACTGGATGCACTTCGTGTACAAATAGGACAATCTCTTTCGAAGTATGAGGGTTTCGGACGAAAACTCATCTATTACAAAGGGATTTCATTTTTAATAACTTATTTTAACTCCATACTTTTTTTGTGTTAAATATGAACCATTGAAAGGCACATCATCAATTTTCAACCATTTCTGACGTCATTTGATATTTTTCATGCATTTAATGATTTATGTTGAGCGAAATGACCCTGAATTTGAAAAGCAGTACAATTGAACTCTGAAAAGGTTGTAACTTGGCATGACATGCGTATTTCACCCACATAGCAACTTGTAAAGAGTTGAGAGGGTTAAGGCACAAACTGGATGCACTTCTTGTACAAATTAGACAATCTCTTTCGAAGTATGAGGGTTTCGGACGAAAACTCGTCTTTTACAAAGGGATTTCATTTTTAATAACTTATTTTAACTCCATACTTTTTTGTGTTCAATATGCACCATTCAAAGGCACATCATCAATTTTCAACCATTTCTGACTTCACTTGATATTTTTCACGCATTTAATGATTTATTTTGAGCTAAATGACCCTATATTTGAAAAGCAGTACAAATGAACTCTGAAAAGGTTGTAACTTGGCATGACATCATTAGTTCACCCACATAGAAACTTCTAAAGAGTTGAGAGGGTTACGGAAAAAACTGGATGCACTTCGTGTACAAATTGGACAATCTCTTTCAAAGTATGAGGGTTTCGGACGAAAACTCATCTATTACAAAGGGATTTCATTTTTAATAACTTATTTTAACTCCATACTTTTTTGTGTTCAATATGCACCATTCAAAGGCACATCATCAATTTTCAACCATTTCTGACGTCATTTGATATTTTTCATGCATTTAATGATTTATTTTGAGCTAAATGACCCTGAATTTGAAAAGCAGTACAATTGAACTCTGAAAAGGTTGTAACTTGGCATGACATCATTATTTCACCCACATAGCAACTTGTAAAGAGTTGAGAGGTTACGGCAAAAACTGGATGCACTTCGTTTACAAATTGGACAATCTCTTTCGAAGTATGAGGGTTTCGCACGAAAACTCATCTATTACAAAAGGGATTTCATTTTCAATAACTTATTTTAACTCCATACTTTTTGTGTGTTCAATATGCACCATTCAAAGGCACATCATCAATTTTTAACCATTTCTGACTTCATTTGATATTTTTCACGCATTTAATGATTTATTTTGAGCTGAATGACCCTGAATTTGAAAAGCAGTACAGATGAACTGTTAAAAGGTTGTAACTTGGCATGACATCATTATTTCACCCACATAGAAACTTCTAAAGAGTTGAGAGGGTTACGAAAAAAACTGGATGGACTTCGTGTACAAATTGGACAATCTCTTTCGAAGTATGAGGGTTTCGGACGAAAAGTCATCTATTACAAAGGGATTTCAGTTTTAATAACTTATTTTAACTCCATACTTTTTTGTGTTAAATATGCACCATTCAAAGGCACATCATCAATTTTCAACCATTTCTGACGTCATTTGATATTTTTCCTGCATTTGATGATTTATTTTGAGCTAAATGACCCTGAATTTGAAAAGCAGTACAATTGAACTCTGAAAAGGTTGTAAATTGGCATGACATGAGTATTTCACCCACATAGCAACTTGTAAAGAGTTGAGAGGGTTATGGCAAAAACTGGATGCATTTCGTGTAGAAATTAGACAATCTCTTTCGAAGTATGAGGGTTTCGGACGAAAACTCATCTATTACAAAGGGATTTCATTTTTAATAACTTATTTTAACTCCATACTTTTTTTGTGTTCAATATGCACCATTCAAAGGCACATCATCAATTTTCAACCATTTCTGACTTCATTTGATATCTTTCACGCATTTAATGATTTATGTTGAGAGAAATGACCCTGAATTTGAAAAGCAGTACAAATGAACTCTGAAAAGGTTGTGACTTGGCATGACATCATTATTTCACCCACATAGAAACTTCTAAAGAGTTGAGAGGGTTACGAAAAAAGCTGGATGCACTTCGTGTACAAATTGGACAATCTCTTTCGAAGTATGAGGGTTTCGCACGAAAACTCATCTATTACAAAGGGATTTCATTTTTAATAACTTATTTTAACTCCATACTTTTTTGTGTTCAATATGGAACATTCAAAGGCACATCATCAATTTTCAACCATTTCTGACGTCATTTGATATTTTTCATGCATTTAATGATTTATTTTGAGCTAAATGACCCTGAATTTGAAAAGTAGTACAAATGAACTCTGAAAAGGTTGTAACTTGGCATGACATCATTATTTCACCCACATAGCAAGTCCTAAAGAGTTGAGAGGGTTACGGCAAAAACTGGATGCACTTCATTTACAAATTGGACAATCTCTTTCGAAGTATGAGGGTTTCGCACGAATACTCATCTATTACAAAAGGGATTTCATTTTTAATAACTTATTTTAACTCCATACTTTTTGTGTGTTCAATATGCACCATTCAAAGGCACATCATCAATTTTTAACCATTTCTGACTTCATTTGATATTTTTCCTGCATTTAATGATTTATTTTGAGCTAAATGACCCTGAATTTGAAAAGGAGTACAATTGAACTCTGAAAAGGTTGTAACTTGGCATGACATGAGTATTTCACCCACATAGCAACTTCTAAAGAGTTGAGAGGGTTACGGAAAAAACTGGATGCACTTCGTGTACAAATTGGACAATCTCTTTCGAAGTATGAGGGTTTCGGACGAAAACTCATCTATTACAAAGGGATTTCATTTTTAATAACTTATTTTAACTCCATACTTTTTTGTGTTAAATATGCACCATTCAAAGGCACATCATCAATTTTCAACCATTTCTGACGTCATTTGAGATTTTTCCTGCATTTAATGATTTATTTTGAGCTAAATGACCCTGAATTTGAAAAGAAGTACAAATGAACTCTGAAAAGGTTGTAACTTGGCATGACATGAGTATTTCACCCACATAGCAACTTGTAAAGAGTTGAGAGGGTTAAGGCAAAAAACTGGATGCACTTCGTGTACAAATTAGACAATCTCTTTCGAAGTATGAGGGTTTCGGACGAAAACTCATCTATTACAAAGGGATTTCATTTTTAATAACTTATTTTAACTCCATACTTTTTTTGTGTTCAATATGCACCATTCAAAGGCACATCATCAATTTTCAACCATTTCTGACTTCATTTGATATCTTTCACGCATTTAATGATTTATGTTGAGCTAAATGACCCTGAATTTGAAAAGCAGTACAAATGAACTCTGAAAAGGTTGTGACTTGGCATGACATCATTATTTCACCCACATAGAAACTTATAAAGAGTTGAGAGGGTTACGGCAAAAACTGGATGCACTTCGTGTATAAATTGGACAATCTCTTTCGAAGTATGAGGGTTTCCCACGAAAACTCATCTATTACAAAAGGGATTTCATTTTTAATAACTTATTTTAACTCCATACTTTTTGTGTGTTCAATATGCACCATTCAAAGGCATATCATCAATTTTAACCATTTCTGACTTCATTTGATATTTTTCATGCATTTAATGATTTATTTTGCGCTAAATGACCCTGAATTTAAAAAGCAGTACAAATGAACTCTGAAAATGTTGTAACTTGGCATGACCCTCATTATTTCACCCACATAGTAACTTGTAAAGAGTTGAGAGGGTTCCGGATAAAACTGGATGCACTTCGTGTACAAATTGGACAATCTCTTTCGAAGTATGAGGGTTTCGGACGAAAACTCATCTATTACAAAGGGATTTCATTTTTAATAACTTATTTTGACCCCATACTTTTTTTGTGTTCAATATGCACCATTCAAAGGCACATCATCAATTTTCAACCATTTCTGACGTCATTTCATATTTTTCATGCATTTAATGATTTATTTTGAGCTAAATGACCCTGAATTTGAAAAGCAGTACAAATGAACTCTGAAAAGGTTGTAACTTGGCATGACATCATTATTTCACCAACATAGAAACTTCTAAAGAGTTGAGAGGGTTACGGCAAAAACTGGATGCACTTCGTTTACAAGTTGGACAATCTCTTTCGAAGTATGAGGGTTTCGCACGAAAACTCACCTATTACAAAAGGGATTTCATTTTTAATAACTTATTTTAACTCCATACTTTTTGTGTGTTCAATATGCACCATTCAAAGGCGCATCATCAATTTTCAGCCATTTCTGACTTCATTTGATATTTTTCATGCATTTTATGATTTATTTTGAGTTAAATGACCCTGAATTTGAAAAGCAGTACAAATGAACTCTGAAAAGGTTGTAACTTGGCATGACATCATTATTTCACCCACATAGCAACTTCTAAAGAGTTGAGAGGGTTACGGAAAAAACTGGATGCACTTCGTGTACAAATTGGACAATCTCTTTCGAAGTATGAGGGTTTCGGACGAAAACTCATCTATTACAAAGGGATTTCATTTTTAATAAGTTATTTTAACTCCATACTTTTTTGTGTTCAATATGCACCATTCAAAGGCACATCATCAATTTTCAACCATTTCTAACTTCATTTGATATTTTTCACGCATTTAATGATTTATTTTGAGCTAAATGACCCTGAATTTGAAAAGCAGTACAAATGAACTCTAAAAAGGTTGTAACTTGGCATGACATCATTATTTCACCCACATAGAAACTTCTAAAGAGTTGAGAGGGTTACGGAAAAAACTGGATGCACTTCGTGTACGAATTGGACAATCTCTTTCGAAGTATGAGTGTTTCGCACGAAAACTCATCTATTACAAAAGGGATTTCATTTTTAATAACTTATTTTAACTCCATACTTTTTGTGTGTTCAATATGCACCATTCAAAGGCGCATCATCAATTTTCAGCCATTTCTGACTTCATTTGATATTTTTCATGCATTTAATGATTTATTTTGAGCTAAATGACCCTGAATTTGAAAAGCAGTAAAAATGAACTCTGAAAAGGTTGTAACTTGGCATGACATCATTATTTCACCCACATAGAAACTTCTAAAGAGTTGAGATGGTTACGGAAAAAA
Organism: Hordeum marinum; assembly: GCA_022496015.1. NCBI lineage: Eukaryota > Viridiplantae > Streptophyta > Magnoliopsida > Poales > Poaceae > Hordeum > Hordeum marinum. Next base: position 195,104,944 of record CM039675.1, on the reverse strand, counting down.
CTGGATGCACTTCGTGTACAAATTGGACAATCTCTTTCGAAGTATGAGGGTTTCAGACGAAAAGTCATCTATTACAAAGGGATTTCACTTTTAATAACTTATTTTAACTCCATACTTTTTTTGTGTTCAATATCCACCATTCAAAGGCACATCATCAATTTTCAACCATTTCTGACGTCATTTGATATTTTTCATGCATCTAATGATTTATTTTGATCTAAATGACCCTGAATTTAAAAAGCAGTACAAATGAACTCTGAAAAGGTTGTAACTTGGCATGACATCATTATTTCACCCACATAGCAACTTCTAAAGTGTTGAGAGGGTTACGGCAAAAACTAGATGCACTTCGTTTACAAATTGGACAATCTCTTTCGAAGTATGAGGGTTTCGCACGAAAACTCATCTATTACAAAAGGGATTTCATTTTTAATAACTTATTTTAACTCCATACTTTTTGTGTGTTCAATATGCACCATTCAAAGGCATATCATCAATTTTAACCATTTCTGACTTCATTTGATATTTTTCATGCATTTAATGATTTATTTTGAGCTAAATGACCCTAAATTTAAAAAGCAGTACAAATGAACTCTTTAAAGGTTGTAACTTGGCATGACCCTCATTATTTCACCCACATAGTAACTTGTAAAGAGTTGAGAGGGTTCCGGCAAAAACTGGATGCACTTCATGTACAAATTGGACAATCTCTTTCGAAGTATGAGGGTTTCAGACGAAAACTCATCTATTACAAAAGGATTTCATTTTTGATAACTTATTTTAACTCCATACTTTTTGTCTGTTCAATATGCACCATTCAAAGGCACATCACCAATTTTCAACCATTTCTGACGTCATTTGATATTTTTCATGCATTTAATGATTTATTTTGAGCTAAATGACCCTGAATTTGAAAAGCAGTACAATTGAACTCTGAAAAGGTTGTAACTTGGCATGACATCAGTATTTCACCCACATAGCAACTTGTAAAGAGTTGAGAGGGTTCCGGCAAAAACTGCATGCACTTCGTGTACAAATTGGACAATCTCTTTCGAAGTATGAGGGTTTCGGACGAAAACTCATCTATTACAAAGGGATTTCATTTTTAATAACTTATTTCAACTCCATACTTTTTTTGTGTTCAATATGCACCATTCAAAGGCACATCATCAATTTTCAACCATTTCTGACGTCATTTGATATTTTTCATGCATTTAATGATTTATTTTGAGCTAAGTGACCATGAATTTGAAAAGCAGTACAAATGAACTCTGAAAAGGTTGTAACTTGGCATGACATCATTATTTCACCCACATAGAAAGTTCTAAAGAGTTGAGAGGGTTACGGCAAACACTGGATGCACTTCGTTTACAAATTGGACAATATCTTTCGAAGTATGAGGGTTTCGCACGAAAACTCATCTATTACAAAAGGGATTTCATTTTTAATAACTTATTTTAACTCCATACTTTTTGTGTGTTCAATATGCACCATTCAAAGGCGCATCATCAATTTTCAGCCATTTCTGACTTCATTTGATATTTTTCATGCATTTTATGATTTATTTTGAGCTAAATGACCCTGAATTTGAAAAGCAGTACAAATGAACTCTGAAAAGGTTGTAACTTGGCATGATATCATTATTTCACCCACATAGCAACGTCTAAAGAGTTGAGAGGGTTACGGAAAAAACTGGATGCACTTCGTGTACAAATTGGACAATCTCTTTCGAAGTATGAGGGTTTCGGACGAAAACTCATCTATTACAAAGGGATTTCATTTTTAATAAGTTATTTTAACTCCATACTTTTTTGTGTTCAATATGCACCATTCAAAGGCACATCATCAATTTTCAACCATTTCTAACTTCATTTGATATTTTTCACGCATTTAATGATTTATTTTGAGCTAAATGACCCTGAATTTGAAAAGCAGTACAAATGAACTCTAAAAAGGTTGTAACTTGGCATGACATCATTATTTCACCCACATAGCAACTTCTAAAGAGTTGAGAGGGTTACAGCAAAAACTAGATGCACTTCGTTTACAAATTGGACAATCTCTTTCGAAGTATGAGGGTTTCGCACGAAAACTCATCTATTACAAAAGGGATTTCATTTTTAATAACTTATTTTAACTCCATACTTTTTGTGTGTTCAATATGCACCATTCAAAGGCATATCATCAATTTTAACCATTTCTGACTTCATTTGATATTTTTCATGCATGTAATGATTTATTTTGAGCTAAATGACCCTGAATTTAAAAAGCAGTACAAATGAACTCTTTAAAGGTTGTAACTTGGCATGACCCTCATTATTTCACCCACATAGTAACTTGTAAAGAGTTGAGAGGGTTCCGGCAAAAACTGGATGCACTTCGTGTACAAATTGGACAATCTCTTTCGAAGTATGAGGGTTTCAGACGAAAACTCATCTATTACAAAAGGATTTCATTTTTGATAACTTATTTTAACTCCATACTTTTTGTCTGTTCAATATGCACCATTCAAAGGCACATCACCAATTTTCAACCATTTCTGACGTCATTTGATATTTTTCATGCATTTAATGATTTATTTTGAGCTAAATGACCCTGAATTGTAAAAGCAGTACAATTGAACTCTGAAAAGGTTGTAACTTGGCATGACATGAGTATTTCACCCACATAGCAACTTGTAAAGAGTTGAGAGGGTTCCGGCAAAAACTGGATGCACTTCGTGTACAAATTGGACAATCTCTTTCGAAGTATGAGGGTTTCGGACGAAAACTCATCTATTACAAAGGGATTTCATTTTTAATAACTTATTTCAACTCCATACTTTTTTTGTGTTCAATATGCACCATTCAAAGGCACATCATCAATTTTCAACCATTTCTGACGTCATTTGATATTTTTCATGCATTTAATGATTTATTTTGAGCTAAGTGACCCTGAATTTGAAAAGCAGTACAAATGAACTCTGAAAAAGGTTGTAACTTGGCATGACATCATTATTTCACCCACATAGAAACTTCTAAAGAGTTGAGAGGGTTACGGCAAAAACTGGATGCACTTCGTTTACAAATTGGACAATCTCTTTCGAAGTATGAGGGTTTCGCACGAAAACTCATCTATTACAAAAGGGATTTCATTTTTAATACCTTATTTTAACTCCATACTTTTTGTGTGTTCAATATGCACCATTCAAAGGCGCATAATCAATTTTCAGCCATTTCTGACTTCATTTGATATTTTTCATGCATTTTATGATTTATTTTGAGCTAAATGACCCTGAATTTGAAAAGCAGTACAAATGAACTCTGAAAAGGTTGTAACTTGGCATGACATCATTATTTCACCCACATAGCAACTTCTAAAGAGTTGAGAGGGTTACGGAAAAAACTGGATGCACTTCGTGTACAAATTGGACAATCTCTTTCGAAGTATGAGGGTTTCGGACGAAAACTCATCTATTACAAAGGGATTTCATTTTTAATAAGTTATTTTAACTCCATACTTTTTTGTGTTCAATATGCACCATTCAACGGCACATCATCAATTTTCAACCATTTCTGACTTCATTTGATATTTTTCACGCATTTAATGATTTATTTTGAGCTAAATGACCCTGAATTTGAAAAGCAGTACAAATGAACTCTAAAAAGGTTGTAACTTGGCATGACATCATTATTTCACCCACATATAAACTTCTAAAGAGTTGAGAGGGTTACGGAAAAAACTGGATGCACTTCGTGTACGAATTGGACAATCTCTTTCGAAGTATGAGTGTTTCGCACGAAAACTCATCTATTACAAAAGGGATTTCATTTTTAATAAATTATTTTAACTCCATACTTTTTGTGTGTTCAATATGCACCATTCAAAGGCGCATCATCAATTTTCAGCCATTTCTGACTTCATTTGATATTTTTCATGCATTTAATGATTTATTTTGAGCTAAATGACCCTGAATTTGAAAAGCAGTAAAAATGAACTCTGAAAAGGTTGTAACTTGGCATGACATCATTATTTCACCCACATAGAAACTTCTAAAGAGTTGAGATGGTTACGGAAAAAACTGGATGCACTTCGTGTACAAATTGGACAATCTCTTTCGAAGTATGAGGGTTTCAGACGAAAAGTCATCTATTACAAAGGGATTTCATTTTTAATAACTTATTTTAACTCCATACTTTTTTTGTGTTAAATATGAACCATTCAAAGGCACATCATCAATTTTCAACCATTTCTGACGTCATTTGATATTTTTCATGCATTTAATGATTTATTTTGAGCTAAATGACCCTGAATTTGAAAAGCAGTACAAATGAACTCTGAAAAGGTTGTAACTTGGCATGACATCATTATTTCACCCACATAGCAACTTCTAAAGATTTGAGAGGGTTACGGCAAAAACTAGATGCACTTCGTTTACAAATTGGACAATCTCTTTCGAAGTATGAGGGTTTCGCACGAAAACTCATCTATTACAAAAGGTATTTCATTTTTAATAACTTATTTTAACTCCATACTTTTTGTGTGTTCAATATGCACCATTCAAAGGCATATCATCAATTTTAACCATTTCTGACTTCATTTGATATTTTTCATGCATTTAATGATTTATTTTGAGCTAAATGACCCTGAATTTAAAAAGCAGTACAAATGAACTCTGAAAAGGTTGTAACTTGGCATGACCCTCATTATTTCACCCACATAGTAACTTGTAAATAGTTGAGAGGGTTCCGGCAAAAACTGGATGCACTTCGTGTACAAATTGGACAATCTCTTTCGAAGTATGAGGGTTTCAGACGAAAACTCATCTATTACAAAAGGATTTCATTTTTGATAACTTATTTTAACTCCATACTTTTTGTCTGTTCAATATGCACCATTCAAAGGCACATCACCAAATTTCAACCATTTCTGACGTCATTTGATATTTTTCATGCATTTAATGATTTATTTTGAGCTAAATGACCCTGAATTTGAAAAGCAGTACAATTGAACTCTGAAAAGGTTGTAACTTGGCATGACATGAGTATTTCACCCACATAGCAACTTGTAAAGAGTTGAGAGGGTTAAGGGAAAAACTGGATGCACTTCGTGTACAAATTAGACAATCTCTTTCGAAGTATGAGGGTTTCGGACGAAAACTCATCTATTACAAAGGGATTTCATTTTTAATAACTTATTTTAACTCCATACTTTTTTGTGTTCAATATGCACCATTCAAAGGCACATCATCAATTTTCAACCATTTCTGACTTCATTTGATATTTTTCACGCATTTAATGATTTATTTTGAGCTAAATGACCCTGAATTTGAAAAGCAGTACAAATGAACTCTGAAAAGGTTGTAACTTGGCATAACATCATTATTTCACCCACATAGAAACTTCTAAAGAGTTGAGAGGGTTACGGAAAAAACTGGATGCACTTCGTTTACAAATAGGACAATCTCTTTCGAAGTATGAGGGTTTCGGACGAAAACTCATCTATTACAAAGGGATTTCATTTTTAATAACTTATTTTAACTCCATACTTTTTTTGTGTTAAATATGAACCATGCAAAGGCACATCATCAATTTTCAACCATTTCTGACGTGATTTGATATTTTTCATGCATTTAATGATTTATTTTGAGCTAAATGACCCTGAATTTGAAAAGCAGTACAAATGAACTCTGAAAAGGTTGTAACTTGGCATGACCCTCATTATTTCACCCACGTAGTAACTTGTAAAGAGTTGAGAGGGTTCCGGCAAAAACTGGATGAACTTCGTATACAAATTGGACAATCTCTTTCGAAGTATGAGGGTTTTAGACGAAAACTCATCTATTACAAAAGGATTTCATTTTTGATAACTTCTTTTAACTCCATACTTTTTCTGTGTTCAATATGCACCATTCAAAGGCACATCATCAATTTTTAACCATTTCTGACTTCATTTGATATTTTTCAAGCATTTAATGATTTATTTTGAGCTAAATGACCCTGAATTTGAAAAGCAGTACAAATGAACTCTGAAAAGGTTGTAACTTGGCATGACCCTCATTATTTCACCCACGTAGTAACTTGTAAAGAGTTGAGAGGGTTCCGGCAAAAACTGGATGAACTTCGTATACAAATTGGACAATCTCTTTCGAAGTATGAGGGTTTCAGACGAAAACTCATCTATTACAAAAGGATTTCATTTTTGATAACTTATTTTAACTCCATACTTTTTGTCTGTTCAATATGCACCATTCAAAGGCACATCACCAATTTTCAACCATTTCTGACGTCATTTGATATTTTTCATGCATTTAATGATTTATTTTGAGCTAAATGACCCTGAATTTGAAAAGCAGTACAATTGAACTCTGAAAAGGTTGTAACTTGGCATGACATGAGTATTTCACCCACATAGCAACTTGTAAAGAGTTGAGAGGGTTCCGGCAAAAACTGGATGCACTTCGTGTACAAATTGGACAATCTCTTTCGAAGTATGAGGGTTTCGGACGAAAACTCATCTATTACAAAGGGATTTCATTTTTAATAACTTATTTCAACTCCATACTTTTTTTGTGTTCAATATGCACCATTCAAAGGCACATCATCAATTTTCAACCATTTCTGACGTCATTTGATATTTTCATGCATTTAATGATTTATTTTGAGCTAAGTGACCCTGAATTTGAAAAGCAGTACAAATGAACTCTGAAAAAGGTTGTAACTTGGCATGACATCATTATTTCACCCACATAGAAATTTCTAAAGAGTTGAGATGGTTACGGAAAAAACTGGATGCACTTCGTGTACAAATTGGACAATCTCTTTCGAAGTATGAGGGTTTCAGACGAAAACTCATCTATTACAAAAGGATTTCATTTTTGATAACTTATTTTAACTCCATACTTTTTGTCTGTTCAGTATGCACCATTCAAAGGCACATCACCAATTTTCAACCATTTCTGACGTCATTTGATATTTTTCATGCATTTAATGATTTATTTTGAGCTAAATGACCCTGAATTTGAAAAGCAGTACAATTGAACTCTGAAAAGGTTGTAACTTGGCATGACATGAGTATTTCACCCACATAGCAAATTGTAAAGAGTTGAGAGGGTTAAGGGAAAAACTGGATGCACTTCGTGTACAAATTAGACAATCTCTTTCGAAGTATGAGGGTTTCGGACGAAAACTCATCTATTACAAAGGGATTTCATTTTTAATAACTTATTTTAACTCCATACTTTTTTGTGTTCAATATGCATCATTCAAAGGCACATCATCAATTTTCAACCATTTCTGACTTCATTTGATATTTTTCACGCATTTAATGATTTATTTTGAGCTAAATGACCCTGAATTTGAAAAGCAGTACAAATGAACTCTGAAAAGGTTGTAACTTGGCATAACATCATTATTTCACCCACATAGAAACTTCTAAAGAGTTGAGAGGGTTACGGAAAAAACTGGATGCACTTCGTGTACAAATAGGACAATCTCTTTCGAAGTATGAGGGTTTCGGACGAAAACTCATCTATTACAAAGGGATTTCATTTTTAATAACTTATTTTAACTCCATACTTTTTTGTGTTAAATATGAACCATTCATAGGCACATCATCAATTTTCAACCATTTCTGATGTCATTTGATATTTTTCATGCATTTAATGATTTATTTTGAGCTAAATGACCCTGAATTTGAAAAGCAGTACAAATGAACTCTGAAAAGGTTGTAACTTGGCATGACATGAGTATTTCACCCACATAGAAACTTCTAAAGAGTTGAGAGGGTTAAGGCAAAAACTGGATACACTTCTTGTACAAATTAGACAATCTCTTTCGAAGTATGAGGGTTTCGGACGAAAACTCATCTATTACAAATGGATTTCATTTTTAATAACTTATTTTAACTCCATACTTTTTTTGTGTTCAATATGCACCATTCAAAGGCACATCATCAATTTTCAACCATTTCTGACTTCACTTGATATTTTTCACGCATTTAATGATTTATTTTGAGCTAAATGACCCTAAATTTGAAAAGCAGTACAAATGAACTCTGAAAAGGTTGTAACTTCGCATGACATCATTAGTTCACCCACATAGAAACTTCTAAAGAGTTGAGAGGGTTACGGAAAAAACTGGATGCACTTCGTGTACAAATTGGACAATCTCTTTCAAAGTATGAGGGTTTCGGACGAAAACTCATCTATTACAAAGGGATTTCATTTTTAATAACTTATTTTAACTCCATTCTTTTTTTGTGTTCAATATGCACCATTCAAAGGCACATCATCAATTTTCAACCATTTCTGACGTCATTTGATATTTTTCATGCATTTAATGATTTATTTTGAGCTAAATGACCCTGAATTTGAAAAGCAGTACAATTGAACTCTGAAAAGGTTGTAACTTGGCATGACATCATTATTTCACCCACATAGCAACTTCTAAAGAGTTGAGAGGTTACGGCAAAAACTGGATGCACTTCGTTTACAAATTGGACAATCTCTTTCGAAGTATGAGGGTTTCGGACGAAAACTCATCTATTACAAAGGGATTTCATTTTTAATAACTTATTTTAACTCCATACTTTTTGTGTGTTCAATATGCTCCATTCAAAGGCGCATCATCAATTTTCAGCCATTTCTGACTTCATTTGATATTTTTCATGCATTTAATGATTTATTTTGAGCTAAATGACCCTGAATTTGAAAAGCAGTAAAAATGAACTCTGAAAAGGTTGTAACTTGGCATGACATCATTATTTCACCCACATAGAAACTTCTAAAGAGTTGAGATGGTTACGGAAAAAACTGGATGCACTTCGTGTACAAATTGGACAATCTCTTTGGAAGTATGAGGGTTTCAGACGAAAATTCATCTATTACAAAGGGATTTCATTTTTAATAACTTATTTTAACTCCATACTTTTTTTGTGTTCAATATCCACCATTCAAAGGCACATCATCAATTTTCAACCATTTCTGATGTCATTTGATATTTTTCATGCATTTAATGATTTATTTTGAGCTAAATGACCCTGAATTTGAAAAGCAGTACAAATGAACTCTGAAAAGGTTGTAACTTGGCATGACATCATTATTTCACCCACATAGCAACTTCTAAAGAGTTGAGAGGGTTACGGCAAAAACTAGATGCACTTCGTTTACAAATTGGACAATCTCTTTCGAAGTATGAGGGTTTCGCACGAAAACTCATCTATTACAAAAGGGATTTCATTTTTAATAACTTATTTTAACTCCATACTTTTTGTGTGTTCAATATGCACCATTCAAAGGCATATCATCAATTTTAACCATTTCTGACTTCATTTGATATTTTTCATGCATTTAATGATTTATTTTGAGCTAAATGACCCTGAATTTAAAAAGCAGTACAAATGAACTCTGAAAAGGTTGTAACTTGGCATGACCCTCATTATTTCACCCACATAGTAACTTGTAAAGAGTTGAGAGGGTTCCGGCAAAAACTGGATGCACTTCATGTACAAATTGGACAATCTCTTTCGAAGTATGAGGGTTTCAGACGAAAACTCATCTATTACAAAAGGATTTCATTTTTGATAACTTGTTTTAACTCCATACTTTTTGTCTGTTCAATATGCACCATTCAAAGGCACATCACCAATTTTCAACCATTTCTGACGTCATTTGATATTTTTCATGCATTTAATGATTTATTTTGAGCTAAATGACCCTGAATTTGAAAAGCAGTACAATTGAACTCTGAAAAGGTTGTAACTTGGCATGACATGAGTATTTCACCCACATAGCAACTTGTAAAGAGTTGAGAGGGTTAAGGGAAAAACTGGATGCACTTCGTGTACAAATTAGACAATCTCTTTCGAAGTATGAGGGTTTCGGACAAAAACTCATCTATTACAAAGGGATTTCATTTTTAATAACTTATTTTAACTCCATACTTTTTTGCGTTCAATATGCACCATTCAAAGGCACATCATCAATTTTCAACCATTTCTGACTTCATTTGATATTTTTCACGCATTTAATGATTTATTTTGAGCTAAATGACCCTGAATTTGAAAAGCAGTACAAATGAACTCTGAAAAGGTTGTAACTTGGCATAACATCATTATTTCACCCACATAAAACTTCTAAAGAGTTGAGAGGGTTACGGAAAAAACTGGATGCACTTCGTGTACAAATAGGACAATCTCTTTCGAAGTATGAGGGTTTCGGACGAAAACTCATCTATTACAAAGGGATTTCATTTTTAATAACTTATTTTAACTCCATACTTTTTTTGTGTTAAATATGAACCATTCAAAGGCACATCATCAATTTTCAACCATTTCTGACGTCATTTGATATTTTTCATGCATTTAATGATTTATTTTGAGCTAAATGACCCTGAATTTGAAAAGCAGTACAAATGAACTCTGAAAAGGTTGTAACTTGGCATGACATGAGTATTTCACCCACATAGCAACTTCTAAAGAGTTGAGAGGGTTAAGGCAAAAACTAGATGCACTTCTTGTACAAATTAGACAATCTCTTTCGAAGTATGAGGGTTTCGGACGAAAACTCATCTATTACAAATGGATTTCATTTTTAATAACTTATTTTAACTCCATACTTTTTTTGTGTTCAATATGCACCATTCAAAGGCACATCATCAATTTTCAACCATTTCTGACTTCACTTGATATTTTTCACGCATTTAATGATTTATTTTGAGCTAAATGACCCTAAATTTGAAAAGCAGTACAAATGAACTCTGAAAAGGTTGTAACTTGGCATGACATCATTAGTTCACCCACATAGAAACTTCTAAAGAGTTGAGAGGGTTACGGAAAAAACTGGATGCACTTCGTGTACAAATTGGACAATCTCTTTCAAAGTATGAGGGTTTCGGACGAAAACTCATCTATTACAAAGGGATTTCATTTTTAATAACTTATTTTAACTCCATACTTTTTTTGTGTGCAATATGCACCATTCAAAGGCACATCATCAATTTTCAACCATTTCTGACGTCATTTGATATTTTTCATGCATTTAATGATTTATTTTGAGCTAAATGACCCTGAATTTGAAAAGCAGTACAATTGAACTCTGAAAAGGTTGTAACTTGGCATGACATCATTATTTCACCCACATAGCAACTTCTAAAGAGTTGAGAGGTTACGGCAAAAACTGGATGCACTTCGTTTACAAATTGGACAATCTCTTTCGAAGTATGAGGGTTTCGCACGAAAACTCATCTATTACAAAAGGGATTTCATTTTCAATAACTTATTTTAACTCCATACTTTTTGTGTGTTCAATATGCACCATTCAAAGGCACATCATCAATTTTTAACCATTTCTGACTTCATTTGATATTTTTCACGCATTTAATGATTTATTTTGAGCTGAATGACCCTGAATTTGAAAAGCAGTACAAATGAACTCTTAAAAGGTTGTAACTTGGCATGACATCATTATTTCACCCACATAGAAACTTCTAAAGAGTTGAGAGGGTTACGGAAAAAACTGGATGGACTTCGTGTACAAATTGGACAACCTCTTTCGAAGTATGAGGGTTTCGGACGAAAAGTCATCTATTACAAAGGGATTTCAGTTTTAATAACTTATTTTAACACCATACTTTTTTGTGTTAAATATGCACCATTCAAAGGCACATCATCAATTTTCAACCATTTCTGACGTCATTTGATATTTTTCCTGCATTTGATGATTTATTTTGAGCTAAATGACCCTGAATTTGAAAAGCAGTACAATTGAACTCTGAAAAGGTTGTAAATTGGCATGACATGAGTATTTCACCCACATAGCAACTTGTAAAGAGTTGAGAGGGTTATGGCAAAAACTGGATGCATTTCGTGTAGAAATTAGACAATCTCTTTCGAAGTATGAGGTTTCAGACGAAAACTCATCTATTACAAAGGGATTTCATTTTTAGTAACTTATTTTAACTCCATACTTTTTTTGTTCAATATGCACCATTCAAAGGCACATCATCAATTTTCAACCATTTCTGACTTCACTTGATATTTTTCACGCATTTAATGATTTATTTTGAGCTAAATGACCCTAAATTTGGAAAGTAGTACAAATGAACTCTGAAAAGGTTGTAACTTGGCATGACTTCATTAGTTCACCCACATAGAAACTTCTAAAGAGTTGAGAGGGTTACAGAAAAAACTCGATGCACTTCGTGTACAAATTGGACAATCTCTTTCAAAGTATGAGGGTTTCGGACGAAAACTCATCTATTACAAAGGTATTTCATTTTTAATAACTTATTTTAACTCCATACTTTTTTTGTGTTCAATATGCACCATTCAAAGGCACATCATCAATTTTCAACCATTTCTGACGTCATTTGATATTTTTCATGTATTTAATGATTTATTTTGAGCAAAATGACCCTGAATTTGAAAAGCAGTACAATTGAACTCTGAAAAGGTTGTAACTTGGCATGACATCATTATTTAACCCACATAGCAACTTCTAAAGAGTTGAGAGGTTACGGCAAAAACTGGATGCACTTTGTTTACAAATTGGACAATCTCTTTCGAAGTATGAGGGTTTCGCACGAAAACTCATCTATTACAAAAGGGATTTCATTTTCAATAACTTATTTTAACTCCATACTTTTTGTGTGTTCAATATGCACCATTCAAAGGCACATCATCAATTTTTAACCATTTCTGACTTCATTTGATATTTTTCACGCATTTAATGATTTATTTTGAGTTGAATGACCCTGAATTTGAAAAGCAGTACAAATGAACTCTTAAAAGGTTGTAACTTGGCATGACATCATTATTTCACCCACGTAGAAACTTCTAAAGAGTTGAGAGGGTTACGGAAATAACTGGATGGACTTCGTGTACAAATTGGACAATCTCTTTCGAAGTATGAGGGTTTCGGACGAAAAGTCATCTATTACAAAGGGATTTCAGTTTTAATACTTTATTTTAACTCCATACTTTTTTGTGTTAAATATGCACCATTCAAAGGCACATCATCAATTTTCAACCATTTCTGACGTCATTTGATATTTTTCCTGCATTTGATGATTTATTTTGAGGTAAATGACCCTGAATTTGAAAAGCAGTACAATTGAACTCTGAAAAGGTTGTAAATTGGCATGACATGAGTATTTCACCCACATAGCAACTTGTAAAGTGTTGAGAGGGTTATGGCAAAAACTGGATGCATTTCGTGTAGAAATTAGACAATCTCTTTCGAAGTATGAGGGTTTCGGACGAAAACTCATCTATTACAAAGGGATTTCATTTTTAATAACTTATTTTAACTCCATACTTTTTTTGTGTTCAATATGCACCATTCAAAGGCACATCATCAATTTTCAACCATTTCTGACTTCATTTGATATCTTTCACGCATTTAATGATTTATGTTGAGCTAAATGACCCTGAATTTCAAAAGCAGTACAAATGAACTCTGAAAAGGTTGTGACTTGGCATGACATCATTATTTCACCCACATAGAAACTTCTAAAGAGTTGAGAGGGTTACGAAAAAAGCTGGATGCACTTCGTGTACAAATTGGACAATCTCTTTCGAAGTATGAGGGTTTCGCACGAAAACTCATCTATTACAAAGGGATTTCATTTTTAATAACTTATTTTAACTCCATACTTTTTGTGTGTTCAATATGCACCATTCAAAGGCACATCATCAATTTTTAACCATTTCTGACTTCATTTGATATTTTTCACGCATTTAATGATTTATTTTGAGCTGAATGACCCTGAATTTGAAAAGCAGTACAAATGAACTCTTAAAAGGTTGTAACTTGGCATGACATCATTATTTCACCCACATAGAAACTTCTAAAGAGTTGAGATGGTTACGGCAAAAACTGGATGCACTTCATTTACAAATTGGACAATCTCTTTTGAAGTATGAGGGTTTCGCACGAAAACTCATCTATTACAAAAGGGATTTCATTTTTAATAACTTATTTTAACTCCATACTTTTTGTGTGTTCAATATGCACCATTCAAAGGCACATCATCAATTTTTAACCATTTCTGACTTCATTTGATATTTTTCATGCATTTAATGATTTATTTTGAGCTAAATGACCCTGAATTTGAAAAGCAGTACAATTGAACTCTGAAAAGGTTGTAACTTGGCATGACATGAGTATTTCACCCACATAGCAACTTCTAAAGAGTTGAGAGGGTTACGGAAAAAACTGGATGCACTTCGTGTACAAATTGGACAATCTCTTTCGAAGTATGAGGGTTTCGGACGAAAAGTCAACTATTACAAAGGGATTTCAGTTTTAATAACTTATTTTAACTCGATACTTTTTTGTGTCAAATATGCACCATTCAAAGGCACATCATCAATTTTCAACCATTTCTGACGTCATTTGATATTTTTCCTGCATTTAATGATTTATTTTGAGCTAAATGACCCTGAATTTGAAAAGCAGTACAATTGAACTCTGAAAAGGTTGTAACTTGGCATGACATGAGTATTTCACCCACATAGCAACTTGTAAAGAGTTGAGAGGGTTAAGGCAAAAACTGGATGCACTTTGTGTACAAATTAGACAATCTCTTTCGAAGTATGAGGGTTTCGGACGAAAACTCATCTATTACAAAGGGATTTCATTTTTAATGACTTATTTTAACTCCATACTTTTTTTGTGTTCAATATGCACCATTCAAAGGCACATCATCAATTTTCAACCATTTCTGACTTCATTTGATATCTTTCACGCATTTAATGATTTATGTTGAGCTAAATGACCCTGAATTTGAAAAGCAGTACAAATGAACTCTGAAAAGGTTGTGACTTGGCATGACATCATTATTTCACCCACATAGAATCTTCTAAAGAGTTGAGAGGGTTACGAGAAAAGCTGGATGCACTTCGTGTACAAATTGGACAATCTCTTTCGAAGTATGAGGGTTTCGGACGAAAACTCATCTATTACAAAGGGATTTCATTATTAATAACTTATTTTAACTCCATACTTTTTTTGTGTTCAATATGCACCATTCAAAGGCACATCATCAATTTTCAACCATTTCTGACTTCATTTGATATCTTTCACGCATTTAATGATTTATTTTGAGCAAAATGACCCTGAATTTGAAAAGCAGTACAATTGAACTCTGAAAAGGTTGTAACTTGGCATGACATCATTATTTCACCCACATAGCAACTTCTAAAGAGTTGAGAGGTTACGGCAAAAACTGGATGCACTTCGTTTACAAATTGGACAATCTCTTTCGAAGTATGAGGGTTTCGCACGAAAACTCATCTATTACAAAAGCGATTTCATTTTCAATAACTTATTTTAACTCCATACTTTTTGTTTGTTCAATATGCACCATTCAAAGGCACATCATCAATTTTTAACCATTTCTGACTTCATTTGATATTTTTCACGCATTTAATGATTTATTTTGAGCTGAATGACCCTGAATTTGAAAAGCAGTACAAATGAACTCTTAAAAGGTTGTAACTTGGCATGACATCATTATTTCACCCACATAGAAACCTCTAAAGAGTTGAGAGGGTTACGGAAAAAACTGGATGGACTTCGTGTACAAATTGGACAATCTCTTTCGAAGTATGAGGGTTTCGGACGAAAAGTCATCTATTACAAAGGGATTTCAGTTTTAATACTTTATTTTAACTCCATACTTTTTTGTGATAAATATGCACCATTCAAAGGCACATCATCAATTTTCAACCATTTCTGACGTCATTTGATATTTTTCCTGCATTTGATGATTTATTTTGAGCTAAATGACCCTGAATTTGAAAAGCAGTACAATTGAACTCTGAAAAGGTTGTAAATTGGCATGACATGAGTATTTCACCCACATAGCAACTTGTAAAGAGTTGAGAGGGTTATGGCAAAAACTGGATGCATTTCGTGTAGAAATTAGACAATCTCTTTCGAAGTATGAGGGTTTCAGACGAAAACTCATCTATTACAAAGGGATTTCATTTTTAATAACTTATTTTAACTCCATACTTTTTTTGTGTTAATATGCACCATTTAAAGGCACATCATCAATTTTCAACCATTTCTGACTTCATTTGATATCTTTCACGCATTTAATGATTTATGTTGAGCTAAATGACCCTGAATTTCAAAAGCAGTACAAATGAACTCTGAAAAGGTTGTGACTTGGCATGACATCATTATTTCACCCACATAGAAACTTCTAAAGAGTTGAGAGGGTTACGAAAAAAGCTGGATGCACTTCGTGTAAAAATTGGACAATCTCTTTCGAAGTATGAGGGTTTCGCACGAAAACTCATCTATTACAAAGGGATTTCATTTTTAATAACTTATTTTAACTCCATACTTTTTTTGTGTTCAATATGCACCATTCAAAGGCACATCATCAATGTTCAACCATTTCTGACTTCACTTGATATTTTTCACGCATTTAATGATTTATTTTGAGCTAAATGACCCTAAATTTGAAAAGTAGTACAAATGAACTCTGAAAAGGTTGTAACTTGGCATGACTTCAGTAGTTCACCCACATAGAAACTTCTAAAGAGTTGAGAGGGTTACGGAAAAAACTCGATGCACTTCGTGTACAAATTGGACAATCTCTTTCAAAGTATGAGGGTTTCGGACGAAAACTCATCTATTACAAAGGTATTTCATTTTTAATAACTTATTTTAACTCCATACTTTTTTTGTGTTCAATATGCACCATTCAAAGGCACATCATCAATTTTCAACCATTTCTGACGTCATTTGATATTTTTCATGCATTTAATGATTTATTTTGAGCAAAATGACCCTGAATTTGAAAAGCAGTACAATTGAACTCTGAAAAGGTTGTAACTTGGCATGACATCATTATTTCACCCACATAGCAACTTCTAAAGAGTTGAGAGGTTACGGCAAAAACTGGATGCACTTCGTTTACAAATTGGACAATCTCATTCGAAGTATGAGGGTTTCGCACGAAAACTCATCTATTACAAAAGGGATTTCATTTTCAATAACTTATTTTAACTCCATACTTTTTGTGTGTTCAATATGCACCATTCAAAGGCACATCATCAATTTTTAACCATTTCTGACTTCATTTGATATTTTTCACGCATTTAATGATTTATTTTGAGCTGAATGACCCTGAATTTGAAAAGCAGTACAAATGAACTCTTAAAAGGTTGTAACTTGGCATGACATCATTATTTCACCCACATAGAAACTTCTAAAGAGTTGAGAGGGTTACGGAAAAAACTGGATGGACTTCGTGTACAAATTGGACAATCTCTTTCGAAGTATGAGGGTTTCAGACGAAAAGTCATCTATTACAAAGGGATTTCAGTTTTAATACTTTATTTTAACTCCATACTTTTTTGTGTTAAATATGCACGTTTCAAAGACACATCATCAATTTTCAACCATTTCTGACGTCATTTGATATTTTTCCTGCATTTGATGATTTATTTTGAGCTAAATGACCCTGAATTTGAAAAGCAGTACAATTGAACTCTGAAAAGGTTGTAAATTGGCATGACATGAGTATTTCACCCACATAGCAACTTGTAAAGAGTTGAGAGGGTTATGGCAAAAACTGGATGCATTTCGTGTAGAAATTAGACAATCTCTTTCGAAGTGTGAGGGTTTCGGACGAAAACTCATCTATTACAAAGGGATTTCATTTTTAATAACTTATTTTAACTCCATACTTTTTTTGTGTTCAATATGCACCATTCAAAGGCACATCATCAATTTTCAACCATTTCTGACTTCATTTGATATCTTTCACGCATTTAATGATTTATGTTGAGCTAAATGACCCTGAATTTCAAAAGCAGTACAAATGAACTCTGAAAAGGTTGTGACTTGGCATGCCATCATTATTTCACCCACATAGAAACTTCTAAAGAGTTGAGAGGGTTACGAAAAAAGCTGGATGCACTTCGTGTACAAATTGGACAATCTCTTTCGAAGTATGAGGGTTTCGCATGAAAACTCATCTATTACAAAGGGATTTCATTTTTAATAACTTATTTTAACTCCATACTTTTTTGTGTTCAATATGCACCATTCAAAGGCACATCATCAATTTTCAACCATTTCTGACGTCATTTGATATTTTTCATGCATTTAATGATTTATTTTGAGCTAAATGACCCTGAATTTGAAAAGTAGTACAAATGAACTCTGAAAAGGTTGTAACTTGGCATGACATCATTATTTCACCCACATAGCAACTTCTAAAGAGTTGAGAGGGTTACGGCAAAAACTGGATGCACTTCATTTACAAATTGGACAATCTCTTTCGAAGTATGAGGGTTTCGCACGAAAACTCATCTATTACAAAAGGGATTTCATTTTTAATAACTTATTTTAACTCCATACTTTTTGTGTGTTCAATATGCACCATTCAAAGGCACATCATCAATTTTTAACCATTTCTGACTTCATTTGATATTTTCCTGCATTTAATGATTTATTTTGAGCTAAATGACCCTGAATTTGAAAAGCAGTACAATTGAACTCTGAAAAGGTTGTAACTTGGCATGACATGAGTATTTCACCCACATAGCAACTTCTAAAGAGTTGAGAGGGTTACGGAAAAAATTGGATGCACTTCGTGTACAAATTGGACAATCTCTTTCGAAGTATGAGGGTTTCGGACGAAAAGTCATCTATTACAAAGGGATTTCAGTTTTAATAACTTATTTTAACTCGATACTTTTTTGTGTTAAATATGCACCATTCAAAGGCACATCATCAATTTTCAACCATTTCTGACGTCATTTGATATTTTTCCTGCATTTAATGATTTATTTTGAGCTAAATGACCCTGAATTTGAAAAGCAGTACAATTGAACTCTGAAAAGGTTGTAACTTGGCATGACATGAGTATTTCACACACATAGCAACTTGTAAAGAGTTGAGAGGGTTAAGGGAAAAACTGGATGCACTTCGTGTACAAATTAGACAATCTCTTTCGAAGTATGAGGGTTTCGGACGAAAACTCATCTATTACAAAGGGATTTCATTTTTAATAACTTATTTTAACTCCATAATTTTTTTGTGTTAATATGCACCATTCAAAGGCACATCATCAATTTTCAACCATTTCTGACTTCATTTGATATCTTTCACGCATTTAATGATTTATGTTGAGCTAAATGACCCTGAATTTCAAAAGCAGTACGAATGAACTCTGAAAAGGTTGTGACTTGGCATGACATCATTATTTCACCCACATAGAAACTTCTAAAGAGTTGAGAGGGTTACGAAAAAAGCTGGATGCACTTCGTGTAAAAATTGGACAATCTCTTTCGAAGTATGAGGGTTTCGCACGAAAACTCATCTATTACAAAGGGATTGCATTTTTAATAACTTATTTTAACTCCATACTTTTTTTGTGTTCAATATGCACCATTCAAAGGCACATCATCAATGTTCAACCATTTCTGACTTCACTTGATATTTTTCACGCATTTAATGATTTATTTTGAGCTAAATGACCCTAAATTTGAAAAGTAGTACAAATGAACTCTGAAAAGGTTGTAACTTGGCATGACTTCAGTAGTTCACCCACATAGAAACTTCTAAAGAGTTGAGAGGGTTACGGAAAAAACTCGATGCACTTCGTGTACAAATTGGACAATCTCTTTGAAAGTATGAGGGTTTCGGACGAAAACTCATCTATTACAAAGGTATTTCATTTTTAATAACTTATTTTAACTCCATACTTTTTTTGTGTTCAATATGCACCATTCAAAGGCACATCATCAATTTTCAACCATTTCTGACGTCATTTGATATTTTTCATGCATTTAATGATTTATTTTGAGCAAAATGACCCTGAATTTGAAAAGCAGTACAATTGAACTCTGAAAAGGTTGTAACTTGGCATGACATCATTATTTCACCCACATAGCAACTTCTAAAGAGTTGAGAGGTTACGGCAAAAACTGGATGCACTTCGTTTACAAATTGGACAATCTCATTCGAAGTATGAGGGTTTCGCACGAAAACTCATCTATTACAAAAGGGATTTCATTTTCAATAACTTATTTTAACTCCATACTTTTTGTGTGTTCAATATGCACCTTTCAAAGGCGCATCATCAATTTTTAACCATTTCTGACTTCATTTGATATTTTTCACGCATTTAATGATTTATTTTGAGCTGAATGACCCTGAATTTGAAAAGCAGTACAAATGAACTCTTAAAAGGTTGTAACTTGGCATGACATCATTATTTCACCCACATAGAAACTTCTAAAGAGTTGAGAGGGTTACGGAAAAAACTGGATGGACTTCGTGTACAAATTGGACAATCTCTTTCGAAGTATGAGGGTTTCGGACGAAAAGTCATCTATTACAAAGGGATTTCAGTTTTAATACTTTATTTTAACTCCATACTTTTTTGTGTTAAATATGCACCATTCAAAGGCACATCATCAATTTTCAACCATTTCTGACGTCATTTGATATTTTTCCTGCATTTGATGATTTATTTTGAGCTAAATGACCCTGAATTTGAAAAGCAGTACAATTGAACTCTGAAAAGGTTGTAAATTGGCATGACATGAGTATTTCACCCACATAGCAACTTGTAAAGAGTTGAGAGGGTTATGGCAAAAACTGGATGCATTTCGTGTAGAAATTAGACAATCTCTTTCGAAGTGTGAGGGTTTCGGACGAAAACTCATCTATTACAAAGGGATTTCAGTTTTAATAACTTATTTTAACTCGATACTTTTTTGTGTTAAATATGCACCATTCAAAGGCACATCATCAATTTTCAACCATTTCTGACTTCATTTGATATCTTTCACGCATTTAATGATTTATGTTGAGCTAAATGACCCTGAATTTCAAAAGCAGTACAAATGAACTCTGAAAAGGTTGTGACTTGGCATGACATCATTATTTCACCCACATAGAAACTTCTAAAGAGTTGAGAGGGTTACGAAAAAAGCTGGATGCACTTCGTGTAACAATTGGACAATCTCTTTCGAAGTATGAGGGTTTCGCACGAAAACTCATCTATTACAAAGGGATTTCATTTTTAATAACTTATTTTAACTCCATACTTTTTTTGTGTTCAATATGCACCATTCAAAGGCACATCATCAATGTTCAACCATTTCTGACTTCACTTGATATTTTTCACGCATTTAATGATTTATTTCGAGCTAAATGACCCTAAATTTGAAAAGTAGTACAAATGAACTCTGAAAAGGTTGTAACTTGGCATGACTTCAGTAGTTCACCCACATAGAAACTTCTAAAGAGTTGAGAGGGTTACGGAAAAAACTCGATGCACTTCGTGTACAAATTGGACAATCTCTTTCAAAGTATGAGGGTTTCGGACGAAAACTCATCTATTACAAAGGTATTTCATTTTTAATAACTTATTTTAACTCCATACTTTTTTTGTGTTCAATATGCACCATTCAAAGGCACATCATCAATTTTCAACCATTTCTGACGTCATTTGATATTTTTCATGCATTTAATGATTTATTTTTAGCAAAATGACCCTGAATTTGAAAAGCAGTACAATTGAACTCTGAAAAGGTTGTAACTTGGCATGACATCATTATTTCACCCACATAGCAACTTCTAAAGAGTTGAGAGGTTACGGCAAAAACTGGATGCACTTCGTTTACAAATTGGACAATCTCATTCGAAGTATGAGGGTTTCGCACGAAAACTCATCTATTACAAAAGGGATTTCATTTTCAATAACTTATTTTAACTCCATACTTTTTGTGTGTTCAATATGCACCATTCAAAGGCACATCATCAATTTTTAACCATTTCTGACTTCATTTGATATTTTTCACGCATTTAATGATTTATTTTGAGCTGAATGACCCTGAATTTGAAAAGCAGTACAAATGAACTCTTAAAAGGTTGTAACTTGGCATGACATCATTATTTCACCCACATAGAAACTTCTAAAGAGTTGAGAGGGTTACGGAAAAAATTGGATGCACTTCGTGTACAAATTGGACAATCTCTTTCGAAGTATGAGGGTTTCGGACGAAAAGTCATCTATTACAAAGGGATTTCAGTTTTAATAACTTATTTTAACTCGATACTTTTTTGTGTTAAATATGCACCATTCAAAGGCACATCATCAATTTTCAACCATTTCTGACGTCATTTGATATTTTTCCTGCATTTAATGATTTATTTTGAGCTAAATGACCCTGAATTTGAAAAGCAGTACAATTGAACTCTGAAAAGGTTGTAACTTGGCATGACATGAGTATTTCACCCACATAGCAACTTGTAAAGAGTTGAGAGGGTTATGGCAAAAACTGGATGCATTTCGTGTAGAAATTAGACAATCTCTTTCGAAGTATGAGGGTTTCAGACGAAAACTCATCTATTACAAAGGGATTTCATTTTTAATAACTTATTTTAACTCCATACTTTTTTTGTGTTAATATGCACCATTCAAAGGCACATCATCAATTTTCAACCATTTCTGACTTCATTTGATATCTTTCACGCATTTAATGATTTATGTTGAGCTAAATGACCCTGAATTTCAAAAGCAGTACAAATGAACTCTGAAAAGGTTGTGACTTGGCATGACATCATTATTTCACCCACATAGAAACTTCTAAAGAGTTGAGAGGGTTACGAAAAAAGCTGGATGCACTTCGTGTAAAAATTGGACAATCTCTTTCGAAGTATGAGGGTTTCGCACGAAAACTCATCTATTACAAAGGGATTTCATTTTTAATAACTTATTTTAACTCCATACTTTTTTTGTGTTCAATATGCACCATTCAAAGGCACATCATCAATGTTCAACCATTTCTGACTTCACTTGATATTTTTCACGCATTTAATGATTTATTTTGAGCTAAATGACCCTAAATTTGAAAAGTAGTACAAATGAACTCTGAAAAGGTTGTAACTTGGCATGACTTCAGTAGTTCACCCACATAGAAACTTCTAAAGAGTTGAGAGGGTTACGGAAAAAACTCGATGCACTTCGTGTACAAATTGGACAATCTCTTTCAAAGTATGAGGGTTTCGGACGAAAACTCATCTATTACAAAGGTATTTCATTTTTAATAACTTATTTTAACTCCATACTTTTTTTGTGTTCAATATGCACCATTCAAAGGCACATCATCAATTTTCAACCATTTCTGACGTCATTTGATATTTTTCATGCATTTAATGATTTATTTTGAGCAAAATGACCCTGAATTTGAAAAGCAGTACAATTAAACTCTGAAAAGGTTGTAACTTGGCATGACATCATTATTTCACCCACATAGCAACTTCTAAAGAGTTGAGAGGTTACGGCAAAAACTGGATGCACTTCGTTTACAAATTGGACAATCTCATTCGAAGTATGAGGGTTTCGCACGAAAACTCATCTATTACAAAAGGGATTTCATTTTCAATAACTTATTTTAACTCCATACTTTTTGTGTGTTCAATATGCACCATTCAAAGGCACATCATCAATTTTTAACCATTTCTGACTTCATTTGATATTTTTCACGCATTTAATGATTTATTTTGAGCTGAATGACCCTGAATTTGAAAAGCAGTACAAATGAACTCTGAAAAGGTTGTAACTTGGCATGACATGAGTATTTCACCCACATAGCAACTTGTAAAGAGTTGAGAGGGTTATGGCAAAAACTGGATGCATTTCGTGTAGAAATTAGACAATCTCTTTCGAAGTATGAGGGTTTCAGACGAAAACTCATCTATTACAAAGGGATTTCATTTTTAATAACTTATTTTAACTCCATACTTTTTTTGTGTTAATATGCACCATTCAAAGGCACATCATCAATTTTCAACCATTTCTGACTTCATTTGATATCTTTCACGCATTTAATGATTTATGTTGAGCTAAATGACCCTGAATTTCAAAAGCAGTACAAATGAACTCTGAAAAGGTTGTGACTTGGCATGACATCATTATTTCACCCACATAGAAACTTCTAAAGAGTTGAGAGGGTTACGAAAAAAGTTGGATGCACTTCGTGTAAAAATTGGACAATCTCTTTCGAAGTATGAGGGTTTCGCACGAAAACTCATCTATTACAAAGGGATTTCATTTTTAATAACTTATTTTAACTCCATACTTTTTTTGTGTTCAATATGCACCATTCAAAGGCACATCATCAATGTTCAACCATTTCTGACTTCACTTGATATTTTTCACGCATTTAATGATTTATTTTGAGCTAAATGACCCTAAATTTGAAAAGTAGTACAAATGAACTCTGAAAAGGTTGTAACTTGGCATGACTTCAGTAGTTCACCCACATAGAAACTTCTAAAGAGTTGAGAGGGTTACGGAAAAAACTCGATGCACTTCGTGTACAAATTGGACAATCTCTTTCAAAGTATGAGGGTTTCGGACGAAAACTCATCTATTACAAAGGTATTTCATTTTTAATAACTTATTTTAACTCCATACTTTTTTTGTGTTCAATATGCACCATTCAAAGGCACATCATCAATTTTCAACCATTTCTGACGTCATTTGATATTTTTCATGCATTTAATGATTTATTTTGAGCAAAATGACCCTGAATTTGAAAAGCAGTACAATTGAACTCTGAAAAGGTTGTAACTTGGCATGACATCATTATTTCACCCACATAGCAACTTCTAAAGAGTTGAGAGGTTACGGCAAAAACTGGATGCACTTCGTTTACAAATTGGACAATCTCATTCGAAGTATGAGGGTTTCGCACGAAAACTCATCTATTACAAAAGGGATTTCATTTTCAATAACTTATTTTAACTCCATACTTTTTGTGTGTTCAATATGCACCATTCAAAGGCACATCATCAATTTTTAACCATTTCTGACTTCATTTGATATTTTTCACGCATTTAATGATTTATTTTGAGCTGAATGACCCTGAATTTGAAAAGCAGTACAAATGAACTCTTAAAAGGTTGTAACTTGGCATGACATCATTATTTCACCCACATAGAAACTTCTAAAGAGTTGAGAGGGTTACGGAAAAAACTGGATGGACTTCGTGTACAAATTGGACAATCTCTTTCGAAGTATGAGGGTTTCGGACGAAAAGTCATCTATTACAAAGGGATTTCAGTTTTAATACTTTATTTTAACTCCATACTTTTTTGTGTTAAATATGCACCATTCAAAGGCACATCATCAATTTTCAACCATTTCTGACGTCATTTGATATTTTTCCTGCATTTGATGATTTATTTTGAGCTAAATGACCCTGAATTTGAAAAGCAGTACAATTGAACTCTGAAAAGGTTGTAAATTGGCATGACATGAGTATTTCACCCACATAGCAACTTGTAAAGAGTTGAGAGGGTTATGGCAAAAACTGGATGCATTTCGTGTAGAAATTAGACAATCTCTTTCGAAGTGTGAGGGTTTCGGACGAAAACTCATCTATTACAAAGGGATTTCATTTTTAATAACTTATTTTAACTCCATACTTTTTTTGTGTTCAATATGCACCATTCAAAGGCACATCATCAATTTTCAACCATTTCTGACTTCATTTGATATCTTTCACACATTTAATGATTTATGTTGAGCTAAATGACCCTGAATTTCAAAAGCAGTACAAATGAACTCTGAAAAGGTTGTGACTTGGCATGACATCATTATTTCACCCACATAGAAACTTCTAAAGAGTTGAGAGGGTTACGAAAAAAGCTGGATGCACTTCGTGTACAAATTGGACAATCTCTTTCGAAGTATGAGGGTTTCGCACGAAAACTCATCTATTACAAAGGGATTTCATTTTTAATAACTTATTTTAACTCCATACTTTTTTGTGTTCAATATGCACCATTCAAAGGCACATCATCAATTTTCAACCATTTCTGACGTCATTTGATATTTTTCATGCATTTAATGATTTATTTTGAGCTAAATGACCCTGAATTTGAAAAGTAGTACAAATGAACTCTGAAAAGGTTGTAACTTGGCATGACATCATTATTTCACCCACATAGCAACTTCTAAAGAGTTGAGAGGGTTACGGCAAAAACTGGATGCACTTCATTTACAAATTGGACAATCTCTTTCGAAGTATGAGGGTTTCGCACGAAAACTCATCTATTACAAAAGGGATTTCATTTTTAATAACTTATTTTAACTCCATACTTTTTGTGTGTTCAATATGCACCATTCAAAGGCACATCATCAATTTTTAACCATTTCTGACTTCATTTGATATTTTCCTGCATTTAATGATTTATTTTGAGCTAAATGACCCTGAATTTGAAAAGCAGTACAATTGAACTCTGAAAAGGTTGTAACTTGGCATGACATGAGTATTTCACCCACATAGCAACTTCTAAAGAGTTGAGAGGGTTACGGAAAAAATTGGATGCACTTCGTGTACAAATTGGACAATCTCTTTCGAAGTATGAGGGTTTCGGACGAAAAGTCATCTATTACAAAGGGATTTCAGTTTTAATAACTTATTTTAACTCGATACTTTTTTGTGTTAAATATGCACCATTCAAAGGCACATCATCAATTTTCAACCATTTCTGACGTCATTTGATATTTTTCCTGCATTTAATGAGTTATTTTGAGCTAAATGACCCTGAATTTTAAAAGCAGTACAATTGAACTCTGAAAAGGTTGTAACTTGGCATGACATGAGTATTTCACCCACATAGCAACTTGTAAAGAGTTGAGAGGGTTAAGGCAAAAACTGGATGCACTTTGTGTACAAATTAGACAATCTCTTTCGAAGTATGAGGGTTTCGGACGAAAACTCATCTATTACAAAGGGATTTCATTTTTAATAACTTATTTTAACTCCATACTTTTTTTGTGTTCAATATGCACCATTCAAAGGCACATCATCAATTTTCAACCATTTCTGACTTCATTTGATATCTTTCACGCATTTAATGATTTATGTTGAGCTAAATGACCCTGAATTTGAAAAGCAGTACAAATGAACTCTGAGAAGGTTGTGACTTGGCATGACATGATTATTTCACCCACATAGAAACTTCTAAAGAGTTGAGAGGGTTACGAGAAAAGCTGGATGCACTTCGTGTACAAATTGGACAATCTCTTTCGAAGTATGAGGGTTTCGGACGAAAACTCATCTATTACAAAGGGATTTCATTATTAATAACTTATTTTAACTCCATACTTTTTTTGTGTTCAATATGCACCATTCAAAGGCACATCGTCAATTTTCAACCATTTCTGACTTCATTTGATATCTTTCACGCATTTAATGATTTATTTTGAGCTGAATGACCCTGAATTTGAAAAGCAGTACAAATGAACTCTGAAAATGTTGTAACTTGGCATGACATCATTATTTCACCCACATCGAAACTTCTAAAGAGTTGAGAGGGTTACGGAAAAAACTGGATGCACTTCGTGTACAAATTGGACAATCTCTTTCGAAGTAGGAGGGTTTCGGACGAAAAGTCATCTATTACAAAGGGATTTCAGTTTTAATAACTTATTTTAACTCCATACTTTTTTGTGTTAAATATGCACCATTCAAAGGCACATCATCAATTTTCAACTATTTCTGACGTCATTTGATATTTTTCCTGCATTTAATGATTTATGTTGAGCTAAATGACCCTGAATTTGAAAAGCAGTACAAATGAACTCTGAAAAGGTTGTGACTTGGCATGACATCATTATTTCACCCACATAGAAACTTCTAAAGAGTTGAGAGGGTTACGGCAAAAACTGGATGCACTTCGTTTACATATTGGACAATCTCTTTCGAAGTATGAGGGTTTCGCACGAAAACTCATCTATTACAAAAGGGATTTCATTTTTAATAACTTATTTTAACTCCATACTTTTTATGTGTTCAATATGCACCATTCAAAGGCACATCATCAATTTTTAACCATTTCTGACTTCGTTTGATATTTTTCATGCATTTAATGATTTATTTTGAGCTAAATGACCCTGAATTTGAAAAGCAGTACAAATGAACTCTGAAAAGGTTGTAACTTGGCATGACCCTCATTATTTCACCCACATAGTAACTTGTAAAGAGTTGAGAGGGTTCCGTAAAACACTGGATGAATTTCGTATACAAATTGGACAATCTCTTTCGAAGTATGAGGGTTTCAGACGAAAACTCATCTATTACAAAAGGATTTCATTTTTGATAACTTATTTTAACTCCATACTTTTTGTCTATTCAATATGCACCATTCAAAGGCACATCACCAATTTTCAACCATTTCTGACTTCGTTTGATATTTTTCATGCATTTAATGATTTATTTTGAGCTAAATGACCCTGAATTTAAAAGCAGTACAATTGAACTCTGAAAAGGTTGTAACTTGGCATGACATGAGTATTTCACCCACATAGCAACTTGTAAAGAGTTGAGAGGGTTAAGACAAAAACTTGATGCACTTCGTGTACAAATTAGACAATCTCTTTCGAAGTATGAGGGTTTCGGACGAAAACTCATCTATTACAAAGGGATTTCATTATTAATAACTTATTTTAACTCCATACTTTTTTTGTGTTCAATATGCACCATTCAAAGGCACATCATCAATTTTCAACAATTTCTGACTTCATTTGATATCTTTCACGCATTTAATGATTTATTTTGAGCTGAATGACCCTGAATTTGAAAAGCAGTACAAATGAACTCTGAAAAGGTTGTAACTTGGCATGACATCATTATTTCACCCACATAGAAACTTCTAAAGAGTTGAGAGGGTTACGGAAAAAACTGGATGCACTTCGTGTACAAATTGGACAATCTCTTTCGAAGTATGAGGGTTTCGGACGAAAAGTCATCTATTACAAAGGGATTTCAGTTTTAATAACTTATTTTAACTCGATACTTTTTTGTGTTAAATATGCACCATTCAAAGGCACATCATCAATTTTCAACCATTTCTGACGTCATTTGATATTTTTCCTGCATTTAATGAGTTATTTTGAGCTAAATGACCCTGAATTTTAAAAGCAGTACAATTGAACTCTGAAAAGGTTGTAACTTGGCATGACATGAGTATTTCACCCACATAGCAACTTGTAAAGAGTTGAGAGGGTTAAGGCAAAAACTGGATGCACTTTGTGTACAAATTAGACAATCTCTTTCGAAGTATGAGGGTTTCGGACGAAAACTCATCTATTACAAAGGGATTTCATTTTTAATAACTTATTTTAACTCCATACTTTTTTTGTGTTCAATATGCACCATTCAAAGGCACATCATCAATTTTCAACCATTTCTGACTTCATTTGATATCTTTCACGCATTTAATGATTTATGTTGAGCTAAATGACCCTGAATTTGAAAAGCAGTACAAATGAACTCTGAGAAGGTTGTGACTTGGCATGACATGATTATTTCACCCACATAGAAACTTCTAAAGAGTTGAGAGGGTTACGAGAAAAGCTGGATGCACTTCGTGTACAAATTGGACAATCTCTTTCGAAGTATGAGGGTTTCGGACGAAAACTCATCTATTACAAAGGGATTTCATTAGTAATAACTTATTTTAACTCCATACTTTTTTTGTGTTCAATATGCACCATTCAAAGGCACATCGTCAATTTTCAACCATTTCTGACTTCATTTGATATCTTTCACGCATTTAATGATTTATTTTGAGCTGAATGACCCTGAATTTCAAAAGCAGTACAAATGAACTCTGAAAATGTTGTAACTTGGCATGACATCATTATTTCACCCACATCGAAACTTCTAAAGAGTTGAGAGGGTTACGGAAAAAACTGGATGCACTTCGTGTACAAATTGGACAATCTCTTTCGAAGTAGGAGGGTTTCGGACGAAAAGTCATCTATTACAAAGGGATTTCAGTTTTAATAACTTATTTTAACTCCATACTTTTTTGTGTTAAATATGCACCATTCAAAGGCACATCATCAATTTTCAACTATTTCTGACGTCATTTGATATTTTTCCTGCATTTAATGATTTATGTTGAGCTAAATGACCCTGAATTTGAAAAGCAGTACAAATGAACTCTGAAAAGGTTGTGACTTGGCATGACATCATTATTTCACCCACATAGAAACTTCTAAAGAGTTGAGAGGGTTACGGCAAAAACTGGATGCACTTCGTTTACATATTGGACAATCTCTTTCGAAGTATGAGGGTTTCGCACGAAAACTCATCTATTACAAAAGGGATTTCACTTTTAATAACTTATTTTAACTCCATACTTTTTATGTGTTCAATATGCACCATTCAAAGGCACATCATCAATTTTTAACCATTTCTGACTTCGTTTGATATTTTTCATGCATTTAATGATTTATTTTGAGCTAAATGACCCTGAATTTGAAAAGCAGTACAAATGAACTCTGAAAAGGTTGTAACTTGGCATGACCCTCATTATTTCACCCACATAGTAACTTGTAAAGAGTTGAGAGGGTTCCGTAAAACACTGGATGAATTTCGTATACAAATTGGACAATCTCTTTCGAAGTATGAGGGTTTCAGACGAAAACTCATCTATTACAAAAGGATTTCATTTTTGATAACTTATTTTAACTCCATACTTTTTGTCTATTCAATATGCACCATCCAAAGGCACATCACCAATTTTCAACCATTTCTGACTTCGTTTGATATTTTTCATGCATTTAATGATTTATTTTGAGCTAAATGACCCTGAATTTAAAAGCAGTACAATTGAACTCTGAAAAGGTTGTAACTTGGCATGACATGAGTATTTCACCCACATAGCAACTTGTAAAGAGTTGAGAGGGTTAAGACAAAAACTTGATGCACTTCGTGTACAAATTAGACAATCTCTTTCGAAGTATGAGGGTTTCGGACGAAAACTCATCTATTACAAAGGGATTTCATTATTAATAACTTATTTTAACTCCATACTTTTTTTGTGTTCAATATGCACCATTCAAAGGCACATCATCAATTTTCAACAATTTCTGACTTCATTTGATATCTTTCACGCATTTAATGATTTATTTTGAGCTGAATGACCCTGAATTTGAAAAGCAGTACAAATGAACTCTGAAAAGGTTGTAACTTGGCATGACATCATTATTTCACCCACATAGAAACTTCTAAAGAGTTGAGAGGGTTACGGAAAAAACTGGATGCACTTCGTGTACAAATTGGACAATCTCTTTCGAAGTAGGAGGGTTTCGGACGAAAAGTCATCAATTACAAAGGGATTTCAGTTTTAATAACTTATTTTAACTCCATACTTTTTTGTGTTAAATATGCACCATTCAAAGGCACATCATCAATTTTCAACCATTTCTGACGTCATTTGATATTTTTCCTGCATTTAATGTTTTATTATGAGCTAAATGACCCTGAATTTGAAAAGCAGTACAAATGAACTTTGAAAAGGTTGTGACTTGGCATGACATCATTATTTCACCCACATAGAAACTTCTAAAGAGTTGAGAGGGTTACGAGAAAAGCTGGATGCACTTCGTGTACAAATTGGACAATCTCTTTCGAAGTATGAGGGTTTCGGACGAAAACTCATCTATTACAAAGGGATTTCATTTTTAATAACTTATTTTAACTCCATACTTTTTTTGTGTTCAATATGCACCATTCATAGGCACATCATCAATTTTCAACCATTTCTGACTTCATTTGATATCTTTCACGCATTTAATGACTTATGTTGAGCTAAATGACCCTGAATTTGAAAAGCAGTACAAATGAACTCTGAAAAGGTTGTGACTTGGCATGATATCATTATTTCACCCACATAGAAACTTCTAAAGAGTTGAGAGGGTTACGAAAAAAGCTGGATGCACTTCGTGTAGAAATTGGACAATCTCTTTCGAAGTATGAGGGTTTCGGACGAAAACTCATCTATTACAAAGGGATTTCATTTTTAATAACTTATTTTAACTCCATACCTTTTTTGTGTTCAATATGCACCATTCAAAGGCACATCATCAATTTTTAACCATTTCTGACTTCATTTGATATTTTTCATGCATTTAATGATTTATTTTGAGCTAAATGACCCTGAATTTGAAAAGCAGTACAAATGAACTCTGAAAAGGTTGTCACTTGGCATGACCCTCATTATTTCACCCACATAGTAACTTGTAAAGAGTTGAGAGGGTTCCGGCAAAAACTGGATGAACTTCGTATACAAATTGGACAATCTCTTTCGAAGTATGAGGGTTTCAGCCGAAAACTCATCTATTACAAAAGGATTTCATTTTTGATAACTTATTTTAACTCCATACTTTTTGTCTGTTCAATATGCACCATTCAAAGGCACATCACCAATTTTCAACCATTTCTGACTTCGTTTGATATTTTTCATGCATTTAATGATTTATTTTGAGGTAAATGACCCTGAATTTAAAAGCAGTACAATTGAACTCTGAAAAGGTTGTAACTTGGCATGACATGAGTATTTCACCCACATAGCAACTTGTAAAGAGTTGAGAGGGTTAAGGCAAAAACTGGATGCACTTCGTGTACAAGTTAGACAATCTCTTTCGAAGTATGAGGGTTTCGGACGAAAACTCATCTATTACAAAGGGATTTCATTTTTAATAACTTATTTTAACTCCATACTTTTTTTTGTGTTCAATATGCACCATTCAAAGGCACATCATCAATTTTCGACCATTTCTGACTTCATTTGATTTCTTTCACGCATTTAATGATTTATGTTGAGCTAAATGACCCTGAATTTGAAAAGCAGTACAAATGAACTCTAAAAAGGTTGTGACTTGGCATGACATCATTATTTCACCCACATAGAAACTTCTAAAGAGTTGAGAGGGTTACGAGAAAAGCTGGATGCACTTCGTGTACAAATTGGACAATCTCTTTCGAAGTATGATGGTTTCGGACGAAAACTCATCTATTACAAAGGGATTTCATTTTTAATAACTTATTTTAACTCCATACTTTTTTTGTGTTCAATATGCACCATTCAAAGGCACATCATCAATTTTCAACCATTTCTGACGTCATTTGATATTTTTCATGCATTTAATGATTTATTTTGAGCTAAATGACCCTGAATTTGAAAAGAAGTACAAATGAACTCTGAAAAGGTTGTAACTTGGCATGACATCATTATTTCACCCACATAGCAACTTCTAAAGAGTTGAGAGGGTTACGGCAAAAACTGGATGCACTTCGTTTACATATTGGACAATCTCTTTCGAAGTAT
Source organism: Hordeum marinum (assembly GCA_022496015.1). NCBI lineage: Eukaryota > Viridiplantae > Streptophyta > Magnoliopsida > Poales > Poaceae > Hordeum > Hordeum marinum. Next base: position 195,071,793 of record CM039675.1, on the reverse strand, counting down.
GAGGGTTTCGCACGAAAACTCATCTATTACAAAAGGGATTTCATTTTCAATAACTTATTTTAACTCCATACTTTTTGTGTGTTCAATATGCACCATTCAAAGGAACATCATCAATTTTCAACCATTTCTGACGTCATTTGATATTTTTCATGCATTTAATGATTTATTTTGAGCTAAATGACCCTGAATTTGAAAAGCAGTACAAATGAACTCTGAAAAGGTTGTAACTTGGCATGACCCTCATTATTTCACCCACATAGTAACTTGTAAAGAGTTGAGAGGGTTCCGGCAAAAACTGGATGAACTTCGTATACAAATTGGACAATCTCTTTCGAAGTATGAGGGTTTCAGACGAAAACTCATCTATTACAAAAGGATTTCATTTTTGATAACTTATTTTAACTCCATACTTTTTGTCTGTTCAATATGCACCATTCAAAGGCACATCACCAATTTTCAACCATTTCTGACTTCGTTTGATATTTTTCATGCATTTAATGATTTATTTTGAGCTAAATGACCCTGAATTTAAAAGCAGTACAATTGAACTCTAAAAAGGTTGTAACTTGGCATGACATGAGTATTTCACCCACATAGCAACTTGTAAAGAGTTGAGAGGGTTAAGGCAAAAACTGGATGCACTTCGTGTACAAATTAGACAAATCTCTTTCGAAGTATGAGGGTTTCAGACGAAAACTCATCTATTACAAAGGGATTTCATTATTAATAACTTATTTTAACTCCATACTTTTTTTGTGTTCAATATGCACCATTCAAAGGCACATCATCAATTTTCAACCATTTCTGACTTCATTTGATATCTTTCACGCATTTAATGATTTATGTTGAGCTGAATGACCCTGAATTTCAAAAGCAGTACAAATGAACTCTGAAAAGGTTGTAACTTGGCATGACATCATTATTTCACCCACATAGAAACTTCTAAAGAGTTGAGAGGGTTACGGAAAAAACTGGATGCACTTCGTGTACAAATTGGACAATCTCTTTCGAAGTAGGAGGGTTTCGGACGAAAAGTCATGTATTACAAAGGGATTTCAGTTTTAATAACTTATTTTAACTCCATACTTTTTTGTGTTAAATATGCACCATTCAAAGGCACATCATCAATTTTCAACCATTTCTGACGTCATTTGATATTTTTCCTGCATTTAATGATTTATTTTGAGGTAAATGACCCTGAATTTGAAAAGCAGTACAATTGAACTCTGAAAAGGTTGTAACTTAGCATGACATGAGTATTTCACCCACATAGCAACTTGTAAAGAGTTGAGAGGGTTAAGGCAAAAACTGGATGCACTTCGTGTACAAATTAGACAATCTCTTTCGAAGTATGAGGGTTTCGGACGAAAACTCATCTATTACAAAGGGATTTCATTTTTAATAACTTATTTTAACTCCATACTTTTTTTGTGTTCAATATGCACCATTCATAGGCACATCATCAATTTTCAACCATTTCTGACTTCATTTGATATCTTTCACGCATTTAATGATTTATGTTGAGCTAAATGACCCTGAATTTGAAAAGCAGTACAAATGAACTGTGAAAAGGTTGTGACTTGGTATGACATCATTATTTCACCCACATAGAAACTTCTAAAGAGTTGAGAGGGTTACGAAAAAAGCTGGATGCACTTCGTGTACAAATTGGACAATCTCTTTCGAAGTATGAGGGTTTCGGACGAAAACTCATCTATTACAAAGGGATTTCATTTTTAATAACTTATTTTAACTCCATACCTTTTTTGTGTTCAATATGCACCATTCAAAGGCACATCATCAATTTTTAACCATTTCTGACTTCATTTGATATTTTTCATGCATTTAATGATTTATTTTGAGCTAAATGACCCTGAATTTGAAAAGCAGTACAAATGAACTCTGAAAAGGTTGTAACTTGGCATGACCCTCATTATTTCACCCACATAGTAACTTGTAAAGAGTTGAGAGGGTTCCGGCAAAAACTGGATGAACTTCGTATACAAATTGGACAATCTCTTTCGAAGTATGAGGGTTTCAGACGAAAACTCATCTATTACAAAAGGATTTCATTTTCGATAACTTCTTTTAACTCCATACTTTTTGTCTGTTCAATATGCACCATTCAAAGGCACATCACCAATTTTCAACCATTTCTGACTTCGTTTGATATTTTTCATGCATTTAATGATTTATTTTGAGGTAAATGACCCTGAATTTAAAAGCAGTACAATTGAACTCTCAAAAGGTTGTAACTTGGCATGACATGAGTATTTCACCCACATAGCAACTTGTAAAGAGTTGAGAGGGTTAAGGCAAAAACTGGATGCACTTCGTGTACAAATTAGACAATCTCTTTCGAAGTATGAGGGTTTCGGACGAAAACTCATCTATTACAAAGGGATTTCATTTTTAATAACTTACTTTAACTCCATACTTTTTTTGTGTTAAATATGCACCATTCAAAGGCACATCATCAATTTTCAACCATTTCTGACTTCATTTGATATCTTTCACGCATTTAATGATTTATGTTGAGCTAAATGACCCTGAATTTGAAAAGCAGTAAAAATGAACTCTGAAAAGGTTTTGACTTGGCATGACATCATTATTTCACCAACATAGAAACTTCTAAAGAGTTGAGAGGGTTACGACAAAAGCTGGATGCACTTCGTGTACAAATTGGACAATCTCTTTCGAAGTATGAGGGTTTCGGACGAAAACTCATCTATTACAAAGGGATTTCATTTTTAATAACTTATTTTAACTCCATACTTTTTGTGTGTTCAATATGCACCATTCAAAGGAACATCATCAATTTTCAACCATTTCTGACGTCATTTGATATTTTTCATGCATTTAATGATTTATTTTGAGCTAAATGACCCTGAATTTGAAAAGCAGTACAAATGAACTTTGAAAAGGTTGTAACTTGGCATGACATCATTATTTCACCCACATAGCAACTTCTAAAGAGTTGAGAGGGTTACGGCAAAAACTGGATGCACTTCGTTTACATATTGGACAATCTCTTTCGAAGTATGAGAGTTTCGCACGAAAACTCATCTATTACAAAAGGGATTTCATTTTTAATAACTTATTTTAACTCCATACTTTTTGTGTATTCAATATGCACCATTCAAAGGCACATCATCAATTTTTAACCATTTCTGACTTCATTTGATATTTTTCAAGCATTTAATGATTTATTTTGAGCTAAATGACCCTGAATTTGAAAAGCAGTACAAATGAACTCTGAAAAGGTCGTAACTTGGCATGACCCTCATTATTTCACCCACATAGTAACTTGTAAAGAGTTCAGAGGGTTCCGGCAAAAACTGGATGAACTTCGTATACAAATTGGACAATCTCTTTCGAAGTATGAGGGTTTCAGACGAAAACTCATCTATTACAAAAGGATTTCATTTTTGATAACTTATTTTAACTCCATAGTTTTTGTCTGTTCAATATGCACCATTCAAAGGCACATCACCAATTTTCAACCATTTCTGACTTCGTTTGATATTTTTCATGCATTTAATGATTTATTTTGAGCTAAATGACCCTGAATTTAAAAGCAGTACAATTGAACTCTGAAAAGGTTGTAACTTGGCATGACATGAGTATTTCACCCACATAGCAACTTGTAAAGAGTTGAGAGGGTTAAGGCAAAAACTGGATGCACTTCGTGTACAAATTAGACAATCTCTTTCGCAGTATGAGGGTTTCGGACGAAAACTCATCTATTACAAAGGGATTTCATTATTAATAACTTATTTTAACTCCATACTTTTTTGTGTTCAATATGCACCATTCAAAGGCACATCATCAATTTTCAACCATTTCTGACTTCATTTGATATCTTTCACGCATTTAATGATTTATGTTGAGCTGAATGACCCTGAATTTGAAAAGCAGTACAAATGAACTCTGAAAAGGTTGTAACTTGGCATGACATCATTATTTCACCCACATAGAAACTTCTAAAGAGTTGAGAGGGTTACGGAAAAAACTGGATGCACTTCGTGTACAAATTGGACAATCTCTTTCGAAGTAGGAGGGTTTCGGACGAAAAGTCATCTATTACAAAGGGATTTCAGTTTTAATAACTTATTTTAACTCCATACTTTTTTGTGTTAAATATGCACCATTCAAAGGCACATCATCAATTTTCAACCATTTCTGACGTCATTTGATATTTTTCCTGCATTTAATGATTTATTTTGAGGTAAATGACCCTGAATTTGAAAAGCAGTACAATTGATCTCTGAAAAGGTTGTAACTTAGCATGACATGAGTATTTCACCCACATAGTAACTTGTAAAGAGTTGAGAGGGTTAAGGCAAAAACTGGATGCACTTCGTGTACAAATTAGACAATCTCTTTCGAAGTATGAGGGTTTCGGATGAAAACTCATCTATTACAAAGGGATTTCATTTTTAATAACATATTTTAACTCCATACTTTTTTTGTGTTCAATATGCACCATTCATAGGCACATCATCAATTTTCAACCATTTCTGACTTCATTTGATATCTTTCACGCATTTAATGATTTATGTTGAGCTAAATGACCCTGAATTTGAAAAGCAGTACAAATGAACTCTGAAAAGGTTGTGACTTGGCATGACATCATTATTTCACCCACATAGAAACTTCTAAAGAGTTGAGAGGGTTACGAGAAAAGCTGGATGCACTTCGTGTACAAATTGGACAATCTCTTTCGAAGTATGAGGGTTTCGGACGAAAACTCATCTATTACAAAGGGATTTCATTTTTAATAACTTATTTTAACTCCATACTTTTTTTGTGTTCAATATGCACCATTCAAAGGCACATCATCAATTTTCAACCATTTCTGACGTCATTTGATATTTTTCATGCATTTAATGATTTATTTTGAGCTAAATGACCCTGAATTTGAAAAGCAGTACAAATGAACTCTGAAAAGGTTGTAACTTGGCATGACATCATTATTTCACCCACATAGCAACTTCTAAAGAGTTGAGAGGGTTACGGCAAAAACTGGATGCACTTCGTTTACATATTGGACAATCTCTTTCGAAGTATGAGGGTTTCGCACGAAAACTCATCTATTACAAAAGGGATTTCATTTTTAATAACTTATTTTAACTCCATACTTTTTGTGTATTCAATATGCACCATTCAAAGGCACATCATCAATTTTTAACCATTTCTGACTTCATTTGATATTTTTCAAGCATTTAATGATTTATTTTGAGCTAAATGACCCTGAATTTGAAAAGCAGTACAAATGAACTCTGAAAAGGTCGTAACTTGGCATGACCCTCATTATTTCACCCACATAGTAACTTGTAAAGAGTTGAGAGGGTTCCGGCAAAAACTGGATGAACTTCGTATACAAATTGGACAATCTCTTTCGAAGTATGAGGGTTTCAGACGAAAACTCATCTATTACAAAAGGATTTCATTTTTGATAACTTATTTTAACTCCATAGTTTTTGTCTGTTCAATATGCACCATTCAAAGGCACATCACCAATTTTCAACCATTTCTGACTTCGTTTGATATTTTTCATGCATTTAATGATTTATTTTGAGCTAAATGACCCTGAATTTAAAAGCAGTACAATTGAACTCTGAAAAGGTTGTAACTTGGCATGACATGAGTATTTCACCCACATAGCAACTTATAAAGAGTTGAGAGGGTTAAGGCAAAAACTGGATGCACTTCGTGTACAAATTAGACAATCTCTTTCGAAGTATGAGGGTTTCGGACGAAAACTCATCTATTACAAAGGGATTTCATTTTTAATAACTTATTTTAACTCCATACTTTTTTTTGTGTTCAATATGCACCATTCAAAGGCACATCATCAATTTTCAACCATTTCTGACTTCATTTGATTTCTTTCACGCATTTAATGATTTATGTTGAGCTAAATGACCCTGAATTTGAAAAGCAGTACAAATGAACTCTAAAAAGGTTGTGACTTGGCATGACATCATTATTTCACCCACATAGAAACTTCTAAAGAGTTGAGAGGGTTACGAGAAAAGCTGGATGCACTTCGTGTACAAATTGGACAATCTCTTTCGAAGTATGATGGTTTCGGACGAAAACTCATCTATTACAAAGGGATTTCATTTTTAATAACTTATTTTAACTCCATACTTTTTTTGTGTTCAATATGCACCATTCAAAGGCACATCATCAATTTTCAACCATTTCTGACGTCATTTGATATTTTTCATGCATTTAATGATTTATTTTGAGCTAAATGACCCTGAATTTGAAAAGCAGTACAAATGAACTCTAAAAAGGTTGTAACTTGGCATGACATCATTATTTCACCCACATAGAAACTTCTAAAGAGTTGAGAGGGTTACGGAAAAAACTGGATGAACTTCGTGTACGAATTGGACAATCTCTTTCGAAGTATGAGGGTTTCAGCCGAAAACTCATCTATTACAAAAGGATTTCATTTTTGATAACTTATTTTAACTCCATACTTTTTGTCTGTTCAATATGCACCATTCAAAGGCACATCACCAATTTTCAACCATTTCTGACTTCGTTTGATATTTTTCATGCATTTAATGATTTATTTTGAGGTAAATGACCCTGAATTTAAAAGCAGTACAATTGAACTCTGAAAAGGTTGTAACTTGGCATGACATGAGTATTTCACCCACATAGCAACTTGTAAAGAGTTGAGAGGGTTAAGGCAAAAACTGGATGCACTTCGTGTACAAGTTAGACAATCTCTTTCGAAGTATGAGGGTTTCGGACGAAAACTCATCTATTACAAAGGGATTTCATTTTTAATAACTTATTTTAACTCCATACTTTTTTTTGTGTTCAATATGCACCATTCAAAGGCACATCATCAATTTTCAACCATTTCTGACTTCATTTGATTTCTTTCACGCATTTAATGATTTATGTTGAGCTAAATGACCCTGAATTTGAAAAGCAGTACAAATGAACTCTAAAAAGGTTGTGACTTGGCATGACATCATTATTTCACCCACATAGAAACTTCTAAAGAGTTGAGAGGGTTACGAGAAAAGCTGGATGCACTTCGTGTACAAATTGGACAATCTCTTTCGAAGTATGATGGTTTCGGACGAAAACTCATCTATTACAAAGGGATTTCATTTTTAATAACTTATTTTAACTCCATACTTTTTTTGTGTTCAATATGCACCATTCAAAGGCACATCATCAATTTTCAACCATTTCTGACGTCATTTGATATTTTTCATGCATTTAATGATTTATTTTGAGCTAAATGACCCTGAATTTGAAAAGAAGTACAAATGAACTCTGAAAAGGTTGTAACTTGGCATGACATCATTATTTCACCCACATAGCAACTTCTAAAGAGTTGAGAGGGTTACGGCAAAAACTGGATGCACTTCGTTTACATATTGGACAATCTCTTTCGAAGTATGAGGGTTTCGCACGAAAACTCATCTATTACAAAAGGGATTTCATTTTCAATAACTTATTTTAACTCCATACTTTTTGTGTGTTCAATATGCACCATTCAAAGGAACATCATCAATTTTCAACCATTTCTGACGTCATTTGATATTTTTCATGCATTTAATGATTTATTTTGAGCTAAATGACCCTGAATTTGAAAAGCAGTACAAATGAACTCTGAAAAGGTTGTAACTTGGCATGACCCTCATTATTTCACCCACATAGTAACTTGTAAAGAGTTGAGAGGGTTCCGGCAAAAACTGGATGAACTTCGTATACAAATTGGACAATCTCTTTCGAAGTATGAGGGTTTCAGACGAAAACTCATCTATTACAAAAGGATTTCATTTTTGATAACTTATTTTAACTCCATACTTTTTGTCTGTTCAATATGCACCATTCAAAGGCACATCACCAATTTTCAACCATTTCTGACTTCGTTTGATATTTTTCATGCATTTAATGATTTATTTTGAGCTAAATGACCCTGAATTTAAAAGCAGTACAATTGAACTCTAAAAAGGTTGTAACTTGGCATGACATGAGTATTTCACCCACATAGCAACTTGTAAAGAGTTGAGAGGGTTAAGGCAAAAACTGGATGCACTTCGTGTACAAATTAGACAAATCTCTTTCGAAGTATGAGGGTTTCAGACGAAAACTCATCTATTACAAAGGGATTTCATTATTAATAACTTATTTTAACTCCATACTTTTTTTGTGTTCAATATGCACCATTCAAAGGCACATCATCAATTTTCAACCATTTCTGACTTCATTTGATATCTTTCACGCATTTAATGATTTATGTTGAGCTGAATGACCCTGAATTTCAAAAGCAGTACAAATGAACTCTGAAAAGGTTGTAACTTGGCATGACATCATTATTTCACCCACATAGAAACTTCTAAAGAGTTGAGAGGGTTACGGAAAAAACTGGATGCACTTCGTGTACAAATTGGACAATCTCTTTCGAAGTAGGAGGGTTTCGGACGAAAAGTCATGTATTACAAAGGGATTTCAGTTTTAATAACTTATTTTAACTCCATACTTTTTTGTGTTAAATATGCACCATTCAAAGGCACATCATCAATTTTCAACCATTTCTGACGTCATTTGATATTTTTCCTGCATTTAATGATTTATTTTGAGGTAAATGACCCTGAATTTGAAAAGCAGTACAATTGAACTCTGAAAAGGTTGTAACTTAGCATGACATGAGTATTTCACCCACATAGCAACTTGTAAAGAGTTGAGAGGGTTAAGGCAAAAACTGGATGCACTTCGTGTACAAATTAGACAATCTCTTTCGAAGTATGAGGGTTTCGGACGAAAACTCATCTATTACAAAGGGATTTCATTTTTAATAACTTATTTTAACTCCATACTTTTTTTGTGTTCAATATGCACCATTCATAGGCACATCATCAATTTTCAACCATTTCTGACTTCATTTGATATCTTTCACGCATTTAATGATTTATGTTGAGCTAAATGACCCTGAATTTGAAAAGCAGTACAAATGAACTGTGAAAAGGTTGTGACTTGGTATGACATCATTATTTCACCCACATAGAAACTTCTAAAGAGTTGAGAGGGTTACGAAAAAAGCTGGATGCACTTCGTGTACAAATTGGACAATCTCTTTCGAAGTATGAGGGTTTCGGACGAAAACTCATCTATTACAAAGGGATTTCATTTTTAATAACTTATTTTAACTCCATACCTTTTTTGTGTTCAATATGCACCATTCAAAGGCACATCATCAATTTTTAACCATTTCTGACTTCATTTGATATTTTTCATGCATTTAATGATTTATTTTGAGCTAAATGACCCTGAATTTGAAAAGCAGTACAAATGAACTCTGAAAAGGTTGTAACTTGGCATGACCCTCATTATTTCACCCACATAGTAACTTGTAAAGAGTTGAGAGGGTTCCGGCAAAAACTGGATGAACTTCGTATACAAATTGGACAATCTCTTTCGAAGTATGAGGGTTTCAGACGAAAACTCATCTATTACAAAAGGATTTCATTTTCGATAACTTCTTTTAACTCCATACTTTTTGTCTGTTCAATATGCACCATTCAAAGGCACATCACCAATTTTCAACCATTTCTGACTTCGTTTGATATTTTTCATGCATTTAATGATTTATTTTGAGGTAAATGACCCTGAATTTAAAAGCAGTACAATTGAACTCTCAAAAGGTTGTAACTTGGCATGACATGAGTATTTCACCCACATAGCAACTTGTAAAGAGTTGAGAGGGTTAAGGCAAAAACTGGATGCACTTCGTGTACAAATTAGACAATCTCTTTCGAAGTATGAGGGTTTCGGACGAAAACTCATCTATTACAAAGGGATTTCATTTTTAATAACTTACTTTAACTCCATACTTTTTTTGTGTTAAATATGCACCATTCAAAGGCACATCATCAATTTTCAACCATTTCTGACTTCATTTGATATCTTTCACGCATTTAATGATTTATGTTGAGCTAAATAACCCTGAATTTGAAAAGCAGTACAAATGAACTCTGAAAAGGTTTTGACTTGGCATGACATCATTATTTCACCAACATAGAAACTTCTAAAGAGTTGAGAGGGTTACGACAAAAGCTGGATGCACTTCGTGTACAAATTGGACAATCTCTTTCGAAGTATGAGGGTTTCGGACGAAAACTCATCTATTACAAAGGGATTTCATTTTTAATAACTTATTTTAACTCCATACTTTTTTTGTGTTCAATATGCACCATTCAAAGGCACATCATCAATTTTCAACCATTTCTGACGTCATTTGATATTTTTCATGCATTTAATGATTTATTTTGAGCTAAATGACCCTGAATTTGAAAAGCAGTACAAATGAACTTTGAAAAGGTTGTAACTTGGCATGACATCATTATTTCACCCACATAGCAACTTCTAAAGAGTTGAGAGGGTTACGGCAAAAACTGGATGCACTTCGTTTACATATTGGACAATCTCTTTCGAAGTATGAGAGTTTCGCACGAAAAGTCATCTATTACAAAAGGGATTTCATTTTTAATAACTTATTTTAACTCCATACTTTTTGTGTATTCAATATGCACCATTCAAAGGCACATCATCAATTTTTAACCATTTCTGACTTCATTTGATATTTTTCAAGCATTTAATGATTTATTTTGAGCTAAATGACCCTGAATTTGAAAAGCAGTACAAATGAACTCTGAAAAGGTCGTAACTTGGCATGACCCTCATTATTTCACCCACATAGTAACTTGTAAAGAGTTCAGAGGGTTCCGGCAAAAACTGGATGAACTTCGTATACAAATTGGACAATCTCTTTCGAAGTATGAGGGTTTCAGACGAAAACTCATCTATTACAAAAGGATTTCATTTTTGATAACTTATTTTAAGTCCATAGTTTTTGTCTGTTCAATATGCACCATTCAAAGGCACATCACCAATTTTCAACCATTTCTGACTTCGTTTGATATTTTTCATGCATTTAATGATTTATTTTGAGCTAAATGACCCTGAATTTAAAAGCAGTACAATTGAACTCTGAAAAGGTTGTAACTTGGCATGACATGAGTATTTCACCCACATAGCAACTTGTAAAGAGTTGAGAGGGTTAAGGCAAAAACTGGATGCACTTCGTGTACAAATTAGACAATCTCTTTCGAAGTATGAGGGTTTCGGACGAAAACTCATCTATTACAAAGGGATTTCATTATTAATAACTTATTTTAACTCCATACTTTTTTGTGTTCAATATGCACCATTCAAAGGCACATCATCAATTTTCAACCATTTCTGACTTCATTTGATATCTTTCACGCATTTAATGATTTATGTTGAGCTGAATGACCCTGAATTTGAAAAGCAGTACAAATGAACTCTGAAAAGGTTGTAACTTGGCATGACATCATTATTTCACCCACATAGAAACTTCTAAAGAGTTGAGAGGGTTACGGAAAAAACTGGATGCACTTCGTGTACAAATTGGACAATCTCTTTCGAAGTAGGAGGGTTTCGGACGAAAAGTCATCTATTACAAAGGGATTTCAGTTTTAATAACTTATTTTAACTCCATACTTTTTTGTGTTAAATATGCACCATTCAAAGGCACATCATCAATTTTCAACCATTTCTGACGTCATTTGATATTTTTCCTGCATTTAATGATTTATTTTGAGGTAAATGACCCTGAATTTGAAAAGCAGTACAATTGATCTCTGAAAAGGTTGTAACTTAGCATGACATGAGTATTTCACCCACATAGTAACTTGTAAAGAGTTGAGAGGGTTAAGGCAAAAACTGGATGCACTTCGTGTACAAATTAGACAATCTCTTTCGAAGTATGAGGGTTTCGGACGAAAACTCATCTATTACAAAGGGATTTCATTTTTAATAACATATTTTAACTCCATACTTTTTTTGTGTTCAATATGCACCATTCATAGGCACATCATCAATTTTCAACCATTTCTGACTTCATTTGATATCTTTCACGCATTTAATGATTTATGTTGAGCTAAATGACCCTGAATTTGAAAAGCAGTACAAATGAACTCTGAAAAGGTTGTGACTTGGCATGACATCATTATTTCACCCACATAGAAACTTCTAAAGAGTTGAGAGGGTTACGAGAAAAGCTGGATGCACTTCGTGTACAAATTGGACAATCTCTTTCGAAGTATGAGGGTTTCGGACGAAAACTCATCTATTACAAAGGGATTTCATTTTTAATAACTTATTTTAACTCCATACTTTTTTTGTGTTCAATATGCACCATTCAAAGGCACATCATCAATTTTCAACCATTTCTGACGTCATTTGATATTTTTCATGCATTTAATGATTTATTTTGAGCTAAATGACCCTGAATTTGAAAAGCAGTACAAATGAACTCTGAAAAGGTTGTAACTTGGCATGACATCATTATTTCACCCACATAGCAACTTCTAAAGAGTTGAGAGGGTTACGGCAAAAACTGGATGCACTTCGTTTACATATTGGACAATCTCTTTCGAAGTATGAGGGTTTCGCACGAAAACTCATCTATTACAAAAGGGATTTCATTTTTAATAACTTATTTTAACTCCATACTTTTTGTGTATTCAATATGCACCATTCAAAGGCACATCATCAATTTTTAACCATTTCTGACTTCATTTGATATTTTTCAAGCATTTAATGATTTATTTTGAGCTAAATGACCCTGAATTTGAAAAGCAGTACAAATGAACTCTGAAAAGGTCGTAACTTGGCATGACCCTCATTATTTCACCCACATAGTAACTTGTAAAGAGTTGAGAGGGTTCCGGCAAAAACTGGATGAACTTCGTATACAAATTGGACAATCTCTTTCGAAGTATGAGGGTTTCAGACGAAAACTCATCTATTACAAAAGGATTTCATTTTTGATAACTTATTTTAACTCCATAGTTTTTGTCTGTTCAATATGCACCATTCAAAGGCACATCACCAATTTTCAACCATTTCTGACTTCGTTTGATATTTTTCATGCATTTAATGATTTATTTTGAGCTAAATGACCCTGAATTTAAAAGCAGTACAATTGAACTCTGAAAAGGTTGTAACTTGGCATGACATGAGTATTTCACCCACATAGCAACTTGTAAAGAGTTGAGAGGGTTAAGGCAAAAACTGGATGCACTTCGTGTACAAATTAGACAATCTCTTTCGAAGTATGAGGGTTTCGGACGAAAACTCATCTATTACAAAGGGATTTCATTATTAATAACTTATTTTAACTCCATACTTTTTTGTGTTCAATATGCACCATTCAAAGGCACATCATCAATTTTCAACCATTTCTGACTTCATTTGATATCTTTCACGCATTTAATGATTTATGTTGAGCTGAATGACCCTGAATTTGAAAAGCAGTACAAATGAACTCTGAAAAGGTTGTAACTTGGCATGACATCATTATTTCACCCACATAGAAACTTCTAAAGAGTTGAGAGGGTTACGGAAAAAACAGGATGCACTTCGTGTACAAATTGGACAATCTCTTTCGAAGTAGGAGGGTTTCGGACGAAAAGTCATCTATTACAAAGGGATTTCAGTTTTAATAACTTATTTTAACTCCATACTTTTTTGTGTTAAATATGCACCATTCAAAGGCACATCATCAATTTTCAACCATTTCTGACGTCATTTGATATTTTTCCTGCATTTAATGATTTGTTTTGAGGTAAATGACCCTGAATTTGAAAAGCAGTACAATTGAACTCTGAAAAGGTTGTAACTTAGCATGACATGAGTATTTCACCCACATAGCAACTTGTAAAGAGTTGAGAGGGTTAAGGCAAAAACTGGATGCACTTCGTGTACAAATTAGACAATCTCTTTCGAAGTATGACGGTTTCGGACGAAAACTCATCTATTACAAAGGGATTTCATTTTTAATAACATATTTTAACTCCATACGTTTTTTGTGTTCAATATGCACCATTCATAGGCACATCATCAATTTTCAACCATTTCTGACTTCATTTGATATCTTTCACGCATTTAATGATTTATGTTGAGCTAAATGACCCTGAATTTGAAAAGCAATACAAATGAACTCTGAAAAGGTTGTAACTTGGCATGACATCATTATTTCACCCACATAGAAACTTCTAAAGAGTTGAGAGGGTTACGGAAAAAACTGGATGCACTTCGTGTACAAATTGGACAATCTCTTTCGAAGTAGGAGGGTTTCGGACGAAAAGTCATCTATTACAAAGGGATTTCAGTTTTAATAACTTATTTTAACTCCATACTTTTTTGTGTTAAATATGCACCATTCAAAGGCACATCATCAATTTTCAACCATTTCTGACGTCATTTGATATTTTTCCTGCATTTAATGATTTATTTTGAGGTAAATGACCCTGAATTTGAAAAGCAGTACAATTGATCTCTGAAAAGGTTGTAACTTAGCATGACATGAGTATTTCACCCACATAGTAACTTGTAAAGAGTTGAGAGGGTTAAGGCAAAAACTGGATGCACTTCGTGTACAAATTAGACAATCTCTTTCGAAGTATGAGGGTTTCGGACGAAAACTCATCTATTACAAAGGGATTTCATTTTTAATAACATATTTTAACTCCATACTTTTTTTGTGTTCAATATGCACCATTCATAGGCACATCATCAATTTTCAACCATTTCTGACTTCATTTGATATCTTTCACGCATTTAATGATTTATGTTGAGCTAAATGACCCTGAATTTGAAAAGCAGTACAAATGAACTCTGAAAAGGTTGTGACTTGGCATGACATCATTATTTCACCCACATAGAAACTTCTAAAGAGTTGAGAGGGTTACGAGAAAAGCTGGATGCACTTCGTGTACAAATTGGACAATCTCTTTCGAAGTATGAGGGTTTCGGACGAAAACTCATCTATTACAAAGGGATTTCATTTTTAATAACTTATTTTAACTCCATACTTTTTTTGTGTTCAATATGCACCATTCAAAGGCACATCATCAATTTTCAACCATTTCTGACGTCATTTGATATTTTTCATGCATTTAATGATTTATTTTGAGCTAAATGACCCTGAATTTGAAAAGCAGTACAAATGAACTCTGAAAAGGTTGTAACTTGGCATGACATCATTATTTCACCCACATAGCAACTTCTAAAGAGTTGAGAGGGTTACGGCAAAAACTGGATGCACTTCGTTTACATATTGGACAATCTCTTTCGAAGTATGAGGGTTTCGCACGAAAACTCATCTATTACAAAAGGGATTTCATTTTTAATAACTTATTTTAACTCCATACTTTTTGTGTATTCAATATGCACCATTCAAAGGCACATCATCAATTTTTAACCATTTCTGACTTCATTTGATATTTTTCAAGCATTTAATGATTTATTTTGAGCTAAATGACCCTGAATTTGAAAAGCAGTACAAATGAACTCTGAAAAGGTCGTAACTTGGCATGACCCTCATTATTTCACCCACATAGTAACTTGTAAAGAGTTGAGAGGGTTCCGGCAAAAACTGGATGAACTTCGTATACAAATTGGACAATCTCTTTCGAAGTATGAGGGTTTCAGACGAAAACTCATCTATTACAAAAGGATTTCATTTTTGATAACTTATTTTAACTCCATAGTTTTTGTCTGTTCAATATGCACCATTCAAAGGCACATCACCAATTTTCAACCATTTCTGACTTCGTTTGATATTTTTCATGCATTTAATGATTTATTTTGAGCTAAATGACCCTGAATTTAAAAGCAGTACAATTGAACTCTGAAAAGGTTGTAACTTGGCATGACATGAGTATTTCACCCACATAGCAACTTGTAAAGAGTTGAGAGGGTTAAGGCAAAAACTGGATGCACTTCGTGTACAAATTAGACAATCTCTTTCGAAGTATGAGGGTTTCGGACGAAAACTCATCTATTACAAAGGGATTTCATTATTAATAACTTATTTTAACTCCATACTTTTTTGTGTTCAATATGCACCATTCAAAGGCACATCATCAATTTTCAACCATTTCTGACTTCATTTGATATCTTTCACGCATTTAATGATTTATGTTGAGCTGAATGACCCTGAATTTGAAAAGCAGTACAAATGAACTCTGAAAAGGTTGTAACTTGGCATGACATCATTATTTCACCCACATAGAAACTTCTAAAGAGTTGAGAGGGTTACGGAAAAAACAGGATGCACTTCGTGTACAAATTGGACAATCTCTTTCGAAGTAGGAGGGTTTCGGACGAAAAGTCATCTATTACAAAGGGATTTCAGTTTTAATAACTTATTTTAACTCCATACTTTTTTGTGTTAAATATGCACCATTCAAAGGCACATCATCAATTTTCAACCATTTCTGACGTCATTTGATATTTTTCCTGCATTTAATGATTTGTTTTGAGGTAAATGACCCTGAATTTGAAAAGCAGTACAATTGAACTCTGAAAAGGTTGTAACTTAGCATGACATGAGTATTTCACCCACATAGCAACTTGTAAAGAGTTGAGAGGGTTAAGGCAAAAACTGGATGCACTTCGTGTACAAATTAGACAATCTCTTTCGAAGTATGACGGTTTCGGACGAAAACTCATCTATTACAAAGGGATTTCATTTTTAATAACATATTTTAACTCCATACGTTTTTTGTGTTCAATATGCACCATTCATAGGCACATCATCAATTTTCAACCATTTCTGACTTCATTTGATATCTTTCACGCATTTAATGATTTATGTTGAGCTAAATGACCCTGAATTTGAAAAGCAATACAAATGAACTCTGAAAAGGTTGTAACTTGGCATGACATCATTATTTCACCCACATAGAAACTTCTAAAGAGTTGAGAGGGTTACGGAAAAAACTGGATGCACTTCGTGTACAAATTGGACAATCTCTTTCGAAGTAGGAGGGTTTCGGACGAAAAGTCATCTATTACAAAGGGATTTCAGTTTTAATAACTTATTTTAACTCCATACTTTTTTGTGTTAAATATGCACCATTCAAAGGCACATCATCAATTTTCAACCATTTCTGACGTCATTTGATATTTTTCCTGCATTTAATGATTTATTTTGAGGTAAATGACCCTGAATTTGAAAAGCAGTACAATTGATCTCTGAAAAGGTTGTAACTTAGCATGACATGAGTATTTCACCCACATAGTAACTTGTAAAGAGTTGAGAGGGTTAAGGCAAAAACTGGATGCACTTCGTGTACAAATTAGACAATCTCTTTCGAAGTATGAGGGTTTCGGACGAAAACTCATCTATTACAAAGGGATTTCATTTTTAATAACATATTTTAACTCCATACTTTTTTTGTGTTCAATATGCACCATTCATAGGCACATCATCAATTTTCAACCATTTCTGACTTCATTTGATATCTTTCACGCATTTAATGATTTATGTTGAGCTAAATGACCCTGAATTTGAAAAGCAGTACAAATGAACTCTGAAAAGGTTGTGACTTGGCATGACATCATTATTTCACCCACATAGAAACTTCTAAAGAGTTGAGAGGGTTACGAGAAAAGCTGGATGCACTTCGTGTACAAATTGGACAATCTCTTTCGAAGTATGAGGGTTTCGGACGAAAACTCATCTATTACAAAGGGATTTCATTTTTAATAACTTATTTTAACTCCATACTTTTTTTGTGTTCAATATGCACCATTCAAAGGCACATCATCAATTTTCAACCATTTCTGACGTCATTTGATATTTTTCATGCATTTAATGATTTATTTTGAGCTAAATGACCCTGAATTTGAAAAGCAGTACAAATGAACTCTGAAAAGGTTGTAACTTGGCATGACATCATTATTTCACCCACATAGCAACTTCTAAAGAGTTGAGAGGGTTACGGCAAAAACTGGATGCACTTCGTTTACATATTGGACAATCTCTTTCGAAGTATGAGGGTTTCGCACGAAAACTCATCTATTACAAAAGGGATTTCATTTTTAATAACTTATTTTAACTCCATACTTTTTGTGTATTCAATATGCACCATTCAAAGGCACATCATCAATTTTTAACCATTTCTGACTTCATTTGATATTTTTCAAGCATTTAATGATTTATTTTGAGCTAAATGACCCTGAATTTGAAAAGCAGTACAAATGAACTCTGAAAAGGTCGTAACTTGGCATGACCCTCATTATTTCACCCACATAGTAACTTGTAAAGAGTTGAGAGGGTTCCGGCAAAAACTGGATGAACTTCGTATACAAATTGGACAATCTCTTTCGAAGTATGAGGGTTTCAGACGAAAACTCATCTATTACAAAAGGATTTCATTTTTGATAACTTATTTTAACTCCATAGTTTTTGTCTGTTCAATATGCACCATTCAAAGGCACATCACCAATTTTCAACCATTTCTGACTTCGTTTGATATTTTTCATGCATTTAATGATTTATTTTGAGCTAAATGACCCTGAATTTAAAAGCAGTACAATTGAACTCTGAAAAGGTTGTAACTTGGCATGACATGAGTATTTCACCCACATAGCAACTTGTAAAGAG
This sequence comes from Hordeum marinum, assembly GCA_022496015.1. Taxonomy (NCBI): domain Eukaryota; kingdom Viridiplantae; phylum Streptophyta; class Magnoliopsida; order Poales; family Poaceae; genus Hordeum; species Hordeum marinum. The sequence goes on along the minus strand of CM039675.1, from coordinate 195,053,270 downwards.
TTGAGAGGGTTAAGGCAAAAACTGGATGCACTTCGTGTACAAATTAGACAATCTCTTTCGAAGTATGAGGGTTTCGGACGAAAACTCATCTATTACAAAGGGATTTCATTATTAATAACTTATTTTAACTCCATACTTTTTTGTGTTCAATATGCACCATTCAAAGGCACATCATCAATTTTCAACCATTTCTGACTTCATTTGATATCTTTCACGCATTTAATGATTTATGTTGAGCTGAATGACCCTGAATTTGAAAAGCAGTACAAATGAACTCTGAAAAGGTTGTAACTTGGCATGACATCATTATTTCACCCACATAGAAACTTCTAAAGAGTTGAGAGGGTTACGGAAAAAACTGGATGCACTTCGTGTACAAATTGGACAATCTCTTTCGAAGTAGGAGGGTTTCGGACGAAAAGTCATCTATTACAAAGGGATTTCAGTTTTAATAACTTATTTTAACTCCATACTTTTTTGTGTTAAATATGCACCATTCAAAGGCACATCATCAATTTTCAACCATTTCTGACGTCATTTGATATTTTTCCTGCATTTAATGATTTATTTTGAGGTAAATGACCCTGAATTTGAAAAGCAGTACAATTGAACTCTGAAAAGGTTGTAACTTAGCATGACATGAGTATTTCACCCACATAGCAACTTGTAAAGAGTTGAGAGGGTTAAGGCAAAAACTGGATGCACTTCGTGTACAAATTAGACAATCTCTTTCGAAGTATGACGGTTTCGGACGAAAACTCATCTATTACAAAGGGATTTCATTTTTAATAACATATTTTAACTCCATACGTTTTTTGTGTTCAATATGCACCATTCATAGGCACATCATCAATTTTCAACCATTTCTGACTTCATTTGATATCTTTCACGCATTTAATGATTTATGTTGAGCTAAATGACCCTGAATTTGAAAAGCAGTACAAATGAACTCTGAAAAGGTTGTGACTTGGCATGACATCATTATTTCACCCACATAGAAACTTCTAAAGAGTTGAGAGGGTTACGAAAAAAGCTGGATGCACTTGGTGTACAAATTGGACAATCTCTTTCGAAGTATGAGGGTTTCGGACGAAAAGTCATCTATTACAAAGGGATTTCATTTTTAATAACTTATTTTAACTCCATACCTTTTTTGTGTTCAATATGCACCATTCAAAGGCACATCATCAATTTTTAACCATTTCTGACTTCATTTGATATTTTTCATGCATTTAATGATTTATTTTGAGCTAAATGACCCTGAATTTGACAAGCAGTACAAATGAACTCTGAAAAGGTTGTAACTTGGCATGACCCTCATTATTTCACCCACATAGTAACTTGTAAAGAGTTGAGAGGGTTCCGGCAAAAACTGGATGAACTTCGTATACAAATTGGACAATCTCTTTCGAAGTATGAGGGTTTCAGACGAAAACTCATCTATTACAAAAGGATTTCATTTTTGATAACTTATTTTAACTCCATACTTTTTTTCTGTTCAATATGCACCATTCAAAGGCACAACACCAATTTTCAACCATTTCTGACTTCATTTGATATCTTTCACGCATTTAATGATTTATGTTGAGCTAAATGACCCTGAATTTGAAAAGCAGTACAAATGAACTCTGAAAAGGTTGTGACTTGGCATGACATCATTATTTCACCCACATAGAAACTTCTAAAGAGTTGAGAGGGTTACGAAAAAAGCTGGATGCACTTCGTGTAAAAATTGGACAATCTCTTTCGAAGTATGAGGGTTTCGGACGAAAACTCATCTATTACAAAGGGATTTCATTTTTAATAACTTATTTTAACTCCATACCTTTTTTGTGTTCAATATGCACCATTCAAAGGGACATCATCAATTTTTAACCATTTCTGACTTCATTTGATATTTTTCATGCATTTAATGATTTATTTTGAGCTAAATGACCCTGAATGTGAAAAGCAGTACAAATGAACTCTGAAAAGGTTGTAACTTGGCATGACCCTCATTATTTCACCCACATAGTAACTTGTAAAGAGTTGAGAGGGTTCCGGCAAAAACTGGATGAACTTCGTATACAAATTGGACAATCTCTTTCGAAGTATGAGGGTTTCAGACGAAAACTCATCTATTACAAAAGGATTTCATTTTTGATAACTTATTTTAACTCCATACTTTTTGTCTGTTCAATATGCACCATTCAAAGGCACATCACCAATTTTCAACCATTTCTGACTTCGTTTGATATTTTTCATGCATTTAATGATTTATTTTGAGGTAAATGACCCTGAATTTAAAAGCAGTACAATTGAACTCTGAAAAGGTTGTAACTTGGCATGACATGAGTATTTCACCCACATAGCAACTTGTAAAGAGTTGAGAGGGTTAAGGCAAAAACTGGATGCACTTCATGTACAAATTAGACAATCTCTTTCGAAGTATGAGGGTTTCGGACGGAAACTCATCTATTACAAAGGGATTTCATTTTTAATAACTTATTTTAACTCCATACTTTTTTTGTGTTCAAAATGCACCATGCAAAGGCACATCATCAATTTTCAACCATTTCTGACTTCATTTGATATCTTTCACGCATTTAATGATTTATGTTGAGCTAAATGACCCTGAATTTGAAAAGCAGTACAAATGAACTATGAAAAGGTTGTGACTTGGCATGACATCATTATTTCACCCACATAGAAACTTCTAAAGAGTTTAGAGGGTTACGAGAAAAGCAGGATGCACTTCGTGTACAAATTGGACAATCTCTTTCGAAGTATGAGGGTTTCGGACGAAAACTCATATATTACAAAGGGATTTCATTTTTAATAACTTATTTTAACTCCATACTTTTTTTGTGTTCAATATGCACCATTCAAAGGGACATCATCAATTTTCAACCATTTCTGACGTCATTTGATATTTTTCATGCATTTAATGATTTATTTTGAGCTAAATGACCCTGAATTTGAAAAGCAGTACAAATGAACTCTGAAAAGGTTGTAACTTGTCATGACATCATTATTTCACCCACATAGAAACTTCTAAAGAGTTGAGAGGGTTACGAGAAAAGCAGGATGCACTTCGTGTACAAATTGGACAATCTCTTTCGAAGTATGAGGGTTTCGGACGAAAACTCATATATTACAAAGGGATTTCATTTTTAATAACTTATTTTAACTCCATACTTTTTTTGTGTTCAATATGCACCATTCAAAGGGACATCATCAATTTTCAACCATTTCTGACGTCATTTGATATTTTTCATGCATTTAATGATTTATTTTGAGCTAAATGACCCTGAATTTGAAAAGCAGTACAAATGAACTCTGAAAAGGTTGTAACTTGGCATGACATCATTATTTCACCCACATAGCAACTTCTAAAGAGTTGAGAGGGTTATGGCAAAAACTGGATGCACTTCGTTTACATATTGGACAATCTCTTTCGAAGTATGAGGGTTTCGCACGAAAACTCATCTATTACAAAAGGGATTTCATTTTTAATAACTTATTTTAACTCCATACTTTTTCTGTGTTCAATATGCACCATTCAAAGGCACATCATCAATTTTTAACCATTTCTGACTTCATTTGATATTTTTCAAGCATTTAATGATTTATTTTGAGCTAAATGACCCTGAATTTGAAAAGCAGTACAAATGAACTCTGAAAAGGTTGTAACTTGGCATGACCCTCATTATTTCACCCACATAGTAACTTGTAAAGAGTTGAGAGGGTTCCGGCAAAAACTGGATGAACTTCGTATACAAATTGGACAATCTCTTTCGAAGTATGAGGGTTTCAGATGAAAACTCATCTATTACAAAAGGATTTCATTTTTGATAACTTATTTTAACTCCATACTTTTTGTCTGTTCAATATGCACCATTCAAAGGCACATCATCAATTTTCAACCATTTCTGACTTCGTTTGATATTTTTCATGCATTTAATGATTTATTTTGAGGTGAATGACCCTGAATTTAAAAGGAGTACAATTGAACTCTGAAAAGGTTGTAACTTGGCATGACATGAGTATTTCACCCACATAGCAACTTGTAAAGAGTTGAGAGGGTTAAGGCAAAAAACTGGATGCACTTCGTGTACAAATTAGACAATCTCTTTCGAAGTATGAGGGTTTCGGACGAAAACTCATCTATTACAAAGGGATTTCATTTTTAATAACTTATTTTAACTCCATACTTTTTTTTGTTCAATATGCACCATTCAAAGGCACATCATCAATTTTCAACCATTTCTGACTTCATTTGATATCTTTCACGCATTTAATGATTTATGTTGAGCTAAATGACCCTGAATTTGAAAAGCAGTACAAATGAACTCTGAAAAGGTTGTGACTTGGCATGACATCATTATTTCACCCACATAGAAACTTCTAAAGAGTTGAGAGGGTTACGAGAAAAGCTGGATGCACTTCGTGTACAAATTGGACAATCTCTTCCGAAGTATGAGGGTTTCGGACGAAAACTCATCTATTACAAAGGGATTTCATTTTTAATAACTTATTTTAACTCCATACTTTTTTTGTGTTCAATATGCACCATTCAAAGGCACATCAACAATTTTCAACCATTTCTGACGTCATTTGATATTTTTCATGCATTTAATGATTTATTTTGAGCTAAATGACCCTGAATTTGAAAAGCGGTACAATTGAACTCTGAAAAGGTTGTAACTTGGCATGACATCATTATTTCACCCACATAGCAACTTCTAAAGAGTTGAGAGGGTTACGGCAAAAACTAGATGCACTTCGTTTACAAATTGGACAATCTCTTTCGAAGTATGAGGGTTTCGGACGAAAAGTCATCTATTACAAAGGGATTTCATTTTGAATAACTTATTTTAACTCCATACTTTTTTGTGTTCAATATGCACCATTCAAAGGCACATCATCAATTTTCAACCATTTCTGACTTCATTTGATATTTTTCACGCATTTAATGATTTATTATGAGCTAAATGACCCTGAATTTGAAAAGCAGTACAAATGAACTCTGAAAAGGTTGTAACTTGGCATGACCCTCATTATTTCACCCACATAGTAACTTGTAAAAAGTTGAGAGGGTTCCGGCAAAAACTAGATGAACTTCGTATACAAATTGGACAATCTCTTTCGAAGTATGAGGGTTTCAGACGAAAACTCATCTATTACAAAAGGATTTCATTTTTGATAACTTATTTTAACTCCATACTTTTTGTCTGTTCAATATGCACCATTCAAAGGCACATCACCAATTTTCAAGCATTTCTGACTTCGTTTGATATTTTTCCTGCATTTAATGATTTATTTTGAGCTAAATGACCCTGAATTTAAAAGCAGTACAATTGAACTCTGAAAAGGTTGTAACTTGGCATGACATGAATATTTCACCCACATAGCAACTTGTAAAGAGTTGAGAGGGTTAAGGCAAAAACTGGATGCACTTCGTGTACAAATTAGACAATCTCTTTCGAAGTATGAGGGTTTCGGACGAAAACTCATCTATTACAAAGGGATTTCATTTTTAATAACTTATTTTAACTCCATACTTTTTTTCTATTCAATATGCACCATTCAAAGGCACATCATCAATTTTCAACCATTTCTGACTTCATTTGATATCTTTCACGCATTTAATGATTTATGTTGAGCTAAATGACCCTGAATTTGAAAAGCAGTACAAATGAACTCTGAAAAGGTTGTGACTTGGCATGACATCATTATTTCACCCACATAGAAACTTCTAAAGAGTTGAGAGGGTTACGAGAAAAGCTGGATGCACTTCGTGTACAAATTGGACAATCTCTTTCGAAGTATGAGGGTTTCGGACGAAAACTCATCTATTACAAAGGGATTTCATTTTTAATAACTTATTTTAACTCCATACTTTTTTTGTGTTCAATATGCACCATTCAAAGGCACATCATCAATTTTCAACCATTTCTGACGTCATTTGATATTTTTCATGCATTTAATGATTTATTTTGAGCTAAATGACCCTGAATTTGAAAAGCAGTACAAATGAACTCTGAAAAGGTTGTAACTTGGCATGACATCATTATTTCACCCACATAGAAACTTCTAAAGAGTTGAGAGGGTTACGGCAAAAACTAGATGCACTTCGTTTACAAATTGGACAATCTCTTTCGAAGTATGAGGGTTTCGGACGAAAAGTCATCTATTACAAAGGGATTTCATTTTTAATAACTTATTTTAACTCCATACTTTTTTGTGTTCAATATACACCATTCAAAGGCACATCATCAATTTTCAACCATTTCTGACTTCATTTGATATTTTTCACGCATTTAATGATTTATTTTTGAGCTAAATGACCCTGAATTTGAAAAGCAGTACAAATGAACTCTGAAAAGGTTGTAACTTGGCATGACATCATTATTTCACCGACATAGAAACTTCTAAAGAGTTGAGAGGGTTACGGAAAAAACTGGATGCACTTCGTGTACAAATTGGACAATCTCTTTCGAAGTATGAGGGTGTCGGACGAAAAGTCATCTATTACAAAGGGATTTCAGTTTTAATAAGTTATTTTAACTCCATACTTTTTTGTGTTAAATATGCACCATTCAAAGGCACATCATCAATTTTCAACCATTTCTGACGTCATTTGATATTTTTCCTGCATTTAATGATTTATTTTGAGGTAAATGACCCTGAATTTGAAAAGCAGTACAATTGAACTCTGAAAAGGTTGTAACTTAGCATGACATCATTATTTCACCCACATAGCAACTTCTAAAGAGTTGAGAGGGTTACGGCAAAAACTGGATGCACTTCGTTTACATATTGGACAATCTCTTTCGAAGTATGAGGGTTTCGCACGAAAACTCATCTATTACAAAAGGGATTTCATTTTTAATAACTTATTTTAACTCCATACTTTTTGTGTGTTCAATATGCACCATTTAAAGGCACATCAACAATTTTTAACCATTTCCGACTTCATTTGATATTTTTCATGCATTTAATGATTTATTTTGAGCTAAATGACCCTGAATTTGAAAAGCTGTACAAATGAACTCTGAAAAGGTTGTAACTTGTCATGACCCTCATTATTTCACGCACATAGTAACTTGTAAAGAGTTGAGAGGGTTCCGGCAAAAACTGGATGAACTTCGTATACAAATTGGACAATCTCTTTTGAAGTATGAGGGTTTCAGACGAAAACTCATCTATTACAAAAGGATTTCATTTTTGATAACTTATTTTAACTCCATACTTTTTGTCTGTTCAATATGCACCATTCAAAGGCACATCACCAATTTTCAAGCATTTCTGACTTCGTTTGATATTTTTCATGCATTAATGATTTATTTTGAGCTAAATGACCCTGAATTTAAATGCAGTACAATTGAACTCTGAAAAGGTTGTAACTTGGCATGACATGAGTATTTCACCCACATAGCAACTTGTAATGAGTTGAGAGGGTTAAGACAAAAACTGGATGCACTTCGTGTACAAATTAGACAATCTCTTTCGAAGTATGAGGGTTTCGGACGAAAACTCATCTATTACAAAGGGATTTCATTATTAATAACTTATTTTAACTCCATACTTTTTTTGTGTTCAATATGCACCATTCAAAGGCACATCATCAATTTTCAACCATTTCTGACTTCATTTGATATCTTTCACGCATTTAATGATTTATTTTGAGCTGAATGACCCTGAATTTGAAAAGCAGTACAAATGAACTCTGAAAAGGTTGTAACTTGGCATGACATTATTATTTCACCCACATAGAAACTTCTAAAGAGTTGAGATGGTTACGGAAAAAACTGGATGCACTTCGTGTACAAATTGGACAATCTCTTTCGAAGTGTGAGGGTTTCGGACGAAAAGTGATCTATTACAAAGGGATTTCAGTTTTAATAACTTATTTTAACTCCATACTTTTTTGTGTTAAATATGAACCATTCAAAGGCACATCATCAATTTTCAACCATTTTTGACGTCATTTGATATTTTTCCTGCATTTAATGATTTATTTTGAGGTAAATGACCCTGAATTTGAAAAGCAGTACAATTGAACTCTGAAAAGGTTGTAACTTAGCATGACATGAGTATTTCACCCACATAGCAACTTGTAAAGAGTTGAGAGGGTTAAGGCAAAAACTGGATGCACTTCGTGTACAAATTAGACAATCTCTTTCGAAGTATGAGGGTTTCGGACGAAAACTCATCTATTACAAAGGGATTTCATTTTAATAACTTATTTTAACTCCATACTTTTTTTGTGTTCAATATGCACCATTCAAAGGCACATCATCAATTTTCAACCATTTCGGACTTCATTTGATATCTTTCACGCATTTAATGATTTATGTTGAGCTAAATGACCCTGAATTTGAAAAGCAGTACAAATGAACTCTGAAAAGGTTGTGACTTGGCATGACATCATTATTTCACCCACATAGAAACTTCTAAAGAGTTGAGAGGGTTACGAAAAAAGCTGGATGCACTTCGTGTAAAAATTGGACAATCTCTTTCGAAGTATGAGGGTTTCGGACGAAAACTCATCTATTACAAAGGGATTTCATTTTTAATAACTTATTTTAACTCCATACCTTTTTTGTGTTCAATATGCACCATTCAAAGGGACATCATCAATTTTTAACCATTTCTGACTTCATTTGATATTTTTCATGCATTTAATGATTTATTTTGAGCTAAATGACCCTGAATGTGAAAAGCAGTACAAATGAACTCTAAAAAGGTTGTAACTTTGCATGACCATCATTATTTCACCCAAATAGTAACTTGTAAAGAGTTGAGAGGGTTCCGGCAAAAATTGGATGAACTTCGTATACAAATTGGACAATCTCTTTCGAAGTATGAGGGTTTCAGACGAGAACTCATCTATTACAAAAGGATTTCATTTTTGATAACTTATTTTAACTCCATACTTTTTGTCTGTTCAATATGCACCATTCAAAGGCACATCACCAATTTTCAAGCATTTCTGACTTCGTTTGATATTTTTCATGCATTTAATGATTTATTTTGAGCTAAATGACCCTGAATTTAAATGCAGTACAATTGAACTCTGAAAAGGTTGTAACTTGGCATGACATGAGTATTTCACCCACATAGCAACTTGTAATGAGTTGAGAGGGTTAAGACAAAAACTGGATGCACTTCGTGTACAAATTAGACAATCTCTTTCGAAGTATGAGGGTTTCGGACGAAAACTCATCTATTACAAAGGGATTTCATTATTAATAACTTATTTTAACTCCATACTTTTTTTGTGTTCAATAGGCACCATTCAAAGGCACATCATCAATTTTCAACCATTTCTGACTTCATTTGATATCTTTCACGCATTTAATGATTTATTTTGAGCTGAATGACCCTGAATTTGAAAAGCAGTACAAATGAACTCTGAAAAGGTTGTAACTTGGCATGACATTATTATTTCACCCACATAGAAACTTCTAAAGAGTTGAGAGGGTTACGGAAAAAACTGGATGCACTTCGTGTACAAATTGGACAATCTCTTTCGAAGTATGAGGGTTTCGGACGAAAAGTCATCTATTACAAAGGGATTTCAGTTTTAATAACTTATTTTAACTCCATACTTTTTTGGGGTAAATATGAACCATTCAAAGGCACATCATCAATTTTCAACCATTTTTGACGTCATTTGATATTTTTCCTGGATTTAATGATTTATTTTGATGTAAATGACCCTGAATTTGAAAAGCAGTACAATTGAACTCTGAAAAGGTTGTAACTTAGCATGACATGAGTATTTCACCCACATAGCAACTTGTAAAGAGTTGAGAGGGTTAAGGCAAAAACTGGATGCACTTCGTGTACAAATTAGACAATCTCTTTCGAAGTATGAGGGTTTCGGACGAAAACTCATCTATTACAAAGGGATTTCATTTTAATAACTTATTTTAACTCCATACTTTTTTTGTGTTCAATATGCACCATTCAAAGGCACATCATCAATTTTCAACCATTTCGGACTTCATTTGATATCTTTCACGCATTTAATGATTTATGTTGAGCTAAATGACCCTGAATTTGAAAAGCAGTACAAATGAACTCTGAAAAGGTTGTGACTTGGCATGACATCATTATTTCACCCACATAGAAACTTCTAAAGAGTTGAGAGGGTTACGAAAAAAGCTGGATGCACTTCGTGTAAAAATTGGACAATCTCTTTCGAAGTATGAGGGTTTCGGACGAAAACTCATCTATTACAAAGGGATTTCATTTTTAATAACTTATTTTAACTCCATACCTTTTTTGTGTTCAATATGCACCATTCAAAGGGACATCATCAATTTTTAACCATTTCTGACTTCATTTGATATTTTTCATGCATTTAATGATTTATTTTGAGCTAAATGACCCTGAATGTGAAAAGCAGTACAAATGAACTCTGAAAAGGTTGTAACTTTGCATGACCATCATTATTTCACCCAAATAGTAACTTGTAAAGAGTTGAGAGGGTTCCGGCAAAAATTGGATGAACTTCGTATACAAATTGGACAATCTCTTTCGAAGTATGAGGGTTTCAGACGAGAACTCATCTATTACAAAAGGATTTCATTTTTGATAACTTATTTTAACTCCATACTTTTTGTCTGTTCAATATGCACCATTCAAAGGCACATCACCAATTTTCAAGCATTTCTGACTTCGTTTGATATTTTTCATGCATTTAATGATTTATTTTGAGCTAAATGACCCTGAATTTAAATGCAGTACAATTGAACTCTGAAAAGGTTGTAACTTGGCATGACATGAGTATTTCACCCACATAGCAACTTGTAATGAGTTGAGAGGGTTAAGACAAAAACTGGATGCACTTCGTGTACAAATTAGACAATCTCTTTCGAAGTATGAGGGTTTCGGACGAAAACTCATCTATTACAAAGGGATTTCATTATTAATAACTTATTTTAACTCCATACTTTTTTTGTGTTCAATATGCACCATTCAAAGGCACATCATCAATTTTCAACCATTTCTGACTTCATTTGATATCTTTCACGCATTTAATGATTTATTTTGAGCTGAATGACCCTGAATTTGAAAAGCAGTACAAATGAACTCTGAAAAGGTTGTAACTTGGCATGACATTATTATTTCACCCACATAGAAACTTCTAAAGAGTTGAGAGGGTTACGGAAAAAACTGGATGCACTTCGTGTACAAATTGGACAATCTCTTTCGAAGTATGAGGGTTTCGGACGAAAAGTCATCTATTACAAAGGGATTTCAGTTTTAATAACTTATTTTAACTCCATACTTTTTTGTGTTAAATATGAACCATTCAAAGGCACATCATCAATTTTCAACCATTTTTGACGTCATTTGATATTTTTCCTGGATTTAATGATTTATTTTGATGTAAATGACCCTGAATTTGAAAAGCAGTACAATTGAACTCTGAAAAGGTTGTAACTTAGCATGACATGAGTATTTCACCCACATAGCAACTTGTAAAGAGTTGAGAGGGTTAAGGCAAAAACTGGATGCACTTCGTGTACAAATTAGACAATCTCTTTCGAAGTATGAGGGTTTCGGACGAAAACTCATCTATTACAAAGGGATTTCATTTTAATAACTTATTTTAACTCCATACTTTTTTTGTGTTCAATATGCACCATTCAAAGGCACATCATCAATTTTCAACCATTTCGGACTTCATTTGATATCTTTCACGCATTTAATGATTTATGTTGAGCTAAACGACCCTGAATTTGAAAAGCAGTACAAATGAACTCTGAAAAGGTTGTGACTTGGCATGACATCATTATTTCACCCACATAGAAACTTCTAAAGAGTTGAGAGGGTTACGAAAAAAGCTGGATGCACTTCGTGTAAAAATTGGACAATCTCTTTCGAAGTATGAGGGTTTCGGACGAAAACTCATCTATTACAAAGGGATTTCATTTTTAATAACTTATTTTAACTCCATACCTTTTTTGTGTTCAATACGCACCATTCAAAGGGACATCATCAATTTTTAACCATTTCTGACTTCATTTGATATTTTTCATGCATTTAATGGTTTATTTTGAGCTAAATGACCCTGAATGTGAAAAGCAGTACAAATGAACTCTGAAAAGGTTGTAACTTTGCATGACCCTCATTATTTCACCCACATAGTAACTTGTAAAGAGTTGAGAGGGTTCCGGCAAAAACTGGATGAACTTCGTATACAAATTGGACAATCTCTTTCTAAGTATGAGGGTTTCAGACGAAAACTCATCTATTACAAAAGGATTTCATTTTTGATAACTTATTTTAACTCCATACTTTTTGTCTGTTCAATATGCACCATTCAAAGGCACATCACCAATTTTCAACCATTTCTGACTTCGTTTGATATTTTTCATGCATTTAATGATTTATTTTGAGCTAAATGACCCTGAATTTAAAAGCAGTACAATTGAACTCTGAAAAGGTTGTAACTTGGCATGACATGAGTATTTCACCCACATAGCAACTTGTAAAGAGTTGAGAGGGTTAAGGCAAAAACTGGATGCACTTCGTGTACAAATTAGACAATCTCTTTCGAAGTATGAGGGTTTCGGACGAAAACTCATCTATTACAAAGGGATTTCATTATTAATAACTTATTTTAACTCCATACTTTTTTGGTGTTCAATATGCACCATTCAAAGGCACATCATCAATTTTCAACCATTTCTGACTTCATTTGATATCTTTCACGCATTTAATGATTTATTTTGAGCTGAATGACCCTGAATTTGAAAAGCAATACAAATGAACTCTGAAAAGGTTGTAACTTGGCATGACATCATTATTTCACCCACATAGAAACTTCTAAAGAGTTGAGAGGGTTACGGAAAAAACTGGATGCACTTCGTGTACAAATTGGACAATCTCTTTCGAAGTATGAGGGTTCCGGACGAAAAGTCATCTATTACAAAGGGATTTCAGTTTTAATAACTTATTTTAACTCCATACTTTTTTGTGTTAAATATGCACCATTCAAAGGCACATCATCAATTTTCAACCATTTCTGACGTCATTTGATATTTTTCCTGCATTTAATGATTTATTTTGAGGTAAATGACCCTGAATTTGAAAAGCAGTACAATTGAACTCTGAAAAGGTTGTAACTTGGCATGACATGAGTATTTCACCCACATAGGAACTTGTAAAGAGTTGAGAGGGTTAAGGCAAAAACTCGATGCACTTCGTGTACAAATTAGACAATCTCTTTCGAAGTAGGAGGGTTTCGGACGAAAACTCATCTATTACGAAGGGATTTCATTTTTACTAACTTATTTTAACTCCATACTTTTTTTGTGTTCAATATGCATCATTCAAAGGCACATCATCAATTTTCAACCATTTCTGACTTCATTTGATATCTTTCACGCATTTAATGATTTATGTTGAGCTAAATGACCCTGAATTTGAAAAGCAATACAAATGAACTCTGAAAAGGTTGTGACTTGGCATGACATCATTATTTCACCCACATAGAAACTTCTAAAGAGTTGAGAGGGTTACGAAAAAAGCTGGATGCACTTCGTGTACAAATTGGACAATCTCTTTCGAAGTATGAGTGTTTCGGACGAAAACTCATCTATTACAAAGGGATTTCATTTTTAATAACTTATTTCAACTCCATACCTTTTTTGTTTTCAATATGCACCATTCAAAGGCACATCATCAATTTTCAACCATTTCTGACGTCATTTGATATTTTTCATGCATTTAATGATTTATTTTGAGCTAAATGACCCTGAATTTGAAAAGCAGTACAAATGAACTCTGAAAAGGTTGTAACTTGGCATGACATCATTATTTCACCCACATAGAAACTTCTAAAGAGTTGAGAGGGTTACGAAAAAAACTGGATGCACTTCGTTTACAAATTGGACAATCTCTTTCGAAGTATGAGGGTTTCGAACGAAAACTCATCTATTACAAAAGGGATTTCATTTTTAATAACTTATTTTAAGTCCATACTTTTTGTAATAACCCGACTCAAAACGAGTCAAGCCTTTGTGTTTTCTGTGCCATCCCTGGATCAGTATGCTGGCACACACAGTACATCAATGTATATATCAAAGTGCAATCACATGTAATTAACGCAAAACTGATATATACCTTAGAATAGCAGCGGATACAGTCAACGGGAGTGGAGTCCCAATAACACCAACGGCAAGTTGAGTGCGTACTGTAACCCTGAATCGTACTCTTACCCGTCGTAGAAGAGTATCTGCAACATAAGACGTTGCAGCCGTGTAGGTCAGTACATTGAATGTACTGGCAAGATCACCATAGTAGAACATAAAAATAAAGACTATTCTATATGCAAAGGCTTTGTGGCTCTGTGTCTGAGTTTTTGCGTAAAAGCTGATTTTATTTTCCTACAACAAAAGGGAATATCAGGAATTTCACTATGGAATTACCTATCATGACATGGTTCTGCCATCCACATAGTTTGGTATGGTCTAGCATTCACTCTCAACTTTATTCATTCATCTCCCCTTGGATATATCTTAGTACCGCTGAAAATTTATTTCTGCAAGCCGGACAAAAACATCTATCGTTTCTTCACAACTCTCAGGTTTTCGTAATACTCCTAAGGAAAACGTTTGATGATCAGTCGTAGCTTCTTCCAAGTCTCTACCTTCACAAAGGTGGGGCTTGATCCTTATCAATCCTGAGGTCAGTGACTTGTGGATTGACTTGAATACTTGAACAACTTCATCTCACCCGTGGGGTTACTAACGTTCCATATTACAATATTACCTTCAGTTCATTCCATTATACTCTTGAGGTAACAAATCACAGACTTATTCTTGTCTAAATTCCTCTCTACGAAATCCATTTTCTTTTCCATTGGTGTGTTTAACCTTGGGTATGGTTTCATCACAAGCCTTCTCTATTCCAACTTCAAAAGTACCTTGTCACAAAGGTTATCATCCAGATAGTTTGGATATGGTTCCACATTCTCTTCATCCGTATTCACTGATCCAAATTCCTTAACCGGGAGGTACCTGTGGTCACTACCACACTTAAAATGAAATGCACTCAGGTCTGTTTTTGACCAAATTTTTCTCTCGTATCCTCGAAAATGGTAGGAGATCTTTGTTCATAGAGTAACAACTCACATATTTCAACATAAGATAAATCATGACACCATAATTTCCATTGACTCATGAATTTATTACAAACTCTCAGACTTCCGTTACAAGATAAGCTCATGAAATCAAAAGTGCTTCATGATACAGGTATTTCCATCTTCGAAACTATCCCATTCTTCTCATATTCAATCCTTGGTTACATTCTCAATCACTTCTTAAAACTCCTAGAAAATACTTTATTACAAATGCTGCCATCCACATAGTTTGGTATGGTCTAGCATTCACTCTCAACTTTATTCATTCATCTCCCCTTGGATATATCTTAGTACCGCTGAAAATTTCCGATGTGCTCCTTGAAATCCTCCATCTTTTCCTTGATTAGGGTGTACATGAACTTCATCTCCATCATCTCTGTATGTACCTCTTGCAGGTATTCCTGAGTATGACGGAGTCTTCCTTCAAGTATTTCTCCATTATGGCGTATGGCTTCCATGGCAGCTTCACGAACAGCGTCAAATAAAATAGCTTGTGGTACACGAGATATGTAAAAGTATCGTCGAGTAGTCTTTGGGCAAACTCCCTTTGCACGGTGAAGGTGTACCTCCACATACCAAAGTTTCACTCCATTATCCATGAATGGGTAGCCTTTGTAGACTGCATCTCCTTCAAGATGGATGTGCTTCATCATATCCTTTAGGATCCTTGGGTAGTCATGATCACTGGTCAGGGTCATGATTGTTTCCGGGCCTTTGAGGAAAGACTCATAAAGGGTGGTCATCTGCGTGTGTCAGAAAAGGTACTCAGAATTGACATATGTCTCGACTTGGGTAAACATCCATGTTATTCAAAATCAAACTTCAATTTCACTTTCCAACATCTTTTAGAGAGTATTGTCATCCTTAAAACAAATGGATTATCCATTACATAACCTCAAAGGATAAGAGTGCTACCTATTACATTTATTACTTCCGAACTCAAACTACTCATGCTTAGCATTCTTCTCTGGGCAGGTATAGGAGTAGTGTCCTGTCTTCTTGCACTGAAAACAAATGATTTCTGACATATCTCGGGGCTTCTTGATGTTGGTGCTTGCTCCTTGGGTTCTTGATTCCTTTCTTGGGCACTTATTGGCATAGTGGCCCATATCCTTACACTTGTAACATCTAATATGACTCAGGTCCTTCTGTTCAGGGGCTCGTCTCTTCCTAAGGTTCTTTGTTCCGATCAAAGCTTCAATTTCTTGTGGATCAAACTCCACTTCTTTTGTCGGGAAGTTTCCCAGATACTCTTTTCTCTCCTTCGTACAGTCCTGTGAGAAATGTCCTTCTTCTCCACATGTATAGCAGACATTTGAGTAAAATCTGGTTAATCCTTCTCCATCAGGGTCTTCAATATCTTTCTTCATCACAAATTCTTCAAATTCTCCTCTGAAGGCTTCCTTCATGGCTTCCTTCTGTTGTTTGATGACTTCCTGTACCTTGGGGTACATTTGGCATTGAGCCGGGTAGTGGTTGGTTCCTTCACACAAGAAACATGTCACCTGCCCAGTTGGTCATTCCTCAGCAGGGTGATTTTCTTCACAATAAGGACATCCTTCCTTGTGTTCTTCTTGGGTGTGTCCTATCTCTCCATAGATTTTGCATGCTCGGGTCTTCTTCATCGGGATAACACAATGCTTCTGAATGAGACGGGATCTTAACAGAGTCTTCTTGAGTTCTTCCCAATTCTTTGCTCCATTAAATCCTTGTATGGCATGATGCATTTTCCACCAAGTTGCGGCACTTTGGGTAAAGTGCTGGAGAGCATATTGAACCTTATACTTCTGTGCTATCGAGTTGCTCCTGAAGTGATTCTCCATGTTGTGAATCCATACTTCTGTCTCTAGCTGGGTCATTGGTCCAGAAAGTACAAGTCCAGCTTCATGTGCCATCTATTGGGTTCAAGGTTTGGGGATGAGATGGTAGAGAGAAAGGAGGAGATACACACAATACAAACAATGGTTTTGAAAATAGATTTTTTTTTGTTGTGGCTGTCAAAAATTAAAACTTACACACAAATGACAGCTCACAAATCATCGTATCTAACGTAAGTATACAACATGGGTTTGGTCTTCTGGGGCATAACTTGGAAATTCTTCATAGTCTTCAATTTCTTCGAGTCTTCACAGTCTTCAACTCGGGTAGCTTCAACTCTTTTAATGCATGGTGAAATCTTCTTTACTTTGAAGTGGCCATCAGTTGTTTTCGATATCTTGTCCTTCTCGAAGTGGTCTTAGTTGATCCTTAGTGTGGTCAAGGGGAAAAGGGTATTTTCTAACTCTTGATAAAACTCAGAAGGGATGAGAAGTAGAAGGTCTTTTGAAAACAAAGTTTTCGAGAAATCATTTCCTAAGGGCTTTCCAGTTTCTAGGGTCACGTCCTACAGTCAACATGTGCTCTGATACCATTTCTGTAATAACCCGACTCAAAACGAGTCAAGCCTCTGTGTTTTCTGTGCCATCCCTGGATCAGTATGCTGGCACACATAGTACATCAATGTATATATCAAAGTGCAATCACATGTAATTAACGCAAAACTGATATATACCTTAGAATAGCAGCGGATACAGTCAACGGGAGTGGAGTCCCAATAACACCAACGGCAAGTTGAGTGCGGACTGTAACCCTGAATCGTACTCTTACCCGTCGTAGAAGAGTATCTGCAACATAAGACGTTGCAGCCGTGTAGGTCAGTACATTGAATGTACTGGCAAGATCACCATAGTAGAACAGAAAAATAAAGACTATTCTATATGCAAAGGCTTTGTGGCTCTGTGTCTGAGTTTTTGCGTAAAAGCTGATTTTATTTTCCTACAACAAAAGGGAATATCAGGAATTTCACTATGGAATTACCTATCATGACATGGTTCCGCCAACCAATGTCTCAATACCCACAAGTATCTTAAGTTGCCCACAATTAAGTTATCAGTCCAGTGTTGAGAGTTCTGAGATAGATCCATGTCCAGAGGCTCAAATTGTCCGTAACCGGGGCACGGCTAATCGATTAGGTTTAACTCTGCAGAGTGTTGTGTACTTTACCCACAAGATTCTTTCCCTCCTGGTAAGTCCTCGCACTGCCTGGTGTTTGAGAACAGGATGAAAGAAACATGGTCTTTCAGAGTGCTTCCCTAACTGTCCGACAGTGCCCATCCCAATCCTAATGTCGACTACATCTCGTAGCACTGCCCAGTAGAGTCACAACAAAGATCAACCAAGCCAGAGCCCATAATGACTTGTGGCTACACAGGTAAGCTTCCGGGCATGAAGTATTCATCCTTCTCTTTGAGTCTGGGTGAAGCTTTCCGCAAGATGTCATGGCGCTTCTCCATGCATCCCGGCCATCCACTGGTTTCTCCAGGGATGCCCAATCAACCATCCTTCACCCAGTAGTGTGTATTGAAAACTTGTATTCTCGAGTCTTGAAGTCTTGAGGTCTTGAAGATGCAGGACTTGAAGATGTCTTCATGAAGTCATCATTTTGACGTGGAGTCCTTCTTCACACCACTCACGAACACTCATACCAGACCCCGTCTACTTTAGCATAGCATTGCACTAACTAGCGTTCCCGGGGCTTTAGTAACAAGTGGTGGGTTCCTACCTCATGCATTCTACTGAACTACAAGAATTTCAATAACACTACGGGAGGGATGTGGTGAATGATGTCACTACATGCAATAAAAACATAGGTATGAAATAGATGGTCAAGGTGAACTTGCCTGTACTGTTGATGAAGATAAGATATCGCTCTCAGAAATTAACTTGATAGAACTATTCGTCACTCTCCGATGAAAATCTATCGTAAGCAAATAACATTCAATAAACATTCATGCCAAAACAAAGAACTGAAAAACGCAAGAACAAAACATGTCTTGGTGCGAAAATAACAACATACTAAGGTTAAATAAGAAAAGATAGGTTCTAACTGTGTTGTAAAGTGAAAGTGGAGGAATCAACTTCAAAAGAGTTAATGGATGATGAACTATTGCTATATAAGCTTAGGTTGGAGAGACTACGAAAGACGATCCAAAGTATGGGAGAACAACAAGAACGTTGTTTGACAAATAGTATAAGACATAAGAATTTATTTGTAGAAAAGAGTTTAATTAAAATGGAGCACTACAACACAAGTTATAGCGAATTGAAGTATGAAATAAATTGTAAATTCAAGTATGAATTGAATCTGAATTCACAAAGGTCAAAAGAAGTTGAACCGAAGTAGGATGGTTATGAATAGAAATACATGACACGAGTATTTAGGGGCAAAAAGAATCAATTGAAAAGATGTTACAGTTTGCAAGATATGATCAAATGAAGGTTCGGATTCAAATTGAATCGCTCCAATTTGAAAGGTTCAAAGATTGAAACTAATGATGTTACTATATATGGGAAGTCAATATGAACGTGTAGAAAAAGAATTACTAGGTTCAAAATGACGGATCAAAAGTTATAAGCAATTCAATATGGCATTGAGTTAGCTTAGTACAGTGTGTGAACACATTTTGGGAACTAATAGAGAAGAATGAGCAAGATCAAAATTATATGTTGATATGATAACATTAATGATGTGAACGGAAAGATTACTTTGATACGGATCCGTCGCAATTGGATTCATCGGAAACGGAGCTACGGATAAAAAGATATGATCAAAAGAAGTTTGAACATAAATCTGAATAAATTTTGAAATTTGAAATTTTGAAAAAAATTGACGTCATAGGTTGATTGGATAGGTGAAGTCAAGACGAAACTCTAGGCGTTGGTTTCATCTAATTCTGATAAACGAGTAAAAAGTTATGGCTATTTGAAAAATCTAGGCCAAGCTGTTTTACGGAGGAAAAATGCTATGTCTAAAATAATTCTAGGACTAATGAGTAAATACGGAGACTAATTAATAATCTAATTACTCTACCGTATATTACTATAGAAATACTAGTCTAGGGATATTAAACTACAGGAGTATGAAAGAAAATACGAAGAGAATACCTTTATATGCAGAGAAGATATAAATCCAAACAGGAGACGACTTCCAGAAATCCCGTCGGAGAGAAGAAAATATTTTTTTTATAAAGCTAGTCAAACCGAAACGATTCGATTCAACCCGAAGTGGATGACTTTTGGGTGCACCTATGGGTCTATATTTATAGGTGAAAGGAAGGTGCAAACATCCAAAGCTAAGCAAGGTGGGACTAAAATAGGGAAAGAGAGAAGAAGAAGAGGGCCACCCGGATGGGCTGAATCAGCCGGCCTGTTTTTTTTTTTTAAATACTCGGATGAACAGTGTACCGGCATGAACAGTGTTCCCTGGTTTTTTTTAAAAAAAAAACAGCAAAGAAAAACAAATAGAAAAAATAGACAAACATTGTATATAGTCATATTATACATCAAAATTTTCAGAAAAATATTTCCTAAAACATGAACATTTTCTTAAGGCCGAATAAAATACTTTAAAAATATATATTTTTTTGCAATAACTCCAAAATGAAAAGAAACTAGAATTTCAAATAAATGGCAAATAGTTTTTATTTTAAAATTTGAGTCAAAACATTGTATATGATTTTTGAGTGTCATTTACCTCCTCTCATTTGATTTTATAAGAGGGTTTTGAAAATATTTGAACTCAAAATTGAATAGGGATTCGAAATAGAAAATTTTGGGAAAGTCATTTTATTCCCTCTCATTAAAATTTCAAAAGTTTCAAAATTCCCCTCAATTTCACACAATCAATCACACAACATTCAAGCAAACAATCCTACTTATTTATTTAATATAACATTCCAAAATTTAGAATTTTGGGATGTTACAAACTACCACACTTAAAATGAATCTCGTCCTCGAGATTCGAAGAGGCTAGAAAGAATAGGTTAGGGTTGGGGTCTTCTAGCAAATCCACAGACCAAGAAGGTGTGGGGTCTTCCAACAAGACTCCATTGACCTGGAAATGTGGGTGTACCACACTTAAAATGAGAGTTACTGGTCTCTCAAAATCTTGGCAGTCCTCTGGGTGCATCTGTCTTTTCACCTTCTTCACGGTAGCTTCTTCGGTGATGCTCCTCCGTTATATCAAAATCTTGTGTCCTCACAACAAGGTGTACTTCCTCCGAAACTGGGTCTTCTTAACTGACAGGTCTCACGATCATTCTAAATAACTTATCGAAGATCTCATGGTGGTCTACCATTAGTGGTTATCATGCAGTGAAACATGGGTCGTGGCTTCATTACTCACCGTAAAATTCCTACGGGTGACAGCAACTGCCGTATACAAGGGGTTTACATCATACCATTCTAAGGCTTCAACAAAAGCTTCAAAGAACGTCGTCTCTTTACTATGGGTAAGTCACTCAGATTTACCGTTCCGAATAGCAAGAGAATGATAAGAGTAAGTCGTCATGGTGGCCAAGCCATGCCGCACTGAAATCATTACCTTGTATAAGGTTTAGTGAATCTCGTATTCTAGCACTTGGGCTTCCTCACAAGTGTTGCAGAAAATTTCTCTTGTCAACGAACAAAGTTCGGATAAATCCATTTATTTCTGCAAGCCGGACAAAAACATCTATCGTTTCTTCACAACTCTCAGGTTTTCGTAATACTCCTAAGGAAAACGTTTGATGATCAGTCGTAGCTTCTTCCAAGTCTCTACCTTCACAAAGGTGGGGCTTGATCCTTATCAATCCTGAGGTCAGTGACTTGTGGATTCACTTGAATACTTGAACAACTTCATCTCACCCGTGGGGTTACTAACGTTCCATATTACAATATTACCTTCAGTTCATTCCATTATACTCTTGAGGTAACAAATCACAGACTTATTCTTGTCTAAATTCCTCTCTACGAAATCCATTTTCTTTTCCATTGGTGTGTTTAACCTTGGGTATGGTTTCATCACAAGCCTTCTCTATTCCAACTTCAAAAGTACCTTGTCACAAAGGTTATCATCCAGATAGTTTGGATATGGTTCCACATTCTCTTCATCCGTATTCACTGATCCAAATTCCTTAACCGGGAGGTACCTGTGGTCACTACCACACTTAAAATGAAATGCACTCAGGTCTGTTTTTGACCAAATTTTTCTCTCGTATCCTCGAAAATGGTAGGAGATCTTTGTTCATAGAGTAACAACTCACATATTTCAACATAAGATAAATCATGACACCATAATTTCCATTGACTCATGAATTTATTACAAACTCTCAGACTTCCGTTACAAGATAAGCTCATGAAATCAAAAGTGCTTCATGATACAGGTATTTCCATCTTCGAAACTATCCCATTCTTCTCATATTCAATCCTTGGTTACATTCTCAATCACTTCTTAAAACTCCTAGAAAATACTTTATTACAAATGCTGCCATCCACATAGTTTGGTATGGTCTAGCATTCACTCTCAACTTTATTCATTCATATCCCCTTGGATATATCTTAGTACCGCTGAAAATTTCCGATGTGATCCTTGAAATCCTCCATCTTTTCCTTGATTAGGGTGTACATGAACTTCATCTCCATCATCTCTGTATGTACCTCTTGCAGGTATTCCTGAGTATGACGGAGTCTTCCTTCAAGTATTTCTCCATTATGGCGTATGGCTTCCATGGCAGCTTCACGAACAGCGTCAAATAAAATAGCTTGTGGTACACGAGATATGTAAAAGTATCGTCGAGTAGTCTTTGGGCAAACTCCCTTTGCACGGTGAAGGTGTACCTCCACATACCAAAGTTTCACTCCATTATCCATGAATGGGTAGCCTTTGTAGACTGCATCTCCTTCAAGATGGATGTGCTTCATCATATCCTTTAGGATCCTTGGGTAGTCATGATCACTGGTCAGGGTCATGATTGTTTCCGGGCCTTTGAGGAAAGACTCATAAAGGGTGGTCATCTGCGTGTGTCAGAAAAGGTACTCAGAATTGACATATGTCTCGACTTGGGTAAACATCCATGTTATTCAAAATCAAACTTCAATTTCACTTTCCAACATCTTTTAGAGAGTATTGTCATCCTTAAAACAAATGGATTATCCATTACATAACCTCAAAGGATAAGAGTGCTACCTATTACATTTATTACTTCCGAACTCAAACTACTCATGCTTAGCATTCTTCTCTGGGCAGGTATAGGAGTAGTGTCCTGTCTTCTTGCACTGAAAACAAATGATTTCTGACATATCTCGGGGCTTCTTGATGTTGGTGCTTGCTCCTTGGGTTCTTGATTCCTTTCTTGGGCACTTATTGGCATAGTGGCCCATATCCTTACACTTGTAACATCTAATATGACTCAGGTCCTTCTGTTCAGGGGCTCGTCTCTTCCTAAGGTTCTTTGTTCCGATCAAAGCTTCAATTTCTTGTGGATCAAACTCCACTTCTTTTGTCGGGAAGTTTCCCAGATACTCTTTTCTCTCCTTCGTACAGTCCTGTGAGAAATGTCCTTCTTCTCCACATGTATAGCAGACATTTGAGTAAAATCTGGTTAATCCTTCTCCATCAGGGTCTTCAATATCTTTCTTCATCACAAATTCTTCAAATTCTCCTCTGAAGGCTTCCTTCATGGCTTCCTTCTGTTGTTTGATGACTTCCTGTACCTTGGGGTACATTTGGCATTGAGCCGGGTAGTGGTTGGTTCCTTCACACAAGAAACATGTCACCTGCCCAGTTGGTCATTCCTCAGCAGGGTGATTTTCTTCACAATAAGGACATCCTTCCTTGTGTTCTTCTTGGGTGTGTCCTATCTCTCCACAGATTTTGCATGCTCGGGTCTTCTTCATCGGGATAACACAATGCTTCTGAATGAGACGGGATCTTAACAGAGTCTTCTTGAGTTCTTCCCAATTCTTTGCTCCATTAAATCCTTGTATGGCATGATGCATTTTCCACCAAGTTGCGGCACTTTGGGTAAAGTGCTGGAGAGCATATTGAACCTTATACTTCTGTGCTATCGAGTTGCTCCTGAAGTGATTCTCCATGTTGTGAATCCATACTTCTGTCTCTAGCTGGGTCATTGGTCCAGAAAGTACAAGTCCAGCTTCATGTGCCATCTATTGGGTTCAAGGTTTGGGGATGAGATGGTAGAGAGAAAGGAGGAGATACACACAATACAAACAATGGTTTTGAAAATAGATTTTTTTTTGTTGTGGCTGTCAAAAATTAAAACTTACACACAAATGACAGCTCACAAATCATCGTATCTAACGTAAGTATACAACATGGGTTTGGTCTTCTGGGGCATAACTTGGAAATTCTTCATAGTCTTCAATTTCTTCGAGTCTTCACAGTCTTCAACTCGGGTAGCTTCAACTCTTTTAATGCATGGTGAAATCTTCTTTACTTTGAAGTGGCCATCAGTTGTTTTCGATATCTTGTCCTTCTCGAAGTGGTCTTAGTTGATCCTTAGTGTGGTCAAGGGGAAAAGGGTATTTTCTAACTCTTGATAAAACTCAGAAGGGATGAGAAGTAGAAGGTCTTTTGAAAACAAAGTTTTCGAGAAATCATTTCCTAAGGGCTTTCCAGTTTCTAGGGTCACGTCCTACAGTCAACATGTGCTCTGATACCATTTCTGTAATAACCCGACTCAAAACGAGTCAAGCCTCTGTGTTTTCTGTGCCATCCCTGGATCAGTATGCTGGCACACATAGTACATCAATGTATATATCAAAGTGCAATCACATGTAATTAACGCAAAACTGATATATACCTTAGAATAGCAGCGGATACAGTCAACGGGAGTGGAGTCCCAATAACACCAACGGCAAGTTGAGTGCGGACTGTAACCCTGAATCGTACTCTTACCCGTCGTAGAAGAGTATCTGCAACATAAGACGTTGCAGCCGTGTAGGTCAGTACATTGAATGTACTGGCAAGATCACCATAGTAGAACAGAAAAATAAAGACTATTCTATATGCAAAGGCTTTGTGGCTCTGTGTCTGAGTTTTTGCGTAAAAGCTGATTTTATTTTCCTACAACAAAAGGGAATATCAGGAATTTCACTATGGAATTACCTATCATGACATGGTTCCGCCAACCAATGTCTCAATACCCACAAGTATCTTAAGTTGCCCACAATTAAGTTATCAGTCCAGTGTTGAGAGTTCTGAGATAGATCCATGTCCAGAGGCTCAAATTGTCCGTAACCGGGGCACGGCTAATCGATTAGGTTTAACTCTGCAGAGTGTTGTGTACTTTACCCACAAGATTCTTTCCCTCCTGGTAAGTCCTCGCACTGCCTGGTGTTTGAGAACAGGATGAAAGAAACATGGTCTTTCAGAGTGCTTCCCTAACTGTCCGACAGTGCCCATCCCAATCCTAATGTCGACTACATCTCGTAGCACTGCCCAGTAGAGTCACAACAAAGATCAACCAAGCCAGAGCCCATAATGACTTGTGGCTACACAGGTAAGCTTCCGGGCATGAAGTATTCATCCTTCTCTTTGAGTCTGGGTGAAGCTTTCCGCAAGATGTCATGGCGCTTCTCCATGCATCCCGGCCATCCACTGGTTTCTCCAGGGATGCCCAATCAACCATCCTTCACCCAGTAGTGTGTATTGAAAACTTGTATTCTCGAGTCTTGAAGTCTTGAGGTCTTGAAGATGCAGGACTTGAAGATGTCTTCATGAAGTCGTCATTTTGACGTGGAGTCCTTCTTCACACCACTCACGAACACTCATACCAGACCCCGTCTACTTTAGCATAGCATTGCACTAACTAGCGTTCCCGGGGCTTTAGTAACAAGTGGTGGGTTCCTACCTCATGCATTCTACTGAACTACAAGAATTTCAATAACACTACGGGAGGGATGTGCTGAATGATGTCACTACATGCAATAAAAACATAGGTATGAAATAGATGGTCAAGGTGAACTTGCCTGTACTGTTGATGAAGATAAGATATCGCTCTCAGAAATTAACTTGATAGAACTATTCGTCACTCTCCGATGAAAATCTATCGTAAGCAAATAACATTCAATAAACATTCATGCCAAAACAAAGAACTGAAAAACGCAAGAACAAAACATGTCTTGGTGCGAAAATAACAACATACTAAGGTTAAATAAGAAAAGATAGGTTCTAACTGTGTTGTAAAGTGAAAGTGGAGGAATCAACTTCAAAAGAGTTAATGGATGATGAACTATTGCTATATAAGCTTAGGTTGGAGAGACTACGAAAGACGATCCAAAGTATGGGAGAACAACAAGAACGTTGTTTGACAAATAGTATAAGACATAAGAATTTATTTGTAGAAAAGAGTTTAATTAAAATGGAGCACTACAACACAAGTTATAGCGAATTGAAGTATGAAATAAATTGTAAATTCAAGTATGAATTGAATCTGAATTCACAAAGGTCAAAAGAAGTTGAACCGAAGTAGGATGGTTATGAATAGAAATACATGACACGAGTATTTAGGGGCAAAAAGAATCAATTGAAAAGATGTTACAGTTTGCAAGATATGATCAAATGAAGGTTCGGATTCAAATTGAATCGCTCCAATTTGAAAGGTTCAAAGATTGAAACTAATGATGTTACTATATATGGGAAGTCAATATGAACGTGTAGAAAAAGAATTACTAGGTTCAAAATGACGGATCAAAAGTTATAAGCAATTCAATATGGCATTGAGTTAGCTTAGTACAGTGTGTGAACACATTTTGGGAACTAATAGAGAAGAATGAGCAAGATCAAAATTATATGTTGATATGATAACATTAATGATGTGAACGGAAAGATTACTTTGATACGGATCCGTCGCAATTGGATTCATCGGAAACGGAGCTACGGATAAAAAGATATGATCAAAAGAAGTTTGAACATAAATCTGAATAAATTTTGAAATTTGAAATTTTGAAAAAAATTGACGTCATAGGTTGATTGGATAGGTGAAGTCAAGACGAAACTCTAGGCGTTGGTTTCATCTAATTCTGATAAACGAGTAAAAAGTTATGGCTATTTGAAAAATCTAGGCCAAGCTGTTTTACGGAGGAAAAATGCTATGTCTAAAATAATTCTAGGACTAATGAGTAAATACGGAGACTAATTAATAATCTAATTACTCTACCGTATATTACTATAGAAATACTAGTCTAGGGATATTAAACTACAGGAGTATGAAAGAAAATACGAAGAGAATACCTTTATATGCAGAGAAGATATAAATCCAAACAGGAGACGACTTCCAGAAATCCCGTCGGAGAGAAGAAAATATTTTTTTATAAAGCTAGTCAAACCGAAACGATTCGATTCAACCCGAAGTGGATGACTTTTGGGTGCACCTATGGGTCTATATTTATAGGTGAAAGGAAGGTGCAAACATCCAAAGCTAAGCAAGGTGGGACTAAAATAGGGAAAGAGAGAAGAAGAAGAGGGCCACCCGGATGGGCTGAATCAGTCGGCCTGTTTTTTTTTTTTTAAATACTCGGATGAACAGTGTACCGGCATGAACAGTGTTCCCTGGTTTTTTTTTTAAAAAAAAACAGCAAAGAAAAACAAATAAAAAAAATAGACAAACATTTTATATAGTCATATTATACATCAAAATTTTCAGCAAAATATTTCCTAAAACATGAACATTTTCTTAAGGCCGAATAAAATACTTTAAAAATATATTTTTTTTTTGCATTAACTCCAAAATGAAAAGAAACTAGAATTTCAAATAAATGGCAAATAGTTTTTATTTTAAAATTTGAGTCAAAACATTGTATATGATTTTTGAGTGTCATTTACCTCCTCTCATTTGATTTTATAAGAGGGTTTTGAAAATATTTGAACTCAAAATTGAATAGGGATTCGAAATAGAAAATTCTGGGAAAGTCATTTTATTCCCTCTCATTAAAATTTCAAAAGTTTCAAAATTCCACTCAATTTCACACAATCAATCACACAACATTCAAGCAAACAATCCTACTTATTTATTTAATATAACATTCCAAAATTTAGAATTTTGGGATGTTACACTTTTTGTGTGTTTAATATGCACCATTCAAAGGCACATCATCAATTTTTAACCATTTCTGACTTCATTTGATATTTTTCGTGCATTTAATGATTTATTTTGAGCTAAATGACCCTGAATTTGAAAAGCAGTACAAATGAGCTCTGAAAAGGTTGTAACTTGCCATGACCCTCATTATTTCACCCACATCGAAACTTCTAAAGAGTTGAGAGGGTTACGGAAAAAACTGGATGCACTTCGTGTACAAATTGGACAATCTCTTTCGAAGTAGGAGGGTTTCGGACGAAAAGTCATCTATTACAAAGGGATTTCAGTTTTAATAACTTATTTTAACTCCATACTTTTTTGTGTTAAATATGCACCATTCAAAGGCACATCATCAATTTTCAACCATTTCTGACGTCATTTGATATTTTTCCTGCATTTAATGATTTATTTTGAGCTAAATGACCCTGAATTTGAAAAGCAGTACATATGAACTCTGAAAAGGTTGTAACTTGGCATGACCCTCATTATTTCACCCACATAGTAACTTGTAAAGAGTTGAGAGGGTTCCGGCAAAAACTGGATGAACTTCGTATACAAATTGGACAATCTCTTTCGAAGTATGAGGGTTTCAGACGAAAACTCATCTATTACAAAAGGATTTCATTTTTGATAACTTATTTTAACTCCATACTTTTTGTCTGTTCAATATGCACCATTCAAAGGCACATCACCAATTTTCAACCATTTCTGACTTCGTTTGATATTTTTCATGCATTTAATGATTTATTTTGAGCTAAATGACCCTGAATTTAAAAGCAGTACAATTGAACTCTGAAAAGGTTGTAACTTGGCATGACATGAGTATTTCACCCACATAGCAACTTGTAAAGAGTTGAGAGGGTTAAGGCAAAAACTGGATGCATTTCGTGTACAAATTAGACAATCTCTTTCGAAGTATGAGGGTTTCGGACGAAAACTCATCTATTACAAAGGGATTTCATTATAAATAACTTATTTTAACTCCATACTTTTTTTGTGTTCAATATGCACCATTCAAAGGCACATCATCAATTTTCAACCATTTCTGACTTCATTTGATATCTTTCACGCATTTAATGATTTATTTTGAGCTGAATGACCCTGAATTTGAAAAGCAGTACAAATGAACTCTGAAAAGGTGGTAACTTGGCATGACATCATTATTTCACCCACATAGAAACTTCAAAAGAGTTGAGAGGGTTACGGAAAAAACTGGATGCACTTCGTGTACAAATTGGACAATCTCTTTCGAAGTATGAGGGTTTCGGACGAAAAGTCATCTATTACAAATGGATTTCAGTTTTAATAACTTATTTTAACTCCATACTTTTTTGTGTTAAATATGCACCATTCAAAGGCACATCATCAATTTTCAACCATTTCTGACGTCATTTGATATTTTTCCTGCATTTAATGATTTATTTTGAGCTAAATGACCCTGAATTTGAAAAGCAGTACAATTGAACTCTAAAAAGGTTGTAACTTGGCATGACATGAGTATTTCACCCACATAGCAACTTGTAAAGAGTTGAGAGGGTTAAGGCAAAAACTGGATGCACTTCGTGTACAAATTAGACAATCTCTTTCGAAGTATGAGGGTTTCGAACGAAAACTCATCTATTACAAAGGGATTTCATTTTTAATAACTTATTTTAACTCCATACTTTTTTTGTGTTCAATATGCACCATTCAAAGGCACATCATCAATTTTCAACCATTTCTGACTTCATTTGATATCTTTCACGCATTTAATGATTTATGTTGAGCTAAATGACCCTGAATTTGAAAAGCAGTACAAATGAACTCTGAAAAGGTTGTGACTTGGCATGACATCATTATTTCACCCACATAGAAACTTCTAAAGAGTTGAGAGGGTTACGAAAAAAGCTGGATGCACTTCGTGTACAAATTGGACAATCTCTTTCGAAGTATGAGTGTTTCGGACGAAAACTCATCTATTACAAAGGGATTTCATTTTTAATAACTTATTTTAACTCCATACCTTTTTTGTGTTCAATATGCACCATTCAAAGGCACATCATCAATTTTCAACCATTTCTGACGTCATTTGATATTTTTCATGCATTTAATGATTTATTTTGAGCTAAATGACCCTGAATTTGAAAAGCAGTACAAATGAACTCTGAAAAGGTTGTAACTTGGCATGACATCATTATTTCACCCACATAGAAACTTCTAAAGAGTTGAGAGGGTTACGAAAAAAACTGGATGCACTTCGTTTACAAATTGGACAATCTCTTTCGAAGTATGAGGGTTTCGAACGAAAACTCATCTATTACAAAAGGGATTTCATTTTTAATAACTTATTTTAACTCCATACTTTTTGTGTGTTTAATATGCACCATTGAAAGGCACATCATCAATTTTTAACCATTTCTGACTTCATTTGATATTTTTCGTGCATTTAATGATTTATTTTGAGCTAAATGACCCTGAATTTGAAAAGCAGTACAAATGAGCTCTGAAAAGGTTGTAACTTGGCATGACCCTCATTATTTCACCCACATAGTAACTTGTAAAGAGTTGAGAGGGTTCCGGCAAAAACTGGATGAACTTCGTATACAAATTGGACAATCTCTTTCGAAGTATGAGGGTTTCAGACGAAAACTCATCTATTACAAAAGGATTTCATTTTTGATAACTTATTTTAACTCCATACTTTTTGTCTGTTCAATATGCACCATTCAAAGGCACATCACCAATTTTCAACCATTTCTGACTTCGTTTGATATTTTTCATGCATTTAATGATTTATTTTGAGCTAAATGACCCTGAATTTAAAAGCAGTACAATTGAACTCTAAAAAGGTTGTAACTTGGCATGACATGAGTATTTCACCCACATAGCAACTTGTAAAGAGTTGAGAGGGTTAAGGCAAAAACTGGATGCATTTCGTGTACAAATTAGACAATCTCTTTCGAAGTATGAGGGTTTCGGACGAAAACTCATCTATTACAAAGGGATTTCATTATAAATAACTTATTTTAACTCCATACTTTTTTTGTGTTCAATATGCACCATTCAAAGGCACATCATCAATTTTCAACCATTTCTGACTTCATTTGATATCTTTCACGCATTTAATGATTTATTTTGAGCTGAATGACCCTGAATTTGAAAAGCAGTACAAATGAACTCTGAAAAGGTGGTAACTTGGCATGACATCATTATTTCACCCACATAGAAACTTCTAAAGAGTTGAGAGGGTTACGGAAAAAACTGGATGCACTTCGTGTACAAATTGGACAATCTCTTTCGAAGTATGAGGGTTTCGGACGAAAAGTCATCTATTACAAAGGGATTTCAGTTTTAATAACTTATTTTAACTCCATACTTTTTTGTGT
Organism: Hordeum marinum; assembly: GCA_022496015.1. Taxonomy (NCBI): domain Eukaryota; kingdom Viridiplantae; phylum Streptophyta; class Magnoliopsida; order Poales; family Poaceae; genus Hordeum; species Hordeum marinum. The sequence continues at coordinate 195,021,801 of CM039675.1, read as the reverse complement.
TAAATATGCACCATTCAAAGGCACATCATCAATTTTCAACCATTTCTGACGTCATTTGCTATTTTTCCTGCATTTAATGATTTATTTTGAGCTAAATGACCCTGAATTTGAAAAGCAGTACAAATGAACTCTGAAAAGGTTGTAACTTGGCATGACCCTCATTATTTCACCCACATAGTAACTTGTAAAGAGTTGAGAGGGTTCCGGCAAAAACTGGATGAACTTCGTATACAAATTGGACAATCTCTTTCGAAGTATGAGGGTTTCAGACGAAAACTCATCTATTACAAAAGGATTTCATTTTTGATAACTTATTTTAACTCCATACTTTTTGTCTGTTCAATATGCACCATTCAAAGGCACATCACCAATTTTCAACCATTTCTGACTTCGTTTGATATTTTTCATGCATTTAATGATTTACTTTGAGCTGAATGACCCTGAATTTAAAAGCAGTACAATTGAACTCTGAAAATGTTGTAACTTGGCATGACATGAGTATTTCACCCACATAGCAACTTGTAAAGAGTTGAGAGGGTTAAGGCAAAAACTGGATGCACTTCGTGTACAAATTAGACAATCTCTTTCGAAGTATGAGGGTTTCGGACGAAAACTCATCTATTACAAAGGGATTTCATTATAAATATCTTATTTTAACTCCATACTTTTTTTGTGTTCAATATGCACCATTCAAAGGCACATCATCAATTTTCAACCATTTCTGACTTCATTTGATATCTTTCACGCATTTAATGATTTATTTTGAGCTGAATGACCCTGAATTTGAAAAGCAGTACAAATGAACTCTGAAAAGGTGGTAACTTGGCATGACATCATTATTTCACCCACATAGAAACTTCTAAAGAGTTGAGAGGGTTACGGAAAAAACTGGATGCACTTCGTGTACAAATTGGACAATCTCTTTCGAAGTATGAGGGTTTCGGACGAAAAGTCATCTATTACAAAGGGATTTTAGTTTTAATAACTTATTTTAACTCCATACTTTTTTGTGTTAAATATGCACCATTCAAAGGCACATCATCAATTTTCAACCATTTCTGACGTCATTTGATATTTTTCCTGCATTTAATGATTTATTTTGAGCTAAATGACCCTGAATTTGAAAAGCAGTACAATTGAACTCTAAAAAGGTTGTAACTTGGCATGACATGAGTATTTCACCCACATAGCAACTTGTAAAGAGTTGAGAGGGTTAAGGCAAAAACTGGATGCACTTCGTGTACAAATTAGACAATCTCTTTCGAAGTATGAGGGTTTCGGACGAAAACTCATCTATTACAAAGGGATTTCATTTTTAATAACTTATTTTAACTCCATACTTTTTTTGTGTTCAATATGCACCATTCAAAGGCACATCATCAATTTTCAACCATTTCTGACTTCATTTGATATCTTTCACGCATTTAATGATTTATATTGAGCTAAATGACCCTGAATTTGAAAAGCAGTACAAATGAACTCTGAAAAGGTTGTGACTTGGCATGACATCATTATTTCACCCACATAGAAACTTCTAAAGAGTTGAGAGGGTTACGAAAAAAGCTGGATGCACTTCGTGTACAAATTGGACAATCTCTTTCGAAGTATGAGTGTTTCGGACGAAAACTCATCTATTACAAAGGGATTTCATTTTTAATAACTTATTTTAACTCCATACCTTTTTTGTGTTCAATATGCACCATTCAAAGGCACATCATCAATTTTCAACCATTTCTGACGTCATTTGATATTTTTCATGCATTTAATGATTTATTTTGAGCTAAATGACCCTGAATTTGAAAAGTAGTACAAATGAACTCTGAAAAGGTTGTAACTTGGCATGACATCATTATTTCACCCACATAGAAACTTCTAAAGAGTTGAGAGGGTTACGAAAAAAACTGGATGCACTTCGTTTACAAATTGGACAATCTCTTTCGAAGTATGAGGGTTTCGAACGAAAACTCATCTATTACAAAAGGGATTTCATTTTTAATAACTTATTTTAACTCCATACTTTTTGTGTGTTTAATATCCACCATTGAAAGGCACATCATCAATTTTTAACCATTTCTGACTTCATTTGATATTTTTCGTGCATTTAATGATTTATTTTGAGCTAAATGACCCTGAATTTGAAAAGCAGTACAAATGAGCTCTGAAAAGGTTGTAACTTGGCATGACCCTCATTATTTCACCCACATAGTAACTTGTAAAGAGTTGATAGGGTTCCGGCAAAAACTGGATGAACTTCGTGTACAAATTGGACAATCTCTTTCGAAGTATGAGGGTTTCAGACGAAAACTCATCTATTACAAAAGGATTTCATTTTTGATAACTTATTTTAACTCCATACTTTTTGTCTGTTCAATATTCACCATTCAAAGGCACATCACCAATTTTCAACCATTTCTGACGTCGTTTGATATTTTTCATGCATTTATTGATTTATTTTGAGCTAAATGACCCTGAATTTAAAAGCAGTACAATTGAACTCTGAAAAGGTTGTAACTTGGCATGACATGAGTATTTCACCCACATAGCAACTTGTAAAGAGTTGAGAGGGTTAAGGCAAAAACTGGATGCATTTCGTGTACAAATTAGACAATCTCTTTCGAAGTATGAGGGTTTCGGACGAAAACTCATCTATTACAAAGGGATTTCATTATAAATAACTTATTTTAACTCCATACTTTTTTTGTGTTCAGTATGCACCATTCAAAGGCACATCATCAATTTTCAACCATTTCTGACTTCATTTGATATCTTTCACGCATTTAATGATTTATTTTGAGCTGAATGACCCTGAATTTGAAAAGCAGTACAAATGAACTCTGAAAAGGTGGTAACTTGGCATGACATCATTATTTCACCCACATAGAAACTTCTAAAGAGTTGAGAGGGTTACGGAAAAAACTGGATGCACTTCGTGTACAAATTGGACAATCTCTTTCGAAGTATGAGGGTTTCGGACGAAAAGTCATCTATTACAAAGGGATTTCAGTTTTAATAACTTATTTTAACTCCATACTTTTTTGTGTTAAATATGCACCATTCAAAGGCACATCATCAATTTTCAACCATTTCTGACGTCATTTGATATTTTTCCTGCATTTAATGATTTATTTTGAGCTAAATGACCCTGAATTTGAAAAGCAGTACATATGAACTCTGAAAAGGTTGTAACTTGGCATGACCCTCATTATTTCACCCACATAGTAACTTGTAAAGAGTTGAGAGGGTTCCGGCAAAAACTGGATGAACTTCGTATACAAATTGGACAATCTCTTTCGAAGTATGAGGGTTTCAGACGAAAACTCATCTATTACAAAAGGATTTCATTTTTGATAACTTATTTTAACTCCATACTTTTTGTCTGTTCAATATGCACCATTCAAAGGCACATCACCAATTTTCAACCATTTCTGACTTCGTTTGATATTTTTCATGCATTTAATGATTTATTTTGAGCTGAATGACCCTGAATTTAAAAGGAGTACAATTGAACTCTGAAAAGGTTGTAACTTGGCATGACATGAGTATTTCACCCACATAGCAACTTGTAAAGAGTTGAGAGGGTTAAGGAAAAAACTGGATGCACTTCGTGTACAAATTAGACAATCTCTTTCGAAGTATGAGGGTTTCGGACGAAAACTCATCTATTACAAAGGGATTTCATTATAAATAACTTATTTTAACTCCATACTTTTTTTGTGTTCAATATGCACCATTCAAAGGCACATCATCAATTTTCAACCATTTCTGACTTCATTTGATATCTTTCACGCATTTAATGATTTATTTTGAGCTGAATGACCCTGAATTTGAAAAGCAGTACAAATGAACTCTGAAAAGGTGGTAACTTGGCATGACATCATTATTTCACCCACATAGAAACTTCTAAAGAGTTGAGAGGGTTACGGAAAAAACTGGATGCACTTCGTGTACAAATTGGACAATCTCTTTCGAAGTATGAGGGTTTCGGACGAAAAGTCATCTATTACAAAGGGATTTCAGTTTTAATAACTTATTTTAACTCCATACTTTTTTGTGTTAAATATGCACCATTCAAAGGCACATCATCAATTTTCAACCATTTCTGACGTCATTTGATATTTTTCCTGCATTTAATGATTTATTTTGAGCTAAATGACCCTGAATTTGAAAAGCAGTACATATGAACTCTGAAAAGGTTGTAACTTGGCATGACCCTCATTATTTCACCCACATAGTAACTTGTAAAGAGTTGAGAGGGTTCCGGCAAAAACTGGATGAACTTCGTATACAAATTGGACAATCTCTTTCGAAGTATGAGGGTTTCAGACGAAAACTCATCTATTACAAAAGGATTTCATTTTTGATAACTTATTTTAACTCCATACTTTTTGTCTGTTCAATATGCACCATTTAAAGGCACATCACCAATTTTCAACCATTTCTGACTTCGTTTGATATTTTTCATGCATTTAATGATTTATTTTGAGCTGAATGACCCTGAATTTAAAAGCAGTACAATTGAACTCTGAAATGGTTGTAACTTGGCATGACATGAGTATTTCACCCACATAGCAACTTGTAAAGAGTTGAGAGGGTTAAGGCAAAAACTGGATGCACTTCGTGTACAAATTAGACAATCTCTTTCGAAGTATGAGGGTTTCGGACGAAAACTCATCTATTACAAAGGGATTTCATTATAAATAACTTATTTTAACTCCATACTTTTTTTGTGTTCAATATGCACCATTCAAAGGCACATCATCAATTTTCAACCATTTCTGACTTCATTTGATATCTTTCACGCATTTAATGATTTATTTTGAGCTGAATGACCCTGAATTTGAAAAGCAGTACAAATGAACTCTGAAAAGGTGGTAACTTGGCATGACATCATTATTTCACCCACATAGAAACTTCTAAAGAGTTGAGAGGGTTACGGAAAAAACTGGATGCACTTCGTGTACAAATTGGACAATCTCTTTCGAAGTATGAGGGTTTCGGACGAAAAGTCATCTATTACAAAGGGATTTCAGTTTTAATAACTTATTTTAACTCCATACTTTTTTGTGTTAAATATGCACCATTCAAAGGCACATCATCAATTTTCAACCATTTCTGACGTCATTTGATATTTTTCTTGCATTTAATGATTTATTTTGAGCTAAATGACCCTGAATTTGAAAAGCAGTACAATTGAACTCTAAAAAGGTTGTAACTTGGCATGACATGAGTATTTCACCCACATAGCAACTTGTAAAGAGTTGAGAGGGTTAAGGCAAAAACTGGATGCACTTCGTGTACAAATTAGACAATCTCTTTCGAAGTATGAGGGTTTCGGACAAAAACTCATCTATTACAAAGGGATTTCATTTTTAATAACTTATTTTAACTCCATACTTTTTTTGTGTTCAATATGCACCATTCAAAGGCACATCATCAATTTTCAACCATTTCTGACTTCATTTGATATCTTTCACGCATTTAATGATTTATGTTGAGCTAAATGACCCTGAATTTGAAAAGCAGTACAAATGAACTCTGAAAAGGTTGTGACTTGGCATGACATCATTATTTTAACCACATAGAAACTTCTAAAGAGTTGAGAGGGTTACGAAAAAAGCTGGATGCACTTCGTGTACAAATTGGACAATCTCTTTCGAAGTATGAGGGTTCCGGACGAAAACTCATCTATTACAAAGGGATTTCATTTTTAATAACTTATTTTAACTCCATACTTTTTTTGTGTTCAATATGCACCATTCAAAGATACATCATCAATTTTCAACCATTTCTGACGTCATTTGATATCTTTCATGCATTTAATGATTTATTTTGAGCTAAATGACCCTGAATTTGAAAAGCAGTACAAATGAACTCTGAAAAGGCTGTAACTTGGCATGACATCATTATTTCACCCACATAGCAACTTATAAAGAGTTGAGAGGGTTACGGCAAAAACTGGATGCACTTCGTTTACAAATTGGACAATCTCTTTCGAAGTATGAGGGTTTCGGACGAAAACTCATCTATTACAAAAGGGATTTCATTTTTAATAACTTATTTTAACTCCATACTTTTTGTCTGTTCAATATGCACCATTCAAAGGCACATCACCAATTTTCAACCATTTCTAACTTCGTTTGATATTTTTCATGCATTTAATGATTTATTTTGAGAAAAATGACCCTGAATTTGAAAAGCAGTACAATTGAACTCTGAAAAGGTTGTAACTTGGCATGACATGAGTATTTCTCCCACATAGCAACTTGTAAAGAGTTGAGAGGGTTACGGCAAAAACTGGATGCACTTCGTGTACAAATTCAACAATCTCTTTCGAAGTATGAGGGTTTCGGATGAAAACTCATCTATTACAAAAGGGATTTCATTTTTAATAACTTTTTTTAACTCCATACTTTTTGTGTGTTCAATATGAACCATTCAAGGGCACATCATCAATTTTCAACCATTTCTGACTTCATTTGATATTTTTCATGCATTTAATGATTTATTTTGAGCTAAATGACCCTGAATTTGAAAAGCAGTACAAATGAACTCTCAAAAGGTTGTAACTTGGCTTGAAATCATTATTTCACCCACATAGAAACTTCTAAAGAGTTGAGAGGGTTACGGCAAAAACTGGATGCACTTCGTTTACAAATTGGACAATCTCTTTCGAAGTATGAGGGTTTCGCACGAAAACTCATCTATTACAGAAGGGATTTCATTTTTAATAACTTATTTTAACTCGATACTTTTTGTGTGTTCAATATGCACCATTCAAAGGCACATCATCAATTTTTAACCATTTCTGACTTCATTTGATATTTTTCATGCATTTAATGATTTATTTTGAGCTAAATGACCCTGAATTTGAAAAGCAGTACAAATGAACTCTGAAAAGGTTGTAACTTGGCATGACCCTCATTATTTCACCCACATAGTAACTTGTAATTGAGAGGGTTCCGGCAAAAACTGGATGCACTTCGTGTATAAATTGGACAATCTCTTTCGAAGTATGAGGGTTTCAGACGAAAACTCATCTATTACACAAGGATTTCATTTTTGATAACTTATTTTAACTCCATACTTTTTGTGTGTTCAATATGCACCATTCGAAGGCACATCACCAATTTTCAGCCATTTCTGACTTCGTTTGAAATTTTTCATGCATTTAATGATTTATTTTGAGCAAAATGACCCTGAATTTGGAAAGCAGAACAATTGAATTCTGAAAAGGTTGTAACATGGCATGACATCAGTATTTCACCCACATAGCAACTTGTAAAGAGTTGAGAGGGTTACGGCAAAAACTGGATGCACTTCGTGTACAAATTGGACAATCTCTTTCGAAGTATGAGGGTTTCGGACGAAAACTCATCTATTAAATAAGGGATTTCATTTTCAATAACTTTTTTTAACTCCATACTTTTTGTGTGTTCAATATGAACCATTCAAGGGCACACCATCAATTTTCAACCATTTCTGACTTCATTTGATATTTTCCATGCATTTAATGATTTATTTTGAGCTAAATGACCCTGAATTTGAAAAGCAGTACAAATGAACTGTGAAAAGGTTGTAACTTGGCATGACATCATTACTTCACCCACATAGCAACTTCTAAAGAGTTGAGAGGGTTACGGAAAAAACTGGATGCACTTCGTGTACAAATTGGACAATCTCTTTCGAAGTATGAGGGTTTCGGACGAAAACTCATCTATTACAAAGGGATTTCATTTTTAATAACTTATTTTAACTCCATACTTTTTTGTGTTCAGTATGCACCATTCAAAGGCACATCATCAATTTTCAACCAATTCTGACTTCATTTGATATTTTTCACGCATTTAATGATTTATGTTGAGCTAAATGACCCTGAATTTGAAAAGCAGTACAAATGAACTCTGAAAAGGTTGTAACATGGCATGACATAATTATTTCACCCACATAGAAACTTCTAAAGAGTTGAGAGGGTTACGGAAAAAACTGGATGCACTTCGTGTACAAATTGGACAATCTCTTTCGAAGTATGAGGGTTTCGGACGAAAAGTCATCTATTACAAAGGGATTTCATTTTTAATAACTTATTTTAACTCCATACTTTTTTTGTGTTCAATATGCACCATTCAAAGGCACATTATCAATTTCAACCATTTCTGACGTCATTTGATATTTTTCACGCATTTAATAATTTATTTTGAGCTAAATGACCCTGAATTTGAAAAGCAGTACAAATGAACTCTGAAAAGGTTGTAACTTGGCATGACATCATTATTTCGCCCACATAGAAACTTCTAAAGAGTTGAGAGGGTTACGGCAAAAACTGGATGCACTTCATTTACAAATTGGACAATCTCTTTCGAAGTATGAGGGTTTCGCACGAAAACACATCTATTACCAAAGGGATTTCATTTTTCAGAACTTATTTTAACTCTATACTTTTTGTGTGTTCAATATGCACCATTCAAAGGCACATCATCAATTTTTAACCATTTCTGACTTCATTTGATATTTTTCCTGCATTTAACGATTTATTTTGAGCTAAATGACCCTGAATTTGAAAAGCAGTACAAATGAACTCTGAAAAGGTTGTAACTTGGCATGACATAATTATTTCACCCACATAGCAAGTTGTAAAGAGTTGAGAGGGTTACGACAAAAACTGGATGCACTTCGTTTACAAATGGGACAATCTCTTTCGAAGTATGAGGGTTTCGCACGAAAACTCATCTATTACAAAAGGGATTTCATTTTTAATAACTTATTTTAACTCCATACTTTTTGTGTGTTCAATATGCACCATTCAAAGGCACATTATCAATTTCTAACCATTTCTGACTTCATTTGATATTTTTCATGCATTTGATGATTTATTTTGAGCTAAATGACCCTGAATTTGGAAAGCAGTACAAATGAACTCTGAAAAGGTTGTAACTTGGCATGACCCTCATTATTTCACCCACTTAGTAACTTGTAAAGAGTTGAGAGTGTTCCGGAAAAAACTGGATGCACTTCGTGTACAAATTGGACAATCTCTTTCGAAGTATGAGGGTTTCACACGAAAACTCATCTGTTACAAAAGGGATTTCATTTTTAATAACTTATTTTAACTCCATACTTTTTTGTGTGTTCATTATGAACCATTCAAGGGCACATCATCAATTTTCAACCATTTCTGACTTCGTTTGATATTTTTCATGCATTAAATGATTTATTTTGAGCTAAATGACCTTGAATTTGAAAAGCAGTACAAATGAACTCTGAAAAGGTTGTAACTTGGCATGACATCATTATTTCACCCACATAGCAACTTCTAAAGAGTTGAGAGGGTTACGGAAAAAACTAGATGCACTTCGTGTACAAATTGGACAATCTCTTTCGAAGTATGAATGTTTCAGACGAAAACTCATCTATTACAAAAGGATTTCATTTTTAATAACTTATTTTAACTCCATACTTTTTGTGTGTTCAATATGCACCATTCAAAGGCACATCATCAATTTTCAACCATTTCTGACTTCATTTGATATTAGCAAAAAGAATTTTTTGTGTGAATCTTTAATAGCAAACTAAAATAACTAAATCTGTTTTTGATTTAAACAACCATTTAAAGTAACCTAAAAATTACCAAATTGAATATAGTGTTAAAACAAAGTAATATTAAATTGCAGGAAAAATAGTAAAGAAATAACATAAAAAATAGCAAAAGTGAAAATAGATGCCCTTATACATGAAATTCAACCTAAATTCAAAGTGCTAGTTAGGCACCTAACTAACACTTTGAATTTAGGTTGACTTTCAGTGTAAGGGCATCTATTTTCACTATGAGCGGAGCTCGACATGTCAAGCACATTGGGGCTTATAAACAGGTGCGGTCTCGCCTCGACTAGCGAGGTGGGACTAAACATTTGACACTTGCTGTGTGGAAGTCTTTAGTACCGGCTGGTGACACCAGCAGGTACTAAAGGTTGCCCTTTAGTACGGGTTGGTGTCACTAGCCGGTACTAAAGGTGCACGCGGGGCCCAAGTCTGACAAAAAGCCTGCCACACCCCTTTAGTACCGGCTCGTGACACGAACCGGTACTAAAGATTGCTCACGAGCCGGTACTAAAGGTTGCCCTGCTCCTAGCCGTTGAAGCCGGCACGAACCGGGACTAATACCATCTTTAGTACCGGCTTGTAACCAGACCGGGACTAATGCTTGGGACGAAAGGTCTGTTTTCTACTAGTGTTCATAATATTTAACATGGCAACTGCGGTTTATTTAACATGGCAAATGCAGTTCATGAAACATGGCAAATGCAGTTCATATAACATGGTAAATGCAGATTTGTCTCACATGGCCACTACATAAAATTTCACATGGCAACTACATGAAATTTCACATGGCAACTACAGATCAACACACGTGGCAACTATAGTTGTTTTTCACATGGCAACTACAGCTCATGCTTAAAATGTACCCTGTTGCTATTTTCAAATAGATCAGCATGTATAAAAAGTTGGCAACTGCATTGCATTCTACCTGGCACCTACTACCTTCACGCTTGTGCAAATAAGACGGTAAGATAATCCACTTGTTAAAATCGTGTTGGTATATATCTTGCTCATCTGCCTCTCCATAGGTAAATATGTTAGCAATTTAGGTTGCTTGAGTGCGGTGTTTGCTTCTTGCTGTAACTCAGATCCCGGTATCTTCTGTTGCAAAGTTGTGTATTGCTTGGCAAACAGCAGCAATGAGTTGCGAGGGCTCACGTACCGCTTCAAGACAGCATTGAACCCCTCGCTGTGCTGTGTAGTTTGTAGAAATGGGAAGAAGCACTGCATGAAGTAGGCCGGCACCCAGTACATTCACTTTTCCTACAGGTTAATAAGTGTCTCGTTGTGTTGGACTTGATATGTCTCAGTCATAGCTGTCCATCTCTGTTCAAACTCCTCCACCATCAAGTTGTGGTCCACGCACAACTCGAATGCCTTGTGCAGCTCTGGACGGTCAGGAAAGAACGGTCCTAGAATCTCCTCAACCTTCTTAATAATATGCCACGTGCAGTGCATGTGAACTGCCAACGGAAAGACCTCCTCTATGCCTGCACGCATGCTAAAATCCTGGTCTATTATTATGTTCATTGGAGCAAGTCCACCCATGCACTCCAAGAAGGTTTTGAACAACCATGTGTACCAGTCCGTATCTTCGTTCCGAACGAGTCTGCAACCGAACTGTAATGACTGGTTGTGATTATTTATTCCTATGAATGGAGCGCAGGGCATCTTGTACATATTAGTGAGATATGTCGCGTCGAACGAAATGCAATCATAGAAATGTTTGTAGGCTCTTCTTGAAGCACCATCCACCCAATACATGTTTCTGACACGGTCCTCATCGTCCAGTCTTATCCTGTAGAAGAAATCAGGATCTGCTTTTGCTTTCTCGTCGAAGTAGGCTATCGTGTCTTCTATGTCAGCCAACCTGCTCCCTCTACGGTAGTTTGCCTTTAGGTTTGTGACGTCTGCTGGTATGTAGGGCATGCTACTCAGTCTACCATCTCCGTTGTGGATCACGAACAACATTTGGATCATTCTTGATGGACCGACGTTACAATCATGTAACAATTTTACGAATTTCTTCTCGAGGGGCGTGAATCCTCTATGGGTGGTCAGGAATCTTACCTGGTCAAACTTCTTTATGAGTTCGTGGTTGTGTTCGTCGACATATTCGGTGACCACCCACCGTGCTCCATCTGTGTTTAGCTTACACCGGACAGGGGTATTCGTCTTGACAATGATACCTCTCTTTCGTTTCGGCATGACAGGCGCAACACCTTTACCCTTCTTGTTCCTTCGTGCCTTGAATTTTAATTTTCCTATGGTATTCTTATCTCACTTCTGTTGTACTTCTTAGTTTTTTTAATTTTCCTATGGTATTCGGTGTTCATCGCAAACCCACGAAACATTACAAATCTCTGGTAGAATTCCTTGGCTTCCTCAAACGAATCAAATCTCTGCCCAACATATGGTGGTTGAGGTATCATGATTTTTGACTGCCCATGTTCTTCACTCCATTGTGCTTCGTCGTTAGTTTTATCATTCACTTCAGTATCGGCTGCTATTTCATCTGCTTGAGTGTTGCTTGTGTTGTTGTGCAAAGGTGTGCTTCGTCATTACTGGAACGATTGTCAGTTCCGAAACTGCTTCTGCATTATTTGTGGCAGGAATGTTGACTTGCTGGCGGAACGCTCCTTCCGTGTGCTCAGAGGTTCCCGTAGTAGATGTCCCCGCGCCGCTGTTGATTGTAGTTGAAGGTCCTCCAATAAAAAAACAGGTACGTGTGTAAGCATTGCTTGAATGGCGGGTTTATCGTAACAGAACATAGCAACTGCATCTGAGTTGGCATGACATCATTCGTATAGCAAGCCATGGCATCTGCATCGGGCCATCCATGGCAACTATAGTTTTCCAGCCATGGCAGCTACAGTCCAACAAACATGGCAGCTACTGTTGCCAAGACATGGCAACCAACATGTTTTAGCATCAAAACTTGCGTTCTAGGTACGAGCCCACTAGGCAAATGGAGACAATCATGAATGTTGCACACATACATACAGTAATTGACAAATCCTGAAGATAATAGATGACTGTATGCACATGTCCACTTGGTAGCATTTTTTGTCGTTTTCCGCAACGACCGTGAAAAATCCACTTTCCCCCATGCTTTTCGACAAAAGACAATGCACTGTAGTTTTGATGGTTCACATATTTTTACCTTGTTGTGCCGCATGTGCTAAACGAAGTTGTTCTGTTATTCCAATTTTTGTGCTCTATCTGAAGTAGCGATGGCCTGCAACTGTGAAGTTTGCCACAATATGTTTGCCGATGTGGTTCCACCATAACAATCTATGATCATTAGCAGTTGGCCAATGTATGGCAACATTAGTTTCTACAACATGGCACATGTAGTGGTTCAAACATGGCAAACAGATTTTGCTCACACTTCCCATCCATAGTTGTTCAGACATTGCAATCACAGTTCATTAAACATGGCAACTGCAGTTGACGAGACATGGCAACTGCAGTTGCCATGACACGGCAATTACAGTTGACCAAACACGGCAACTGTGTTTTGTCAAGACACCACATAAACACCCCTATCACCTATGTTCCTTCTCTTGATTCACTGTCCACAAAATCACTTCATACGACTCACCTGTGTACGACATTGATGGTAGGTACCTCATTGCCGCCTGTTGCCACGTGCTACATGATGGTCCTGAGTTTTTCCATAAAACTCGTAAGTATTTGTCATTCTTGCAAGTTTAATTTCATGGCCACACCAGTATGCTCCTTTCGTATGCATTACCTTGATTTGCCACATTGGCTACTTGAAGTTGGTCCCTCATACACCTGTCAGTGTTAGCGCCCTATGTTTGAACTTGCCATGGTATCGCTATGTGTATGGTTGTGTCATAAGAACCAGCAAAAAATGACATTATAGGACATAAGTAGAATGCCATTTTTGTCATCACAAACATGGAAATTGTCCCTTTTTTGATCATGCATTGTTCCGATGCTCACGTACTGCTCTAGTAGTGGCAGCAATGGCCCTGCAGAAATTAGTTGGTTGTACTCTGCTGCATCCCAAGGGGGCGCTTCCGGCCTTTGAGAAAATGAAGGATCAGTGTCGTATTCATGATTCTTTTTTTCGCTTTTTTCTTCCACTGTGTTTTTAGTCACTACATGAACAAGAACACATGAATATTTCGAAAATGCAGGCTTGTTGTTTGCACATACAAGAAAACACAGCAATCTTATCACATTTCTTGCATAGATAACCAATACATCATGGCAAGTAGGACATGTGCATTCATTCTCTTTTTTGAAATCTGGATGCCAACTATCATTTTGAACCGAATGGCAATAGCCAAGATAATATGATGGCAAATAACAACATAACATGGTGGCAGCTGACGACAAAGATAGGTGGCAACTAACGTCAGATATAGGTGACAATTAGTTTTCTCCCTCCCTAGGCACCACCCAAATTCCTCCTTTCTTCCCCTAATTTTAGTGAATTGTACACATCCTTCTAGATCATCTACTCGCAACAACCCAACCCATAATCTTAGTTCAAATCTAGGATAGAACATGGTAGATCTGGTTTATGTTGGTGGGCAAAGGCGAATACACACAAATCCATGGTGTGTTTGCCATGACAGTGTGGATCTAGTGGCCATCTTCATGGGCAACCCGGAATTTTAATTTTCTGGACAGAAGAAGGACAATAAACAAGAGAAGATCGAAGATCCACCTGTTAGCTCGTCGTCACTGGGGGCGGGAGGGGGGTGGCGGCGGGGGTGTGGGTGGGGAGGCGCTAGACATCTGCTCTGGTTGCCATGGCACCTATAGAAGGAAGACGATGGAGGTTTGGGATTGAGAGGTAGGAGACGATGACGCAGGTCACACTGGGGTTCGAAGGCAGGCCAGGACGACGAGTGCGTTGGATCGTGCGGGCAGCGCGGTCGAACGCCCGAACGTGTGGGCGATTATGACATGTGGGTTGTGGCTGCATGCGCCCGAACGCTGTCGTGTGGGCAGGTTTGTCTCCATGCCACACAAGGCGTGTGGCACAACCCCTATATGCCACACGTGTGGCAGTTATCGGCATCCTTCCTAATTGGTCGGGATTAGCACTAATACTTGTGCCATGTTGGCCGTCGCTGGAGTTCGATTGGCGGCGAGCAAATCAATGACGAAACTTCGACGGACTTGCACTACAGACAACGATTGGATGCACGAACACCACCGGAATGTAGCCCGCACATGTTTGCATCTAGCAGACCAAACAAGAGGCCGTGGGATCACCAGGATTCATCACGGCAACAATGGCGGTGGCGACAGTGGCTCGGGCTGTGACATGAATGGCGTTACAACATCTCAGGACGAGCTGGTTAGCTTAGAGGCTTCCTAGGGAATCACTAAGCTCACTGGAGTGCTCGGTCGCGACCAACATGAAATAAAATGATCGCGACAACGGGGATGTTGCCGACTAGCTCACAACACTTGTGGCGTCGGCTATGGGGTGAGATTAAGAATGAGGGACAAGGGAAAACGGAAAGGAGCTCACGTCAAAGACGAGCGGATGTGCAGCGGTGCCAGGGAACCTCTCGTGTGGACGAATCAACGGTGACAAGCATTGGCTCCTGAGGTTGAAGAAGGCATCAGTGGCGATGTTGTGGTGCTCCCGGTTTTGTGTGGCTCGACAAAGACGTAGTAGGAGACGAGGCGGAGCTCTTGGACATGTCAAGCAAGCACAAGGAGCATGGTAGTTGTGCCTGTGATGAGTATCCTCGACGGTGGCGCTCGGCCATGTCGTGGGGAAGACAGGAGAGGGAGCAGGGGCGAATGGAGAGGTGAGGCCGTTCCATATGACTTCGATGGATCTATCCACAACGTCTACGTGGGGTGTAGAGGCAGGCAGGCAGTTGTAGGCATGGCCACGCGTCCTAGCCGCTGTCCTTTGTTTCTCCTCTGCCAACAAGTGAGAGGAAGAATACAGGGCTGCCCTTGGTGGGCTGGGCCTCCAAGTTGGGTGCCAGGTAAGTTCCTCCTTTTTTCATTTTTGTTTCTGTTTTCTAACTTTTGCAATTGGTTTCATTTTTTTTCAAATCAAATAATATTTTTTATAAATTCTAAAAACAATTTTGGGCTCATACTAAATTGTTTCAAAGGCCCGCACTTTGTTTCACAATATTTCGAGCAATAAAAAATATTTATAACATTTTGAAACCCCCAATTTAAGTACAATATAGGTTAATGAAAAATCCAAGATGACTAGGAAAAATGTGCACACCTCTAGTTGTTGTTTCCAACATTATCCAAAACTCATGGTCATTTCTGAAGGCCATTTTTGGTTAATTGATAACATTTTAGGTTGAACCTAATTAAATTATTTTGTGCTAGTGTTTGAACATCCCCATTTCAAGTTTCTTTGGTAATTCAACATGATGCATGGATGATTATGTAATGATAAGCCATGACTAAGTTAGGATTGTGATAACTCACCCCCACTAAACAAGAATCTCGTCCTGAGATCCGGGCGTAGGGTAAGAGGAAGAGGGGACACTATGATATCACAATCTTCATTATCCAATTGCCCTACTCAAAGATTTTAAACCATTGCATCATGTTGATCTTGGCATCTTTGCTTGTGAGATCTTCACCCAACGGTATTACGAGCAACTCATGATCAACTCATGGAATGAGACATAGAAACATCTCTGGAGATGAGATTCAAATTCTTATCAGGATCCATGGGAAGTAGATGACAAAAGTTCAATTTCGTAGGAAAAAATTCCACGCTCAAGCAAGATGGTGACTGGGTTTCCAAGTAGCGAGGAGTTAATTGCCATGATTCCATAACATGACACTTAGGAGAGGTGACTCATAAAGTTTTCCTTTAAGTGGCAAATATAATTCCTTGTGACACAGAGATGATTGAAACTCATCATACCAGGCAATCCAAGAGATTGTTTGAAGGAATTCACAACAATGGCAGACTCATGTTGGAACGGAAACTAGATTTATAACACAGATCAGCGAAAAGAAGGCAATGTCCAATTGGTACCGAGGGTATAACCGAGTGTCTGAGTGTGCTCTCAATAACTTGAGCATTTCCATATTCATCAAGGTTTTACAAACATCCATGCGAAGATCTTGGTCACACTTCATATTACTATGATGAACAGTGATGGAGGATGCGGATACAAAGGAAGACAACACTTTTGTCGTGGGGAACGATTACCTATGGTTTCGGAGGGACCCCTTTCGGTTCGATGGGGGAGAGGGTCGCACAAAGAGCAGGTCTGATGAACATCACGCGGGGATTTTACCAAGGTTCGGGCTGCAAGGATGCGGAAAACCCTACTCCTTCTTGGTTGTATTGAGAGTGTTCTTAGGGTTCTAGATACAGGAGTGATGTGAGCAGCTGCCACATGTGTGAGCTAGAAGGCCGAAAGACTAAAAGTCCAAAAGTCCTCTACCGTATCACCATGGTCCTCCTTTTATACACTGAAGGGGATCCCAACAGTTGCATACAGTGCGTACACGGGGTGTACAGAGCTACAGTGATATCATACCTAACACTGACGGAGTAGGACAGGCGCATATAACGCACCATCAGGCATCTCTGTCCATCTGCGGGGCGGGGCAGGAGCCTGTCCCATTGACACCGCTTAACCCCCTCTAGCGCCGACGCCGCGACATGTGTCCAGGCGGAATGACACCTGGCCCATGCATTGGCAGGGCCTTGCCGGGGCTTTGTCTTTCCCTGAGGGTTTGATGGTCATCCCGGCAAGATCTTGCCGGGGGTCTTGATTCTTCTATGCTTGTACCTAGCAAGTCCTTGTTGGGCCTCGTCGCCAGGGTGGCTATTACTTCCCATGCACGAGTAAGGGGCACTAGAGAGCCAAAAACTCTATTGCACCGACAACTTTCTTATATTTCACCTTAGTGATGTCAAGGGAACGAAATCTAGATGATCGACCGAGAGAAATTTAACACTCCGCTTCTAATGTTCTCATTGATATTATTGTCGGAGTATTGGATCTATGTCCAAGAACTTGTTCAAAAAACAAAGTTTCAAACACTGGGGGCTTTGCATGGCAGCCTAGGACCGGGCGACAACTACAACAAGATGACGACGAGTGGACTCACTCTCACTAGGCATGATGGGGACAAGCGAGCTACCAAGGTTCGAGCAACTGCATGTCCCAAAGCATTTCCTCTTTGGTGTAAGGATATAGGGATGGATCAGCGCGACAGGTTAGAAGTCACCATCGAGCCCACAAGCGCGTCATGAAGACCACTTTAGTAGGCTGACACCACCTTTAGTTAGGATAGGACCGAATTCCTATCCCCCTTTGAATTGCCGCCTTGTGGCTACCCTTTCCCGTCGATATTTTCAGGGAAAAGGACTTAGGCACTACAAACAGAGACAAGAGGAGTCCATGTAAAGGGATCGAGCATTCTCTCCCCCGACCTCTCGTGTACCTTGAGCACAACTCTTCTTCACACAACAATCCAAAACAAAGCAAGACTAGGGTGTCACACCGCAAGGTGGCCCGAACATGTGTAGCTCGCGTGTCCCTACGTGTCTGGTGAGCAGCATCGAGCTTGTCATCGATCCTTTTACATACAATGTCAAGTTGTATGTAGCTAAGCCAAGCTCCTCGGTGTTCGAATCTTATTCATGGAGAAGTTCTTGGACCAAGATCCTAGACTCCGACAGGCCTAATTTCCAAAGACCAGGAGGGGACCCACGACAACCCCATCCTCATCATGCCCGTAGAAGGGGGCTCTGAGGGTCCCGTGCCCTCCTCTAGCACCTATGCCGGAGGCGTCCTGTGGTGGACGGCAAGCCGCCATAGCTTGTTATTGGCAGACAATGACGACGATGACAACGACGACAACATCCCCCTCTGTCCATCCATGGGCGACCACTCCAGGCATGCAGAAGAGTAGGATGATGAGGTGGTGGAGGTGGTAGGATGCTACCGAGGGGGCCACCTGGCCCCAGATGGAGACGGGCCTAATGCGCAAGGACGACATGAGCGCCGACAGGTCTCGTGGAGCACCATATGAAGGAATCTCTAGAGTGGCCCCTCAGAGTGGTAGCAACAACTACTTGAGGTCGATCCCAAAGAGGAGGCGTTGGGCTGTCACAGACGAATAAGTTTATTAGCCTTTCATGTGCATTACTACTTGGTGCACTTCGAGCTAGTGGGATAAATTATTGATCACATAGGGCACCCACGCGTAAGAAGTAGAGGGCCGCCAAACAAGTGGCCCCCTTGCCCGCACCACCCGGCGGAGAGGCCCAGCACCCCTGCTAGGGCCCATGGGGCTTGGAGACCTTACCCGCCAGCTAGAGGCCACGGAAGATCAAGCCATGATGGATGAGGGGCGGCGAAGGTCGAGGCTGACCCCCAGGCGCGCACTACACATGCCGATGCGGCGAAGCCCTCGGGAGGGCTGCAGCGAGCCCCCAACGCGTGCCTCTTCGGCAGTTAAAGGGGGAGGTAGAACGTAGCCCCCAGCGAATGGCTGACGACGACGCTCTTGCGAAGTGCCAGGTGCCCGCGGAGGGCGAGACCTTCGCGGGGACTTCCCGGACGGCTGTCCTAGGGGGTGGCCCCGGGTGACTGCCCCAAGGGGTGCCCCCTAGAAGCTCAATGCTTAGTTCTTCAGAGAATTAACAACATTGCCATGTTCATGCGTGGGGCCTTCAAGGGTGCCTGTGTTGCTCTTGGCATGCTTGAGGCTGACCTTCATGCGGGGCACACCTTGCAGTCGAGTGCCTGAGCCTGGCTACCGGATGGCACCATCTTCAGGTGGCCGTTAAGCTCGGCCAATAGCACAAGGATGTGGCCCAGGAGCGACGGAGCAAGAAGGTGCAAGACTCCAAGGAGTTGTGAGAGAGCAACGTCCACGAGGCAGAAGAAGCCGACGAGCGATGCCTATAGGCGAAGTCCCGTGCCCGACGGGCAGAATAGCAGATTGCCCTCCACGAACAGGAGCTTGGTGCAAATGAGGACGCTACCGCTCTATGCGAGCAGCAATACACTACCTGCGAGGAGGATCCGATCAAGAGGTAGGAAGCCACCGCCCGGTGGGAGGCCGACGTGGCTCTCAGGGTACGACCATCGATTGTACCATCAGACCCCTTTTGCGGCTCAACTATGGGGATCTACATGGGCGAAGAGCATCAACAACTAGAGCACAATCGGGTTTTAGACAGGTTCGGTCTGCTTAGAATCGTAAAACCCTACGTCCCGTGTTTTATATTATTCGTATGCTCAGGGTATAAGTGGCACAGTCTCCCGACAAGAGGACTCGAGAGCGACACTATATGTGTAACTGAAGAGAGCTCCGACCTTTGTTAAGGTAGCCATGGACCTCATTTTATAGCTCAAAGTGGTTACCACAGGTGGCTAAAATGATAATTACACAGGGGTGTAACAGTGGCTATGGTAGTGGGAAATACCTAGTTGTGACAGATTAGGATAGGGGCATTATATACACCATGAGGTGTCACGATGGTGATGCTCCCTGACATGGACTGGCTCACCTTCTAAGTTGTTTGTCTAGCTACATTCTATTATCTTCCCATGCCATGAGGACGGGTGTCATTAAAGCTGCGGTAATTCTCTACGAAAGCTACGTCCCTGACAAACCTTACCTAGCAAGTTGCCTGCTCAACACCTCATTGGTAGCGTTGCTCGGTCATGGTGAGGTGTATTGGGGGCCTAGCAGTGGAGTCTTGCCAGGTGTAGCGGTCGTTGGGCCTTCTTCATCAGCAAGGAGGCTTGCTGGTGGCTAAATTTTCTTCGCGGGTCTCTGGTCGAGCAAGGCATCGCTCGACAAGGCCATGGGAAGGATGCTGAAACCTACTGTCTTCGCCCAAGTCACGGCACTAAAGGGCCCGCTCTTTAGTGCACCGATAGGGCCCCTGGGCCTAGGCCATACTAGAGTCCATGACATTGTTGAGCTAGGCCCAAAACAATGCGTAGGTTGTGGTCTGATTTGACCCCGGTCATTGTGATGATGGATTTACTAATCCACCCGGAATGCGCATTAACCGCGGGTCGTGAGAGAGGTGGTTTGAAGCGGCACCCAAGGGGAACGCCTAAAAAGGCATGGCCATGTTGGAATGGGAGAGGTGGTATCTACGCATTCCCCTTTTTATAAAAAGGGGTTTTCACGGCAACGCTGCTTATCTTAGTCGTAGTCTTCCCATCTGCCTATTCCTATGCTTCGTTCCTCACACAGCGCAAAGATTCCGCATTATCCTCACGATAAGCTCATGATGTTAGCGGCGCTGCCATACAACCAGGCAAAGCGCCCCCGCACCTGCAAGGGCGCGATGTGCTTGGCAAGGAACTCTTCTCCCACCATCTCTATGATGAGCCCAATAGCTTTGAGCCGGATCATGCACGTAATGGCAACGTCTAGTTTCTTGTCGTCTGGGGCGAGAGCGCTCCACTTCCTGTTGTGTATAGGATTGGGCCTCCATATCTTGTAGAAGATTGGGGGCTCCTTGTCCATGGTCTAACAGCATTCCACGCGCCCCTCCTCCCACTTCTTGTGCAAATTGCTGAAGGAATACACCTCCTTATGGGAGGCGCAGGGTATCCAAGTGATACAGTCGGAGCACACATCGTTCGCTATGCACATATAGAATAAATGGCGAAAGAGGGAGACGTACGACCATCTATGGGACCATCGTCCCCTTTTGCGGTTCAACTGTGCGGATCGACGCGAGCAAAGAGCAACACCAACTAGAGCACAATCGGGTTTTACACAGGTTCAGCTTGCTCGTAAGCGCAAAACCATACGTCATGTGTTTTATATTATTCGTATGCTCATGTTACAAGGAGCGCGGTCTCTCGACAAGAGGGATCAAGAGCGCCACTACGCGTGCAACTCAGAAGAGTGTCGACCCTTATTAAGGTAGCCAGGGACCTCCTTTTATAGTTCAAAGGGGTTACCACAGGTGGCTAAAATGGTAATTACGAAGGGGAGTACAATGGCTATGGTAGTGGGAAATACCTAAATCTGACGGATTAGGAGAGGGGCCTTAAATGGGTCGCGAGGTGTCACGATGGTGATGCTGCCCAACAAGGACTGCCTCTCTTTCTGGGTTGTTTGTCCAGCTACCTTCTATTATCTTTCCATGTCATGAGGACATGTATCATTAAAGTTGCAGTAATTTTGTAGGGCAGCCACGTATCCTGATAAACCCTATCTACCAGGCTGCCCGCTCGACACCTCATTGATAGCGATGCTCGGTCTTGGTGAGGTGGATCGGGGGCGTAGAAGTGTTGTCTTGCCAGAGTAGCGGTTGCTGTGCCTTCTCCATCGACAAGGAGGCTTGCCAGTGGCTCAATATTGGTTACGTGGAGCTGATTCAGCAAGGCATCGCACGGTAAGGCCTTGCGAGGATGGTGGAGGCTACCACGTGCGCGTAATCCAGGGCACTAAAGGGCTTGTTCTTTAGTGCACAGATAATGGCCATCCGAGAGCAAGAGGTCGCTCATACCGCATCAGACCAGGAGGCGTAGTGCGAGCGTCTCGTGTTATGAAAGCAACTTAGTATTATCTGGAGGCTAAGGCCATCATATATACATGTACATGTGGGAGGCCAAAGGCCAAAATACATACAGCCAACAGTCATCATAAGTATAACTCTAAGACCCCCCTCAAACTCATGGTGAATACACAACACTGAGTTTGGAGAGGTGAAATCTATGGTGCGCCCTAGTCTGTGCCTTCATGAAGAAGTCCACTAGTTGTAACTCAGAAGGCACATATTGAAGAGCACTAACATGATCCTACACAACAGCCATGCTTCACGGGAGCAAATAAAAAGCATAAACACCAGTATGCTTGGTAAGCTCATGCTTCACGGGGTCCCGTGCAATACTGATAGCACCTGTACTTGTTAGTGCATCTAGTGCCCCTTAGTGATTTTGTTGTATTGAAGACTTATACGTTAAGGAACTAATGTGTTTGTGATTGTACACAGGCTTTATAAGTCAATGGGGAGTTTGATATATTCGGAGATTATCGACCACTAAAAATGTATGTCTTCAAGTGAAGACTTTGCTGAAGACCTTCTGAAGACTTTGGTGAAGACTTTGTGAAGACTTTGAAAATGAAGAAGTTGGTGTGACCTTGAAGATATGAACGAGGAATATGAAGCGTGAAGACTTTGTTTTCGTAGTTTCGTTTCCTTTATTTGAGTCATAGGAAACACCGTACTGTTAAAGGGGGCCGAGGTAATGCTAAGGAAAATTTCCAATTGATGCTCAACTCCAAAGTCCTCAACCTATACACTCCTTCGAGAGAAGCCTTTGCAAATCTCTTATGGTCCAGACAAGTTCTGCAGTGATAGAGACGAAGTTCTTCTGTCTCTAAGGAAATTGATCTGACTGAGGAGTTAGGATTTCGCCAGTGCAAATTGCCTACAAGTGAGGAACATGATAAGCTGAGGACTTTCATAGTTCGAAATTCCGACCGTTGCTGTTCTTAGCGCCAGCTGTCCCCAATCATTCTTATCCACATAACGGTCATATCATTGGGGGCATTTATGTCTTATCATGTCAGGTTGCACCCTGGCTATAAATAGACACCCTCCACAACCACTAGTTGGTTGGCTGCTCCGAGAGAGAACTGACACTTGTCATTTGAGAGCAACCCATCCTCCGAGAACTTTGAGTGAAAATCATCAGTGAGGAAAAACCCACAACCAAACCACCAAACCCAAAGTGATTGAGCATCACGGAAGAAATTCTTATGTGGAATCGACGCTTGTTACCTTTGAGGACTGTGCATCCTCCAGACGTTTAGGCGTCATGGTCTAGTGCTCCTGCAGTCAATTGGGGATCACGAAGTGACCTTGGTGTATGTTGTGGTTTTGTCACGGCAGATGTCCGGGTTACCAGACTTGAGTTCGGAGCCATCGCCATGGTAGTGGACTCAAGGGGGTTGATCGAGACGAAGGACACGAGTTTACCCAGGTTCGGCCCCTCAAGTCGAGGTAAACGCCTACGGCTTGCTTGTGATGTTATTGCTTGTTGTATTGATTACAAGGGGCTAGAAGCTTGACCTAGTTTTCGATCACCTACCTCTAAGCCGCCCGGACTCTGCCTTTATATAAGAGGTCAGAACCCTCCGGTCTTACAATTGCATAGTCGGATCATGTTTACATCTCCGAATCTATCTCTATCTTACCAGCCAAGTCATCCTTTGGAAGGTCTTACACATCCGGGTCTCCTCCGTACGACCCATACCAAGAGCCGCCAATCTTCTTGGGCCTTAAGTTGACACATATCTTCGTGGGCCGGCTCATAATCAACACTTAACAACCGAAGCCTTCCAGCCGGGTCATACCATGGGGTTATATCCCCAACATTAGGCCCTAGGTTGAAGTGAGCCAGCTCATTTCATCCTTCTCTTGCAATCATCTGAGAGTCGCCACGGAATGACCCGGTGTGACGTCATAGATACGCTGACGTATCACCAAATCTCTCGCTTTTAACCACTTACCAAGAATCGAGGCGTCCATTTCGCCAAGACTGTTGTTGACGCGTGGGATTCCGCACTGTACTCCTGTTAAATAGGACCCGCACTGGTCAAAAACGATTCATTCCCGCTCGTGCGCCCCTTCTTCTTCTTCCTGCCGCCGCCTGTCGCCCGAGCTCGTTCCACTTCGCTCCGGCACCACCGCTCGTCCGTCATCGACATTTGGCCGCTGCATCAACCTGTTAAGACCAGAGTCTCGTCCTCCGCCATCTCCTTCTTCCGGTACGCCTCTCTTTCCCATAGCTTAGATCGGTAGAGATAGGGTTTTCTCCGGTGGACCCTCCGTCGCGCGTTCCGATCTCCGGCGTGGCCACACGAGCAAGTCTCGGGGCCCGCTACGCATCCTTTAGGCCACGCCGTCATCACCGCCACCGTACGCGGCCCATCCGCGCGTAATGTGCGGGCTGTTAGGGCTGTAGGCCAATCATTCCATTTCTCGCTGTTCTTCGCTTAGGTCTACGTACAACTCTTTTTCCGCTTCGGTAGATCCAAAATTTTAGTAACAGTTTGTGAAACCTGTTTGTCCGGGTCTTGACTGAGCTCCGGCTCTTCTATCCATAGTGAGCCGCTAGACTTCCTCCGGCTCTTTATCAGCCGAGCCTTTCAAGGCTTAATCTTTTAGAACCCTGTAATATGTAAGCTGCTGTAGCTATATTCTCTTGTTTGACTAGTCACCATTGTCTTTTTGCATAGTACTTTTATGCCACCAATATGACACGCGCCACCAATTCCTGCAATTGGGTCGGCTCTTGCGTGGCCGTAGAATACCTGTCTGACCTCGTAGCCGCTGGCACCCTTCCTCCAAAGGAAGTGATCAACTGGCGGGTACCGGGTGATGAGACCCGCCCCGCACCAAAGAGAGGGGAGGTCATAGTCTTTCCGGATCACATCGAGCGGGGATTCATGCCACCCAGGTCAAAGTTTTTTTGTGACATTCTCCATCTGTACAAGCTGCATCCCCAAGACCTGGCACCAAATTCAGTGTCCAACATTTGCCATTTCCAAGTCCTCTGTGAGGCATATGTTCAATCCAGACCATCAGTCGGATTCTTCCGTGAGTTCTTCTACGCCAACCGGCAGACAGAATACAAGAGCGGGCCAAGTCTAGAACTCGGGGGAATCACCATCTAGCGCCAAAGGGGTATCATCTTTCCGGTTATTCAGATGCCCAGCCACCCGAAGGATTGGAATAAGACGTGGTTCTATTGCAAAGACACGTCTGCGGACTCAGAACGTCGTCTACTGGGTTATCGTCCTTCCCGACTCTCAACCGACACTTCACTGCCCGACAGGCTCTCAGCTGCCGACCGCGCTAGATATGAGATGCCCCACGCCAGAGTGAAGGCTCTCCTGGCCAACGGCCTTATTGGAACGAACCTTATCCACTACTGGGTACAATGGCGGATCATGCCTCTGAGCCGTTGTAACCGGCTCATGTATGAATATCCAGGATTTTACGACAGCGAACTGTGCTACAGCGCCACCACTTTGCCTGAGGATGACATCTGTATGACCGTCCGAAGTCTTGTGCATGAGACCTCCGGCTCATGCAGCACCATCGGCCTAGCGCCCTTCTGCGTGACCAACCCGGCGCCTCTTGTAAGTATTTTTACCTTTCTTCTGCCTGTTGTATATTTATATACTTCTTTTCAATGCTTGATATTCTTCCTCTGGCTCAATTTGTACAGGCTGCCTCCGACTTCTGGAAGAAGGAATATGTTCCTCTTCTGAAGACAACCAAGAAGAAAGTCGCTGCCAAGAAACCAAAGAAGGCAGCTCCTCAAGAGAACTGGTTCGAACACCCGACTTCTTCAGAGTCGGAGGTATGATCCTTGAACTTTACTTATTTGACTTTTTGTCTTGCCGGCTCTTTAATAATATCTTTCCGCGTCTCACAGGACGAAGTAGAAACCAGTCACGCCAACGCTCCTAAGGTAACTTGCATGTATTCCGACTTAGAATATTTTTTCCAAAAACCGCGGCAGGTTGTTTAGAAAATTTCCTCTATCTCACCCTCTCGCTTATCTAGCTCCTGATTTCCTTTCAAAAAAGCAACAGCAAGCTGAACGACGTCAGACCCGGAGCATCGGCTCTACAAAGCTTGCATCGGGACTACCAAATTTGCCGGCTCCTAAGAAGCGGCCTGCAGAGGTTAGTATCCGTACTTCCCTTTTTTGTTTCTCTTCATATCCAAATGTCTTATCCTTTCCGTGTCTTGCTTTTTCAGAAGACACCCTCATCGGGCGACTCTTCAGCCTCAGTCATACCTCAACCAAAGATTAATCCTCTGTAAGTGTTAAAATATCCAGATGTCTTGATGAAATACCAATCTCCTTTAAATGCTAACCCTTTACTTTGCAATGCTCAGGCGAAACGCCGCAAGACCCATCAACCATCCTCCAGCCCTGTCGTTGACAATCAAGAGCCTGAACAGCCGGCCCCGGCTCAACCGGATATTGAACAGCCGGAGGAAACTCAAGCGGAAGAAGAAACCCGACCAACGGCTTCTACTGAGCCGGCGGCAGATGACGTCATAAAGGAGAACTCCCCAGCTGCACCTTCAAGGTCGGTTACACCCGCTCGGACCCCGGCGACTTCGGATGTTATCATCACCGGGTCTGCTCAAAAACCTCCTTCACCAGGGCATGTCTTAACCCGACATACGAAGGCGTTTGAAGCTTTGTGGAAACTTGAGTTTAACTCGTCGTACAACAAAATGACAGCCGAAGAACTCCTCTCCGGCTACATGAACCGGGTCAACACCAACCGAGACTTGGAACTCCGGCTGGTCAGCATGATGAAGGCAAAATATGAGGTATGTTACTTTTCTTCAGCCATAACCTTCCCCAGCCCCCAAGGGCCGGATTTAACCTAACATAGAGTTGAATTTGGGTCTTCTTTCGAAGGTTATGTAGAAAACACTTTGCTTTCAATACTATCAACACTTGCATACTGCCAATTATAGCCCCCAAGGGCTGGCTCAAATTTATTTGAACCGGAAATTTCGAGATTAGAAAAGGGCCATAATGTAGGCCCCATGGGCCGGCTCAAATTTATGTGAGTCGGGACTTTTGAGTTTAAAAGAGAGCCAATGTATAGCCCCCAAGTTCCGGGTCAATTTTTAGGAAGATGAGCCGGAGCTGTAGATGTGAACAGATCAAATATACATTAGCCCCCAAGTGTCCAATATATTGCTTGCAATCTGTTTGAGACTTGTAGAACTTGAACTGTGAACCTTTATGCATATGAATACTCTTGTTGCTGCAATAGCTTATACCTTGCCTTTGATATGCACAGGACGCTCTGAACACCGCCAGCTCTCAGCTGGCGGATCTCAAAACCAACTTGGTAGCTCAACAGGAAGCACGAAGCCTTGCTGATGAGAGATGCCGGCTCTTAGCCGAAGAAGTAGCCAAGATCACCTCCGAGCTAACAATACTGAAAGAAACAGCTCATTCTAAAAAAGCCGCACTGATCAAACGGGCAGATGATGCCGATCAGCGGTTCATCACCGTTGCTGAGGAGCTCCAAGGGCTCAAACGGCACATCGCTAAGATGTCTGCCGCCTTATTTGGTAAGTCCATTATTCCTGTACTCCTTTACTTAATATCTTTTATGAAATAATCAACGACTAAACTGTCTCTTCCGGCTCATGTAGGACCTTTGAGCCGGCAGCTTGCAGACGACAGCATCCTGTCGCTGAAGGCCATATACACCTTTACAGAGCAGCTGTATTGCGGAGCAATGTTCACCATCAAAAGCATACAGTATAAGGAGAAGATTCCCAAGGCCCTAAAAGGGGTGTTAGAACTATTCTCCACCGTGCCCAAGCAAATACAAGAACTGAAGAAGTCAGCTTTCCGCTCTGGAGCCGTTGCAGGTTTGAGCCGGGCCATGGCCTTCGCTCTGGATCTCACACCAGATGAGATGATGGCTGGATATCCTTCGAAGAAGGTGGACGGCTCAGAATTCTCCGACAAAGATTATTTCGAAGTCGTCAAGGACTCGCGCTACCTAGTGTCTGTAATGGCTGATGAGGCGGAGGATGACTTGAAGAACTACCAAGCAGCATATGACCAGGAAGATAAACGGATCCGCGGGCCTCTTTACGAGTGCAAAGACCTAACACCCAACCGAAGCAAAGATCTCTTCCCTAGTGAGCTTAACGTCGCGCCTTTCTTTGAAGGGTCATTTGCTGCCATCTCTAACTGCAACTGGGAACTCGGCAATCTTCAGATCCGAATCGCGGAAGATCCAGAGCAGGATGAGCCGGCCGAGTGACTGAACCTTGTAATAGTCAGGGCAAGTATTTGCTCTTGTAATCATCCGCCCATGGTGTTTTGAAACTTCGTCAGAAACATCGTTTGTTCCCTCTGAGAACATCTTTTGTAATAGCCTTTTAACATCTGATTGCACTTGCCGGCGGTTTACTTTATAGTACTGGCAATCATCTTTCTCAGCTCTTTGCTTCCATCTCTGTTGATAAACCAATGCGTAATTTGTCCGAGATGTCTGTCCTTCACCCGAAGTTATTAGACCCGGGAAATTTACTCCATCAACCGGAGCAGCATGACTTCCCTTTTCTTATAATGAGATGCCATGGAAGAGCCGGCTGCCATAACATAAAGTAAGCTATACCTGACGGTAGGAAGCCTCTATGTGACAATGACGACTGTTGAAAATTGTAAAGCGGCCTACAGCCGGCTGCATGAGGGGTGATGTAAACTGTACCAAGATGGTAAAAAACCTCCTTTTAACAGCAAATACTTTATCCATTGTATTCCAACACCGGTTGTCAATAGGTTTCTGTAAGCTATACCAAAGGTAAGAAGCCTCTACTGACAACTGCAGCTGAAGAAAGCCTACTGTTGGAGGGTGATGTAAGCTATACCCGAAGGCAAGAAGCCTCCTCTAATCAGCCAATGTTGAATAGGGCCGGCTGCTGATGGTATTATGTAAGCTATACCTTATGGTAAGAAGCATCCATTCGACAGCCGCGACTAGTAATTGTACTAGCCTGCTGCGTGAAGGGCTTATGTAAGCTATACCCAAGGGCAAGAAGCCTGCTTCCGCAACTATTTTTGGCGTAAACGCCAGTTGTTAGGGTGAGATAAGCGAACCCGTCGGTAAGAAGCCCCCTTCGACAACCGCGGTTAATAAGTAAGCGGAAGTGGCATAAAGCCGACCATTAGGGTGAGATAAGCGATACATGTCGGTAAGAAGCCCCCTTCGATGGCCGCAATTGATAAGCAACTGGAATTTGATGTACACGCTGTTGCCTTATGGGAATTTTTTAAGCTATACCAAAGGTAGGAAGCCTCCATCAACAACAGCGCTTAATGTACTCAAACTAGGCATAAAGCCAATTGCGCACCCTACCAGTTCAGGGTCTCTAAAGCGAGATTGGCCGTCAACTCTGTGAGCCGGCTCAGGGTCTCTAAGGCGAGATTGACTGGTAAGAGCTTAACTTACAACAGTTCAGGGTCTCTAAAGCGAGATTGGCCGTCCACTTTGTGAACCGGCTCAGGGTCTCTAAAGCGAGATTGACTAGTAAGAGTAACATCAGTTCAGGGTTTCTAAGGCGAGTTTGGCCGTCAACTCTGTGAACCGGCTCAGGGTCTCTAAAGCGAGATTGATTGAGAAGAACTTATTGTATTGACATCAGTTCAGGGTCTCTAAAGCGAGATTGGCCGTCAACTCTGTGAACCGGCTCAGGGTCTCTAAGGCGAGATTGACTGGAATACTTTTAACAGGTCACTTTAACTGGTTCAGGGTCTCCAAAGGAGATTAACCGGCAAGACCTTGGCGGGTCAAAGAACCACAGGAACCACAAATTTGCCGGTATTGAAGAATGTCATCCTGAGATTATAAAGATCCCCATAAGAGCCGAGGCTCCAATATTTGGTAGTAGTACTACTCTATATAAATATGATATGCATAATGATACTCAATCTGCATCATCTCTTAAGTATAATATGGCCGCAAGTGTGCCACGTTCCATGGCCGTAAAGTCTCCTGACCCGCCGTGTCTGACTCATCACGAATATCAATGAGATAGTATGACCCGTTGTTAAGGTTTCTGCTAACCACAAAGGGCCCTTCCCACGGCGGAGAGAGTTTATGCATCCCAGTTTGGTCTTGAATAAGCCGGAGCACCAGGTCACCTTCCTAGAACGTCCGGGTCTTCACCCTGCGGCTATGATAGCGTCGCAGGTCTTGCTGGTAAATTGTTGATCTGGTCGCTGCTAACTCTCGTGCTTCGTCCAAGGCATCTAATGCATCTTGACGTGCCAGCTCATTGTCCGTCTCAACATAAGCCTCCACCCTTGGTGAATCATGTCGGATGTCACTGGGTAGAACCGCCTCAGCCTCGTAGACCATGAAAAAAGGTGTAAAACCTGTAGACCTGTTAGGTGTAGTCCGGATGCTCCATAAGACGGAAGGCAACTCATCAACCCAACACCCGGCTGTCCGTTTCAAAGGGACCATGAGTCGGGGTTTAACCCCTCACAGGATTTCCTGATTAGCCCGCTCAGCCTGGCCATTGGACTGTGGATGTGCCACGGCTGAAACATCAAGCCGGATATGCTCCTTCTCACAGAACACCTTCATAGCCCCCTTGGACAAATTTGTACCATTATCAGTGATAATACTGTGTGGATAGCCAAAACGATAGATCAATTTCCTGACAAACTCAACCGCTGTAGCTGCATCACACTTGCTTACTGGCTCAGCCTCAACCCACTTGGTAAACTAATCAACCGCCACCAAGAGGTGCGTTTTCTTATCTTTGGACCTCTTGAAGGGTCCTACCATATCAAGCCCCCAGACCGCAAACGGCCAAGTTATAGGTATCATCCTCAACTCTTGAGCCGGAACATGAGCACATCGGCCAAATTTCTGACAAGCGTCACACTTACGAACCAGATCCTCTGCATCCTTGTGAGCCGTCAACCAGAAAAATCCATGCCGAAAAGCTTTAGCCACTAAAGATCTTGCCCGGCATGATGTCCACAGTCGCCAGCATGAATTTCATTTAAGATCTGCTGGCCCTCTTCTCGTGACACACAGCGTTGGAAGACACCTGTCACACTGCATTTGTGTAACTCACCGTTGATAATTGTCATGGACTTAGAATGGCGGATGATCTCCCGAGCCCGACTCTCATCATCCGGCAACTCGCCGCACGTCAAGTACGCTAAATAAGGAGTAGTCCAATCCAGAATAACATGTAGAGCCGCTACTAGAGCCGCCTCCGGGTCAGGAATTGCTAGATCCTCCTCAGAAGGCATCTTGACAGTCGGATGATATAACACGTCAATAAAAACATTAGGCGGCACCGGCTTACGCTGAGATCCGAGTCGTGATAATGCATCAGCCGCCTCGTTCCGCCGACGATCAATATGATCCACCTGATACCCTTTGAAATAACCTGCAACAACATCAACCGCCCGTCGATAAGCCACCATCCATGGGTTCATAGAATCCCAAGTACCTGAAACTTGCTGAGCCACAAGGTCTGAGTCGCCCAGGCATCTAACCCGGCTTAAATTCATCTCTTTAGCGACTCTCAAACCATGGAGCAAAGCTTCATACTCAACAGCATTATTAGTACAGGGGATCATCAACCGGAGCACATAACAAAACTTATCACCTTTCGGGGAGGTGAGAACCACACCGGCACCAGACCCCTCAAGTTGTTTAGACCCATCAAAATATATAGTCCAGTATGTGTTGTCCGGCTTCTCTTCAGGCGCCTGGCACTCTGTCCAATCATTTATGAAATCCACCAAGGCCTGAGACTTAATTGCTATACGAGGGGTGTAACTTATGTTAAGAGGCCCCAACTCTAAAGCCCACTTGGCAATCCTTCCCGTAGCCTCTCTGTTCTGAACAATATCCCCCAACGGGGCAGAGCTTACTACAGTTATTGGATGGCCTAAAAAGTAGTGCTTCAGCTTACGATTAGCCATAAAGACCCCGTATACAAGCTTCTGCCAATGCGGATATCGCTGCTTGGACTCAACAAAGACCTCACTGATGTAGTAAACAAGCCTCTGAACGGGATACTCTTTCCCTGCTTCCTGACGTTCAACAACAATCACCACACTGATCGCCCGGATGTTAGCTGCTATATATAGGAGTAGCGGCTCTTTCTCAGCCGGAGCGGCAAATACTGGCGGCTCAGTCAGTTGCTTTTTAAGAGCTTCCAGCGCCTCTGCGGCTACCGTGCTCCACTTAAACTTGTCCATCTTCTTCATCATCTGATACAAGGGGATGGCTTTCTCCCCAAGCCGGCTTATGAACCGGCTCAGCGCCGCAATCCGGCCTGCAATACGCTGAACGTCATTGATGCATGTCGTCTCTCGCAAAGAGGTGATAGCCTTGATTTTATCCGGGTTAGCCTCGATGCCACGCTCAGAAACCAAGAACCCCAAAAGCTTTCCTGCAGGGACACCAAAGACACATTTTGCCGGGTTAAGCATCATTTTGTACTCCCGGAGATTGTCAAAATTTTCC
This sequence comes from Hordeum marinum, assembly GCA_022496015.1. Taxonomy (NCBI): domain Eukaryota; kingdom Viridiplantae; phylum Streptophyta; class Magnoliopsida; order Poales; family Poaceae; genus Hordeum; species Hordeum marinum. The sequence continues at coordinate 194,989,149 of CM039675.1, read as the reverse complement.
CTCAGGTCCTCCAAGAGGGTTTCCTTCTTCCTAGACTTCACCACTATGTCATCCACATAAGCATGAACATTACGACCAATCTAGCTGTGGAGACAGTTCTGCACACACCGCTGGTAAGTCGCCTGGGCACTCTTCAGCCCAAAAGGCATGGAGACGTAGCAGAACGCCCCAAAAGGTGTGATAAATGATGTCTTCTCCTGGTCCTTGACTGCCATTTTGATCTGATGATACCCTGAATAAGCATCCAAAAAACACAAATTCTCACAACCGGCTGTTGCATCAATGATCTGTCAATGCGAGGGAGTGCGAAGGGATCAGCCGGACAAGCCTTGTTGAGGTCCGTGTAATCTATACACATACGCCGTGTACTATTCTTTTCAAGCACCAATACTGGATTAGCCAACCATTCCGGGTGAAAAACTTCAACTATGAACCCAGCGGCTAAGATCCGGGCAACCTCTTCCCCAATATCCTTGCGCCTCTCCTCACTGAACCGCCGCAGGAACTGCTTGATCGGCATAAACTTCGGATTCACATTAAGATTGTGCTCAACAAACTCTCTCGGTACACCCGGCATGTCAGAAGGTTTCCATGCCAAGATGTCCCGATTCTCACGGATGAATTCGATGAGCGCGCTTTCCTATTTGGGATCCATATGAGCCCCGATGGTGAACTGCTTGGATGAGTCGCCCGGAGTAAAGTCCACTATTTTAGTATCATCCGCTGAAAACTTGAGTGGCGGATCTGCCTCTGTATTTTGTTTCTTCAACGGGGTCATGTCCTCCGGGTCAACGTTCTCCTTATAGAACTTCAGCTCCTCTTGTGCACAGCTAGCCTCAGCATAAGCCGCATCACCTTCCTCGCACTCAAGAGCCGTTTTTCGATTGCCATGAACCATAATCGTGCCATTTAGGCCGGGCATCTTAAGCTGCAAATAAACATAACAAGTCCTAGCCATGAACTTGGTGTAAGCGGCCGCCCGAACAACGCATTATAAGGGCTCTTGATCTTGACCACCTCGAACCATAAGGTCTTCACCCTGTAATTATACTCCTCGCCGAAAGCCACCTCCAAAGAGATTTTTCCCACCGGGTATGCCGACTTACTAGGCACCACACCATGAAACACTGTAGAAGAAGTTTTGAGATCTTTGTCTAGCAACGTCATCCACCGGAAGGTGTCATAATACAAGATGTTGATACTGCTACCTCCGTCCATGAGCACTTTGTTTACTCCATAACCATGTATCTGGGGGGCCACCACCAGAGCAAGCCGGCCCGGGTCATCCACCCGTGGCGGGTGATCTTGCCTGCTCCACGTTGTGTCATACTCTAACCACGACAGGTATCGTGGGAGAGCCGGCGCGATCGTATTAACCACTCGCCTCCGTAGCTTCTCATCTCGCTTGCTATTACCAGTCGTAAACACATCATACTGCCCCGAACTGAGCTGCTTTGGGTTACTATGGAATCCAGATTGATTGCGCTGCCGTTGCTGACACTGTTGCTGGTTATTATGATTGTTGTTGCCAGGATGCTGTTGATGCTGCTGATTATTGTGTTGGTGTTGACCCGGATGACCTGCTCCTGAGCCGCCAACACCAAAGCCGGCACCTGACCCGCCTTTGCCTGAACCGCCAGGCCCTGATCCGCCGGTCGGCCCACCGCCCTGATTATGAGGTGGTTGAAATTGTTGATTCTTAAATCTATGCATGATAAAACAATCGCCCCACGCATGCGTTGCTGGTTTATCAGGTGTGCTGTGCTCTGGGCAGGGTTTCCTAAGCACCGCTTCCAAGTTGAAAGGGGGCCTGTTATCCCGCTGGTACGGCTTGTAACGCCCGTTCCCCTTAGGAACATTCGGCCCTGTGTTAGCATTTGCCACCAGCTCTGACCCGCCACCAGCGTTCCTCTGTCTGCCTTGATTCCTATTGTTCCCAAAACTCTTGCCTTGGTTGTTCTTCTTTCCCAGATTCGACTTCTCCTCATCCGAACCCGGATCTTTGGTGTTGTCTGACTTGGCGTACTTCGTTAGAGCCGTCATGAGCTCTCCCATGTCTTGACACGTACGTTTAAGCCGGCCAAGCTTCTGCTTTAGCGGAACGAAATGGCAATTCTTCTCCAGAATGAGCACCGCCTGAGCCACCGTGATCTGTTCCGACGAGTGAATGACGGTCGACACCCGCTGAACCCAATGATGAGCCGACTCATTCTCCTACTGAACACAATGATCCAAATCCACAATGGTCATAGGCTGCTTGCAAGTCCCTTGGAAATTTTGGATGAACTTTGCCCTCAATTCGTCCCAAGAGCTTATAGTGTTGGGTGGTAAGCCCTTTAACCATGTGCGAGCCGGACCCTCGAGCATCATGATAAAATATATTGCAAAAACAGCCTCACTAACATCTAGCATCTCCATAGCTAGCTCATAGCTCTCGACCCAAGCCTCGGGAGGGAGATCCGCCGTGTAATTTGGAACCTTCCGAGGCCCCTTGAAATCCTTAGGCAACCTCTCACTCCATAGAGCCGGAGTTAAGCATGGAACTCCCGCGGCTCTGGTGCTACCAACCGCTCTGACCTCTATCAACACTTAGTGCCCAAAACCCGGGGAAACTATTGCTGCCTCTTGTTCTCGCCTGTTTCTTGCCCGGTCCACCAGGGCCGGCGTGCTTAGCGCCGCGCGTCCCCTTTGCCCATGATGCGGGCCACTGCTTGAAAACGTCGGCGACTCATAGCGCCGGCTGAAACTTTAACTATGGAGAGGGGTGGAGTGGATCCGGCTCCTGCTGTGAGTATATTTCTCTTGTTGAGCCACGGCCTCTATAAATATCCGATAGCGTTCCTCACCTCCTCCGCAAAGGGTGCCTCATCTGGGATAGGATCGTTCCAAGCTGGGTGGCTACTGCTACCATGTTCTCGGCCGGGTTAGAATAATGACCCGCCGGTGTCGTAAACCCTCCGGGTGGGGCCATGTGAGCCGTTGCTCGCCCTTCCCCAGGGGCAGCCGCCGCTCTCCCAGAGCCGGGGGTGTTGAAGAGATTCCTCGCCTCATAGCTCTCCGGCAGACGAGATTGATGCCTCCTGCGGTGCATAGCCACCGCTGAAAACTGTTCCAGCCCCAAACGGAAAGCGTCGGCCTTGAGCCGTGCTGCCTCTGCTTCCATCTGGGAGTTTAAATCAGCTAGCCTCTGACGCTCCTCGGCCATCCGGCCCTTGATCCTTGCGATCTCTGCGTTAAGAGCCACCTGATAATCTGGTGTGACCTCTGTACCTAACAAAGCCTCAAGCTCATCCATCAACTCCACAAGGCCGTGAGCTGGCAGCTGGGGCGGGTTAGCTTCCGACCCGGCCACCCCTGGCCCTGCCATGAATACTGCCGCGTGAGACGGCTGTTCTGTCTCATCTGATTCACCGTGTGCTGACTCGGGGCGAGTGTCACCGTAGCCCCCAAGGCCACCATTGTTGAGCTGGTACACAGATTCAGTTTCCCCACTTGACGACTCATCATCAGAGTGCACGAGAGTCCCTTGAGATCTGGATGCTTCTAGATCCATCCCTTGAGTGAAGCCCACGAAGACATGCTCCTGAACTGGGTTAACACGGGCAGGGCCTACCTTACATGCGGGCTGGAGACGCCGAGCCGGCTCGATGATGTTGGTGCAGACGTCCGGCCCGGGTGTAGATCCGTCGATCTTCCCGATGAACACCTGGATCCCGCCGAACGGAACCCTGAAACCATACTCCACAGAGGCAGCATCAAGCCCCTAGCCGGCGTCGTCGATGTAGAGCCGGCCGCGGCGACTCTTGCTCATCCTCCCAACTACGTATCCTTCGAGCTCTGGAAGGGAGCCCTTTGAGAACTCAACACCACCGAACGCGTGCCCCACGGTGGGCGCCAACTATCGTGGTTTTGTCACGGCAGATGTCTAGGTTACCAGACTTGAGTTCGGAGCCATCGCCATGGTAGTGGACTCAAGGGGGTTGATCGAGACGAAGGACACGAGTTTACCCAGGTTCGGCCCCTCAAGTCGAGGTAAAAGCCTACATCTTTCTTGTGATGTTATTGCTTGTTGTATTGATTACAAGGGGCTAGAAGCTTGACCTAGTTTTCGATCACCTACCTCTAAGCCGCTCGACTCTGCCTTTATATAAGAGGTCAGAACCGTCGGGTCTTACAATTGCACAGTCGGATCATGTTTACATCTCCCAATCTATCTCTATCTTACCGGCCAAGTCATCCTTTGGAAGGTCTTACATATCCAGGTCTCCTCCGTCCGACCCATACCAAGAGCCACCAATCTTCTTGGGCCTTCAATTGACACATGTCTTCATGGGCCGGCTCATAATCAACATTTAACAAATGGAGCCTTCCAGCCGGGTCATACCACGGGGTTATATCCCCAACAGTGTAGAGCATCCAGCAGTTAATTGTGGATCACTGGATGACCAGTTTGTCAGGATTTTGGAAGTCTACCCTGAAGACTTACCCAAGTGTTGGACGAGGACTGTGTGACCTTAGCTCAAGGAGAATACGGTAAGGACTATGTGTCCTGGGACTATGTGTCCTCTGGTTTAAGTACCAGGCCGTTCCAAACCAGACGTACGACTGTCACAACAGTTGGAACTGGGTCATCAAACCATTGTCTTCATCAAGCTACCTGGTTCTATTTCGTCAACCCTTTCATTTCGTCGTATAGCTATTGATGAAAATGAACTTGACTGTTTGAAGAATTTGTATGAAGACTTTCACAATTTCCTCACCTCAAATTCTTCAAGTTAGCTTGTTCCTCACCTGCTTATCCTGTATCACGTTACTTGTACTCTGTGCATGTTTCATTTCATCATGATGACTATGTTGTTGCTATGTTCCTCATGCACTTGAGAACTTATTCTGCTGCTAGTTATTCATCACATTTCAAATTCCTCAAAGTTGAAATTCCTCAAGTGATGAATTTGTGAAAATCGAATATTCACCCCCTTCTAGTTGATATAACGCACTTTCAATTGGTATCAGAGCAGGTACTCCCTCGCTCTGTGTGATTTTGGTTTAACCACCCAGAGTTCTAGTTATGTCGACTAAAGGTACGATCAAGGTTTCAGCGGGGTGTCCTACCTTCGATGGGACAGACTACCCCTACCAGAAGAACAAGATGCCTATGCACCTTGAAGCTATTGACAACGATCTCTGGTACGTTGTGGAAAATGGTGTGCCCTCTGTCACTCCCACTGTTACTACTGCTGACGTGAAGAGATTCAAGCAACTCGATTCTCAAGCAAAGAATATCATATGTGGCCATCTGAGCAAAGGTCAATATGGCAGAGTGAGTGCTTTGGAGACTGCTAAGCTTATTTGGGATAGGCTGTCCAAAGTCAACGAAGGTTTTTCCACTCAACGTGACTCTCGTGTTGATGTTTTTCGCAATCTCTTCAACCACTTCAAGAGACTAGACAATGAAAATGTTCAGCAAACTTTTGATCGTCTCACTGATATCTCCAGTGAGCTTCAAGCACTGGGTGCCACCGATATCACTGACCATGAAGTGGTGAAGAAACTGCTAAGATCGCTTGACTCCTCATTCGATAGTCTGGCTTTGATGATTCAAGAATGTGGAGACTACAAATCACTTGATCTTGCTGATATTCTTGAGAGACTCGATACTCATGAATTCCAACAAGCTGAGAAGAGAGACCTCTATGGGCCAAGGTATGGAAGATCTCATGCTCTGAAGGCAAAAGCAATTTCCTCATCTGAAGAAAAAGATTCTGACAGCAGCCTTGGTGATCCCGAAGAACTAAGTCAGGAACTAGCAATGCTTGTGAGAAAATTCCAGAAGTTCTCAAGGAGAGGTGGATTTGGAAAGTCATCAAAATGTGGCTTGAGGAAATCAGATTCCTTAGAAGACTACAAGAAAAGAACTTGTCATCGTTGCAAGAAGCCTGGTCACTTTATCTCTGATTGTCCTCTCTGGGAAAAAGATTCAAAGAAGAAGAAGAAATACAAGGAGGATAGTTCTGATGACTCAAATAAAAAGAAGAAATCTTCAAAGTCCTCATATGTAAAGTCCTCATCTTCAAAGTCCTCAAAGCACAAGCAGAATGGTTCTAGAAAGGCTCGAGCATTCATCGGAAAGGAAATGGATTCCGAGGAAGAATCTAAAGTAGAGGAAGAAGAGGGAGAATCTGAGGAGGAATCAGAATCTGGTGTCACTATCCTTGCTCTCGCAACTGCTTTCATCAGCAAGTCCATCTTCAATGATGAAGAATATGACTACTCCAATGACTCTGACGTCAGCAATGATCATTATGCTCCCACATATTGCTTCATGGCAGAAGGCTCAAAGGTACACAAACATCATTCCTCATCTGAATCAAGTGAAGGTGAATCTAATGAATATGTGTAACCTAGCTATGCTAAACTTGTTAAAATTGCCACTAAGCAACAAAGTGCACTTGAAAAGCTTCAGAAAATGCTAGAGAAAAGCGATGATCTGTTGAACCATGACGTGGATCGGACTCAAACTATGTATGTCGATCTCAAAAGTCTTCAGACAAAGTATGACAACCTATAGAGTCATCATAATGACCTCTTAGCTGATCATGAGAAGCTTTCTTATGAATTTCTTCAAAGAAAGAAAGATCTTGAGATACTGAGGGTGTCACATGAGGATCTCCAAAGGGAAAATGATTCCTTACTAGATCAACAGAGCAGTACCGCTCAGGAAGAATTTGTTCCACCTTGTTTGAAATGCATCGAACGTGAAACTGCTAATTCTTCACCTGAATGTTCAAATGCTTCTATTGCTACAAATTCTTCAACTATTCCTTTGTTCTCAAATTCCTCATTTGAGGATACCATAAGTATCACTGATGACAATGCAGTGTTGAAGGAATTGTATGTGACAGGCATATACAAAAGTCTCAAATGGCATCAAACCCTTTGCGATGTCCTCAAAAAGCAGATTCTGAACAGGAACCCTAGGAAAAGGGTATTGCCTTTCTGAGGAAACTCAACGCTGATGGATCCTACGGGATACCTGAGAAATACCCCAAAACCTCATGGGTTGCTGCCAAAGGACCTCCTATAGATCCATCCACTTTATCTGGCTTTACGTGTGAAACTTCATGTTTCTCTGATGAGTCACTTGACTCGAACTACAAATTCTTCGAAAATCAGAAAGGTGAAGTATTTCCTAGATTTGCTGGAACTAGCTGCAGGGATGGCTCTCCTATGAAGAAAATCTGGGTTCCCAAGAGCTACCTTCAAAATCTTCAGGTGAATGTCCTCACGACACCACTCATGAAGAATAGGAACCCCAGATCAAAGTCCTCACTTGGACCAAATTACTCAAATGGTCAAAAACATCATTCTCATGCTAATACTTCTCTTTCGCAGGAAAAATCTAAGAGTTATGAATATGTGCATTATTCTTCAACCATTATGTTCATAAGTCCTCGAAGAATTTCTCTGCTTATTCGTTTGAGTACTGTAATCCTCGTCTTGTGAAATGAAGCGCACTTACTTCAATGCCTCCTTTCTCGCATGGTACTCGCAGAATGATGAACTCTTTGCCACCCCTCCAGATGTGGGTGGTGAAGAAATTGAACTAATTTCTTATGCAGGGTCAGGTCTCCAGATGAAACTGAACATCTGATGAACTTGCTAGAGACCTGAGGAATTGCTTGAAAGGACGCAAGCTAACCATGATGAAATGAATTCCTCATTTCTCACGTCCTCACACTGCTTGCTTACTATCTTGTGTGATGAAATCCTATCTGATCAAATTGATGTCATATTCTTCACTCTGAAGCATATGAGTTCGTAAGTTGTACTAATTCATCTGCAGGATGATACTCCAAAAGCTACTGAGTGGGTCCTCGATAGTGGATGCACAAACCACATGACGAGTGACAAGAATCTAATGATGAATTTACCACTCACTCCATCTCCTCTGAAGCATATCACCTACGCAGACAAAGGAAAAAGCAAGGTATTGGGACTTGGTAAGGTTGCTATCTCAAAGGACCGAACCATGGATAAGGTGATGGTGGTAGAATTCCTTGGGTTCAACCTTATGTCTGTCTCAATGCTTTGTGATCTCGATATGGTCGTCGTATTTGGAAAATATCATTGTGTTGTCATCTAGGAATCTGACAATTCCAAAGTCTTCGAAGGCTTTAGGAGAGGAGACTTCTATATTGCTGATTTCTCTACTAGTCCTCAACCTGCCACTTGCTTACTTGCAAAGTCTTCAGAAGGCTGGTTGTGGCATCGACGAGTTGGACATGCGGGTATAAGGAACTTGCACACTCTCGTGAAGAAAAAGCACGTCATTGGAATCGAGGGTGTCAAATTCCTCAAGGACCATCTCTATGGTGCATGTGAATCTGGGATGATGACCAGATCCAAGCATCCCTCGAAGACAATCATGACCATGACACGACCCTTTGAATTGCTTCACATGGATCTCTTTGGCCTCACTCATTACTCCATACTAACGAATGCTTCAAGTTTGTATGTATTTGTCATTGTTGATGATTACTCTTGTTACACTTGGGTGCATATTATTCTGTACAAAAATGAAGTGCAGGTTGTCTTCAGACGATTTTCTTCAAGGGTCTCCACCAACTTTGGCATCAAGATCAAGCATATCAGGAGTGATAATGGGACTGAATTCAAGAACACTAATCTTTCTGAATATCTTAATGAACTTGGTATTACTCATGAGTTATCTGCCCCTTATACTCCTCAACAGAATGGCATCATGGAGCGCAAGAATAGGACTCTCGTTGATATGGCTCGCACCATGCTTGATGCATACAAGACTCCTCGTCGCTTCTGGCCTGAGGCAATTGATACTACATGCCACATCATCAACATGGTATATCTTCACAAATTCTTCAAGAAGACTTCATATGAACTTATGACTGGCAAGAAACCCAATGTAAGTTATCTTGAAGTCTTCGGTGCAAAATGCTGGATCAGATATCCTCACCATAGTTCTAAGTTTACACCGAAAGCACATGAAGGTTTTATGCTAGGTTATGGAAAGGACTCGCACACCTACAAAGTCTTCAACACCTACCATCACAAGGTTGTTGAAACTGTAGATGTGCGGTTCGATGAAACTGATGGCTCACAAAAGAGCACCTGCCTTATGTGTTAGATGAACAGTCTCCTCAGGAATCCATCAAGCTAAAGGCAACTGAAGATATCATACCCACTGTGGAAGTCATTCCAACGAATGAAGACACCCATGCTGATACACCTGAAGAAAATGGTGTTGATGAAAATCCTCAGCCACGTCAACTTGCTCATCCTAGAGTTGCAAATGAAGTACAGATTGACGAAATCATCGATGACATCAATGCACCAAGTCCCATCACTCGCTCAAAAGCTTCACATTTAACCAACTTTTGTGGCACTTTGCCTTTGTCTCTATCATAGAGCCCACCAAAATTGATGAAGCCTTCAAGGAGCCTGAGTGGATTCAAGCTATGCAAGATGAATTGCATCAATTCAAGCTCAACAATGTGTGGGAACTTGTCAAGCGACCAGATCCTCGCAAACATAACATCATAGGTACCAAGTGGATCTACCGCAACAAGCAAGATGAAAATGGCCTTGTGGTGAGGAATAAGGATCTTCTTGTAGCCCAAGGCTACACATAGGTTGAAGGAATTGACTTTGATGAAACATTCGCACCTGTTGCTAGACTTGAAGCTATTCGCATATTGCTTGCTTATGCTAACCATCATAATATCATCTTATATCAAATGGATGTGAAAAGTGCATTCCTCAATGGTAAGCTTGAGGAAGAAGTATATGTTGCTCAACCCCCAGGTTTTGAAGACCCTAAGCATCCTGACAAAGTCTTCAGACTCAACAAGGCCCTCTATGGCCTCAAGCAGGACCCTCGGGCATGGTACGACACTTTGCAGGAATTCGGCATGAAGAAAGGCTTCAAACCCGGTTCACTTGAGCCCACTCTTTTCACAAAATCCTATGACAATGAATTGTTCATATGCCAAATATACGTAGACGATATTATCTTTGGCTGTACTGACAAACGTTACGGTGATGAATTTGCCAATATGATGAGTGAAGAATATCAAATGTCTATGATGGGAGAGTTGAAATTCTTCTTAGGTCTTCAAATTCGTCGACAAGACAATGGCATCTTCATCTCTCAAGAGAAATACCTCAAAAAGATGTTCTGAGCAAATTCTACATGCAAGATTGCAAAGGCGTCAAAACTCCAATGCCTTCAAAAGGCCACCTCTGCACTGATGAAAATGGTAAAGATTTCAATCAGAAGGTATACCGCTCCATGATTGGTTCATTATTGTATCTATGTGCATCTAGGCCTGATATTATGCTAAGTGTTTGCATGTGTGCCTGATTCCAAGCAACACCGAAGGAATCACACCATAAGGCTGTGAAACATATTCTTCGATACTTAGCTCACACACCAACACTTGGATTATGGTATCCGAAGGGCTCAAATCTTCAACTCGTCGAATACTCTGATACTGACTATGCTAGAGATCGTGTGGATCGCAAGTCAACCTCAGGCACATGTCATTTCCTCGGACGATCCTTAGTCTGTTGGTCCTCAAAGAAGCAGAACTATGTTTCACTCTCTACTTCTTAAGTTGAGTACATTGCTGCCAGTTCATGTTGCGCTCACTTACTATGGACGAAGCAAACCCTCAAGGACTACGGCATCAAGCTGAAGAATGTGCCTCTCTACTGCGACAACGAGAGTGCCATCAAGATTGCATACATCCCAGTTCAGCACTCCAAGACCAAGCACATCCAGATTCGTCATCACTTTCTTCAAGATCATGTACTCAAGGGCGACATCTCCATCGACCACATTCCCACTGAAGAACAACTAGCCGATATCTTCACAAAGCCCTTGGATGAAAAGAGATTTTGCAAGTTGCGGTGTGAGCTAAATATCTTAGAATCTTCGAATGTTCTTTGAACAAGGACACACATCCTAAAACATATGCAAAATTGATGACTTTGATGTGCAACACACGAAGTAACGTTTTTCTTCAATCAATGAAGAATAACCCTCTAAGTGTGAAGAAATTAATGAAGAATTTGATTCTCAGAACCCTACGACAATTGTACGCGGTGTCTGAAATCATCATTCTTATACGGTGGGTCACGCCACCAACCAAAGTTGAAATTCTTCAAAATTGAGTTTTTCCTCATCTTTGCAAATTCTTCAAATTATCAAATTCCTCAAGTTTTCAAATTCCTCAAAATTTCAAATTCTTCAAACTTTGAAACTCATGTTCTTCATTAACTATATATATATATTTGAGTTTTCAATGTCCTCAACAGCATTCACTTATTGCTAATTCTTCAAGTTGATTTTCATCTAAGTGAATGTTATCAGACCCTTTCACCTCTATGCTAAACTCAACCCAGTCTGCTCACAAATTCTTCGTATGCGTTCTACTTTGAAACTTGTTCAAAGTCTTCACTGTGTCCTTGACAGCTGAAGAATTTGTGCACGAAAACTTTGAAATTTTCACTATTAAAATTTTTAGCGGTTCCCGCCCAAACGGTTCCGATTCCCACGATTGGATATCCCACGATCCCCCGTAATCTCCTCTACTCAGCACGTGGGTCACACCTGTCTCGTGGAGAGCAAGGGTCAGGGGCAATCCTGTCCAAAATCTTCGAGCAGATTGGTTTTCACTTCCTCTATAAATACCCCCTCCCCTTCAACTGTGCTCGGTTACTCCTCATCTCATCCCTCTCCCGAGCTCCAACCTAGTGCTGCAGCTAAAGTCATCGTCGCCGGTGAGGAAGAGCTTCACTGCCTCGACCTCGTCGTTGCCGTACTCACATCGGCTGCGGAAGTCCTCATACCTCCGCCGTTGTACCTGTCTCCCTCTGCCAAGCTAGGGCATGGGAGATCTGAACGGATGAACTTCCCCATCTCATCTCTTGTTCGTCGTGTTCTTCACCAGGGTAAATAAAATTTATTTTTACTACCCTTGTTTGATCCTCAAATGCTCTTCATATTCCTCAAAAGGTCTTTATTCTTCATGAACCTTATTCTAAAAGCATCTTACATCTTCACATACTTGATGTTTTTCTCTAAGTAATGATTTTCTTCAAGATTCCTCAATTGTGTGAATGCTCAAAATTTGCACAACTCTGGAACCTGAGACGAAGAACACTTAGTGAAATTACTCAAGAAACCCATGGTCAAATTCCTCTCACCTATTTTATTTAGAAAAATTTCTGATAACGCATATGACCTCTTCAAATTCCTCGCACCTATACTCTGTTCACAGGTACAACATGTCCGCTGATGAATAACTAGGTTCTCATCAACTTAACTCATTCGCAGCGCTCCTTGAGGAAAAACTGTGTACTTCTGAAGAGTCCTCAAGAGTTCAAATTCCTCAAGTGAAGAAAATGGCTGATGGAAAGAAACCTCAGAAAGGTGGAAAAAAGCCAGATGTGCACACTGCCTTTGAGATTCCAGATGACGTGTATGAGGAATACTGCACACCCGATGAAGAAACTCATGGCAAAGAAACGACCAAGCAGAGAAAAATTCGTCTGCAGAAAATTGAGAGGAGATGAGCAAGGGAATGGAAGGAATATCGTTATGTAACTCCAAAATACATGATGAAATTTGCAGTAAAACCTCCTTGCAGGAGGCCTACCCTTGCTCCAAATCAAATTTCTGATCCCACTAGCCTCAAGACTGGTGAGGACTTTCCTCACAAATGGGAGAAGTAGAAAGCAAAGCTGGCAAGAAAGCCAAAGATGGAGTGAAGAAATTCAATGAAGATTCTGCTGCTCCTGCCTCTGCCGGAGCCTCTGCAAGTGTTCCGAAGAAAATAAAGATGAAGAAATCTGCAGTGAAGACAAGTTCTTCAACCTCAAAACCTTCACTACAGATTCCTCAAGGTCAAAGGCCTCTTCCTAGAAAGTCTTCAGCTGCTAGAACGGTTGCTTCTCAGTTTTCTGTAGTAGCTGCAAAGTCCTCAACACCAGTGCATGTGGCAACATGTAAGAGGACCGAGGGATTCTCAAGACTTCCAAAGATCTCAGCTCTATACCACATCAAAGTCTTCAACTAGTCCTTCTGTGTTGAAGTTGAAGAAAACGGCTGGACGAGGTCAAACACCAAGTCCTCACTCAAGCAAGGTTGTGGTGACCATACCCTCAGGTACTAAGGATGATGATGATGAAGCTGATGATGAGGAATTGGAACAAATCATCAGGCAAAGTCAGCAAAGGTCTGATATAGCAAAGGGCAGTTCTGTTCCTCTCATGCTGGATCCCAAGATGATCCTCAACTTCATCGATATATGGCATGAAGAGCCAAGCACCCCACTTTCTTCACTAAATCTGCCTTTTGGAGTGGATCATGTCCTCACCCACTTCATCTCTAAAGAAAAATGGAAGAGGGAGCAAGCTCTGAGAGCAAACGGAGTTTGGAAGGAAAAGTTCCTAAGAGACAATGTGATGAATTTGACCCCAAATCAACTCGTCACTGTTCAATCTGAAATTCGCACACTCTCTGAGGATCAAGAGAGATATGATGCTAAATGGAAGGGCACCAAGGTCGGATTCGTCAGGGCTGCTCAAGCAGTAGTAAAGGATCACAACACCAGGGTTGCAGCCCGATCGCAACCAAAACATCATCAGTCTGATGAAATTCCTCAAGTTGCTGATGAAATAGCTCAGCCTGATGAAACTGCTGATAAAAATGCTTCTGCACTAGAAGCGACAACCAGTGCTCCTGAGGAAACTCAACCACTGATGATCATGCTAGGACAACCTCCATTGTTGTGTCTGAAGAAACTAAAAGGCCAGCTGAAGATTCTGCTGCGCCTGAAGAAACTGAAACCACCAGGGCGGCTGCAACAGTCGTTCCTGAAGAAATTGTCACTACTGAGGAAAAGACCTTCAAAAGAAAAGCATCAAATTCAACTGCACCTGCTTTGAAGAAGTTGAAGACTATGCCAAATTCTTCAACTGGACCAATTGACGCAACCCCAATTTCCGCAGCACCTGCCTACGAAATTGTGCCATTTGGAGTGGAATATGTCATCCCAGACAAAGACGAAAATCATTCTGCTGCTTCAACAGAGCAGATTGATGAAGAGATAGTTGTTGAAGACACTGCTTCAACCTCGAAGGTATCAACACCCCAGCTTCAGTTCACTGCTAAGGAAGCTGGTGTTGAAGAAATTGATGAGGAAGTTGACATTGGTGACACTACTCTGGTCATCAACGATGAATATTGGGAATCTGCACACCCAAATTCACCAATGACCACTCCTCTATTGCAGATTCCTTAGTCACCTGCTTCGACTAAAGAAATACGTGAAGAATCTTCAAATCTGAATATTCATGTCAGTGAAGAAATTCCAGCTGCAACAGCTAATATTCTTGATGCTCTTGCCGCAGCTGAGGAACCTGTCCTTCAAATTACTCAGTCCGAAGTTCCTCCCATGCCAAAGGAGATCAAGGGCCGCTTCAAGCCAAATCTTCAACCGAAGCCAAAGATGCCATTCAACGGCTTAGCGTGCCCCAAATTCCTCAAAAGAAATTTCTTCAGTGAGCGCATGTTCTTCGCAGGTCCAAATCCCTATGACTCTGCAAGGGCAGGACGCAACAGATTTTGGATGGCAACACAACTCAACTACTATGCATCAGTTCTTTTTGAGAAGAACAAAGTCTTTGAGCACCACCAAATTGCTCATGCTGACATGGAAACCCTTCCATCATTCACACCGGTGCTCCAAGTTCTTCATGATGCAGGCATTCTTCCATTCTGTGTCGACATCTACGACTGGAATGAAGAACTTATTCTTCAGTTCCATGCCACATTGCATATCAGCGGAAATGCTTCAGAGGTCAACTCCTGGATATTGGACTGGATGACAGGATCAACACACTTCACTACTCAAGCTTCTGAATTGCTTCAGTGTGTACCAATTCCAATTCCCTCAGATGAAGCCCGCAAACTGTTCAATGAGCCTACGCTTCCAAAATCAGCTGATGCAAATGTTGATGAAGCCATTGCCTCCTAGAAAGCCTCAACAAAACACCTTCATTGTGAAAGATCTGCTATATGTGCCCAGGACTGTCTACCATATCCTCACAAATACACTATGTCCTTAGAAAGGCCACGATTTTGAAGAAGAAGAAGTGGAAGGAGTCATGAAGAATATGCTCTTCAACATCATTCATGGAATTCCCATCGACTTGCATGACTTCTTCGTGAGGACATTGGCCAGTGCTGCCTTAGATCCATTTGAACAGAAGCCCTATGCGCCATGGATCATGAAAGTCATTAGGGCAAAGTCCTCAGTTCCATTCAAGGCTGATTTTCAGAATCACTTTGGCTTTCTGCCTCCAATAGAAGTCATCAAGAGCACAATTGCCTCAGTTGAAGGAAAAGGCAAAGCTGTCATTTATGAAGGCACTCGTCCGTTGGCTGGACAGATTCACAAAGCCGCTTCTTTCTCCACCAATGATGACACTGCCACTCAAGACTCCAATGCAAAGGCCTCAGCTCAAAAACCTCAAGAGTCTGCCCCTCGTGTGATGTCTGATCGCGAGCTTCTAATAAGTCTTCATCAGAAGGTCGATCGCAATCACAAGTGGGTGAAGCATCAACTTGGTTACATTGTGCAGAACATGACGGTGAGGCAGAACATTGTGAAGAGGAATCACTACTATGTGCATGAAAACCTCAATCACACTTGGGCCGTAGTGTCTCACCACATGTCTTCTGAAGAACTGAATGAGCTGGATCTTGAGGAACATCCTGACTGGGCTCGTCGACCTCCGAAGAAATTCGAGAAAGTCCAAGTCCCTCTTATGGTCACAAGTTCATATTCTTCATCTCGAGAGCACGATGACAATGAAGACATTGACGACACTACGGCAGGCCCTGCATCGACAAATGACCCCGACAACGTTGGCGCTCCTTCCTCACCAACACGATGAAATTCTTCAAAGGGGCGTTAGTCCTCACTTTTTCGTCCCTTTTGGTCTTCGATGACAAAGGGGGAGAAAATTTGAGTTAGTCTTCAAGCGGGTCTCTCTATATGGGCTATTTTTGTTTAAGTTACAACTCTCGCTCTTCCATAACTTTTGTTGGTTGAGTTGTAAACTTAAGTCCGATGGTGGTCTGACACTTTTGAACTATTTCCTCGCATGTTTATTTGCTCAAGTACCTTAATGCATACATGCTGATTTTCGTCAGACACCATTTTCCTCACGCATTTCAAATTCTTCATATCATATGTTCATATGCGTGTATGAATTACAAGATATAGGGGGAGTTCTCCATGTTTGAACCTACCATGTGCATTTGTAATCCAAATCAAATTCCTCAAATATGCACATCTTCAGGGGGAGTTCTTCTATATCTTGCAATCAAATTCCTCAAAATCTGTACTTTCACTTCATATGTTTATCCCCGTTGAAAACTTAACCTATTTGTCATCAATCACCAAAAAGGAGGACCTTGTTAGTACATCTAGTGCCCCTTAGTGATTCTGGTGTATTGAAGACTGATAGGTTAAGGCACTAATGTGTTTGTGAGTGACCACAGGCTCTATAAGTCGATGAGGAGTTTGATATATTCGGAGATTATCGACCCCTAAAAATGTATGTCTTCAAGTGAAGTCTTTGCTGAAGACCTTCTAAAGAATTTGGTGAAGACTTTGTGCAGACTTTGAAAATGAAGAAGTTGGTGTGACCTTGAAGATATGAACGAGGAATATGAAGCGTGAAGACTTTGTTTTCGTAGTTTCATTTACTTTATTTGAGTCATAGGAAACACCGTATTGTTAAAGGGGGACGAGGTAATACTAAGGAAAATTTCCAACTGATGCTCAACTCCAAAATCCTCAACCTATACACTCCTTCGAGAGAAGCCTTTGGAAATCACTTACGGTTCAGACAAGTTCTCAAGTGACAGAGTCGAAGTTCTTCTGTCTCTGAGGAAATTGATCTAACTGAGGAGTTACGATTTCGCCAGTGCGAATTGCCTACAAGTGAGGAACATGATAAGCTGAGGACTTTCAGAGTTCGAAAGTCTGACCGTTGCTGTGCTTAGTGCCAGCTATTCCCAATCATTCCTATCCACATAACATTCATATCATTGGGGGCATTTATGTCTTATCATGTCAGGTTGCACCTTGGCTATAAATAGCCACCCCCCCACAACCACTAGTTGGTTGGCTGCTCTGAGAGAGAACTGACACTTGTCATTTGAGAGCAACCCATCCTCCGAGGACTTTGAGTGAAAATCATCAGTGAGGAAAAACCCACAACCAAACCACCAAAGCCAAAGTGATTGAGCATCACTGAAGAAATTCCTGTGTGGAACCGACGCTTGTTACCTTTGAGGACTGTGTATCCTCCAGACGGTTAGGCGTCATGGTCTAGTGGTCCTGTAGTCAATTGGGGATCACGAAGTGACCTTGGTCTAGAGCATCCAGCATTAAATTGTGGATTGCTGGGTGACTAGTTTTTGAGGGTTTTGGAAGTCTACCCTGAAGACTTACCCGAGTGTTGGGCGAGGACTGTGTGACCTTAGCTCAAGGGGAATATGGTAAGGACTGTGTGTCCTGGGACTGTGTGTCCTCTAGTTTAAATACTAGGCCGCTCCAAACCAGACGTACGACTATCACAACAGTTGGAACTGGGTCATCAAACCAGTGTCTTCATCAAGCTACCTGGTTCTATTTCCTCAACCCTTTCATTTCCTCGTATAACTGTTAATGAAATTGCACTTTACTGTTTGAAGAATTTTTCTGAAGACTTTCACAATTTCCTCACCTCAAATTCTTCAAGTTACCTTGTTCCTCACCTGCTTATCCTATATCACGCTACTTGTACTCTGTGCATGTTTCATTTAATCATGATGACTATGATGTTGCTATGTTCCTCATGCACTTGAGCACTTATTCCGCTGCTAGTTATTCATCACATTTCAAATTCCTCAAGTGATGAATTTGTAAAAATCGCCTATTCACCCCCCTCTAGTCGATATAACACATTTTCAGTACTGTCTGACAAGAGGGTAGTATGTGCAGTAACATAAACACCACAATGCTCTAGTAGCCATCGTAACCAAGTCACCTCTGCCGTCAGAAGAGCCATAGCTCTCAACTCGGCCTCTCCACTCGAACAAGAAATTACAGTCTGTTTCTTCGTCTTCCAAGCAATGAGAGAACCACCAAGAAAAACACATTAAGCAAAAATTGAACGGCGATCCGAAGGATCACTGGCCCATGTAGCATCCGAATACGTCTGGAGATGTAACAAGCCGAAACGGGGTAAAAAGCGACGATGAGAGATGGTGCCATGAAGATATCGTAGAACACGAAGAAGGTGCCTGTAGTGAACTAGAGCGGGAGCGGAAACAAACTGACTCAGAATATGGGCAGGATAGGAGATATATGGGCGAGTGACAGCAAGATAGACAAGGCTCCGAACGAGATGACGATAACGCGTCGGATCAGACAAGAGCTCACCATCAGAAACGCGTAGGTTAACATTGCGCTCCATAGGAGTCTCAGCAGCGCGCTCATCACTATGAGCTGCATGAGAAAGAAGATCTTGGATATACTTTTTTTGGGAAATACAGAAGCCATCATAGGTGGAGGAAACCTCAATCCCAAGAAAGAAACGAAGGGGGACCAAGATCAGACATAAGAAATTACTCCTTGAGACGGGACTTGACAAAGGCAATGTACTCAGAATCATCACCCATGATGATCGTATCATCAACATATAAAAGAAGGGTGCGACCACGAGAAGAAACATGGACAAACAGCGCTGGATCATGAGCACTTGGCGTAAAACCAGCAGCAGTGACCACAGAGGCAAAACGCTCAAACCAAGTGCAGGGAGCTTTCTTAAGGGCATATAGGGAGCGGCGAAGACGGCAAACCATGCCATCAGGAACTGAGTACCCAAGTGGTGGCTTAATATAAACTTCCTCACGCAACTCACCATTAAGAAAGGCATTCTTATCATCAAGCTGAGACATAGACCAGTGGCGAACAGAGGCCATGACAAGAAGTGTGTGGACAGTGGTTATATGGGCAATAGGAGCAAAATTCTCATCGTAATCATGACCATGCTCCTGCTGAAAGCCACAAGCTACAAGACGAGATTTGTAAAGCTCAAGAACCATCAGGGCGAGTCTTAACCTTGTAGACCCACTTACAATTGATGGGATGAATACTGGGAGGAAGAGAAACAAGATCCCATGTGTCGGTACACTCAAGAACAGCAAGCTCCTCCACCATGGGAAACTACTATTCAGGATGGATAGCACCTTCTCGATAAGAGGTAGGCTCAAGTACATCCGAAAGACCATATCGACTAGGAGAATAGCGGTCAGGGCGAGGGAGAGGCTGAACCTGAAGACCATAAGTTGGTTGGGATGAGGAGGAGGACGCACCAGAAGTAGATGACATGTTAGTGGATTTATCCACAACACGTGGACGATGAGTATAATGGAAAGGGAAGGAGGGAAGAGGTGGTATAACTAGAGGTGGAGACGGGCAATGTATCAGTGATAAAGATGGACAAGGGGAAGGTATCAGTGATGAAGGTGGAGAAGATGAAGGTATCAATGATGAAGGTGGAGAGTCATGTGACGAGGGAGGACAAGAATTTGTAGGAGAGGATGGCGTCAGATCTACAACATCAGGATGAGGAATATGAATACTGGGCACACAGGAAAGTGTATCTGGAAATGTAAGAAAAAAGATGCCCTATGTGGAAAAAGCCAAGGAGGATGGACGCGGGTAGAAGGGGCGAGACTCGTCAAAGGTTACATCCCAGGAAAACGCATCCGGCGACTGACAGGATCCCAACACCGATAGCCCTTATACTCATCGTTGTATCCAAAAAATACACTCAACAAACTGAGCGGTCAATTTGGTGCATTCATGAGGGGGAAGCAAAACATAGCAAACACAACCAAACAAACGAAGTGACAAATAATCAGGAGAACAACCAGAAAGATGCTCGAGAGGAATACCATCCTCTAGAGCAGCAGATGGCTGAATATTGATGAGATATGTAGAAGTGGTAACAACCTCAGCCCAGAAGTGTGGTGGGACAGAGGCCACGATCATGAGCGCACGTGTCGTCTCAAGAAGGTGACCACGCTTTCACTCAGCCACACCATTCTGAGCATGAGCACTAGGGCAAGAGAACTGAGCAAGAGTACCTTGCCCAGCAAGGAATGCTTGCATCACATGGGAGATATACTCACCAGCTGAATCTGTCCGAAAAACATGAAGAGGAGTGGGAAATTGGGTGTGAACCATGGCAGCAAATTTTCTATATATAGATAAGACCTCACTATGAGAAGACATGAAATAGATCCAAGTGCACTGAGAAAAATCATCTATAAAGATAATATAATAGCGATGCCCACCTTTCGAAGCAAAGGGAGCCGGATCCCACACATCAGAGTGAAAGAAATCAAAGGGGCGTCCGGACACTGACTCACTGTGAGGATAGGGTAGCTGAATCTGTTTACCAAGCCTACAACCGAGACAATCCAATGAAGTTACTAGAGACAGGCCCCAAAACACCAAGATGAACCAAAGACGAGAGTCAGGAACCACATAAATGGCCAAGACAATGATGCCACTGCTGAATAGAGCTGGTAGATGCAGCAATAGGGGTTGTGAGACCGGCAGCGGCCGCACCGGAGGGAATAGGAAGCCAGTCAATCTCCCAAAGACCATCAGAGCGTTCAGGTCTAGCACCTAGCAAAGTTCCCATGCGACAATCCTAGACAGAATAGAATCAAAGTCGAGAATAGCCTACAAATAGAATCAACAATCTGGCCACCAGATATGAGTTGCATGGTAAGTCGAGGAACATGCACAACATATGGAACATGAAATGAAGGAGTGCGAAGAGTGCCTTGGCTAGATACAAGGAGGGGAGTGCCATAAGCCGTCAGAACATGAATAGGAGACTCAAAAGGTTGAATGGAGGTCAAAGTGGAAGAATTATAAGTCATACGAAAAGATGCTCCAGTATCAAAAATCCATGGGGATGTACCTGAATGAGTAGACGGTGGTTTCTCAGTGCCAGAAGAGTCAGCCACACAACCTGTAGAAACTATCGGTGAAGAATCCCAAGCATCAAGCATGCATTTTAGCTATGTAATCTCATGCGCAGACAGGGACACAAAAAATGGGGTCTAGGTAGAAACACCTGCCAACGATGAGCAATCGCCTCCACGCATGGAAGCCGCATGTAGAGTTGAAAGCACAACATGATCCCTTGGTGGTTTTGATAATTCATGACAACATACACTGTCTCCTGGACTAACACCTCTATCTAGTGTATTTCAGATAATAGTCCATGGAGAGTTGAGCTGGCAAAAGGATTGAGAGTGGAATTACCCCAAGATTCAAGGAAATAGGTTGGCCAAGCTTCAAGCAAGAGGACTCTACATTTTACATTTGTGATAAATCACTTTGAGTCCATAGGAAAGCCAATACTATTAAAAGGGGGTAAGTTTTTGTTAGTGAACAATATGCTCATACGTGCACAAGTAATAGACACCAAAAACATTCACAAACTCTCCCACCAAAGTCTGTCTCTAGCCAAACACGCAAAATCAGTGCAACCAACTTTCCTATCCCGGTGCCAGCAATTCGAAACCCTACACACACTCAGCAAAACCCTAGCCACTTTGGTGCAGCCGACATTGCTTTCGGTGCCACCGAGTTGGGTTGCCAACTTTCTGTTAAGCAAGTTCACACTTTAAGTCCATCCGAGAATGTTGAATCGTCGTCATCGAGTTTGGCAATTCTGACTGTTGGTCACCTTGTCGGTGCAACCGAGTTTCCTATAACGGTCTCACCAAGATTCAAAAGTTGCCACCTTTTGGTCACATTGGTACAACCAAGATTAACACATCGGTTTCACCGAGTTGGTCATTTTGTGTGTGACGGTTGGATTTTTGGGGATGCCTATATATACCCCTTCACCACCACCCACTCGAAAGAGAAGCACTCAGAACTATTCCATACCTATCCTACTTAGTTTTCGAAGAGAGAGCCACCTACCCTTGTGTTGAGATCAGGATCTTCCATTCCAACCATATGGATCTTGGTTTCGAGCCTCCCCAAGTTCTTTCCACCAATACCATAACTTCTACCAAGCCAAATCTATGACAGAGTGATTGCGTGTTGAGGAGTCTATCATCTTGAGCACAACAGCAAGGAGTTCATCGTCATTACCGAGCCTATTACCTTTTGGAGGGTGGTGCCTCCTAGATTGGTTAGGGGTCGCTTGGGAGCCTCCTACTTCGTGTTGTGGAGTGAACCAAGAATTTTGTAAGGGCAAGGAGATCGCCTACTTCGTGAAGATCTACCCTGATTAAGGCTAGTCCTCCATGGATGTAGGCCGTCATGGTATAGTCAAGGTTGCTTGTTCGTGGAACCCTCCGTGGGTAGAGCCCTCGGTGGACTCTTGCGAACGTTACCCTCCGTCGATTGAAGACTCCATGAATGTGGACGTAAGATAGCACCACCTGTCGGAACCACGGTAAAATCATTGTGTCTCCTATTGCATTTGATCTTCCTATCCCATCTCTTTACTTACATGTGCAATGCCTTTGCTTTCCGCTACCATACTTGTAGACATGCATGTGTAGGGCTGTTAGATTTGCTAGACTTGCTAAAATAGTTAAAATCCTCCAACCAATTAACTTGGGAAAATGTTAGGTTTTAAATTCTTGCTAGTATTATATTCACCCCCCTCTAGACGCTCTTCTATTGATCCCACAATTGGTATCAGAGATTTGGTCTCCATTGCTTCGGTTTAATCACCGTGGAGGAAGATGGATGTGTCTAGACTAGAGAGTTTGAGTTGTAGAGTGCCCATTCTTGATGGAGAGTACTATAGTCAATGGAAGAATGCCATGATTAATCTATTTGATAAATTCCATTTGACAAAATATATTGAAAACCCCTATGTGCTCCCCATTGATGAATTACATCCCACACACGAAGAGGAAATTAACATGCTTGGTAACCTAAGAACTGACAATCTTATTGTTAGAGGTTTACCAAGATTCATGTTTTGTCAATTGAAGAACTTTGCATGCGCCTATACCTTATGGATTGATTTGGAGAAACAATATCCAAATCTTTCCTTAGAAAATCTTGATGAAATTCTTCATAAAACTGTTGCCTTTCACAAAATGAATCGTAGTGATCCAAACTTTGATAAATGCCTATTTGAGCTCCGTGATATTATGCGTGCTAAAGGATATGTCACCACTATCAACAACATTATCTTCAAAGCCAATCGCATTCATAAACTTGAACATTGTCATGATCACTATTCTAACTAATCCCTTGTTCTTTATGACGAGGATTTCCCACGTGATGATGGCAATGTGGAACATGGCTACTATGAAGAAGATGAGTTGTTAGACATCAAGCATGAGAAGATCATGAAGAATCCGAGTCTTACGGCAAACTTTAAGGATTACATGTCAGGAAGAAAAGAGTGGATTCTTGACAGTGGATGTATGGATCATATGACTGGTGATAAAGCGACGTTTCAAGAGATCACGCCTAATCAAGGTCCTCGACGGTACGTGACCTTTGGAGACAACTCTAAGGGTAAGGTACTTGGCCTTGGTAAGGTGGCCATATCCCATGATAGATCTATTCAAAATGTTATGCTTGTTGAATCCCTTGACTACAATCTTCTTTCCGTATCTAGACTTGTTGACTTCGGTTTCAATGTATTATTCATGAAAGTAGATTGCCAAGTGTTTTGTCAAGATAATCATAAAATGGTCTTTTCCGTTTTCCATAGAGGTGATCTATAAATTGTTGACTTCTCTAAAAGATCCAAACCTCGCACTTGCTTAATTGCAAAATCCTCTAAATGTTGGCTTTGGCATAGAAGACTTGGACATGTAGGCGTGCGCAATCTAGCGAAGCTAATCAAAGGTGATCATATACTTGGTGTTGAAGATGTTATCTTTGGTAAACATAGACTTTCTAGTGCTTGTCAAGCTGGAAAGAAAGTAGGTGGAAGTCATCCACTTAAGAATGTCATGACTACTAGGAGACCACTCGAGTTACTTCACATGGATCTTTTTGGTCCCAATCCTTACAAGAGTCTCGGTGGAAATTCCTATGGTCTAGTTATAGTTGATGATTTTTCCAGATTTACATGGGTATTATTTCTTGATGATAAGTCACAGGTTCCAAAGATCTTCAAGAACATCACTCGCAAAGCACAAAATCTATTTGAAGTGAAGATCAAGAAGGTTCAGAGCCATAACAGATCGGAGTTCAAGAACACCCATGTGGATACCTTTCTTGACGAACAAGGTGTCTCACATGAGTTCTCGGCTACGTACACACCTCAACAAAATGGATTTGTTGAGAAGAAGAACATGATGCTCATTGAAATAGTAAGAACGATGCTTAACGAATAGAAGACGCCAAGACACTTTTGGACAGAAGCCGTTGAGATAGCATGTCATGCCACAAACCAACTTTACCTGCACAAGCTTCTCGGTAAAATGGCATACGAGCTACTCACCGGTATCAAACCCCAAGTCGGATACTTTCGGGTATTTGGCTCAAAGTGCTACATTCTTGATAAGCATCGTCGTACTAAATTTGCTCCTAAATCTCATGAAGGTTTCCTACTTGGTTACGGATCGAACTCTCACACTTACCGTTTCTTCCAAAAGTTCACTCGTAAAGTTGAAGAGACGGTAGATGTGAAGTTTGATGAATCTAATGGTTCGCAAGTTGAACAATTGCCAAATTATGTAGGTCATAAGGACCCTTCGGAAGCGATCCTAGATCTATCCATCAGCAACATTCGTCCCATGCAGGTGAAGGAAAGTACTTCATCAACTCAAGTGGAAGCCCCTACTTCACATCAAGGTGAACCTCAACATGACATGGAGGCATCCACGAGTGGTACACGACAAGATGATGAAGAGGAGGAAGTGCATCATGAAGATTCACCACAACCACCTTCACCACCACCTCAATAGAATGACACCTTCAACAACAACGAAGATGAACGAGATGATGATGATGAAGAAGAAGCTCCACCATCCAACAATTGGAAGTTGACCCGAGTTCGAGCTCAAGTGACCAAGAACCATCCTGCCAGGGATATACCACGCGACTCACAGGAGACATGGTCAAGACGCAGCATTTTATTGGTGACCCGGCAGGCAGGTCGCAAGACGACCAGGCCCAAGACCCGGCATGTAAGCTGGCGCCAGGCGACTTACAAGATAAGGCTCAAAGAAAGAAAGACTCCCTCACGAAGGAAACAAGACCCGGATTAGGATTCTAGAGAGACTAGTCCTAATCCTACTCCCAGTAGGACTCTATTTCTAAACCTACCCTCTCCACTTCTATAAGTAGGGGTAGAGCACCCCTAGAAAGACAAGTTCACAAGTTGAAGTCATTAGGGATAGACAGATTAGAGGCTCTCGAGATTAGAGGTAGCAAGACAACACCCTTGTAACTGAGAGATCTTCCTCATGATCAATACCAAACAAGCAAGACGTAGGCTTTTACCTCCATCAGAGGGGCCGAACCTGGGTACACTCGCGTCTCTTGATTCCAACCAACCCCTTCGAGCCGCCACATAGTTGTGATGGCCTCACACCCAATGTCTGTTAACCCGGACATCCTGCCGTGACAAATCCACAATAGTTGGCACCCACCGTGGGGCTTCACACGGTGTTGTTGTGTTCTTGGAGGAATATCTTCAGGGATCGAGATGCTTGTGAAGTATCAGATGAAGAACAATCAGCCGAAAGGATCTGCATCAAGCTTGAGTTCGTCTGTCAAAATTGAAAAAGTTTGAGCAGCAACATAATTTAGATTAGGGTCAAAAAGTAACTTCGGCTGCGGCCGGACACAAACATATATCCGACGAAGTCAACCATAGAATACACCTACGGCATATGTACGTGATCCATCAAATCACCCAAGACTCTTTGGTGGTTGTGTGATAAGCCCAATAGGGCTACATCAACTAGAGAAGAAAATCAGCTATGGCTGCTACATCATTTGTGTGTGTCTCCTGCTGCTGCTATGGTTTCAATCAAGGAAAACATCACGTCTCCCGAGAAAAAGATTGATCACTGCTCTTTGTACTGCCGACAAACCAGAAAAGAGACCAAGTCCGGCTCGTACACAAACTTTTTCGGCCGAAGCCAATCAATTCTCAGAGCACATGTGTGTTTTGCTGTCCCAAGGAGAATCCTTTTAATCCAAATTGGGTTCAATTTTTTCCATCTTCATGGATTGGATCTAAACCTTCTCACGTACAAATTTTGGATGGTTCATGGAAATCGGCTGAAGATTCTCCCACTCTACCAAGGTTGTCTCCGGCCGTTCATGCGCATCTGTGCACAGCCGCAAGCCGCCGGGTGGATGCTATCAAAAATCTCCGCTGCAATATACATACGACGGCCGAGTCTGACTGCTACTACATCTTGCCCCATCCACGTGCATAATAGAGGATCAAAGCCCCGAGTGGTGGATTGGTCCGTCATCGTAAATAGAAAAGGGGAAGCTAGTACATGTTACATAAGCAGGAACTCCAAGTCCCAAGACCACGGCGCAGAATCGCCTCCACCTCAAGCCGCCCTCCACGCCAGCCGCCATGCTGACCCGCCTCCGTTGAGGCTTGCCTCCCCGCGACGTTGCGCCCTCCAACCGGCTTTGCCTTGCCTCGCCGCACTACACATCGACCGGGTCGCCCATCCGCAGCTTCTCCGGCTCGGCCCAGCACTCTACCATGGCTTTGTCTCACCGGCAACGCCTCGCCGGCATGCCTCCGTCACCTCTGCCGCCGCCATGGCCCAGCTTCACCTCGCCTCCACGCCGCTTTGCCTCGTCCGAGCCGGCCTCGATTGGCCAGCTCTGCCTCCGCCATGGCCTCGGCTCGCCTATCGCGCCAATACGTGTTGCCTCCGTCGCCTCACAACCGTCGTCGCCCTCACTACGCCCCCGCCGACGCGAGCTCGCATCGCCTCACCCCCCGCGCCCGTGTGACTGCGTCGGCCGCTCCACTCCGCCTGGAGCTTGCTGACGCCCCCACGGCCGGCTTGAGCTCTTGTCTGCTCGCCCTGATGCCTCCACTGCCGGCTCGAGCTCTTGTCTGCTTGCCCTGGCCTGCTTCTCGGGTCCGGTGGGATCGCGATCTTGCGTCAGCTACTCCCTTCGCGTGGGCAAGAACAAGAAATGGGTGGCGTTTGGAAGGAAGTAAGGATCCGGTTGAGAAGATAATAGGTCAGCTAAAAAAACCAGGTTCCACCGGTGTCCTTATTCATCCGACGAAAAATCCAGGACAATTGGCATTAAAACATGAGGAAGGAGCGTGCCAATATCATTCTGTACTGGTGTTTGTCCATGTCGCATTACTCAATGGACTCGTACGCTGGCTAACAACGTCGTGGCCATCTCTCACGACTGCACCGGCTCACAACGCCATGGGCAACTCACCGTTTGTGCCAGCTTACAATGCCACGAGCGACTCACCGACCGCACCATCTTCAAACGTCGCGGTTGACTTCTACGTCTACATCAACATATCAGTGCGGTGCTCGCATGTACGAGCCGCCCAACGGACGCGTGCAAGACACTGCCCACAGTCTGATCTACAATAGTATATCAGCGTGGTGTTCGCCTGCACGAATCGCCCGACGAACAGGCGCAAAAGTCGCCGCCACTACAGTTTGGTTAACTTCTACAACCAGCCGGAATGAACCATCGACCGGATCGTTGAAGCAATTCATAAGGGATCATCTATAACCCGCCACAGTCAACCTCAACTTTTAGTGGAGATTCTCAAGCCGCCTCTTCGAGTTAACTGAAGACTAGGGAGCTATAGACATGGCGAGACACATTTGGTCGTTTTTCAAAGAGAACCTCGGGTCTTTGTAGGAAAAAAAACCAATCCTGGCGGCTATTACATTATTGGCGAAAGAATTAAAAGTTCCCCAAGAGGACGAGTCACCATGATGCACCATTCAAACATGGGTATCCTGATTTATTTGATCATCATAAAATAACATGGAGCATCTGCCGTTTTACGTATCTCAGCTTGTGCAAAAGTTCTCTCCATCAACATGGTCATTTGGGGGCTTCTAACCCGCCAGGGTTCAGCTTACACACCCTTTTGATCGGCTCTTCAGCCACCGTAAGGTGGGTTGTATACCCAAAAGTTGACTCTATCAACAAGGTCATTTGGAGGCTTCCACCCCCCCGGGTTTAGCTTACACACCCTCTTGATCAGCTCGTCAGCCACTGCAAGTTTGAGTTAAACCTGCCTGTATGTTGCTGCTCTGCTATGTGACCCGCCGAACTCTTGCTAGTTAATCTCGATTAGAAACCCTGAGCTGTTCAAACATATTTGGCAGCCACTCTCACTAGAGACCCTGTACTGGTCAAGGTTAAACCGCGGGCTCTTGTCACGTGAGGGTCGGCTTACGGAAAGTGAGGACAAACTCACCCATCTACCCTAGACTCTCCGCTATGTGGCCCGTTCATACTCTTAAAAAGTTACTCTTTTAAATACCCTGCACTATTTAAGGTTCAAACGACGTATTTGTGTCACATGAGAGGTAGCTTATGGTCCCTAAGGGTACTCATGCCTTGTTGCTTCTCTTTCTGGTTCGTTGAGCTCTTATTAGTTCATCTTCCCTAGAGACCCTGAGCTGTTCAAAGAAATTGACGGACACTATCGATAGAGACCCTGTACTGTCAAAGAGTTTTAGTAGCGAGTCCACCCAGAAGAACCAACATATG
The DNA here is from genome assembly GCA_022496015.1 of Hordeum marinum. Classification (NCBI taxonomy): domain Eukaryota; kingdom Viridiplantae; phylum Streptophyta; class Magnoliopsida; order Poales; family Poaceae; genus Hordeum; species Hordeum marinum. Next base: position 194,960,281 of record CM039675.1, on the reverse strand, counting down.
AGTTTTCAAAAAAGCAAGGTCAGGAAAGATTTAACATCTCTGGGTTCTGCTTTTTCAAGTCGCCCTCACAACAATGCAGAATATACTCTGTCTTGTTTATTTTTGCAGGTCTTGTCTCCTAAGATGAGCCGCCATTAAGTATGATGAAAAACTTCTGCAAGAATAAATGGATCTTTAATAGCCAACATGGCTAGATCTTCATCATGGTTTATCATAAGCAGTACTAAATGATTGGTTTTTTTCAATCCATATTGGAAAGTTCATTATTCTTGAAGAGCCGCCTAATCAGACATAATGTTGTGTCATTTAATTGACCGGCTATTGGATTTCTTCAACCTGTGCTATTTGGTATATAGAAAAACTCATGGGTTTCTCAAACATATATTTGCTGGGTTGCACTGCAACCACGAGCAGAGATTTCACTTCAAAGACAAAGGTATTCCTCCAGGATATTAATACTGGGTTACAACCACGGTAAAAGATTCATTCAACAAATGATGATGAGTTATATTATTATCACATAGTCCCGAGTCGTCGCAGACGGACACGACACTTGGGGGCTACACTATTCAGATCAAAATTGCTAAAGTTTGCAAGTCACTGCGGGCGTGCGGCCTGGCCCTTGGGGGCTACACTATTTATGTCCAGTTTATATCAAATATGCAAGTCCCATGTCGCGGCAAGCACGAACCACGACAGTCGGGGGGCTATGCAAGCCGGTTTTCAAATCATTACATTGTCAGCAAGACCCTATTATCTCAAGGAGATGAGCCGGCCTTTCTATATTTTCCTAAGTCCCAGCCTAGTAATTCTTACTGACCCGACACTTGGGGGCTACGCCGCTCAGATCAAATTTTCTAAAGTTCCAAGTCACTGCAGGCATGCGACCCGGCACTTGGGGGCCACAACATTCAGCTGTTTAAACAGATTATGAGGATCAAATTCAAGACCCGACCCATCACACACTATTGAGCCGGTCCTTGGGGGCTACACCTACTGAAGTTTCATAAGGTATAAGATAGTTATAAGTCCCTGCAGGAAGGACAACCCGACACTTGGGGCCTACACAGTCCAATATATTATTACAAAGCACCAAGTCATCATGGATAATCTCGGAGCTTGGGGGCTACAGGTAATATGGACATATCAAAAACTTTGAGGAGAATTTTCAAGATTTTAATTATGGAGTTCGGTTGTTAGACCCGGCATCACCAACATTCATGACCCGACGTTGTCAAAAGATCATAACCCGCCAGAGTTTATATAAGCCGCCCTGCTTCACAAGAATGGAACTCTGGATCTACGTCATCAGGATTTCTTATTTTCAATATTTTCATTTAGACAAAGTACTGGAAGCCGAATCAATGGCATATGGGTATTCTATTCCCAATAATTTTCAAAGGACACTGACAAGCAAGACGATTTTCAAGACGACTCATTCATATGCAAAAAAGACCGGGATTTCTGAGGAGCCACTTCATAAGCCGGCCAAAGGAGCAAGCCGACCACTTAACATATATCCTATTCCTATTTCAGGAGGTTACCATGAATAAATTCAAGCTAACCTGGGGGCTAATGTCGGGGATATACCCCGCGGTATGACCCGGCCTGGCGGCTCACAGGAGACCTGGTCAAGACGCGGCATTTTATTGCTGACCTGGTAGGCAGGTCGCAGGACGACCAGGCCCAAGACCCGGCATGTGAGCCGGCGCAAGGCGGCTTACAAGAGAAGGCTCAAAGAAAGAAAGACTCCCTCACGAAGGAAACAAGACCCAGATTAGGATTTTAGAGATACTAGTCCTAATCCTACTCCCAGTAGGACTCTGTTTGTAAACCTACCGTCTCCACTTATATAAGGAGGGGTAGAGAACCCCTAGAAAGACAAGTTCACAAGTTGAAGTCATTAGAGATAGACATATTAGAGGCTCTCGAGATTAGAGGTAGCAAGACAACACCCTTGTAACTGGGAGATCTTCCTCATGATCAATACTAGACAAAGCAGGACTTAGGCTTTTACCTCCATCGGAGGGACCGAACCTACGTAAACTTGCGTCTCTCGATTCCGAGAAACCCCTTCAAGCAGCCACATAGTTGCGATAGCCTCACACCCAAAGTCTGTTAACCCGGACATCTTGCCATAACAAATCCACAACACATCCCCTAAACCAAATCTTTGGTGATATACAAACAGGGAGAATCACTCACTCTAAAACCCGTCTAGCTAACTTTTGTGAGCGTTATTCTTTCATCTCTAGCATTGAGCCTTTGAAGGTATAACAAGCTCTTGAAGACGCAGATTGGGTGAATGCTATGCATGAAGAGCTTTAGAACTTCGAAAGGAATGAAGTATGGACACTCGTGGAGAAGCCTGAAGATGAGCACAACATGATCGGAACCAAATGGGTGTTTCGGAACAAACAAGACGAAGATGGTCAAGTCGTGTGCAACAAGGCTCGTCTCGTAGCCCAAGGATATACGCAAGTCGAAGATATGGACTACGGTGAGACATATGCCCCCATCGCTAGACTTGAAGCTATTTGTATTCTTCTTGCTTATGATAATCATCATGATATCACGCTTTATCAAATGGATATAAAAGTGCATTTTTAAATGGTAAAATTGAAGAAGAGGTTTATGTTAAGCAACTACCTGGTTTTGTGAATCCTAAGAAACCTAATCATGTTTACAAGCTTCGTAAAGCTCTTTATGGTCTTAAGCAAGCCCCTCGTGCTTGGTATAAATGTTTAACGAAGTTTCTCATCGAAAAAGGTTTTGAAATTGGAAGATTGATGCAACCTTGTTCACTAAGAGAGTTTATGGAGAATTATTTGTGTGCCAAATCTATGTGGATGATATTATCTTTGGTTCCACTAACCCTCAATTTAGTGAATGGTTTGGAAGGTTGATGTCCGAGAAGTATGAGATGTCTATGATGTGTGAGCTGAAATTCTTTCTTAGATTGCAAATCAAGCAATCAAGAGAAGGAACTTTCATATCTCAAACTAAGTATACCAAGGATTTGATCAAGAAGTTCAACATGCAGGACTGCAAAGGAATGAAAACTCCTATGCCCACCAGTGGACACGTTGACCTTACCAGGGAGGACGAACCGGTTGATCAAAAGGTTGATGGATCTATGATTGGTTCATTGCTATATGTATGCGCATCTCATCCCGATATTCTGCTTAGTGTTTGCATGTGTGCTAGATATCAAGCAGAACCTAAAGAATGTCATCTTTTGGCTGTGAAATGTATTGTGAGATATTTGATACAAACACCAAACTTTGGCATTTGGTATCCCAAGGGATCTTCTGTTAATGTTGTTGGCTATTCCAATTCGGACTGTGCTGGTGACAAGGTTGATAGAAAGTCCACCTCGGGTACTTTTCAATTTTTAGGTAGATCTCTTGTGTCTTGGTCCTCCAAGAAACAAAACTCACTATCCCTATCTACTGTCAAAGATGAGTATATTGCTGCTGGATCTTGTTGTGCACAATTACTATGCATGACACAAATGCTTAATGATTATGGAATTTATGTTAAAAATGTTCCATTACTTTGTGACAATGAAAGTGCTATTAAAATTGGACATAATCCTGTGCAACATTCTCGAACCAAGCATATTCAAGTTCAACATCATTTCATTCGTGATCATGTTGCCAAAGGAGATATCAATCTTAAGCATGTTCGCACTAACAAGCAATTGGACAATATCTTCACCAAGCCACTTGATGAGAAATTTTTTTGTCATTTGAGGAGTGAGTTGAATATCATTGATGCTTCAAACTTGAGTTAGACTCACTCGATTGCAAGCAAGGGCATGAGCTTTCTTGTTATCTCCATGTGCCCCTCACTCGTTATAATATGCCATGGAATTCTATGCTCCCTTGTATTGCATCTAACCTTTTGTAGGTACTTGGAAGAACTTCATTCCACAAGATTGCCGTCAACTCCAATCATAAGAAATCTTCTCATTACCAAGTATCCACGACCCCTCTTAATGATGGAAGGAATAAGACAACAAAACCTTATCCTTGACATATACTTGATCTTAGTTGCAAAAACTTAAGTAGTATCATGTCAATTGGATATATCCATTGTTCTTCCTTGCATGACTAACCTTTGTAGGTGACTAGTGTACTAGAACGAGAAGGATAGCTCCGAATTCAAGATGATCTTCATCAACCCCGAGCAGCCTCAACAAGTTCACCTACGAGCAACGTCATCAACATCACTCAAAGGTCTATACTCATATCCTTGAGAAGACTTTACTCCAAGTCATGGGATAGAGCAACTAAGGTGATATGAAGACACTAAAATGCTTAATCGAAAAATGGTAACCCCATTTTGAGCTTAAACAATGAGTATGACCTATGATCAAGTATTCTTGCTTGGCTCCTAAGTCAATATACTCTAATATAGGTGGCCTAGTCACTGCTCATCATTAAGTTAAGAATCTTGCATGGTATGTTTTCTATTTGCATGATCTCTCGTAACCACTGAAATCTTATCTATTTGATGACCTTTGTAAAAAAATCGTATCTTCTTTTTGAAACTATTTCTTTTGTCTCTATGAAAACAGAAACTTGGTCTCTCATTCGGAGCCACCGATATAAATAACTCGGTCCTACCGAATTTGCAGATGAGCTGCACTACACAATCTCGGTACCATCGATTTATTTATCCCGGAGTCACCGATTGTTCTTTGTTTTCTAAATCTGTGGTTGTTCTGTTCTTGTGATATTCTTGTTCCTTTGATGACCCCTTCATTTAAAAAAATTAGGGGGAGAAGAACAAACAATACTTCGGGGGAGAATTTTTTATTCAAGGATCCCTAGCTCCAAGGAGAAGAAAAGTAAAATTTGAAAAAGGGGAGAGAAGCTACATTTTCAATGATTCCCTTAGTTTTTCTATGAACCCTACTTTCAGTGACCCTTCTTCTCAAGGATCCCTTCCTTGTCAATGATCCCTATCACTACTCCTAAGCTTAACCTTTTTGGTATTTTATGCCAAAGGGGGACAGGATCAAATCTTCATGCTAAAGGGAGAGTTTCATTCTTATGCAAAGGGGGAGATATGATTTAGGGGGAGAGGAAAATATCAAAAGTTCACACTTATATAAACAAGGGGAGAACAACTATGTGTGGGGAGAAAACTATTTTTTTGAGAAAAGTCTAAAGTGAACAAATTATTCTTTTTCTCACCCTATCCAATCCCAATATCTACATGCTGAGATTCAGAGGGAGAGGATAAACTACCAATTTCAATTCTAAGGGGAAAGAAGCTATAAAAGTTTTCTACTAAAGGTGGAGACATATCAATCTTAATAATTATCATATCTTATATGTTCTGCATATCTTGGTATCCGTTGAGTTCTATTTCTTTCGTTTAGTAGAATACTCTTTCGTTTGCTAACATTGTTTTCTCAATTGTTTCTCTGCTACTAGAATGCTCAAGAACTCAAGGTAAGTATATGCATCATATCCTTGATCAAGATGATCTCTTGCTTCTTGCACATATTGTTTGCAAGAGTGAAGTCTTCAACGCGGATACATCACATTCATATATTTTGATGCATATAGCCAAGATACACATGACTTCCTATATCCCTTTCATCCATATATGTGTCCATGCATTCCGACGCAACTATCCTTTAAAGGAGTGCACACATTTAGGGGGAGCAAATCTAAGTCATGTGTTTCCCAAAGACTTCATTGCATCCATGCATATCTTTAGTTGAAGATTAGATTGTATGTTGTCATCAATTACCAAACAGGGGTAGATTTAAACCCAAACATGCTCCCTTGGTAGTTTTGAAAATTCATGACAACATACACTGTCTCTTGGACTAACACGTCTATCTAGTGTATTTCAGATAATAGTCCATGGAGAGTTGAGCTGGCAAAGGACCGAGGAGATTGTGGAATTACCCCAAGATTCACAGAAATAGGTTGGCCAGGTTTCAATCAAGGGGACTCTACATTTTACATTTGTGATAAATCACTTTGAGTCCACAGGAAAGCCAATACTATTAAAAGGGGGTAAGATTTTGTTGGTAAACAATATGCTCATACATGCACAAGTAATAGACACCAAAAACATCCACAAACTCTCCCACCAAAGTTTGTCTCTAGCCAAACGTGCAAAATCGGTGCAACCAACTTTCCTATCCCGGTGCCACCAATTCCAAACCCTAGACAGACTCAGCCAAACCGTAGCCACTTTGGTGCAGCCGACACTGCTTTCGGTGCCATCGAGTTGGGTTGCCAACTTTCTGTTACGCAAGTCCACACTTTCGGTCCGTCCAAGAATGTTGAATCGGCGTCACCGAGTTTGGCAATTCTGACAGTTGGTCACCTTGTCGGTGCAACGAGTTTCCTATATCGATCTCACCGAGATTCAAAAGTTGCCACCTTTTGGTCACTTTGGTACAACCGAGATTAACACATCGGTTTCATCGAGTTGGTCATTTTGTGTGTAATGGTTGGATTTTTGGGGATGACTATAAATACCCCTTCACCACCACCCACTCGAAAGAGAAGCACTCAAAAATATTCCCTACCTATCCTACTTATTTTTTAAAGAGAGAGCCACCTACCCTTGTGTTGAGATCAAGATCTTCCACTTCGACCATATGGATCTTGCTTTCTAGCCTCCCCAAGTTTCTACCTAGCCAAATCTGTGAGAGAGTGATTGTGTGTTGAGGAGTCTATCATCTTGAAGCACAAGAGCAAGGAGTTCATCGTCATTACTGAGCCTATTACCTTTTGGAGGGTGGTGCCTCCTAGATTGGTTAGGTGTCGCTTGGGATCCTCCTACTTCGTGTTGTGGAGTGATCCAAGAAGTTTGTAAGGGCAAGGAGATCGCCTACTTAATGAAGATCCACCCCAAGTAAGGCTAGTCCTCCATAGACGTAGGCCGTCATGGTATAGTCAAGGTGTTGGAAATATGCCCTAGAGGCAATAATAAATTAGTTATTATCATATTTCCTTGTTCATGATAATCGTTTATTATCCATGCTATAATTGTATTGATCGGAGACTTAAATGCATGTGTGGATACATAGACAAAACCATGTCCCTAGTATGCCTCTAATGGACTAGCTCGTTGATCAAAGGATGGTTAAGGTTTCCTAGCCATGGACATGAGATGTCATTTGATAACGGGATCACATCATTAGGAGAATGATGTGATGGATAAGACCCAAACTACAAACATAGCATATGGTCGTGTCAGTTTATTGCTACTGTTTTCTGCATGTCAAGTATATGTTCCTATGACCATGAGATCATGCAACTCACGGATATCGGAGGAGTGCCTTGTGTGTATCAAACGTCACAACGTAACTGGGTGACTATAAAGGTTCTCTACAGGTATCTCCGATGGTGTCTGTTGAGTTGGCATGGATCGAGACTGGGATTTGTTACTCCGTGTAACGGAGAGGTATCTCGGGGCCCACTCGGTAATGCAACATCACAATAAGCCTTGCAAGTGATGTGACTAATTGTTAGTTGCGGGATCTTGTATTACGGAACGAGTAAAGAGACTTGCCGGTAATGAGGTTGAACTAGGTATGGAGATACCGACGATCGAATCTCGGGCAAGTAACATACCAAAGAACAAAGGGAACGTTATACGGGATTAACTGAATCCTTGACATAGAGGTTCGACCGATAAAGATCTTCGTAGAATATGTAGGAACCAATGTGGACGTCCAGGTCCCGCCATTGGTTATTGACCGTAGAGGTGTCTCGGTCATGTCTACATAGTTCTCGAACCCGCAGGGTCTGCACACTTAAGGTTCGGTGACGTTTCGGTAGTGTAGAGTTATGTATGGTGGTGACCGAAGTTTGTTCGGAGTGCCGGATGAGATCCCGGACGTCACGAGGAGCTCCGGAATGGTCCGGAGGTAAAGATTCATATATAGGAAGTCCCAGTTTGGTTTCCGAAAAAGTTTCGGGCTCATCGGTAGTGTACCGGGAGTGCCGGTAGTGTACCGGGAGTGCCGGTAGTGTACCGGGAGACCTCCGGGAGGGGTACTTCGACACCAAGAGGTCCATGGGCTGTGGGAGAATAATAACCAGCCCTTAGTGGGCTGGGAAAACAGCCACAAAGGCCCATGGCGCAGGAGAGAAAGTCCTAAAGCAAAAAGTGGAAAATCAGCCAATAGGAGGCAATCCTACTCCAACTAGGATTGGAGGTGAAGTAGGATTGCTCCCACCTCCTATTTCGGCCGACCCAAAGGCCTTGTCTGCCTCTCCTCTCCTCTCCTCCTATATATACTAGTGGATTGGGTGGTTTTTGCACAGAATTTCTGGCCACGTGCTACCCGTTTCACCGGTGCACAGTTTCTCCTCTAGATCGGTTTTCCGCAGCGCTTAGGCGAAGCCCTGCCGGAATCACTCCACCACCATCACCGGAGCGCCGTCATGCTGCCGGTGAACTCTCTCTCCTATCCACCTCCTCTTGCTGGATCAAGACGGTGGAGATCGTCATCAAGCTGCACGTGTGTTGAACGCGGAGGTGCCGTCCGTTCGGCGCTAGATCGGAAGGACCGTGATCGAGATCGCGAGACGGTTCGTGATGAGATCGCGGAACGGATCATGATGAGTTCGCGGGACAGATCGTGATCAAGATCGTGAGACGGATCGTGATGAGATCGCGGGACGGATCGTGATGAGTTCACGGGACGGATCGTGATTGGATCGTGGGACGGATCATGATGAGATCGCGGGACGCTCGGCGATTTGGATCGCGAAGATGTTCGACTACACGAACCGCGTTTCTTAACGCTTCCCGCTTAGCGATCTACAAGGGTACGTAGATCCACTCTCCCTCTCGTAGATGCTCATCACCATGGATAGGTTTGCGTGTGCATAGGAAATTTTTTCTTTCCCATGCGACGTTCCCCAACAGTGGCATCATGAGCTAGGTTGATGGTTCGATGAGATATCGAGTAGAACACAAAAGGTTTGTGGGTGTTGATGCTTAGATTGCTTCCTCCCTTGGTCGGATTTTGGTTCAGCGGGATTGTGAGATGAAGCGGCCCGGACCAACATTACTCGTACGCTTACGAGAGACCGGTTCCCTCGATGCAACTTGTTGCTTAGATGGCTTGCGGGTGACAGTTTCTCTCACTTTAGTTGGATCGGATCCGACAAAGGAGGTCCTTGAGAAGGTTGAAAAGCAATCTATGTATCACCGTTGTGGTTTATGCGTAGGTGAGAATCGTTCTTGCTAGATACCCGTAGCAGGCACGTAAAACTTGCAACAACAATTAGAGGACGTCTAACTTGTTTTTGCAAGGTATGTTGTGATATGATATGGCCAATTACATGATGTGATATATGTGATGTATGAGATGATCATGTGATGTATAGATTATCACGACTTGCATGTCGATGAGTACGGCAACCGGCAGGAGCCATAGGGTTGTCTTTAATTATTGTATGACCTGCGTGTCAATCATTAAAGAGCTATGTAATGCTTTACTTTATCACTACGGTAGCAATAGTAGTATAAGCATGCAGGGCGTGACAACCCCGATGGCGACACGTTGATGGAGATCATGGTGTCATGCCGGTGACGATGGAGATCATGCCGGTGCTTTCTAGATGGAGATCAAAAGCACAAGTTCATGGCCATATCATGTCACTTATGATTTGCATGTGATGTTAATCCTTTTTATGCACCTTGTTTTGCTTAGGACGACGGTAGCATTATAAGGTGATCGCTCACTTAATTTCAAGATAAACTGTGTTCTCCCTGAGTGTGCACCGTTGCGAAAGTTCGTCGTGTTGAGACACCACGTGATGATCGGGTGTGATAGACTCTACGTTCACATACAACGGGTGCAAGCCAGATTTGCACGCGCAGAACACTCGGGTTAAACTTGACGAGCCTAGCATGTACAGACATGGCCTCGGAACACAAGAGACCGAAAGGTCGAGCATGAGTCATATAGTGGATATGATTAACATAATGATGTTCACCATTGAAGCCACCTTAACTCACGTGATGATCGGACTTGAGTTGGTGAATTTGGATCATGTATCACTCGAATGTCCCAAGGGATGTCAATTTGAGTGGGAGTTCTTAAGTAATATGATTTATTGAACTCATTATCATGAACATAGTCAAAGTGTCTTTGCAAATTATGTTGTAGATTACTAGCTCACGCTGTAGCTCCCTTGTATTTTTATATGTTCCTAGAGAAATAGAATTGAAAGATGTTGGTAGCAAAATTGTGGACTGGGTCTGTGATCTGAGGATTGTCCTCATTGCTGCACAGAAGGCTTATGTCCTTAATGCACGGCTCGGTGCGCCACCCCCTCTAGCGTCGTCTATAGATGTTGTGAACATCTAACAGGCACATTTCGATGACTACTTGATAGTTTAGTGCGTCATGCATTACGGCTTAGAATTGAGGCTCCAAAACGTTTTGAACGTCACGAAACATATGAGATGTTCTACGAGCAGAGATTGTGATCTCAGGCTCGTGCCTTTGTTGCGAGATATGAGATCTCCAACAAGATTCTTTGCTTGTAAGATGAAGGAGAATAGCTCAATCGTTGAGCATGTACTCAGATTGTCTGGGTACTACAATCGCTTGAATCAAGTGGGAGTTGATCTTCTAGATAAGATAGTGATTGATATAGTTCTCCAAGTCACTGTCACTAAAGCTACTAGAACTTAGTGATGAACTATAATACACCAGGGATAGAAGTATTGATCCCTGAGCTGTTCGCGATGTTTGACACCGCGAAGGTAGAAATCAAGAAGGAGCGTCAAGTGTTGATGGTTAATCAAACCACTAGTTTCGAAAAGGGCAAGAGCAAGGAGGGAAACTTCATGGATAGCAAGTCAGTTACTGCTCCAGTGAAGCAACCAAAAATTGAACTCAAACCCGAGACTAAGTGCTTCTATTATGAGGTGAGAGGTCGCTGAAGCGGAACAATCCTAGATACTTGGTAGATAAGAAGGCTGGCAACATCGATAGAAGTATATTTGATATACGAGTTATTGATGTGTACCTTGCTAGTACTCCTAGTAGCACCTGGGTATTGGATACCGGTTCGGTTGCTAAATGTTAGTAACTCGAAATAAAAGCTACGGAATAAACGGAGAACTAGCTAAGGGTGAGGTGACGATGTGTGTTGGAAATGTTTCCAAGGTTGATGTGATCAACATCGCACGCTCTCTCTACCTTCAGGATTAGTGACGAACCTAAATAAATGTTATTTGGTGTTTTGCGTTGAGCATGAACATGATTAGATCATGTTTGTTGCAATACGGTTATTCATTTAAGTCAGAGAATAATAGTTATTCTGGTTACATGAATAATACCTTCAATGGTCATGCACCCGGTGAGAATGGTTTGTTGAAATCTTGATCGTAGTAGTACACATGTTCATAACATTGATGTCAAAAGATACAAAGTTAATAATGATAGTACCACATAGTTGTGGCACTGCCGCTAAATGTCATATTGGTATAAAGCGCATGTAGAAACTCCATGCTGATGGATATTTGGACTCATTCGATTTCGAATCGGTTGATACATGCGAACCATGCCTCTTGGGCAAGATGACTAAAGGACCCCGTTGGATGGAGCGGGCAAGTGATTCATTGGAAATGATACATGTTGATGTATGCAATCTAGTGAGTCTTGTAGCATGCAGTGGATATCGTTATTTTCTTACCTTCACTAATGATTTGAGTAGATATAGTGTATATTTACTTAATGAAACACAAGTCTGAATCGTTTGAAAGGTTCAAGCAAATTCAGAGTGAAGTTTAAAGATCATCGTGACAAGAAGATAAAAATGACCGCGATATGATCGTGGAGGTGAATATCTGAGTTACGAGTTTGGCATACAACTTAAGACAACGTGAAATTTGTTTCACAGCTAACGCCACCTAGAACACCATGGTGTGTACAAACATCATAGTCATGCTCTATTGATATAGTGCATACTGTGATGTCTCTTATGGTTTTACTACTATAATTTTTGGGGTTATGCATTAGAGACAAGTACATTCACTTTAAATAGGGCATCATCTAAATCTGTTGAGATGACACCGTGTGAATTATGGTTTGATAGAAACCTAAGCTGTCATTTCTTAATGTTTGGGGCTGCGATGCTTGTGTGGAAAATGTTTTCACATAATAAGCTAGAACCCAAAGCGGACAAATGTATCTTCATAGAATACCCTAAGAACAGATGGGTATGCCTTTTATCTCAGATCCGAGTGCAAAGTGTTAGTTGCTAGAACTGGGTCCTTTCTCGAGAAAAAGTTTCTCTCGAAAGAATTGAGTGGGAGGAAGATAGAACTTGATGAGGTTGTTAAACCTTTGTTCAACCAGAGAGTAGCGCAGCGCAGAAAGATGTTTCTGTGAAGCCTACGCTAGTTGAAGAGAAAGTTAATGATGATGATCATGAAGCTTCAGGATCAAGTTACTATCGAACTTCGTAGGTCGACAAGGAGGTGTACTGCTCCTGAGCGGTACGACAACTCTCTCTTGGAGGTCATGTTGTTGGACAACGATGAACCTACGAGCTATGGAGAAGCGATGATGGGCCCGGATTCCGACAAATGGTTGGAGGCCATGAAATCCGAGATAGGATCCATGTATTAAAACCAAGTGTAGACTTTGGTAGACTTGCTCGTTGGACGGCAGGTCGTTGAGTACAAATGGATCTTTAAAATGAAGACAGACGCTGATGGTGAATGTCACTATTTGTAAAGCTCGACTTGTTGCAAAGATGTTTGTGACAAGTTCAAGGAGTTGACTACGATGAGACTTTCTCACTTGTAGCGATGCTAAAAGTCTGTTGAAATTATGTTAGCAGTTGCTGTGTTTTCAATTATGAAATCTGGCAGATGGATGTCAAAACATCGTTTCCTTAATGGTTTACTTGAGGAACGGTTGTATGTGATACAACCAGAAGGTTTTGTCAGGCCTAAGGATGCTAAAAGGTGTGCAAGCTTCGGTGATCCTTCCATGGACTGAAGCAAGCATCTCGGAGTTGGAATAGACGCTTTGATGAGCTGATCAAAGTTTTGATGTTTATACAAAGTTTATGAGAAACTTGTATTTGCAATAAACTGAGTGGGAGCACTATAGAATTTCTGATAAGTATATGTGGATGACATATTGTTGTTCAGAAATAATGTAGTTTCTGGAAAGCATAAAACGGTTATTTGGAAAGTGATTTTCAAAGGAAGACCTCGATAAAGCTACCTAATTGTTGAGCATCAAAATCTATAGAGATAGATCAAGATGCTTGATGAGACTTTCAATGAGTGCATACCTTCACAAGATTTTGAAAGAGTTCAAAATGGATCAGCCAGAGAAATAGTTCTCGTCTGATTTGTAAGGTGTGAAGTTGAGTGAGACTCAAAGCTCGACAACGGCAGAAGAAAGAGAAAGGACGAACGTCGTCCCCTATGCCTTAGCCATAGGCTCTATATTATGCCATGCTGTGTACCGCACCTATGTGTGCCTTGCCATGAGTCTGTCAAGGGGTACAAGAGTGGTCCAGGAGTGGATCACTAGACAGCGGTCGGAATTATCCTTAATAACCAGAGGACTAAGGAAATGTTTCTTGATTATGGAGGTGATAAAGAGTTCGTCGTAAAGAGTTACGTCGATGCAAGCTTTAACACCTATCCGGATGACTAGTAGTACCAATCTGGATACGTATAGTGGAGCAGCATTTGGAAATAGTACCAAGTGGAGTGTGGTAGCACTGTTTACGGTTTGACAAAGAGATATGCAAAGTACACACGGATCTGAATATCGCAGACCCGTTGACTATAAGACCTCTCTCACATGCAAAGCATGATCGAGCCCCAGAACTCATTGGGTGTTAGATTCATAACAATGCGAATCACATGGTGATGTGAACTAGATTATTGACTCTAGTGCAAGTGGGAGACTGTGGGAAATATGCCCTAGAGGCAATAATAAATTAGTTATTATCATATTTCCTTGTTCATGATAATCGTTTATTATCCATGCTATAATTGTATTGATCGGAGACTTAAATGCATGTGTGGATACATAGACAAAACCATGTCCCTAGTATGCCTCTAATGGACTAGCTCGTTGATCAAAGGATGGTTAAGGTTTCCTAGCCATGGACATGAGATGTCATTTGATAACGGGATCACATCATTAGGAGAATGATGTGATGGATAAGACCCAAACTACAAACATAGCATATTGTCGTGTCAGTTTATTGCTACTGTTTTCTGCATGTCAAGTATATGTTCCTATGACCATGAGATCATGCAACTCACGGATATCGGAGGAGTGTCTTGTGTGTATCAAACGTCGCAACATAACTTGGTGACTATAAAGGTTCTCTACAGGTATCTCCGATGGTGTCTGTTGAGTTGGCATGGATCGAGACTGGGATTTGTTACTCCGTGTAACGGAGAGGTATCTCGGGGCCCACTCGGTAATGCAACATCACAATAAGCCTTGCAAGCGATGTGACTAATTGTTAGTTGCGGGATCTTGTATTACGGAACGAGTAAAGAGACTTGCCGGTAACGAGGTTGAACTAGGTATAGAGATACCGACGATCGAATCTCGGGCAAGTAACATACCGAAGAACAAAGGGAACGTTATACGGGATTAACTGAATCCTTGACATAGAGGTTCGACCGATAAAGATCTTCGTAGAATATGTAGGAACCAATGTGGACGTCCAGGTCCCGCCATTGGTTATTGACCGTAGAGGTGTCTCGGTCATGTCTACATAGCACACTTAAGGTTCGCTGACGTTTCGGTAGTGTAGAGTTATGTATGGTGGTGACCGAAGTTTGTTCGGAGTCCCGGATGAGATCCCGGATGTCACGAGGAGCTCCGGAATGGTCCGGAGGTAAAGATTCATATATAGGAAGTCCCAGTTTGGTTTCCGGAAAAGTTTCGGGCTCATCGGTAGTGTACCGGGAGTGCCGGTAGTGTACCGGGAGTGCCGGTAGTGTACCGGGAGACCTCCGGGAGGGGTACTTCGACACCAAGAGGTCCATGGGCTGTGGGAGAATAATAACCAGCCCTTAGTGGGCTGGGAAAACAGCCACAAAGGCCCATGGCGCAGGAGAGAAAGTCCTAAAGCAAAAAGTGGAAAATCAGCCAATAGGAGGCAATCCTACTCCAACTAGGATTGGAGGTGAAGTAGGATTGCTCCCACCTCCTATTTCGGCCGACCCAAAGGCCTTGGCTGCCTCTCCTCTCCTCTCCTCCTATATATACTAGTGGATTGGGTGGTTTTTGCACAGAATTTCCGGCCACGTGCTACCCGTTTCACCGGTGCACAGTTTCTCCTCTAGATCGGTTTTCCGCAGCGCTTAGGCGAAGCCCTGCCGGAATCACTCCACCACCATCACCGGAGCGCCGTCACGCTGCCGGTGAACTCTCTCTCCTCTCCACCTCCTCTTGCTGGATCAAGACGGTGGAGATCGTCATCAAGTTGCACGTGTGCTGAACGCGGAGGTGCCGTCCGTTCGGCGCTAGATCGGAAGGACCGTGATCCAGATCGCGAGACGGTTCGTGATGAGATCGCGGAACGGATCGTGATGAGTTCGCGGGACAGATCGTGATCAAGATCGTGAGATGGATCGTGATGAGATCGCGGAACGGATCGTGATGAGTTCACGGGACGGATCGTGATTGGATCGTGGGACGGATCGTGATGAGATCGCGGGACGCTCGGCGATTTGGGTCGCGAAGATGTTCGACTACACCAACCACGTTTCTTAATGCTTCCCGCTTAGCGATCTACAAGGGTACGTAGATCCACTCTCCCTCTCTTAGATGCTCATCACCATGGATAGGTTTGCGTGTGCGTAGGAAATTTTTTGTTTCCCATGCGACGTTCCCCAACACAAGGTTGCTTATTCGTGGAACCCTCCATGGGTAGAGACCTCCGTGGGCTCTCGCGACCATTACCCTCCATGGGTTGAAGACTCCATGAATGTGGACGTACGATAGCACTACCTATCGGAACCACGGGAAAAATCCTTGTGTCTCCTATTGCGTTTGATCTTCCTATCCCATCTCTTTACTTACATGTGCAATGTCTTTAGTTTCCGCTGCCATACTTGTAGACATGATGTATAGGGCTGTTAGATTCGCTAGACTTGCTAAAATAGTTAAAATCTGCCAACCAATTAACTTGGAAAAAGGTTAGGTTCTAAATTATTCCGAGTATTCTATTCAACCCCCCCCCTCTAGACGCTCTTCTATCGATCCCACAAGAGTTGACTGGTATTAGCAAGTCGATGTTGAGCCGCACGTCAAAGCCACTAGGGAGTTGTTGTAGAGCGGTCTCCACCGAACGGGGAATCCGCGACAGGGGTCGATGTACGGCGGAGATCACCAAGTGCCGAAGTCGTGTGAAGAGTCGTTGAAAAATGACCAACACCATGCAGAGAAGCGGCTAAAGGAAACAGTGCGGCTATAGGAGTTAATGTAGGTTACCAGCAACACCGATGGATGTCGCATAAGATGTGCAAGTAGCACGACAACCACCACCTCCAAGTGGGCGAGCACCAAGCACCGAGGAAAGGTGCATGTGTGAGACAGGATCAGTATACGAAATATCGTTGGAAAACACCGTGCAACATGAGAGAGCCGTACCCGATGAAAGCATTGCACCTTTTTTTACTTTTTTTTTCTTTTTTTTCTTTTTTCCTATCACGGAAGAAAAGGCAGTCAGAAGCATAGGCAGACCAACTAGAGCCTGGTTGCCCACAAGCAGCCCAAAGCAGAATGATGTACATGCCGCGCAGGAAGGACGTTCACAGTTTCACACACACAGGAAGCAGGTGGATGGATTCGGTCAACCCAATCAAACACACGGCTAGCCTGATATGAATGCAGTGACACTCGGCTGATCTAGCATGGAAACGAGCAGCCGGCGGCTGATCTTTGATGGAAAC
This sequence comes from Hordeum marinum, assembly GCA_022496015.1. Taxonomy (NCBI): domain Eukaryota; kingdom Viridiplantae; phylum Streptophyta; class Magnoliopsida; order Poales; family Poaceae; genus Hordeum; species Hordeum marinum. The sequence goes on along the minus strand of CM039675.1, from coordinate 194,943,325 downwards.
GGCGGCCGACGAACACATACGACAGCAGGAACTGGCGGCGGCCGTAGACGACGGCTTGGGCGGAGACCAGTGGCTGGGGGACACAGCCGACAGCGGGAACCGGTGGCTGGTGATGGTCTTGTGGCGAAGACTTAGGCGACCAGTGGGAACTGAGCAGTTGACCTCCAACAGCTGCTGCCTCTACTTGACAGGCGGCACAATCTGGGGTGGATGGCCTGTCCCATAGTAGAGGAGCAAGCTGCAGCGACGGAGCGGGCTGCACCGGACTTGAAACAATGGCAGCGACGGGGCGTCCCGACAGCCGTAACTAGGCGCACCGGTTCGATTGGGAGCTAGGCGTTTCTAGACTTGGAACCTTGTGGCTGGAGATACGCAAGCAGTGGGGAGAGGACACGGGCAAGGAGAAGAGACAACACCGGCGGCGGCCGTGCATGAGTTTGGATCGGAAGGAGTAGGAGTTGCACATGCGAAAAAGATACCCAGAGCTCTAATACCATGTTATAAAAGAAACTTAGTATTATCTGAAGACCAAGGCCATCATATATAGATATACATGTGCGAGTCCAAATGCCAAAATACAAAAAACCAATAGTCAACATAAATATAACTCTAACATCTCGACCCACGAGAACCAGGTCCTTGCCGGCAAGGCCTCCTTCAAGTCAACACGCAAAGTGGACAGGGCCGAACTCAAGGGAAGGATAGTCATTCTCGAGGAGTCTCACGTCCAGCTGGAGCAGTTGGGAGCTCACGTTCACCAGAAGCTCGATGAGCTTCAGACGAAGGTCGACGAGTTTAGGGCCCGACTCTAGGGCGCCGGGAGGGACCTCCATGCTGCCCTCAAAGGAAAATGGGAGGTTGAGGCGGAGGTGGCATCCCTCCAGGCGCAAGTTGGTGTGGTCTCCGACGCCGTGCAGAAGGCCAAAGACGATGCCGCTCAGGTGCTGACGATGTAGGCGCAACGTGCCAAGTTGTTCTTGCGCCTCGCCAAGCGCGCCGGCGGAGCACTTTAGCGCTTGTTCTGGACGTTCCAGCGTGACCACGCACGGACTTCGGCAGGGGCTACCTTGACTTCTTCATCAAGGTGGTGGAGGTGTTGCAGTTGGGGGTCTCCAAGGTCGATGAGGCCAGCGGGGGAGGCGCCCGCAATCTCCTGAACGGCGCCACGACGCGCGTTTTCTCCAACCTTCTCAACTATGAGCCTGCCTTCGACTTCTCCCGATTGGTGGAGCAAGGTCCTACGGAGCTTGAGGGCCCGCTCGAAGCTGAGGTACGCGAAACCGTGGACTCCCTGGTCGAGCAATTCGCGTAGGTCAAGCCTTGTGAGGAAGATGGCAGTCTTGGTGCGGAGCTCTCTGACGATGACGATGAAGACGACGCCTCCTCCACTTGATGCCATAACTTTATTTTCCTTCTCTTGTTTTTCAATTGCCGCCCCGTGGGGGCGTGAAAACATTCTCATGCACTGTTGTCTTAAGTACTTGATGTTTATGCATTTTTGTTTTCCTACCGGGACCTTCTTTTCTTTTTACGTTGCCTTTGTGCCTTGTGTTGCTGGGACCCAGCCCCGAGGTGACCTACACAGTCATTGGTACGCCTGGAGCACACTCTACAAGGCCAGAGTGTGTAGGGATCTTTGGGCTAGCAGGATACCTTGAGGCGTGATGCTGAGGATCCCCCCTTGATGCACAAGCAGCTGGTGCCAAGGAAATTGGGATGCCTCGAGAGGGAAACAAGAGGGAGAGAACCCAAGGGGTGCTTTGAACTTAGGTCCTTCAAGGTTTGTGTCCTGGGGAGAGTCCTCTGTGGAGACCACCTCATGAGGCATGGTCCCTCGCAAAGCCTTCTCCCTGCGAGGCCCCTCTCTCGAAGCCTCCCGAGGGGGTGGCTCATGAGGCCTTCGGTATCCTGCACTAGGGAAACCACCAAGTTTTCGCAAGTAATGCAGTTGGGCACGCTCGCAGGTTCGCTTGTGGGGTGTTATGCGAGGAGACAAGAGCACCAAGGACTTGGTAAGGTGACGTATATAGGAGTAGGCCTGCGAGCCAGAGTTGAATTTCTTGGGTTTTGCAGTGCTGTAGGGACTGAGCCGAGCAGAGACACCGTGCCCAGGCCTTGCTCGAATGACAAACACGAGGGAGACCATGAGCGCGATGCCTCCCGACGCATACTCGGCTGCAGGTTCACACAATTATGATGGAAATAAGTTTACTGATGCATTATGTAGCTTCGTTGCATAACAAAAAGATACATGCTGCCATGCTTGACATGGGTCATCTTGAGGATGTGATGTCCAAGGACCCCTCAAGTAATTACAAAAAATGCTGCCATGACGGACACAAGTCAAGCCTGAGGATAATGCAACTGAAAAGCACCCTCATTGTCAAAAGGTCCGCTATGACTGAGCATGGGACATCCGCGAACGCCGAGCATGGGTCTTCCATGAGAGTGGGAAGGAGCTATCACATGTGAGAGGAAGCATGGGTAGAGAGAGTCTCGGAGCATGTGCAACTCCATCTCACCCATATCCGTGGAGCAGAGACATGACTTACAGTAATGTCGGATGTTCCATGTGTCTGGTACCGGAAAAACCGACATTGTTATTTCTCGTGAGGTGGGACTATAGGCTCATAAGAATTAGCCTCAGAAAGGTGGCTCCAGCATTCTCTAGGCCGAAAGGCGTGCGTCCGAGCTAGGGTGGAGAAGGAGGAAAAGGACTCGCGTGGCGAGCTTGGTTGAGGGCGACGAATTCGACTCACATGTGTGTGCTGTCGACCAGCTTGGTGATGGGGGTGGGGACGGTGATCCTCTTTGGGCAGGGAGCTTCATTGGTGATTCCTGCATCCTGGGGCTTACTTCCGTCCTAGGTGACGACTTCCTGCTTCTCGGGCGCATGACGCCACACCTCGTGCTTGGCAGGCCACACGCTGTGGCGTGCGGCTAGGTGGTGCTTGATCACCTACCTAAGTAGGTTGGGCTTGCCAAATGTTTTCTAGGAGGACGCATCCGGTCCTTCCCTGAGGAGGGTGACTAGCGCGCCTCCCTATATGGGGGAGGGATCACTGCTGACGGCAAGGGAGGGGACCACATCACCCCCATCCAGCGAAGCCTTCTAGGACCCTTCCCGCTCCTGAGGGAGCAGGGGCTTCTTGTTTGCGGGACTCCTTGGCATACCCAGGGGCATCCTCGTCCAGGTACGCGGTGGAGGCGGCCTTGTAAGTGGGCTCGAGGGTGTGCATCGCGTCCTTCTTGACGCAGCGGATGGCGAGGGTTCGACTGTAGCCGGGCATCTTTACGAGCCCATCGGTGTGGTCGGTCACAACGATGAACTTGGTGAGCACCGAGTAGCCCAAGTGTCACACGTTGTATTTGTATCACATTTCTACGCTATGGTTTTATGAAATTTGGACCCATTTTAAATGTTTTTAGTGCAAGTGCTTGTTTGAAATGTTTTGATGGTTGCTTGTTTGGTTGATTGTGTTTTAGCATTGAATGATTTTCTTTCATCTAGAACGCACTTACTTGACCAAAACTCCCTGCCCAATGATCATGCGATGTGTATAGTACCCAAAACTATTTTTGTCAAATTTTATTTTGCCGAAAAAGGATTTATTCAAATTAGGTTTTCAAAAAAACCCGAGTTGTAGTTTCTACTACCAGTCCTCAAATTGGGTGGATTGTTTTACCCCAAAGACTTTATTTGGAACCTATTATATATAAGACTTCCCAAAACAATGAAATATTAATTTTAAAGCTTATTTTACTATTTTATTTAAAGGCTTTTTCTTAAGGCTAGAAATGGTCTTTCATAGGGAAAATATTTAAATTCTTAAAAAATATTTGAGAAAACTTAGGGAAACTCAGTGGACATATAATTTACATATACATGAGTTTCAACACATGGTCATGCTCAACATAATGGGCAAAACTCTCCAAAACCCTTTCTGCTTAAATCATGCACTTGAAATATTTATATAAGAAATATTCTGAATAAATCCAGGAAAATTCCATCAAGTCACACATGCTATGTGTGATGATCTTGCAAAGTTTCATCTCAATACCCATTGATTTGATTCACCAAAATTTTACAAAACCATTCCTGCCGAGATCCAAATTTGCACAACTATACATTGTGAAGTTTCTCCTATTGACCCAAACTTTGTGGACATGTTCTAATCCCTACCTAAGGCTACTACACCAAGTGGTGCATTTAGGAGAATATAATTGCATGGGTATATCTACATAAATCGGATTCTATTAATTTCTAAGGTTTACAATGCCTACATTGTGAACTTTCTTCATTTTCCTTCATTTTTACAAACTCCATCCTCAAGACATAGGTCCCAGCTCTGTCACCAATATGTGCCAATTCCAAGTCTGCTGCAAGGCATAAGTACAAGAAGAGCTGTCTGTTGACCTCTTCTGTGGCTACTTTTACGTCAACCGCCAGACTGAAGTGGCTGCCGGGCCGAGTTTGGAACTTGGAGGCGTCTCTATCCAGAGGCGGAGAGATATGATTTTTCCTGCGGCCATCTTGCCAAGTCACCCCAAGGCCTGGAACAAGTCTTGGTTCTATTGCAAACACACTTGTCCAGAAGGAGAGAAACCTCTGCCAGGCTACCGCCCTACCAAGTTTTGCACATCCACCGAGCTCCTAGATCGGATGTCTACCGCAGAGCGAGCAAAATATGCTCCAGATTTTGCAAAAGTCAGGGCCTTAATTGCCAATGGCTTGACTGGCGTTGATCAAACCCATTGCTGGGTCACCTGGAGGATCTTACCGTTGAGCCAGCGGGATAAAATTATGTGTGAATATATAAGTGCAGTAGATGACCCTCTTTGTTTCAACATCACACCTTTGACAGACCAAGATCTCAATTCGATCATCAAGTCACTTCTAGGGGAGCCTCAAGATGTTTGAAATAAGACTAGGTTGATCCCTTTCTGTGCTAAGAACCTGGCTTCAGATGTAAGAATCCTTTCCAACGATTAACTTGTTTCGTCTTAACCTTCTGCGTTACTCCTCATAACCTTCCAGCGACTTATATATAGGCCGACTCCCCTTTCTGTAAAAGAGATATACTTCCCCCTCGAAGAAGAAGCCTAAGGCGGGTAAAACACATGCCCCAGGTTATAAGAAGAAAACCTCTGCTCAGCAAATGCTCGAGCTTGACTCCCTTGTCCTTCTCTTTATCCAACTCATTGACAAAGATTGTTCATAGGAAGAAGCGGAGACAAGCCATGCTGATGCTCCAGAGGTAATTACCTTAGAACCTTTCCCAGTAAAGAGAATACGGCGGGATGTTTGTAAGATAAAACATTCACGCCCTTTAGCTCACTTGGATCCTAACTTTCTTTTGAAGAAACAACAAGATGATTCAAGGCGTCAAACCCAGAGCACCAGCTCTGAGGATATTTTGTCTAGCTTGCAAAACTCTCTGGCTCCTCGAAAACGGTAGAGTGAGGTATTCCTTTGACTGAATCCATTTTATGTATACTGTTTTTGCATTGTATCTTACTTTTGTTTTCACAATCTTAACTTTTCAAGAATCGCCCCCTTCTTCTGGTGACTCAACCACCTCCAAGCTGCCTCCTCTCAAAATCAACCCAGAGTACGTACCCTTATATTCCATTGCATCTATTAATACTATTTATCCTTACTTTTGCTTGTAAAATGACATCTTTGCTCACAGGGCTCAAGCCAAATGAAGGAAAGTGAGCGGGTCAACCACCACTCCTAGTACTAAAGAGCCGAAGAACCCTAAGCCGGATTCTCCTGGAGCTCATGTTGAGCCTTCTAAGGCTGAAAAAGGCGCCCCTGAGGACATTCCTCCACATAGTGAACTGGCTGACTTTGATATGTCGTCCCCACAGGCTCCTCCAGAAGTAGATCCTAAGCCGCCCAGTCCTTTACCAACAACTAAAGACGTAATTCCTCAACAAGAATTTAGTGTCACTGGGACGGGTTACACTTCCCCGGCTCCTCACGCGCTAGCAAAACATGTTAATAAGGACGAGGCGTCTGCACCAGAGAGGGAGTGGATTGATTTTGAGATCCCTAGCTTGGATAAGCTGACTCCTAATGAATTACATGCTGGCTACATGAACCGTCTCTCTGCCAGTCGGAAAATGGAGAAAAAACTTGTTGGCTTGATGAAGCAAAGATAGGAGGTACTCCTCTTATCCTACCTTTCCCTATATCATTATGTAGCCCCCAAGATTTGGTTTAGTGTTGAAAATAGTAGACCTGGTCTTCAACTTTTCTTATCTTGCAAGTAGCTTGGCATGTAGCCCCCAAGTGACGGGTTATTATATCTAATAATGAGCCAGTAATTCATATAGAATAAGATCCAACGTTATCCCCAAGTCCGGGTCATTATGGAAATGATGAGCCAAAGCTTTATTATTGAAATGGCACCAAGTGTAGCCTCCAAGTCCGAGTCATTATCATATGACGAGCCGGAATTTACTATTGAAAATCGCCAATTGTAGCCTCCAAGTCCCAGTCATTATGCAAATGATGAGTCAGAGCTTTATTGCTTAGAAGCACCAAGTGTATCCCCCAAGCACCGACTTATCTTCTTGAAGATGACCCGGGGCTTTCCAATGTTGTAGTCATTGAGAAAAACGATAGACATTAGCCCCCAAGTGCCAAGTATATTGTTGCAATTTGTTTGAGACTTGTAATATTGTTGCTTTGTCATCCCTGAATACCAATGTGTCACCTTAGCGGCTTAGAAAAGAACTTATGAAGCTTGTTTGTGCTATGTAGGAAGCTTTGAAGATGACCGAGTCTGACCTAACTGGCCTGAGTGAAAATCTGGCTTCTCAATAGATTGCCCGGTCTGAGGCGGAAGAGAAGTGGCAGCTCTCTGTCATAGAGCTTGAAAAGTTAAGGTGGATTTTTAAGCTTTCAAAAAATCCATTGAGACTGAACAAGCTGCCTTGACTAAACGTGCGGAAGACGCTGATGCAAGATTAAAGCGTGTGACAGAAGAGCTGACCGCTCTCAAGCGCCATATATCTCTGATGACCGCTCCCATCTTTGGTAAGCCATTTTTCAATGTAGAAAAACTCCTTAGTGTGCTAAAAATGCTCTCTAGGTGTCTTACAACATCTAATTTTCTTTGCAGGCCAGAGAAGCCGCCAACTTTCCTCCAATAGCTTGTTGAAGCTAAAAGCAATATATCCTCTAACAGAACATGTGTACTATGGGACCCTTTGCACTATCAAATCTGTAGGACTTAAAAAGGTATCCCCAAATTCATGAAGGGGGTGATAGAAGTTTTCCCCACCCCCCAAAGCAAATTGAAGAGATAAAACGATCATCCGCCCATAAAGGCGCAATGGCCGCGTTAAGCCGGTCGCTGGCTTTTGCCCCTGAGCTTACCACTTAAGATATGATGGACAACTTCCTGTCACGGAAGGATGATGGCTCAGAATTTACCCAAGCAGAGTATACCAAGTGTATGAAGGCCTCCCGAGTGCTTGTGTTGACACTCGTCACTGAGATCAACTTGACCTCATATCAAGAGGTTTACGACGAGACTAGCACACGAATGCACGGGCCGACTTTTGAAGCCAAAGACTTGATTCCTTCATGCGGTAAGCACCTCTTTGATTCTGACATTGACCCGTCTCCCATCTTTGATGATGAAGCTCACTTTGAAGCCTTAATAAACATGAACTAGGATGTGGACAACCTTCAGATCGAAGAGATCGAAGACCCAACGTAGGATGACCCGGCGACGAATTAAACAAGTTGCCCCTGTATGAAGGTAACCCGGCTTGGCTGGTCCACCGGGTTATAAGTGACTCAGAAGACATTATGTTCGCAAATTTTGGGCTCTTCAATATCTTTGTAATAGCCATAGAGTTAGTGCATCAAGTGCCCCTTAGTGACTTTGGTGTATTGAAGACTTATAGGTTAAGGTACTAATGTGTTTGTGAGTGTACACAGGCTCTATAAGTCGATGAGGAGCTTGATATATTCGGAGATTATCGACCCCTAAAAATATATGTCTTCAAGTGAAGACTTTGCTGAAGACTTTCTGAAGACTTTGGTGACGACTTTGTGAAGACTTTGCAGATGAAGAAGTTGGTGTGGCCTTGAAGATATGAACAAGGAATATGAAGCATGAAGACTTTTGTTTTCATAGTTTCATTTTCTTATTTGACTCATAGGAAACACATACTGTTAAAGGGGGCCGAGGTAATACTAAGGAAAATTTCCAACTCATGCTCAACTCCAAAATCCTCAACCTATACAATCCTTCGACTGAAGCCTTTGGAAATCTCTTACGATTCAGACAAGTTCTACAGTGACAGAGACGAAGTTCTTCTGGTCTCTGAGGAAATTGATCTGACCGAGGAGTTAGGATTTCGCTAGTGCGAATTGCCTACAAGTGAGGAACATGATATGTCTAAGGACTTTCATAGTTCGAAAATCCGACCGTTGCTATGCTTAGCGCCAGCTGTCCCCAATCACAAATATCCACATAACGGTCATATCATTGGGGTCATTTATGTTATATCATGTCAGGTTGCACCCTGGCTATGAATAGCCACCCCCACAATCACTAGTTGGTTAGCTACTCCGAGAGAGAACTGACACTTGTCATTTGAGGGCAACCCATCCTCTGAGGACTTTGAGTGAAAATCATTAGTGAGGAAAAACCCACAACCAAACCACCAATCCCAAGGTGTTTGAGCATCACTAAAGAAATTCCTGTGTGGAACCGATGCTTGTTACCTTTGAGGACTATGCATCCTCTAGACGGTTAGGCGTCATGGTCTGGTGCTCCTACAGTCAATTGGGGATCACGAAGTGACCTTGGTCTAGAGCATTCAGCAGTAAATTGTGGATCACCGGGTGACTAGTTTGTGAGGGTTTTGGAAGTCTACCCTGAAGACTTACCACAAGTGTTGGGTGAGGACTCTGTGACCTTAGGTCAAGGATGTTAGTGCATCTAGTGCCCCTTAGTGATTTTGGTGAATTGAAGACTTATAGGTTAACGTACTAATGCATTTATGAGTGTACAAAGGCTCTAGTAGTCTATGAGGAGTTTGCTATATTAGGAGATTATCGACCCCTAAAAATGTATGTCTTCAAGTGAAGACTTTGTGAAGACTTTGGTGAAGACTTTGTGAAGACTTTGAAAATGAAGAAGTTGGTGTGACCTTGAAGATATGAACAAGGAATATGAAGTGTGAAGACTTTATTTTCCTAGTTTCATTTCCTTTATTTGAGTCATTGGAAACACCATACTGTTAAAGGGACCGAGGTAATACTAAGGAAAATTTCCAACTGATGCTCAACTCCAAAATCCACAACCTATACAATCCTTTGAGTGAAGCCTTTGGAAATCTATTATGGTTCAGACAAGTTCTTCAGTGATAGAGACGAAGTTCTTCTATCTCTGAGGAAATTGATCTGACCGAGGAGTTAGGATTTTGCCAGTGCGAATTACCTACCAATGACGAACATGATAAGCTGAGGACTTTCATAGTTTGAAATTCCGACTGTTGCTGTGCTTAGTCCCAGCTGTCCCCAATCATTCTTATCCATATAATGGTCATATCATTGGGGGCATTTATGTCTTATCATGTCAGGTTGCACCTTGGCTATAAATAGCCACCCCCACAACCACTAGTTGGTTGGCTGCTCCGAGAGAGAACTGACACTTGTCATTTGAGAGAAACCCATCCTCCGAGGACTTTGAGTGAAAATCATCAGTGAGGAAAAACCGAAACCAAACCACAAAACCCATAGTGATTGAGCATCACTGAAGAAATTACTGTGTGGAACCAACGCTTTTTACCTTTGAGGACTGTGCATCCTCTAGACGGTTAGGCGTCATGGTCTAGTGCTCCTGCGGTCAATTGGGGATCATGAAGTGACCTTGGTCTATAGCATCCAGCAGTAAATTGTGGATCACCGGGTGACCAGTTTGTGAGGGTTTTGGAAGTCTACCCTGAAGACTTACCACGAGTGTTGGGTGAGGACTATGTGACCTTAGCTCAAGGAGAATACGGGAAGGACTATGTGTCCTGGGACTGTGTGTCCTCTGGTTAAATATCAGGCCGCTCCAAAGCAGACGTACGACTGTCACAACAGTTGGAACTAGGTCATCAAACCATTGTCTTCATCAAGCTACATTGTTCTATTTCCTCAACCCTTCCATTTCCTCGTATAACTGTTGATGAAATTGAACTTTACTATTTGAAGAATTTTTCTGAAGACTTTCACAATTTCCTCACCTCAAATTCTTCAAGTTACCTTTTTCCTCACATGCTTATCCTGTATCACGCTACTTGTACTCTGTGCATGTTTCATTTCATCATGATGACTATGCTGTCGTGAAGTTCCTCATGCACTTGAGTACCTATTCCGCTGCTAGTTATTCGTCACATTTCAAATTCCTCAAAGTTGAAATTCCTCAAGTGATGAATTTGTAAAAATCGCCTATTCACCCCCCCTCTAGTCGATATAATGCACTTTCAATTGGTATCAGAGCAGGTACTCCCTTGCTCTGTGTGATTTTGGTTTAACCACCTGGAGTTCTATTTATATTGACTACAGGTATGATGAAGGTTTTCGCGGGGTGTCCTACCCCTACTGGAAGAACGAGATGCGTATGCACCTTGAAGCTATTGACAACGATCTCTGGTATGTTGTGGAAAATGGTGTGCCCTCTGTCACTCCCACTGTTACTACTGCTGATTTGAAGAGATTCAAGCAACTTGATTCTCAAGCGAAGAATATCATCAGTGGCCATCTGAGCAAAGGTTAGTATGGCAGAGTGAGTGCTTTGGAGACTGCTAAGCTTATGTGGGATAGGCTATCCAAAGTCAATGAAGGTGTTTCCACTCAGTGTCACTCTCGTGTTGATGTTCTTCGCAATCTCTTCAACCGCTTCAAGAGACTTGATAATGAAAATATTCAGCAAACTTTTGATCATCTCACTGATATCTCCAATGAGCTTCAAGCACTGGGTGTCACTGATATCACTGACCATGAAGTGGTGAAGAAACTTCTAAGATCTCTTGACTCCTCATTCGGTACTCTGGCTTTGATGATTCAAGAACATGGAGACTACAGATCACTTGATCCTGCTAATATTCTTGAGATACACAATACTCATGAATTACAACAAGCTGAGAAGAGAGACCTCTACGGGCCAAGCTATGGAAGATCTCGTGCTCTGAAGGCAAAAGCAATTTCCTCATCTGAAGAAGAAGATTCTAACAGCAGCCTTGGTGATCCTAAAGAACTATGTGAGGAACTAGCAATGCTTGTGAGAAAATTCCATAAGTTCTCAAGGAGAGGTGGATTTGGAAAGTCATCAAAAAGTGGCTTGAGGAAATCAGATTCCTGAGAAGACTAGAAGAAAAGAACTTGTCATCATTGCAAGAAGCCTGGTCACTTTATCTATGTCCATCTTCTCTGGGAAAAAGATTCAAAGAAGAAGAAGAAATACAAAGAGGATAGTTCTGACGACTCAAAGAAAAATAAGAAATCTTCAAAGTCCTCATCTACAAAGTCCTCATCTTCAAAGTCCTCAAAGCACAAGAAGAATGGTTCCAGAAAGGCTCGAGCATTCATCGGCAAGGAAATGGATTCTGAGGAAGAATCTGAAGAATATGAAGAAGAGGAAAAATTTGAGGAGGAATCAGAATCTGGTGTCGCTAGCCTTGCTCTCGGTACTACTTTCATTAGCAAGTCCATCTTCAACGATGTAGAATATGACTACTCCAACGACTCTGACGTCAGCAATCATGATTATGCTCCCACCTATTGCTTCATGGCAAAAGGCTCAAACGTACACAAACATCATTCCTCATTTGAATCAAGTGAAGGTGAATCTGATGAGTATGTGAAACCTAGCTATGCTAAACTTGTTAAAATTGCCACTAAGCAACAAAGTGCACTTGAAAAACTTCAGAAAATGCTAGGCAAAAGCGATGATCTGTTGAACCATGAAGTGGATCGGACTCAGACTCTGTCTGTCGATCGCACAAGTCTTCAAACAAAGTATGATAACCTATAGAGTCATCATAATGACCTCTTAGCTGATCATGACAAGCTTTCTTATGAATTTCTTCAAAGAAAGCAATATATTGAGAAACTGAGGGTGTCACATGATGATCTCCAAAGGGAAAACGATTCCTTACTAGCTCAACAGATCAGTACCGCTTAGGAAGAATTTGTTCCATCTTGTTTGAAATGCATCGAACGTGAAACTGCTAATTCTTCACCTAAATGTTCAAATGCTTCCATTGCTGCAAATTCTTCAACTATTCCCGTGGTCTCAAATTCCTCATCTAAGGATACCACAAGTATCACTGATGACAATGCAGGGTTGAAGGAATTGTATGTGACAGGCATGTACAAAAGTCTCAAAGGGCATCAAACCCTTTGTGATGTCCTCAAAAAGCAGATTCTAAACAGAAACCCTAGGAAAGAGGGTATTGCCTTTGTGAGGAAACTCAACGCTGATGGATCCTACTGGACACCTGAGCAGTACCCCAAAACCTCATGGGTTGTTGCGAAAGGACCTCCAGTAGATCCATCCACTTTATCTGGCTTTACGTGTGAGCCTTCATATTTCTCTGATGAGTCACTTGACTTAAACTACAAATTCTTCAAAAATCAGAAAGGTGAAGTATTCGCTAGATTTGTTGGAACTAAGTGTAGGAATGGCTTTCCTATGAAGAAAATCTGGGTTCCCAAGAGCTACCTTCAAAATCTTCAAGTGAATATCCTCACGACACCACTCATGAAGAATAGGAATCCTAGATCAAAGTCCTCACTTGGACCAAATTCCTCAAATGGTCAAAAATATCATTCTCATGCTAATACTTCTGTTTCGCAGGAAAAATCTAAGAGTTGTGAATATGTGCATTATTCTTCAAACCATTATGTTCATAAGTCCTCGAAGAATTTCTCTGCTTATTCCTTTGAGGACTCTAATCCTCGTCGTGTGAAACGAAGCGCACTTACTTCAATGCCTCCATTCTCACATGGTGCTCGCAGAAGGATGATCTCTTTGCCACCCCTCCAGATGTGGGTGGTGAAGAAATTGAACTAATTTCTTATGCAGGGTCAGGTCTCCAGATGAAACTGAACATCTGATGAACTTGTTGGAGACATGAGTAATTGCTTGAAAGGATGCAAGCTAACCATGATGAAATGAATTCCTCATTTCTCATGTCCTCATAGTGCTTGCCTACTATCTTGTGTGATGTAATCCTATCTGATGAAATATATGTCATATTCTTCACTCTAAAGCATATGAGTTTGTAAGTTGTACTAATTCATCTACAGGATGATACTCCAAAAGATACTGAGTGGGTCCTCGATAGTGGATGCACAAACCATATGACGGGTGACAAGAATCTACTGATGAATTTTCCACTCACTCCATCTCCTCTGAAGCATATCACGTATGCAGACAAAGGAAAAAAGCAAGGTATTGGGACTTGGTAAGGTTGCTATCTCAAAGGACCGAACCAAGGATAAGGTGATGCTTGTTGAATCCCTTGGGTTCAACCTTATGTCTATCTCAATGCTTTGTGATCTTGATATGATCGTCGTATTTGGAAAATATCGTTCTGTTGTGATCATGGAATCTGACAATTCCGAAGTCTTCGAAGGCTTTAGGAGACGAGACTTGTATATTGTTGATTTCTCTACAGGTCCTCAACCTGCCACTTGCTTACTTGGAAAATCTTCAGAAGGTTGGTTGTGGCATCGACGACTTGGACATGCGGGTATGAGGAACTTGCACACGCTCATGAAGAAAAAAGACGTCATTGGCATCGAGGGTGTCAAATTCCTCAAGGACCATCTCTGCGGTGCATGTGAATCTGGGAAGATGACCAGATCCAAGCATCCCTCGAAGACAATCATGACCATGACTCGACCCTTTGAATTGCTTCATATGGATCTCTTTGGCCCCACTCATTACTCCATACTAACAAATGCTTCAAGTTCGTACGGCTTTGTCATTGTTGATGATTACTCTTGTTACACTTGGGTGCATATTATTCTGTACAAGAATGAAGTGTAGGATATCTTCAGACGATTTGCTTCAAGGTCCTCCACTAACTTCGGTGTCAAGATCAAGCATATTCGGACTGATAATGGGACTGAATTGAAGAACACTAATCTTGATGAATATCTTGATGAACTTGGTATTACTCATGAGTTATCTACCCCTTATACTCCTCAACAGAATGGCATCATGGAGCGCAAGAATAGGACTCTCCTTGAGATGGCTCACAAAATGCTTGATGAATACAAGACTCCTCGTCGCTTCTGGCCTGAGGCAATTGATACTGCATGCCACATCATCAACAGGGTATATCTCCACAAATTCTTCAAGAAGACTTCATATGAACTTATGACTGCATGAAACCCAATGTAAGTTATCTTAAAGTCTTCGGTGCAAAATGCTGGATCAGAGATCCTCACCATAATTCTAAGTTTGCACTAAAAGCACATGAAGTTTTTATGCTTGGTTACGGAAAGGACTCGCACACCTATAGAGTCTTCAACAGCTATCATCACAAGGTTGTTGAAACTGGAGATGTGCGGTTCGATGAAACTAAAGGCTCGCAAAGAGAGCACCTGCCTTCTATGTTAGATGAACAGTCTCTTGAGGAATCCATCAAGCTGAAGGCAACTTAAGATATCATACCCACTGAGGAAATCATTCCAACGAATGAAGACACTCATGCTGATACACCTAAAGAAAATGGTGTCGATGAAAATCCTCAGCCACGTCAGCCTGCTCATCCTAGAGTTGCAAATGAAGTACATATTGACAAAATCATCGATGACATCAATGCACCAGGTCCCCTCACTCGCTCAAAAGCTTCACATTTAACCAACTTTTGTGGGCACTTTGCCTTTGTGTCTATCATAGAGCCCACCAAAATTGATGAAGCATTCAAGGAGCCTGAGTGGATTCAAGCTATGCAAGAGGAATTGCATCAGTTCAAGCTCAACAATGTCTTGGCACTTGTTAAGCAACCAGATCCTCGCAAACATAACATCATAGGTGCCAAGTTGGTCTACCGCAACAATCAAGATGAAAATGGCCTTGTGGTGAGGAATAAGGCTCCACTTGTAGCTCAAGACTACACACAGTTTGAAGTAATTGACTTTGATGAAGCATTTGCACCTGTTGCTAGACTTGAAGCTATTCGCATATTACTTGCTTACGCTAACCATCATAATACCATCTTATATCAAATGGATGTGAAAAGTGCATTCCTCAATGGTAAGCTTGAGGAAGAAGTATATGTTGCTCAACCCCCAGGGTTTGAAGACCTAAGCATCCTGACAAAGTCTTCAGACTAAACAAGGCCCTCTATGGCCTCAAGCAGGCCCCTCGGGCGTGGTACGACACTCTGAAGGAATTCCTCATGAAGAAAGGCTTCAAACCCGGTTCACTTGACCCCACTCTTTTCAAAAAATCCTATGATAATGAACTGTTCATATGCCAAATATATGTGGATGATATTATCTTTGGCTGTACTGACAAACGTTACAGTGATGAATTTGCCTATATGATGAGTGAAGAATATCAAATGTCTATGATGGGAGAGTTGAAATTCTTCTTAGGTCTTCAAATTCATCAACAAGACAACGGCACCTTCATCTCTCATAAGAAATACCTCAAAGAAGTTCTGAGGAAATTCAACATGCAAGATTGCAAAGGCGTCAAAACTCCAATGCCTTCGAAAGGCCACCTCTGCACTGATGAAAATGGTAAAGATTTCGATCAGAAGGTATACCGCTCCATGATTGGTTCATTATTGTATCTATGTGCATCTAGGACTGATATTATGCTAAGTGTTTGCATGTGTGCCCGATTGTTGATTTCTGAGGAATCCATCAAGCTGAAGGCAACTGAAGATATCATACCCACTGAGGAAATCATTCCAACGAATGAAAACTTTCATGTTGATACACCTGAAGAAAATGATGCTGAAGGAAGTCCTCAACCACGTCAACCTACTCATCCTAGAGTTGCAAATGAAGTATAGATTGACAAAATCATCGATGACATTAATGCACCAGGTCCCCTCACTCTCTCAAAAGCTTCACATGTAACTAACTTTTGTGGGCACTTTGCCTTTGTCTCTATCATAGAGCCCACCAAAATTGATGAAGCATTCAAGGAGCCTGAGTGGATTCAAGCTATGCAAGAGGAATTGCATCAGTTCAAGCTCAACAACGTGTGGGAACATGTCAAGTGGCCAGATCCTCGCAAACAAAACATCATAGGTACCAAGTGGATCTACCGCAACAAGCAAGATGAAAATGGCCTTGTGGTGAGGAATAAAGCTCGTCTGGTAGCTCAAGGCTACACACAAGTTGAAGGAATTGACTTTGATGAAACGTCCGCACCTGTTGCTAGACTTGAAGCTATTCGCATATTGCTTGCTTATGCTAACCATCATAATATCATCTTATATCAAATGGATGTGAAAAGTGCATTCCTCAATGGTAAGCTTGAGGAAGAAGTATATGTTTCTCAACCCCCAGGTTTTGAAGATCCTAAGCATCCTGACAAAGTCTTCAGACTCAACAAGGCCCTCTATGGCCTCAAGCGGCCCCTCGGGCGTGGTACGACACTCTGAAGGAATTCCTCATGAAGAAAGGCTTCAAACCCGGTTCACTCGACCCCACTCTTGTCACAAAATCCTATGACAATGAACTGTTCATATGCCAAATATACGTAGACGATATTATCTTTGGCTACATGGACAAACGTTAAAGTGATGAATTTGCCTATATGATGAGTGAAGAATATAAAATGTCTATGATGGGAGAGTTAAAATTCTCCAATGCCTTCAAAAGGCCACCTCTGCACTGATGAAAATGGTAAAGATTTCGATCAGAAGGTATACCGCTCCATGATTGGTTCATTATTGTAACTATGTGCATCTAGGCCTGATATTATGCTAAGTGTTTGCATGTGTGCCCGATTCCAAGCAACACCAAAGGAATCACACCATAAGGCTGTGAAACATATTCTTCAATACTTAGCTCACACACCAACAATTGGATTATGGTATCCCAAGGGATCAAATCTTCAACTCATCGAATACTCTGATACTGACTATGCTGGAGATCGTGTGGATCGCAAGTCAACCTCAGGCACATGTCATTTCCTTAGACGATCCTTAGTTTGTTGGTCCTCGAAGAAGCAGAACTGTGTTTCACTCTCTATTGCTGAAGCTGAGTACATTGATGCCGGTTCATGTTGCGCTCAGTTACTATGGATAAAGCAAACCCTCAAGGACTACAGCATCAAGTTGAAGAATGTGCCTCTCTACTGCGATAACGAAAGTGCCATGAAGATTGCATACAACCTAGTTCAGCACTCCATGACCAAGCACATCTAGATTCATCGTCACTTTCTTCAAGATCATGTACTCAAGGGCGACATCTCCATCGACCACATTCCCACTAAAGAACAACTGACCGATATCTTCACAAAGCCCTTGGATGAACAGAGATTTTGCAAGTTACGGTGTGAGCTAAATATCTTAGAATCTTCGAATGGTCTTTGAAGAAGGACACACATCCTAACACTTCTGCAAAATTGATGACGTTGATGTGCAATACACGAAGTAACGTTTTTCTTCAATCAATGAAGAATAACCCTCTAAGTGTGAAGAAATTAATGAAGAATTTGATTCTCAGAACCCTATGACAATTGTACGCGGTGTCTGAAATCATCATTCTTATACGGTGGGTCACGCCACCAACCAAAGTTGAAATTCTTCAAAATTGAGTTTTTCGTCATTTTTGCAAATTCTTCAATTTATCAAATTCCTCAATTTGCAAATTCCTCAAGTTTTCAAATTCCTCAACTTTTCAAATTCTTCAAACTTTGAAACTCATGTTCTTCATTGACTATATATATATATGAGTTTTCAATGTCCTCAACAACATTCACTTATTGCTAATTCTTCAAGTTGATTTTCATCTAAGTGAATGTGATCGGACCCTTTCCCCCTCTATGATAAACTCAACCTAGTTTGTTCACAAGTTCTTCAGATGCATTCTACTTTGAAACTCATTCAAAGTCTTCACTCTGTTCTCGACAGTTGAAGAATTTGCGAACGGAAACTTTGAAATTTTCACTATCAAAATTTTCAGCGGTTCCCGCTCAAATGGTTCCGATTCCCACGACTGGATAACCCACGATCCCCCAGAATCTCAACTACTCAGAACGTGGGTGACACCTGTCGCATGGAGAGCAAGGGTCAGGAGCAATCTTGTCCAAAATCTTCGAGCAGATTGGTTTGCACTCCCTCTATAAATACCCCCTCCCCTTCAACTATGCTCGGTTACTCCTCATCTCATCCCTCTCTCGAGCTCCAACCTAGCGCTGCCGCTAAAGTCATCATCGCCGGTGAGGAAGAGCTTCACTGCCTCGACCTTGTCATCGACGTACTCGCATCGGCCGCGGAAGTCCACATCCTGCTGCCGCTGTAGCTGTCTCCCTCTGCCAAGCTAGGGCGTGTGAGATCTGAACGGACAAACTTCCCAATCTCATCTCTTGTTCGTCGTGTTCTTGATCAGGGTAAATCAAATTTATTTTTACTACCCTTCTTTGATCGTCAAATGCTCTTCATATTCCTCAAAAGGTGTTTATTCTTTATGAACCTTATTCTAAAAGCACCTTACATCTTCACATACTTGATGTTTCTTCCCTAAGTAATGATTTTCTTTAAGATTCCTCAATTGTGTGAATCCTCAAAATTTGCACAACTCTGGAACCTAAGACAAAGAACACTTAGTAAAACTCCTCAAGACACCCATGGTCAAATTCCTCTCACATGTTTGATTTAAAATTTTTTGAGAACGCATATGACCTATTCAAATTCCTCGCACCTATACTCTGTTCACAGGTACAACATGTCTGCTGATGAATCACTAGGTTCTCATACTTAACTCATTTGCAGCGCTCCTTGAGGAAAAAATGTATACTTCTTCAGAGTCCTCAAGAGTTCATAATCCTCAAGTGAAGAAAATGGCTGACGAAAAGAAACCTCAAAAACGTGGAAAGAAGCCAGATGTGCACACTGCCTTTGAGATCCCAGATGACGTGTATGAGGAATACTGCACACCCGATGAAGAAACTCATGTCAAAGAAATGACCAAGCAGAGAAAAATTTGTCTGCAGAAAATTGAGAGGAGATGGGCAAGGGAATGGAAGGAGTATCACTATGTAACTCCAAAATACATGATGAAATTTGAAGTAAAACCTCCATGTAGCAGGCCTCCCCTTGCTCCAAATCAAATTGCTGATCCCACTAGCATCAAGACTGGTGAGGAATTTCCTCACATGTGGGAGAATCAGCAAGCCAAGCTGGCGAAGAAAGTCAAAGAGGCAGTGAAGAAATTCAATGAAGATTCTGTTGTTGTTGCCTTTGTCGGAGCCTCTGCAAGTGCTCCGAAGAAAATTATGAGGTAGAAATCTGCATTGAAGACAAGTTCTTCAACCTCAAAACCTTCACAGTAGATCCCTCAAGGTCAAAGGCCTCGGCCTACAAAGTCTTTAGCTGCTGGAACGGTTGCTACTCTGTTTTCTGCGACATCTTCAACTAGCCCTTCTGCATTGAAGCTGAAGAAAACTGCTGGACGAGGTCAAAGACCAAGTCCTCACTCAAGCAAGGCTGTGGTGACCATACCCTCTGGTTCTAAGGATGATGATGATGAAGCTGATGATGAGGAATTGGAAGAAATCATCAAGCACAGCCAGCAAAAGGCTGCTATAGCAAAGGGAAGCTCTGTTCCTCTCATGCTGGATCCGAAGACTATCCTCAGCTTCATCGATATATGGCATGAAGACACAAGCACCCACTTTCTTCACTAAATCTGCCTCCTTGAGTGGATCATGTCCTCACCCACTTCACCTATGAAGAAAAATGGAAGAGAGAGCAAGATCTGAGAGCTAAGAGGAATAGGGTTTGGAAGGAAAAGTTTCTGAGATGATGAATTTGACCCCAAATCAACTCGTCACTGTTCAGTTTGAAATTCGCACACTCTCTGAGGATCAAGAGAGATATGATGCTGAATGGAAGGGCACCAAGGTGAGATTCGTCTGGGCTCCTCAAGTTGCAGTGAAGGATCACAACACTAGGGTTGCTGCTCGGTCGCAACCACAAAATCCTCAAGCTAATGAAATTGCTCAGCCTGATGAAACTACCGATGGAAATGCTTCTACACTAGAAACAACTGCCAGTGCTACTGAGGAAACTCCGACCACTGATGATCATGCCAGGACAGCCACCACTGTTGTGCCTGAAGAAACTGAAAGGCTAGCTGAAGCTTTTGCTGCGCCTGAAGAAACTAAACACACTAGGGCGGCTTCATCAGTCATTCCTGAAGAAACTGAAACTGCTGAGCAAAAGACTCTCAAGAGAAAAGCATCAGATTCAGAAACCTCAGCCGTGAAGAAGTTGAAGACTATGTCAAGTTCTTCAACTGGACCTATTGATGCTACACCAATTTCCTCAGCACCTGCCTACGAAATTGTACCATTTGGGGTGGATTATGTCATCCCAAATGAAGATGAAGATCAGTCTGCTGCTTCGACAAAGCAGATTGATGAAGAAATTGAAGTTGAAGACATTGCTTCAACTCCACAGGTATCATTGCCCCAGCCTCAGTTCACTGCTGAAGAGGCTGGAGTTGAAGAAATTGATGAGGACGTAGACATTGGCAATACAACGCCTGTCATTAATGATGAATATTGGGAATCAGCACACCCAAATTCACCAATGACTACTCCTCTGACACAGATTTCTCAGTCGCCTGCTCTGACTGAAGAACTACATGAAGAATCTGCCAATCTGAACACGCAAGTCACTGAAGAAATTCTAGCGCAACGGCTGATGATCTTGAGGCTCCCGTCGCAACTGAGGAACCAGCTCTCCAAATCGTTCTGTCTAAAGGTGTTCCTCCCATGCCAAAGGAGATTAAGGGGCGCTTCAACCAAATCTTCAACCAAAGCCAAGAATGCCATTCAAAGGCTCAGTACGCCCCAAATTCCTCAAGAGCAATTTCTTCAATGAACGTATGTTCTTCACTGGTCCAAATCCCTATGACTTTGCAAGGGCCAGTCGGAACAGATTTTGGACGGCAACAAAGCTCAACTGCTCTACATCAGTTCTTTTTGAGAAGAAGAAAGTCTTCGAGCACCACCAAATTCCTCATGCTGACATGGAAACCCTTCCATCATTCACACCGGTGCTCCAGGTTCTTCATGATGCAGGCATTCTCCCATTATGCATCGACATCTGCGACTGGAATGAAGAACTCATTCTTCAGTTCTATGTGACATTGCTTATTAGCAGAAATGCTTCAGACGTCAACTCCTGGATAGTGGACTGAATGACAAGATCAACACACTTCATTGCTCAAGCTTCTGAATTGCTTTAGTGTGTACCAGTTCCAATTCCCTAAGATGAAGCTCGCAAACTGTTTGATGAGCCTACACTTCCAAATCAGCTGATGCAAGTGTTGATGAAGACATTGCCTCCTGGAAAGCCACAACAAGAAACATCCTTGTGAAGGATCTGCTATATGTGCCCAGGACTGTCTACCGTATACTCACAAATACGCTATGTCCTCAGAAGGGTCACAATTCTTAAGAAGAAGAAGTGGAAGGAGTCATGAAGAATATGCTCTTCAACATCATTCATTGGATTCCCATTGACTTGCATGACTTCTTCATGAGGACTTTGGCTAGTGCTGCTTTAGCTCCATTTGAACAGAAGCCCTATGCATCTTGAATAATGAAATTCATCAGGGAAAAGTCCCCAGTTCCCTTCAAGGCTGATTTCCAGAACCACTTTGGCTTCTTGCCTCCAATTGAAGTCATCAAAAGCACAATTGCCTCATTTGAAGGAAAAGGAAAGGCTGTCATTGATGAAGGCACTCGTCCATTGGATGGACAGTTTCGCAAAGCCGCTTCCTTCTCCACCAATGATGACATTGCCACCCAAGACTCTCATGCAAAGGCCTCAACTCACAAACCTCAAGAGTCTGCCCCTCGTGCGATGACTGATCGCGAGCTTCTTATAAGTCTTCATCATAAGGTCGATCGTAATCACAAGTGGGTGAAGTGTCAACTTGGATATATTGTTCAGAACATGACTGTGACGCAGAACACCGTGAAGTGGAATCACTACTATGCAGATGAAAACTACAACCGCTCTTGGGCCATACTATCTCACCTCATGTCTTCTGAAGAACTGGATGAGCTTGATATTGAGGAACATCCTGAGTGGGCTCGTCGACCTCAGAAGAAATTCAAGAAAGTTCAAGTTCCTTTGATGGTCACAAGTTCATTTTCTTCATCTCGAGAGTGCAATGACGATGAAGACATTGACGACACTGCGGCAGGCCCCGCATCGACAAACGACCCCGACAACTGGTGCTCCTTCCTCACCAACACGATGAAATTCTTCAAAGGGGCGTTAGTCCTCACTTTTTTGTCCCTTTTGGTCTTCGATGACAAAGGGGGAGAAAATTTGAGTTAGTCTTCAAGCAGTTCTCTATATATGGGCTATTTTTGATTAAGTTACAACTCTCACTCTTCTGAAACTTTTGTTAGTTGAGTTGTAAACTTAAGTCCGATGGTGGCTGACACTTTTGAACTATTTCCTCGCATGATTATTTCGTCAAGTACCTTAATGCATACATGCTAAATTTCGTCAGACCCCATTTTCCTCACGCATTTCAAATTCTTCATATCATATGTTCAAATGCGTGTATGAATTACAAGATATAGGGGGAGTTCTCCATGTTTTAACCTGCCATGTGCATTTGCAATCCAAAGCAAATTCCTCAAATATGCACATCTTCAGGGGGAGTTCTTCTATATCTTGCAATCAAATTCCTCAAAATCTATACTTTCACTTCATATGTTTATCCCCGTTGAAAACTTAACCTATTTGTCATCAATCACCCGAAAGGGGGAGATTCTTAGTGCATCTAGTGCCCCTTAAGGATTTTGATGTATTGAAGAGTTATAGGTTAAGGTACTAATGTGTTTGTGAGTGTACACATGATCTATAAGTTGATGAGGAGTTTGATATATTCAGAGATTATCGACCCCTAAAAATGTTTGTCTAGAAGTGAAGACTTTGCTGAAGACTTTCTAAAGACTTTGGTGAAGAATTTGTGAAGACTTTGAAGATGAAGAAGTTGGTGTGACCTTGAAGATATGAATGAGGAATATGAAGCGTGAAGACTTTTGTTTTTGTAGTTTCATTTCCTTATTTGAGTCATAGGAAACACCATACTGTTAAAGGGGGCCAAGGTAATAATCAGGAAAATTTCCAACTGATGGTCAACTCCAAAATCCTCAACCTATACAATCCTTCGAGTGAAGCCTTTGGAAATCTCTTACGGTTTAGACGAGTTCTTGAGTGAAAAAGACGAAGTTCTTCTGGTCTCTGAGGAAATTGATCTGACTGAGGAGTTAGGATTTCGCCAGTGCGAATTGCCTACTAGTGAGGAACATGATATGTCTCAGGACTTTCATAGTTCGAGAATCCAACCGTTGTTGTGCTTAGCGCCAGCTGTCCCCAATCAAAAATATCCACATAACGGTCATATCATGTCAGGTTGCACCCTGGCTATAAATAGCCACCCCCCACAACCACTAGTTGGTTGGCTGCTGCGAGAGAGAACTGACACTTGTCATTTGAGAGCAACCCATCCTCCGAGGACTTTGAGTGAAAATCATCAGTGAGGAAAAACCCACAACCAAACCACCAAACCCAAGGTGTTTGAGCATCACTAAAGAAATTCCTGTGTGGAACCGACGCTTATAGCCTTTGAGGATTGTGCATCCTCCAGATAGTTAGGCGTCATGGTGTAGTGCTCCTACAGTCAATTGGGGATCACGAAGAGACCTTGGTCCAGAGCATCTAGCAGTAAATTGTGGATCACCGGGTGACCAGTTTGTGAGGGTTTTGGAAGTCTACCCTGAAGACTTACCACGAGTGTTGGGCGAGGACTGTGTGACCTTAGCTCAACGAGAATACGGTAAGGACTGTGTGTCCTCTGGTTTAAATACCAGGCCGCTCCAAACCAGACGTACGACTGTCACATCAGTTGGAACTGGGTTATCAAATCATTGTCTTCATGAAGCTACCTGGTTCTATTTCCTCAACCCTTCCATTTCCTCGTATAACTGTTGATGAAAATGAACTTTACTATTTGAAAATTTCGACTGAAGACTTTCACAATTTCCTAACCTCAAATTCTTCAAGTTACCTTGTTCCTCACCTGCTTATCCTGTATCACGCTACTCGTAATCTGTGCATGTTTTATTTCATCATGATGACTATGCTGTCGCTATGTTCCTCATGCACTTGAGTACTTATTCCGCTGCTAGTTATTCATCACATTTCAAATTCCTCAAAGTTGAAATTCCTCAAGTGATGAATTTGTAAAAATCGCCTATTCACCCCCTCTAGTCGATATAACGCATTTTCACATAGCTAAAACTTGATTGCCTTTGTCGTGCCATCGGGAATGTTTGGAGTTTGAATAGCTTTATTTGCTTATCCGTCTTTCCTTCTGGCTATAATCATCTTTCTTCGCACTTGATGGCGGCTTATAATAAAAGACAAGGCCTGCAAAAACAAACAAGATAGATAATATATTCTCCATCATTTTTAAGGCGGCTTTAAAGGAACCACCAAAAGATGTTAAATCTCTTTCTTTATGATCTTGCTTTACTTTTTTCAAAAACTTAGGCATGTTTTCCCAAACCTCATATATCGGCTCTTGCATGGCACAAATTCGTCATTTTAACCTTAACAAGTGCATGGTCTTTTAAAACGATTGACTATTAAGAGTACAACGAGCCAAATAACAGAGGGGCTATAGCAAGGCATGAGTACCCAGAGACCCATAAGCCAGTTCTCACGTGACATAATCTGTCATTTTAACCTTAAATAGCCCAGGGTCTTTAGAAAGATTGACTGAATAAGAGTATGAATGGGCCACAAGGCTAAGAGACTACAGCAGATAGGTGAGTTTATCCTTGCTTTCCGTAAGCCGTCCCTCACGTGACATAAGTCGCCGTCTTAACCTTAACCACTACAGGTTCTCATGTGAAGATT
This sequence comes from Hordeum marinum, assembly GCA_022496015.1. NCBI lineage: Eukaryota > Viridiplantae > Streptophyta > Magnoliopsida > Poales > Poaceae > Hordeum > Hordeum marinum. The sequence goes on along the minus strand of CM039675.1, from coordinate 194,918,152 downwards.
GATTGTCAAGTTCTTTGATCAGATCAGGGTCTTTAAGCTGAGATTAACTGGTAAGAGTTCGGTGGGTCACCTGGCGGAGTGGCATCATGCATACATCCAGGTTTAACCCGTTCAGGCGGTGGCTGAAGAGCCAGTCAAGAGGGTGTGAAAGCTAAACCTGTTGGGTTGGAAGCCCCCAAGTGGCCTTGTTGAAGTATCAACTTTTTTGCACAATCTTTTTGCACGAAACACGATGGAGGCCCCGAATTGTGGGGATGCCGACTTTATTATATTGAAAAGGTTAGATACAATGATGGATGGATGTACATCGATGAGAGTCAATGACTCATGTGTAGTAAGGCCGGAGATGAGAAATATCCCATGGCCTATTGGTCTCCTGCCAAGAGGTACGTGACTCGTCCCGTACATCAATGTGGTAATACGACCCGTTATTGAGATTTCTACCGAGCACGAAAGGTCCTTCCCAAGGGGGAGATAACTTATGCATATATTTCTGATCTTGAATCAAACGAGACACCAGGTCGCCTTCTTGAAACATCTAGGTCATGACACTATGGCTATTATATCGATGCAGGTCTTGCTGGTAAATCGCCGATCGTGATGCTGCAACATCCCGCTCTTCTTTCAAAGCATCTAATGGCTTCGAACGTGCCGTCGCATTCTCAATTTCAACATAAGCCGCCACCCTAGGTGATTCATGATGAATACCACTTCGTAGAACGGCTTTTGCGCCATAAACCATGAAAAAGGCGAATAACCTGTTGACCTGTTGGGCGTGGTTTTGATACTCCAAAGAACTGATGGTAACTCCTCCACCCAACAACCCGATGTTCTCTCCATAGGAACCATAAGACGGGGTTTTATTCCTCTCAAGATCTCTTGATTAGCACATTCTGGCTGACCATTGGACTGCGGCTGAGCAATAGCAGAAATATCAAGCCGGATGTGTTCACTCTCACATAATGCTTTCATAGCCCACTTAGATAAATTTGTTCCTTTTTCCATGATGATACTGTGAGAGTAACCAAAATGATAGATTAACTTCTTAATAAATTGAACCGTAGTGGCCGCATGACAGTTGCCTACCGGCTGTGCCTTGACCCACTTAGTAAACTTATCAACCGCCACCAAAAGGTGGGTCTTCTTATCTTTAGATCTCTTGAAAGGTCCAACCATATCAAGCCCCCGGACCGCAAACAGCCAGGTTATTGGAATCATCCGCAATCCTCCTGTGCATCCTTGTGAGCCCTCAACCAGAAGAAACCGTGCCAGAAAGCTTTCACCACCAAACACAACGAGCCGGCGTGATGATCACAGTCATCGGCGTGTATTTCATTTAGAATCTCCATACCATTTTTGGGGAAGACGCAATGCTGAAAAATGCCAGTTACGCTGCATTTATGCAACTCGCCATTGATGATGGTCATAGACTTCGTCGGCCTCACGATCTGCCTCGCCAAGGTCTCGTCCTCACGTAACTCACCACGAGTTAGATAATCCAGATAAGGCAGTGCCCAGTTAGGAATAGCACATAGAGCCGTCACCAACTGCCCCTCCAGGTCTGGTATAGCTAGATCCTCCTCAGAAGGCAATTCAATAGAGGGATGATGCAACACGTCCAAAAAGACGTTAGGCAGCACCGTCTTACGTTGGAGCCCAACTTTGATAATGCATCATCCGCCTCGTTCTTTCGACGGACAATATGATCCACTTGATAACCTTTGAAGTGGACAGCAATGGTATCCACCGCCTTATGATAAGCCGCCATTCGTGGGTATGTTGAATCCCAAGTGCCCAAGACTTGCTAAGCCACGAGGTCTTAGTTCCCCAAGAATCTAACCTGACTCAGATTCATCTCCTTAGCCAGATGAAGCCCGTGAAGCAAAGCTTCATACTCAACTGCATTGTTAGTACAAGGAAACATTAACCTTAACACATAACAAAACTTTTCAGCTCTAAGGGAAGTTAAGACAAACCCAGCCCCCGATCCTTCCAATTGCCTGGATCCGTCGAAGTGAATCGTCCAATATGTGTTGTACGACTTCTCCTCGGGCGATAGACTTTCCGTCCAAACGTTTATGAAATCCACCAAGGCCCGAGACTTAACAGCCGTTCGAGGCAGATACTTCAAATTAAGGGGCCTAAGCTCCAATGCCCACTTAGTAATCCTGCTAGTAGCTTATCTATTTTGGATGATATCTCCCAAAGGGGCAGAGCTAACCACTATGATCTGGTGTCCAAGGAAATAATGCTTCAACTAGCGGTTTTCCATGAACACCCCATAAATCAATTTTTGCCAATGTGGGTATATTTGCTTGGATTCTATCAAGACCTCACTGACATCGTAAACCAGTCTCTGGACCAGATATTGTTTCCCTGCCTCCTTACGCTCGAGAACAACCGCAGTGCTGATGGCCCGGTTATTAGATGCCATGTATAGGAGCAAAGGTTCTTTCTCAGCTGGAGCAGCCAAGATCGGGGGCTTAGCTAATTGTCTCTTGAGTGCCTCAACGCCTCGTCTTCAGCCTTGCTCTAGACAAAGTCATTTGTCTTTTTCATCATCTGATATAGAGGAATAGCCTTCTTGCCCAGGCGGTTGATGAAGCGTCTTAAAGCGGCAATATCACCTGCCAAGCGCTGCACATCCTTAACGCTCGCCGGCTTAGACAATGACGTGATGGCCTTTATCTTATCCGGGTTAGCCTCAATACATCGGTCTGAGAATAAGAAATCCCAAAGCTTGCCTGCAGGAACACCAAAAACACACTTAGCGAGGTTAAGCATCATCTTGTAGACCCGTAGGTTCTCAAACATCTCCTTCGGGTCATCAAACAGGGTCTCCTTCTTACTTGACTTAACCACAATATCATCCACATAGGCTTGAACATTACGCCTAATCTGACTATGAAGGCAATTCTGCACACAAGTTGATAAGTCGCCTGCACACTCTTATGCCTGAAAGGCATAGACACATAGCAGAAAGGCCCAAAAGGTGTTATAAAGGATGTCTTCTCTTGGACCTTAACTACCATCTTGATCTGATGATAATCTGAACAAGTGTCCAAGAAGCATAAACTCTCACAACCCGCCGTTGCGTCAATAATTTGGTCGATACAGGGGAGAGGAAACGGGTCAACTGGACAAGCCTTGTTAAGATCTATGTAATCAACACACATACGCCAAGTGCCGTTCTTTTTAATTACAAGCACGGGATTAGCCAACCACTATGAATGAAAATCTTCCACGATGAACCCCACTGCCAAGAGCCGCTTACCTCTTCTCCAATTAATTTATGTTGTTCTTCGTTGACATGATGGAGGAACTGATTAATTGGCTTAAACTTGGTATCCACATTAAGGTGGTGCTCAGTGAACTGTCTTGGTACACCCGGCATGTCACAAGGCTTCCATGGAAAGATGTCCCATTTCTCACGGATTAATTCAATGAGCGTGCTTCCCTATGCAGGGTCCATGTTAACCCCAATAGTGAACTGCTTCAACGAGTCACCCGGAACAAAGTCCACCAGCTTTGTATCCTCCGGCACAAATTTCAGGGGTGGCTTAGAATTTGTGCTGTGTTTCTTCAATGGAGTCATATCTGTCGGGTAAACATTATCTTTCTAATACTTGAGCTCCGCCTCAGCACAACTTGATTCCACATAAGCAGCGTCGCCTTCCACACACTCACGGGCCACCTTCCGATCACTGTGTACTATAATCGTCCCCTTGAGAGCCTGCATCTTGAGCTGCCAGTAAATATAACAGGGCTTGGCCATAAATTTTGCGAAGGCTAGTCGGCCAAACAAGGCGTGATATGGGATCTTAATCTTCACCACCTCAAACCACAAAGTCTCCACTCTATAGTTGTTGTCATCTTCGAATGCCACCTTGAGGGCAATATTGCCCACCGGGTACGCCGACTTGCCTGACACGACACCGTGAAAAACTGTTGATGAAGGCTTAAGGGCCTTTTTAGTTAGCTCCAACCAGCGAAAAGTGTCATAGTACAAGATGTTGATGCTACTTCCACCGTCCATCAACACCTTTGTAAACTTATAACCTCCTACCTGAGGTGCTACCACAAGCGCCAAGTTCCCATGGTTATCAATCCGTGGCGGGTGATCTTCCCTACTCCATGAGTTAGGATATCTAGACCACTTCAAATACCGTGAGAGAGCCGGAGTTGCCATGTTGACTGCCCTCTTGTGTAGTTTCTGACCCTGTTTGTCCAGGCTTGTAGTGAAAACATGATACTGGCCTGCACTGAGTTCCTTCGGGTTACTCTGATATGCTGACTGGTTGTTTTGCTGCTGACCACCGTTGCCAGACTCTTGATGGTGACCACCTTGACGTCCTTGACCTTGATAACCTGAACCTAAGCCATGTCCACTGAAGCCTGTCCCTGAGCCGCCTGACGGCCCATTGCCGTTACTGCGATGTTGATTAAGGTTGTAGTTTAGGAACTGCCGCATAATGTTACAATGCCTCCACACATGACCTATTGGCCTACCGGTTTGGCTGTGCTCCGGGCAAGGCTTACTGAGCATTTCCTCCAAGTTAAAGGGGGGCTTTACCTTTGTTAAAGGGAAGCTTACCATTACCCTTGGCACGATTATTACCTATAGTCATGTTTGCCACCAGCTCTGAACCGTCGTCTGGGTTCTTTCTCTTGCCTAGGTTGTTATTTTCAACCCCGTTCTGCTACTGACTCTGGTCATTATAATTCTTCTTACCCTTAGCCGATCTCTCATCATTGGAGCCCGGATCCTTAGTAGTATCTGAATCCACATACTTTGTGAGAGCCGTCATTTGCTCACCCATGTCTTGACAAGAACGCTTCAGCCGCTCGAGCTTCTGCTTAAGGGGTAAGAAGTGACATTTTTTTCTCTAAAATCAGAACTGCTTGAGATGCCGAGATCTTCTTGGACGAGTGGATAACCGTCAAAACCCACCGGACACAATGATTGGCCGACTCATCCTCATACTATACTCAATGGTCAATATCTACAATTGTCATAGGCTGCTTGCATGTTCCCTGGAAGTTCTTGATAAAATGTGCCTTCAATTCTACCCAGGATGCAATGGTATTGGGAGGCAAACCCTTTAACCACGTGCGAGATGGTCCTTCTAGCATCATAATGAAGTACTTTGCACAAACCACCTCGTTGACGTCCAACATCTCAGTCATAACTTTCAACCAAAGCCTCAAGGGGTAAATCAGCCATGTAGTTAGGCACTTTATGTGGCCCCTTAAAGTCCTTGGGCAAATGCTCATTCTATAGAGCCACCGTTTGGCAAGGCACGCCAATGCCCCTAGATGAGATGCCAGCTCCCATTGAGGTGGAGGGGGTTACTGGAGCCAGCTCGGGAATTACCGGGTAATCCGTCACCAGGGTCGCTCCCCGATGACCCCGACCCCTATCCACGATCTCTTGAGCATTAATTCGAGGAGAGTTATCATTGGGCGGGTTGCATCTTTGTTCGCTGCTCGAAACCACCAGCGACTCTATGCACCGGCTGTAGCTACAGCTTGTGATGGGCATGGAGTGCACGTGATTCCGGCTGTATGTGTATATTTCCTGCTGAGCCACCGCCGTCTGTACTAACCCAATGGTGTTTCGGGCCTCCTCAGCGAACGACATCCATTCGGCAAAGGGGAGTGCGTTGAGCCTAGTGGCCACCACTATCATATTCTCCACCAGGTTAAAATACTGGCCATGTGGTGTCACAAGGTGCCGTTGTGGAGTTCGATCCCTTCAGGGCGGGTCTGGCTATCGCAGGGCCTCCATAGCTTAGGTTACGGCCGGTGGCATGCTCAGTCCTGCTCCGGGAGTGCTGAAGAGGTTTCGGGGCTGAAGCTGCACAGGGAGGCCGACTTGCGTCCTCCTCCGAGGAATTGCCTCCGAAGCATGTTGGTCTAAGCTAAAATGGATAGCCTCCGCCCTCAAACGTTCCGACTCAGTGTTCATCTAAACTTGGAATGCATTGATATCCTCCTGGGCCTGAGTCATGAGTCCCTTAATCCTGACGATTTTGGCATTGTGCTCTGCCTGATTTCCAGCTATTACCTCAATTGCCATTAGGGTTGTTAACTCCTCCATCAGCACCAACAAGACCCGAGCCAGCGGCTTGGGAGGCACGGCATCTAGCATGGCTCCCGCCATCTTCAAACTTTGGGCCTGCATCTTGGACCGTCTGGTAAGTCGCCATGTAGTCTTGTCTACAATCCTCAAGTCCACTTTAAGGATCATAATTATGAGCCGCCAGGCATGACCGAACCCCACCTGGGCGGATCGCACCACGGGGGTATTTCCCCAATAAAACCCCAATTTCCCCTCCTCGACGGTAAGAATCTTCCTGTCTTTCCACCTCCTGTCTATTCTATTGATCCCACAGAGCATCCAAGGCTGCCCACTGTCACATCCCTAGCTAGATGTCCTAGGAAAGCATGGGTGTTGCATCATGTTTCAATTTTGCATCAACATGAAACGGGGACTAAAATAAACCCCAAGCTCACATTCAATCAAAATAATTCAAAGTTGGTGAAAATTCAACAAATCCAACATGCCCTTTAAAAATGTTCCCTATGTCTGATAAATATGGACATGGTTATAACAGGCGTCATTTTAAATATTTGAACAACTGAAGCAATTTAAAAATAAATGATAAAGCTTCCGAAAATATCAAATAAAGCATTATCATTATTTTAGTTTTCAAAATATCAAGAAAATTTTTAGATAAGTTCGAGATATTCAAACTTCAATATATAAATATTTGGGATATTTTATCAAAGCAATTGTACCTGAAAATAAAATAAAACAAATGCTAGAAATAGGAAATCAGAAAAGAAAATAAAGCAGAAAGAAAAGGAGGATGAAACTGGGCCGGCCCAGCTGGCCTAGCTCCATTGTCGTCGTACTAGCGGCCAGGAGGACGGGCGTGTGGCCGGAGCGAGCTCGCGGCTGTGCCTCCATGTCGGCAGCTGCCTGCTTGCTTCCCCTCGCCAGCGTGATTGGGATAAGCTCAGAGAGCCGTCCTCATCGCCCTTTCCGTCTCGCCCTCGCTCGCCTCTCTGCTCTTCTCCTCCTTTGCTCCGCCATGGCCGCCGATGCCTTAGCTTCGCTGCCGTAGTTCTAGCCGCTCCCCCTCGCTTGTGAGCCCTCCAATCGCTCCGCCTCATCGCCTTCTCCCTCCTCGTTGAGCCGCGCATCGCCAGGAGCCTCGAAGTGCCGTCCCCGAGCTCGTCTTCCTCCTCGGACCCGAAGCTTCGCCGCCATTGATCGCCGTCTCCGAGCCCTTCCCGAGCAAGCTCTCGATGGCTTCGAGTCCGCTGTGAGCTCCCGGCTCTTTCCCTCTCCTTTCTGGCATTCTCCCCCTTTATAGGTCCCGATTGCACTAGCTCCCGAATGACCTGCCGCACGAGCTCATCGCCGGCGATGCTTCGGTGATCAGTTAGTCCATCAGAGGCCACCCTCGAGTTCGTGGGGCCGCGTAGTGCTTGTAGGTGCTTAGTTCCAGCCGTGTCTCGCTCTGGTTCGATGAACCTGTGCTCGTCCGACCTCCGGCAGCCGCCGTGCTCATCACCGGCGCCGACTCCGGCCATCCCAGCACCTGGGAAGTATCTGGCTCGACACACACGAGCAAGAAGAGCAGTTTGGTGCCCTTCGCCGTCCATTTGGTCGCCAAAGGAGGATTTCCGACCCCCTCCACCATCCCTGATGTCGCCGGCAGCTCAACACCGGCGAGTCAACCAGTTTGACCACTAGGGGTTTAACCCCTGGGTCACTGGCAAGTGGGGCCGGGCCCTGTTAGTCAAATCTCGATTAGTGAATTAATTAATTAATTTAATTAACCTAATTAGACACTAACCAGTGGGACCTACCCTAACCTAATTAGTAACTAGTTAAATAAATAACCTGTTAGTGACTGAGTCATCGACATGAGGGTCCCACACTATCAGGTTTGACCTGGCCTGGTCAGCCGACCAGCTGACGTCACAGTGACGTCAGGCTGACGCCATTAATCCCTTTTCTAGTTTAAAAATAATTCTAGAAATTATTTAAAACTTTAAAACTTCATATAAATTAATCTGTAAATCAGATGAAAATAATTTGTATATGAAAATTTATCAGAAAAATCCAGTGAATCCAATGGTGCTATTATCATGCATGTTAGAGCAACGTATGTAGAAGAACATTGACATTTGCTAATAGGTTAGTTTATGGAATTTGAAATGAAGAACAATTTTGAACCTATGTTCAAACTCATTTCAACTTAACTTGAACATTAGTTGCATCAGCTCATCCCAAACATGCTACCATGCCATGATCATGCATCATATTGTTGCACTTGCGTGTATTGATTTCTTTGTATCTGCATTGTGGTAGGCCCTGCTTCTAAGGATACCCCCAAGTATTCCAATGAAGGAGAAAACCTTCCCACTACCCAGCAAGGCAAGCAACCCCTTTGATCATTCTGATAACATCCCACTCTCTCGCTCCTGCTTTTGTTTATTGCATTAGGACAAACATTCACTTGCCTGTCACACACGGTAGATGAACCTATTATTATGCATGATCTGTCATTGTCACAGTAAATAGCTAAACCTTGCAACCTAGCATACCTGGTAGATGCTTGTGCCATGATGTGCTTAGCTTACTTTGCCTTCTATGCTTGCTATGCTTAGGGTTGTGTCAGGTCTGATTCATCCGGGTGATGAACTAGAGTGAAACATTGTTGTTCCGATGTGATAAGCTTATGATGAACCCGAGTTGGTAAAGGTATCGATGATAGGCTATGTAGGAGTACATAGCGGGTTGTCTCATTGGAACGTTCTTAGGAACTGAGTTCCGTGTTTGTGATCCAAGACTAGTTACTACCACATGTTGGGATACTTAATTGACCCTCTCGACTTATCAATCGCTCAGTCCTTGGTCCAGGAGTTGCAAGTAGTTTCTAGTATTTATAGCATGATGGAGGCCGTGCTGTAGCGACCCGTCTCAAAACGAGTCAAGCCTCTGTGTTTTCTGTGCCATCCCTGGATCAGTATGCTGGCACACACAGTACATCAATGTATATATCAAAGTGCAATCACATGTAATTAACGTAAAACTGATATATACCTTAAAATAGCAGCGGATACAGTCAACCGGAGTGGAGTCCCAATAACACCAACGGCAAGTTGAGTGCGGACCGTAACCCTGAATCGTACTCTTACCCGTCGTATAAGAGTATCTGCAACATAAGACGTTGCAGCCGTGTAGGTCAGTACATTGAATGTACTGGCAAGATCACCATAGTAGAACAGAAGAATAAAGACTATTCTATATGCAAAGGCTTTGTGGCTCTGTGTCTAAGTTTTTGCGTAAAAGCTGAATTTATTTTCCCTACAACAAAGAAATATCAGGAATTTCACTATGGAGTTACCTATCATGACATGGTTCCGCCAACCAATGTCTCAATTGCCCACAAGTATCATTAAGTTGCCCACAATTAGTTATCAGTCCAGTGTTGAGAGTTCAGAGATAGATCCAAGTCTAGAAGCTCAAATTGTCCGTAACTGGGGACACGGCTAATTGATTAGGTTTAACTCTGTAGAGTGTTGTGTACTTTACCCACAAGATTCTTTCCCTCCTGGTAACTCCTCGCACTGCCTGGTGTTTGAGAACAGGATGAAAGAAACATGGTCTTTCAGAGTGCTTCCCTGACTGTCCGACAGTGCCCATCCAATCCTAACGTCGACTACATCTCGTAGCACTGCCCAGCAGAGTCACAACAAAGATCAACCAAGCTAGAGCCCATAATGACTTGTGGCTACACAGGTAAGCTTCCGGGCATGAAGTATTCATCCTTCTCTTTGAGTCTGGGTGAAGTTTTCCGCAAGATGTCATGGCGCTTCTCCATGCATCCCGGCCACTCACTGTTTTCTCCAGGGTGCCCATCAATTCCATCCTTCACCCAGCAGTGTGTATTGAAAACTTGTCTTCTCGAGTCTTGAAGACTTGAGGTCTTGAAGATGCAAGACTTGAAGATGTCTTCATGAAGTTGTCGCCTTGACGTAGAGTCCTTCTTCACACCACTCACGAAGACTCATACCAAACCCCGTCTACTTTAGCATAGCATAAAAGTAACTAACGTTCCCGGGGCTTTAGTAACCAGTGGTGGGTTCCTACCTCATGCATTCTACTCAACTACAAGAATTTCAATAACACTACGGGAGGGATGTGTTGAATGATGTCACTACATGCAATAAAAACATAGGTATTATATAGATGGTCAAAGTGAACTTGCCTGTACTGTTGATGAAGATAAAGATCGCTCTCAGAAATAACTTGATAGACTATTCGTTACTCTCCGATGAAAATCTATAACAAACATTGCATTCATAAGCAAACACTTCTAACAAGCAATACTAACAATCAAAAGGTAACACAAGGAACAAAAACAACAAGGTTGATGAAGGAAATACTTAAGACAAAAGTTAAAATCAAGAAAACTACATCAACACAACTAAGGTGATGATGAAGGAAATACTTAAGACAAAATCAACAAAGTTTTTCATAAAAGCAACTAAGGTAATTTCCCACTACAAGCAACTATTTTCAACAACACTAAACATGAAACAAAGTAAAATATAAAAAAAAGGATTTTAGTAAATATTTTACTAGCAAAAAGAATTACTATTGAAGAATAAGTAAAACTATGAAAACAACATTCTAACAACATGAGTGTGAACTTAACTACAAGCACAACCATAAACTAAAAGAAAAACAAATATGAAACAACTAAGTTAACAGAAAAATAAAAACTCATAAAACAATTATTTTAAATATTTGTAAATAAGAACCAACTAGTCATTACTAGACCAACATATCAATACATAACAAAGCAAAGCAATGGACTCTAAGTTTTAGTGGCTAAACTACTACTAAAACAAAACTATGATTTTGTAACCAAACTAATAGTTAACAGAAAATAACTAGTAAAAAATTATTTATTTTAAAACAGAATTAAATCATTTAAAACTTTTGTGAAAATAATCTATACTAATACTAAGTTGTTTTATAAAACATTACCAAATGATGAACAATATAGTTTCCTATCATAATAGAGCATAACTAAATTATTTTTATTAACTAAGCATTTCTTAACAGAAAGGAATTACTACAAATTTTATTAGAAAACATAATTTAATTACTTAAAACTTTAGTTAAAAGAATTGTTACTAACAAATTTGCTTTTAAAACAACTATACCTATTTGAAAGAGGGTAAAGATCCCTACAACAAAATTTATAAACTAAACAAATTAACTTTTGTTAACAGCAAGTAAATTACTAAGGTTTGGAACAACAAAACTAAATGAAATCTGAAAGTTAATATAAATCATATTCAGATTTTCAAAATAAAACAAAGTAAATCAATATAAATAAACTAATATGAAACTAAACAGATTCTGTTTGGTTTGAAAAAACTATTTAAAATTAATATAAAAAATTCTGAAACTCTACCAAATGATAGATATGGTCACTAGTGACAAGTAGGAAAAAGAATCATTCAAAAATTCATTTTAGAACTCATGATATTCAGAAAACAAAATTTAAATGAAATCTGTTCAAATTCAATTTTAAGTGTTCAAACATGGTCAAATTTGGTATTCACAGAAACTAGATGAAATTTTTGATCTAATGCAAAATAAATCAATTAAAAACATTAAGTAGTTTAAAAGATATAGAGAAAATAAAAACAGAACTTTCTCTGTTTTCTAAAACAAAACAGAAAAAGAGAAAACTAAACTAACGGTCAGGGGGGTGACGTGGCGTTCTCTGGTTGGTCCAGGTGTGTGCGGGCTAGTGTGATTTGGGCGGACGGCCGAACTATAACGCGTACCGGTTCGCGAATTAAAAAATCTAATCTAAACCGTTTATCCTAGATCCGACGGCTGAGGGAGAGATGGGGGCTTACTGAGAAAGGGTCACCGGCGAGGAAGCTTCTCCGGCGAGGCAGGGACGGTGAGGTGCTCGTGGAGGTGGCGCCGGTGATCCTTTGGCATGGTTGATGGCACCAGGCAACGTAGGGGAACACGGCGGAGAGGATGGTGGCGTCGGAGAGGTGAGGGGGCGACGGTGTTGACAACCACGAGCTCGGAGGCGGTTAGGTGGATGTGGAGCTCCAGCGAGGTTTATGGTTGCGCCGTTATGGTGGGTCTCCGGCGAAGCAGAGGGGTGGGGAAAGTGCGCACGGGCGAGAGGAGGTGGATGGAGGGCTCGGTGGTGCTCGGGGAAATCGGAGTGGAGCAGCAAGACGATAATGGCGCGGCGACGGCTCTCGGCTCCGGCGAGTGATTAGGCGAGGCAGAGGGCACGGAAGGAGGGGGAAACAAGGGGAATGGAGGCGCGGGGGTATGCCGCTACTTATAGGGGTCTCAGGGGGGCAGGGAAGTAAGGAGGGAGGAGATCACGGGAGAGAGATCACCGGAGGTCGTCGGGGGCGTGGAAGGATGAGGATGACCGGCGACGGTTTCGATCGGGCGGCGGGTCCCACATGTCAGCGAGAGGGGAGCGGCGGTTGCGCGTCGGTCAGCCGACCGGTAACGGTATCGGCTTAAAATCACTAGTAAAGCCTGTGGGCCGGCCTGTTTAATACACGCGAATAAATTTCCCTTATTAATTTCCAGATCAATAAAAACCTATTTAATGCATTCAAAACTTGTCCAAAAAATTAAAGTGTATATATCAGAATGACCAGGGAAACAAATTCCATTTAATGGACATTTTTACACAGCGAAAACAAATACTTTCTAAAAATTTATTTTTCAGAAAATGCCTAAATGGCTTTATTTATTATTGCAAATTATTTTTCATATAACCCCTTGGGTTTTATGATTCAAAAACTTCACAATTAACCCCCTGGCTTTGGAGTGTCCTTTTACTCCTCTCAAAATCTTTGCAAGGGGTTTGGATGCATGAAATTTCAAATAGGAAACTGAAATGAATTTGAAACTCCATATGAGACTTTTATCAAATAGTTTTCAACTTCAAATAATTAAACTTCCAAGTCATATTTCACACATTTGAAGAAATCATATTATCCTCTCTCATGAAAATCATTGAGTTGCATAAAGTTTCTGAATTTGAAATATTTTCAAATGGGAATTCAAACCATTTTCAAATCCCCTTTCATTTCTTTAAATGGAAGAAGTCATGTCATCTTCAGTCTAGGGTTTTGTGATGAAATGGATTTGAATTCCTGGTGATCAAAATGCAGAGTGGAAGTTTTGAGAAGGTCATTTCATTCCCTCTCATCAACTTTCAAGAAGTTTCAAATTTCACTCACTTTCAATCACTCAAGCAAACAAACAATCATTCTAATAATTATTATAACATTCCAAAGTTTTGGGATGTTACACGTGCGTAGCACTGACTCTAGGGGTGGGTTATGACGTGGTAGGCAGTGGCACAGTGTACCAAGGGTCACCCGAATGGTGGGCTTGGGAACCCTGCCCACATCGTTTGGGGCCGCAGAAGAAACTTTGGCCGGACTTCCGTGCGGGTTTAGTCTCAAATAGGTGATAGCCTGGACTAAGGGTCTTATGTGATTGACGGTCGTGGCCGACTCCCTCGCTGGGTTTCCGCTTGAAGGTTGCCGAGGTGCATGGTTTCAAGAGCACACAACGATAAGTGGCGAGAGCGTGTGTGAAGAAGTACACCCCTATAGGTTATGAAACTATTCGAATAGCCTCGTCCTCAGATATGAACTACTTGGATAACTTATGTTGTTCATAGACAATCAAATGGATACTCATAAAAATATCAAGACAAGTGTGAGTACCATGGATGGCACTCTCCCAGGAGAGGGAAGTGAATCCATGGTGGTGTGTTGTCATGGAGTTAGTGGACTCATGTGCGATATCAAAAATGTAAACAAAGAGATAAAATTGTGTAGTGTAGGTTACCATGAGTCAAAGCTAGCATTGCTGCATAAACTCCACCACCCCCCTTGTTGATACATGATCATGAAAAGACTAGGTCTGCTTTAAAGACTTGCTGAGTATGTTTGTACTCATGTTTGCTTAATAAATGTTGCAGATGAGACCCATGACCCATCGGGTGGGTTCTTTCTAGATGTCGAAGATGCCGAATAGCTGGTGTCCCAGCTACGACCTTATGCCTGTGGCGGGCTGTAGATAGTCAGGCCATGTGCCTTTTCCCCTTTCATCTGTCTCTACTCAGACAACTTTATGCTTCTACTTGGTTTGTAAGAACTTGTTTGTATGACTTGAGTGTTGGGTCATGTGACCCCTATCTGTAAGAACATATTATGCAAGGCTCGTCTGAGCCTCTTAAATAAAAGTTGTTGTATGGTTATGTTGTGATGCCATGGTTGTATCTATGCATATCGGGCATGTCGTGCGTACATGTGTTGTGCAACGGTATGTATGGGATCCGATACCTAGTTGTGTGCCTTTAGTAGTACTCTTTACGGGAAACTGCCTCTTTGTGCTTCCACCGAGCTATGGTAGCTTGCTACTGCTCCGGACACATTGATTGACAGGCACGCATCCTTCTTTGCTGCTATGTCTGTCCCTTCGGGGAATTGTCTTGTAGTGTAATGGAGTCCCTGTAGCCTGCTACGACTCGTCTACGTGTAGTGATGGCATTTATGTCTCACGAAGTAATGGAGTCCTTGTAGCTTGCTATGACTCGCCCACACACGCTAGAGGCCGACACCTACATTGCTGGGTTATGTATGCCTGCTTCCGTACGGATGTGCCACTTGGGTTCTATGACTAGTCATGTCGGCCCGGGTTCTCTGTCGTTTGATTGCCAGCGACATGTTCACTTACGTGAGCCAAAAGACAGAAACGGTCCCGGCTAAGGTAAGGCTGCAGTCGTGGAACTTACCGCAAAGTGATGTGATATGTTATAGTCTAGATTCATATGACTTAGGATCGGGGTCCCGACACCCACACCTTGTTTATTCCCCATGGACCCACTCGACAGGGTTGGCCGCGCCCAGAATGGCGTTGGCATGCTGTGGCACGCCATACATGTGTTGTTGCTTGCGCTACAATGTCGACCCGCACTGTAGCCTCCCCCGATAACCTCCCCCGATATCCTCGAGTATCCCCTTTGTGTCCCTCGAGTCTGACTCGGCATCCGGGAAACGGCAAACAATCGTCCCCCTCCTCTCTCCTCATCCGTCTCCCTCCTCCCGCGTGTGCCGATGTGGGATCGAGACAAGGGTGCCTAGAGGGGGGTGAATAGACTACTAGCAGGAATTTAAAACCTAACCTTTTCCCAAGTTAATTGGTTGGCTGATTTTAACTATTTTAACAAGTCTAGCAAGTCTAACATCCCTAGACATGCATGTATTGAAGCATGGCAGAGGTAGGTAAAGACATTGCACATCTAAGTAAGGATATGGGATAGGAATATCAAACGCAATAGGAGACAAAAGGATTTTTTCCCGTGGTTCCAATAGGTGGTGCTATCGTACGTCCATGTTCATGGAGTCTTCAACCCACGGAGGGTAATGGTCGCGAGAGTCCATGGAGGGCTCTACCCACGGAGGGTTCCACGAAGAAGCAACCTTGACTATTCCATGCGGCTTCTGTCAACAAAGGACTAGCCTCACTATCGGTAGATCTTCACGAAGTAGGCGATCTCCTTTCCCTTAAAAACTCCACAAGCAACACATAACGCGAAGTTGGAGGCTCCCAAGCGACACATAACCAATCTAGGAGGCACCAAACTCCAAAAGGTAATAGGCTCGGTAATGACGATGAACTCCTTGCTCTTGTGCTTCAACATGATAGACTCCTCAACACACAATCACTCTCTCCTAGATTTGGCTTGGTAGAAGAGATGGGATTGGTTGAAAGAAACTTGGGGAGGCTACAAATCGAGATCCATATGGTTGGAGTGGAATATCTTGACCTCAACACAAGGGTAGGTGGTTCTCTCTCAGAAAATCGACCAGGATAGGTATGGAATAGTTCCGAGTGCTTCTATTTTGAGTGGGTGGTGGCGAAGGGGCATATATAGGCATCCCCAAAAATCCAACCGTTACACACAAAATTACCAACTCGGTGACACCGATGTGTAAATCTCGGTGGTACCGAAGTGACCAAAGGTGGCAACTTTTGAATCTCGGAGGGACAAGGTGACCACCAGTCAGATTTGCCAATCTCGGTGACGCCGATTCACCATTTTCGTATGGAACAAAAATGTGAACTTGCATAACAGTATCTTGGCAACACAACTCGGTGGCACCGAGAGCACTATCGGGTGCACCGAAGTGTTAGGGTTTGGCTGAGTCTGTCTAGTCTTAGAATCGGGGGCATCGGGATTGGGATGTTGGTTGCACCAATTTTGCACATTTGGCTTTGGACAGACTTTGGTGGGAGGCTTTGTGGATCTTTTGGTGACTGTCACTTGTGCACGTTTGAGCATATTGTTCACCATCAAAACTTTACCCCCTTTTAATAGTATTGGCTTTCCTATGGATTCAAAGTGATTTCTCACAAATGTAAAATGTAGAGTCCTCTTGCTTGAAGCTTGGCCAACCTATTTCCTTGAATCTTGGGGTAGTTCCACAATCTCCTAAATCCTTTTGACAACTCAACTCTTCATGGACTATTATCTGAAATACACTAGACAGAGGTGTTAGTCCTAGAGACAATGTATGTTTTGGTTTCAATCTCCCCCTTTTTGCTAATTGATGACAACATACAATCAAAGATTCAATTAAAGATATGCATGGATGCAATGAAGACTTTGAGAAATGCATGACCTAGATTTGCTCCCCCTAAATGTGTGTAATCCTTTAAAGGATAGTTGCTTTGGAATGCATGGACACACATATGGATGAAAGAGATATAAGAGTCATGTGTATCCTGGTTATATGCATCAATATATGTGAATGAAATGTATATCCTTGATCAATACTGCACTCTTGCAAAAAATATGTGCAAGAAGCAAGAGATCATGTTGATCAAAGATATGATGCATATACTTACCTTGAGTTCTTGAGCATTCTAGTAGTAGAGACACACTTGAGAAAACAATTTTAGGAAATACAAGAGTATTATACTAAACAAAAGCAATAGAACTCAATGAATATCAAGATATGGAGAACATATAAAATATGATAACCATTAAGATTGATATGTCTCCACCTTTAGCATTAATCTATTATATCTTTTCTCCCATTTGATATGAAAATGGTAGTACATCCTCTCCTCGTGAATCTCAGCATGTAGATATTGGGATCGGATAGGGTGAGAAAAGGATACCTTTGTTCACTTGAGACTTTTCTCCAAAAGTAGTTTTCTCCCCCTCCATTGTTGTTCCTCTCCTTGATTATATAAGTGTGAACTTTTGATATTTTCCTCTCCCCCTAACTCATATCTCCCCCTTTGCATAAGTATGTAACTCTCCCTTTAGCATGAAGCTTTGATATTCTCCCCTTTTGGCATAAAATACCAAAAAGGTTAAACTTGGGAGTAGTGATAGGGATCATTGACCGGAAGGGATCCTGGAGATCAAGGGTCAGTGAAAGTAGGGTCCAGTAAAAGACTAAGGGAATCATTGAATGTAACTTCTCTCCCTTTGGCAAATTTGAGTTTTCTTGTCCTTGGAGCTAGGGATCCTTGAATAAAGAATTTCTCCCCCGAAGTATTGTTTGTTCTTCTCCCCCTATGTATATATATAAGAAGGGGTCATCGAATGAACAAGAATATCACAAGAACAAAAACAAATTAACAATATCAAAGGAAACACAGATTTTGAAAGCAAAGTAAATCGGTGACTCTAGGATAAATAAATCGATGATACTGAGATTGTGTAGTGTAGCTTATCTGCAAATTCGGTAGAACCAAGTTATTTATATCGGTGACGCCGAATGAGAGACCAAGTTTTGTTTTCACAGAGACAAACGAAGTCGTTTCAAAAAGAAAAATGCGAAAGTTTTTCAAAGGACATCAAATAGATAAGATTTGAGTGGTTACAAGAAATCATGCAAATAGAGAGCAAACCATGCAAGATTCTTAACTAAATGATGGGCGGTGACTAGGTCACCTATATTAGAGTATATTGACTTAGGAGCCAAGCATGAATGCTTGATCATAGGTGGAGCTCTTCGTTAAGCTCGAAATGGGGTTACCATTTTTTGATTAAGCAATTTGATGTCTTCATAGCACTTGAGTTGCTCTAGCTCATTACTTGGAGTAAACCCTTCTCAAGGATATGAGTACATACCTTTGAATGATGTTGATGACGTTGCTCGTAGATGAACTTGTTGAGGATGCTTGAGGTTGATGAACATCATCTTGAATTTGGAGCAATCCTTCTCATTCTAGTACACTAGACACCTACAAAGGTTAGTCATGCAAGGAAGAACAATAGATATATCCAATTGACATGATACTACTTAAGATTTTGCAACTAAGATCAAGTATATGTCAAGGATATGTTTTTGTTGTCTTCTGCCTTTCGAGAATGTTGATATCTCCTTTGGCAACATGATCACGAATGAAATGATGTCGAACTTGAATATGCTTGGTTCGAGAATGTTGCACAGGATTATGTCCAATTTTAATAGCACTTTCATTGTCACAAAGTAATGGAATTTTTTAACATAAATACCATAATCCTTAAACGTTTGTGTCATCCATAGTAATTGCGCAGAACAAGATCCAGCAGCAATATACTCAGCATCGGCAGTAGATAGAGATACCGAGTTTTGTTTCTTGGAGGACCAAGACACAAGAGATCCACCTAAAAATTGACAAGTGCCGGAGGTGGATTTTCTATCAACCTTGTCACCAACATAGTTCAAATCGGAAGAGCCAACAAGATTAAAAGAAGATCCCTTGGGATACCAAATGCCAAAGGTTGGTGTTTGTATCATGTACCTCACAATACATTTCACAGCTAAAAGATGACACTCTTTGGGTGCAGCTTGATATGTAGCACACATGCAAACACTAAGCATAATATTGGGACAAGATGCACACATATATAACAATGAACCAATCATAGATCGATAAACCTTTTGATCAACCGGTTCATCCTCCCTAGTAAGGTCAACATGTCCACTAGTGGGCATAGGAGTTTTCATACCTTTGCAATCCTTCATGTTGAACTTCTTAATCAAGTTCTTGGTATACTTAGTTTGACAGATGAAAGTTCCTTCTCGTGATTGCTTGATTTGCAATCCAAGAAATAATTTCAGCTCACACATCATAGATGTCTCATACTTTTCAGACATCAACCTTCCAAATCTTTCACTAAATTGAGGGTTAGTGGAACCAAATATAATATCATCCACATAGATTTCGCACACAAATAATTAGCCATTAACTCTCTTATTGAACAAGGTTGCATCAATTTTACCAATTTCAAAACCTTTTCGATGAGAAACTTTGTTAAACATTTATACCAAGCACGAGGGGCTTGCTTAAGACCATAAAGAGCTTTGTGAAGCTTGTAAAGATGATTAGGTTTCTTAGGATTCACAAAACCAGCTGGTTGCTTAACATAAACTTCTTCTTAAATTTCACCATTTAAATATGCACTTTTTATGTCCGTTTGATAAAGCATGATATCATGGTGATTAGTATAAGCAAGAAGAATACGAATAGCTTCAAGTCTAGCGACGGGGGCATAAGTCTCACCGTAGTCCATACCTTCGACTTGCGTATATCTTTGGCTTCGAGACGATCCTTGTTGCACACGACTTGACCATCTTCGTCTTGTTTGTTCCGAAACACCCATTTGGTTCCGATGATGTTGTGCTCATCTTTGCGCTTCTCCACGAGTGTCCACACTTTGTTCCTCTCGAAGTACTATAGCTCTTCATGCATTGCATTCACCCAATCCGTGTCTTCAAGAGCTTGTTCTACCTTTAAAGGATCAATGCTAGAGATGAAAGAATAATGCTCACAAAAGTTAGCTAGACAGGTTTTAGAGCGAGTGATTCTCCCTGTTTGTATATCACCAAAGATTTGGTTTAAGGGATGGTTCTTGGTCACTTGAGCTCAAACTCGGGTCATCTCCCAATTGTTGGATGGTGGAACTTCTTCTTCATCATCATCATCTCGTTCATCTTCGTTGTTGTTGAAGGTGTCGTTCCCTTGAGGTGGTGGTGAAGGTGGTTGTGGTGGATCTTCATGATGCACTTCCTCTTCTTCATCATCTCGTCATGTACCGCATGTGGATGCCTCCATGTCGTGTTGAGGTTCATCTTGACATGAAGTAGGAGCTTCCTCTTGAGTTGACGAAGTACTCTCCTTCACCTCCATGGGACAAATCTTGTTGATGGGTAGATCTAGAATGGCTTCCGAATGATCCTTATCACCTACATCATTTGGCAATTGTTCGACTTGTGAACCATTAGATTCATCAAACTTCACATCTATCGTCTCTTCAACTTTTCGAGTGAAGTTGTTGTAGACTAGATAAGTGTGAGAGTTCGATCTGTAACCAAGTACGAATCCTTCATGAGAATTAGGAGCAAATTTAGTATGACGACGCTTATAAAGAATGTATCACTTTGAACGAAATACCCGAAAGTATCCGACTTGGGGTTTGTTACCAGTGAGTAGCCCGTATGCCATTTTACCAAGAAGCTCGTGCAAGTAAAGTCGGTTTGTGGCATGACATGTTGTTTCAACGGCTTGGCCCCAAAAGTGTCTTGGCGTCTTGTATTCATCAACCATCATTCTTGCCATCTCAATGAGCGTCCAGTTCTTTCTCTCAACAACTCTGTTTTGTTGAGGTGTGTACGTAGCCGAGAACTCATGTGAGACGCCTTCTTTGTCAAGAAGGGTATCCACATGGATGTTCTTGAACTCTGATCTGTTGTCGCTCTGAACCTTCTTGATCTTTACTTCAAACTGATTTTGCACTTTGCGAGCGAAGTTCTTGAAGATCTTTTGAACCTGCGACTTATCATCAAGAAAGAATACCCATGTAAATGTGGAAAAATCATCAACTATAACTAGACCATAGGAATTTCCACCGTGACTCTTGTAAGCATTGGGACCGAACAGTTCCATGTGAAGTAACTCGAGTGGCCTCCTAGTAGTCATGATATTCTTAACGGGATGACTTCCAGCTACTTGCTTTCCAGCTTGACAAGCACTACAAAGTCTATGTTTGTCAAAGATAACATCTTTAATACCAAGTATATGATTAGCTTATCTAGATTTTCCATGCCCACGTGTCCAAGTCTTCTATGCCAAATCGAACCTTTAGAAGATTTTGCAATTAAACAAGTGCGAGGCTTGGATCTTTTTGTGAAATAAACAATGTATAGATTACCTCTACGGAAACCGGTAATGACCGTTTTATGATTATCGTGATGAAACACTTGGTAATCTACTTTCGTGAATAAAACATTGAAACCGAAGTTGGCAAGTGTAGATACGGAAAGAAGATTAGAGCCAAGGGATTCAAAAAGCATAACATTTTGAATAGAGCTATCATGGGATATAGCCACCTTACCAAGGCCAAGTACCTTACCCTTAGAGTTTTCTCCAAAGGTCACATACCATCGAGGACCTTTGATTAGGCGTGATCTCTTGGAACATGTCTTTATCACTTGTCATATGATCTGTACATCCGATGTCAAGAATCCAATCTTTTCCTCTGGACATGTAATCCTTAAAGTTTTCCATGAGGCTTATATTCTTCATGATCTTCTCGTGCTCGATGTCGAACAACTCATCTTCTTCATAATAGCCATGTTCCACATTTTCATCATCAAGTGGGAAATCCTCGTCATAAAGAACAAGATATTCGTTAGCATAGTGATCATGACAATGTTCAAGTTTATGAATGAAAATGGCTTCAAAGATAATGTTTTTGATAGTGGTGACATCTCCTTTAGCACGCATAAGATCACGAAGCTCAAATCGGCATTTATCAAAGTTTGGATCACTAGGCTTCATTTTGTGAAAAGCAATGGTTTTATGAAGAATTTCATCAAGATTTCCTAAGGAAATATTTGGATATTGTTTCTCCAAATCAGTCCATAAGGTATAGGCATATGCAAAATTCTTCAATTGAGAAAGCACGAATCTTGGTAAACCTCTAACAACAAGATTGACAGTTCTTAGGTTACCAAGCATGTTAATTCCTCTTCGTGTGTGGGATGCAATTCTTCACTAGGGAGCACATAGGGGTTTTCAATATATTTTGTCGAATGGAATCTATTAAATTGATCAATCATGGCATTCTTCCATTAACAATAGTACTCTCCATCAAGAATGGGCACTCTACAACTCAAATTCTCTACTCTAGACACATCCATCTTCCTCCGCGGTGATTAAACCGAAGCAATGGAGACCAAAGCTCTGATACCACTTGTGGGATCGAGAGAGGGTTGTGTAGAGGGGGGGGGTGAATAGACTACTAGCAGCAATTTAAAAACTAACCTTTTCCCAAGTTAATTGGTTGGATGATTTTAACTATTTTAACAAGTCTAGCAAGTCTAACAGCCCTATACATGCATGTCTACAAGTATGGCAGCGAAAGGTAAAGACATTGCACATGTAAGTAAGGAGATGGGATAGGAAGATCAAACGCAATAGGAGAGGCAAGTATTTTTCCCGTGGTTTGGATACATGGTGCTATCGTACGTCCACGTTCATGGAGTCGTCAACCCACGGTGGGTAATGGTCACGAGAGACCACGGAGGGCTCTACCCATGGAGGTTTCCATGAAGAAGCAACCTTGATTATTCCAAGCGGCTTCCGTCCATGAAGGACAAGCCTCACTAAGGGTATATCTTCACGAAGTAGGCGATCTCCTGGCCCTTACAAACTTCTTGGTTCACTACACAACACGAAGTAGGAGGCTCCCAAGCGACACCTAACCAATCTCGGAGGCACCACTCTCTAGAAGGTAATAGGATCGGTAATGACGATGAACTCCTTGCTCTTGTGCTTCAAGATGATAGACTCCTCAACACACAATCACTCTCTCACAGATTTGGCTTGGTAGAAGAGATGGGATTGGTGGAAAGCAACTTGGGAAAGCTAGAAATCAAGATCCATATGGTTCGAGTGGAAGATCTTGACCTCAACACAAGGGTAGGTGGTTCTCTCTCAGAAAACTGAGTAGGATAGGCATGGAATAGTTCTGAGTGCTTCTGTTTCGAGTGGGTGGTGGTGAAGGGGTATATATAGGCATCCCCAAAAATCCAACCGTTACACACAAAATGACCAACTCGGTGATACCGATGTGTAAATCTCGGTGGTACCAAAGTGACCAAAGGTGGCAACTTTTGAATCTCGGAGGGACCGATATACAATTCTCTGTTGCACCGACAAGGTGACCAATGGTCAGATTTGCCAATCTCGGTGACGCTGATTCACCATTTTCAGACGGTGCGAAAATGTGAACTTGCATAACATAATCTTGGCAACCCAACTCGATGGCATCGAGAGCAGTGTCGGCTGCACCGAAGTGTCAGGTTTTGGGTGAGTCTGTCTAGGGTTTAGAATCGGCAGCACCGGGATTGGAATGTTGGTTGCACCGATTTTGCATATTTGGCTTTGGACAGACTTTGGTGGGAGAGTTTGTGTATGTTTTGGTGACTGTCACTTGTGCATGTTTGAGCATATTGTTCACCATCAAAACTTTACCCCCTTTTAATAGTATTGGCTTTCCTATGGACTCAAAGTGATTTCTCACAAATGTAAAATGTAGAGTCCTCTTCCTTGAATCTTGGACAACCTATTTCCTTTAATCTTGGGGTAGTTCCACAATCTCCTCGATCCTTTTGCCAACTCAACTCTTCATGGACTATTTTCTAAAATACACTAGATAGAGGTGTTAGTCCATGAGACAATGTAGTGCTAGAGGGAGGGTGTTGTGCTTTCAGCCGAGCGTTGCCCAGCCCGGCCGGTGAGCAACCTCACACGCACGTGCTTATTTCTCTCTCTTATGTCCCTCGCTCGTAGACCAACCCCAAGAATGCCCCGAACACGCCCCTGCTCGCCCCCATGCCCTCCAACATCGGCTACATCCTCGCCGGCGCACCCACACTCGGTGCACCATCACTCCCCTATAAATAGGATTCCTCCGAGCCTCCTCTCCCCTCTGGTCTCTCTCCTCGTCCTAATTGATCCCCTACGCCACTCAAGTAATCTTCTGACCTCTCCACGCTTAGATCCAACTAGACCTCCACCGCCTCGGGACTCCGGTGATCTCCCGGTAGGGTGCCGCTCCGGCCCTCCTTCTTCTTGTGCTAGCCTTCCCTTGTGCCTATGATGTGATCCTGCCTCCCCTCTCTTGCTGATGCTAGGCCCCACGCATCAGGATTAAACCTGACGACGCGCGCGTCGGCTCAACTCGAGCCCCTGAGGCCTTGGGTCGGCCCAACTACAATCAGATCTTGCCCAGACCACTGTGCCTCTTTTTCCTTTTCCTTTTCTGTTGATTTTCCAAAAATTCCACAGATTCAAATACTTTTCCAAATTGAAATATTCTTCCACCATAAATCTTATAATATTCTGTATTATTTAATGATGCCACTTGTGCACTTTTCCAATAATGTTTTATGTACTGGTTTTAATTGGAACCTAGTTTTGAATACTTTAAAGCTCTGTTAAAATAGTTTTCAAAACCTTTTTCACTTTAAAACCATAGACAAATATTTTTAATTTTTTGTAGTATTTTACAAAGTGGTGTGATATTTTAGAATTAGGTTATTTTCTCTGTTTTTGTCACGTTTCTTCTTTTTTTCCCGTTATTATCGCGAAGATAGATTGGACATAGAGACTTTGAAGACCCCGAGGACTTTGTTGAGCCAGGCAAGCAGCCCCTTGACTATGCCTAAGAAACATTTTCATTCATGTCATATAGCACCTTATGTTCCGAATTGACCAAGGTAATGTGGTAACCACTTCGGTGGGTTCCCTCCGATACATTTACCGTTGATAATTGTATCGTGCATGACCCTACCTCCTTCTAAGGGTTATGTGGGTGGGAGTAGTTAGGTTGCTAAGTAGTTGCCATGCAAAGTGGTACAAGCTTATGCATGGTGCTGGAGACAAAGTGTTGAGCTAGGTGCCACTAATGCCCAAGGGAGATGATGTTGAGCTAGGTAACCACTTGATAAAGAAGTGGTGTACCGAAGCAAGAGAGTGTGTGGTTTTTGAAAACAGATTCGTGTAAGTTGTGACCGTTATTCCAAACTTACATGTACAACCACGATACCCCTTATGGGACGGGGCTTTGTTGATTACTTTGGTCGATACAAGCAATGAGTCCGCATTACTAGTGGCGGGAGAGTATGAGTTACTCTCTCAATACAGGGTCATGCCTGGTAGGGCGACCACGTAATGCCTTTACAGACACCAGGCACACCGTTATGTTCCTTCATGGATGGTACTATGTTGAGCGCAGCTCGTATTTTGTACATCATGAAGACACGGACCAATGAGTGGACTCTTTGTTTTGTATCATTAGGGGAAAGGCGAAGTTCGGGTACTTACCTCGGGTATGCAATACATCGGGAGTCGTGGATTGACACTGAAGTTTCCCGAGTCTTGTGGGTAAAGTGTGCAACTTTTGTAGAGTGTAAAACTATCTGAATAGCCATGTCCATGGTCAAGTACAGTTGGATGACCCCTCTTGAGTTACATCCATTGTTTACAAACTTGGTGTGTGTGTGTGTGTAGGATCGAAAGTAGTGCTAGAGGGGGGTGATTAGACTACTTGACCAAATCAAAATCTACTTTTTCCCAATTTTATTTCTTGGCAGATTTTAGCATTCATAGTATGTCAAGTGCACCCTACAAATGCATGTCTAAGAGTATAGCAGCGGAAAGTAAAGACAAGCATGTAAGTAAAGAGAGGGTAGGAAGATCAAATGCAATTGGTGACACGATGATTTTTCCCGCGGTTCCGATAGGTGGTGCTATTGTACATCCATTTTCATGGTGTCTTCAACCCACGGAAGGTAATGGTCGCGGGAGTCCACGGAGGGCTCTATCCACGGAGGGTTCCACGAAGAAGGAACCTTGACTATACCATGACGGCCTATGTCCATGGAGGACTAGCCTTTCTCGGGGTAGATCTTCACGAAGTAGGCGATCTCCTTGACCTTACAAACTTCTTTGTTCACTCCACAACATGAAATAGGAGGCTCCCAAGCGACACCTATTCAATCTAGGAGGCACCACCCTCCAAAAGGTAATAGGCTCGGTAATGTGATGAACTCCTTGCTCTTGTGCTTCAAGATGATAGACTCCTCAACACACAATCACTCTCTCACAATATGGCTTGGTAGAAGAGATAGGATTGATGGAAAGCAACTTGGGGAGGCTAGAAATCAAGATCCATATGGTTGGAGTGGAAGATCTCGATCTCAACACAAGGGTAGGTGGTTCTATCATAAAAAAAGTAATAGGATAGGTAGGTGCTTCTATCTCTAGTAGATGGTGGTGGAACCGATGTGTGAATCTTGGTTGTACCAAAGTGACTTATGGTTAAAAACTTTTGAATCTCGGTCACACCGATATAGGAATCTCGGTTGCACCAAAAAGGTGACCAACGGTCAGAATGTCGAATCTCGGTGACGCTGATTCAAAAATGTCAGAGGGACCGAAACTGTGAACTTACGTAACAAAAAGTTGGCAGCCCAGCTCGGTGGCACTGAATGCAGTATTGGCTGCATCGAAAAGTTAGGGTTTGGCTGAGTCTGTCTAGGTTTGGAATCGGCGGCACCGAGTGTAGAATGTTGGTTGCACAAATTTTGAGTGTTTTGCTTTGGACAAACTATGGTGGGAGAGTTTGTGGGTGTTTTCGGTGACTATCACTTGTGCACGTATGACTATTTTGTTCACCAACAAAACCTTACCCCCTTTTAATAGTATTGGCTTTACTATGGACTCAAAGTGATTTGTCACAAATGTAAAATGTAAAGTCCTCTTTCTTGAAGTTTTGCCAACCTATTTCCTTGCATCTTGGGGTATTGCACAATCTCCACAATCCTTTTGCCAATCCTGTCAATGAACATTTCCTGAAATATACTTGGTGGAAACATTAGTTCAATGTCATATATGTTTTTATTAATTACCAAAACCACCAAGGGAGCAAATGTGGTTTCAGTCTCACCCTTTTTGGTAATTAATGACAACATATAGATCAAAGCTTCGACATATCATATAATCAATGAATATAATCATCGCTTTGAGAAGTATGTGATAAGCAAGAGGTCCCCCTAAATTTGTGCCTTATTTTGAATTTGCGTTTGAATGCAAATGCACAACCGATTAGGTACATAGGGCACTTCTTCCATGTCACATACAACTTGGTGGTGTGAGAGAGTAATAAGAGTTAATCAACATAGCACAACACAGCAAGCAAAGTGAGTGATAATCACATAATCATCAAAAGAGAGGAATAGTAGCAACACACATAATAGCGTATGATCACACACAAACACAAAAAGTATCTCACGTCAAACCAAACAAACCAAATGCTTTGTAAAACCAGGAAATAAAAATAGACGCTCTCTCACTCGAAGCCTAAGATCTATATGCAACTTCTCCCCCTTTGGAAACAAGTTACCAAAAAGTTCAAATAGATATACCTAATCATTGTGCGGCTGATCTCCTTCGGCCGCCGATGTCAAAGTCGAGAGAACTGCGTCGGCAAAGACTTCCGCTGAAGTCCTCGATGGAGCTGGAGTAGATATTGGAGGCACTGGAGCTGATGGAGCTGAAGATACAGTGCCTGGAGCAGAAGATGATGGCCTCGTCTTTGGAGATGGTACTGTAGGAGTCCTGGCCTTAGTCATGAACTAGGCAGTCGTCCTGACAGGTGCACTATCTTTCTCATCATCATCATAAGAATCAGATTCTAAGGATTGGCGACGGATTGGGGCTTCATCAACCTCCTTCTTGAGCTCATTGACTGTCTTAGTCAGCCTATCAACTTTGTCATTTAGAGTCTTTACTCTATCATCGATGATGTTTGCAAGGCTCTCCTAAGTATCCATGATGGTCTTGATGTCCTTCTTCATATCCATGACATTGGTGACCAAAAGATCCATCTGCTCATTCCTGGACCAGGCAACCTGAGCACTAGTGGCTCGAGCTGCCTCTGTTCTGCCTCTACATGTGCATGAGCTGTAGCTGATGTGGGATGGTCTGGATCCATCATCTCAACATTGTCCTCAAAGTCCGGCTGAAGTGGCAAATGGGGACTGTCTAGAGCAAAGATATGCTTCTCAAGTTGAGAATTGATTAGCATCTTGACATAGGGTAAGTAGCATGATGAGTGCTTCTGATCAGAAGCAACCCTCTTCACAATCTCTACTATCAAGTCCATCACTCGGATCATGGTGTGCAATCAAGATGGATGAGTATGTTGATGGAGTATCCACGAATCATCTTCTCATCTCCAAACTTGAGCCTCAAAGTATGGTGTGGAGGCCTGGCTGGAGAAAGTAGATGTAACATCCCCAAATTTCATTTTGGAATGTTATGAAATATAGCTATGCATCATCATCATCATTGCTTGAATGTATGGATTTGTTGAAATGCTTCTTCTGACTTTCTGAAAGTCCCTTTCAATTTTCAATATGTTGCTTTCACCTATTTGAAAACCTTGGACAAGTTCAAAATTGGAGGGAGGAACATGACATTGCACACCAGGAACTTCTTGGTGATTTATTTGACCAATAAAAACCAGGGGCTATTTTAAAAAATATTTGCAAAAGCTTTTAAAACCAAATAGGCAATTTCTGAAAATAATTTTTTTTCAAAGTATTCAAATGACAGAGGAAAAATGTGCATTGAATAGCATTAATTCTCCTGATCATTTTGATATATATATTTCCTATAATTGGAAATGTTTTGATTGCTTTTAAATGAGTTTTAATACTCTGGATATTAAAAAGGAAACAAATTTATTTGAAAACGGGCCGGCCCACGGGCATTAACTCGTGAATTCATTACGAACCGGCCAACCGACGCGCTGACGCCGCTCTCCCTCTCACTGATGAGCCGGACCCACTGTCCGATGGCGCCATCCACACGGTCATCCTCTTCCTCGCGCGCGTGCCGCCGTCGCCGGAGATTCCCCTCCCGGATCACCCTCCTTTTTCCCTCCCCCGACCCCGCACCTGGTCCTTTAAATAGACCTCACTCTCCTCTCTCCATTCCACCCCGAGCCCCACTCTGCCCTCTCCAGAACCACCCCACACGAACTCGCCGGAGTTCGGATCCCCACCGGATCTTTCCCGAGCTCGTGCCCGTCGTCTCCGTCACCACCAGCCCTCTCAGACACCACCAGACTACTCCGGAGCCTCGCCGCCGTCGCCTGAGCACCTCGGACACCGCCCCCGACCACCGCAGCATCCTCCTCGACCACTTTCGACCACCGGCTGCCGTCGAACTCGCCGGAGAACCCCAATCCCCTCTTTGTAAGTCGCCGTCTCCACCGTAGCCGTCGGATCCGTAGTCTACGCACGAGATTAGATCCATTTATAACTCGAACCGGTATCCTCTAATGTTCGGTCGACCGCCTGCAAACACCCGCACGCACGCTCCTTCGACCAATAGGAACCTGACACGTAGCCCCCGTCTGATCATTAGTTTTTTTTCTTTTTCTTTTCTGATTTAGAAAACAGAATGCATCCTGATTTTGTTTTTATCATATCTTTTAAACTATTTGGTCTTTTTAGTTGATTCTTTTTGCATTAGGTCACATATTTCATGTAGTTTCACCCTGTAGTCTTAGATTTTAAATTTGACCTCTAAAATTTGAATTTAATCAAATTTTCTCGAACTACTCAAATCTGAATAACTAGAGTTTAAAAATAGATTTTTGTATGAATCTTTTTTCTACTGCTTGGTATTAGTTAGGACTGTCATCATGCTTAGTTTGAAGATTTTTAAGATAAATTTGTTTAGTGTTCTAGCTATAAACAGAATCTGCCTAGTGGTTAGTATAATTTAAATAATTTAGTTTTTAGTTAGTTTAAATCAGAGTTAGTCATATTTAGTTTTAGTAGGTTCCGTTGTTTCAAATTTAGGTGATTGACTTGCTGTTAATAAAAATGTAATTTGCTGAGTTTATTTCTATATTGTTATAGGAATCTTTACTCTCTTTCAATTAGGTTTAATTTGATTAAAACAAACTAGTTAGTAATAGTTTCCTTTAACAAAGTTTTAGATAATTAAATTATGTTTTCTAAGAAAAGTTTTAGTAAATTCTTTTCTGTTAGGAGAATTGTTTTATTAATAAAATTATAGTTTATTTCACTCTATGGTTAATAAACTCTAGCCCACTTCATGTAGTAGTGTTTATCAAAACTTTTAAAACCCTGCTAAGATTTTTCTTAACAAAACTTTAAATAAATTTAATTCTGTTTATTAATAAAATATTTCTATTGTTCTTTTCTGTCAACTTTGGTTTCGTTAATACTAATAGTTCTATTTGTTAGTAGTAGTTCAGCCATCATCTTTTTAGAAAACAAAACTATCTGTTGATTTCTTTTCTTGTGATTGTGCCCTGTTTTGTCTTGAGTGATTCTAGTTCATTCCTGATTTTGTGAGTTACAATCTTTGTTGTATGCTTATTGATCGAGTACCTCGAGTACGAAGATCGTCAATCAGGCAAGTCACTTTGATCATGCATACCTATGTTTTATTGCATTAGTTCTTCCATCACCCCAATTGCATGGAAAGCATGTAATTGGAAACTTGGTTACTTGTTGTAGTATCATGTGGTAGGATCCCCTCAATCCCTTGTCACTTTGGCCCCGGGAAACGTTCAATTAATTTTGCTATGCTATTAGTAGACGGGGTTGGATGTCTGATTCATGAGAGTGTGAGTTAATAATTTCAAGACCTACATGATGATCAAGTGATCAAGACTTCAAGTTTTCAACTTACCTCTGGGTGGATGATGGTTCAACGGCGCCATAGAGAAACCAGTGGTTAGCCTAGGTCATGCTGGAGATGTGCCAGTATTCATGTGGAAAGGTCCACCCAGGCACAAAGAGATGGATGGATGCTTCAAGACCCAAGTCTTACCGGCACAGCCACAAGTCATTATGGGCTCTGGCTTGGTTGGATATCGTGGTGACCCTGGACAGGCGGTGCTACGAGATGTAGAAGAACGATAGGAAAGGATGGTCACCGACAGAGTCGCAGGGAATCCCTTTGGAAGACCATGTTTTGGCCATCCGTTTCTCAAAGACCCTGAAGTGCGAGAAATCAAACCGAGGTGACCAAATCTTGTGGGGAACGTGTGAAAAACTCTACAGACTACTCAAACCTAATCGATTAGCCGTGTCCACGGTCATGGACGAATTGAGCCAAAGGAACTAAAACTTCTGGAACCCTCAACACAATTAAAATGATGATGTGGGTATTAATAACTTGGGTATGAGAATTGGTTGGTGGAACCATCTCATTAATCAACCAACTTAGTAATAATTTTGCTTAGCCCTCTCTTGATGTAGGAAAATTGGCTTTACGCAAAAACTTACTACCCCACCTGCCATATATGCATGTAGGTTAGATGATTATCTATTCACCCCTCTCTTGTGACTTTGCCGGCATATTCCATATGCTGACCTACACGGCTGCAACGTATCATGTTGTAGAGTATTTTTCCGACCAGGAGTGAGGATACGCTCTACGCTCGATGAGATGCCCTTGGATTCAGATGGACTTCACTACCTTTGAAGCTTCCGCAAGATTTAGATACTCTCATTAGTTGGCCTTCAGCCACTTTATTGTAATCTTTATTGTAATAAAGGACTCAATATGAGATTTAGATAAATGCTGTGTGATTTTCCTTTGATATATACATTGATGTACCGTGTGTGTACCAGCTTGATCTTGGGATGGTACGGAAACACCAGAGATTCGACCTTTCAGGTCGGGTCGCTACAAAGATGGTATCAAAGCACACGCTGACCGTAGGACGTAACCTCTAGGATTGGAAAGCCTTAGGACTTATTTCCCTTTTTTCTTTAAAATTCTTATACTCTCATCTACTCGTTTCTGACTTCCCTCCGATTATTTCAAAATTTATAGATGTCCACCTTCATCCCAGTGTTGATCACGGAGTTTTGCCAGCCTGACGCAATGATGCCCTTTGGCAAGGAGATGATGAGGATCGTCAGGGATGTGAGGATTTCTGGGCCGAGCATCACCGGGACTCCTATCATGTCTTTTCCACAAGACGGACGCTACAGGATTGAGGTGCACATTCCAGGGAAGACCTTTGGGAATTGGAAGGAACCCATCGACTTCAAGTTTGTGGCACCCAGCTGGATACTTGGGAAAGACATGGCCATTCATCGTGCCCTTGGACGTATTCAGGAGGAATACAGAGGTGGAACCATTTCACCAGGACTCAGCGTGGTTTGTTGCAGGGATGCCCATGGAAACATCATAACCACTCCCACTGAAGACACCACCATTTCCTATATCCAGACCTTGGAGACGCACGTCAGGACCTTGGAGCTTCGGGTATGTGCCGACATGAAGACAATCAAGAGGCTGATGAACCGTGAGATTGACCTCGAAGCTGACTTACGGGAAGCCGAGTACGAGCATGAGTATGAAGTGAAGGATTTCTTAGAGAGGATCGACAAGCTAAATACTCGCATCGCAACTCTGGAGGAACAGATGGACATGGGTGAAAATATTCATCCCGAGGGAGACTTGGCTCCTTTCATCAGCGACGATGATGACTATGAGGAGAGCACCACTGGAGGAGGCTCAGTCACCATGTACTTTGGAGGAAAACTTTAGTTATGCCCCCATGTATCTTTCTTTTATTTTCAACATTAAATCGTAGGTCGATCCTTGGTTTGATGGATATTTGTATCTCGATGTGTGACTTTGAGTTGAATAAATGAATGAGTGCTTGATGTGACATGTTTGTGCATTGCATATGGGTAGTGATTTTCTTTCTAGGCCCTTGTTCTATTCTAATTCTCATCCCTTTGAATACAGCAAGATGCCTCCACGACGTGAGTCCGATTTCACTTTCCCGCCGGAACTCACGCAACTCCTCCAGCAGCAGAATGCACTGATGCAGCTATTGATCCAGAATCAGACCAACAACTAGAACAACAACACCATCATCCACCTCAGGCTGACAACGTCACTCGTTTTCTTAGGTTGAATCCCCCAACCTTCTCCAGCAGCACAGAGCCCATTGTGGCAGATGATTGGCTTTGTAAGATGGAGAGGGAACTCACCACCGCAGGATGTACTGACGCTGAGAAGGTGCACTTTGCCACACATCAACTCGAAGGACCAGCAGTTTCATCGTGGGAGAACTACACCACCACATACCCCATTAATGATGTAAATTGGGAGCAGTTCAAGCAAGCTTTCCGCACCGCACATGTCTCAACTGGAGCTATGAGCCTGAAGAAGCGTGAGTTTCGCAACTTACGCCAGGGGAACCGTTCCGTGGCCCAGTACGTGGACAAATTCAGCATGTTGGCCCGTTATGTACCAGGAGATGTGGCCGATGATGCGGCCAAGCAGGAGAAGTTTTCTGGAAGGACTCAACGATGAGTTGAGCATGCAGCTGGTAGTGGCTACTTTCAACAACTACCAAGAGCTGGTGGACAAGGCCCTCATCTTGGAGGGAAAACAACAACAAATTGAGAACCGCAAGAGGAAGTATACTCAGGGGAAGTTCAACTCTGGAGCTCATCAGAAGCCCCGCTACTCCCCATACTCAGGGAATACCGGATCAGGGACCGACAAGTTTGGAAGGCACACTCATACCATGCACAACCATGGAGGCCACAACCATGGAGGAAATGGGAATGCCCGTCCAAACCATGGCAACTTCAAGACTGACAATGGGAATGGGAACAACAACCAGCACCGTCACGCTCCTACTTAGAAGGATCTGAGCCACATCACCTGTTTCAAGTGCCAGAAGACAGGGCACTATGCTACTGAGTGTCCCCAGAGCAAGCAGGGAAATGGAAACGGCAACAACAACGGCAACTCAGCAGCTAAGAAGCCCAACCCTTTTCCCCATGCTCAGGTGAACCACATTGATGTGGAGGAAGTCTACGATCAGCCCGAGACTGTGTTTGGTAAGTTTTTACTGCATTCACGTCCAGTTATAGTACTTTTTGATTCCGGTGCAACTCATTCATTCATATCAAGGGTAGTTGTGGAAAACTATGGTTTGCCCACCAAAACCCTTAGTCAGCCCATTAAGGTCAGTTCCCCAGGAGGTATGATGATGACAGGGATAGGATGCCATGCCTTGAAGCTCAATATAGGAAACCATGTTTTTCCCACCGACCTCATTGTCTTAGAGTCACAGGGATTGGATGTAATCCTAGGCATGGATTGGATGACCAAGTATGAAGGAAACCTTGATTGCCCTAGCAAGTCTATTTCACTCACCACTCCGGAGAACAAGAGGATTAAGTATGTATCCCGATGCACACAGATGAGTGCTCGGTTAAATTCCCTCACAGGAGTTGTTCAGGAGGAAGTACCGGTTGTACGAGACTTTCCAGATGTATTCCTGGAGGAATTACCATGCATGCCACCAGATAGGGAGATTGAGTTTCTAATTGAGCTAATACCAGGGACAGCCCCAATTTCCAAGAGACCCTATCGGATACCCGCAAATGATCTATTAGAAATCAAGATGCAAATTAAGGAGTTATTAAACAAGGGATATATTCGTCCAAGTTCTTCACCTTGGGGAGCCTCAGTTCTTTTGGTGGAGAAGAAGGATAAAACCATGAGAATGGTAGTCGATTATCGTGCCTTGAACAAGGTGACTATCAAGAACAAGTACCCTCTGCCGATGATTAATGACTTGTTTGATCAGCTCGTAGGAGCCAAAGTATTCTCCAAGATCGATCTTCAATCAGGGTATCACCAATTGAAAATTCGTGAACATGATATACCCAAAATAGCTTTCACCACAAAGTATGGCTTGTATGAGTATGCCGTCATGTCTTTTGGTTTGACAAATGCTCCTTCTTACTTCATGAGTTTGATGAACAAAGTATTCATGGAATAGCTAGACAAGTTTGTCGTGGTGTTCATCGATGACATATTGATATTCTCCAAGAGCAAGGAAGAACACAAGGAACATTTGCGTTTAGTTCTGGAGAAGCTGAGAGAGCATGAGTTGTATGCCAAGTTCAGCAAATGTGAATTTGGCTGACGGAAGTCGGATTCCTTGGACATGTTATTTTCGGAGATGGAATAGCAGTGGACCCCGCTAAGGTTGAAGCCGTCACCAAGTGGAAGTCACCCACCTCAGTTAAGGAGATCCGTAGTTTCCTCGGACTTGCCGGATATTACCGGAGATTCATTGAGAATTTCTCAACGATTGCCAAGCCCATGACGGAGTTGTTGAAGAAAGAGTCTAAGTATATTTGGACTGAGGAATGTGAAGCCAGTTTCCAGGAGTTGAAGAAACATTGGGTCACAGCCCCAGTGTTGATTTTGCCCAATATTCGGAAGGACTTCCAGGTTTATTGTGATGCATCACGTCAAGGACTTGGAGGAGTACTCATGCAAGATGGAAAGGTTGTAGCTGATGCATCCAGATAACTATGACCTCATGAGTTGAATTATGCCACCCATGATTTGGAACTAGCAGCCGTAGTGCACGCACTCAAGACCTGGAGACATTTCCTTGTCGGAAATAGTTGTGATGTTTACACCGATCATAAGAGCCTGAAGTATATCTTCACGCAGAAGGAGTTGAACCTCAGACAGAGGAGATGGTTAGAGTTAATCAAGGACTATGACAAGAGATTACATTACCATCCAGGAAAGGAAAATGTTGTGGCAGATGCTTTGAGTCGGAAGAGTTATGTGAACACACTCACAGCGGGAGGATTACCTAAGGAGTTAGCCGATGATCTCGGAGAGCTCTGGCTAGAGATAGTGTCACAACCCTAGTAAGAGTCATAGGCTAGTAATGTGTTTGCATCATCATCATCATCTATGCATCAATATGAAATGGGGAGAAGAAGAAAAACCCACCCACTTAATGAATTATAGGATTTCTAGATAAATGAAATTTCAACAAATCCAAAATGCCCTTCAAAAATGTTCCCTAAGTCTGATTAAAGTGGACAATTATATAACAGGGATCATTTAAATTATTTGAACCACAGAAACAATTTAAAAATAATGTTTAACACCTCTGAAAAAGATAAATAAATCATTACCATTATTCCTGTTTTCAAAATGACTTGAAACTTTTAGTACAAGTTTGAAATATCTAAACTTTGTTTTAGGAAATATTGGGATCATTTTGAAAAGTCATTTGAACCTGCATAGGAAATAAAACAAATATTAGAAAACAGGAAACAGAAATAAAAGGAAAAGGGGGAAAGAGCTTACCTGTGGCCCAACACTGTAGCAGGCCCGGCCCAGGAGCGAGCCGACGCCAGTCATCGTCCACCTCGCGCTAGGAGGACGCCGTGCGCGTGGTCGCCTTGTGCCGGCCACCTCCTGCCTGCCTGGTTGCCGTGGAGACCAACGCGAGTGCCAGCATGGAGCTCCTCGCCGCCGTGTCCTCCTCTACTCTCCTCTCTCCCGCTCTCTCTCTCTCTCTCTCTCTCTCTCTCTCGCATTTCTCCTCTCGGCTCCGCCATGGCCGACCCACGATTCTCTGACGTGCCGTCGTTCTAGCCAACCCCGAGCCCTCCTGAGCCAGCCTTAGCTCGCTAGATAACCCCTGTAGAAGAAACCCAACGGTCGCCGCCGTCTCTGGAGGTCACCGGTGTCAAGCCGCCGGCCAACTCCGGTGGGTTTGACCCGGGTGGACCCCTGGGTTGACTCTGTGAGTCAATGACAGGTGGGGCCCCTGTCCAGATTAGTTAAGTTAATCACGGATTACTTTAAATCATTTAGTTAAACTAATGTGAAACTGACAAGTGGGCCCCGGTCTGCTAATTAGTTAGGATTAATTTTAATTAGTTAGTTAAACTAACCAGACACTGACATGTGGACCCCACATGTCAAGGATGACTCTGGGCCGAGTCAGCTGACCAGCTGATGTCATCATGACATCATGCTTATGTCATAACTCATTTTCTTATTTTAAAATAATTCCAGAAAATGTTTAAAACTTTGAAAAATCATATAAATTAATCTGTAAGTCAGATGAAAATAATTTATATATGAAAATTTATCAGAAAAATCCAATGAATCCAATGGTGCTACTCTCATGCATGATAGAGCAACCCAAATAGGTGAACTTGGACATTTTAGCATTAGGTCATTATATGGAATTTGAAATGAGGACAACTTGGAACCTATATTCAAATCTGAATTAAATAGACATGATCAACATTCACATTAGCTCACCCATGTATACCACTATGCCATGATCATGCATCATATTGTCGCATTTGCTTGTATTGATTGTTCTTATCTGCATTGCGGTAGGTCCGAATCCAGACGATACTACTCCGTACCCCGACGAAGGAGAGAACTCTTCCGCAACTTAGCAAGGCAAGCAACCCCATTGATCATTCCGATAACATCCCATTCTCTCGCTCCTGCTCTCATTATTGCATTAGGACAAACGATCACATGTCAGTCATACCCGGTAGATGATCCTGTTCTTATGCATGACCTGATCTTGTCACAGTAAATAGCTACACCTTGCAACCTAGAATACCTCGTAGATGCTTGTGCCGTGATGTGCTTAGCTTACCTTCATGCCATGCTGCTATGCTTAGAGTTGTGTCAGGTCTGATTCATCTGGGTGATGAGTTAGAGTGAAACTGTGATGTTCTGATGTGTTGAGCTCATAACGAATCCGTTTTGGTAAAAGGTGGCGATGAGAGGCTATGTAGGAGTACATAGTGGGTTGTCTCATTGAGACTGTTCTTAGGAACTGGGTTTCGTGTTTGAGATCCAAGACGAGATACTACCACATGCTGGGCCCTGAAATAGGACCCCGCTCGACATATCAGTCGCTTAGTCTTTGGTCCAGGTATTGCAAGTAGTTTCTGGTGTTTATAGCATGCTGGAGGCCATGCGTAGCGCTGACCCTCGGGGTGGGTTACGACGCGGTAGGCAGTGGCACGGTGTACCAAGGGTCACCCGAATGGTGGGCTTGGGAACCCTGCGCACATCGTTTGGGACCGTAATGGAAACTTCGGCCGGACTTCCATGCGGGTCAGTCTCAAATAGGCGGTAGCCTGGACTAGAGGTCTTATGTGATTGACGGTCGTGGCCGACTCCCTCGCTGGGCATCCGCTTGAAGGTTGCCGAGGTGCATGGTTTATGGCACACAGCGATAAGTGGCGAGAGCGTGTGTGAAGAAGTACACCCCTGCAGGGTTATGAAACTATTCGAATAGCCGCGTCCGCGGATATGGACTACTTGGAGAACTTATGCTGTTCATAGATAATCAAATGGATACTTCTAAAAATCTCAAGACAAGTGTGAGTACCGTGGATGGCACTCTTCCGGGAGGGGAAGGTGAGTCCATGGTGGTGTATTGAGATGGAGTTAGTGGACTCGTGTGCGATAAGTAAAATTGTAACAAAGAGTGTAAAACTGAGTAGTGTAGGTTAGCCATGAGTCAAAGCTGGCTTTTTGCATAAACTCCTCCACCCCTTTGGTGATACATGAGCATAACTAGACTAGGTCTATTTTAAAGACTTGTTGAGTACGATTGTACTCATCCTTGCTTAATTAATGTTGCAGAGGAAAACCAGGACCCATCAGGTGGGTTCTATCTAGATGTTGACGATGCCGAATAGCTGGTGTCCCAGCTACGACCCTGTGCCGTGTGGCGTGCTGTAGATAGTCAGGCCATGTGCCCTCTTTTCATTTCACTATCCGTACTCGGATAGTTCTAAGTTTCCGCTGGCTTGTATGAAGTTGTTTGTATAACTTGAGTGCCGGGTCATGTGACCCCTATCTGTAAGAACATATTATGCAAGGATCTTCTGAGCCTTTTAAATAAAAGTCATGTTGTTGTATGGTTATGTTGTGATGCCATAGTTGTATCTATGCATAACGGGCATGTCGTGCGTACGTGCGTGCAACGGTATGTATGGGATTCGACACCTAGTCGTGTGCCTCTAGTAGTACTCTTTACGGGAAACTGTCTCTTTGTGCTTCCACCGAGCCATGGTAGCTTGCTACTGCTCCGGACACATTGATTGACCGGCATGTATCCTTCTTTGCTGCTGTGTCTGTCCCTTCGTGGAAATGTCTCGTAGTGTAATGGAGTCCCTGTAGTCTGTTACGACTCGTCTACGTGTAGTGATGACATTCGTGTCTCGCGACGTAATGGAGTCCTTGTAACTTGCTACGACTCGTCTACACACGCTTGAGACCGACACCTGCATTGCTGGGTTATGTATGCCTGTTTCCGTACGAATGTGCCACTTGGGTCCTATGACTAGTCATGTCCGCCCGGGTTCTTTGTTGTGTGATTGCCAGCGACATGTTCACATACGTGAGCCAAAAGACGCAAACGGTCCCGGCCAAGGTAAGGGTGCAGCCGTGGAGTACCGTGCGTGAGGCCGCAAAGTGATGTGGCCTATTACAGTATGGAATCATATGACTTAGGATCGGGGTCCCGACAACGTTGGTATCAGAGCCTGACTGACTGTAGGACTACCAAGCCAAACCGGTCGAAGTTGAGTCTAGAAACACTATAGATAAGTAGGGGAATTGATTGTGGAAGGGAACGTAAGACTCGTTTTACTCCTCTTCCCAAATTATTCTATGTTGGGTCATATTCATATTTCTACGGGGATAGGAACTAGGATCCTCATCTATTGCTTAGGATGACGAGCTACTAGCCATGGACCAATAACTAGCTTGTTTGTGAGTAAGCGTGGATATCTTAGTGTTTTTGGTATGATAAACAGTTGGAGAAGAGATTTGAGTCTAGATAGTCGAGTGGTTATGCTTTTCCAATCTCTTTTCAATTGTCTGAAATTTTTGTTGAGCAATTACAGCCGTTATGCTGTCCGATTTCTGCTAGGATCTCTAATGTCTTTGCCTCATCCTCTGTTTCAGATGCCAACCCGGCCTTTCCGTCAGGTGGTCCGTCTGACCAGGTGCATCGATGTGTCAGGTCACACGACCATGTTAGTTAGAGTGATGATGGAGGCTGGATATCGTTGGTACCCGGAGTATACCGTGGAGGAGCAGTACCAAGATTTCAACCAGAGTCAGTATCTGTGTACTGTTAGGATATACCCTTCATATCCTGGAGCTACAGAGCCGCTTCACTGGACACATGGATTGGGAGTTACCATAGATATGGCAGTTCAAGAAGCTGCCTATACTATGCTGACTATCATGAGGTTTCACCATGGTCTGCTTCAGAACACGGAGTTTTGCTATGTTCCTGCTTCCATGGGAGGAGAGGATGGATATCTCAGTGCAGCCTATTCTGATCATTCCCATGAAGACCCTAGACTGCAGGTGACCGCGCAGATGTTGGAAAATAGGGACCGTGATGCACGTGCCCTACGCATGGAGCTCTATGCTACCCGTGCCCGTCTTTGGACAGCTTTGACGCAGTTGTCACCTGTTGTGCAAACAGGTTATGGAGATATGGAGATGCTGACTCCATCGCGGACTCGTTTGCCAGCACACGTAGACTGGCCTGATGTTGGAGGCATCACCCCTCTTCGAGGACCAAGGCCACACCCGTGCCCTTATGGTTTCCAGGGATTCCAGGCTAGAGTGTTTCCAGATCCGCAGGTTCAGCTTCCAGGTCATGGGGGTAACCTGTACGAAGCATTCTACGGTGATGTCTGAGTGCGAGGATGCTAGACCTAGTAAGCTAGTGGACGTATCGCCGCGGTCCTGTGTGTCTTGTGGGGTATGATCAAGGTTGAGAGTTGAGTTCCGGAGGTGTAGATAGATAATGTATAGGATGCTTGTGATGCCTCCGATGTGTTGTGTCATCTCTCTGTAGTTGTTTTCAGCTTGGGTTTGTACTGAACTAAGTCATGGTGCATATGAAACTTAATGTTCATATGGTAGTTGTTTTACCATGTTGATTGGTGTTTATTCTACATGCCATGCTGATCAGTGCATTTCCTAATTCTTGGCCTAGAGTTGTTGCTCGCTATGTCTAAGCTATGGATTGTTTTCCCCAGGATGGTGTCAACCAGGAACAACCCCGTGCATGCTCATGAGCAAGGCGAGAGTAGCCAGCCAAGGCAAGAAGAGCTGCCACGAGCACCATCTCTAGCAGAGGTGATGCTAGAAGCCGAAAGGAATAAGAGGGAGACCAATAGGCTGTTGGAGAGGATTGAACAGAACACTGCTCGTGCTCCCCGCAATGATCACCATGATGGAGTGTCACTTGGTGACTTCATTAATCTGTGTCCGCCTAAGTACCATCATTCGATCGATCCCCTCGATGCGGATGATTGGCTGACCAGTATGTCACGCAAGATTCGAGCTGCAAATGTTTCAGAGGCCAACAAGGTGACCTTTGCGACATACTTCCTAGAGGGACCCGCCAACCTGTGGTGGGAAAGCTATGAAGCTATGCGTCCCCAAGGACCTGCACCAACCTGGGCAGAGTTTAGCACCGCATTTCATCTCCATCACATCCCGGAAGGGCTGATGGACCGCAAGAGAGAGGAATTCTGTGCCTTCACCCAGGGTAGATTGTCAGTGGATGCATACAGCCGCGAGTTTGAAAACCTTGCTCGCTATGCTCTAGAGGAAGTCTCAACCGATGCCAAGAAGCAGGCTAGGTTCCGCAAGGGACTTAATGCCGAGCTTCGCCGAGATCTTCGCTTGCATGAGTGCACGACTTTCCAGGCTCTCGTCAATAAGGCCATCAATGCTGAGTCCGGACAAACTGACTACGAGGCTTCGAGGAAGCATAACCATGACTTCAACCCTGCATCGGGTTCAGGACCCAACAAGCGCCGAATATGGGTACCCAATGCAGCTATGCCGGCAAGGTACACTTCGAGGCCATCCTTCCAGGCACCTCGTCCAGTTCAGCCCAACCCTCCACCCAGACCATTTGGAGGACCACAAGTAAATGTTACCCCTCGTGCTACAGTGGTATGCTACAAGTGTGGAGAACCGGGACATTATTCTCGTGAATGTCCCCAGAACAATGCGAAGCCCGGTGGACGTGGAAAACCAGGGAAAGCTTTCTATGTGAAGCCAACTCCTGCCCGTGGGCGAGTTAATTATGTGTCTGCTGAAGAAGCTCTTGAAGACCCTGATGTCATTCTAGGTACGCTTCTTGTTAATAGCCATCCAGCATCTGTTCTATTTCATACTGGGGCATCTCATTCATTCATCTCAGAAAGTTATGCACAGTTGCATAACATGTCTTTCTGTGACATGCCCACTCCTTTAGTAGTTCCGCCTCCTGGATCAAAATGGCAAACTTCTAGAGTGAGCCATGACAATGAAATTCTGGTGGATAGACTGGTATTCCTAGCATCCTTGATAGCTCTTAAGTCTTCGGACATCAACATTATTCTAGGTATGGATTGGATGAAAGCCCACTATGCCAAGATTGATACTCATTTTAGGAATGTTCAACTTACACATCCCTCATGAGAGATAGTTAATGTCTCTACTCGAACAACCAAGCGCCAACTCTATTCTCTAAATGCTAGCCCTCTCCCTGAGCTAGAAGATATTTCGGTAGTCCGTGATTTCCCGGATGTCTTTCCAGAAGAACTGCCAGGAATTCCACCTGTCAGAGATGTCGAGTTTGTAATAGAACTTATTCCAGGGACAGTTCCAATAGCCAGAAGACCCTATAAGATGGCACCCTTAGAACTAGCCAAGCTAAAAACCCAACTCGATGAAGCTTTGACAAAAGGGTTCATTCGTCCTAGTTCTTCTCCTTGGGCTTGCCCCGTCCTTTTTGTTAAGAAGAAGGATGGATCGGAACGGATGGTTGTGGATTACCGACCAGTGAACTTGGTCACTATCAAGAACAAGTATCCGCTCCCCAGGATCAACGATTTGTATGATCATCTCGCTGGATCCTCTATCTTTTCCAAAATGGATTTGAGGTTGGGATACCATCAAATCAGAATTAGAAACGGGGACATTCCTAAAACGGCTTTTGTCACTCGTTATGGCCAATACGAGTACACCGTTATGTCCTTCGGATTAACTAATGCCCCAGCCACCTTCTCTCGACTGATGAATTCGATCTTCATGGAGTATTTGGATAAATTCGTCGTGGTTTATCTCGATGACATACTCATTTACTCGAAGAACGAACAAGAACATGCCAAGCATCTAAGGCTGGTATTGATGAAACTTCGAGAGCACCGCCTATACGCCAAATTCTCCAAGTGTGAAT
The DNA here is from genome assembly GCA_022496015.1 of Hordeum marinum. NCBI lineage: Eukaryota > Viridiplantae > Streptophyta > Magnoliopsida > Poales > Poaceae > Hordeum > Hordeum marinum. The sequence continues at coordinate 194,874,815 of CM039675.1, read as the reverse complement.
TATGGTTGCCGGAAGGGACCTATCTGGGTCACGTGATCTCTGGCAAAGGTATTGCTGTCAATCCCGAGAGAGTTCAGGCCGTCCTTGATTGGACTCAACCTGAATCGGTTAAGCAAGTAAGGAGTTTCCTTGGCTTAGCGAGCTATTGTCGCCGCTTTGTTGAGAAATTCTCCAAGGTTGCGAAACCTCTGACTGAACTCCTCAAGAAAGATAAAAAGTTCAAGTGGACCCCACAATGCGAGCATAGTTTTCAGGAGTTGAAAAGACGACTGACCTCTGCTCTCGTTCTGGTGCCACCAGATTTATCTAAGGACTTTATTATCTTTTGCGACGCCTCGCGACAAGGATTAGGTTGCATTCTCATGTGATTTCTTACGCATCTCGACAGTTGCGTCCACATGAGGATAATTATCCCACACATGATCTTGAGCTTGTAGCTGTAGTCCATGCACTGAAAACATGGCGACATTATCTTCTGGGTAATCGTTGCGAGATATACACTGATCACCAAAGTCTAAAATATATCTTCACCTAGCCGGATTTGAATCTCAGGCAAAGACGGTGGGTAGAATTGATCTCGGACTACGACTTAGGGATAACTTACACCCCGGGAAAAGCCAATGTCATGGCTGATGCGCTTAGTCGTAAGTCTTATTGTAACAATTTGATGTTACAACAAGGTCAACCGCTTCTCCATGAGGAATTTAGGAAGTTAAATCTTCACATTGTTCCTCAAGGATTCCTATCCAACTTGGTGGCGAAACCTACTCTTAAGGATCAAATCATAGCTGGCCAAAAGCGTGATAAGGGAATTTCCCGGATCAAGGAGAACCTTGTTAGCGGTCTCGCTAAGGACTTCTCCACAGATGATCAAGGTGTTGTGCTTTTTCAGAGCCGTTTAGTGGTTCCCAAGAGCCAACATCTCAGGCAGCTGATTCTTAAAGAGGCTCATGATTCTCCTCTCACAATTCATCCGGGTAGTACCAAAATGTATCAGGACCTACGTCAGAGGTTCTGGTGGACTAGGATGAAGAGAGAGATTGCCCAGTATGTTGCTAACTGCGACATTTGTCGTCGTGTGAAGGCAGAGCACCAAAGGCCTGCTGGCACCCTCCAACCCTTAGCTATTCCTGAATGGAAATGGGATAATGTTGGTATGGATTTCATCACCGGATTTCCCAGGACCAAGAGAGGGAACAATGCTATATTCATAGTCATTGACCGCCTTTCCAAAGTGGCTCATTTTCTTCCTGTTCGGGAAAGCATTACTGCTAGTCAACTAGCGGAGTTATACGTTTCTCGCATAGTTTCTCTTCATGGTGTTCCCTTGGAGATTAACTCAGACCGTGGAAGTATCTTTACTTCTCGATTTTGGGAAGGTTTTCAAACTGCCATGGGGACTCATCTATCCTTTAGTACCGCTTTCCATCCTCAATCAAGTGGTCAAGTTGAGCGAGTCAATCAAATTCTTGAAGATATGCTTCGAGCTTGTGTTATGTCTTTCGGTACGAATTGGGAGAAATGTCTTCCATTTGCTGAATTTGCTTATAACAATAGTTATCAATCAAGCTTGGGCAAAACCCCTTTTGAAGTTCTCTATGGACGAAAATGCCGAACACCTCTTAACTGGTCAGAAGCCGGAGAGAGGCAACTCTTTGGTCCGGATATGATCCAGGATGCAGAGGAGCAAGTTCGCATTATTCGTGAAAAGTTGAAAACAGCCCAATCCCGTCAAAAGAGTCAATATGATCGCCATCATAAGTCTGTGACTTACGAAGTTGACGAGAAGGCTTACCTCCGGGTTACACCTCTGAAGGGTACCCATCGATTCGGTATCAAAGGCAAGTTGGCTCCTCGTTACATTGGACCTTTTCGCATTCTTGCTAAATGAGGAGAGGTTGCCTACCAATTGGAACTTCCACCGCATCTTTCCAAAGTTCATGATGTCTTCCACGTCTCTCAACTCAGGCGTTGCTTTTCGGACCCTGTCCGAGAAGTGGACCACGAAACGCTTGATCTCCAAGATAACCTTTCATCTCGGGAATACCCTGTTCGTATTCTTGATCAAGCTGAACGTACCACTCGACGTCGGAACATCAAGTTTCTTAAAGTTCAGTGGTCACATCATTCGGACAAAGAGGCGACATGGGAAAGAGAAGATAGTCTCCGACTAGAGTACCCCGCGCTCTTCCGATGACTTCAAATCTCGGGACGAGATTCTTTTGAGTGGGGGTGAGTTGTCACAACCCTAGTAAGAGTCATAGGCTAGTAATGTGTTTGCATCATCATCATCATCTATGCATCAATATGAAATGGGGAGAAGAAGAAAACCCCACCCACTTAATGAATTATAGGATTTCTAGATAAATGAAATTTCAACAAATCCAAAATGCCCTTCAAAAATGTTCCCTAAGTCTGATTAAATTGGACAATTATATAACAGGGATCATTTAAATTATTTGAACCACAGAAACAATTTAAAAATAATGTTTAACACCTCTGAAAAAGATAAATAAATCATTACCATTATTCCTGTTTTCAAAATGACTTGAAACTTTTAGTACAAGTTTGAAATATCTAAACTTTGTTTTAGGAAATATTGGGATCATTTTGAAAAGTCATTTGAACCTGCATAGGAAATAAAACAAATATTAGAAAACAGGAAACAGAAATAAAAGGAAAAGGGGGAAAGAGCTTACCTGTGGCCCAACACTGTAGCAGACCCGGCCCAGGAGCGAGCCGACGCCAGTCATCGTCCACCTCGCGCCAGGAGGACGCCGTGCGCGTGGTCGCTGCGCGCCGGCCACCTCCTGCCTGCCTGGTTGCCGTGGAGACCTCCGCGAGTTCCGGCGTGGAGCTCCTCGCTGCCGTGTCCTCCTCTACTCTCCTCTCTCCCGCTCTCTCTCTCTCTCTCTCTCTCGCATTTCTCCTCTCGGCTCCGCCATGGCCGACCCACGATTCTCTGACGTGCCGTCGTTCTAGCCAACCCCGAGCCCTCCTGAGCCAGCCAATCGCTCCGCCCGGACCTCCTCCACCTCCCAGACAAGCCACGCATCGCTGGAGGGCTTCTATCACCGTCGCGCCGTCTTCTTCCTCCTCGGGTCGCCGGAGGGGAATTCGAGGCTCGCCGTCGATTCCGACCGCCCCCGAGGCCACTGACCAGCTCCCTGGATCCGAAGTGAGCTCCTACTCCTTCCCCCTGCGTTCCCCCTCTCTTCCTCGCGCCGTAGCTAGCCTAGCCGTCGGACCCGAATCCACCTCGCCGCCGTGGTCGGTCGTCGCCGTGCGTGCAGACCCCTAAGCTCACGCACGTGTGCATGAATGAACTCCTGGAGTTCCCAGGAGCTCGTAGAACCCATCGCCCGGTCGTTCCGTGCCCTGTGTCGCGTTTGCGTCCGAACCCGAGCTCCGGCCGCCGCCACGAGCTCGTTTCCGGCGAGCTCCGGCGACCCCGTGACCTCCTGCGGCTCCGGATGGATGCGGTTGTGCGCGGGCTACTCGCCAGTGGCCTTAGCTCGCTAGATAACCCCTGTAGAAGAAACCCGACGGTCGCCGCCGTCTCTGGAGGTCACCGGTGTCAAGCCGCTGGCCAACTCCGGTGGGTTTGACCCGGGTGGACCCCTGGCTTGACTCTGTGAGTCAATGACAGGTGGGGCCCCTGTCCAGATTAGTTAAGTTAATCACGGATTACTTTAAATCATTTAGTTAAACTAATGTGACACTGACAAGTGGGCCCCGGTCTGCTAATTAGTTAGGATTAATTTTAATTAGTTAGTTAAACTAACCAGACACTGACATGTGGACCTCACATGTCAGGTTTGACTCTGGGCCGAGTCAGCTGACCAGCCGATGTCATCATGACATCATGCTTATGTCATAACTCATTTTCTTATTTTAAAATAATTCCAGAAAATGTTTAAAACTTTGAAAAATCATATAAATTAAACTGTAAGTCAGATGAAAATAATTTATATGTGAAAATTTATCCGAAAAATCCAATGATTCCAATGGTGCTACTCTCATGAATGATAGAGCAACCCAAATAGGTGAACTTGGACATTTTAGCATTAGGTCATTATATGGAATTTGAAATGAGGACAACTTGGAACCTATATTCAAATCTGAATTAAATAGACATGATCACCATTCACATTAGCTCACCCATGTATACCACTATGCCATGATCATGCATCATATTGACGCATTTGCTTGTATTGATTGTTCTTATCTGCATTGCGGTAGGTCCGAATCCAGACGATACTACTCTGTACCCCGACGAAGGAGAGAACTCTTCCGCAACTCAGCAAGGCAAGCAACCCCATTGATCATTCCGATAACATCCCATTCTCTCGCTCCTGCTCTCATTATTGCATTAGGACAAACGATCACATGTCAGTCATACCCGGTAGATGATCCTATTCTTATGCATGACCTGATCTTGTCACAGTAAATAGCTACACCTTGCAACCTAGCATACCTGGTAGATGCTTGTGCCATGATGTGCTTAGCTTACCTTCATGCCATGCTGCTATGCTTAGAGTTGTGTCAGGTCTGATTCATCTAGGTGATGAGTTAGAGTGAAACTGTGATGTTCTGATGTGTTGAGCTCATAACGAATCCGTTTTGGTAAAAGGTGGCGATGAGAGGCTATGTAGGAGTACATAGTGGGTTGTCTCATTGAGACCGTTCTTAGGAACTGGGTTCCGTGTTTGAGATCCAAGACGAGATACTACCACATGCTGGGCCCTGAAATATGACCCCGCTCGACTTATTAGTCGCTTAGTCTTTGGTCCAGGTATTGCAAGTAGTTTCTGGTGTTTATAGCATGCTGGAGGCCGTGCGTAGCGCTGACCCTCGGGGTGGGTTACGACGCGGTAGGCAGTGGCACGGTGTACCAAGGGTCACCCGAATGGTGGGCTTGGGAACCCTGCGCACATCGTTTGGGACCGTAGTGGAAACTTCGGCCGGACTTCCATGCGGGTCAGTCTCAAATAGGCGGTAGCCTGGACTAGAGGTCTTATGTGATTGACGGTCGTGGCCGACTCCCTCGCTGGGCATCCGCTTGAAGGTTGCCGAGGTGCATGGTTTATGGCACACAACGATAAGTGGCGAGAGCGTGTGTGAAGAAGTACACCCCTGCAGGGTTATGAAACTATTCGAATAGCCGCGTCCGCGGATATGGACTACTTGGAGAACTTATGATGTTCATAGATAATCAAATGGATACTTCTAAAAATCTCAAGACAAGTGTGAGTACCGTGGATGGCACTCTTCCGGGAGGGGAAGGTGAGTCCATGGTGGTGTATTGAGATGGAGTTAGTGGACTCGTGTGCGATAAGTAAAATTGTAACAAAGAGTGTAAAACTGAGTAGTGTAGGTTAGCCATGAGTCAAAGCTGGCTTTTTGCATAAACTCCTCCACCCCTTTGTTGATACATGAGCATAACTAGACTAGGTCTGTTTTAAAGACTTGCTGAGTACGATTGTACTCATCCTTGCTTAATTAATGTTGCAGAGGAAAACCAGGACCCATCAGGTGGGTTCTATCTAGACGTTGACGATGCCGAATAGCTGGTGTCCCAGCTACGACCCTGTGCCGTGTGGCATGCTGTAGATGGTCAGGCCATGTGCCCTCTTTTCATTTCACTGTCCGTACTCAGATAGTTCTAAGTTTTCGCTGGCTTGTATGAACTTGTTTGTATAACTTGAGTGCCGGGTCATGTGACCCCTATCTGTAAGAACATATTATGGAAGGCTCTTCTGAGCCTTTTAAATAAAAGTCATGTTGTTGTATGGTTATGTTGTGATGCCATAGTTGTATCTATGCATAACGGGCATGTCGTGCGTACGTGCGGCGTGCAACGGTATGTGTGTGATCCGACACCTAGTCGTGTGCCTCTAGTAGTACTCTTTACAGGAAACTGTCTCTTTTTGCTTCCACCGAGCCATGGTAGCTTGCTACTGCTCCGGACACATTGATTGACTGACATGTATCCTTCTTTGCTGTTGTGTCTGTCCCTTCGGGGAAATGTCTCGTAGTGTAATGGAGTCCCTGTAGTCTGTTACGACTCGTCTACGTGTAGTGATGACATTCGTGTCTCGCGACGTAATGGAGTCCTTGTAACTTGCTACGACTCGTCTACACACGCTTGAGACCGACACCTGCATTGCTGGGTTATGTATGCCTGTTTCCGTACGGATGTGCCACTTGGGACCTATGACTAGTCATGTCGGCCCGGGTTCTTTGTTGTGTGATTGCCAGCGACATGTTCACATACGTGAGCCAAAAGACGCAAACGGTCCCGGCCAAGGTAAGGCTGCAGCCGTGGAGTACCGTGCGTGAGGCCGCAAAGTGATGTGGCTTGTTACAGTATGGAATCATATGACTTAGGATCGGGGTCCCGACAGATAGTTCCAAGAGGTTATGTTGCCACACTGGAGATCCAGTCCACCTTGACCAAAAGAATTCGTGAAGCCCAGATGTCGGACAAGGAGATAGCTGAGATTAAGCAGAGAATGAAAGATGTTAAAGCTCAAGGTTTTCTTGAGGATGAACAAGGAACTCTGTGGTTTGAAGATCGAATCTATGTGCCCAATGACCCAGAGCTCAAGAAGTTGATACTTCACGAAGCCCACGATTCCCCTTACTCGATACACCCAGGCAACACCAAGATGTACCTGGATTTGAAGGAAAGTTACTGGTGGACAGGTATGAAAAAAGATATTGCCGAACATGTGGCGGTATGTGATGTTTGTCAGCGAGTAAAGGCGGAACATCAGAAACCGGAAGGATTACTCCAACCTTTGCCGATACCCGAGTGGAAATGGGAGAAGCTTGGTATGGACTTCATCACAGGTTTACCCAGGACCCATTCAGGTTATGATTCCATCTGGGTAGTGGTAGATCGCTTGACCAAGGTGGCTCATTTCATTCTAGTGAAGACCACCTATACCAGTGCTAAGCTAGCTAAGATATATATGACCAAGATCGTATGTCTGCATGGAGTTCCGAGGAGTATCGTGTAAGATAGAGGAACACAATTTACCTCAAAGTTTTGGCATCAGCTACATGAAACTTTGGGTACGAGGCTGGAGTTCAGTACATCTTTTCATCCGCAGACCGATGGACAGACTGAGAGAGTCAACCAGATTCTGGAGGACATGTTGAGACCTTGTGCGCTAGATTATGGATCTAGTTGGGATGACAACTTACCTTACGTAGAATTCTCATACAACAACAGTTATCAGACCAGTCTGAAGATGGCCCCTTTTGAGGCTTTATACGGAAGGAGGTGCAGAACACCATAGATGTGGGATGGTGTAGGGGACCGAAAACTTTTTGGTCCCGACCTTATCCGAGATTCTGAAGAGAAAGTCAAGCTGATTTGTGACAGACTCAAGATAGCTCAATCTCGACACAAGAGTTATGCTGACAGCAAACGTAAGGAAGTGACGTATGAAGTGGGAGAACGAGCATATCTTCGTGTGTCCCCACTTCGAGGAATCAACTGGTTTGGTGTTAAAGGAAAGTTAGCACCCAGGTTCATAGGCCCCTATAAATTCTTGAACGTAGAGGCGAAGTTGCATACAAGCTGGAATTGCCGGAAGGATTGTTCGGAGTTCATGATGTGTTCCATGTTTCCCAGCTGAAGAAATGCCATGCTTTGATGGCTGATATTCCTTTGAGAGACACTGTGCCCCTAGAGGCCATACAGCTTGACAGTGATCTGACTTACGAGGAGAAGCCTGTCAGGATCCTCGAGACTGCCAACAGAGTTACCCGCAGCAGGATCATCAAGTTTTGTAAGGTTTTGTGGAGTCACCACACCGAGGAAGAAGCCACCTGGGAACGCGAAGAAGATCTTCGTAGAGACCACCCGCACCTATTTTCTAGCCAACCCGAATCTCGAGGGCGAGATTCATCTTAAGGTTGGTAGGTTTGTAACATCCCAAAATTTCATTTTTGAATGTTATGAAATATAGCTATGCATCATCATCATCATTGCTTGAATGTATGGATTTGTTGAAATGCTTCTTCTGACTTTCTGAAAGTCCCTTTCAATTTTCAATATGTTGTTTTCACCGATTTGAAAACCTTGGAAAAGTTCAAAATAAGAGGGAGGAACATGACACTCCACACCAGGGACTTCTTGGTGATTTATTTGAACAATAAAAACCAGGGGCTATTTTGAAAAATATTTGCAAAAGCTTTTAAAACCAAATAGGCAATTTCTGAAAATAATTATTTTTTTCAAATTATTCAAATGACAGAGGAAAAATGTTCATTGAATAGCATCAATTCTCCTGATCTTTTTGACATATATATTTCCTATAATTGGAAATGTTTTGAATGCTTTTAAATGAGTTTTACTGCTCTGGATATTAAAAAGGAAACGAATTTATTTGAAGACGGGCCGGCCCACAGGCATTAACTCGCGAATTCATTACGAACCGGCCGACCGACGCGCTGACGCCGCTATCCCTCTCACTGATGAGCTGGACCCACTGTCCGATCGCGCCATCCGCGCGGTCATCCTCTTCCTCGCGCGCGCGCCGCTGTCCCCTGAGATTCCTCTCCCGGATCTCCCTCCTTTTTCCCTCCCCCGACCCCGCACATGGTCCTATAAATAGCCCTCACTCTCCTCTCTCCATTCCACCCCGAGCCCCACTCTACCCTCGCTAGAAGCACCCCACCCGAACTTGCCGGAGTTCGGATCCCCACCGAATCTTTCCCGAGCTCGTGCCCGTCGTCTCCGTCACCCCTAGCCCTCTCCGACACCACCAGACTACTCCGGAGCCTCGCCGCCGTCGCCTGAGCACCTCGGACACCGCCCCCGACCACCGCAGCATCCTCCCCGACCACTTTCGACCACCGGCCGCCGTCGAACTCGCCGGAGAACCCCGATCCCCTCTCTGTAAGTCGCCGTCTCCATCGTAGCCGTCGGATCCGTAGTCTACGCACGAGATTAGATCCATTTATAACTCGAACCGGTATCCTCTAATGTTCGGTCGACCGCCCGCAAACACCCGCACGCACGCTCCTTCGACCAATAGGAACCTGACACGTAGCCCCTGTCCGATCGTTAGTTTTTTTCTTTTTCTTTTCTGATTTAGAAAACAGAATGCATCCTGATTTTGTTTTTATCATATCTTTTAAACTATTTGGTGTTTTTAGTTGATTCTTTTTGCATTAGGTCAAATATTTCATGTAGTTTCACCCTGTAGTCTTAGATTTTAAATTTGACCTCTAAAATGTGAATTTGGTCAAATTTTCTCAAACTACTCAAATCTGAATAACTAGAGTTTAAAAATAGATTTTTTTACGAATCTTTTTGCTACTGCTTGGTATTAGTTAGGACTGTCATCATGATTAGTTTGAATATTTTTAAGATAAATTTGTTTAGTGTTTTAGCTATAAACAGAATCTTCCTAGTGGTTAGTATAGTTTAAATAATTTAGTTTTTAGTTAGTTTAAATCGGAGTTAGTCATATTTAGTTTTAGTGGGTTCTGTTGTTTCAAATTTAGGTGATTGACCTGCTGTTAATAAAAATATAATTTTCTTAGTTTATCGTGGTGACCCTGGACAGGCGGTGCTACGAGATGTAGAAGAACGGTAGGAAAGGATGGGCACCGACAGAGTCGCAGGGAAACCCTTTGGAAGACCATGTTTTGGCCATCCGTTTCTATAACACCCTGAAGTGCGAGAAATCAAATGGAGGCGATCAAATCTTGTGGGGAACGTGTGGAAAACTCCACAGAGTACTCAAACCTAATCGATTAGCCGTGTCCACGGTCATGGACGAATTGAGCCAAAGAAACTGAAACTTCCGGAACCCTCAACACAATTAAAATGATGATGTGGGTATTAATAACTTGGGTATGAGAATTGCTTGGTGGAACCATCTCATTAATCAACCAACTTAGTAATAATTTTGCTTAGCCCTCTCTTGATGTAGGAAAATTGGCTTTACGCAAAAACTTACTACCCCACCTGCCATATATGCATGTAGATTAGATGATTATCTATGCACCCCTCTCTTGTGACTGTGCCGGCATATTCCATATGCTGACCTACACAGCTGCAACGTATCATGTTGCAGAGTATTTTTCCGACCAGGAGTGAGGATACGCTCTACGCTCGGTGAGATGCCCTTGGAGTCAGATGGACTTCACTACCTTTGAAGCTTCCGCAAGATTTAGATACTCTCATGAGTTGGCCTTCAGCCACTTTATTGTAATCTTCATTATCTTTGATGTACTTCCAGTCAACATATCTCATGTCACTGACTGCACGGCTCTTGTCTAGAAATTCTGTCTTATAGAAGTCTTGTTGTTCTTTGGTGTAAAACCTGTAGTCCACAACAGTCTTTCTCCTCTGGGCATATGGATCTATTTCTCTCCATGCCCTCAAGCCTGAATCCTTCCTCTTCTTCATATCCTCAACAACTGGGTGGCTAGCATCATGAACTGGAAGGTGAGGTCTGAGCTTAATCAGAACAGTCATAGCATCATCATAACCAACAACTTCTCTTAAAGCAGACTTCTTGTTCTTCTCAGAAGCATGTATGTCTCTGGTAGTCCTCTTGGACTTTTATGAAACATCTTTCTTTGAAGTTGCCTTGGTGCTATTGGAGGTGCCTGGCTTGGGCATAGCATCAGCCAAAAGTTTCTTGGCCTTCTTCTTAGGAGGGGCTTGAGCATCAGGTTCCTCATCTTCCTCCTCCGCAGCAGCAGCACCACCAGCAATAGCGTCCTCTGGATCCTCATACATTGAGGTAGGCCTACCCTGCACACGGATGATCCTCTTCTTGACTATCGTCTTCGGCACAGCCTTCCTGGGGACCTAAAACAGACACTATAGCCCTAGCACTTTCATGTGCTTTGAAGGTTTCTATAGGAGCATAAATTTTGCTGACCACCTTCCTAGATGAGGTGGCCTCATAGGCATCCTTCCTTGCAGCCTTCTCTTACTTCTTAGCAAGAATCTCTAATGGGACAAAATCTGAATCCTCTTCTTCTGAGTTGAGTCTCTTCCTTGTGCTAGTGGCATCCTTAGGAAACCCATGGGAACTGGGAGTGCCTGGATCTATGGAAGAACTGGACTCAGTACTCATACCTGAACTCATCTCAATGTTCTGCTCTAGCAAGTTCTGACTATCTGACCCTGACATGGTGACCCTGTGAATAGAGTATAGAAGTGTAGAATAGGATAAGTCATCCCAAAATTAGGCTTATTTTTGAAAGTTTGAATAAAAGATTTTCAAAGTTTTACATTCTGTCACATGAAAATCGGTACAACCGAAGCAAAAGTATCAGAGCTACCAAGACAGACTTTCTCCTTAGACGAAACTTGGCACCACTTTCGGTGAGACCAAAAGGTGCACTTGGTTTCACCGAGAATGTTCTTAGCAACACTGACATACAAATCAGTGACAACGGTTTGCTTGCTTTAGTTCCATCGAGTTTCATCGGGCGAACGACAAAACCCTAAAAATCCATGGTTCTCTACTCTATGGGAGTTTCTTGTGGATGGAAAGATTTCAAGCTATGGATAGATGGGAAATATGCCCTAATGTGCAATATTTGGATAGAGGAGCGCGAGGGGGGATGAATCCATACCCTAATGCGGCAATGGATCCACTACGACGGTGACGTTGGTGAACAAAACGTCGACGACGGTGATTCCCAATGGCGAAGGCGCTCGGGGACGACAAGGCGATGACCAGGGGTCTTCGGGCGACAACTAGGGTTGTGGAGGCGCAACGTTTGACGAGTGAAATTCAAAGCGTCAGGGTCCACAGATTATATACCCATTGCTGCCGGTGACACCGATTCAAAATTTTCGGTGTCATCGAGTTTCTCAAGTGTCAGCTGACAGGGAAACTCAGTGTAACCGAGAATATGGAATCGGTCTTACCGCGGTAAGAAAACCAGATCGACCCTAGGCATTCAGTGACACCGAGAATTGTGGGTTGGTTCCACCGACATGCACTTGGGAGGGTTTAATGGTCAGTCCTTGATGATACAGAACTCTGAGTGCTCGTCACACAGAGTGATCGACAAGTACTTGTTCAAATTTTGTGATGCATCATGAATAGAGTATGAGGTGAGAGTGCATAGATAGCTAAAGAGTGGTACTAGGCATTCTTGTATATCCTGGCAAATAAAATATGAAAATCCAAATAACAACAATTGGATACCCTCAAATGAGTAAATAAATGCAGACCAACATGCTCACACAATAAGATGTCAAATGAAATCATGGCAAACATGCACAAACACAAGAGAATCTAACAAGCACTTTGGCGATGATAGAGTCATCTATATACGGGTATATTGACTTAGGAGCCAAGTAAGAAGACTTGATCATAGGTCATACTCATCGTTTAAGCACAGGTGGGGTTACCACTTTTTTCATAAAGCATTTAATGTTGTCACATTCTAAGAGATGCTTTAACTCAATTCCTAGAGTAAATCTTCCCATTTATGTGACATCCCCCCATAGGAGGGATAAACTAACCTTGGGTTTTGTCTATGAAGACTTCATGTTTGTGAGGTAGTGGTGGATGCTCAAAGTTGATGAAGATCACCAAGAGTTGGGAGCGTCCTTGTTGTTTCATTACTCTACTCACCTACATGGATCAGTCCCAACACACAAGAGACAAATACAAGGATATCTATGGACATGGAGTGCAAAGCATATGTTGATGATGTGCATTGATTTATTCATTACCTTGTCCCTTGCTTTGTTGATTACCTTGTCACTTGCTTACCTTTGGGGGAATGTGTGACTCCTTGAACTACTGCATAATGTTGATGTTGTTTGCAAAATAGTTCTTTCCAATAATGAATGTGAGTGAATTTCATTGGTGGAGTCACCCCTCAAGAACTTTCTAGTTCTTCTTCTTCTGGGACAACATCAAGTTGATGGGGATCCTTGGTGTTGAAGTAGCACTTGTAGAAGTTGTGCTTGTAGTAGCCTTGGGAACCCACTTCACCAAAGCTTGGGATTCGTCTTCATAAGAATCAATGTCCTATTCAAGCTTGTTCTTACCCTTGAGCTTGTGGTCTTATGGTGGACAGTCATCTTGAGTATTTGTCCCCTTGGGAAGAGTATTTTCATACTTCTCCTTTTGAGGAATAAACTTGGGATTGGGGTATTGACCTTCTTGCCATTCAACTCCATTAGCATTGAAGTAGCCAACACCATGATTCTTCCAGTATCCTCCATGCTTGCGTACAATATCCTCAAATTTTTTGCACCCTTCAAGACTCTTGTAGATACCTTTCTCTATAATCCCTTTCAAGAGTTGATTTTCTTGCTCAAGTGTAACTTGGCTAAGAGAAGAGTTAGTGGGATCAAGAGAACTACTAGAAGCAATATCATTGGATTTATGATTTTTATTGCTACTAGTTGAAGAACCTTTCTTTACTTTGTTACTAGCTTCCTTAGACTTAACTTGTGGCATTAATGTAGATAAGAGAAGTCGCTTGTCTAGACAACAGGAAGTCTTCTTTCGAAGATCATCATTGATAGCTTTAATGAAATCATGCTCTTTCCCTAAATTGAGCTTCTTGAAGCGTAGTTTCTCATGTGTCCTTACAAGCTCTCTATGATCTTCTAGACTTGACTCATGAGCTAACTTAATAGTTTTTAGTTCTTGAGTTAGTCGTTTTGTTTCCAACTTATCATCATCATCACATGACTTATGTACACTAGAGTGAGTACTAACATTACTAGATTTGTCAAATAGCGAGTCATCTTTAATTAACAAGTCATATTCATCACTTTTGAAATCAAGATACTCGGAGTGTGATACCTTGGGGCCTTTAGCCATGAAGCAACTTCCACTCCCTTCATTTCGTGAATCAAATAGATCATAGTAGTTGGTAATCACTAGTGCAAGTCCAACAACACCTTCATCTTGACAATATTCGGAGTTGGACTGATAGCTTCTCTCGGAGTGGTTGTCGGATTCGGAGCCAGAAACCCATTCACCAACATGAGCTTGATGTTTCCTTCTTGAGTAGCTCTTGGTGTACTTGTCCTTCTTATCCAAGTCCCTACTTCTCCTTGAGGGTCTTCGTTCATAACGATTATCTCTACTCCTTCTCTCTCTTCGAGGTGACTCGTCTCTTGAGCTTCGTCTTCTTGGTGACTCTTCTATTTGTTTGTAGGGAGCCGTGCACTCATTAGAGTACTGTCCGGGCTTCCCGCAATTGTAGCGGTCATGACTTGACGAACGCTTCTCTTCATATCTTGAGTTGGAGATTCGATCTTTGCTTCTATTATTGTAGAACTTGTTGAATTTCTTGACCATGAGCCTTATCTCTTCATTTGTGACAAGGTTGACGCTTGAGGTAGCGGGAGACTCACTTGTGGCTTTGTAAGCGCCGCTAGACTTGTGGTGAAGCTCTTCCTTGTCTTTGAGTGTCATCTCATGAGAAACAATTCTTCCAATCACTTCTGTTGGCTTGAGATCTTTGTAGTTGGGCATTACTTGGATCAATGTGCAAACAGTGTCATATCGATCATCCAAAGATCGAAGTCTCTTCTTGATGATGAATTTGTCAGTCATTTCTTCGCTTCCTGTGCTGGCAATCTCATTTGTTATGAGAGCTAACCTAGAGTACATCTCAGCGACTCCTTCACCATCCTCCATCTTGAACTTTTCAAGATGACCTTGAAGAACATCCAACTTGGACTCTCTCACAGACTCAGTTCCTTCGTGCATATCAACCAAAGTATCCCAAATCTCTTTTCCATGTTCAATACGGCTGATTTTGTTGAATTCTTCGGGGCATAGGCATTTGAAGAGAATGTGACATGCTTGAGCATTGAGTTGCAACATCATTCATCCGTAGTCGCTTAGCGATTGGGTTCCTTTCCTTCCGCAAAGAATTCACCTTGTAAACCAACATGAACAATAGCCCAAACGGCAGGGTTATGACCAAGAAAATGCATTTTCATTTTGTGCTTCCAACTAGAAAAATTAGAGCCTTGAAAGTACGGACCTCTATGGTGATAATTTCCCTCACTAGATGCCATACTTCTCCTAGGTTGTGAGACCAATGCAATGGAGACCAAAGCTCTAATACCACTTGTAGGATCGAAAGTAGTGCTAGAGGGGGGTGATTAGACTACTTGACCAAATAAAAATCTACTTTTTCCCAATTTTAATTCTTGGAAGATTTTAGTATTTCTAGTACGTCAAGTGCACCCTGCACATGCATGTCTAAGAGTATAGCAGCGGAAAGTAAAGACAAGCATGTAAGTAAAGAGAGGGTAGGAAGATCAGACGTAATTGGTGACACGATGATTTTTCCTGTGGTTTCGATAGGTGGTGCTATCATACATCCACGTTCATGGAGTCCTCAACCCACGAAGGGTAACGGTCACGAGAGTCCATGGAGGGCTCCACCCACAGAGGGTTCCACGAAGAAGCAACCTTGACTATACCATGACGGCCTACGTCCACGGAGGACTAGCCTTACTCTTGGTAGATCTTCACGAAGTAGGCGATCCCCTTGCCCTTACAAACTTCTTGGTTCAGTCCACAACACGAAGTAGAAGGCTCCCAACTGACACCTAACCAATCGAGGAGGCACCTTGTCACATACCGAGTTAGCTTACTTAGGTCACATTTGTGTGCATCATGTTTTCACTTTTTGCATCAACTTGAAATGGGGATTAACAGAAACCCTGCCACCTCACTTGAATCAAACCAATTCAAAAGTTGTGAAAAATCAAGAAATCCAAAATGCCCATAAAAAATGTCCCCTATGTCTAATAAATGTGGACATCAATATATCAGGGATCATTCTAAATATTTGAATCTATATATCATTTGGAAAAAAAATATTAAAGCTACAGAAAGTGCCAAATAAAGCATTATAATTATTTTAGTATTTAAAATATTTCTGAATGTTTTTGTAGAGGTTTGAAATATTGAAACTAAACTCTATAAAATATTTGAGTATTTTGTGCGTAGCATTTGTGCCTAAAACAAAATAAAACAAATGTCAGAAAATACAAAACAGAAAAGAATAAAAAATAGAAAAGGGAATTACCTTAGGCCTAGGCCAGGCCGGCCCATCTTGCCCAACACCACCTTCGTCCTCCTGGCGTCCAGAAGGACGAGCGCGTGCTCGCCGTGCGCTCGCGCCGGAGCTGCCACGCAGCTCCCTGCGCGCCTGCCTCCCCGTCGCGCTGGCGAATGGATGAGGACACCTCTGTCGTCGCCATCGCTCTCTCCCTTTTGCATTCACCCCTCTGGCTCTCCCTTCCCTCTGCTCCGCCATGGCCGTCGCCTTCGCTCGCTCGCGGCCATAGCCACAACCTCTCCCACGCCCCCTAAGCCTACCAGGAGCTCCGCCTCGTCGTCCCCGACATCTGCATCTAGGCATGTGCCGCCAGAGGCCCTGGAGAGACAACCCCGTCCTCTTCTTCCTCCTCGAACCCGAGCACCGCCGCCGATGATTCACCGCCTCCGAGCCTTCCCCGAGCATGCTATCGATGGCTCTCTGCCCATAGTGAGCCCCCGGATCATTTCCCCCTCTTCCCCGGCCGTTTCCCCCTCTACAGCCCTCGATTCCATCGGCACCCGAGGTGCTCCGCCGCATGAGCTCGCTGCCAGTGTCGCTTCGGTGATCAGTTGGTCCTTCCAAGGCCATCATCGAGCTCGTGGGGTTGCATAGAGGATATAGGTTCCTAGTCCCGACCGTTTAGCACGCTAGAGCGATGAGCTGGTGCTCGCCTGAACTCCGGCGGCCATCAAGCTTAATGCCGGTGATGCTTCGGGCCATCTCAGCCACTAGGGTGAATCCAGATCAAAGCGAGCATGCGTGCTGGTTCGATAGGAACCATCCGCCGTCGAAATGGTCGTCGGAGGAGGGTTTCCGACCCCCTTCGCCACCCCTGCCATCGCGGGCGGCTCAACGCTGGCGAGTCAACCGGTTTGGCCACGGGGGTTTGACCCCAGGGTCAACTGGCAAGTGGGCCCGACCTGTTAATTAGGATTAGATTAAATATAATTAATTAATTAAATTAATTAAGCTAATGACCCACTAAAAGTGGGCCCCTTTCCTAATTAATTAGTAGTTAATGATTAATTAGTTTATGTTAGTGGCTGGGTCACTCACCAGTGGACCCCACTGGTCAGGTTTGACGTGTCAACGGGCTGTTGACTAGATGATGTCATGCTGATGTCATGCTAATGCAGTAAAGGAATTTATGATTTAATTTAATTCCGGAAAATAGTTAAAACTTAGAAAATACATAGAAATTTATCTATAACTCAGATTGAAATAATTCATATATGAAAATTTATCAGAAAAATCCAATGAATCCAATGGTGCTATTATCATGCATGTTAGAGCAACCTATGTAGATGAACACTGACATTTAGTAATAGGTCAATATATGAAATATGAAATTGAGAACGATTTTGAACCTATATTCAAAACCACTTCATTTAACTTGGTTAATAGTTGCATTAGCTCATCCATGCATGTTGCCATGTCATGAACATGCATCATATTCCTGCACTTGTCGTGTATTGATTTATAATTATCTGCATTGCAGTAGGCCCTGCTTCTGAGGATACCCCTGAGTATTCCAACACAGGAGAGTACCTTCCCGCTTCCCAGCAAGGCAAGCCACCCCATTGATCATTCCGATAACATCCTATTCTCTCGCTCCTGCTCTTGTTTATTGCATTAGGACAAATGTTCAATTACCTGTCATATGCGTAGATGAACCCATTCCTTTGCATGACCTATCATTGTCATAGTAAATAGCTAAAACTTGCAACCTAGCATACTTGGTAGATGCTTGAGCCATGATGTACTTTACCTACTTTGCCTGCTGCTATGCTTGCTATGCTTAGAGCTGTGTCAGGTCTGATTCATCTGGGTGATGAACTAAAGCGAAACAATATTATTCTGATGTGATAAGCTTAATCATGAACCCAAGTTGGTAAAGGTAGCGATGAGAGGCTATGTAGGAGTACATAGCGGGTTGTCTCATTGGGACCATTCTTAGTAACTGGTTCCGTGTTTGTGATCCAAGGCTATTTACTACCACATGTTGGGATACTTAATTGACACTCTCGACTTACCGATCGCTTAGTCCTTGGTCTAGGAGTTGCAAGTAGTTTCTGGTGTTTATAGTATGCTGGAGGCCGTGCGTAGCACTGACCATAGGGGTGGGATACGATGCGGTAGGCAGTGGCACGGTGTACCAAGGGTCACCCGAATGATGGGCCTGGGAACCCTGCGCACATCATTTGGGGCCGTAGCGGAAACTTCGGCTGGACTTCCGTGCGGGTTCAGTCTTAAATAGGAGATAGCCTGTACTAGAGGTCTTGTGTGATTGACGGTCATGGCCGACTCCCTCGCTGGGCTTCTACTTGAAGGTTGCCGAGGTGCATGGTTTTAAGAGCACATAGCGATAAGTGGCGAGAGCATGTGTGAAGGAGTACACCCGTGCAGGGTATGAATCTGTTCGAATAGCCGCGTCCTCGGGTATGGACTACTTGGAGAACTTATCCCGTTAATAGATAATTTAATGGATACTCATAAAAATCTCAATACAAGTGTGAGTACCGTGGATGGCACTCTTGTTGATGATGGAAGTGAATCCATGGTGGTGTATTGATGTGGAGTTAGTGGACTCATGTGCGATATCTAAAATTTGAGCAAAGAATTAATATGTGTAGTATAGGTTAGCGAAGAGTCAAAGCTGGGATTGTTGCATGAACTCCACCACTCCCCTTGTTGATACATGAGCATGAATAGACTAGTTCTGCTTTAAAGACTTGCTGAGTACATTTGTACTCATGTTTGCTTAATAGATGTTGCAGATAAGACTTAGGACCCATCAGGTGGGTTCTATCTAGATGTCGATGACGCCAAATAGATAGTGTCCGAGCTACGACCTTATGCCATGTGGCGGGCTATAGATAGTCAGGCCATGTGCCTTTTTACCCCTTTCAACTATTTGTAACCATACAGCTTTATGCCTCCGCTTGGTTTGTATGAACTTGCTTGTATCACTTGAGTGTCAGTTCATGTGACCCCAACCTGTAAGAACATATTATGCAAGGCTCCTTTGAGCCTCTTAAATAAAAGTTGTGTTGTTGTATGGTTATGTTGTGATGCCATAGTTGTATCTATGCATATCGGCCATGTCATGCGTACGTGTGACGTGCAACGGTATGTATGGGATCCGACACCTAGTCATGTGCCTTTAGTAGTACTATTTACGGGAAACTGCCTCTTTGTGCTTCCACCGAGCCTTGGTAGCTTGCTACTGCTCCGAACACATTGATTGACCGGCATGTATCCTTCTTTGCTGTTGTGTATGTCCCCTCGGGGAATGTCTCGCAGTGTAATGGAGTCCCTATAGCCTACTACGACTCGTCTACGTGCAGTGATGACATTTATGTCCCACGATGTAATCTGGCTATGACTCGTCTACACACGCTTGAGGCCGACACCTGCATTGCTAGGTTACGTATGCCAGTTTCCATATGGATGTGCCACTTGGGTTACATGACTAGTCATGTCGGCCTAGGTTCTCTGTCGTTTGAATGCTAGCGACATATTCACATAGGTAAGGCTGTAGCCGTGGAGTTACCGTGCGTGAGGCCACAAAGTGATGTGATGTGTTATAGGCTGGATTCTATCACTTAGGATCGGGGTCCGACACACCACCCTCCAAAAGGTAATAGGCTCGGTAACGCGATGAATTCTTTGCTCTTGTGCTTCAAGATGATAGACTCCTCAACACACAATCATTCTCTCACAGATTTGGCTTGGTAGAAGAGATGGGATTGGTGGAAAGAAATTGGGGAGGCTAGAAATCAAGATCCATATGGTTGGAGTGGAAGATCTTGATCTCAATACAAGGGTAGTTGGTACTCCCTCAAAAAACTTATACGATAGGTATGGAATAGTCCTGAGTGCTTCTATCTCAAGAAGCTGGTGGTGGAGGGGTATATATAGGCATCTCCAAAAATCCAATCGTTACACACAATAAGCCAAACTCGGTGGAACTGATGTGTGAATCTCAGTTGTACTGAAGTGACTTAAAGTTAGCAACTTTTGAATCTCGGTGGGACCGATATAGGAATCTCTATTTCACCGATAAGGTGACCAATAGTCAGAATGTCCAATCTCGGTGATGCCGATTCAACAATCTTTGAGGGACCGAAACTGTGAAGTTGCATAACAGAAAGTTGGCAGCCAAACTCAGTTGCACCGAATGTAGTATAAGCTGCACCGAATAGTTAGGGTTTGCTGAGTCTATCTAGGGTTTGGAATCGGCGACACCGAGTGTACAATGTTGCTTGCACCGATTTTGAGTGTTTGTATTTGGACATACTTTGGTGGGAGTGTTTGTGGGTGTTTTTGGTGACTATCACTTGTGCACGTATGACTATTTTGTTCACCAACAAAACCTTACCCCCTTTTTATAGTATTGGCTTTCCTATGGACTCAAAGTGATTTCTCACAAATTTAAAATGTAGAGTCCTCTTGCTTGAAGCTTTGCCAACCTATTTCCTTGCATCTTGGGGTAGTCCACAATCTCCACAATCCTTGTGCCAATCCTATCATTGAACATTTCTTGAAATATACTTGGTGGAAACATTAGTTCAATGACATATATGTTATTAATTACCAAAACCACCAAGGGAGCAATAGTTTCACCAACCACCCATTTTCCTTTACCACGAGCACTGGGTCGATGCCCTCATGAAGGAGTACCATGTCGATATGGTCGTGAAGGCAAATGACTCCCCAACTAGTTGGTTCTTTGAAGGACCATAGATGGAGACCCGTGTGTTAGCAGTTGAGACAGCTGCATGCAAGGCACACATACACCTACGCGGGATCATCCCAAAGATGGATGTCGAGCTAGCTACTCGCTATCTACCCTTCAGGAGGGATGATATTGGCGAGAGTTGGACGTTGGTTCCATCCAAGGAGGATGGGACACCACTGAGATTCTAGAGCTACTTCTGCCTCTCCGCCAACAGTCTAGCTCACCACATGATCAAGGAGTTCGTGAAGCTTCACAATGAACTTCACCACACCCGAGAGCTACTTCGTCAAGCCAAGACGAAGCCAGACAAGATCAAGAAGGATGAAGCCCATGAGAGATGACCAGTTGTCGTTCACAAAGGAGGAGTACCCCCAGCTAGAGATGAGCCCACATGTTGTCATCGCAAGAGTGCGAAGGAGTACCATGCGCTCTTCACCGACCCACCGACGAAGCTTCGTCAAGATGGACCTCCTTGTTCTCCGCCACCTCGATTGAAGATGATGCCCATACGAATGATGATTAGGAGGAACACCCATAGGAGCACGACTATGAGACCGAGCACTCCACCACGTGAGTCCTAGGACCTCTAGGGTAGGATCAGACATGTACCCCTCATGCGAAGTTGAGTCCGTGTAATGGTTCCTATGAAACCATGTGTGCTTGTTGTTTGTTTTTGTTGTTTGTGTTCCGATGCAACTCGCACTTTTGCCTTTGGCAACATGTAAGCAACTTCACCATCTATCTTATCTTAATATATGTGTTTGGTCTTTCGACCACTGTTTGAACACACTTGCCACTATACCAACCCCCTTAGGCGTGCTTTCTCTATTGTTGTTTTCCCTCCCTTTTGGACCAAGTTGTTTGACTTGGGTGCTGCAAACAGGATGGTGACTGCAACCCGCAACAACTCCTTCACCAACCCTGTAGCTAGCAACTCTAGCCAGCAACAGGAAGGTGGTGCGGCTGCTCACGCTTGAGATCACCCGGAGCAGCCAGAAGGCGACATTCCCCCGCCACCACCTGCACCACAGAACATGACCATAACTCAGTTTCTCCATGTTATCTGGGAGGAACGCCAACCAACACTACTATTATCCAGCAGATGGCTGAGGTCCTTGTGAACAACCAGTAGCCACGCAGGAACATCAATGGCCTCTCCAATTTGTCTGAGTTCATGAGGAAGTCGCCCCCAACCTTCACCGAGACTATTGAACCCCTCGATGTCGATGACTGGATCCGCACAATCAAGGACCTCCTTGCGTTGGTAAATTGCAATGAGGATTGTGAGAAGGTGTTGTATGCCTCTCACTACCTCAGCGGTACCGCCAGAGCTTGGTGGGATGGATTCAAGGTCATGCAAGGCGACCGTCTGATCGCCTTGGCTAATTTCAAGGAAGGATTCCGCACCTCCCACATTCCTTATGCGGTTATGGCTATTAAGAGGAGAGAATTCAGAGCACTAAAGCAAGGAAGTGGCTCTGTCAAGGAGTAGATTCAGAAATTCAACCCGTTGTCAAGGTCTGCATCTAATGATGCAAACACTAAGGCCGCTAAGATAAAACACTTCATGGAAGGACTCCAATACACCCTGCAGTATCAACTCATTGTTTGTGACTGTCGTACCTTCTTCGATCTGGTGAACAAGGCCCTCATGCTTGAAGAAAAGCATTGTGCCATGGCCGACACTCGCAAGCACAAGTGTAGTTCTAGCAACCAGAAGCCTCGCCCCTGGCAGCCAACCCTAGCCAAATTGACCTATCATCCTTAGCAGGCTAGACCTCCCGCACCTCGTCCGAGCTACCAGCGTCAGCAGTATGCCAATCCTAGGCCAGCCTACAATAACAACACCAACTTTGGTCAGGTCACGTGCTTTGGATGTGGTCAGCCATGACACTACTCCAAGCAATGCCCAACAAGAAGCCATATGCACCGTGCCCAAATGCGCCGAACCAAGGTCAAGGCCATGGAGCACCATCAAGGAACCCAGCTCCCCACAACCCGACCAACAATGGAAAGGGTCGTCTGAATCACGCCACTGCCGAGGAAGCCCAGGAAGACCCAAACATCATACTGGGTACGTTCCTCATCAACTCAACCCTAGCAACCATAATGTTTGATTGTGGAGCTTCGCATTCTTTTGTCACCCAAGAGTTTGCACTAGAGGGTGGTATGAAGCCTACACCCCTGGGTAGTCATAGATTGATACAAACCTCGGGTTCGGTTATGAATTCCAAGATAGGATGCAAAGGAGTTGGGATCAGCATTGATTGGGTAGACTTCCTAGTAGACCTCATAGTATTGGATTCGCGAGGTTTGGACGTCATCCTTGGCATGAACTGGTGCACCAAGCACAAAGTCTTGTTAGACTATGCCAAGAGGACTGTTACCATGACCAATAGCCAAGGAGTGGATATCAAGTATGTTCCCAACTCTGTCTCTGCTCAAACCCCTTCGGTTAACTGCTTGTCAGTAATTGAGTTGGATCAAGTGCCAGTGGTATGTGAATACCCAAATGTATTTCCAGATGAGCTGCCCGGAATGACTCCTGACCGCGACATTGAGTTAATTATTGAGCTAATGTCCAGAGCGGGACCCATCTATAAGAAGCCCTATAGAATAGGATCCGAAGTGTTGGCTTAATTAAATAAGCAACTGGTAGAGCAGCTGAGGAAGGGATTCATTGGCCCTAGTTCCTCTCCTTGGGGATCACCTATTCTATTCGTGTCAAAGAGGGACGAAACCATCTGAATCTTTGTCGATTACCGTTCTCTCAACGAGGTCACAATAAATAAAAAGTACCCACTACTCAAGATTGAATTCCTGTTCAATTAGCTGAATGGAGTTAAGGTGTTTTGCAAGATCGACCTCAGGTCGGGGTACTATCAGTTGAAGATCAGACCCCAAGACATTCCAAAGACGGCGTTTGTAATGAGGTATGGCCTGTATGAATACACAATCATGTCATTTGGATTAACCAATGTCCCTACCTATTTCATGTACCTCATGAAAAAAGTTTTCATGGAGTACTTGGACAAGTTTGTTGTCATCTTCATTGATGACATACTCGTCTTTTCCAAGTCTAAAGAAGAGCATGAGAAACTCTTGAGATTGGTCCTAGATAAGCTTCGAGAGCACGAGCTTTATGAGAAGTTTAGCGAGTGTGAATTATGGCTGCATGAAGTTGGATTTGGGTCATGTAATGACTGTAGAAGGATTGTGAGTAGATCCTTCCAAGATCGAAGCCCTGACTGAATGGCAGTCCCCAAGGAATGTGAAGGAAGTCAGAAGCTTCCTTGGACTCGTGGGATATTACCGCAATTTCGTCAAAGGATTCTTGAGCATTGCCCAACCCATGACTCCAATTTTCAAGAAGGACAAGAAGTTCGAATGGACGCCGAAGTGCGAAGAAAGCTTCCAAATTCTCAAGAAGAGGTAGATAACAGCCCCAGTTCAGGCCACCCTCGATATTCACAAGGAGTTTGTTATATATTGTGATGCATCGAGAACCGGTCTTGGAGGTGTTCTGATGCAAGAAGGCAGAGCCATAGCATATCTGTCTAGACTGCTGTGTCCTCATGAAGAGAACTACGCTACTCATGATGTTGAGTTGGCGGTTGTAGTTCATGCCTTGAAGACATGGCGACATTGCCCTTTAGGGAAGTAATGTGAGATATATACATACCACAATAGTTTGAAGTATATTTTCACTCAAAAGGAATTGAACATGAGGCGGCGAACAAGGTTGGAGTTAATCAAGGATTATGACCTCAGTGTTTAGTACCACCCTGGAAAGGCTAATGTGGTAGTAGACGCCTTAAGCAGAAAGGCTTGTTCTTTGAATGCAATGATTAAGGAAAGGCTACCCGCCATGTATGAAGAGCTTGAAAGCTTCAGATTGTAACTAGTTGCACCTAGATTCCTAACCAACCTCGAAGCAAAGCCTACCTTGATGGATGATAATAAGGAAGCTCAGAAGGGACATATGAGCATTCAAGGCATCAAGAGGAAGATCAAGGGAGGCAAGACCCCGCAATTCTTAGTGGATGAGTAAGGAGTCG
Organism: Hordeum marinum; assembly: GCA_022496015.1. NCBI lineage: Eukaryota > Viridiplantae > Streptophyta > Magnoliopsida > Poales > Poaceae > Hordeum > Hordeum marinum. The sequence goes on along the minus strand of CM039675.1, from coordinate 194,849,930 downwards.
TATTGTTTGGGAAACACATATGCGTACCCAACAAAGTTGAGCTCAAGAACATGATCTTGCATGAAGCTCATGACACTCCATATTACATCCGTCCTGGAGGAGCAAGATGTACGAAGACCTCAAAGAAATATTCTGGTGGCACGTCAAGAATAGAGAAATAGGCACCTTTGTTGCTTTGTGTGACATGTGCCAGAGAGTTAAAGCTGAGCATCAGTGGCCCGCTGGACTATTCCATCCTCTCAAAGTGACTGAATAGAAGTGGGACAAAGTCGTGATGGACTTCATCACCAGATTACATAGGTCTAGAAAAGGACATGATTCCATTTAGGTCATTGTCGACCATCTGACCAAGGAAGCCCACTTCATCCCTATCAAGACGACCCACAATGGGAACCAACTAGACAACCTCTACATCGACCGGATCGTGAGATTCCACGGAGTTCCTAAGGAGATTGTGTCAGACCAAGGTACGCAGTTTACCTCAAGTTTCTGGATTAGATTCCAAGAAGACTCGAGAACCATGTTGTCCTTCAGCATTGCTTTTCATCCTCAGACCGGGGGCCATACGGAACGAGTAAACCAGATACTCAAGGATATGCTTCGTGCTTGTGTTCTGGCTTACACAACCAAGTGGGAAGATTGCCTACCCTTCGCAGAGTTCTCCTACAATAATAGCTATCAGTCAAGTCTTTAGATGGAACCATTTGAGTTGTTGTACGTACGCAAGTGTCGCACTCTCCTCAATTGGATGGAGACCGGAGAAGGACTAGTCTTTTGACAAGACATCTTCCGCAATGAAGAAGAGAAATTTCAACTCATCTGAGAACGCCTAGAGACTGCCAAGTCAAGATGGAAGAGATACACCGACTCCCACCGTCGGGACATGAGTTTTGGCGTTGGAGACCATGAATATCTCCGAGTCACTCCTCTTAAGGGAACCAAGAACTTCCATGTCAAGGGAAAGCTCGCACCATGATACACCGGTCCCTTCAAGATCACTGACAAGCAAGGAGAAGCTGCCTACTAGCTAGAACTACCTTGCAAGCAATCAGGTGTTCACAACGTCTTCCATTTATCACCGCTCCCGAAGTGTCTCCAAGTCTCCAACTGCCCTGACCTCTACAAGTACATCGATCATCAAGTCAATGACCTTTAGCTAGACCTTACTTACCATGAGAAGCCAATTCATATTCTAGATAAAGTTGAGCATTGCACCTGAAGTCACACCATCAAGTACTTCAAGGTCCAATGGATCAACCACAATGAAGAAGAAGCAACTTGGGAGCATGAAGACTACCTTCGATCTGAGTTCCCTTATCTTTTTAGCGCTTAGCATAGGAATCTCGGGGACGAGATTCTTGTAAGGGGTAGGTCTGTCACACCCTGTGTTTGTATCACATTGCTATGCTATGGTTTTATAAAATTTGGACCCATTTAAAACTTTTTGAGTACAAGTGCTTGTTAGAAATGGTTTGATGGTTGCTTGTGTTTTAGCACTCAATGATTTTCTTCCCTCTAGAACTCACTTCCATGACCCAAACTTTATGCCCAATGATCATGCCATGTGTATAGTACGCAAAATTATTTTTGTCAAATTTATTTTGGCCAAACATGATTTATTCAAATTAGGTTTTCAAAAAACCTTGAGTTGAGGTTCCCAAATTGCAAGGATTGTTTTACCCAAAAGACTTTATTTAGAACCTACTATATATAAGACTTCCCAAAACCACCAAATATTAATTTTAAAGATTATTTTACTATTTTCTGTAGAGAATTTTTCTTAAGGCTAGAAATGGCCTTTTAGAGGAAAAATATTAAAACACTTTCAAAATATTTGGGAAAATATAGGGAAACTCGATGGACATATATTTTGCATATATATGAGTTTGAACACATGGTCATGTTTAACATAATGGGCAAAACTCTCCAAAATCCTTTTTGTTAAATAAAGCATTTGAATTTATAACAGAAATATTCTAAAATAAATCCAGGAAAATTCCATCGGGTCACACATGCGATGTGCGATGATCTTGCAAAGTTTTATCTCAATCCCCATTGATTTGATTCACCAAAATATTCCAAAATCATTCCTGCCCAGATCCAAATTTGAACAACTATACATTGTGAAGTTTCTCCTATTGACCCCAAACTTTGTGGACTTGTTCTAATCCGTAAATAAGGCTACTACACCAAGTGGTGTATTTAGGAGAATGCAAATGCATGGGTAGACCTACATAACCCTGATTCTGTAAATTTCTAGGGTTTACAATGCCAACATTCTAAACTTTCTTCAAACCATCTCAAACCCTGTGATCAACATTATTTATACCTCCCATTTTATCGTGTTAAAACTCATGGCAAGTAGACTTCATTTACATGACCTAATCAACATCAAAAACCTTCTGGGTATTTAATAAAAACCTTGTTTGACCCACTTCCACTATTCTCCTTGCCCTCAAAATTTTACCACAACTCCACATTGATGTATTTTACCTCCAACAAAAAATCCATGGCTCAGCTCAATGATTAAGTGGGGTAAAACCCCAATTTCCCTTCTTGGACAGCAATAATCTTCCTCTCTCTCCCCCTCCTCTCTATTCTATTGATCCCTCAGAGCATCCAAGGCCACTCAGACCATCCAAGGCCACCCACACCTTGTTTATTACCCCTGGACCCACTAGACAGGGTTGGCCGCGCACAGAACGTCGTTGGCAAGCCGTGGCATGCCATACACGTGCTTTGGAGCGTGCTACAGTGCGCACCCTCACTGTAGCCGCGCCGCCCCCAAGTCACCACCCCCGACAGCCTCATGCCTCCCCCTCTGGTTCTTCGAGGCTGCCTCGGCGTCCGGGACACAGCAAACAGTCGCCCCCCTCTGTCTCCTCCTTATCCCTCCTCCTGGGTGTGCCGAGCGCTGCCCGGCTCGGCCAGTGAGCAAGCTCACATGTGCATTCTTATCTCTCTCTCTTTGGCCTTCCTCGCCCGTAGACCAACCCTAGGAACTCCCCGGACATGCCTCGCTCGCCCCCATGCCTTCCAATGTGGGGTACAACCTCGCAGGCACACCCACATTCAGTGCACCGTCGCTCCCCTATAAATAGGACTCCTAGAGCTTCCTCTCCCCTTTGGTCCCTCTCTCGTCCTCCTAATCGAGCCCCTGCGCCACCCAAGTAATATCCCGAGCTCCCCACGCTTAGATCCAACCGGAGCTCCACCGCCTTGGGACTCTAGTGATCTCATGGTACGGTGCGATCCCACGTCTCTCCTGCCTCCCCTCTCTCACCGATGCGAGGCCCCACATGTAAGGTTTAAACCTGACGGCGCGTGAATGCCGGCTGAGCTCGAGCTACTGAGGCCTTGGGCTGCCCTGCTATTGTGCCTCTTTTTCCTCTTTCCTTTCCTATTGATTTTGCAAAAATTGCATAAATTCAAATACTTTTCCAAATCCATAATATCCTGTAGTATTTAATGATGCCACTTGTGCACATTTTGGTAAATATTTTAAGTACTTGTTTTAATTAAAACCTAGTTTTGAACATTTTAAACCTCTCTTAAAATATTTGGCAAAACCTTTTCACTTTTAAACCCGAGAGAAATATGTTAGTTTTTATTGTAGTATTTTATAGAGTGGTGTGACATTTTAGAAGTAGGTTATTGTCATGACAATAGATTGCGTTGTTGATGAGAGAGTTGGACCAAAAGACTTTGAAGACCTCGAGGACTTTGTTGAGCCAGGCAAGTAGCCCCTTGACCATGCCTAAGAAACTTTTTCATGCATGTCATTGATACGTCTCCAACGTATCTATATATTTTGTTTTGTTCCATGTGGTTATGTTATCAATCTTGGATGTTTTACAATCATTTTATAGCAACTTTATATCATTTTTTGGGACTAACCTATTGACATAGTGCGAAAGTGCCAGTTGCTGTTTTTGCTTGTTTTTTACTTCATAGAAAATCAGTACCAAATGGAGCCCAAATGTTGCGGGGATTTTTGTGGATTTTTTATCGACCAAAAGATGAAAGATAGGCGAAAAAAAACCGGAAGAGTGGGGCCAGGGTGGCCACCCTCCACCAGGGCACGCTAGAGGCCCCTGGAGTGCCTTGGTGGAGGGTGAGCACCTGAGGGACCCCCAACCGAAAATCCAAAAACCCTAGGGGATACGGCGAAATACAATTCTAGCCGCCTAAGTTCCAGAATCTCAAGATCCAATCTAACACCATCACGGAGGGGTTCATGTTCTTCATAGGTGCCTCTTCGATGATGTGTGAGTAGTCCACCATAGACCTATGATAATCCCCAAGTGGAAGGAATCATCATGGCAATTTCGAAAGGTGGAAGTGATAAGTATGGCGTGTCGAACCCACAAGGAGATAATGGTAAGATCAATATTCTCACCGATACGACTGTACATACACCGAACGTTTGCTTCGAACTAGAAACGAGAAATAAAACTATGTTGTGGGTATGAAGAGGATAGCTTCCATGATATTGGAGAACTAAAATATAAATATAGGTGTTGTTATCATAATATTACAATATATTACAAATAGCAACTGTGGAATAATGATGGGTCGGTGTGCGGAATTATCCTAGGCAATTGTTAACAAGATCGGAAATCATCATTGCAATTTTACATGAGGGAGAGGCATAAGCAAACATACTTTCTCTACTTGGATCATATGCACTTATGATTGGAACTCTAGCAAGCATCCACAACTACTAAAGATCATTAAGGTAAAACCCAACCATAGCATTGAAGCATCAAGTCCCCTTTATCCCATACGCAACAACCCCTTACTCGGGTTTAGGCTTCTGTCACTCAAGCAACCCACTATAAGCGAATCATGAATGTACTACAACACCCTACAATGAGAATCCTTCATGTGTGCGTGACATGATAGGCACCATAGGACAACACCAAAATAAACATACAAGTCAAACCAATCTAGATCATCAATCAACCCAAAGGACAAAAGTAATATAATCAGAACATTAAAGGATAGAAACATATCATTGGATCATAATATGTAGCATAAAGCACCATGTTCAAGTAGGGGATTATAGAGGGGAGAGGGAGAGTGGACCGCTAAAAGGAGATGAGGATGGTGATGAAGAAGGTGATGTTGATGAAGACAATCACCATTGGCGATGGTTACCTCGATGGCACTCCAGCACCACTGGGAGAGAGGGGGAGAGGTTCTCCCCTTGTGCTTCCTCCTCCATGCCCCCTATGTGGGGAGAGGTTCTCCCTATGGTCCGTGGCCTCCATGGTGTTGATGGCCCCTCCGGGACGATGAAGATGGCCTCCGGTGATTGTGACCCCCTCCGACAGGGTGCTGGAGAGGGCCGAGATTGGTTTTTCGTTGCTCTGGAGGTGTGTGGCAGAGGAACTCCCGATCTAGGTTTCTTTTCGGAGGTTTCTGTATTGATAGGAGTTTTTGGCGTCGGCCTACGTCCAGAAGATTCCCGAGGAAGTCACAAGCTCGAGGGGGCGTGCCCTAGGGGGCGCCCATTTGGCTTGTGGCCTCCTCGGCCTTCCTATCTGGTGACTCTTCGGTCTAGTATTTTTTATATTTTCCAAAAGTATTCTCTGTAATTTTTCAGCTCATCCCGAGAACTTTGATTTCTTCACAAAAACAACACCATGGTAGTTTTGCTGAAAACAACGTCAGTCCGGGTTAGTTCTAATAAAAGAATACCAAAATCATATAGAATTAATGTAAACATGGCATCAATAGTTCATAAATTATAGATACGTTGGAGACGTATAAACCTACGGGTCCGTATGCAGTAGCTAGATGCCTTCCTCTCTTTGTATGTTTATCAGTACAATGGTCTCTTGGAGATCTATTTGATGTAATGACTTTTGCGGTGTGTTTATTGGGATCCTATGAATTTTGAGTTCATGATTAGTTTCTATCCACGAATATCATTTGAATCTTATTTTATCTCTTATTTGCATGATTACCTATAGCCTCGTATTTCTTCTTCGAATCTTTGGTTTAGTTAGGCCAACTAGATCAATTTTTCCTGCCATGGGAAGAGGTGCTTTGTGATGGGTTCGATCTTGCGGTGTTCTTTCCCAGTAACAAAAAGGGCAGCAAGACACGCATGTATCATTGCCATTAAGGATATCAAGATGGGATCTATTCCTACATGAATAGAGCTTGTCTACATCATGTCACCATTCTTATTGCATTACTCCGCTTCTCCAAGAACTTAATACACTAGATGCATGTTGGATAGCAGTCGATGTGTGGAGTAATAGATGTATATGCAACGTCATTTCAGTCTACTTATCTTGGACGTGATGCCTATATAATGATCATTGCCTGGATATTGTCATGATTATTTGATGTTCTATCAATTTTCCAACAGTAATTTGTTCACCCACCGTGTGCTATACTCATGAGAGAAGCCACTAATGAAACCTACGGCCCTGAGTCTACTTTTCCAACATATTTCATTCTAATCTACTATTCACAACTTTTGTTTCAGATATATTATTCTAATAAACTCAAAAATACGTTGCTGCACTTTTTGTTTATTTATTTTACTTTGTGTTCTAGTGAGATCTATTTGCCAAAACTATCACTACCTAATCTATCTTATTACCGTAGGGACTGTGACAACCTCTCTTTCGCGTCGGGTTGCATGTATTTGTTGTTTTTGTGCAGGTGTTGTTTACGTGAGTGCGTGATCTTCCTCTACGGATTGATATCTTGGTTTCATAAACTGAGGGAAATACTTATCGTCGCTGTGCTCCATCATCCCTTCCTCTTTGTTGAAATCCCGTTAAACTGCTCGAATTCATCATTTCCCATGGAGAAATAAAGGCCAATCGAGCTAAAATTCAAGTCCTATCCCAATTGGCAATTCTGATGGAGTTGAAGCACGCACAAAAATTGGCCGGCTGCATGGCAGCTTTAAGCTGGTTTATATCCTGCCTCGAAGAAAAGGCCCTGACGCTCTACAAGCTTGTCAAATGGACCACAAACTTCGAATGGACCGACGAAGAAATAACCTCATTGGAATAAGTCAAAACACCGCTGGCCAGTAACCCCATTCTTACGACACCCGCCATTGGTGAGCTAATCCTCCTGTACATATCTGCCATTAATCGAGTGGCTAGCATAGTCCTTGTGGTTCAACGCGAGGTGGAGGGCCACAAGCTCCGAGTGCAAAAGCCAGCCTACTACGTACTAGAAGTGCTCACCCCATGCAATACACGATATGCACATTATCAGAAGATAGCATATGCAGTTTATATGGCATCAGGAAAACTCTGACAATACATTCAAGAGTGTTCAGTCACGGTTGCATCTGAAGTGCCCCTTAATGATATAATTAACAGTAGGGATGCCACAGGCCACATAGCCAAATGGGCCATCGAGCTCCTACCTTTTGAAATCATGTACAAACCACGTCGAGTCATTAAATCTCAAGTGTTGGCGGATTTCTTGGCCGAATGCATGGAGGCTGAACTCCCTGAAGAGTACAGTGCATACTCCCACTGGACAATGTACTTTGACGGCTCCAAAATGCTGATCGGACTGGGATCTGGTGTCATACTCACATCCCCCACTGGCGATAACATATGGTATGTACTACAAATAATGTACACAGATTCCAATAAAGTGGACAAATACGAGGCCCTACACAATGGACTTTGGATGGCAACCTCTATAGTTGTGCAACGCCTAGAGGTACGAGGGGATTCCAACCTTGCTATCTCATAAATTAATGGCAAATTTGTCACGCCCAAGATGCGCGCCTATCCATTTAAGGCACGAGGGCCTCGCAAGGGATAGAGGCGCATCTTGCCGTTAACAAGAATGGTATCATCACAACATACAATACTGAATGAGAAAAGTATACAAGTTGGCTTACACTCGCCACATGCTAACTTACAATGTCACTCAAATCATAGCATCGAGTTGAACACAGGGTCCGTCTACGGACGAAATCAAATGAGAAAACAAGTTGCAATGATACTATCAAGCTGTCCCAACGATCACGACCAGGTCCTCTACTCATCCAGATATGTCACGTACATCCTGCCTCTCTCCTCATCATACTCCCACTGGAGCTGAGTAAGATCATCCCGCACGAACTCATCTGATCTTGTACCTGGATTGTTGTAGTAAACTGTGAGCCACAAAGGACTCAGCTATCATGTGCCCGGGTACCAAGACTATTTAAGCTTTAGGAAGGAAGGGTGATGTTTAGTTTGCAGCAGAACTAAGCATTTTTATGGTGACTAGCTTACGCAACATGAAATAAATGTGAGTGGCCTACGTAGGCGATCGCATCTAGAATGATCTCTAAGAGATCCTGAACACTTACTTACATCAATCATAACCCCACCATGTTCTCTCTCGGTTCATGTTCACAAGCAGAGACGATCACGGTTACTCACACAGTTGGTGTATTTTAATTAGAGTTTACTTCAAGTTTTCTATAACCGGGTGTTAAACGAATATCCAAGTTGCCACTTAACCGCGGGCACGGCTTTTCGAAAAGATTTAACCCTGCAGGGGTGCTCCAACTAGTCCATCACAAATAACCACACTCCGTGGGAATAGTCTCGAACACGGTTCTCGCTATCATCATAGACAATTCCAAAGGAGGCCAACACCTCGAGTAAACCCGAAGAAAGTCAGACCCCACCGCAAGACTTTCGATAAGTAGCGGGATCCTCGTAGTGGTACTCTCCAGGGTCCTCGAACTCAGTTTCGTCACTCGCGTCTACCCAAGAGAACTAGCAAATAAATAACCAACCAAGGTACAATGCACAACCAAGATGATGCATGATCCATTTAATGAAGGATTATAACATGGCAATCCTAAACTAATCATGTTTCACGTGCAAAGTTGTTTATTAATGGATCTGGACAGAACCTCATGTTAAGTTATTTATACATGCATTAACATGGCAAAAATGGATGCAGCATGCAAAATCGATGAAAACACATATAAGGATCGCAAGAAACGGAGCTACGGTTCTCGAGATACGCTCACGACATGGCACGGAGGCAAAACACAAGATCACCAAATACCTGGGCTAATTCTTGGCATTCCAAGGTATCCACTGGATAGAAGATGAAAAATCAATCACAAAAGACTCAAGAATCACTCAATTCCATGGAGTATAGCTCCCACAACACACAAGACAACATAGCACTCAACCTGTCACAAAACAGCAACATAGCAATTTGAAAAGCTCACAACTATTGCTACAGCAACTCTACAGCCACAAACAAGACATGGACATAAACTGCACCACACAAACACCAATTCATCCAACTATGCAATTAGCAAAAGAGCTACACATCACTATGCATGGAGCTGTCAAGTAGGCATGATGAAACAGGTTTTTAGGGACTTTGTTAAAATTCCAGTTTGCTGGAATCTGGGTTAATAAAGTAGCAAATCAACAGCACTGGTTAAATATGCTAAAAGGCTCCAATTTTCATGAAAATTATCAGGAAGGTAGACGGCAACATACACCATAATTAACTAACACTGATCATGAACAAAATCCCACCACAGCACTTGATACAATCCACTCTTCATGGCAAAACAATAACTGCAGAATCTCCAGACTTAGCCATTTCTAAGCAGGATGAACAGTAACAGAAAGTAGCCAACTAAACAGCATGGTTCCCACTGATCTGGTGACCTAACACTAATAAAAACAATACAGGGGTGTTCACAGCCACTTTAACTAGCAAACTCGTGTTGGCAAGAACTTAAAAACATGCATAGATTAATTCATATGAAAAAGACAAAAGGGCATCACAGCATAAAAATGCAGTTTTGTCAAGTTCCCCAAAGTCAAATCTTAGTTCACGGGTGCATACATGGGTTTATTCTACCCCCAAATCAATACTCATACCTATGTGCTTGCATCGAGCAAAAGGGAGCAAAGGGGGGTCGAAATTTGACCACCCTAGGCCATGGTGACATATGCCACTCCCTAAACTTGTTGTAAATGTCACAAAATGCTATGAGTTCCATAGATACATGTTGAGGGAGGTTATTTAGCATGCTAGGTACATGATACATGGCATAGTATCAAGATCAGGAAGGTAAGCAAGCTAGGAGAGGTAAAATGATCAGATGCACATAAAAGGGAACCTACACATGCATCTCTACACTTAAGCTCACACCCATCCACAACATATGTAAACTCACCACAGACACACCAAGCAACACATCCACATGTGCACATGCACATGTAGCTGCATACACATGTACATACACGCATGCACGAGCACTCACATACAAGACATGGCACAACCCATGTGCCACGCACACACTACATGTGCACCACACCCTACACACACACAAACCCTAACACTTCTACCCATGTATGTGTGTGTGAAACACACACATACACACACATAGCACCACACTATGTTTGCCTCACCACTAACACTCACATGTGGGTATGTGCAAGGCACATACACACACATATACTTCCAAGCACACACATACATCACCTAGCATTCCTAACATACACACACATGCATACATACATACACACACAAGGATGGGTGCATATGCACATAGTGCATACACACTCACATACACATACACACTCATGTGTGGGTGCAACACATGCACACATACTCTGCCACCACAAAAATATTAACACACACACAAAAGCTGGTTTTTGTTTGCAAAAGAAAGCAAAAGGAAAAAGAAACAGAAAAACAAAAATGGGGGGGATGGAATCGAACCCAGGACCTCCCTGGTAGCCACACACACTCACTACCACTGTGCTACGGCGCCGGATCTCAACAGAGAAGGGAACTCTCTGCTCTTATACACACGCGCACACTAAACCCGTGACGAAACTGAAGAATATGACAAGCAGCGGCGACAGGCACGACGGCGAAGCACTCCGGCGACTACAGGACGCAATCGGCGACACCAACGGCTCCTACATGCTAAGGGATGAACGGGGGCTCCATTCCTTGCTCACCTCGCGGTGAGGAGGAACGAGGCGAGCGGCAGAAGCTCGGAAGGCTACCGGCGGCGACCATGCGGTGGCGATGATGCAACGCTATGGCGAGAAGAGCGGGGGACATCAAGGAGCTGCTGCTCACCGAGGGAAAGGCGATGGAGAGGAGGGCTCGACAGAGGGGTAGAAGGTTCGGAGACACGGCGGCGACGGAGGGGAAGCAGAGCTCGGCGACGACGAGTCTGCAACGGCCGACGACAATGACGAGGGTCTGCAGGGGTGCTGCTCACCCCCTAGCAGTGGAAACGGGACGCAGACAGCACCAGGAACGCGGCAGCCATCTCCACCGAGGGCGACGACCAGCGGAGACGTGGCGACGCCGGCGACGACGACGGCGGACGCCTCTGAACCTCTAAACCTCTCGCACCTCTCGCTGACAGAGAAGGAAGGGAAGGAGGAGAAGAGGGGAACGGCGGCGGCGGAGGAGAAGGGGAAACCCTAGGGCGGGGGCACGGACACCAAGGCTTAAATAGTGGCCTCGACGTGCGTGAATGGCTAACGGCGACCAAACGGCGACGACGCATGCTCTCTGCTCTCTGTCTCTGGCGAAACTAACAGCGAGGAGGAACGGGGCAGGTGACCATCGGCCAGGCTGGGCCTAGTGGGCCAGGAGCCCACTAGCCCTGTTCTCTCCCTCTCACAGAAAAGAAAAAGGTTTTAGCCTTTTTAAAATAAACCAGAGAAAGAACTAAAAGCCAGAGAGAAGAAAAAGGTTTTGGAGAAAATAAAGATAGTTTTGAGACGGAAATGAAATGCCCATTTTAAATAAAATATGAAGTTGATTTATAGAGCAAGTTATTATATTTTTTAATTAATAAAACAGCTCCTGTTGTCAAAAGAGATTCAAAACCAAATCACCCACACACCAAAAAAACTCCATGCTCATAAATCATAGCAATATTGGGGCCACCACATGAACATTTTAAAATGATTTTTAAAAGCAAATAAAATCTGCCAAGTGAAAGCATGGGAATAAAAGAATTAAAAGAAGTTTTTAGGAGAAGAAGAATAGAAGAGGGAAAAGAGCACCCAAGGTCACCCCACTCTCAAGGCCAAACCACACAAGGCACAACACCACATCATCCCACACACATCACAAACACATGAACAAGAAGAATGTATGATGAAGAATTGATGGATGACATGATGCATGAATTCCACCAACACATGAATGACAAGGTTCAACTCCAACATAGCTCATGACACAAAGATCATGCAATGGGATACATGCCATAAAAGGTAGGGACATCACTTGGGATGTCACAACTCTCCCACACTACCAGAGGATCTCGACCCGCGATCTAGGAACGGAAGAAGTCTGGAAATTCGGAACGGAGCAGGTCCTCACGTTCCCAAGTAGCTTCTTTGTCGGAATGATGAGACCACTTCACCTTGAGGAACTTGATAGACTTGTTGCGAGTCTTACGCTCAGTTTCTTCAAGAATTGCAACTGGGTGCTCACGATAAGAAAGATCAGCTTGAAGATCGATGGAGGTCAATGGTTCGCTCTAGAGTCTTGAAGCATTTCCGGAGCTGAGAAACATGGAAGACATTGCGCACGTTCGCGAACTTTGGAGGAAGCTCAAGTTGATATGCAAGACCACCTCTCCTGACAACAACTTTGAATGGACCAACGAAACGAGGAGCCAACTTCCCTTTGATCCCAAATCGCTGCGAGCCTCTCATGGTGGAAACTTTGAGATAGACAAGATCATCCACTTGGAAGGAAACATCCCGATGTTTGCTATCATAATAGCTCTTCTGACGGGACTGAGCTACTTTGAGTTTCTCACGAATGACATGGCACATTTCTTCTGTTTCAGTGATCATGTCATTGCCCAAAATTTGATGTTCACCGGTTTCGGACCAGTTAAGCGGGGTACGACAATTTCTGCCATAGAGAATCTCGAACGGGGCCTTGCCTGAACTAGCTTGGAACCTATTGTTGTATGAGAATTCAGCATAAGGAAGACAGTCTTCCCACTTCATGCTGAATGATATCACACAGGCTCTAAGCATATCTTCAAGAATCTGATTGACCCTCTCAACTTGACCACTTGTCTGCGGATGGAATGCCGTGCTGAAACGGATCTTAGTACCCATAGCAGTCTGGAAGGACTCCCAAAACTTGGAAGTGAAGAGGCTTCCACGGTCAGAAGAGATGAGCTGAGGAATACCATGCAAAGAGACTATCCTTGATGCATACAACTCTGCAAGCTGAGCTGCCGTAATAGACTCTTTGACTGGCAGGAAATGAGCAACTTTTGATAGCTTGTCGAGAACCACAAAGATAGCATCGTTGCCTCTCTTGGACTTCGGGAACCCAGTTACGAAATCCATCTCCACATGATCGAATTTCCACTCTGGGATAGGCAAGGGCTGAAGAAGACCTGCTGGACGTTGATGATCCGCCTTCACTCTGCGGCAAACATCACACTCATTCACGAACTGAGCAATTTCACGTTTCATGGGAGTCCACCAGAAGGTTTGCTTGAGGTCCTGGTACATCTTGGAACTGCCTGGATGAATGGACAGAAGAGAATTCTGTGCCTCGTCCAAAATAACCTTTCTGAGATCGCCTCTTGGAACAACAAGACGGTCCTCAAAGAACAAGGTATCTTTGTCATCGAAACGAAAGCACTTATACTTCGGAATGCTCTTGGCCACACCTTTCTTCACTTTCTTCACCATAGCGTCTAGCAGCTGCGCTTGGCGAACCTGATCCTCCAGAGTCAGAGAGACTGGAAGATTGGCAAGAAATCCTTGCGGAATCATCTGAAGGTTGAGCTTGCGGAAGGCTTCACAAAGCTCGGGTTGAAGAGGCTTCAAGATCAGACTATTGCAGTACGCCTTTCGGCTGAGCGCGTCTGCAATGACATTTGCTTTCCTAGGAGTATACTCAATGCTTGGATTGAAGGCTTCAAGCATTTCCACCCAACGAGATTGCCGAAGATTGATATTGGGTTGCGTGAAAATGTACTTTAGGCTCTTGTGATCAGTGTACACCTCAACTGTTCTCCCCAACAACAAATGCCTCCAAGTCATAAGAACATGCACAACTGCCGCCAACTCAAGATCATGAGTGGGGTAGTTCTTTTCGGCAGGCTTCAACTGACGCGAGGTGTAGGCCACAATCTTCTTATCTTGCATAAGAACAACACCAAGGCCCTGGAGGGAAGCATCACAGAAAACTTGGAAAGGCTTGGACTGCTCCAGAGGAACAAGAACTAGAGCTGAAGTCAGTCTCTGCTTGAGCGTATTGAAAGCTGCATCACACTCAAGAGACCAAACATACTTGACACTCTTCTAGAGGAGATTTGACAGAGGCTTGGCAATTTGAGAAAAATTCTCCACGAATCTTTTGCAATAGCTAGCAAGTCCGAGGAAACTCCGAAGTTGCTTGACGTTCTGAGGAGGTTCCCACTTCAATATTGCCTCGACTTTCTCAGGGTGCACTTTAATTCCCTCGGCAGAGATGACATGCCCGAGGTACACCACTTCATTAAGCCAGAACTCACACTTGGAAAACTTGGCATAGAACCGATGTTCTCTTAGATTGTCAAGCACAAGGTGGAGATGCTCTGCATGATCTTCTTCTGTCTCCGAGAACATAAGGATATCATCCAGATAAACCAAGACAAACTCATTCTTGAAAGGAGAGAAGATGAAATTCATCATCCTTGAGAAGGTTGGAGGAGCATTCGCAACGCCAAATGATATAACGGTGTACTCATACGAGCCAAAACTCATCCTGAACGCGGTCTTGGGAATGTCATCTTCGCGAATGTGAATTTGATGATAACCCATTCGAATATCCAACTTGGAGAAAAGTTTGGCACCCTTCAGTTGTTCAAACAACTCATTGATGTTGGGAAGTGGGTACTTGTTTCTGATTGTCTTCTTGTTCAATGGCCGGTAGTCCACACAAAGACGATCCGTGCCATCCTTCTTCTTGACAAACAAAACACCACAACCCGACGGAGAAGAGCTTGGCCTGATCAGACCCAGACGTTCTTGCTCATCTAGTTGCTTCTTCAACTCTTTCAGCTCTTCAGGGCCAAGTTTATACGGGCGCTTGCATACCGGTGCAGTTCCAGGTTCGAGATCGATCACGAACTCAACTGGCCGGTGCGGAGGCATTCCTAGCAATTCTTCTGAAAAGACATCTTCATACTCACAAACCACTGGAATTTGAGAAATCGCTGAGATTTCACCGTTCTCATTAAGATAAAAGAGACGGATTGTGTCATTGCGAGCTGCGAAAATAATCACGTCTTCTGAAGGATGAGTCAGCTTGACTTCTTTTGCTTTGCAATCTATATGAGCCTTATTCATAGCCAGGAAGTCCATGCCCAGAATGAGATCAATATCAGAATTCCCGAGAACAATTGGAGAAGCTAGAAAAGAATAATTTCCCATCTTGATAAAAACATCTGGTACCATGCAATTGGAATTCATAAACTTCCCAGGGGACGCCACTGACACAGGTCTAAGGAGATCTTGACATGCAAACTCATGCATTGCAAAGAATGAATGGGACATGAAACAATGCGAAGCACCAGAATCAAACAAAACTTTTCCTGGAATAGAATTGACTGAGAGATTACCCATGATCACTTGAGAAGAATCCTCGGCCTCTGCTGCATTCACCATATTCACTCTTGCGGACTTGGAATTATGCTTTACCATAGCATTGCCTGGAGGCTTGATAGGAGGAGGAGGCGGAAGACGCCGCTGGTTGCACCTGTTAGCATAGTGACCCTTCTGGCCACACTTGTGACAAGTCACCTCAGAGAGCAGAAGAACATTGCTTGGAGGAGGAACAAGTACAGCCTTGGACGCCTAATTCTTCTGCTGGAACCCTGGGTTGGGTGGGTGGGAAGAACCACGACCACCAAACTGCTTCTGCTGCTGAGGAGGACGAAACGGGAGAGGATTTGGCGCCCAATACTTCTGCTGCTTAGGAACACTCTGAGAGCAGGAAGAAGAATATGGATCCCTTGAACGCTTTTTGGAGTTCTCCAACTTGAGCTGAGCTGCTTCAATCTTCAAAGCCATGTTGTAGAACTGATCAAACTCACGAGGCTCTTGAAGAACAAGGCCTGGCAGAAGCTCATCCTTGAGACCACCTCTGAACTGATATTTCATAGCCTTATCATCTGGAACATCTTGCTTGGCATAACGAGCTAGATTCTGGAACTCAATGTTGTACTGGTAGACTGACTTGGTTCCCTGCTTCAGGTGCCTGAACTTCTCACGCATCTCCTCGACAAGGCTTGTCGGAATGTAATGAGCCCTGAAGTCATGACGGAAATCGTCCCAAGTAATAACACGATCGCCCCTGGAATCCTTGTACTGTTGCCACCAATCAGTTGCTTGACCCTTTAGCTGGAACGAAGCAAATCTGACAAAGTCCTATGGCCTGACATTGCTGCACTCAAAATGCTTGCTCATATCACGAAGCCAATGATCAGCATCTAGAGGTTGCTCACAACAGGTGAAAGCCTTTGGCTGGTTGGCAAGGAGCTGATTGAGAGTCGCAAACTGCAATTGATTCTGAAAATTGCCTTCAAAACCTTACTGGCCTTGCTCCCTTTCTTGCAACAGCCTGAGCAACATCTGGGTGTTTGCATTGGTCATGGCCATCACGGCTTGCGTAGCTTCTGGAGGAGGAGGCAGAGGAGGTGGTGGCGGGGGTGGTGGTGGAACATCAGTCTGCTCCTCACCACGACCCGGATTTCTACGAGTTGGTGGAGCCATCCTAAATATGGATAAAACGCATCAGCACCTCATTGATAGATGAAACATAAGCTGAATCAAAAGCTTGAAAGAATTGAACAACACACATAGCCTTCCTACTGAAAAATTAGTAAGAATGCTTCTTCGGATCATAATAACATCATTAGATATAATAAGCTACTTGCAATAACACAACAAGTATTGAGCTAAGCATTCGGAACAAATGTACATGCCCAATACATCTGGAGAAGATGATCCTAGATGACTACAAGATTTCCCACCTATGAACTTCCGAAAACTTTCTTGTTTATGCGATTCGGGTTGCGGAATCAGGAACCTGCCCTAGGCAATCAGCTGCGACTGCATCCGCAACCTTCCACACCATAATTCAAGACATTTCTCAAACTCATCTAATCTCGAATCCTCGAACTCACAACGATACTAAACCATGGTGGTACCCCGGACGCCTCCCCAGTACTGGGTGACTCTGACCCTATCTCACCACGATAAGTATTGAAGCAATTTCGAACATTCTCCGTCCTAAGATATCAAGGAAGTTGAATGATAACGATGTGCCAACATTCCTCGGAGCTCAACTCCCTGGAAGAAATAAAGTCAGACAGGAGGCACCAAGACAGAACCCTGTCACATCGGCATCATATAGATTCCAAAATACCCGCGTGATCCTAAAAAAAATTTGAGCGAGGAGAGGAGTAGAATTAAAATTCCTAAGTCGGAAACCTCACCAGAGCATAGAAGAGGAGTAAAAAGAATCCTACTCTCCGATATAACTAGACTCAAAATAGTTTTACTAGACACAACTCGGCCAAGTTCGAACAAGCAAAGGCTCCTATGGTCGTATGGCTCTGATACCAACTTGTCATGCCCAAGATGCGCGCCTATCCATTTAAGGCACGAGGGCCTCGCAAGGGATAGAGGCGCATATTGCCGTTAGCAAGAATGGTATCATCACAACATACAATACCGAATGAGAAGAGTATACAAGTTGGCTTACACTCGCCACATGCTAACTTACAATGTCACTTAAATCATAGCATCAAGTTGAACACAGGGTCCATCTACGAACGAAATCAAACGAGAAAAGAAGTTGCAATGATACTATGTCCCAACGATCACGACCAGGTCCTCTACTCATCCGGATATGTCACGTACATCCTGCCTCTCTCCTCATCATACTTCCACTGGAGCTGAGTAAGATCATCCCACACGAACTCATCTGATCCTGTACCTGGATTGTTGTAGTAAACTGTGAGCCACAAAGGACTCAGCTATCATGTGCCCGGGTACCAAGACTATTTAAGCTTTAGGAAGGAAGGGTGATGTTTAGTTTGCAGCAGAACTAAGCATTTTTATGGTGACTAGCTTACGCAACATGAAATAAATGTGAGTGGCCTACGTAGGCGATCGCATCTAGAATGATCTCTAAGAGATCCTGAACACTTACTTACATCAATCATAACCCCACCGTGTTCTCTCTCGGTTCATGTTCACGAGCAGAGACGATCACCGTTACTCACACAGTTGGTGTATTTTAATTAGAGTTTACTTCAAGTTTTCTATAACCGGGTGTTAAACAAATATCCAAGTTGCCACATAACCGCGGGCACGGCTTTTCGAAAAGATTTAACCCTGCAGGGGTGCTCCAACTAGTCCATCACAAATAACCACACTCCATGGGAATAGTCTCGAACGCGGTTCTCGCTATCATCATAGACAATTCCAAAGGAGGCCAACACCTCGAGTAAACCCGAAGAAAGTCAGACCCCACCCGCAAGACTTTCGATAAGGTAAAACAAATCCAGCAAGACCACCCGACGTGTCAACGAACCTGATAAGAGCCGCATATCTCGTTCTCAGGACACGGCGGATAAGCACAGCGTACGGTGGCCTGATAGGAATCTCCCGAGTTGCCTCGGGTTGGCCCCGCACACGGCTCTAGTTTGGACCAACACTCATGAGGAGCACTGGCCCGGGGGTTGATTAATTATCCACGGGTTTGCAAGACCCTATGCAATTTCATTAATTATTAGCAAATGTAGTAGCAAAGTTGGGTCTTGCAAGACAAGTTTTAATCTCAACCGAATGATCAAGGGGGTCCCCATAACAACCCCAAGCGTGTTAGGAGCGCAAAAATATGGAAAACATAACACCGGTAACAAGGAACTAATGGCGGTATGAGCAGAACAAATCACTTAGAAAAAGGCCAAGCCTTCCAGCAATACCAGATATATATATATGTGCATTAAATTAGACAACAGAATTTATTTGTGTTATCCAATCCATGTTATCACATGGAATAACCTGCAACTAAGAATGCTATAAGAGGGCTGAGCATCGGTAACTTAGCCAATCGACGGTTTGCTGGGAGGTGGAGGTTAGAGGGCTGAGCATCGGTAACGATAAGAACGAGAAACTAGCAAGCAAAGATAGTATTGTGATCCGGGTACGATCATCTTGCCTGTTGGTTCTTCAGCGGAACAAGTAGCAGGATCCTCGTAGTGGTACTCTCTAGGGTCCTCGAACTTAGTTTCGTCACTCGCGTCTACCCAAGAGAAACATCAAATAAATAACCAACCAAGGTGCAATGCATAACCATGATGATGCATGATCCCTTCAATGAAGGATTATAACATGGCAATCCTAAACTAGTCATGTTTCTTGTGCAAAGTTGTTTATTAATGGATCTGGACAGAACCTCATGTTAAGTTATTTAGACATTCATGAACATGGCAAAAATGGATGCAGCATTCAAAATCGATGAAAACGCATATAAGGATCGCAAGAAACGGAGCTACGGTTCTCGAGATACGCTCACGACAAGGCACGGAGGCAAAACACAAGATCATCAAATACCTGGGCTAATTATTGGCATTCCAAGCCACTGGATATAAGATGAAAAATCAATCACAACACACAAGACAACATAGCACTCAACCTGTCACAAAACAGCAACATAGCAATTTGAAAAGCTGACAACTATTTCTGCAGGAACTCTACAGCCACAAACAAGACATGGACATAAACTACACCACACACACACCAATTCATCCAACTATGAAATCACCAAAATAGCTACACATCACTATGCATGGAGCTGTCAAGTAGGCATGATGAAACAGGTTTTTAGGGACTTGGTGAAAATTCCAGTTTTCTGGAATCTGGGTTAATAAAGTAGCAAATCAACAGCACTGGTTAAATATGCTAGGAGGCTCCAATTTTCATGAAAATTGAAAGGATAGTAGATGGCAACATATACTATAACTAACTGACACTGATCATGAACAAAATCCCACCACAGCACTTGATACAATCCACTCTTCATGGCAAAACAATAACTGCAGAATCTCCAGACTTAGCCATTTCTAATCAGGATGAACAGTAACAGAAAGTAGCCAACTAAACAACATGGTTCCCACTGATCTGGTGACCTAACACTAATAAAAACAATACAGGGGTGTTCACAGCCACTTTAACTAGCAAACTCATGTTGGCAAGAACTTAAAAACATGCATAGATTAATTCATATGAAAAAGACAAAAGGGCATCACAGCATAAAAATGCAGTTTTGTCAAGTTGCCCCAAAGTCAAATCTGACTTCACGGGTGCATACATGGGTTGATTCTACCCCAAAATCAATACTCGTACCTATGTGCTTGCATGGAGCAAAATGGAGCAAAGGGGGGTCGAAATTTGACCACCCTAGGCCATGGTGACTTATGCCACTCCCTAAACTTGATGTAAATGCCACAAAATGCCATGAGCTCCATAGATACATGTTGAGAGAGGTTATTTAGCATGCTAGGTACATGATACATGGCATATCATCAAGATCAAGAAGGTAAGCAAGCTAGGAGAGGTAAAATGATCATATGCACATAAAAGGGAACCTACACATGCATCTCTACACTTAAGCTCACACCCATCCACAACATATGTAAACTCACCACAGACACACCAAGCAACATATCCACATGTGCACATGCACATGTAGCTGCATACACATGTACATACACACATGCACGAGCACTCACATACAAGACATGGCACAACCCATGTGCCACGCACACACTACATGTACACCACACCCTACACACACACAAACCCTAACACTTCTACCCATGTATGTGTGTGTGAAACACACACATACACACACATAGCACCACAATATGTTTGCCTCACCACTAACACTCACATGTGGGTATGTGCAAGGCACATACACACACATATACTTACAAGCACACACATACATCACCTAGCATTCCTAACATACACACACATGCATACATACATACACACACAAGCATGGGTGCATATGCACATAGTGCATACACACTCACATACACATACACACTCATGTGTGGGTGCAACACATGCACACATACTCTGCCACCACAAAAATATTAACACACACACAAAAGCTGGTTTTTGTTTGCAAAAGAAAGCAAAAGGAAAAAGAAACAGAAAAACAAAAATGAGGGGGGAGATGGAATCGAACCCAGGACCTCCCTGGTAGCCACACACACTCACTACCACTGCGCTACGGCGCCGGATCTCAATAGAGAAGGGAACTCTCTGCTCTTATACACACGCACACACTAATCCCCTGACGAAACTGACGAATATGACAGGCAACGGCGACAGGCACGGCGGCGAAGCACTCCGGCGACTACAGGACGCAATCAGCAACACCAACGGCTCCTACGCGCTAAGGGATGAACGGGGGTTCCATTCCCCTGCTCACCTCGCGGTGAGGAGGAAGGAGGCGAGTGGCAGAAGCTCGGAAGGCTACCGGTGGAGACCATGGGACGGCGATGATGCAACGCTACAGAGAGAAGAGCGGGGGACATCGAGGAGCAGCTGCTCACCGAGGGAGAGGCGACGGAGAGGAGGGCTCGACGGAGGGGAAGAAGGTTCGAAGACGCGGCGGCGATGGAGGGGAAGCAGAGCTCGGCGACGGCAAGTCTGCAACGGCCGACGGTGACGACGAGGGTCTGCAGGGGTGCTCCTCACCACCTAGCAGCGGAAACGGGATGCGGACGGCAACAGGAACTTGGCAGCCATCTCCACCGAGGGCGACGACCAGCGGAGACGTGGCGACACCGGCGACGACGACGACGGACGCCTCTAAACCTCTAAACCTCTCGCACCTCTCGCTGACAGAGAAGGAAGGGAAGGAGGAGAAGAGGGGAACGGCGGCGGCGGAGGAGAAGGAGAAACCCTAGGGCGGGGGCACGGACGCCAAGGCTTAAATAGCGGCCTCGACGTGCGTGAACGGATAACGGCGACCGGACGGCGACAACGCGCGCTCTCTGCTCTCTCTCTCTCTCTCTGACGAAACTGACGGCGAAGAGGAACGGGGCAGGTGACCGTCGGCCAAGCTGGGCCTAGTGGGCCGAGAGCCCACTCGCCCTGTTCTCTCCCTCTCACAGAAAAGAAAAGGTTTTAGCCTTTTTAAAATAAAGCAGAGAAAGAACTAAAAGCCAGAGAGAAGAAAAAGGTTTTGGAGAAAATAAAGATCGTTTTGAGAAGGAAATGAAATGCCCATTTTAAATAAAATATGAAGTTGATTTATAGAGCAAGTTATTATATTTTTTAATTAATAAAACCGCTCTTGTTTTCAAAAGAGATTCAAAACCAAATCACCCAAACACTAAAAAAAACTCCATGCTCATAAATCATAGCAATATTGGGGCCACCACATGAACATTTTAAAATGATTTTTAAAAGCAAATAAAATCTGCCAAGTGAAAGCATGAGAATAAAAGCATTAAAGGGAGAAGTTTCTAGGAGAAGAAGAAAAGAGGTAGAAGAGGGAAAAGAGCACCCAAGGTCACCCCACTCTCAAGGCCAAACCACACAAGGCACAACACAACATCATCCCACACACATCACAAACACATGAACAAGAAGAATGCATGATGAAGAATTGATGGATGACATGATGCATGAATTCCACCAACACATGAATGATAAGGTTCAACTCCAACATAGCTCATGACACAAAGATCATACAATGGGATACATGCCATAAAAGGTAGGGACATCACTTGGGATTTCTCAGAATTCAACGGCAAAAATCCAAAAATGGCGGTGTACATGAACGATGTTCTTAAAATATGAGCACGGTTCACGGGCCTTGAATTCTATCATGTCACCAGAGACAACAATCAAGTTGCCGACGCCCTCGCCCACATGGGTGCTAAACACGAACCACTTCCTACGAATGCTTTCTTGGAACGACTCTTTAAGCCGTCCGTGGTATGGCAGGATGGAGATAACATTGATGAAACTAGTGATTAGGAGATGGTCACCCCTCCCACGGCTGAACCAGATGAACAAATTATCGTGGGGTTCGACACTTGAAGAAGCAGCTTCGGCCCATGAGTTATGGTAGTAATCGTCCCATAGGCCGAACCCTTCCTCGCCTATCTAATCCATCAAGAGCTCCTCGACGACCAAACAGAAGAAAGATGAATAATTCGATGATCCAAGTTTTACAAGGTCTACGAGGGTGATCTATACAAAATAAGCACCACCGGAGTACTCCAACGATGGATATCCGAAGAAGGTAAGCTACTTTTAGCCGAAATACATGCAGGTATGGGCGGCCATCATGCAGCCGCTCTAGCAAGGTCTTCCGGGCCAATTTCTTCTGGCCCACGGCTCCTGCTGATGCTCACACACTCATACAACATTGTGTTGGGTGTCCGCTCTTTGCAAATAAAAGACACATGCCCTCAACTTCTCTCTAGACGATACCAATCACTTGGCCTTTTGTATTCTAGGGGTTGGACATTGTCTTACCACTTAAAGGGGGACCAAGAAGAAGAAATATTTACTGGTTATGGTGGAAAATGCACTAAAGGGATTGAAGCCAAGCCAGTAAGTTCTGCTAAATCCGGCCTAGTCATCGACTTTATATCCAGCGTGGTTTACCATTATGGTATCATCATAGTATAACAACGGACAATGGTTCCAATTTTACTTCTTAGTAAGTTAATAACTGGTGTGCAAATTTAGGAATTAAGCTTGATTACGCCTCCGTATACCACTGGCTAACTAACAAACAGGTTGAATGACCTAATTGACTAATTATGAGCGGCATTAAACTGCACCTGGTTTGCTCCTTGATAGAATCTGAATTCCAATGGGTGGAGGATCTTACTCTGTACTATGGGGTTTGCGCACCACCCCCAACCAATCAAAGAGATATATACCATTCTTTATGGTATATGCGGCAGAGGCAGTTTTACGCTGCGAATGATGCACCTAGAGTGCGCATGTACGAGGAAAAGGAAGCGGAGTTGGATCGGCAGGACAATCTAGATGCCTTGGAGGAAGAGCATGATATAACTTTGGTACGATCTACATTTTATCAGCAACAGGCTCGGTGCTATCAAAGCAAGGAAGTCCGGGCTAAATCATACAACGTGGGTGAATTGTTCTTGTGCCTTCTAGAGAAAAGGAAAAATAATATATAACTCAAAAGGGAGGGCCCATTTATCAATGATGAAGTTCTTACAGGAGGAGTGTATCGTCTGTGCAGCCCATCGGATAGTCGCCTCGAACCGAACCCATGGAATGCAACTTGTCTTCGGTGCTTCTACGTATAATACTGATGTCATAAATAAGCCCAATTTTTATCCTTTTCCTTATACTTAGTTATTTCCTTTTGATTATTCTCGTGTTTTGACAGAGCTGTACCAACAAATTCTCGGCCATACATCTTTAAATGTACTTCTTCTTAAAACACCTCACATCTTTTTATTAAAGTCGGTTAATATATTTCATGCGCTCATAATTATTATCTTTTTCATGTATATACATTTCTTATGTTGTTTTCACAACCATTATATGCATCAATTTGACTTAAGATTTTGGAAGGTGGGTTGCCTGGCTCCTATGCTTATCCTCTACTTTCCCGATTGTTCGACTACATGGTAAAGGGAGCACCTCTACGATTGTTACGACCAGGTCATCCAGATACGTACCTCAGACGGGTAAAGCCAAAAGCTAGTGTTGTCAAAAAACATAATTGGTCGTTCATAAAGGACAAAGAAATAATTTGGTGATTTTTACCATAGTTTGGAGTCATGAGCCGAACTGAATCTGTGCTCACCTAGTAGCGGTATTCTCTTATTAGGACTGCGTATAGTGAAGCGCCCGAAGAAAGGATCCCATAGAGGAACTCTTTTCTTTGGAATATATTTCTTATGTTAAGTAGTAATATAACATTGTTCCCCGATCAACTTTTTTTCTGTTCGCACCACATGGCTGGATTGCCTGATTCTCCTAACTCTTTGCCTGATATTTTAGGTCTTACATAGTAAGGAACACTCCCTAACTATTGTCAAGGGTGGTGACAGCCAAAGGCTGGTTAAAGACATTATTTATGGTTCAGATGCAGTGACATGTGATGAAAAGTACATAGTTACATAGAATCAAATATCTGGTTGCTGATCAATATTGTCTATTATTTCATTTAATCGACAGTCTTGTTGAGAGAGGCGCGCGACAGGCATTACCTGGTCATATACCAAGTCTTGAGGTATCTTTTAACCAACTGACCCTACCGTCCCGACTCGAGCCAAGTGCTTAGGATTAAGCTTGGTGAATCTGGTCTTCACCATGGCCCATGCCTCCCGTTACCCTTCTTGACAGGCTAGTGTTTTCCGTATCTCGAATCGATGACGAGCTCCTTTGAAACGGTCTGCCAATTCAGCCATACCTCCCGATGGACTTTGATATGGCCATAGAACCTTGAACATGTTCTTCATTGCCTTTCAGCCCCGTTCATGTACACCGGATAAAGCCCTCAGCTGGTCCTCTTTATACGAGTTGGCCTCTTCTTTGGGACGTCCGGTTAAAAGAACTGCCAATAGATGTTGCATGCTTGTTAGCTCAAATATAATCTGTATATGGAACTATGAGTTCAGAGTTACACATACCAAATATGCCACCTTTCAATCTATGAATTTCTTCATGAGGACAGGCTAGATGGGTTTTTAAATACTCTATTTCATGAGCATGTGAGTGATTCTCTGTGTGAAGTTTAATCTTTTCTTCAAGATTTTGGGTTAGTACTTGATGGCCGGCTTCGAGTTGCGATTCAGCATACCATTGCGGCCCTCTTGCCGCATCAAAATATTTTTGTAATTGACCTATGGATTCAGCCGCTATAAAGAAAAACCTAATTAGATATTGATACCTTGAGCACTTACGTATCACTCAAATCTGCTACTTACCGTGCGCTTCCCTAGTGATTTTTTCACTCCTTCTAGCTCGGACTTTGCAGTCTCTAGCTATGTCCAGCTGGTCTCAAGGTCTTCAGAGAGTTTGTTATTAATCTCCCTTGCGTCCTATGAAAGGTAACTAGCGGATGTTGTTAGACCCTTAATATGTCCATCTTACCCATATTAAGGCTCGGGGGCTACCAGATTGGGATCCATATTCGGTCATTGAAATTATTACTTGCCCAAAGATTATCTCACATAATATTGGCAATAACTTCAATTCCTAATAAGGCGGCACCAAGATGCATATGCATTGAGTCAAGAGTATTAATCTCATGACCGATTAATGCGGGGTGGTGTAGTGATCCGTTCCGACGTCGGTGGTTCAACGCAGTTTCTACACCAAATTAGTGGTGGAAACATCACCAGCCTGTTTTGGAAGATGGTCCATGGCACGGGCTCCCGCATTACCACCTGAGGATGTGGGACACTGTTGTTCAAAGTCGTCTCCTTGAAATCGCATGTTGTCTTCGGGCACTGGGGGATGTGTTTGGGTCCTATAATAGGTCGATCAAGACCGCAAAAATTCATAAGTAGTGGCAGGCAACGCTTGACTTGTAAAAAGTTTGAGTCATTACCTTTTGGGGGAGGAGCAGTCAAAGTAGCTCCTCTGGTAGCTCTGCGCTTGACAACCCCTTGTCTAGGCTCTGTTGGAGACACATTGTCCCGTGTTTGGCATGCACTATGCAGGACCTTGGGAGTGGGGAGAAATGCCTCTAAAGCAATAGGATGTGGGTGCCTTTTTCGGGTAGGAGCCTTCTTCTTACCTCCGTTTTGGGAGATAAATATCCTCGGATGATCGACTACGATGGCTACAGCCATCAATACTCTCTTAGTAAAAAACTTCGTCCTAAAAAATGATCGAAGTGCTCCAAGCATTGTGAAATCATAGGTCGTCGTCTCGAGAATAACTATAGTGTTGAGGGGAGGGATAGCTAACTATCTCGATCCAGTGCCTCAGGTTAGTTAACCCGTCCTTTTCTCCTTTAAAGTGATTGGCTAGTATGGTGTCAATAGATTCTTGTTTGGCAGGACCCTCCTGCTTATAGTTTGTCATGTCATTTGATCCATTACAACACTACAAAGGGTGCATCCTTTGTTGAAGGGGTTGGACACATCGCCTGACGCTCGTGGCCATCACTTTAATCACAGTCAGCCCGTAGTGTGCTAATAGTTTCACCCTGGCGACCAACCATCTAACTTCAGCACTTTCCTCTTGGTGAGAGCTTCTTAGGAGCAAGTTTAAACGCTTCTTCAAAGGAGCAGGGGAGAATTCGGGAAGACCCCTGCAAGATTCGTCAAATAAGGGGACATTCTCAACATAAAATCACTCGGAGAACCACTCCTTGGGGCCCTTTTCCGGACTACCCACAGGGTATGCCGACCCGGCTATGCAACACACTTTCGCCCCACCAATGTCCGGACAAAGACAGAGGAAGTTGATCAATAGTTTGAAGTGGGCTTCGCAACCTAAAAACATGTCAGACAATGTTGTCAGGGTTCTGGGAACGGGGGTACCCAGACCTGCCTGCCTGCGGCCCAGGGCATGGCCCACTTCATTGACCCAACACGGTCGGGCGCGGCCTCACTCAAGAGAAGGCCCTTGCGAGGGCCCTAGGATCACGAGTAGGAACAACGTCAGGACCAGCAAGGGATGGGCCTCCTCAGGCCCCCTCCGGAGCGGCGGAGATCTCCATGCATGGCCCGGCCTCGGGAGTCAAGGGTGACGCAAGGAAGGAGAGGCGGGCGCCGGCATGCCACACAGCACAGTTTCCCCTTTGGTGCGAAGGGAGAAGGGATGTATGCGGGTTCCCAAAGCACCCCAGAAAGGCTTCCATTCCGGGGCAACAAGACCACAACCACCCGCCCCGTAGGACGGATGTCATAGTTGAGCCCATCCCTGCATCATCGATAGCTACTTTGCAGGCGAAGACAGCTTTTGGGCGGGGCGAGTACGTACTCCTGCCCCCTTCAAATTTGGCCATTGTGGTATCCCTTCCCACCATAGCATTAAGGGATGTGGACCCGAGCCACCGCTATATATAGAGGGAGGCTGCACCGTAGAGAGGGGCGCCCGGATCCATTCCACTTCTGACCCATCATCGAGCCACAGAGGGCCTCGAACACGTCGAAGGGAGCCCTCATGAGGCTTTAAAACACCGTACTAGTTCACCCACATCACCTCCTCGAGAGGCAATCCACCAAAGCAGAAGTAGGGTATTACGCTTCGTAGTGGCCCGATCCTGGGTAAACTGTCGTGTTCATTCTCTTCCTCTTCATCGAGCGAGTTCCTTGCTGTGTCCATTGAGTAGTGACCTAGGTTGGGCAAGGCTGCAGGGGATTTGCGCACACGCCCTTGTGTTCAAATCTCAAGGGTTTTACGGAGCCTGAAATCCTACATTTTGCTCGCCAGGTAGGGGGCGTGTTGGAATCTTCCCTGGGCCTCATCTTGCTTTCGTTCATTGCAGTCATGACCAAAGGACGTCGAGACCGTGCAGAGCGGCGGGCCGCCCGCATGGAGCGGCAAGCTCCAGAGGGCCGTGGCGCCTAGTGGCGCTCTACCACGCTGATGGTGTGTGCTGCCACCGACCAGACTCCCAACAGGCGTTGGGGGCTATCGCCTTCACTCGCCCCCGTCGCCCCGGCCCTCCCAAGCGCTCGGGCCGCGCCGCCACTCTTTCGAGTCTGTCAGGACCCAACACACAGACACGTCATGCTCCTCGTAGCACAAGAGCTACAACACCAACTGATCACCCACAACTACCATACTGACAAGGCCAAGCACGCCTCTCGGCGCGACACCGCCGCCAACAAAGCCTAGATGCGCCTCAGCGAGGCTCGCATGGACTCGCACGACCGTAAGATGCAACGCTTGGACTACACGGGCTCACTTGGGTGACCCGTATATGCGTTTCGTGGGGAGAACTACCTCTGACCCATAGACGAGGGAGAAGGGTGTCTGGCCAGTAGCTCGATTTGGTGTCATTCTGATGGGCCAAAGAACCACCGGCAACTCATCAATCCAGTGCCTTCCGCACTTGCGCAACTTGTAGAAAGTTCTTGTCTTGAGGCCTCGCAGCACTTCAGCATTAGCCCTTTTCCGCTTGGTCATTGCTCCTTGGGTGGGCAACGGAAGCAAAACAGATTCTTCTGCGAAGGTCTTGGACATATTGCATGAACGTGCGGATAGTGAGCTGTGTGCCGTTGTCAGTGATGATCCGATTGAAACACCAAAGCGGCAAACTAGTCATTTGAAGAACTTGATGGCTGACTGTGCTGTCATCTTTCTCACTGCTTCCACTTCCGATCAATTTGTGAACGTCTCGATTGCAACATATAAGTACTCAAAGCCCCCGGCGGCACGGGGGAAGGGGCCCAAGATGTCGAGCCCACAGACCGAAAATGGCTAGGAGAGAAGGATTGTTTGAAGGCCTTGAGCCGGTTGATGTAATTTCTTCGAATGAAACTGGCATGCTTCACACTAGGTTACTAACACAGTTGCATCCTGGAGGGCAGTGTGCCAAAAGAAACCTTGTCGGAATGCCTTCCCAGCAATTGTTCTTGATCCTATGTGGTAGCCACATATGCCACAGTGTATCTTTGCTAACAGCTCCAGTCCATCCTCCCGAGAAATGCACTTGAGTTTCACGCCATTTGGTATCTTTCTCTATAGAATGTTGTCTACAAACGGGTACATATGAGACCGACAGGCTACTCTCTCGTCTTCCTCCGGTTCCTCAGGGAGTTCTCTTGCTTGAAGGAAATGGACGATGTGTAGTGCCCACGCTGGAGCCTGGGGCTCAACAACAAGGACTAAAGGCACATCCTCTGTCGAGGAAGCATTTGTCTCAGTGGCAAGGGCTTGAGGCTATGTTGTTCGTTGATCTCTCCTGGAAAAGTGCATCTGAATCACATATTTGAGGTGCTCTCCGGTGGGTGCGACAAGCTGCACTCCGGCACCGGCGCCTTGTAGCGAGAAAGCCCCATCAAAATACATGATCCACTCTTGATCGGTTTCCTTGCCGGGGAGATTTGACTCTGGAACTTCTTCATCGGGTGTTGGGGTCCACTCTACAATGAACTCTACCAAGGCTCTGCTCAGAATGGTTGAAGTGCTTTCAAACTTGAGACCAAAGTTTGACAGCTCCAAAGCCCACTCTACAATCCTGATGGTAGCTTTCGGGTTTCGCAAGAGCCGCTAGAGCGGGAAGCGAGTGACAATAGTTATCTCATGTGCTTGGAAGTAGTGGCACAGCTTCCTCGAGGCCATAAGAAGGCCGAAGAGCAGCTTTTGCACGTCAGAGTATCTTGACCTAGCCCCCTGCAACAGGGAGCTGACAAAATAGACTGGGCACTGCACCACCTTCTTCTTCTGGATTGTCTCATTCAACTGCGCAGATCCTTCCTTGTCGGCACCAGAACCTGCTAGGGAATACCCTAGCTCGTTGCTTGGTGGCCCTTCCATTGGTACTGCTTCTTCATCAACTTCTCTTTCAGCCACTAATGCAGCACTCACCAGTTGGTTTATTGCCGCTAGATATAGTAGCAAAGGCTCTTGCCGCAGAGGAGAGGTACTCCTTCAAATCCTACAGTGCTGCCTTCGCTTCTGGAGTCCATTTCATAGGACCTTCCTTCTTCAAGATTTTGAAAAAGGGCAGGGCGTTCTCAGCAGACTTTGAAATGAACCTACTCAGGGCAACAACATAGCCGGCAAGACGACGCACATCTTTGACAGGTCTTGGTGCTTCGATTTGCTCAATTTCTTTGATCTTGTCGGGATTTGCTTCAATTCCTCATTGAGATACAAAGAACCCGAGAAGCTTGCCGGATGGGACGCCGAACACACACTTCTCAGGGTTGAGCGTCATGTTGATCTTGCGCAGGTTAGCAAATGTTTCTTCTAGGTCTGATATGAGTGTAGCCTTGTCCATGGTTTTGACCACAATGTCATCCATATACGCCTCCTTATTTCTATGTAGTTGGGCCTCAAAATCAATCTGGACTGCTCTTGCAAATGTAGAACTAGCACTTTTCAACCTGAAAGGCACACGCAAAAAAGCAATACATACCACATGGGGTGATAAATGCGGTCGTCTCCTCATCTTCCTTGGCCATGAAATTCTGGTGATAGCCGGAAATAGGCATCAAGGAAAGATAACAAGTCACAGCCGGTAGTGGAGTCCACAATCTGGTCGATGTGCGGCAAGGGAAATGGATCTTTGGGGCGGGCTTTGTTAATGTCTGTAAAGTCAATGCATAGCCTCCATTTCCTATTCGCCTTGTGCACTACAACTGGATTGGCCAACCACTTTGGATGGAGTACTCCTCTGATCAAGCCAGCCGCTTCTAACTTCTTGATCTCTTCTGCAATAAACTCTTGCCGCTCCAAAGCTTGGTTCCGGACCTTCTGTTTGACGGGCCGTGCATGCGGGTAGACGATAAGGTGGTGCTCAATAACCTTCCTGGGAACAACAGGGATATCAGATGTATGCCATGAAAACACATCGACATTCTCCCACAGGAAGGCGACGAGCATGCTTTCCTATTTGTCGTCAAGGGTGGAACTTATGGTGAAAGTTCCCCCCGTGCCATCCTCCTTGGCGGGCACCTTCTTGGTATCTAGCGGAGCTGCCTTGGACTTCTTGCTCTTGCCGATGGAGCTCACTTGCACATTGTAGCGACCCGACCTGAAAGGTCGAATCTCCGGTGTTTCTGTACCATCCCAAGATCATGCTGGTATGCACACGGTACATCAATGTATATATCAAAGGGAAATCACACAGCATAAAGCAATCGAAATCTCATATCGAGTCCTTTATTACAATAATGATTACAATAAAGTGGCGGAAGGCCAACTCATGAGATTAACTAAACTTGCGGAAGCTTCAAAGGTAGATGAGTCCATCTGACTCCAAGGGCATCTCACCAAGAGTAGAGCGTATCCTCACTCCTGGTTGGAAAAATACTCTGCAACATGATACGTTGCAGCCGTGTAGGTCAGCATATTGAATATGCTGGCAAGGTCACAAGAGAGGGGGAGAAATAATCATCTAGTCTATATGCAAATATGGCAGGTGGGATAGTAAGTTTTTTTTTGCATAAAGCCAAAATTTTCCTACAACAAGAGAGGGCAAAGGCATAATTACTACAATGTTGGTTGATTAATGAGATGGTTCCACCAACCAATTCTCATACCCAAGTTGACATTAATAACCCACATCAATATAATTAATTGTGTTGAGAGTTCCAGATAGTTTCAGTTCCTTTGGCTCAAGTTGTCCATGACCGTGGACATGGCTAATCGATTAGGTTTGGGTACTCTGTAGAGTTTTGCACACGTTCCCCACAAGATTTGGTCGCCTCCGTTTGATTTCTCCCACTTTAGCGTGTTTGAGAAATGAATGACCAAAACATGGTCTTCTAAAGGGTTTCCCTACGACTCTGTCGGTGCCCATCCTTTCCTACCGTTCTTCTACATCTCGTAGCATCGCCTGTCCAGGGTCACCACGATATCCAACCAAGCCAGAGCCCATAATGACTTGTGGCTGTGCAGGTAAGCCTTGGGTCTTGAAGCATCCATCCATCTCTTTGTGCCTGGGTGGACCTTTCCACATGAATACAGGCACATCTCCAGCATCATCTAGGCTAACCACTGGTTTCTCCAGGGCACCGTTCAACCATCATCCACCCAGAGGTAAGTTGAAAACTTGAAGTCTTGAAGACTTGATCATCATGTAGGTCTTGAAATTATTAACTCTCTCAACTCTCATGAATCACACAACCAACCCCGTCTACTAATAGCATAGGAAAATGTAAAACAATGTTTTTCCCGGGGCCATTGTGTAAAAGGGTTGAGGGGTACCTATCACATGATACTACAACAAGTAACCAAGTTTCCAATTTACCTACTTTGCATGCAATTGGGGTGATGTAAGAACTAATGCAATAAAACATAGGTATACATGGTCAAAGTGACTTGCCTGGTTGACGATCTTCGTATTCGAGGGACTCTAGGTAACAAGCCTCGCATTCCGGATGATCTAACAAATCAAGCAAGAGCACTCTATAAGCATACATCAAAAGTTTGTAACTCACAAAATCATAAATGTAACTATTAATCAATCAAGACAAAACAAGGCACAATCACAAGAAACAAAAAAAATCAACACATAATTTTGTTTTCTAAAAGTTGGTGCGTAAACTATTACATAATAAGCTACTACTAACAAAGTAGAACTATTTGTATTTGTACTAACAAAACAATAGTTGATAGAAAAGAAACAATAAAAAATATATTTTGTTAACATAATTAAATCCACTCAAAACTTTTGTGAAAGAATGCTTCTAAAGTTAATTTGTTTTATAAAACACTAGTTAATAGAATAGGTTATAGTTTCCTCTAACAATAGGATATGAAATAAACTAACTATTTATTTTATTAACAAAACATTATCTTAACAGAAAAGAATTTACTAAAACTTTTCTTAGAAAACAGAATCTAATTATCTAAACTTTGTTAAAAGAACCTATTACTAACTAGTTTGTTTTAATCAAATTATACCTAGTTGAAAAGGAGTAGAGTTCCTATAACAATAAAGTATAAAACTAAGCAAATTATTTTATTTATTAACAGCAAGTAAATTTCCTAAAGTTGAAACAGCAGAACCTACTACAACAAAATATAAGTAACTCAGATTCGAACTAACAAAAAAAATTAAACTAATTAAACTATACTAACAACTAATCAGATTCTGTTTTTGGTTAAAACACTAAACAAATTAATCCTAAAAATTCTCAAACTAAGCAAGGTGACAGTCCTAACTAATACCAATCAGTGGCAAAAAGATTCACACAAAAATCTATTTTTAAACTCTAGTTATACAGATTTTAGTAATTTAAGCAAATTTGATTAAATTCAAATTTTAAAGGTTAAATTTAAATTCTAAAACTACACACATAAACTACAAGTAATAAGTGACCTAATACAAAAAGAATTAACTAAAAACACTAAATCGTTTAAAAGATACAACTAAAACAAAATCAGAAAACCTTCTGTTTTGTAAAACAAAACAGAAATAGAAAAAAAACCTAACGAACGGCCAAGGTTACGTGGCAACTTCCTATTGGGTGCTAGCATGCGTGCGTGGAAGCTAACGAACGGTGGCCGAACTCTAGAGGAAAACGGTTCGCATTTTAAAACGATCTAATCTGGATCGTAGGATCCAGATCCGAAGGTTGAGAGAAACTGGGGGCTCACAGCGGTGGTCGGGGTGGTGCTCCGGTGACGTCGACGGCGGCCGGAAGCAGAAGGTGGTCGGGGAGGTCGCTCCGGTGGTCAGGGAGGGCGTCGGAGATGTCCAGGCAACGGCGGTGAACCTCCGGTGATGATTGGCGGCGTCGGACGGGCGTGAGGTGGAGGGAGTCGACGGCCAGGTGCGTGGGGAGGGCCGGGAGCGGCAGGAACTCCGGCGAGCTCGTTCGGGCAGCGCCTCGGCGAGGCAGAGGGGGTTTTCGGGGGGGGGAATGAAGTGCGGAGGGTGACCGCCTTATATAGGGTCACGGGTGAGCGAAGGGAAGGAAGGGGAGTGAGATCCGGCAAGCGCGCGATCTCCGGCGATGACCGTCGGGCGCGAGGAGGGTGATGGCCGCGTGATTGCAGCGAACGGTCGGGTGGGCTCCACTGTCAGCGAGGGTGAGGGGGCTTAAATGCAGATGGGCCGACCGGGTATTTAAAGCTTTAAATGATTTCCTTTTTTTCTACTTTCCAGCACAGTAAAAACCTTTTAATGCATTCGATTTAATTCCAAATATAGGAAAAATATATATCAGAATTATTAGAAGAATAAATGACATTTATTGAACATTTTTCTGCTGCCATTTGAATACTTTGAAAAAAATAATATTTTTAGAAATTGCCTATTCTGTTTTAAAACATTTTACAAATATTTTTCAAAAGACCCCCCTGGTTTTATTGTTCAAATAAATAACCAAGATGCCCCTGGTGTGGAGTGTCATGTTACTCCCCTCTTCTTTGAACATTTTCCAAGAGTTTTCAAATAGGTGAAACAAGAATAATGAAAATTGAAAGGGGCTTTCAGAAATTCAAAGGAAGCACTTCAAACATTCATTTCATTCAAACAACATGATGATGATGCATAGCTTTATTTCATAACATTCCAAAATGAAATTTTGGGATGTTACACACATCGTCAATGGGAACGCAACACCCCGAGGAGGTGCGCTTTCCTAAATGTGCGCCAGAGGGCTTGTCGGTTTTCTTCCCCCCCGAGAGCTTCAGTGGCGGGAGCAAGTGCCTTGGCGCCAGGTGTTGCAACTACCCCCAGTAGAGTTAGTCGTCGCAGATAAGCGTGCTTTTCTTGTCCGAGTTGATCGTGATGACGCTCATCGGCCTGGGCATCTTCAGCACATTGTAAGCGAAGTGGATGGCCGCCATGAACGTGGCCAGTGCTGGGCGACCAAGGATGCCATTGTACGGCAACGAGATCTTGGTGATGTCAAAGACGATCTTCTATGTTCTGAAATTGATAACACTACCAAATGTCACCGGCAGCATGATCTTGTCCTTCGGCTTAGTTCTCCCTGAATTGACCCCTTGGAAAGCGCCTACCGGCTCGAGATCCTCATCAGGGATTTGCAGCCTCTGAATGACATCAGACGAGATCAGGTTTAGGCTGGCCCACTATCGACTAGCATCTTCATCACCTTGAGGTTGCGAATTGTTGGTGAAACTTATAACGGCAGGAACCTGACCGACGTTATGTGATCAGGGTGATCCTCGGCGTCGAAGATGATATGAGTGTTGGACCATTTCAAAGGTCTCTAGACACCGATATAGGGCTCCACCGCGTTTACCTCGCGCACCCACTGTTTAAGTTGGCAGTGAGAGGAATGAGACGAGGCACCTCCCTTGATGCACATCATCTCTGTAGCCTTCTGGAACTCATGCTCGTTGGACTCGTTGTCCTCTTAGATGTCACCATCATCACCTTCTTGCTTGTCGTGACCATGCGTGGGCTGGTCTTTTTGTTGCTTGGGCTTGCCGCGGCGACCACCTCGGCCAACACACTTCTTGCCGAACCCTTTAGCACCATCCTGGACTTTCTCCTTGTCTCTCCTCTTGTACTCGGATTTTTGTTCTCGGCAAGCTGCTCAACTTGCCGACAGTCTTGGAGGTCGTGGCCTTTGGTGCGATGGATCTTGCAATACTGCTTGTGGGAGCCTTTTGGCTTGTCGGCAGCCGCTATAGCATGGCAGGAGGCACACCCAGCAACATCGTTGCTGGTGTCACCAACCTTGCCTTTTTGGCAGTAACAGGTTTGCCGGATCCCTCGACGGCAAGCACGACCTTGCCCTTGCATTTCTTGTTTCGCCGAAGGCCCTTCTTTGTCGGGATGGAGTTGTCTTCATCTTAAAAGTCAACCCCTACACCAGCGTCTTCGCCGGGGAGTCTCCTTCCTTCTTCAGCCTGAGCACATTTGTCTGCCAGAGCATAAAGCTCGGCAACATCCCTGACCCTGTTCATCGCCAGTTCTTCCCTCATCCTACAGTTGCACACATTCTGATGGATCGCGCTGAAAACAGCGGTAGGATGAACGACTGGTATGTTCTGGTGCATGCAGCTGAACCTTTGGATGTACTTGCACAAATTTTGCCCTCCTTTTGAGGGATGACGTGTAAATTGCTTTCTTGTACAGGAGCTTGGTGGCCTCTGGTAAAAGCGCTAACAAACTCATGGCACAAGTCTACCCAGGAGGCGATGGAATTCTCCGGCAGGTGCATCAACCATGACCTGACATTGGGCTTGAGCTCCAGCGGGAAGTAGTTGGCGAGTATATTGTCGTCGTGACCCCCGGCAGCTTGCACGTCAATGGTGTATATGCTCAGGAACTCCGACGGGTGAGTCTTGCCACCATACTTCCCCGGGATCTCTGGCTTGAATGTGCAGGAGTTGGGCCACTGGACTAGCTGTAGCTCACGGGTAAATGCTGGACAACCTACCTCATAAGGTAGGCTGGCAGGATACCCTAGCACAAACTTGTCTATAGTGGGCCCCGCATGCCTATCAGACTAAAGGCGCGCTTCCCGTCGCTGCTCGATTGCACTCCAAGTGTCTTCCTTGCACCGTTCCCGAAGAACTTGACGTTGGTCGTGGCGTGTCTGTGGGTCAGATGACGCCGTCGAGTAGCCATCATAAGCGTTGGTCCGTCGGGTCGGTGACCGGTGTTGTTGCTATGGAGGAGAGTGCACCGAGGTCGCACCACCTCTGGCCTTCTCGCCACTGGCGTGAGCCGGCTTGGTGGACCAAAACTTATTTGCATGGCTGAGGAGGCTCTGAATGGTGTCTCTCCATTCCTCGAGCTTCTCCGCAATAGTAGGGTAGTTTAGGAGTAGCTATGCTCGCACCATTGCTCCTTCCGACGTGGTCGGCAGCAAATGGCGCGAGGAACGCGAGGTGCTCTACTTTCTAACTTTGTTAGAAGGATCATCGTCGTGGTCCCGTGATGGTACGCCACTCCCACTAGCGTGCTAGCAAGTATGTCGGTCCCACGCACCTTGGAAGTGGTGCACATGAGCTTTTCCGTGGGGACGTTGAGAGCCGTGGGCGCCATGGCGTGGCTCCTCGCGCGCATCCTCAAAGGGTCGCGGCATTGGCACCTGCGTTGGCGTCCTGGATGACACCCTCCCGCTCCCGGAGTTCACCGTACCACCCGCAGGTGGTACAGCTCCGTCCTGAGACCCAGCGGTGCGGGGATTTCCGCTGCCGCCATGGGTGTCTCTGAGGCGGGTGTCGCCGATTGCATTTGATTTTCCTATCTCTACTCACTTACATACGCTTCTCTTACTTTCCGCTACCATATTGGTTGACTAGAATGTGTAGGGTGTATTGGACTTGCTATAATTGCTAAAATCTACCCACAACTAAAATTGGGAAAAGTAGAATTTTTATTTGGTAAAGAAGTCTAATCATTACCTGTAGACTTACTTTCGATCCTACAAGTGGTATCAGAGCAACTTGATATCTTTACTAAGACACTTGATAAGAAAGTGTTTTGTCACCTGAGGAGTGGGTTGAACATCCTTGAGGCTTAAATCTTTAGCTAGACTCACTTGGTTACTTGCAAGGGCATGATCTTACATGACTATTCCATGATACACTTGACATCCTATCAATTCCTTGTAAATATATGCTCCCTTGCATTGCAACTAATCTTTTGTAGGTACGTGGAAGAACTACACTCCGCAAGATTGCCATAAACTCAAATCATAAGAAATCTTGTCATGACCAAGTATCCACAACCCGTCTTTGTGATGGAAGTAAGAAGACAACTCAAACCATATCCTTGACATATATTTGATGAGATTACAATTTATATTCTATTGGTATCATGTCATTTGGATATATCTTGCTCTTCCTTCCATGAATAACCCATGTAGTTGAAAATAGAACCAAAAACACAAGGAGTGCTCCCAACTCAAGATGATCTTCATCAACATCGAGCATACACAACAAGTTCTCCTACATGCTACATCATCAACATCACTCAAAGGTATGTGCTCATATCCTTGAAAAAGATTTACTCCAAGTCATCAGATAAAGCAACTCAAGTGATATGAAAACATTAAGATGCTTAATCGAAAAATGGTATCACCACTTTGAGCTTCACGATGAGTATGACCTATGATAAAGTATTCTTGCTTCACTCCTAAGTCGATATACTCTAATATAGGTGACCTAGTCACCGACCATAATCTAGATGAAGTTTCTTGTGTGGTTCATCTCATAGTTGATAGATTTCTGGGAACCACTCAACCCTCATCTAGTTGATATTTCTACTTTGACCTCGGAGCCTCCAACTCAAACTGCTCAGTCACAGCGATTATGCAGATAGGCTACAGATCCACAATTCGGTTTCACCGACGTCTTTTCCTCGAAGCCACCAATTTTGGTATTTTCGATGTTCTGTGTTAAAATTAGCAACTCCTTATTTCTTCAATGATCCCTATGTTAAAAAAAACATGAAGGGGGAGAAACTTTATTCAAGTATCCCTAGGCAAAAGGAGGAGAAGTATTACAATCCTTCAAATAAGTTAATGGGGGAGAAATTGTACTCTACGATCCCTTAGTCCTAAATGCTCCCTATGATTCCTTTCTTTACATGATCCCTACATTCTAGGACCCTTGTCCTCTAGGATCTTCTAACTCAATGATCCCTGTGTCTGACCCTGTGTATGAAACTTTTTGGAAATTAATGCCAAAGGGGAAGAAATACAAAAGCTTCAATGCAAAGGGTGAGATACAACAAAGGGGGAGATATAAAATTAGGGGGAGAATATAAAAGCTTATGCTTATATAGACATGGGAGAATACCAATACATGAGGATAATACCAAGTTTGTGTCTATCCATTAGGGGAGAAACACTACTTAAGGGGGAGAGAGCATGCCTAATCTTGTTATATCATTTGAGGAGAGATAAAATATGTTTTATCCAATTTTACTACTCATGTTAGACTTTTCTCACCCTACCTACTCCCAATATCTACATGTTAAGATTCAGGGGGAGAGGAAGACCTACGATTTCATTTTTAGGGGAGAAAGTTCTAAATGGTTATGGAGACATATCAATCTTAAGCAATAATGTCTTCTATATGTTCTCCACATCTTGGTACTATTGAGTTATATTGCTTTTGGGTTTGTAGAATACTCTTGTGTTTCCTAACATTGTTTTATCAAGTGTGTTTCTGCTACTAGAATGCTCAAGAACTCAAGGTAAGTATATGCATCATATCTTTGATCAAGATGCTCTCTTGCTTCTTGCACATATTGTTTGCAAGAGTGAAGTCTTGAACAAGGAACATGTCATTCACATATATTTGACGCATATAGCCAAGATACACATGGCTTATCTTATCCCTTCTACTATATGTCTGTCCATGCATTCCAAAGCAACTATCCTTTAAAGGTATTGCACATATTTAGGGGGAGCAAGTCTTAGTCATGTTTCTCTTAAAGTCTTCATTATATGTTTGCATATCTTTATTTGAAGCTTTGATTGTATGTTGTCATCAATTACCAAAAACGGGGAGATTGAAAGCACATATGCCACCTTGTTGGTTTTGATAATTCATGACAACATACATTGTCTCTTAGAGTAATATCTCTACCTAGTTTATTTCATGTTTAGTCCAGAATTGTTTTTGGCAAAAGGGTGTGAGAAGATTCCCCAAGAAGAAGAAGAGGAAGGAATAGGATTGGCAAAGCTTCAAGCAAGGAAACACTACATTTTACTTTGTGAGAAATCAATTTGAGTTCATACGAAAGCCAATACTATTAAATGGGGGTGAGGTAATGTTGGTGAACAAATTGCTCCACGTGCACAAGTTCTAGCCACCAAAAACACCCACAACCTCTCCCACAAATACTCTGTCTAAACCCTATCATGCAAAATTGGTGCTACCAAGTTTCCCACTCATCCGTACCGATTTTCTCTTTAGACAGAACCCTAGACAAACCCTAACTTCTCGATACAACCAAGTACAACATCGGTGCAACCGAGTTTTGGTGACCAAGATTCGGGTGACCAAATTTGTAGAACCGGAATTTTCGAGTTTTATGGATCAGTCTCACCGAGTCTGCAAACTGCCCTCGGCCACTCATATCGGTACTACCGAGAATCATATATCGGTCTCACCGAGATTCCTAAAGTTGCCACATTTTGAACAAATTGGTACGACCGAGTTTTACTTCTGTTTCACCGAGTTCGTCAATAATGGTGTAACGGCCGGATTTTTGGAGATGTCTATATATACCCCTCCACAACATCCCACCTAAAAGAGAAGCACTTAGAACAGTTCCCCACTTCCCATATCCAAATTGCTGAGGGAGAACCACCTATGCTTGTGTCGAGGACAAGATCATCCACGCCAACCATATGGTTCTTGATTTCTAGGCTCCCCAAGTTCCTTTCCACCCAATCATTCTCTTCTACCAAGCCAAATCTGTGAGAGAGCGATTGAGTGTAGAGGAGTCTATCATGTTGAAGCACAGCAAGTTGTTCATCATCATTTTCAAGCCTATTACCTTTTGGAGGGTGGTACCTCCTAGAATGGTTAGGTGTTGCTTGGAAACCTCCTACTTTGTGTTGTGGAGTTGAACCAATAAGTTCGTACGAGAAGGAGATCGCCTACTTCGTGAAGATCTACTCATAGTGAGGCTAGTCCTTTGTGGACGGAAGCTGTTTTGGAATAGTCAAGGTTGCTACTTCGTGGACCCTTATGGGTGGAGACCTTCATGGACTCTCATGACTATTACCCTCCATGGGTTGAGGACTCTATAAACGTGTATGTACGATAGTCCCACCTATTGGAACCATGGAAAAAAATCTTCATGTCTACAATTGCGTTTGATCTTCCTATCTCTACTCTCTTACATATGCTTATCTTACTTTACGTCCCATATTTGTTGACTAGCATGCGTAGGGTGTGCTTGACTTGCTATCTTTGATAAAATCTTCCCACAACTAAAATTGGGAAAAAGTTGATTTTTTATTTGGTCAAGTTGTCTAATCACCCCCTCTAGACTTACTTCTGATCCTACAACTTGCTCGCGTGCTCAATGGCCTTCTTCTCAAGGGCGTCTTTGTGCTTCACCTCCAGTTTCCAGATTCACTTCTTTAGTCAAGCCCCGACCTGGTCTGCAGGAGCCCTTTCGCGAGCAGCTAGTTCCTCCTTTTGAGAGTCGAACGACATAGTGGGTGAGGTCTGTTCTACCTCAGTGTTGGCAAAGATATCCTCTGTATCCCTCCAGATCTTCTTCGCCCCATCCTCTAGTTGATAAGCAGAGCCTTGGCCTTGCCGAGCTCTACCTGCTGCGCAGAGAGTTCTTTGCAGGTATCAGAGAATCATGTCCGCGTCTCGGCAAGAACCACCTGGAACCTGTCCTCTGTAGCTGCAAGATGTATTCCCAGCGATCGAGCCTCTCCGAACGGCTAGCGTAGAGCGCCTCTAGTCGCCGAAATTCCTGGCCCATGGAGGACAGGATGGCGTGCTCCTTATTCTTATCACCTCCTCAAAGGGGGTAGGCCATCACTCCTCTCCCATGGGTGACGACGTCCCCGTCAACAGTTGCCTCCTCGAAGAAAGGATTTGTTGGGGAACGTTGCATGGGAAACAAAAAATTTCCTACGCACATGCAAGATCTATCCATGTGATGAGCATCTACGAGAGGGAGAGTAGATCTACATACCCTTGTAGATCGCTAAGCAGGAAGCGTTAAGAAACGCGGTTGGTGTAGTCGAACGTCTTCGCGATCCAAATCGCCGAGCATCCCGCAATCTCATCACGATCCGTTCTGCGATCCAATCATGATCCGTACCGCGAACTCATCACGATCCATCCCACGATCTCATCACGATCCGTCCCGCGATCTCATCATGATCCGTCCCGCGAACTCATCACGATCCGTCCCGCGATCTCGTCACGGTCCTTCCGATCTAGCACCGAACGGACGACACCTCCGCATTCAGCACATGTACATCTTGATGACGATCTCTGCCTTCTTGATCCAGCAAGAGGGTGCGGAGAGGTAGAAGAGTTCTCCGCAGCGTGACGGCACTGCGGCAATGGTGGTGGAGCTATTCCGGCAGGGCTTCGCCTAAGCACTCCAGAAAACCGATCTAG
Organism: Hordeum marinum; assembly: GCA_022496015.1. NCBI lineage: Eukaryota > Viridiplantae > Streptophyta > Magnoliopsida > Poales > Poaceae > Hordeum > Hordeum marinum. Next base: position 194,807,145 of record CM039675.1, on the reverse strand, counting down.
AGGAGAAACTATGCACTAGAGGAACGGGTAGCACGTGACTGGAAATTCTGTGCCAAAACCCTAAAATCCTATAGTATATATAGGAGGAGAGGAGGAGGAGTCTTGTCTGCCAAAAAGCCAGCCCTTGGGTCGACCAAAGTGGGGAGGAGAGGAGGACTCCTCCTCCAATCCTAGTAGGACTAGGATTCCTCCCTTTTTTTGGCTTTCTCCACCTTTTTCCCTTTGGGCTTTATCTCCCAGCCGCACGGGCCTTGTGTGGGACTTCCACCAGCCACAAAAGGCTGGTATTTACTCTCCCACATCCCATGAAGCCTCTTGGGTCGAAATACCCCTCCTGGTGGTCTCCCGGTACACTACCGGCACTCCCGGTACATTACCGATTAGCCCGAAACTTTTCCCGCGACCAAAATGGGACTTCCTATATATCAATTTTTACCTCCGGACCATTCCGGAGATCCTCATGACGTCCGGGATCTCATCTGGGACTCCAAAAAAACTTCAGTCACCACCATACATAACTCTATACTACCGAAACGTCACGGAACCTTAAGTGTGCAGACCCTGCGGGTTCGAGAACTATGTAGACATGACCGAGACACCTCTACGGTCAATAACCAATGACGGTACCTGGATGTCCACATTGGTTCCTACATATTCTACAAAGATCTTCATCGGTCGAACCTCTGTGTCAAGGATTCTGTTAATCCCGTATGATGTTCCCTTTGTTCTTCGGTATGTTACTTGCCCGAGATTCGATCGTCGGTATCTCCATACCTAGTTCAACCTCGTTACCAGCAAGTCTCTTTACTCATTCCGTAATACGAGATCCCGTGACTAACACTTAGTCACATTGCTTGCAAGGCTTGTTGTGATGTTGTATTACCGAGTGGGCCCTGAGATACCTCTCCATCACACGGAGTAACAAATCCCAGTCTTGATCCATGCCAACTCAACAGACACCCTCGGAGATACCTGTAGAGCACCTTTATAGTCACCCAGTTACGTTGCGATGTTTGATACATACAAGGCAGTCCTCCGATGTCCGTGAGTTGCATGGTCTCATGGTCATAGGAACATATACTTGACATGCAGAAAACAGTAGCAATAAACTGACACGATCATATGCTACGTTTGTAGTTTGGGTCTTGTCCATCATATCATTCTCCTAATGATATGATCCTGTTATCAAATGATATCTCATGTCTATGGCTAGGAAACCTTAACCATCTTTGATCAACGAGCTAGTCCATCAGAGGCATACTAGGGACATGGTTTTGTCTATGTATCCACACATGCATCTAAGTCTCCGGTCAATACAATTATAGCATGGATAATAAACGATTGTCATGAACAAGGAAATATGATAAGAACTAATTTAATATTGCCTCTAGGTCATATTTCTAACAGTCTCTCACTTGCACTAGAGTCAATAATCTAGTTCACATCACCATGTGCTTCACATTCTTATGAATCTAACACCCAATGAGTTCTGGGGCTCGATCATGCTTTGCATGTGAGAGAGGTCTTATAGTCAACGGGTCTGCGACATTCAGATCCATGTGTACTTTGCAAATTTCTATGTCAAACCGTAAACACTGCTACCACACTCCACTTGGTACTTTTCCAAATGGCTGCTCCACTATACGTATCCAGATTGCTACTACGAGTCATCCGGATTGGTGTTAAAGCTTGCATCGACGTGACTCTTTATGACGAACTCTTTATCACCTCCATAATCGAGAAACATCTCCTCAGTCTTTTAGTTACTAAGGATAACCTTGCCCGCTGTCCAGTGCTCCATTCTAGGATCACTTTGAAACCTTCTGGCCATACTTATAGCAAGGCTGACATCGGGTCTTTGTTTATAGCATTGCAAAGATGATAGAGCCTATGGCTAAGCATAGGGGATGACACTCATCTTTTCTCTATCTTCTGCAGTCACTGGCCATTGAGTCTTACTCAACTTTATAGCTTACAAATCAGGCGTGAACTCTTTCTTTGACTGATCCATTTTGAACTCTTTCAAAATCTTGTCAAGGTATGTACTCATTGAAAGTCTTATCAAACATCTTGATCTATCTTGATAGATTTTGATGCTCAACAATTAGGTAGCTTTATCCAGGTCTTCCTTTGAAAAACTCTTTTCAAACAACCTTTTATGCTTTCCAGAAATTCTACATCATTTCCGATCAACAATATGTCAACCACATATGCTTACCAGAAACTTTATAGTGCTCCCACTCACTTTATTGTAAATACAAGTTTCTCATAAACTTTGTATAGACTCAAGACTCTGATCACCTCATCAAAGTGTATATTCCAACTCCAAGATGCTTGCTTCAGTTCATAGAAGAGCCACTGAAGCTTACACACCTTTTAGCATCCTTAGGACTGACAAAACCTTTTGGTTGTATCACATACAACCTTTCATCAAGCAAACCGTTAAGGAAAATGATGTTTTGACATCCATCTGCCAGATTTCATGATTGAAAGTGCAGCAACTGCTAACATAATTCCAACAGACTTTAGCATCGCTACTAGTGAGAAAGTCTCATCATAGTCAACTCCTTGAACTTGTCGTAAACTACTTTGCAACAAGTCGAGCTTTACAAATGGTAACATTTACCATCAGCGTCTGTCTTTATTTTAAAGATCCATTTGTACTTTAACGACCAGCCGTCCAACGAGCAAGTCCACGAAAGTCTATACTTGGTTTTCATACATGGATCCTTTCTCGGATTTCATGGCCTCTAACCATTTGTTGGTTTCCGGGCCCATCATCGCTTCTCCATAGTTCGTAGGTCCATCGTTGTCCAACAACATGACCTTCAGGATAGGGTTGTCGTACTGCTCAGTAGCAGTACACGTCCTTGTCGACCTACAAATTTTGATAGTAACTTGATCCAAAGCTTCATGATCATCATCATTAACTTCCTCATCAACTGACGTAGGCTTCATAGAAACATCTTTCTGTGTTGCGCCACTTTCTGGTTGAAGTAAAGGTTCAATAACCTCATCAAGTTCTATTTTCCTTGTAGGTCGATAGTAACTTGATCCGAAGCTTCATGATCATCATCATTAACTTCCTCTTCAACTGACCTAGGCTTCACAAAAACATCTTTCTGCGGTGCGCTACTTTCTGGTTGAAGCAGAGGTTCAAATAACCTTATCAAGTTCATCCTCCTCCCACTCAATTCTTTCAAGAGAAACCCTTTCTCGAGAAAGGACCCAGTTTTAGCAACAAACATTTTATGCCTGGATCTGAGATAGAAGGTTCACCCAACTGTTCTTAGGGTATTCTATGAAGATGCATTTGTCCGCTTTGGGTTCGAGCTCATTAGGCGAAAACATTTTCCACACAAGCGTCGCAGCCCTAAACATTAAGAAATGACAGCTTTGGTTTCTATCAAACCATAGTTCACACGGCGTCATCTCAACGGATTTAGATGGTGCCCTATTTAAAGTGAATGTTGTTGTCTCTAATGAATAACCCCAAAATTATAGTAACAAACGATAATAGACATCATAGCACGCACCATATCCAATAGAGCACGACTATAACGTTCGGACACACCATCACACTATGATGTTCCAGGTGGCGTGAGTTGTGAACCAACTTTCACATTGTCTAAAGTTGTATGCCAAACTCGTAACTTAGATATTCACCTCCACGATCACATCGCAACCATATTTACCTTCTTGTCAAGATGATCTTAAACTTCACTCTGAATTTGCTTGAACCTTTCAAACGATTCAGACTTGTGTTTCATTAAGTAAATATACACTATATCTACTCAAATCATCAGTGAAGGTAAGAAAATAATGATATCCACCACACGCTACAAGTCTCATTGGATTGCATACATCAACATGTGTCATTTCCAATAAATCACTTGCCCGCTTCATCAAAACAGAAAACAGGGTCCTTAGTCATCTTTGACCAAGAGGCATGGTTCACATGTCTCAACCGATTCGAAATCGAATGAGTCCAAAGATCCATCATCATGGAGTTTCTTCATGCATTTTATACCAATATGACATTTAGTGGCAGTGCCACAAGTATGTACTACTATCATTATTAACTTTGTATCCTTTTGGCATCAATGTTATGAACATGTATATTACTACGATCAAGTTTCAGCAAACCATTCTTACTGGGTGCATGACCATTGAAGGTATTATTCATATAAATAGAATAACCATTATTCTCTAACTTAAATGAATAACCCTGTTGCAATGAACACGATCTAATCACGTTCATGCTCAACGCAAAAAACACCAAATAACAATTATTTTAGGTTCGTCACTAATCTCGAATGTAGAGAGAGCGTGCGATGTTGATCACATCAACCTCGGAAACATTTCCGACACACATCGTCACCTCACACTTAGCTAGTTCTCCGTTTATTTCGTATCTTTTATTTCGAGTTACTAACATTTAGCAACCGAACCAATATCCAATACCCAGGTGCTACTAGGAGTACTAGCAAGGTACACATCAATAACACGTATATCAAATATACTTCTGGTGACGTTGACAGCCTTCTTATCTACCAAGTATCTAGGGTTGTTTCGCTTCAGCGACCGCTCTCCTCATAATCGAAGCACTTAGTCTCGGGTTTGAGTTCAACTTTGGGTTGCTTCACTGGAGCAACAACTGACTTGCTATCCATGAAGTTTCCCTCCTTGCTCTTGTCGAAACTAGTGGTTTTAACTAACCATCAACACTTTGATGCTCCCTCTCGATTTCTACCTTTGCGGTGTCAAACATCGTGAATAGCTCAGGGATCATTATTTCTATCCTTGACGTTTTATAGTTCATCACAAGTTCTAGTAGCTTTAGTGACAGTGACTTGGAGAACTATATCAATCACTCTATTATCTAGAAGATCAACTCCCACTCGATTCAAGCGATTGTAGCACCCAGACAATCTGAGCACATGCTCAACGATTGAGCTATTCTCTTTCATCTTACAGGCAAAGAATCTTGTTGGAGATCTCATATCTCGCAACACAGGCACGAGCCTGAGATCCTAATTTCATCTCTTAGAACATCTCATATGTTCCATGATGTTCATAACGTTTTGGAGCCTCAATTCTAAGTTGTGATGCATGACGCACTAAACTATTAAGTAGTTATCAAAACGTGCCTGTCAGATGTTCACAACATCTACAAACAACGCTAGAGGGGTTGGTGCACCGAGCGGTGCATTAAGGACATAAGCCTTCTTTGCAGCAATGAGGAAAATCCTCAGATCAGCGAGTACGCAATATTGCTACCATCATCTTTCAACTCTATTTCTCTAGGAACATATAAATTCAAGGGAGCTACAGCGTGAGCTAGTAATCTACAACATAATTTTACAAAGACACTACTGACTATGTTCATGATAATGAGTTCAATTAATCATATTACTTAAGAACTCCCACTCAAATTGACATCCCTCCGGTCATCCGAGTGATACATGATCCAAATTCACCAACTCAAGTCCGATCATCACGTGAGTTGAGGTGGTTACAATGGTGAACATCATCATGTTGATCATATCTACTATATGACTCATGTTCGACCTTTCGGTCTCTTGTGTTTCAAGGCCATGTCTGTACATGCTAGGCTCGTCAAGTTTAACCCGAGTGTTCTGCATGGTGATGAGCATCTATCAGAGGGAGAGTGGATCTACATACCCTTGTAGATCGCTAAGCGGGAAGCGTTAAGAAACGCGGTTGGTGTAGTCGAACTTCTTTGCGATCCAAATCGCCGAGCGTCCCGCGATCTCATCACGATCTGTCCCGCGATCCAATCACGATCCGTCCCGCGAACTCATCACAGTCTGTCCCACGATCTCATCACGATCTGTCCCGCGAACTCATCTTGATCCATCCCACGATCTCATCACGATCCGTCCCGCGATCTCGTCACGGTCCTTCCGATCTAGCGCCAAACGGATGGCACCTCTACGCTCAGCACACCTACAGCTTGATGACGATCTCCGCCTTCTTGATCCAGCAAGAGGGTGCAGAGAGGTAGAAGAGTTCTCCGGCAGCGTGACGGCGCTGCGGCAATGGTGGTGGAGCTATTCCGGCAGGGCTTCGCCTAAGCACTGCAGAAAACCGAGAGGAGGAGGAGTCTTGGCTGCCAAAATGCCAGCCCTTGGTCGACCAAAGTGGGGAGGAGAGGAGGACTCCTCCTCCAATCCTAGTAGGACTAGGATTCCTCCCTTTTTTGGCCTTTTTCCACCTTTTTTCCTTTGGGCTTTTTCTCCCAGCTGCATGGGCCTTGTGTGGGACTTCCACCAGCCAACAAAAGGCTGGTATTTACTCTCCCACAGCCCATGAAGCCTCTTGGGTCGAAATACTCCTCCCGGTGGTCTCCTGGTACACTACCGGCACTCCCGGTACATTACCGATTAGCCCGAAACTTTTCCGGCGACCAAAATGGGACTTCCTATATATCAATCTTTACCTCCGGACCATTTCGGAGCTCCTCGTGACATCCGGGATCTCATCCGGGACTCCAAAAAAACTTTCGTCACCACCATACATAACTCTATACTACCGAAACGTCACCGAACCTTAAGTGTGCAGACCCTGCGGGTTCGAGAACTATGTAGACATGACCGAGACACCTCTACGGTCAATAACCAATGGCGGGACTTGGATGTCCACATTGGTTCCTACATATTCTACGAAGATCTTTATCAGTCGAACCTCTATGTCAAGGATTCAGTTAATCTCGTATGATGTTCCCTTTGTTCTTCGGTATGTTACTTGCCCGAGATTCGATCGTCGGTATCTCCATACCTAGTTCAACCTCATTACCGGCAAGTCTCTTTACTCGTTCCGTAATACAAGATCCCATGACTAACACTTAGTCACATTGCTTGCAAGGCTTGTTGTGATGTTGTATTACCGAGTGGGCCCTAAGATACCTCTCCGTCACACGGAGTAACAAATCCCAGTCTTGATCCATGCCAACTCAACAGACACCCTCGAAGATACCTATAGAGCACCTTTATAGTCACCTAGTTACGTTGCGACGTTTGATACACACAAGGCACTCCTCCGATGTCCATGAGTTGTATGATCTAATGGTCATAGGAACATATACTTGACATGCAGAAAACAGTAGCAATAAACTACCACGATCATATGCTATGTTTGGAGTTTGGGTCTTGTCCGTCACATCATTCTCCTAATGATGTGATCCTGTTATCAAATGGCATCTCATGTCCATGGCTAGGAAATCGTAACCATCTTTGATCAACAAGCTAGTCCATTAGAGGCATACTAGGGACATGGTTTTGTCTATGTATCCACACATGTATCTAAGTCTCCGGTCAATAGAATTATAGCATGGATAATAAACGATTATCATGAACAAGGAAATATGATAATAACTAATTTATTATTGCCTCTAGGGCATATTTCCAACAGGAGTGAAGATTGCATTCTCGGGGACGCTCGCGAACTATAAGTGGCCAATCCTCTGATATCGGCTTGGGGGTGGCTCCGTCGGCGAAGATGGGCCGATGGCCATTCTACTGGCGGCCCCCAGTGAGAAGGACACGCTTGCTCCCAAGGTGGAGGCCTTCACAGCACCCATTTCCACCCCGAGAATTGTTCCTCTAGGACCTGTTTGCGAGTGTCTCTAGGGGCATGAGGGCGGCACCCTCCTCAAATGTTTCCTGGGTAGCCTCCTCGGCCACCTCCTTGGCGAACCCCTCAATGTTGACATCAGCTTCAGGATCCCCGACAGGGGCAAGTCTGCGACGCATGGGAAAAGGAAAAATTGAGCTAAGACAGAGTTCAAGAAGACAAAAAAAATGAGAGGGGGTAATAAGAGAGGAAATGATGCAAGAGAAAATGGGATGGGAAGTTTTTTGCAGTAAGGACTTATCAATGGATTCCTGTTGATGAGGGGCACTGCCCCCTCCGGCGATGCCTATCGCTCCCGTACAGTCTTCAATGGCTCCAATTGCCGATACCGCCTCTGCTCCGGTAGGTTCGGCAGAAGCATCCCCTGCCAGAAGGCTCCCCTCTATGGTCGTGTGCGCGTGAGCCACCTGCAGGTGCTCCGCCACCTCCTGAAGGGGATTGGAACTGGTGGCACTGGCATCCGCCCCAGCACTTGCCTTTCAGTGCATTGGCGGAGCATCTTGCCGAGGGATGGCCTAGGGGATGAGGTCGGTGATTTTTGGCCCCGGTGGAACATCCTGCTTCGATGGGGCGCTCGCCGACCCCTCCGTGACGGAGCCATGATCCGCCCTCCTGGCTAGTCACTGCTCCAAGGTCTCTCGGTATCTACAGGACCAACAAAAACAGCAAGGCATAGCGAAAAAGATATGGGAATCAAAGTAAATTTGCAAGAAATTGGCCCTTACTCGTCGTCGTCCTCTACTGAGCTGAAGGTAGACAAGTCCCACGTTTCCCTAGGGCAAGCATCATGGGTTGGAGGCAGGGTGGTCGGCCTCGAGCGTGCCATTCGCATGGTGGCACCCGTGGACCTAGTGGCCTGGGCGGAGGCCCTCGCCATGTGCTTGCAACGGCCCACCTCTTCCCTCGCGGCCGGGCAACATCAGCGGAAGGGTCCTCCTCCTCCCTCTCTTCCTCAACCACCAGGGGCGGAGTGTGACGGACCGACTCCCCTATGCCGACCCTGCAGAGCATGCGCGCTCTCCTAGGGATGTCATGGACCGAGGGCGCTTCTAGATCCGTCTCCAGGACAACTGCAGTTTCCTCGACTCCGACACCCTGGCACTGGCAAGCTCCTCTCGTTGGTCGCGCATTGGCAGCTCCTCGTCATGCCTCTCCTTGTCGCCAATATCCTCCTCCTCGCTCGAACGCAGTGACCCTCGAGTTACTGTCGCCCATGTCGAGGCCCGCTTCCACAACCCGCCGACCGATGTACTAGAGCTCCACTTTGGTGGTGGCATGAACCATCAATGCTCCATCCCTGAGTTGCACCTCCGTCAACTTGTCGAACCATGCTTGCACCAAGTCCATTGTCGGCGCCTCCCACGTGGAGTCTACCCCGTATGCGTTGCATGCCAGCATCATCGCCATGATGGCGTCCTTGTGGGAGCTGTTGTAGAGTGGGATGACAGATGACGGGAGTATAAATTTTCCATCAAAAATGATGAGTTGGTGGCATAGGACGGTGAGCCACAAGAAAGTCAGGTTCGCGTCAAGCCCGTGGTGCAACCGCATGACATCTACGGGTCCGACATACTCCAAGGCGAAATGCTATCGGTCCTACAGAGGGGTGATATGCCTCGTGAGGAAATCAAAGCCCACCATCTCCATGGTTAGCCCGACAGCCTTCAGCCGGAGCATGCAGGTGATGGCATTGTCTAGCTTCTTGTCCTAGGAGGTGGGGGGGCTAGGGCGCTCCACTAGTGGTCGTAGATGGGCTTGGGTGTACGGACCCCGTAGAAGGCCCAGGGCTCCTTGTCGGTGATGTATCACCATTCAGCCCGCCACTCTTCCCACTTCTTGTGCAAGAGACCGAGGGGACACACTTCCTTGTGGGAAGTGTGAGGAATCCAAGTGATGTTGCAGGAAAGGGCATCCTCATCTTCTATGCATGGATAAAATAAGTGGCAGAAGAGGGATACATTGGGGGCAATCCATATGATGTTTTTGCACAATGCGCGGAGACGGACATGGTGGTCACTGTGTTCGGCATGATGTCGAACAAGCGAAAGCCGTAGGTCGTCATGAGAGCTACGAAGAAGGCAGAGAAGGGGAGGACCAACCTGCAGTAGAAGTATGCCATGAAGAACGGGTACTTATTGGTGCTGGGCGGGGTATCATCCGGAGGGACTATCGTCGCCGAGTGCGCTTTGGTCTCCCTCCCCCACATGAGGGCATACCTCAATTTAAGGTCGTCCATCCTCAGCACAGAGGGGGAGAAGATGACGTACTTCCTCCGCATCCTTGCCAAGTCCTCCTTTGCCTCAGCATCGGTAGCTTTCTTGGATTTCTTCATCGGGCCGGTGGTGATAGACAAAGATGCGCGCTTAGGCAGCATGCCGAGCTCGAAATCGGGAAGCAACATAAATGGGGAAGGAAACCTGAAAGCTCTGTGCTAAGGATAAGTGAAAGAAAAGGGGGCAATGAGATAGAGGAGATGCGACAGAGGTAAGCAACACACTTGCAGTGCTCTTTCTTTACATAGGCGGAGGACGCAAGGGTCCCCTCTGCCAGTCCCGCACGGCGTGACTTTTCAGGCTCGACTCCTCGGGGCAACCTTCGTGCTCCACCACTCCCATGACTCGTAGTCAATGCACGACATGGGCATCATGGTGAAAATCATCATAACCTCAAGAAAATTGCAGCCGCATATCCCCATGCACTATTTTCTAGGCCTAGCCCAATAGCATCACGGACTCTTGTGTGGCTCAGGACTGGGCGCTACTTTCGGTGCACTAAGAAACAGGTTCCTTAGTTCCCAAACTTGTGCATAGATGACCGCGGCTTCTGGCACCACAAGACCTTGCAGGGTGAGGGAGCACTTCCAAGCATCCCCGAGCCAAGGATAAGGCGACCAACAAGCCTCCTTGTAGGTCGAGAAGGCCTAGCCATGAGCATTGCGAACACCTTCCCACCAAGATGTCTGCCTGGCGAGCCGCTACCCCACGTCACGAAGCTGGTTGTCCACATCAGTAGGGGCGCGTCGCGGCTGGGCAGAATTATCGCAGCTTTAATGACACATGTCCTACAGCATGGCAAGAAAATAGGAGGTAGTTGGGCGAACAACACAGAAGGAGAGGCCATCCTTGTCGGGAGACGTCGCCGGCAAGCCATGTCATGGCGCATTTACTGTCCTACTCAGCCAGAGTTAGGTATTCTACACCATAGCTCTTGATAGCGCCTCGGGCAGCGATAGTGCGCACTATTATCCCATGTAATTACTGCCTTAGACATTGTGGTAACCCCTTGGACTATAAAAGGAGGCCCATGGCTACCTTTAGAAAGGCCGACTCTTTGTTCATTCTACACGCATAGACACACCACCGTAGAGCATCCCTTGTCATGTGGCGAAGCTACTGTACCGTGAACAATCCAATAAACCACCACACAAGACGTAGCGTATTACGCTCTCGAGCGGCCCGAACCTATCTAACCCCTTGTGCACGTAGCTTTCGATGGTGCTCTTTGTTTATCCTGACTCCCCTCGACCGAACCATAGAAAGGGGCCATGCCGGTCCCATAGATTGTCGTACCCCGACACCTTGTTTGTATCCACTGCCAAGCCTTCCCCAGATACTACATGACCTAGTAAGCCAACCTCCATCAGCCAAAACTTGCATTTGCTGAGTTTAGCATATAGTCAGTGTTCCCTCAACTTCTACAAACCCATTCTCAAGTGTTGTACAAGCTCTTCTTCATCCCTCGAGTAAATCAGAATGTCGTTGATAATCACGACCACAAACTTGTCCAAATAGTACATGAATATATACCTTGTTCATCATATTCATGAAGTATGCTGGAGCATTGTTCAGTCCGAAGGACATGACTATGTTCTCATACAATCCATACTTGGTGGTGAAAGTCATCTTGGGTATGTACACTTCTCGAATCTTGAGTTGGTAATAACCATACCTCAAGTTGATCTTTGAGAGCACCTTGGCTCCCTCCAATTGATAGAAAAGATCATTGTTGTGGGGAATTGAGTACTTGTTCTTGATGGTGACCTTGTTCTATTCCCGATAATCCACACACATCCTAATTGTTTCATCCTTCTTCGTCACAAATAGAACAGGTGCACCCCAAGGCAAGCAACTGGGTCTTATGAATCCCTTCTCAAACTGCTCCCTGAGCTGCTTCTTCATCTCATCCAGCTCATTGACTGCCCTCTTAGATGGCCTCTTGGCAATACCTTTCTAACTACTCTCGAGCTGCTTCTTCATCTCAGCCAGCTCATCGACTGCCATCTTATATGACCTCTTGGCTTTTGGTCTGGTTCCTGGAACCAAATTTTCATGACCCGATCTCATGATAGGGCCTCGAATCTCTATGCGTATTGTGTTAGTCCCTGGATCAGTAGCTTACATGCACAATCGATGATGAAATAACAAGAATAAATCGCATCTCATAGTCTTTACAATGAAGATCCAATGCAATACAATACACACCTGTTTAGCTCATGGCTAGCTTACAACACAATCATGCAATAGAGTAAATATCTAGTCTTGTGGCGTCCATCGACTCGCAGGTAGTAGTAGAGTATAGCATTGTAACCCTACTTCTTAACCTTCTCGTCGATATGGTAACCTGCAACATGATAATTTGCAGCCCCAAGATTTCGCTTCTGGAACTTAAATATGCAATGTGATACGGCTAGTTCCCTTTGTGCAAAATAGTTTTCCTATCTTTATTGGGTTGTCTAATCTAGCAATAGCATGACACTTCTAGTATGCTCCGGTCATAGTCAAGGTTACTCTGGTAAACCCTGGTCGTAACCCAAGCAGTTTGAGCACGTGGACTCCCGTCATGCCCCGGTCATCCCAAGCCTGTCCACATATCCTAGTAAACCATATACCACTGAGATCAGCTCCGATACTCCCCATTGGTTCAACCCATTGATTTTAGATGGAAGTGGTGAGTGAGATCAATTTGATAATTCTTGGGTGAGTTGCTCAATGTTGTTCGTAACTGGCATAGAGTTAATCATGATCAGTTATTACTCTGTAGAGGTTTGTGTACTTTACCCGTGATTCCTGATCACACCCTTCTGCCACTAAAGCTCATATGTGAAGTAGCTAGGCAGATAAAGACAAGAATTTCGGGAAGTAGTTGCCCTCTTCAAAAAGACAAACCCAATCAACCTACATGCAAGACTACATCTACTTATCTACCACAGGAGGATTCCCACAACTTACTCGATCATGACAGAGCCCATGTTGCCTCACAGTCACACATGGAAGCTACTCAACTCTTGAACTCGTAAAATCTATGGTGACTGGGTGGCATTCCCCACCAATACACTCCAATGATCCAATCAGAGCTAGTCCACCCAGATCGATTCATTGATTGGGTGGTAATATTTAAGTAATCTACCATGTGGTTATATGGTGGCATAGTAGTCGCGTTTCCCAATCCACGTTATGGCGGCTGAGAAACTACTCGTGGCTTACAAGGTTAGGGTATAATGGACCGATTCATGCTACTGGACTTTGTCAAGCATGAAGCATAATCCTATAGGGATTCCTTGCTGAAAATCAACTACAATGCATGAAAAACATAGATTATGACCAAAGGTTCCACTTGCCAGTATTGATGATTCTTTAACCTCATGATCCTTGATCAACACACTTCACTCTTTGTAACAATCTATTGTAAGTAAAGAGCATTCATGAACAACCTACAAACATTAAAACAATGGTCAGTGATGTGCATGGTGTCAGTGTCATTGTGCTGTGTGACCAATGGTTGAGGCTTAACTCACAAGAGTTTGGTTGAAAACATAGTGGTTGTCTTTTTGGAATACATGTGAAATAAGGGTTCACACGCAATTTTCTATTATGGTTCATCACATAAGGATTATGTGATGACAATGGTGGTTGTGTGATCTAGTTAATGGGTCATGGCAACATAGTCATGGTCCATGATACGTCTCCAACGTATATACAATTTATGAAGTATTCATGCCATGTTTACAATAATTCTATATGATTTTGGTAAGATTTTATTAGAACTAACCCGAACTGACGCTGTTTTCAGCAGAACTACCATGGTCTCGTTTTTTGTGCAGAAATAAAATTTCTCGAAATGGGCTGAAAATTTAGTATGACTTTTTTGAACCAAAAGAGACCCCCGAAGCATTGGAGTTGGGCCAGAAGAGCCACAAGGACGTCACAAGCTTGCCAGGAGCGGCCAACCCCTGGCCATGCCTAGCAGGCTTGTCACCTCCTTGTGGCCTCCCTTGACGTGAGATCGACGCCAAAAATTCCTATAAATATGGAAACCTCCAAAAAGAAACCTATATCAGAAGTTCCGACACCGCAAGCCTCTAAAGCCAGGAAAAATCAATCGTGAGCCCGTTCTGGCACCCTGTTGGAGGGGGAAACCATCACCACAGGCCATCTTCATCATCCCGGCGGTCTCCATGACAAGGAAGGAGTAGTTCACCCTCGGGGCTGAGGGTATGTACTAGTAGCTATGTGTTTGATCTCTCTCTCTCTCTCGTGTTCTTGAGATGACACAATCTTGATGTACCGCGAGATTTATTGATATAGATGAATCATATGGAGTTTTCCCCTGTCTGTCTTGTTATGATGAATTGAGTTTTCCCTTTGAAATTTTCTTATCGGATTGAGTCTTTAAGGATTTGAGAACACTTGATGTATGTCTTGCGATGGGATATCCATGGTGACAATGGGATGTCCTGTTGATCCAATTGATGTATGTTTTGGTGATCAACTTGCGGGTCCTGTGACCCTGGGAATCTATGCATAGGGGTTGGCACACGTTTTCATCTTGACTCTCCGGTAGAAACTTTGGGGCACTCCTTGAAGTTCTTTGTGTTGGATTGAACCTGATGAATTTGAAATTGTCTGAAATTGTGTGATGCATATCATATAATCAAGCCCATGGGTACTCGTAATGACATTGGAGTATCTAGGTGACATTAGGGTTTTGGTTGATGTCTATCTTAAGGTGTTATTTTAGTACGAACTCTAGGGCTGTCCGTGACACTTATAGGGATAGCTTATACAATTGATCAGAAAAGATAACTTTGAGGTGGTTTCGTACCCTACAATAATTTTTTTCGTTAGTTCTCCGCAATTTGTCACTTTGGAGTGAATTCTTTGTCGCACGAGAGGCATTTACATATGATTCAACTATGTTAGTATTGTCGAGAGAACTTGCACTAGTGAAAGTCTGAACCCTAGGCCTTGTTTCCAAGCATTTATACAATGTTTTCTTGCTGTTTACTATTAGTTACCTTTTTTTTGTTATATTTTCAGATGACAAAAACCTATATCTACCATCCATATTACACTTGTATCACCATCTCTTCGCCGAACTAGTGCACCTATACAATTTGCCATTGTATTGGGTGTGTTGGGGACACAAGAGATTTCTTGTATTTGATTGTAGGGTTGTTTGAGAGAGAGTATCTTCATCCTACACCTCCCACGCATTGATAAACCTTAGGTCATCCACATGAGTGAACATTGTCACTGTCCTACAAAACTTTGCGCTTGGAGGCCCAACACGAGTCTACAAGAAGAAGGTTGCATAGTAGACATCAAGCTCTTTTCTGGCGCCGTTGCCAGGGAGGTGAGTGCTTGAAGGTATATATTTAGATCTTGCAATCAAATCTTTTAGTTTATTTTTTTCACTAGTTTGGTTTAATAAAAGAAAATACAAAAAATGGAATTGAGGTTGCCTCATACACTTATTCTTTTTAATGTCTTTCATGAAAATGATGGAAAAGGAAAATTCTGCTCAAGTGTTAGCAGAACAAGTTATGAAATTTTTTGGCACTAAATCTGTGAGTGATGAACATGATTTCAATATTATTAGTATGAATTCTCGTAATATTCATGATGCTAGTGATATGCAAAGCCACAAGCTTGGGGATGCTAAGTTTGATGAATATGCTATTTTTAGTCCACTACTAGAAAAACGGCTATAGCTAATATGGACATTAATGGCACACCATGTATGTGGTGTGCCACTGCTATATAGCAGTGGCGCACCCGATATAGGTTCGCCATTAATGGCCATATTACTAATGGCGCACCTGGTGTGTGGTGCGCCATTACTAGTTTTGTCCTGGCCCCACACCCTTCCCAGACTTAGCAGTGGCGCACCAGGGGAAAGTGCGCCATTACTAGTTTTAACTAGTAATGGCGCACCACACCCACGGTGCACCACTACTAACATTTTTTTTAATTTTTTTTTTCAAAACTACTAATGGCGCACCACACACCAGGTGCGCCATTAGTAACCCTGGTTACCAATGGCGCATTCTTAGGAGGTGCGCCATTGGTAACCTGAGAGCAACTAGATATTTTTGACAGCCACCTACCACACTCACTTTCCCCACTTCATTCTCTCCACCTCTACCAAGCTTGGCCTCGGCTGCCTCCTCCTCCTCACCTCATTTGCACCATAGATTCACCCAAATTAAGTGGTTAAGTTTCCTTTTTTGATAGGTAAGTAAGGGGAAAGCTTTATTTATGTTCTAGATCTACTTTTTTCTCCCTCCAACGTACACACTTTGTATGTTTGTGGTGTTGCATATGTTTGTGTTTGCAGGTACCGATATTTGAAATGCGATAGTTGCCAATATTTCGCTAGAATGTTGATTCATTTCCGTTTCGGCGAGAATTTGACACTATGCATTCTTTTTGGTCCTATTTTTAGGCAAAGTCATGCCAAAAAAATTTTGGTTCTAAAATATCGTTTTTCTCTACCCCGCAGGCGACCATGGTCCGCAAGATGACCGAAGGCATCGTGAATAGGTTTTTGAGCTCGGCGAAGGCCGAGATGCTTAAAAGAACGAGATGGAGATAAGATGTCCGTGTCGAAGATGCAAGCTGAAGAGCCTTATGGACCCGGATTCCAGACGGGTGCGGGACCACCTGCTGATGCGTGGTTTCATGGATGGCTATCGGTGGCAAGGTGATGAAGATGATTATGAAGTCATCGATGGGGGCCGGGCAAGAAATAAAGAAGGGCAGCAAGACAATAGTGGCGAGGGCGGGCGAGAAGACGAAGAATCTCCAGGACATGATCACAAAGTAGATGCAGGACACAGTCATCATGTAGAAGATGCTGGACATGATGATGAGGAAGATCAAGACAAAGGGCATGATCATGAAGATGAAGATGCCGGAGTAGACGACGATGGACCATCGATGGGCTGGGTGTAGGACCCTCATATTCAAGAGCTGCTTCTCAAGCAGACGGCTAACACAAGAGATGTCGCCCGAGAGAAAGCCAAGCTGGATCAACAGGGGATAGACGCGGTTACTCCATTGTATGAAGGATGCAGGCCCGAGGATACCCGCCTGAAAGTAACGCTCATGGCTCTGGATATGAAGGTAAAATACAAAATGACCGATGCATGCTTCGACTAGAACATGTCATTCTGGCACGAACGTCTTCCCAAGGGGAACAAGTGCCCGACTAGTTTCGAGGAGGTGAAGAAAATCGTGTGTCCTCTGGATTTACCACACGTGAAATACCATGTGTGCATGAACGATTGCATCATTTATCGGGACGAGCACGCGGAGTCTACCATATGTCCGGTGTGCGGTGTCACTCGATACAAGAAGATGAAGAAAGCTCCTCGAGAAGTGGTGTGGTACTTTCCGATCGCTCCTCGTTTGCAGCGGTATTTCGCGGACCCAAAGCAAGCAGAGCTCCTGCGTTGGCACGCGGATAGGGAGGAGAAGAAGCGAGAAGATGACGGAAATGATCCGGAGATAAATAAAAAAGACAAGATGCTGAGTCACCCTAAGGATGCGACCCAGTGGCAAGCGTTGAACTTCGAACACCCAGAATTTGGGGACGATCCAGGGAACATCATGCTGGGCGCAAGCACCGATGGAGTCAATCCGTTTGGCAGCCAGAGAAGCACACATAGCACCTGGTCTGTGTTTGTGTGGATGTACAACCTTCCCCCCGGATGTGCATGAAGAGGAAGTACATTCACATTAGTATGCTAATTGAAGGGATGAAACAACCAGGGAACGACATCAATCTTTATCTAGGGCTGCTGAAAGAGGAGCTAGACACGCTATGGAAAATGCCAGCCAATACGTGGGATGCCGCAGCGAAACAATATTTCCCTATGAGAGCCGCACTGCTCACGACGGTGCACGACTATCTCGGTTACGGATATGTCGCGGGGCAGGTGGTCCACGGATTTTGTGCATGCGTTAGGTGCATGGATGACACAATGTATTGCCAGCTAGATAGAGATCCCGGGTCTTCGAAAACCGTGTTCATGGGACATCGAAGGTGGCTTCACGACGATGACACTTGGAGAAAACGCAAGGATCTGTTCGATGGTGAAACCGAACCCCGAAGACCCCCACGTACGAGGAGCGGCGAGGAAATAGGCGAGCTGTTGAAAAATTGGAAAGAGTGACCACCGCCTGGAAAGAAGCAAAAGGCGCTAGAGCCGCTGCTGAAGGTATGGAAAACGAGGTCTGTTTTCTAGGACTTGCCGTACTGGAAGATCCTCTGTGTGCCTCATAGCCTTGATGTCATGCATATCACGAAAAACATGTGCGAGAGTCTTCTTGGTACCCTGCTCAACATGCCAGAGAGGACCAAAGATGGGCCGAAAGCAAGGGCAGACATGCAATTAATGGGCATTAGGGAGGAGCTTCACGCAAAACACCCTAATGATGTTGATGGTGATGAGGCGAAGGACACGGAAAGTCGTCGCAAAGGCAAAAAGGCCAAGAAGATCGAATATGACTGCCCTCCTGCGTGCATCACTCTAAGTCAGAAGGAGATCGAGCAGTTTTTCACCTGTCTCGTAGGAGTAAAACTTCCTTATGGTTACGCGGGGAAGATAAGCAGATACCTAGACTCAGCGAAGCAGAAGTTTAATGGGATTAAGTCTCACGAGTGTCACGTGCTGATGACGCAGATACTTCCAGTTGCAATCCGTGGGATCATGGATGCGCACGTCCGTGAAATGCTATTTGGCCTATGCAACTTTTTCGATGTCATCTCTCAGAAGTCAGTTGGCGTGAGGCAACTCAGAAGGCTACAGGAAGAGATCGTGGTGATACTATGCGAGCTTGAGATGTACTTCCCGCCCGCATTCTTCGATGTTATGGTGCATCTGCTGGTCCATATCATGGAGGATATCATTCCACTCGGGCCGACGTTCCTGCACAGCATGATGCCGTTTGAAAGGATGACTGGTGTCATCAAAGGATATGTTCGCAACAGGGCATGTCCAGATGGAAGCATAGCCAAGGGCTTTCTGACCGAAGAGTGCATCTCCATCTGCATGAATTATCTAGGCATCGAGAACCCCGTTGGTCTGCCCGTCAACAAGCACCTCGGCAGGCTCGCTGGATGGGGTCACCGCGAGGGTCGTCGCGAAATGCATGTCGACTTCAAGGGTCGACTCGCCGACTTTGAAAGAGCAAACCTAGTCGCGCTACAACACATACACATGGTCGATCATTGGGTGGTAGAGCACAAAATCTTTATTGATAAGACGTACCATGATCGAGGCCAACAGAGGACGAACGGAGATATAATCAAAGAGCACAACTCATGTTTCACGCGTTGGTTCAAGGACAAGCTCTTGTCGTACCCTTTACATGAGGATTCTTCCACGGAAGAAAAACTCATATTCGCCTTGTCATTGGGCACTGAGCACAACCTGATGACCTATGAGGCATACGATACCAACGGCTACACATTCTACACCGAGGAAAAGGACATGAAGAGCCATTATCAAAACTTTAGGGTAACAATGGAATCCTACACCGGTAACGACAAGGACAGATACTATGGAAGGATCGAGAAGATCTGGGAGCTAAGCTACGCTAGAGAGAAGGTCCCGATGTTCCGTGTCAGGTTGGCCAAGAGCGTCCTAAAAGAAGACTGGTATTTCACCACCATGGTTATACTCGAAGCCAAATCCAAGACCGCAGGCACAAACGTCACCACGAAAAATGAGTCATGGGTACTGGCTTGCGAAGTGGACCAATGCTTCTTCATTACTGACCCGTAAAACCCCAGTCGTGTTGTCGTGAGGAGATGCAAAAGGAACATCATCGGAATGGATGGAGTCTCCAATGAGCAAGCTTCGACATGTACGGTGACCCGAAGATGGAAGATGACAACGACGATGAAGTACCATACACTACAAGAAGAAGCAGGACCACCCTACCTAAAGGACGTCCGTTCAAGAGAAGAATTCAAGGGGTTCTGGGGCTAAATTATTCAACCGCGAGAAAGAAGGGCAAGAAGATTGTGACAAGATAGCTCAGATCGAATCACGACGTGTCAGCCGCGTGTTTGTGTCAGTGGCATCATCAATCTTTGATGACTATTATTTCATGTCACTTGATTTCAACCATGTCATCCAATTCTAAATCTTTGCACAATGGTTTTATAACCCCGATTGCATTTTCCTTTTCTTTTCTCTCAAATCTTAAATAATTACATGCAACTAAAAATCCAAAAAAATAAAAAAAAGTTGGTAATGGCGCACCAGGAGAAGGTGCACCATTGCTAACCCTCGCCCAACTAAAATATCCAAGACCCAGCCGGTCGTCCTTCTCCCCAATCTGCATCTCACCCCTCGCCTCTCGCCCCCTCTCGCCATGGATGGCGCCTCCGATCCGGTGCCGCGGCACCCCACGTCCGGGCCGTGACTCCACACCGCTGCCGCCCGCACTCCACCGGCATCGTCTCTCGCCCCCTCGCCGTTCAGCGAGTCGAGTTGCGGCATCGTCTCTCGGCCCCCATCGCTGGTAAGCTGCTCGAGCTAGCTGCCAAATCGACCGGCGCCCCTCGTTACGGCATTGCCCGGCCACCGTCCAGCCGCCTCCTCACCCTCCAGCTGCCATCGAGCTGCTTCCCTAACACTCCGCCCGCGCCGGCTCAACAGAGGCCTTCATCGACGGCGGCGACGCACACGCCCATCTTTGTCGTTCCCGTACGTCCTCTTCGTCGGAACAGCGACGACGTGAGGGAGAGGTGGTGACACAACGTCGTCAGCTGAGGTACTGAACCTCTTCTTTATTTTACTTCATTGCAGTGCACAAGATCGGTTTTGGGGAATCAACGCGCTAGGGTTTCGGATTTGGGAATTTTTTCCTAGGGATTGGGAATTTTGCAAAATTAGGATTTCCTTTATTTTGTTTCAATTGACGTGATGAATCACTTGCTTCTGATTGCTAATGTGTCTTACTACCGTTAGCAAGTAAACATTACTATCATAATCTAATTATTATTTTAATTTCGTAGCAAATACAAGTAAAACTTGATCATTAACATGCTAATTACGCAGGCTGAGACTTAACACGATCTCATAATCAAAATTAGGACTCTATAAGATTATCAGATCAGCTTTGACACTATTGTTGGATATTAATTGACTTTAGCTTAGACATCAACTTAACCTGATCATTACCTAGAGCACCTAATTAGTCATGAAACAGTTGATCTTCCTTTTGG
Organism: Hordeum marinum; assembly: GCA_022496015.1. Lineage (NCBI taxonomy): Eukaryota > Viridiplantae > Streptophyta > Magnoliopsida > Poales > Poaceae > Hordeum > Hordeum marinum. The sequence continues at coordinate 194,785,968 of CM039675.1, read as the reverse complement.
ATACCCTCAGGCCACCACCGACACGGCTCAGGCTAGAGATGATCTTCCTGTGCTTCCTGGATCAGTGTGGTTTTAGGTGTGTCAAGAGAGCTGGAGAGCAGGTCAAGAATTGAGTCACTTAACCGCTGCCAGGCCCTCTAATGTATTCTCAAATTGATTTCCCTAGCACTACACACTGGATATATGTAGGCCTTTTTTTGTGCAGGGACAAATAGTTACCCCTTTCTCCTAAAATGTTGATTAATTTCCGTTTCGGTTGAGAATGGGGCACTCCTAGGTCAAGAAAATTAGCAAAGGTCATGCCCAATTTTCTTGACCTAGAAGGTGCCCGATTCTCAATCGAAACAAAAATTCATCAACATTTAGAGACAATGTTATTTCTACAAAGAAAATATTTTTAAGTGGCTTTTATAGTTTTCCCTTAAGTTGAAATGCAAACTATTTTTCCTTCCTGCAGCAGGAGCAATAGTGCACTTAGTTTGGTGGAGTTGAAACCAGAGAGTTGATTACTAATTGGCAGCAGTGAGTGAGCTAATTCAATAGGAAGTGGATATATAAAGGGGAGTTTTAGAACAATCTTTTGGGTAAAGGGGAGTTTTGGAACAATCTTTTGGGTAATAGGAAGTGGACATATGAAGCAAATACTATGGAGGAAATAAAGAAATGCCAGACAGGGTCAAGTAAGTAGGATTAAGCAGGTCATGGATGAATGAGGTAGATTAGGCAGGCCATGGATGAAAGGGAGAGTTGAGAAAATTATATTTTTGGATAAAAGGGTGTCTGTAATGTGAAAATATATGAAGCCTTGTTGTCCCACTCCCACCCACTCACTTGTGCATATGATAGGTGAAAGTGATGGTGTGACCTAGTAGTATATGAATAAGGTGGGGATATATGCTGCTACTACAGTAGTTGGTTAAAGATGGTTGTAATATTCAGAATGTTTGTGGAGAGGATATATTGGGTGAAATGGGAATGAGAATGAGAATGAAAATTATGATACAGTAGGACGGTGTAATATTCTGAATTGAATTGTAGATCCTACACACACATACACATACGCATATAGATACAGATACATATACAGATACAGGCCTAGAGTCAAAGGGCAATATTCCTCTAACTCTGAGAAGAATAGATACTACCCTGATCTCATCCAATAACTCTAGTAGCCTTTTTTCCTATTTAGAGCGAACATGGCCGACAACGATGAGGCCGGCGGTTTGGGCAAGCCATTCTAGGAGCTGTCCCAAGAGATGGAGGAAGAACCTCACCGCTATGAGGACGCCGCGGAAGACACCGATCCCGACTACACAACCCCTAGTGGCGTCGGGGATGACACGACTGATGGTGCTGCCGGGGATGCCACCACTGATGATGGCAGAGAACGCACATATGGCAGCCAACCGAAGAGGCAACGGAAGTACCGGCGCCCGAACATGCTCGCCACCGTCAAGGAGGAATTTACTGAAGTGTCCTCCAGTGGGCATCCAATGGCACCCAAAGAATTAGTCGGTGGGTATCCGGGACAACTCGGGTGCATTCTCCGCAGCACCGTCTCGATTAACACCGAGAACCTAAGGCATCATGACCGAGGGAATTTGCGCAACCTCCTGTTCACGAAGCTGCACAAACGATGCAAGTTCCCCGATGACTTTGCAAACACACGCCTCTCAGGGAATAAAGTGAACAGTGTCGCCCTCACGAAGATGAGCACGGCCCTGGCTACTTGGAGATCCGCGGTGAAGAGAAGGATTCTATGTGGTGATAGTGATGAGAAGATCAAGGAGACAAATCCTTCGATCAGCGAAGCTGACTACCTGGAGTTCAAGATCAAGTGCGAGAGCAACGCATCCGTGGAATCAAGTCAGTGGGGGAAAGATATGCAGGACTTGAACTTAGGGGTCCACAAACTCAGTCCCGGCGGTTAAAGAGTGGTGGAACCTAAATGGGACAAGGAGGACGCGGAGCGTGCCGAGCAAGGCCTACCGCCCCTCTTCGATAAATACCATGAAAACCAGACCAGGAACTATGTCAGGTCCCGACACAAGGTGGACCTAGTAACAAAGGAACTTACCACGGATCCGAAGGTGAAGGATCTTGAGGGTGTTCTGGTAAGGAATAAACCCCCGCGTAATTAGCTCCATATGGTTGCATTCTAATTAATGAAGCCAAATTTCTAAATGGTTCACGTTTCTTCTGCAAGAAACTGAAAGCAGTAGCGTGGGGTCTCAAAGCTCCCCATCTGCCCCTTGGGACACCACCTTAAATAGGGCGTTGAACGTAATGAAACACAAGGATAAGGTCAGTAAGCTGTTGTCAGCTGGTCATGTGGCCGACGAAGGCTTGTCCACGAAATGGCCGGAATACTATAAGGCTGGGCGAAAGGAGAGAAAGACCAGCTCGGAAGGCCAGGAGCACGAGGTTAAAGAACTCAAGGCACAAGTGGCGCGGATTTCGGAGATAGTCCAAGAGCAAGTGCGAGACCAAGTGGGAGCGACGATCACCGCCATTATGCCTTCCTTGCTTGAGGGGCTGCGGGGGTGGATTGCGGGCGGCTAACAGGGGCCACCCCCGATTCCCAGCTTCACAGGCAGCAACTCGTACAATGCGCCGGCATTGGTGTCTCCGGCGTCGGCACCGCTATTGAAGCTTAATGCACCCGGGTGTGGGAAGAATACACCAGCCGACACCTCGGCAGCAAGCGGCCCCTCCATTGGCGGTGCCTTGACATTAGCCGAGCTCGACGCCATCACGGTAACTAAGCCTCGGCCAATGACTTCATCTCCTTGCCTTTGACTGGGCATCCCTGACGCCCTACATGTTTTCGCAGGGCGCCGCCAACTTTCCATGCACTCTCCTGCACTTCGTGGACGGCGAGTTGATCGATGTCGCCAAGGCCAAAATCGCTGAACAGGGCAACCGCGTGTTCCACGGTAATCCGATGCCACCCACCGTGTATAGGGTTCAACTGGTTCGGGTGTTGCGGGGCTGCGATGACTTGTTACCTCCATATCGACCCCCTGGGGCCGACAAAGACGATGTGATGACCCTCAGCGCCTGCTTAAACTGGCCCATGCTTTGGCCGAAGAGCCAGATTCGTTTGGGGGCAGGGGACACCAGCTCACAGACAACACCGCCAGTCGTGTCGGCGCCAAGCCATGGCAAGAATGCCGCAACGCTACCGCCGTCAGTTGATCCGGACATGCATATCGCACAGGATCCAGATGATGACGATGGTACATTTTCCAATGTCGATAAGTACATCAACGAACATGGTACGGTGATGAATTCTTGGGGCCTCCTTCTCAAGAACCCAACCCTGCAAAAGACGATCGCGATCTAGCTGGTACCGCGGAGAAACCCAATTGCAACATGCATCGTCTGTTTAGTTCTCAGGAGACGCCTCCAGCTGCCGCCTTCACCGAGACTCAAATAGCCGAGGTGCTAAATATTATCAGCCCCAACACACTCAAGAAGGTGGTCTCTGAGCAGAACTCGATCCCATTACAGTAGAAGAAGTAGAAGGGACAGAAAAGAAAAAATAACAAGGGTGCGAGCCAGCCGACACCGAGTATGATCCGTGCTCAGGACGGGCCACCAATACCTACGGATATCTCGTGGAGGGTGCATGTGGCGGGTAGGCCGATGCTACCGACTAATCTGGTCAATGCTGCAATCGGTGCTATGCACGGTCTACATGACGGTGTTCTTTCTATGGAGAAGCGGTGTCTCTCCGAGAATCATGTGGCATACCCGGTTTTTGTGGCCAAGGTGCCAGAGGGCAAGGGCTTTGTCGATAGCACCATCGAGCGTATGATCGTCCTGCGGTTTGATGACATCTTCGCTATGTTTAACCTTTATCCACTACACTACACCTTCATTCGGCTATTTTTGCTCAGTATGGAGATGCGAATCATTAGACACAGGACCCCGGACATCGTGATAGTCGACCCCTTCTACATGTGTGCCAAGATCTTGGGCATCGTTGGGGACCTGCAAGTCGCGAGTTCATACCTCGAAGGTGTCATTCTAGCAAACCCAGATAAGGATAACTTCCTCATGCCTTACTTTTCTGAGTAAGTCATCCCCTCACTGCCCTGTAACATCTAATTTCTTAGATTTCGATAGTTCTTTTTTTTCTAACATCCCGTGTTTTGTGCAGTGACACACATTGCACACTCATACTCTTAAGCCCGAAATATTCCATGGCCACGTACTTCGACTCGAACCGTCAGTCGAAGAAATACTACACAAATATCAAGAAAGTTCTTGATGATGCTTGATGATGCCAAATCTAGAGGAACCTTCAAGAGGCCAATTTGTAGGTACGGCAAGCATGTGTTCACCCACGTAATGACGTTCCCCTGCAACAAGCAGCAGCCTGGCAGTCAGAAGGATGCCTACTACGCCCTCCATCACACGCGAGCGATCGTACGGTACCATCATCACCTTATGCTACCAAATAATCGCAAGAATGGGACGCATGCTTGTCGGCAATCCAGGACGAGGACATCAGACAAGAATTCTTTCGCATCTAGTCGGAGTTTGAGGAAATCATCTATCAAGATGTCCTTCGTACCTCGGGGCAGTTCTACCTCAAATATCAACCGTCCAACAGTGAAATAGAAACAACGCTACAAATGCAGGCTGACAACGGCCGCACATTCATGACCATCACGAAAGACGGCGGCTTTATCCACGCTCCGGTCCCTGAGTCGAGTCGAAAGTATTGATGCTATGTAGTTCTAAAATATCAATTAGCTCGTGTTGTAATTAAACTTTAATGAACTTGTATTTCTCTTTAGTTTGGACAGTCGTTCAACTTATATGTAATCGATGCTATTTATTAGTAGGACCATGAATCATGCTATTAATGTGTTAATTTTCTCTTCCGATCCTTTTGTTGCATACTTTTATATTGCTTATATATTATCTATGAATTGGTACTAACGTTTTGTTTGTCTAGTGCATAGAGATGCCATCGTATGTCGTGTACAAGGGTGAGGTTCCCGGAGTCTGCGACGACTGGGAGGTGTGTCGGAGACAGGTTCACCGTTTCAGCGGTAACAGTTACAAAGGGTACACCACTAGGGCGGAGGCGGAAGCTAGATACGCGTGCTATCTAGCGGGAGAGAGGAGGGAGCGGAGGAGGAACCGGATGAAGATCAGTTTCATCACGATGATGCTCATTGTGACCGCAACCCTCTTCTATGTGATGGTAGTTTAGATATCGACTTGTAATGTTAAGACAAACTCGCTACTCGCGGTCTCGAGACTTGTAATGTTCTAACTTTGTTCGGTATTTTGAATTCTGAGACTAATATGATGAATTGTATTCGGAGACTAATCTTCTATTATATTCAATAAATCTGTTGTTTATATGTTGTGTTGTTTATATTCCGTGCTGTAATGTATTTTGTAACCTGTGCAAATATCATAAAAGCAAAAAAAATAATTCCTAATATTCATAGTAGTGGTACACCATATTGCACTTTAGTGGTGCACATAAATAAACACCCCAGTGGCACATTATCTAAAAGTGCACCATTAGTAACCCAGAGCACAAGGTACACATGGCCCTTGGAGTAATAGCAGTGGCGCACTTCTGGGCCTAGTAATGGCGCACTTTAGCTACGCCATTAGTGTATGTGATAGTAATGGCGCACCAGGTGGTGCGCCACTGTTATGTAGATTAACAGTGGCGCACTAGGCATGCAACATTACTATTTATTAGTAGTGGCGTGATAATAGTGGCACACCTATAGTGCGCCATTAATAGCCAAAATAGGTGCGCCACTAACAGCCTTTTTTCTAGTAGTGGTCCCCCAAGTTTTGATGAGGAAAACTATTATGATTATGGCATGCCTACTCTATATGATCATTATGATGATGACATGTATGCTATAAAGAATGATAGTAACCATGAAACTTGTCATCGTTATTTTAATATTGAATGTGGTTATTTAAATCAAGTATCTCATGATAGTTATTTTGTTGAGTTTGCTCCCACTATTATGAATGAGAAGAAAATTGCTTATGTGGTGAGTGACAAATTTTCTATGCTTGTGGATCATGAAAATAATGATTGATGTGCTGGTTATATTGTGGAATTCCTTCATGATGCTACTGAAAATTATCATGAGGGAGGAATATATGCTTATAGGATTTGCAATAATATCAACTTTCCTCTCTATGTGTTGAAAGTTTTGAAGATAGGCTTTTTTGCCTTCCTATGCTAGATGATTCTTGTTCCCATAAATTGTTTGCTCACAAAATCCCTATGCATAGGAAGTGAGTTAAAATTAAATGTGCTTGTCATGAGATTCATGATGCTCTTTTGCATGTTTTAATTATTTTTCCTACATGAGCATCATTGAAATCATCATGCCTAGTTATAAGGCATTAAAGAAAAATGCTTGCTGGGAGACAACCCAACACTTTTACCTTCTGTTTTTTCATGCTGACATGATTAAGCTACTGTAGTAATCATTCTTTTTGTCTTTTTTCAATAAAGTGCCAAGTAAAGCCTTTGGGATAGTGTGGATACTTGCTTGTTTGATTCTGTGCAAAAATAGAAAGTTCTACGTCCAGTATATGAATTATCTGATTTTACTGGAGCCTCAAAAAATTTGGATACTTTTTACACAAAATTTATGTGCAAATTCCATGTGTTTTACTATTTTCCCAGAATGTTTAGAGTTAGATAAGTATGGTGATCATGCAGTTCTTTACAGACTGTTCTGTTTTTGACAGATTCTGTTTTGCATGCATAGTTCGCTTGTTTCAAGTGTTCCTATAGCTTATATTGAGTAATATAAAATGTTGGAATGATGGAATAAATTATTTATCATGAGGGAATAATTATGATTGTTGTCTTGACAGTACCTAAGTGAATGATCTATCTTTATTACACTAACCCTTCTCACAAAGTTCCATTAAGTTTTGTGTGATTGAAGTTTTCAAGTTTTGGGTGAGACACCTATATGAGGAGAATGAGGAGTGACAAGAAAATAAGCTTGGGGATGCCCAAGGCACACCCAAGGTAATATCCTAGGAAGACTCAAGCATCTAAGATTGGGGATGCCCCGGAAGGCATCCCCTCATTCGTCTTCAACACTATCAGTATATTTTACTTGGAGCTATATTTTTATTCATCACATAATATGAGTTTTTCTTGGAGTTTCATTTTATTTTGTTGTTATGTGTAATTTGTTATTTATAATCTTGTTTTTAAATAAATAGTTCCAAGAATTCGCTTAGGATGCTTGCATTGCATGTTTGATGTGTGTTGTGTAAAAACTGAAACTTCTGCTGTAGTGTTTGAATTTTCCTGTTTTACTGGAAAGTGGAAAGTTTCTGAAATGTTTACACAGTGTTTTCATATAAATTTATTATCATGTCCAAAATTTTCAGAATTTTTGGGGTTACATAAATACACTAGTTTCATAAATTTCAATAGACTGTTCTGATTGGATAGATTGCTGTCATAGTTTTGTTATCTACTTATCCTATAGTTTCCATAGCCTATATTGGTAGATATAAATTGTGGAAATGAGAGTATATAGTACCTAATTTTTGAAAATTATTATGAAACCTATCTTGGCAGTGCATAAAGAGTTTATTTATCATTATGTGTACTAACCTATCTCACGAGTTCTTTTCGAGTTTTGTGTGGATGACGTTTTTGAGAATAGGTGAAACCTGGATATGAGAGGATTGAAAGATATACAAAATCTCAAGCCTAGGAATTCCAAAGGCATCCCAAGTAAATATTTCAAGAACTATCAAGCAACTAAGCTTGGGGATGCTACGCATCCCACCTCTCTTCGTCATCTATCGGTTAGCCTATGTTGACCCTAAATTTTTATTCGTTCACATCATGTGGGGTATTCTTGGAGTGATAATTTTGTTTTGCTAGATTTTGAATAAAATACTCAGATCTGAAAATATTTACTGAGAGAGAGAGAAAGAGAAAGTCATCACATAGCTACTTAATTGCTTGACTACTCATGGATCTTCACTTATATGTTTTGGAGTAGTTTTGTCATTTACTATCGTGCTTCACTTATATCCTATCAGTATATGGTTGAATGAATTGAATATAATAAATCTGAAATTATATATGTTTTATATGCTTATCCCATGGGGAGTAATGACTGCACATATAAGAAGTATAGGTGGTAAAATTTACTGAAAGTTAGCAAACACCGCATTGGTCAATTGAACCATTCATGAAAGAATATTGAAGGAAGAGAGATTTCACATATAAATATACTATCTTGGACATCTTCTATGATTGTGAATACCCATTAATTATTTTCAAACTTGAGAAAATTAGTTGAAGTTGGACAAGGAAGACAACGTAATGAGTTATGCTTGGGTATATTTGTATAGAAGTCATATTGTTATGGATCCTCCAACATGTGGTGCTTGCTTCCACCTCATATTAGCCAAAAGTTTCGCACCAAGTAGAAATACTACTTCTGCATCCAAACACCCTTAAACCCAAAGTTATTCCATATGAGTCCACTATACCTACCTATATGCGGTATTTACCTACCGTTCCAAGTAAATTTGCATGTGCCAAACTCTAGACCTTCAAATAATATTCTGTTTTGTATGCCCGAATCGCTCATATAATGACTAGGGGCTGTCAGTATCTTCCATGCTAGGTGGGTTATTCTGACAATATGTGTTGATTCACTATCATTCACGAGAAAGTGGCTGGTAATAGGGATTCCTAGTCCCGAAATAAAAAAATGCTTCTAGGTGACTAAAACTCCCCTAGGAATGTCGTTGGTATGGACGGTACCAGTGGATTCAGCTCGCCATGGAGTGTGATTGATTGGTGGAGGGGAAGTAAAAACTATACCATTCTATTTGGGAACCTCCTATAATGTATCTAGCATGGAAGATACCGAGATCTGTCGGTTGTTATGGTGACAATGAAAGCATACTGACCAAAATTATTATTCATCTCTGTTTTAAAAGATAGAGCTCTGGCACCTCTGCAAAGCAATGCTTCCCTCTCCGAAGGGCCTATCTTTTACTTTCATGTACTTACCTTTATGCAAGAGTCATGGTGATCTTCACAACTTCCTATATTTTGCCTTTTTCTCTTGGCAAGTGTCATGTGTAGGGGAAAGATCCAAGCATATTTGGCCATTCAAATATATTTGATCATGAATTATTATTGTTGACAATTATCCATATGATAAATAATTTGTGAGGCGAAACTTTAAGCCCCTATCTTTCTTTGTGTTGGACGGACGCCATGTGCTCTAAAAATATGCTTTGAGTGTTAGCAATCATGGAAGAGTATACGATAGTTGAGTATGTGGAATTTGCTAAATCAAAGATCTTGCATAGACCCTTCGTGAAAATAAGATGAATTGAAATTGTTTGGTGAATGAAAGCATAGTTTGATAGTCTATAATTTAACATGTGGATAGCTTGTTACTTTATCATGAGAAGTTTTATGAGATGAGCTACTGTTTATGATATATCGTGATGCTAGAAAAAGTGCTATCATTAATCAAATTTATGCACTATGCTAGCATTCACACTTCATAAATTATTTCTTTTATCATTTACCTACTCAAGGACGAGCAGGAATTAAGCTTGGGGATAGTGATACGTCTCCAAAGGATCTATAATTTATGAAGTATTGATGCCATGTTTACAATAATTCTATATGACTTTGGTATGATTTTATTAGAACTAACCAGGACTGATGCTATTTTCAGCAGAACTACCATGTTGTCATTTTTTGTGCAGAAATAAAAGTTCTCGGAATGGGCTAAAAATTTAGTATGATTTTTTGGAGCAAAAGAGACCCCCGAAGCATTGGAGTTGGGCCAGAAGAGCCACGAGGAGGACACAAGCCTGCCAGGCGTGGCTAGCCCCCTGGACGCGCCTAGTAGGCTTGTCACCGCCTCGTGGCCTCCCTTGACGTGAGATCGACGCAAAAAATTCTTATAAATATAGAAACCTCCGAAAAGAAACCTAGATCAGGAGTTCCTCCCCCGCAAGCCTCCAGATCCATGAAAAATTAATCAGGAAACTGTTACGGCACCCTTTTGGAGGGGGAAACCATCACCGGAGGCAATTTTCATCATCCCGACGGTCTCCATGACGAGGAGGGAATAGGTCACCCACGGGGCTGAGGGTATGTACCAGTAGCTATGTGTTTGATCTCTCTCTCTCTCTCTCTCTCGTGTTCTTGAGATGACACGATCTTTATCTACCCCGAGTTTTATTGATATAGATGAATCATATGGAGTTTTCCCGTCTCTATCTTGTTGTGATGAATTGAGTTTTCCATTTGATGTTTTCTTATCGCATTGAGTTTTTAAGGATTTGAGAACACTTGATGTATGTCTTGCGATGGTATATCCGTGGTCATAATGGGATGTTATATTGATCCACTTGATGTATTTTTTGGTGATCAACTTGCGGGTTCCGTGACCTTGGGAATCTATGCATAGGGGTTGGCACATGTTTTCGTCTTGAAACTCCGGTAGAAATGTTGGGACACTCTTTGAAGTTCTTTGTGTCGGATTGAATATGATGAATCTGAAATTATGTGATGCATATCATATAATCAAGCCCATGGGTACTTGTGTTGACATTGGAGTATCTATGTGACATTAGGATTTTGTTTGATGTGGATCTTAAGGTGTTATTTTAGTACGAACTCTAGGGTTGTCCGTGACACTTATAGGGATAGCTCATAAGATTGATCAGAAAACAAAACTTTGAGGTTGTTTCATACCCTACAATAATTTCTTCGTTAGTTCTCTACTATTTGTGACTTTGGATTGAACTCTTTCTCGCACCAGAGGTATTTACATATGAATCAACTATGTTAGTATTGTTGAGAGAACTTGCACTAGTGAAAGTATGAACCCTAGGTCTTGTTTCCAAGCAATTATACAATGTTTTGCTCGCTTTATATTATTAGTTACGTTGATGTTTTTATATATTCAGACTGCAAAAACTTATATCTACCATCGATATTACACTTGTATCACCATCTCTTCGCCGAACTAGTGCACCTGTACAATTTGCCATTGTAATGGGTGTGCTGGGGACACAAGAGATTTCTTGTATTTGATTGCAGGGTTGTTTGAGAGAGACCATCTTCATCCTACACCTCCCACGGATTGATACACCTTAGGTCATCCATTTGAGGGGAAATTGCCACATTCCTAGAAAACTTTGTGCTTGGAGGCCCAACGCGAATCTACAAGAAGAAGGTTGCATAGTAGACATCTGTCCACGAATCTTGGGTAACCAAGTTCATGTTCAAGTTTGAATAACAATTAAACTTGTTGATCTTTCATGAGCTTGAATACACTAAGGTCTGAAAATGATAACTTGGTCTCGCTTCTGTTCCTAATTGGTTTGGAACTAGGCTTCGTTCGGAAGGGTTTATAATTCAGTTTGAATTTGAGTTGGGTTTATCCTAATTGAAATCAAATGAAATTAAGCTTAAATTTTGGTTTGGTTTCACCAGTTCTATTTGAATTATGATCTGTCATGAAATATTGAGTTGGTTTTATTTTGTCCATTATAACTTCCCAACCTAAAGTCTTACACAATCCAACAACTTCTCAGGTACTTTAACTTAATTAGTGGTAGTCTATTGTAATGGTTTTACTTTACTTGGTTTAGCAAAAGTCAAGTATAAATCCAAAAATAATTACTAAGGTTCAAATATTTTTAAATTTGGTCTGAATTTTAACCTAACTTAATTTGAACTCATCATTCTGTAAAGTCAAATATTAACTCACACACAAACTACTATGTTTAATTTGACTCGAACAATTGATTTGATTTTGGTTAGTTCAAATTAAACTTTGGTTTCCAATTTGATTTCAATCTAGATTTGAAATGACATTCAAATGGTAGTTGAATTACCTAGAGTCAAATAATAATCCAAAAATTATTTACTAAAGTTTCATTTAAGTTTCTGAAACATTTGTTCAATCTTTCTTTCAATAAACTAAACCCAATTAGGTCTAATTTGTATTTGATTCCTGTCCTAATTTGGATTCGGTTTTAAAATGCAATTTATATTATTTAAAATTCGAAGTAAAATGTTACCAGATGAAAGTATACCTAATTTGATTGAATTTTCAAACAAAATCTATTAATTTGGATTTATAAAATACAACTTATGTCCTAATCAAATTTCAATTCAATCTGTTTGAATTTGTATTTCAGATTATTCAAACATGAAATATTTTTATATAGGTTGAAAATATATTTCATCCAGTTCATTTTGCAAAAAGAATCACCTAATTTTGAGATGGAGGTAATTATTTTGTTGCAGTTCAAATTCATGGATCTTTATTTTATAACAATCGGAGAGGGGGACACATGGCTGAATCTGATTGGCGGAGAGGTGTGTGTACTGGGTGCTACACATCGGTCGACCAAAGTCTAACAAGACAACAATTCGGGGCTAGGGTCTTTGTGAGGTGTTGGATAATGTGAGATCCAATTGTCCATGTTATATCATGAGTTAGGGTTTGGGTCTCACCGGACTTCCGCCAGGGGGGCGGGGGGGGGGGGAGGTCGCTGGGGAGATCTTACGCGACGGCGCTAGCTTCGGACCTCATATGGTTCGTTCTAGAGGGCACCAGAGATGATGGAAGGCACAAACGGATGCGGCTCATCATCGCAGTCCTCCTAGTGGTCGTGGCCGGCCCCAGGGACGACGGCAACAGTGGTACAAGGCTACCGGAGACATGCAAACTCCGATGAAGCCTCGGGTGGCAACTGGGCGATGATTCAGTGCCCTCTTGGCAAATAGATGGGTCAGAAGGATGCACACGTGTACAAGGAGCATAAGGGACATGGTCAAGGCCTTGCATGCGGCCTAACCTCGCCGGAGAAGATGATGGCGCGGCAGCGAGCTTCGGGCTTCGTCGAACTTCGGTTTCAAGAGGCTCTGGCTGCAGACAGGTTGTCCAAGGGGTTTGCGGTGATGCCAGGGATCAAGCAGTGGTGGTGGCTAATTGAGGACCTCCGGGTTGCCGGAACTTGACCGGAGCGGGTCTAGGTCAGATGCCGACACAGGAGATGGTCAGTAAGCAACCTGACAACAAAAGCGGGAGGAATGAGATGGCTGTCTCAGAGGGTGTCGATGGCTATTTATAGGGCAAACGTTAGGGGCGGGCATCCATGGTGAGGCAACCGTGCATGGGCGGGGCAGTGGCGGTTGCGTAGGGGAGATGGAGTCGACATGCGGGTTTCGCATGTTAGTAGCTCGAGCATGAGGATGAGAGTGGCACTCGGCTTGCTACCGCACGTGCACATTGCTGGTTCGGCCTGGCTTAGCTAGGCCATGGGCCTTTTTCATTTTCTCTCACTTTCCTATTTTTTTTCTCTTCTTCTTTTTATTTGAATTTGAAAATTCTTTCAAGAGAGGATATTTCCTAAATTCCAATTGGAATATTTAGAAATTCTTGAACATTTATTTTGGGAAAATTTGGCATATATTTTGTGCACTTATGTTTTAAATTGAAATTATGAATTTGGGTTTTGAACCAAAGTTGCTCCAAATCCAATTTGGAAAATGGGCAGAGGGCCTAGGTCATTATTTGGTCTTTTGGAAATTCTATTTGGAAGATGGTGTTTGAGAATCGGATGACCGAAACATGGTCTTCCAAAGAGTTCCTCTAGGCCACTGTCGGTGCCTATCTAGCCCTACCGTTCTTGTACGTCTCGTAGCACCATCCAGCTGGAGTCACTATGATGTCCGACCAAGCCATAGGCCATAGTCGCTTGTTTATGTGCAGGTAAGCCTCGGGTCTTGAAGTACCCATCCGTCTCTTCGGGGCTGGGTGGAACTTTCTGCGTGAATACTAACACTTCTCTAGTAACGCCTAGGATAAGCACTAGTTCCTCTATGGATCCGTTCATCCAATTTCCACCCAGAGGTACATGGCATCATGAAGTCTTCAAGTCTTGAATCTTAAGGTCTTGACCAATATTAACTCTCACATCTCTCATGAAAACCACCAACCCCGTCTGCTAGAGCGCAACAACTAAAACTTTATCACAATCCCGGGCGTTGGTGTCAAGGGGTGGGGTTATTCCTACGTCATGAAACTACTTGCGAGAACCACATATTAATGTGACCTACTAGAATGCATGGTGGAAAGAGGTAACTAATGCAAATAAATCATAGGTAATAGCAATGATATAAGTGACTTGCCATCCTGATGATCTTGAAACATTAACAACTCATAATAGCAAGCTTCGCACTCCAGATGATCTAACGAAGCAATCAAAACATACATACACATACCATCTTACAAAATATCACTATAACAACAAGTAAAACTAATAATAAAGCAATCAAAGAAAAACATAATGGTAAAACCCAAATAAATTACCAAAACTCCAATGACAAGTTTTCCTAGAGTAAAATAACTATAAATAGTTTGCTGCAACTAATAAATTTTAATAGAAAGAAAATAAAACTTTTACTAGAATAACAAAAAGAAAAATTCTTACAAATTCATATGCAAAAGGAATCAACTTAAAACTCCACTTATGTAGAAAACAAGGCTTTTTTAAAAGGAAGAAACAAGAATAATAAAAAGTATTTTTTAGTCATAAGTAAAATACCTATTGTTATTCACTAGGAACTGAATTAACTAGTCAAGAAATACCAAATAAATAATATCACAATATTTAAAACAAAAAGAAATAGCACTAATCCTGTAAAGAACTACAACGATACTCTTTTCACCAAAAACCCTATATTAAATTAATCTAAAAACAGTAAAATAAAACCTACTGTATAAATAATTTTAGTATTGAATCGGATAAAACAGAATAAATTAAAAACCTATTTTTAAACTCAAGATATAGCCAAATTAGTGATGCAAACAAATTTGAACAAATTCGAATTCAAAATGTTCAAACATGGTCAAACATTGCATCAACAGAAAGTTCATAAAATTCTAAACCTAATGCAAACAGAATCACATCAAAATATGAAATGTTCAAGGGATATGGAATTTTGAAAATAGAAACATTTCTGAAAATAAAAACTGAAATCAAAATAAAAAACTACCGATCGGCAATGGGAAACATGGCCATCTGTGGGTGGCTGAAGGTGTGCATCACGGAAGCTAGCAGGCGAACGACCACTATCCAATGGAAAACATTTCGGCTAAAAGCAAAAAAAGGATCTAATGTACGCCCTGCATTTTTGATCAAACAAATGGAAGGGGGTAAATGGCTCACAATGGTGGTGGGTGTCGACGTCGCCGGAGAAGAAGGTTAGAGCAGCTCGCGCATCGTCAGTGGAGCATCTCCGATGGTCGATGGCATCGGTGGAGCGGTCTGGAGGATGCAGAGGAGCGAGGGGGCCTGGGTGATGGCGAAGGTGGAGCTCGGGGGTGTCAGGAACGAACAAGGCTTCAACAATGGCGGTGCAAAAATGCGAGAGCTCCAGTGAACGGTTGCGAGGGC
The DNA here is from genome assembly GCA_022496015.1 of Hordeum marinum. NCBI lineage: Eukaryota > Viridiplantae > Streptophyta > Magnoliopsida > Poales > Poaceae > Hordeum > Hordeum marinum. The sequence continues at coordinate 194,770,470 of CM039675.1, read as the reverse complement.
GAGGGGTCTCGCCATCGGAGTTTTTAGGGCGAAACTAAGAGGGGAGAGCTCGCACTTTATAGGATGGGTGGCATGAAGGAGGGGCCATGTCTGAATGACAAAGGATCACAGTGCAATTAGGTTCTGGCGAAGATCCGGTGAGATTTGGAAAGTGAGTGCGGGGAGAATTGGGTTGGGTGGTGGGGGCCACTGTCAGCGAGAGCGGGCAGGGGGGACAGTGATCGCACGACCGATCTAGTCCCGATTCATCTCGGGCGCGCGTTGGGTAAGATTAGCTAAGCTGGGCAAGAAGGGCTAGGGTTTCCTATTAAAGGATTTTTTTCCATTTTAAAATCATTGGGAGAGAACGAAACGAAATTAAAGCAAAATAAAAATACAATATATACATATTACATACCAAAATGATCAGAAAAAGTAAATCCTAAAACATGGACTATTTTTAGAGGAGAAATAAATAATTTTTAAAAATCATTTTTTTGAAAATTCCAAATAAAAGCTAATTTGACTTTCAAATAATTTGACATTGTTTTCTTCTGACCTTTGGGGGGGTATCAGGTTACCTACTCTTATACTTTTTGATCAAAGTATTTGGTGATGGATTTGTGATTATAATTCAAATGCCAAATTGAAACGAGGTCAAGTACAAATCCAATTGCCTCTGGAAACTCAGTTGTTGCTTCCATGTCAGTCAAAATGCATAGATACTTAGCTATAATTGTAGAATATTACAAATAGTAAATTTGGGATGTTACAAACCTACCCACCTTAAGATGAATCTCGCCCTCGATATTCGGGTTGGCTAGGAAATAGGTGCGGGTGGTCTCGACGCAGGTCTTCTTCTCGTTCCCAAGTGGGTTCCTCCTTGGTATGGTGACTCCACAAAATGTTAGAAAACTTGATGATGTTGTTGTAGGTAACTCTATTCACAATTTCAAGAATCCTGACGGGCTTCCCCTCACAGGTCAGGTCACTATCAAGCTATGTGGCCTCAAGGGGCACTATGTCTCTCAAAGGAATACCAGTCATCTCAGCATGGCATTTAATCATCTGGGAAACATGAAATACATTGTGAACTCCTAACAATCCTTTCGGCAATCGTAGCTTCTATGGTACTTCTCCTCTATGTTCAATAATTTCTAGGTGCCTGTGAATCTAGGTACTAACTTTCCTTTAACAGCAAACCTCTTGATTCCTCGAAGTGGAGACACATGTAGGTATGCTTAGTCTCCCACTCCGTATGTTACTTCCTTGCATTTAATATCAGCACAACTCTTCTGTCTGGACTGGGCTATCTTGAGTATGTCACGGATCTGCTTGACCTTCTCTTTGGAATCGCTGATAAGATGGAGACCAAAAAGTTTTTGGTTTCCCACAACATCCCACATCAATGGTGTTCTTCATCTCCTTACGTATAGAGCTTCAAAAGGGGACCTCTTCATACTGGTCTGATAGCTGCTCTTATATGAGAACTTTGCGTAGGGAAAGTTATCATCACATCTAGCTCCATAGTCTAGCGCACAAGCTCTCAACATGTACTTCATAATCTGGTTGACTCCCTCGATCTGTCCATCTGTGTGCGGATGAAAAGCTATACCAAACTCTAGCCTTGTACCCAAAGTATCATGTAACTCATGCCAAAACTTTGAGGTAAACTGTGTTCCTCTATCTGTTATGATACTCCTCGGAACTCCATGGAGACATATGATCCTAGTCAGGTTGGCTAACTTAGCATTGGTATAGGTGGTCTTCATGGGAATTATGTAAGCTACATCGGGCAAGCGATCATCCACTACCCAGATGGAATCATAACCTGAACGAGTCCTGGGTAATCCTATGATAAAATCCATCCCAAGATATCCCCATTTCCACTCGGGTATTGACAGAGGTTGAAGTAACCTAGGTGGCTTCTGATGTTCTGCCTTTACTCCCTAACAAACATCACATACTACTACATACTCTGCAATATCCTTCTTCATGCTTGTCCACCACAAACTCTCCTTCAAGTCCAGATACATCCTGGTGTTGCGTGGGTGTATTGAGTATGGTGAGTCATGGGCCTCCCGAAGTATTAAATTCCTGATCTCTGGATAATTGGGTACATAGATATGATCCTAGAACCATATAGTTCATCCTCACGAAAACATTTAGATTTTCCTTTATTCGTCCTTTGCTTTATCTTAGCAATATCCATGTTCGACTTCCGGGCTTCATGGATTTTTCTGGTCAAGGTGGACTGAATCTCCAGTGTGGGAACATATCCTCTTGAAACTATCTCTAATATGAGATCTCTGTGATCATCGGCTAATTCCCGAGGTAATCCTCCTGCTATGAGGGTGTTCACATAGTTCTAACGGCTAAAATCACCTGCTACAACATTTGGTTTTCTCGTGTGATAATTCAATCTCATGTCATAATCCTTGATCAATTCTAACCATCACCTCTATCTAAGGTTCAATTCCTTCGCGTGAAGATATACTTCAAGATCTTATGATCCATGTAAATATCACAACTATTTCTGATGACGAAATGTCTCCATGTCTTGAGTGCGTGCACTACCGCTGCTAACTCCAAATCATGAGTAGCATAGTTCAACTCATGAGGTCATAGTTGTCTGGATGCATAGGCTACAACTTTTCTGTCTTGAATGAGAACTCCTCTAAGTCCTTGGCGTGAAGCGTCACAATACACGTGAAAGTCCTTAGGATTGTTAGGCTGTCGGGACCCCGATCCTAAGTCATATGAATCCAGATTGTAACATATCACATCACTTTGTGGCCTCACGCACGGTAAGTTCCACGGCTGCAACCTTACATTAGCCAGGACCATTTGCGTCTTTTGGCTCACGTATGTGAACATGTCGCTGGCAATCAAACGACAATTTTATAGGTGATGGGCAGTGACTAGGTCACCTATATTAGAGTATATTGACTTAGGATCCAAGCAAGAATACTTGATCATAGGTCATACTCATCGTTAAGCACAAAATGGGGTTACCATTTTTTGATTAAGCATTTATTCTCTTCATATCACTTGAGTTGCTTTATATCATGACTTGGAGAAGGCTATATCAAGAATATGAGTACATACCTTTGAGTGATGTTGTTGACGTAACTTGTAGGTGAACTTGATGAGGATCCTCGAAGTTGATGAAGATTATCTTGAGCTGGGACAAATCCTTGTTGTTTTCGTTCACTTTCCACCTACATAGGTTAGTCATGTAAGGAAAAACGTGATATATCCGAATGACATGATACTAATTTGTGATTTGATACCAAATGAGAAATATATGTCAAGGATATGATTTGTTGTCTTCTTCCTTTCATCATCAAAGCGAGGTTGTGGATACTTGGTCATGAAAAGATTTCTGAAGATATGAGTTGTTGGCAATCTTGTGGAGTGTTGTTCTTACAAGTACCTACAAAAGGGTTAGATGCATAATTACAGGAACTCGGGCCGACATGACTAGTCATAGAACCCAAGTGGCACATCCGTACGGAAACAGGCATACATAACCCAGCAATGTAGGGTCGGCCTCAAGCGTGTGTAGACGAGTCAAAGCAAGCTACAAGGACTCCATTACGTCGAGAGACATAAATGCCATCAGTGCACGTAGATGAGTCGTAGTAGGCTACACTGACTCCATTACACTGCAAGACATTTCCCCGAAGGGACAGACACAACAGCAAAGAAGGATACAGGGCATAGGTCGTAGCTAGGACATCAGCTATTCGACATCGTCGACATCTAGAAAGAACCCACCTGATGGGTCCTGGGTCTCATCTGCAACATTTATTAAGCAAACATGAGTACAAACGTAGTCAGCAAGTCTTTAAAGCAGACCTAGTCTATTCATGCTCATGTATCAACAAGGGGGTGGTGGAGTTTATGCAGCAATGCCAACTTTGTCTCATGGCTATCCTATACCACACAATTTTAACTCTTTGTTTAAATCTTAGATATTGCACATGAGTCCACTAACTCCATGACAAGACACCACCATGGATTCACTTCCCTCTCCTTGGAGAGTGCCATCCACGATACTCACACTTGTCTTGATATTTTTATGGGTATCCATTTGATTATCTATGAACAGCATAAGTTATCCAAGTAGTCCATATCCGAGGAGGCGGCTATTCGAATAGTTTCATACCCTGCAGGGGTGTACTTCTTCACACACGCTCTCGCCACTTATCGTTGTGTGCTCATAAAACCATGCACCTCGGCAACCTTCAAGCGGAAGCCCAGCGAGGGAGTCGGCCACGACCGTCAATCACATAAGACCTCTAGTCCAGGCTATCGCCTATTTGAGACTGAACTCACACGGAAGTCCGACCATAGTTTTTGCTACGGAACCAAACGATGTGCGCAAGGTTCCTAAGCCCACCATTCGGGTGACCCTTGGTACACCGTGCCACTGCCTACCGCGTCGTAACCCACCCCTAGGGTCAGCGCTACGCACGGCCTCCAACATGCTATAAACACTAGAAACTACTTGCAACTCCTGTACTAAGGACTAAGCGACTGATAAGTCGAGAGGGTCAATTAAGTATCCCAACATGTGGTAGTAACTAGTCTTGGATCACAAACACGAAACTCAGTTCCTAAGAACGGTCCCAATGAGACAACCCGCTATGTACTCCTACATAGCCTCGCATCGCTACCTTTACCAAATCAGGTTCATCATAAGCTAATACATCGGAACAACAAAGTTTCACTCCAGTCCATCACCCAGATGAATCAGACCTGACACAACTCTAAGCATAGCAAGCATAGCAGGCAAAGTAAGCTAAGCACATCATGGCACAAGCATCTACCAGGTATGCTAGGTTGCAAGGTTTAGCTATTTACTATGACAATCACAGGTCATGCATAAGAATAGGTTCATCTACCGTGTGTGACAGACAAGTGAACGTTTGTCCTAATGCAATAAACAAGAGCAGGAGCAAGAGAGAGGGATGTTATCGGAATTATCAAGGGGGTTGCTTGCCTTGCTGGGTAGCGGGAAGGTTCTATCCTTCGTTGGAATACTCGGGGGTATCCTCAGAAGTAGGGCCTACATGCAAGGGCAGCAATATGATGCATGATCATGACATGGTAGCATCTATGGATGAGCTAATGCAACTAGTGTCCAAGTTAATTGAAGTGAGTTTGAATATAGGTTCAAAATCGTTCTTCATTTCAATTTCCATATTTTAACCTATTAGCAAATGTCTATGTTCTTCTACATAGGTTGCTCTAACATGCATGATAATAGCACCATTGGATTCATTGGAATTGTTTTGATAAATTTTCATATATAAATTATTTTCATCTGATTTACAGATTAATTTATATGAATTTTTAAAGTTCTAAATAATGTCTGGAATTATTTTTAAACTGGAAAAGGATTAATGGCGTCAGCCTAATGTCACCACGACGTCAACTGGTCGGCTGACCAGGCCAGGTCAAACCTAACAGGGTGGGACCCACTGGTCGGTGACCCAGTCACTTAATTAGAGAGTTAGAACTAATACTAATTACTTAATCAACACTGGGCCCACAGCTTAGTGGCTAATTAGGTTAATTAATTTGGTTAATTAAGTTATTAACCTAAATTTGACTAACAGGGCTCCGCCCCACTTGCCAGTGACCCAGGGGTCAAACCCCTGGTGGTCAAACTGGTTGACTCGCCGGCGTTGAGCTGCCGGCGACGTCAAGGATGGCGGAGGGGGTCGGGATTCCTGCTCCGGTGACCAAATGGACGGCGGAGGGCACCAAACTGCTCTGCTTGCTCGCACGCGTCGAGCCCGACACTTCCCAGGGGCTGGGATGGCCGGAGGCAGCACCGGCGATGAGCACGGCGGCTACCGGAGCTCGGATGAGCACGGGCTCGTCGAACCGGAGCGAGACACGGCCGAAACTAGGCACCTACAAGCACTACGCGGCCCCATGAGCTCGATCGTGGCCTCTACTGGACCAACTGGTCACCGCAGCATCGCCGGCGATGAGCTCGTGCGGCAGGTCATTCGGGAGTCGGCGCAATCGGGGCCTACAAAGGGGGAAATGGCCAGAAAGGAGAGGGGAAAAAGCCGGGAGCTCACAGCGGACTCAAAGTCGTCGAGAGCTTGCTCGGGGAGGACTCGGAGACGACGATCAATGGTGGCGAAGCTTCGGGTCCGAGGAGGAAGACGAGCTCGGTGATGGTGCTTCGGGGCTCCTAGCGATGTGCGGCTCAGCGAGGAGGGAGAAGGGGACGAGGTGGAGCAATTGGAGGGCTCAGAAGCAAGGGGGAGCGGCTAGAACTATGGCGGCGAAGCTAAGGCACTAGCGGCCATGGGTGAGCAGAGGAGGAGGAGAGCAGAGAGGCGAGCGAGGGCGAGAGGGAGAGGGCAATGGGGACGGCTCTCAGAGCATATCCCCGTCGCGCTAGCGAGGGGAAGCAGGCAGGGAGCTGCCGGCGTGGAGGCACGCCCGCGTGCACGCTTCGGCCACTCGCCCGTCCACCTAGCCGCCAGGAGGACGACGATGGAGCTGGGCCAGCTGGGCCAGCCGAGGTTCAGCCTCCCTTTTCCTTTTTGCTTTATTTTCTTCATTTTCTTTTCTGTTTTCCTATTTCTGACATTTGTTTTCTTTTCTTTTCAGGTACATATGCTAATTTAAAATATCCCAAATATTTTATATATTGAAGTTTGAATATTTCAAACTTATCTAAAAAATTTCAAGATATTTTGGATACTAAAATAATGATAATGCTTTATTTGATATTTTCAGAAGCTTTATCATTTCTTTTTAAATTGCTTCAGTTGTTCAAATATTTAAAATGGCACCTGTTATGATCATGTCCATATTTATCAGACATAGGGAACATTTTGGTAGGGCATTTTGGATTTGTTGAATTTTCACCAACTTGAAGTATATTGATTCGATGTGAGCTTGGGGTTTCTTTTAATCCCCATTTCATGTTGATGCAAAAAAATGAAACATGATGCAACACCCATGCTGTGCTATGACATCTAGCTAGGGATGTGACATAGGCAAAATCAGCACTGGGGCAGTAACAAAATATTTCTTCAACTCTTGAAAATTGGCTTTAGATTCCTTAGTCCAAATGTACTTGGTCTGTTTCTTCAACAACTCTGTCATGGGTTTTGCTATCTTTGACAAGTTCTCTATAAACCTTCGATAATATCCTGCAAGTCCGAGAAAACTACGGATCTCCTTAACTGAGGTGGGTTCCTTCCATTCAGTGACTGGGGCAACCTTGGAAGGATCAACTACTATTCTTTCTCAGAAATAATATGTCCGAGAAATCTAACTTCCTTCAACCAAAATTCAAATTTGCTAAACTACGCATGTAACTCATGTTCTTGGAGCTTCTCCAGAAGTAAACACAAGTGTTCCTTGTTTTCTTCCTCTCTATTGGAGAATTTCAATATGTCATCGATGAACACCACGACAAACTTGTCCAGATGTTCCATAAATACCTTGTTCATCATACTCATAAAATATACAGGAGCATTTGTGACAGCCCAAGTGCTGCCCCTGCCATTTATGGCCATGTAACGTATGTTGACCCATTTGTCATGTGATGAATGAATTGAGTTTGTTCCTTTGCCATGTCATTGTCTCATGCACCATGCATCATGTCATCTCATCATCATGTCATGCATAATATCTTGTGGTGTGCTCCCATGTGATCTTGTGGTGAGGTGTGAGAAGTTCTTGTGTGATTGTGGTTGTGTGCATGTGTGGGCTCCAACTCCTCTCCTCTCCCTTATTTTCAAACTTAACCTAAGCCTTTTATTCATTTTGTTTTTCTTCAACAGAATTAACTTGCTCTATAAATCTGTTAAAAATGTTCAAGTTGTAGGAAATATTATTTTGAGTTTGTGTGTGTTGCTCTCTGTGATGTTTGGACTTGGGATCATGGGGTTTTGTTAAATAACAGGAGCTGTTCATATTTAAAAGTATTCAATTTCTTTGTGCCAAAAATCATCTCGTCATTTTATTTAAATGGGGCAGATTATTTTCAAAGTCAAAGTAATTGTTTACACAAAACCCCTTTCTTTTCCTCTAAGGGCATTTTCTTGTTTTAATCTTAATCTTAAAGAGCAAACCTCTGTTTTTTTCTTTGAGTGCGAGAGAGAAGCTGGGCCTTTTTACCTCCCCGCGGCCAAGCTAAGCTAGCGCGCTAGCCCAACCCATCCAAGCGATGACAACCTGCTTCATTGCCTCCTTCCGTCAGGATCAGAGACCAGAGAGACCGAGTGTGCGCCGCCGTGACCTTCAGACGTCGAGGCGCCATCAATCCCGAGCCTATTTAGTCCCCTCGGCATCCATGCCGCCCCCTAGGGTTCCCTCTCCCTCCTCGCGCTGCCGCCCTCCTCCTCTCCTCCTCCTCCTTCGTCTCAGGTAGGTGTAGTTTCAGAGTATTTTCGAAGAGGTTCAGAGTGGAGCTCGTCCCCGCGGAAGCTTATCCGGCGAGCCCCCCGAGCGGGCGAGTGTCGGGGTCGTCCCGTGCAGTTCGTTTGCTCCCCCATCGTCCTCTGCATCTGCGTGGGACGCCAAGGCCACGCCCCTACTCTGTCTCCTTCCCCTCTGGCGAAGCTCTCCCGCCACAACTTTGCCGCCGTGGTTCTTCCCCGAGCCCGATCGTCGATGTTGATCCCACTGTAAGGACCTCTGCATCTCCCTCCCCTCTTCGCTTCATCCCTCGGAGACGCAAACGCCATGCGCTCGGCTGTTGCTGCGTTCGGTAGCAAAGCATCGGTGAGCTCCTGTCGTTTGCCCCCCTCACTGCCGTGCCTTCCTTTCCTTGGGATTGGATCCTGCAAAGGTTCCCTCCTCCCCACTAAGCTTCCTCCTCGTTAGAGAGGCCCTGTAGTCGCCGGAGCTGGCGCCGCGTTTCCTCTGTCGCTGGTGTAGTTTTGACTTCAGTTTCGTCAGTTAGACGCTCGACCTATTAATACTAGTGGTCTCGATGCCCCTCTCTTGTTGAGATCTGGTTCTGTAGCGCAGTGATGTGTGCGTTGGGGTTTGGACAACAGGTCTGGGGTTCGATCCCCAAACCCCCCCTTTTTTGTTTTCCTTTTGTTTTTTTCTTTCTTTTCCTTGCTGCTGTGATCTATTGTGTATGTATGTGTATACCACAGGTATAGATGTTTTTTTCTTTTTCCCTTTCTATTTGGTAGGGGTATGTACTTGAGTGTGTGTGTGGTGGTGGTGGGGGGGCTTACGTACATGTGTATGTGCTTCTATGCACTTGTGCATATATGTGGGCACATATGTGTGTGTTGAGCAACCACACACATGTGTGTGTTTGTGAGTGTGGGTGTGCTCATATGCACTTGTGCATATGTAGGCATGTATGTGTGTGTGTATGACTAGTGTGTCATGAGGGGCCTTGTCCAAGACAAGAGAAACCCCCCTCCTTTATTAGTTTGTTGTCTAATCTTGTTGCTATGCTTTTGGTGGGTTTTGTCCCAGTATACCATTCTTGGATTATGTCCTTTTATGGACATGCCATTCAGGACAGCTCCTATATGTGGTAATAAGTGGCACATAAGTCACATGGGAGTCTTGTGCTAATTTTCGAGCTAGGTTGTGGTATGATGTTGCATGCAAATACATGAGTGTGATATATGAATTTGGGGTAGAATCACCAAAGGAATTCATTGGTGCAACTTGTTTGGTCATTTGAGCAAGTTTGAAAAAAATCATTTTGACCCAAAGTGCCATTTTGTCATTTTAGTTGTATTTAATCCATGCATGATATGATAATTGTGCCAACATGAATATGGTAGCCTTTGATGAGTAGAATGCCATTATATTTATTTTTGTCATCTTAAAATTTCATATAAGTGGGAACCATGCTCTAAAGTAACTACTAATATGTTGTTGTTTTCAAACTTGCTAAATATTTCTATGTCTGAGAATCTGGTAATATTTTTATACCATGAAGAGTGGATGCTACCAAGTGATATATTGATAATTAGCTCAAGCTAGTGCTAGTGTATTGAAGTAGGTGTTGCCCTCTACCATCCAGTTAATTTTCATGCCATGAGGTGGTATCTATCACCATTAGTTTCTGCTGTCAACTTGCAATTAGCTTAACTTAGATTCTAGAAAAACTTTTATTTTCAGAAAGTCCCTAAAATCTGTTTCATCATTCCAACTTGTGAGGTTCAGGCTTATTGATGTGTGCCTCCATTACAGATTGTGTAGCTGGATAATTTGATAAGCATGATATATAGTTTCGTCAATGCCTTGCTTGTGGTTGGAGACTTCTTGTAACTCTAGATATTGGTTGTGGAACTTGCTATGTTGCTGTTTTGTGGTAGATTGTTTGTTTTAGTGTTTTGTGGCTAGTGGGAGCTACGCTCCATGGAATTGCTTGAGCATTGACTCTATTGTTGTTGGTTTTTCATTGCCTAACCAGTGGATATCTTCGAATGCCAAGGAACATCCCATGGCCTTCTTTCTCTTGTGTTTTGCCTTTGTAACTTGTCGTGAGCGTAGCGTGAGCACCGTAACTCCGTTCCCTACGTTCTACAGATGCATTTGTATCAATTTTGCATGAAGCATCTATATTTTCCATGATCATGTATGTTTAAATAACTTAACATGAGGTTCTGTCCAGAATTGTAAACAACTAAACTAATGCATGTGAAACGTGACTAGTTTAGGATTGCCATGTTAAATACTTCAAATGAATCATGCATCGTCGTGGTTGTGCATTGCACCTTGGTTGGTTGTTTATTATTGATGTTTCACTTGGGTAGACGTGAGTGTTGAACCTGATTACGAGGATCTAGGAGAGTACCACTATGAGGACCCCGCTCTTTGTCCCTTTTAAGAACCAACAGGCAAGATGATTGTACCCGGATCCCGACACTATTTTTTCTTTGCTAGATGTATCATTCTTATCATTACATATCTGTTACCTACCACTTGAATGTCAAGCCTCCTATATTGCCATGATAGCTTCTAACCCCTCCACATCCTAGCAAACCTTTTTCAGCTAAGTTACCGCTGCTCAGCCCCTCTTATAGCATTCTTAGTTGCAGGTGCAGGTTGTTTCCATGTGATAACATGGATTTTGACTTATCAAAATATTATATTATATCTAATTTAATGCACATATGTATCTTGGTATGGTGGAACGCTTGGCCTTTTGCTTGGTGTTTTATTCCACTTTTACCGCCATAGTTTCTTGCTACGGGTGTTATGTTTCCATATTTTATGCTCCTAACATGCTCTGGGTTGTTATGGGGACCCCCTTGATTATTTGGTTGAGATTAAAACTAGTCTGACAAGACCCAACATTGGTACTATTTGCTTAAACAACTTATTAAAACTGCATAGGGCTTTGCAACCCCGTGGATTAATCAAGAACCCGGGCCAGTGCTCCTCATGAGTGTTGGTCCAACCCAGAGCAGCTTATTAACGCCGCCCGGGGCAACTCGGTGATTGGCGTGGTAACCATCGCTCATCCGTCTGTCCTGAGAACGAGATACGCGGCCCTTATCGGGTTCGTCGACACATTGGGTGGTCTTGCTAGACTTGTTTTACATTTATCGAGTGGCTTGCGTGTGGAACTCTGATTTTCTTCGGGCTATCTCGAGGTGTTGGAATTCCTTTGGAGTTTCCTAGGATGATCACGAGATCCATGGTCGAGGCTATTCCCGCGGAGTGTGGTTAATTTATGATGGACTAGTTGGAGCACCCCTGTAGGGTTAAAACTTTCGAAAAGCCGTGCCCGCAGTTATGTGGCAACTTGGATATTTGTTTAACACCCGGTGGTAGTTAACTTGAATTAAACTCTAATAAAATACACCAACTGTGAGAGTATCCATGATCGTCTCTGCTCGTGAACATGAACCGGGAGAGAACATAGTGGGTTATGATTGACATAAGTAGGTGTTCAGGAACTCTTAGAGGTCATTCTAGTTCTCGATCGTTTATCGTAGACCCACACATACCCCATTCATGTTCCATAAGTTTAGCCACCATAAATGCTTAGTGTTGCTACAAACCAAACACATACCCCATTCCAACCTATAAGCTTGAATAGTCTCGGTACCCTGGTGCGAGATTGCTGAGTCCCCATGGCTCACAGATTACTACAACAATCTAGGTGCATGTACAGATGAGATCGTGCCAGATGATGTGACGCAGCTCCAATGGGAGTATGACGAGGAGCGTGGCAGGATGTATGTCACTTATCCGGATGAGTAGAGTGGCCGTGGTCGAGATCTTTGGGCTAGCAAGCCAGTGTCATTGCATAATTTTATCATTTTTTTTCGTCCGTAGTCGGACCCTGCTGTTGTATTGATGTTTGAATAATTGTGTGGAATTGTAATTTAGCATGTGGCGAGTGTAAGCCAACTCATATACTCTCCTCTTCCTAAATGTATGTAATGATACTGAACTTGCGAACGGCAAGATGCGCCTCTATTCCCATCAAGGCCCCCATGCCTTAATATGCATAGGCGCGCATCTTGGGCGTGACAAGTTGGTATTGAGAGCCATACGACCATAGGAGCCATTTGCTTGATCAAACTTTGCCGAGTTGAGTCTAGTAAAATATATTTTGAGTCGAGTTATATCGGAGAGTAGGTTTCTTTTTACTCCTCCTCTATGCTCTGGTGAGGTATTCGACTTAGGAATTTTGATTCTACTCCTCTTCTCGCTCAATTTTTTTAGGATCATGCGGGTATTTTGGAGTCTATATGATACCGATGTGATGGAGTTCTGTCTTGGTGACTCCTATCTGTCTTGATTTTTCCGGTTAGTCGAGCTCCAGGGAATTCTTGGCACATCGTTATCATTCAGCTTCCTTGATATCTTAGGACGGAGAGTGTTCGGAACTAATTCAATACTTGGCGTGGTGAGATAAGGTCAGAGTCACCCAGTACTGGGGAGGCGTCTAGGATACCACCATGGTTAGTATCGTTGTGCTTTCGAGGATTCGAGTTAGATGGATATGCGCAAGCCTCTTGTTATGTGTTGAAGGATGGATAAAGTTGGGTTGTAGGTTTGCTAGTTGTGTGAGATATTTCCTCCTTGTATCCCCCACACCGGAGTGCATAACGAGAAAGTTTTCGTAAGTTCTTAGGTGGGAACTCATGTAGTTATCTAGGATCATCTTCTTCAGATGTATGAGGGCATATACATTTGTTCCGAGTAGTTAGCTCAATACTTTTGCGTAATTTCAAGTGGCTTCTAACATCTGATGATGTTATCCTAAAACCGAAGAAGGCTTTCTTACTAATTTTTCAGTAGGAAGGTTGTTTGTGTTATTCATTCAATTTCTTTAAAGCATTTGATTCACATTTGAATTCATCTTATCAATGAGGTGGTGATGTTTTTGTCCATATTCAGGATGGGTCCAACAACTTGCATGAGTACGGGACGTGGTGAGGAGCAAACTGATGTTCCACCACACCCGCCACCGCCTGCACCTCCAGAAGCTTGGCAAGTAGTGATGGCCGCAAGCAATGTGAATACTCAGGTGTTTCTCAGGCTGTTGCAAGAAAGATATCAGGGTAAGCAAGGCTTTAAAGGGTATTTTCAGAATCAACCTCAGTTTGTGATGCTCAACCAGTTCCTTGCCAACCAGCCCAAGTCTTTCACCTGTTGTGAGCAGCCTTTTGATGCGGATGATTGGCTCCGTGACATGAGTAAGCATTTTGAGTGCAGCAATGTCAGACCAGAGGACTTTGTCAGATTTGCATCGTTCCAGCTCAAGGGTCAAGCAGCTGATTGGTGGCAGCAGTACAAGGATTCCAAGGGCGATCGTGTTGTTACTTGGGACGATTTCTGTCGTGACTTCAAGGCCCATTACATTCCGACAAGCTTTGTCAAGGAGATGCGTGAGAAGTTTAGGCACCTAAAGCAGGGAAGCAAGTCTTTCTATCAGTACAACCTAGAGTTCCAGAATCTAGCCCACTATGCTAAGCAAGATGTTCCAGATGAAAAGGCCATGATCTATCAGTTCAGAGGTGGTCTCAAGGATGAGCTTCTGCCAGGTCCAGTCCATCAAGAGCCTCGTGAGTTTGATCAGTTCTACAATATGTCCTTGAAGGTCGAGGCAACTCGGATCAATTTGGATAACTCAATAAAGTGTTCAAGGGATTCATATTCTTCTTCCAGCTCTCAAATGGTTCCTAAGCAGCAGAAATATTGGGTGCCTAATCCTCCTCCGTTTCGTCCTCCTCACCAACAAAAGCAGTTCGGTGGCCGTGGTTCTTCCCACCCACCCAACCCAGGATATCAACAGAGACCCCAAGCTCCAAAGTCAGCTTTTGTTCCTCCTCTAGGCAACTTTCATCCACTATCTGAGGTTACTTGTCACAAGTGTGGTCAGAAGGGTCACTACTCAAACAAGTGCAACTAGCGGCATCTTCCGCCTCCTCCTCTAGTCTAGCCTCCAGGCAATGCAATGGCGAAGCATAATCCCAAGTCTGCAAGGGTGAACATGGTGAATGCAGCTGAAGCAGAGCAGTCTCATGATGTGATTATGGGTAATCTCTGAGTTAATTCTATTCCCGCTAAAGTTTTGTTTGAAACTGGTGCATCGCATTCATTTATCTCTAGGCCTTTTGTCGCTATGCATGAGTTATCAGTGGAGCATTTAGCAAGTCCTTTTCGTGTGGTCTCTCCAGGCATGCGCATGAGTTCGCATATGGTTGTTCCGGACGTTTCTATCAAGATGGGGAATTATTCTTTTCTGGCTTCTCCTATTATTCTTAGAAATTCTGACATTGACCTCATTTTGGGCATGGACTTCCTGGCTATGAATAAGGCATATGATGATTGTCAAGCTAACTCATGCTTCAGGAGGTGTGATTATTTTCGTAGCTCGTGATGACACAATCCGTCTCTTTGCTCTTAATGAGAAGGGTGAAATCTCGGCTATTTCTCAAATTCCAGTGGTTTGTGAGTATGAAGATGTCTTTCCAGAAGAATTGCCAGGAATGCCGCCGCACGGGCCAGTCGAGTTTGTGATTGACCTCGAGCCCGAAACTGAACCGGTTTGTAAGCGCCCTTATAAACTTGGCCCCGAAGAGCTGAAAGAGTTGAAGAAGCAGCTAGATGAACAAGATCGTCTAGGTCTGATCAGACCAAGTTCTTCTCCATAGGTTTGCGGTGTTTTGTTTGTCAAGAAGAAGGATGGCACAGACCATCTTTGTGTCGATTACCGTCCATTGAACAAGAAGACAATCAGAAACAAGTACCCACTTCCCAACATCAATGAGTTGTTTGAACAACCGAAAGGTGCCAAGGTTTTCTCGAAGCTTGATCTTCACATGGGCTATCATAATATTCACATTCGCAAAGAAGATATTCCAAAGACCGCTTTCAGGACAAGTTTTGGGTCTTATGTGTACACCGTAATGTCATTTGGTCTTGCCAATGCTCCTCCAACCTTCTCAAGAATGATGAACTTCATTTTCTCTCCTTGCAAGAATGAGTTTGTCTTGGTATATTTGGATGACAACCTTGTATTCTCAGAGACCGAAGAAGAGCATGCAGAGCATCTCCGACTTGTGCTTAACAAGTTAAGACATCATCGATTCTATGCAAAGTTTTCCAAGTGTGAGTTTTGGCTCAATGAAGTGGTGTACCTTGGGCATGTGATCTCTGCCGAGGGTATTGAAGTGCACCCTGAGAAAGTTGAGGCAATCTTGAAGTGGGAGCCTCCTCAGAATGTGAAGCAGCTTTGGAGTTTCCTCGGGCTTGCTGGTTATTCTAGAAGATTCGTGGATAACTTCTCTCAAAATGCTAATCATCTGTCTAATCTCCTTAATAAGAATGTCAAGTATGTTTGGCCTCCTAAGTGTGATGTGGCGTTCAATACGCTCAAGCAGAGAGTGACTTCAGCTCTAGTTCTTGTTCCTCCCGAGCAGTCAAAGCCTTTCCAAGTTTTCTGTGATGCTTCTCTCCAAGGTCTTGGTGGTGTTCTCATGCAAGATAAGAAGATAGTTGAAGCCTGCCAAGAAGAACTACCCCACTCATGATCTCGAGTTGGCAGCAGTTGTGCATGCTCTGATGACTTGGAGGCATTTGTTGTTGGGTAGACCAGTTGAGGTGTACACCGATCACAAGATCTTGAAGTACATTTTCACTCAACCCAATCTTAATCTTCGGCAGTCTCATTGGGTGGAAATGCATGAGGACTTCAATCCAAGCATTGAGTATAGTCTTGGAAAAGCAAATGTCATTGCAGACGTGCTCAACCGAAAGGCGTACTGCAACAGTCTCATCCTGAAGCCTCTTGAACCCGAGCTTTGTGAAGCCTTCCGGAAGCTCAACCTTCAAATGATTCCGCAAGGATTTGTTGCCAATCTTCAGGTCTCTTCGACTCTGGAAGATCAGGTTCACCAAGCTCAATTTCTTGATGCAATGGTGAAGAAAGTGAAGAAAGGTGTGGCCAAGGGCATTCCGAAGCATAAGTGTATTCACGTTGATGACAAAGATACCTTGTTCTTTGAGGCCTATCTGGTGGTTCCAAAAGGTGAGTTCAAAAAGGTTATCATGGACGAAGCACACAATTCTCTTCTTTCCATTCATCGAGGCAGTTCCAGGATGTATTAGGATCTCAAGCAAACCTTCTGGTGGACTCGCATGAAATGTGAAATTGCTCAGTTCATGAACGAGTGTGATGTTTGTCGTAGAGTGAAGGCGGAACATCAATGCCCAGCAGGTCTTCTTCAGACTTTGCCTATTCTAGAGTGGAAATTCGATCATGTAGAGATGGATTTCGTCACTGGGTTTCCCAAGTCCAAGAGAGGCAACGATGCCATCTTTGTGGTTATCGACAAGCTCACCAAAGTTGTTCATTTCCTTCTGGTCATAGAATCTATCTCGGCAGCTCAACTAGTAGAGTTGTATACGTCAAGGATAGTTTCTTTGCACGGTATTCGTCAGCTCATCTCATCTAACCGTGGAAGCATCTTTACTTCCAAGTTTTGGGAGTCCTTCCAGACTGCTATGGGTACCAAGATCCTTTTCAGCACTGCATTCCATCCGTAGACAAGTGGTCAAGTTGAGAGAGTCAATCAGATCCTTGAAGACATGCTCAGAGCCTGTGTGATTTCGTTCGGCATGAAATGGGAAGACTGCCTTCCATATGTTGAATTCTCATACAACAATAACTTTCAGGCTAGCTCGGGCAAGGCCCCTTTCGAGATTCTCTACGGCAGGAAGTGTCGTACCCCGCTTAACTGGTTTGAAACCGGTGAGCATCAAATTTTGGGCAATGACATGATCACCGAAGCAGAAGAGATGTGCCGTGTCATTGGTGAGAATGTCAAAGCAGCTCAATCCCGATAGAAGAGTTATTATGATAACAAACATCAGGATGTCTCCTTTCAAGTTGTTGATCTAGTCTATCTCAGAGTCTCTCCCATGAAGGGCACTCCACTAATAGAAAAAAGGCTATTAGTGGCGCACCAGTTTTTGCTATTAATGGTGCACTATAGGTGCACCACTATTAACACGCCACTAGTAACAAATAGTAATGGCGCACCTCTGGTGCGCCAGTAGTATCCCATATAATAGTGGCGCACCACATAGTGCGCCATTACTATGTCCAACAGTGCGCCATTACTATGCCTCCTAGGGGGCCATATTTACCTTCACCTATGCCCCCAAGTGCGCCATTATTATGCCCCATAATGTGCCACTGGTATTTAGCCTTGGTGCGCCACTAATGCTCAATATGGTGCACCACTACTCGGGGCCATATTTGCATTCACCTATGCCCCAAGTGCGCCATTACTATGCCCGATAATGCGCCACTGGTATTTATCTTGGTGCACCACTAATGCTCAATATGGTTCGCCACTACTATGAATATTAGGAATTATTATTTTTTGCTTTTCTGGTATTTGCACAGCTTACAAAATACGTTACAGCATAGAATATAAACATCACACAATAGAATTCATCATATTAGTCTCCAAATTCGAAATAGTGAACAAAGTTCAAACATTAGCCAAGTTTAGGTCTCGAGACATTAGCAAAGTTCATCATATTAGCCAAGTTTGTCGTCACATTACAAAGTCGATATCGATCATCTAAACTACCATCACATAGAAGGGAGAGCTGTGGTCACGATGAGCATCATTGCGATGAAACTGGTCTTCATCCGGTTCCTCCTCCACTCCCTCCTCTCTCCTGCTAGATAGCGTGCATATCTAGCTTCCGCCTCCACCCTAGTGGTGTACCCTTTGTAACTGTTACCGCTAAAACGGTGAACCTGTCTTCGACACTCTTGCCAGTTGTCAGACTCCGGGAACCTCACCCTTGTACACGACATACAACGGCATCTCTATGCACTAGACAAACAAAACGTTAGTAGCAATTCACAGATAATATATAAGCAATATATAAGTATGCAACAAAAGGATCGGAAGAGAAAAGCAACACAGTAATAGCATGATTCATGGTCCTACTAATAAATAGCATCGATTACATATAAGTTGAACGACTGTCCAAACTAAAGAGACATAAAAGTTCATTAAAGTTTAATTACAACATGAGCTAATCGATATTTCAGAACTACATAGCATCAATACTTTCGACTCGACTCAGGGACTGGAGCGTGGATGAAGCAGCCGTCTTTCGTGATGGTCATGAATGTGCGGTCGTTGTCAGCCTGTATTTGTTGTGTTGTTTCTATTTCACTGTTGGATGGTTGATATTTGAGGTAGAACTGCCTCGAGGTATGAAGGACATCTTCATAGATGATTTCTGCAAACTCCGACTGGACGCGAAAGAATTCTGGTCTGATGTCCGCGTCCTGGATGGCCGACAAGCGTGCGACCCATTCTTTGAGATTATTTGGGAGCATAAGGTGATGAAGTTCCCGTACGATCACCCGCATGTGATGGAGGGCATAGTAGGCATCCTTCTGACTGCCAGGCGGCTGCTTGACGCAGGGGAATGTCATTACGTGGGTGAACACGTGCTTGCCGTACCTACAAATTGGCCTCCTGAAGGTGCATCCAGAGTTGGCATAGCCGGGGAGAGCATCATCAAGAACTTTCTTGATATTTGTGTAGTCTTTATTCGACTGACGGTCCAAGTCGAAATACGTGGCCATGGAATATTTCGGGCTTAAGAGGATGAGTGTGCAATGTGTGTCACTGCATGAAACACGGAATGTTAGAAAAAAAAGAACAATCAAAATCTAAGAAATCATATATTATGGGGCGGTGAATGGATGACTTACTCGGAAAAGTAAGGCAGGAGGAAGTCATCCTTATCTGGGTTCGCCAGAATGACGCCTTCGAGGTATGAACTCGCAACTTGCCGGTCCCTAGCGCTGCCCAAGATCTTGGAACGCATGTAGAAGGGGTCATCTATCACGATGTCCGGGGTCCTGTCTCTAATGATCCGCATCTCCATACTAAGCAAAAATAGCCGAACAAAGGTGTAGTGGAACGGATAAAGGTTAAACATAGCGAAGGTGTCATCAAACCGCAGGACGATCATACGCCCGATGGTGCTATCGACAAAGCCATTGCCCTCTGGCACCTTGGCCACGAAAACCGGGTATGCCACATCATTCTCGGAGAGACACCGCTTCTCCATAGAAAGAACACCGTCATGCAGACTCCGCATAGCACTGGTTGCAGCATTGAGCAGATTAGTCGGTAGCATCGGCCTACCCGCCACATGCACCCTCCTCGAGATATCCTTAGGTATTGGTGGCCCGTCCTGAGCATGGATCGTACTCGGTGCCGGCTGGCTCGCACCCTTGTTATTTTTTCTTTTCCGTCCCTTCTACTTCTTCTGCTGTAATGGGATCGAGTTCTGCTCAGAGACCACCTTCTTGAGTGTCTTGGGGCTGATAATATTTTGCACCTCGACTATTTCAGTCTCGGTGAAGGCGGCAGTTGGAGGCATCTCCTGAGAACTGAATAGACGACGCCTGTTGCAATTGGGTTTCTCCGCGGTAACATCTAGATCGCGATTGTCTTTTTGCAGGCTCGGGTTCTTGATAAGGAGGCCCCAAGAATTCGTCACCGTACCCATCTTCGTTGATGTTCTTATCGACGTTGGAAAATGTACCATCGTCATCGTCCGGATCCTATGCCAGATGCATGTCCGGATCAGCTGACGGCGGTAGCGTTGCGGCAGTCTTGCCATGGCTTGGCGCCGGCACGACTGGCGGTGTTGTCTATGGGGTGGTGTCCCCCGCCCCCAAACGAATCTGGCTCTTCGGCCAAAGCATGGACCAGTTTAAGCAGGCGCTGAGGGTCATCACATCATCTTCGTCGGCCCCAGGGGGTTGATACGGAGGTAACAAGTGGTCGCAGCCCCGCAGCACCCAAACCAGTTGAACCCTATACACGGTGGGTGGCATCGGATTACCGTGGAAGACGCGGTTGCCTGGTTCAACGATTTTGGTCTTGGCGACATCGATCAACTCGCCGTTCATGAAGTGCAAGAGAGTGCATGGAATGTTGGCTGCGCCTAGCGAAAACATGTAGGGCGTCAGGGATACCAAGTCAAAGGCAAGGAGATGAAGTCATCAACCGAGGCTTAGTTACCGTGATGTCGTCGAGCTCGGCTAATGTCGAGGCACCACCAACGGCGGGCATGCAAGTGATGGAGGGGCCGCTTGCTGCCGAGGTGCCGGCCGGCGTATTCTTCCCACACACGGGTGCATTAAGCTCCAATACCGGCGCCGACGCCGGAGAGACCAATGCCGCCTCCGCCGGAGACACCAATGCCGGCGCGTTGTGCGAGTTGCTGCCCGTGAAGCTGGGAATCGGGGGCGGCCCGTGTTGGCCGCCCATAATCCACCCACGTAGCCCCTCAATCAAGGAAGGCATAATGGCGGTGATCGTCGCTCCCAGTTGGTCTCGCACTTGCTCTTGGACTATCTCCAGAATCCGCGCCACTTGTGCCTTGAGTTCTTTAACCTCGCGCTCATGGCTTTCTGAGCTGGTCTTTCTCTCCTTTCGCCCAGCCTTATAGTATTCCGACCATTTCGTGGACAAGCCTTCGCCAGCCACACGACCAGCTGACGACGGCTTACTAAACTTATCCTTGTGTTTCATTACGTTTAACGCCCTATTTAAAGTGGTGTCCCAAGGGGCAGACGGGGAGCTCTGAGACCCCGTGCTACTGCTTTCAGTTTCCTCCGGAAGGAACGTGAACCATTTAGAAATTTGGCTTCATTAATTAGAATGCTACCATATGGAGCTAATTACGCAGGGCTGTATTCCTTACCAGAACACGCTTAAGCTCCTTCACCTTCGGATCCGTGGTAAGCTCCCCTGTTACCGGGTCCACCTTCTACCGGGCCCCGACGTAGTTCCTGGTCTCCTTTTCATGGTATTTATCAAAGAGGGGCGGTAGGCCTTGCTCGGCACGCTCCGCGTCCTCCTTGTCCCATTTAGATTCCGCCACTCTATAACCGCCGGGACCGAGTTTGTGGACCCCTAAGTTCAAGCCCCGCATATCTTTCCCCCACTGACTTGATTCTACGGATGCGTTGCTCTCGCACTTGATCTTGAACTCCAAGTAGTCAGCTTCACCGATCGAAGGATTTGTCTCCTTGATCTTCTCATAACTATCACCACTTAGAATCCTTCTCTTCATCGCGACTCTCCAAGTAGCCAGGGTCGTGCTCATCTTCGTGAGGGCGGCACTGTTCACTTTATTCCCTAAGAGGCATGTGTTTGCGAAGTCACCGGGGAACTTGTATCATTCGTGCAGCTTCGTGAAGAGGAGGTTGCGCAAATTTCCTCGGTCACGATGCCTTAGGTTCTGAGTGTTGATCGAGACGGTGCTACAGAGAATGCACCCGAGTTGTCCCGCGTACCCACAGACTAATTCTTTGGGCACCGTTGGATGCCCACTGGAGGACACTTCAGTAAATTCCTTCTTGACGGTGCCGAGCACGTTCGGGTGCCGGTCCTTCCGTTGCCTCTTCGGTTGGCTGCCATCTATGCGTTTGCTGCCATCATCAGTGGTGGCATCCCCGGCGGCACCATCAGTGGTGTCATCCCCGATGCCACTAGGGGTTGTGTAGTCGGCATCAGTGTCTTCCGCGGCGTCCTCATAGCGGTGAGGTTCTTCCTCCATCTCCTAGGACAGCTCCCAGAATGGCTTGCCCAAACCGCCGGCCTCATCGTTGTCGGCCATGTTCGCTATAAATTGGAAAAAAGGCTACTAGAGTTATTGGATGAGATCAGGGTAGTATCTATTCTTCTCAGATTAAGAGGAAAACTGAGAATAAAACATGCAAATTGATGCACACCCATAGGTAAGATCTCCTCTTCTTGGTTTATTTTACTTTCCATGTCTTCATACAAGTCCTTAGAAAAACTTGCTATCCCTGCATTCTGATTACCAAGCATACAAACAAAGCATGGCATATGTATGGAAGAAAAAATAGTTTACATTTCAACTTAAGGGAAAACTATAAAAGCCACTTAGAAATATTTGCTTTGTAGAAATAACATTGTCTCTAAATGTTGAATAATTTTTGTTTCGGTTTAGAATCGGGCACCTTCTAGGTGAAGAAAATTGGGCATGACCTTTGCTAATTTTCTTGACCTAGGAGTGTCCGATTCTCAACCGAAATGGAAATTAATCAACATTTCAGGAGAAAGGGGTAAGTATTTGTCCTGGCGTCAACATTCCAGGACACACGGGTGCTTAGCAATTTAAAATATTGATAGGCCTATGCATCCAGTGCTCCAGACACTCCTTCCATTAAAAAAACAGGGGCTAGCCACCTTCCGGATAAACAGGGGCTACACATGAATTGTTTGTTCCCAAATCATTTAAGATTTCTTGTCAAATCTGACAACACCAAATTAACAAATGTCACTCATGCGATTCTTACTTTTCTTCTCCAAATTATCAACATGAAAATGACTTCTCTAAGCCCTTCTGAACAGGCATCAACCATGATTATGCCACATAATATATTTTACATCCACTGAATTCATTCAGATTTGTAGTATATAACATCGCATAAGGGAGGTGTTCTATATTTGTTAGTCTGTATATTTGTGAGTGAAACGTGATACATCAAGTATATGGAGTAGTTAGGCGTCAAGCGCCAAATATTGAGTTCTAAACTAGCTGATCTCCAGCTCCCTGGTAGTAGGATACTTCTCAATTAACCAGCCAGTCATCTGAAGCCAGGCTGGATGCCACATGCATGACATGTAAATCTGAGAATGGTTGGGTAACTAAAC
The DNA here is from genome assembly GCA_022496015.1 of Hordeum marinum. Lineage (NCBI taxonomy): Eukaryota > Viridiplantae > Streptophyta > Magnoliopsida > Poales > Poaceae > Hordeum > Hordeum marinum. The sequence continues at coordinate 194,747,260 of CM039675.1, read as the reverse complement.
CAAAATTGAACTGAACCCACGTGCTACATGTAAGCAAACCAAACCAAACTTGCCTATTGATAAATGTATTCAAACCAAACCCAAACTAAACCATGCGCCATCTCCACCAAAACTGAACTAAAACCATGGTTATGAACTATGGTTATAACATACGGGTCAACCACGATTACCACCACATGTACGTACAGTACACACTAAAACCAATCTGGTCCAGCCTAATGGCTAGCTGTGACACCCACATGCTTTATGCTGGTACGAAAACATAACAAGGAATGGAAATCAACCGAGTACATGATTACAAATTACTCTGCATGCGTGCAAGCTACGGTAAGCCTTTAGCCATGCCAAATGAAAATTACAAATCCTTCAGAAAGCAAGGTATAGTAGCATATAACACACAGTTTAATTCGTGAAATCTTGCCAACACCTGCCACCCATCAAAAGTTCAGAACATAATTCATAACTGAAGCCTAACTGAATTTAGATGAAAAGAGGAAATGGCTACCAGAAATCACATGCTTATCCAAAACAAAACAATACCTCCAGATGTTTACATGACTTGACAAATTTGTCTAGAACAGAGAAAATGGGCATTTAGTTATTATCTAGCACCAAAAAATTGTGTGTTTTCTTTCCTCGTTTCAAAGGAATCAAAATGACAAGGCAGATTAACATCACTACGGCTGTACCATTGTTCATCAATTCATCCATTGAACATTGATAGAGGAGGAGACAGGGAAGTGAGGAGGAAGAGGAGCTCACCGAGCCGGAAGAGCCGGGGCAGCTGGGTCAGGGCCGGTGTATCTCCGGCGAGTCGCTGCCGGAGGAGCACCGGCGAGCCGTGGCCGAGCTCAGCGAGGTGGGTTGGGAGAAGCGTCCGGCAGCGGTGCGCAGGCCATCACGAGAGAGGCGGCGAGAGGAGGAGCGCCGGTCGGACTCGAAGTGGTGCTGTGGCGGTAGGCGGGCGGCGTTGGGAGGAACACTAGCAAGCTATGGGCGAGGGCGCGGTCGTAGCTGGTGTGTCGGCTGGGGTCGGAGAGCATCTCGTAGGCCTCTTGCACCTTGATGAGGTGGCGAGGTGGGCTCCAGCGGGCGGCGGCGAGGGAGGTGGGAGGCAGGAGGCGAGGGCGACAAGGGTGGGGGTGAGAGGCAACGGCGGCGCAGTGGTGGGAAGGTGAAACCCTAGCCGGTTGTGAAAGAAGGGGAAGGCGGGAGGCGGGAGGGGAGGGAGGGAAGGCCGTAGTGGGGGGAGGGTTAGCAATGGCACAACTTTTAGGGGTGTGCCATAAAAACCGTGATAGCAATGGCGCACCTTCTCCTGGTGCGCCATTACTAACTTTTTTTATTGGTATATCAATGGCGCACCTTTTAGGGGTGCGCCATAAACACCGTGATAGCAATGGCGCACCTTCTCCTGGTGCAACATTACTAACTTTTTTTTTATAATGCAAATCCAAATGGAATGATAAAACCATTGTGCAAAGATTTAGAATTAGATGATATGGTTGAAATCAAGTGACATGAAATAACAGTCATCAAAGATTGAGCTTGCCACTGACACACACACATGCGGCCGACACGTCGTGATTCGATCTTAGCTACCTTTTCACAATTTTCGTGCCCTTCTTTCTCGCGGTGGAATAATTTAGCCCCGGAACCCCTTGAATTCTTATCTTGAACGGATGTCCTTTAGGTAGGGTGGTCCTGCTTCTTCTTGTGGTGTATGGTACTTCATTGTCGTCGTCATCTTCCATCTTCGGGTCGCCGTACTTCTTGAAGTCTTGCTCATTGGCGACTCCATCCATTCCGATGATGCTCCTTTTGCATCTCCTCACGACAACACGACTGTGCTTTGACGGGTCGGTAATGAAGAAACATTGGTCCACTTGGCAAGCCAGTACCCATGGCTCATTTTTCGCGGTGATGTTTGCGTCCGCGGTCTTGGATTTGGCTTCGGGTATAACCATGGTGGTGAAATACCAGTGTTCTTTTAGGATGCTCTTGGCCCATCTGACACGGAACATTGGGACCTTCTCTCCAGCGTAGCTAAGCTCCCAGATCTCCTCGATCCTTTCGCAGTATCTGTCCTTGTCGTTACCGGTATAGGATTCCATCGTTACCCCGGAGTTCTGATAATCGCTCTTCATGTCCTTTTCCTCGGTGTAGAATGTGTAGCCGTTGATATCGTACGCCTCATAGGTCATCAGGTTGTGCTCAGCGCCTTGTGACAAGGTGAATATGAGTTTTTCTTCTGCGGAAGAATCCTCATGTTAAGGGTACGACAGAAGCTTGTCCTTGAACCAACGCGTGAAACATGAGTTGTGCTCTTTTATTATATCTCCGTCTGTCCTTTGTTGGCCTCGGTCATTGTACGTCTTCTCAATAAAGGTTTTGTCCTCTACCACCCAAGGATCGACCACGTCTACGTGTTGTAGCGCGACTAGGTTTGCTCTTTCAAAGTTGGCGAGTCGACCCTTGAAGTCGACATGCATTTTGTGGTGACCCTAGCGGTGACCCCATCCAGCGAGCCTGCCGAGGTGCCTATTGACGGGCAGACCAACTGGGTTCTGGATGCTTAGATAATTCGTGTAGAAGGAGATGCACTCTTCAGTCAGAAAGCCCTTAGCTATGCTTCCATCTGGACGTGGCCTGTTGCGAACATATCCTTTGATGACACCATTCATCCTTTCGAACGGCATCATGCTGTGCAGGAATGTCGGCCCGAGTTGGATGATATCCTCCATGATATGGACCAGTAGATGCACCATAACGTCAAAGAATGCGTGCGGGAAGTACATCTCAAGCTCGCATAGTATCACCATGATCTATTCCTATAGCCTTCTGAGTTGCCTCACGCCAACCGACTTCCGAGAGATGACGTCGAAAAAGTTGCATAGGCCAAATAGCGTTTCGCGGACGTGCGCATCCATGATCCCATGGATTGCAACTGGAAGTATCTGCGTCATCAGCACGTGACAGTCGTGAGACTTCATCTCGCTGAACTTCTGCTTCGCTGATTCTAGGTATCTGCTTATCTTCCCCTCGTAACCGTAAGGAAGTTTTACTCCTACGAGGCATGTGAAAAATTGCTCAATCACCTTCTGACTTAGAGTGAAGCACGCGGGAGGGCAATCACATTCGATCTTCTTGGCCTTTTTGCCTTTTCGATGACTTTCCGTGTCCTTCGCCCCATCATCATCATCATCATCATTAGGGCGTTTTGCGTGAAGCTCCTCCCTGATGCCCATTGATTGCAAGTCTTCCCTTGCTTTCGGCCCATCTTTGGTCCTCTCTAGCATGTTGAGCAGGGTACCAAGCAGACTCTAGCACACGTTCTTCGTGATATGCATGACATCAAGGCTGTGAGGCACACGGAGGATCTTCCAGTACGACAAGTCCCAGAAAACAGACCTTGTTTTCCCTACCTTCAGCAGCGGCTCTACTGCCTTTCGCTTCTTTCCTGACGGTGGGCACTCTTTCCAATTTTTCAATAGCTCGTCTATTTCCTCACCGCTCCTCGTACGTGGGAGTCTTCGGGGTTCGGTTTCACCATCGAATAGATCCTTGCGTTTTCTCCATGCATCATCGTCGCAATGCCACCTTCGATGTCCCATGAACACGGTTTTCGAAGACCCGCGATCTCTATCTAGATGGCGATACGTTGTGTCATCCATGCACCTGACGCATGCAAAAAATCCGTGGACCACCTGCCTCGTGACATATCCGTAACCGAGATAGTCGTGCACCGTCGTGAGCAGTGCGGCTCTCATAGGGAAATATTATTTCGCGGCGGCGTCCCACGTATTGTCTGGCGTTTTCCACAGCATGTCTAGCTCCTCTTTCAGCATCCCCAGATACAGATTGATGTCGTTCCCTGGTTGTTTTGGCCCTTCAATTAGCATACTCATGTGAATGTACTTCCTCTTCATGCACATCCAGGGGGGAAGGTTGTACATCCACACAAACACAGGACAGGTACTATGTGTGCTTCTCTGGCTGCCAAATGGATTGACTCCGTCGGTGCTCGCACCTACCATGATGTTCCTTGGATCGTCCCCAAATTCTGGCTGTTCAAAGTTCAACGCTTGCCACTGGCTCGCATCCTTAGGGTGACTCAGCATCTTGTCTTTTTTATTTATCTCCGGATCATTTCCGTCATCTTCTCCTTCTTCTCCTCCCTATCCGCGTGCCAATGCATGAGATTTGCTAGCCTAGGGTCCGCGAAATACCGCTGCAGACGAGGAGTGATCAGAAAGTACCACACCACTTTTCGGGGAGCTTTCTTCCTCTTCTTGTATCGAGTGACGCCGCACACCGGACATATGGTAGACTCCATGTGCTCGTCCCGATAAATGATTCAATCATTCATGCACGCATGGTATTTCACGTGCAGTAAATCCAGAGGACACACGATTTTCTACGCCTCCTCAAAACTGGTCGGGCACTTGTTCCCCTTGGGAAGATGTTCGTGCCAGAATGTCATGTTCTCATCGAAGCATGCGTCGGTCATTTTGTGTTTTACCTACATCTCCAGAGCCATGAGCGTTACTTTCAGGAAGGTATCCTCGGGCCTGCATCCTTCATACAATGGAGTAACGGCGTCTATCTCTAGTTGATCCAGCTTGGCTTTCTCTGGGGCGGCGGCTCTTGCGTTACCCGTGTGCTTGAGAAGCAGCTCTTGAATTCGAGGGTCCTATACCCAGCCCATCGATGGTCCATCATCGTCTTCTCCGACATCTTCATCTTAATGATCATGCCCTTCGTCTTAATCTTCCTCATCAACATGTCCGGCATCTTCTACATGATGACTGTGTCCTGCATCTACTTCGTGATCATGTCCTGGAGATTCTTCGTCTTTTCGCCTGCCCTCGCCGCTATTGTCTTGCTTCCCTTCCTTATTTCTTGCCCGGCCCCCATGGACGACTTCATAATCATCTTCATCACCTTGCCACAGATAGCCATCCATGAAACCACGCATGAGCAGGTGGTCCCACACCTGTCTGGAATCCGGGTCCATAAGGCTCTTTAGCTTGCGTCTTCGACACGGACATCTTATCTCCGTCTCGTTCTTTTGAAGCATTTCGGCCTTCGCGGAGCTCAAAAACCTATTCACGATGCCTTCGGTCATCGTGCGGACCATGGTCGCCTGCGGGGTAGAGCAAAACGATATTTTAGAACCAAAAACAAATTTGGCATGACTTTGCCTAAAAATAGGACCAAAAAGAATGCATAGTGCCAAATTCTAGCCGAAACGGAAATGAATCAACATTCCGGCAAAATATTGGCAACTATCGCATTTCAAATACCGGTACCTTCAAACACAAACATATGCAACACCACAAACATACGTAGATCTAGCTCAATGAGAAAAGTGTAGATCTAGACCATAAAAAGTGTGTACGTTGGAGGGAGGAAAAAGTAGATCTAGAACATAAGGAAAGCTTTCCCCTTACTTACCTATAAAAAAAGGAAATTTAACCACTTAATTTGGGTGAATCTATGGTGCAAATGAGGTGAGGAGGAGGAGGCAGTCGAGACCAATCTTGGTAGAGGTGGAGAGAATGAAGTGGGGAAAGTGAGTGTGGTTGGTGGCTGTCAAAAATATCTAGCTGCTCTCAGGTTACCAATGGCGCACCTCCTAAGAATGTGCCACTAGTAACCAGGGTTACTAATGGCGCACCTGGTGTGTGGTGCGCCATTACTAGTTTTGAAAAAAAATGAAAAAAAATTGTTAGTAGTGGCGCACCGTGGGTGAGGTGTGACATTACTAGTTAAAACTAGTAATAGCGCACGAAACCCCGGTGCGCCACTGGTAAGTCTAGGGAGGGGGGTGTGCCCAGGAGAAACTTAGCAGTGGCGCACCACACACAAGGTGTGCCATTAGTAATATAAACATTAGTGGCGCACCCATGTGTGGTGCGCCATTGCTATTTAGCAATGGCGCACCACATACATAGTGCGCCACTAATGTCTATATTAGCTACAGCCCTTTTTCTAGTAGTGCTTAGAAGTTTTGGAATAAAGGGAAGATAACTCCTCGCTTTGTTGGGCCTTTCAGAGTTGTTGTCAAGAGAGGTGAACTTTCATATCAACTAGACCTTCCTCCAAACTTCGCAAATGTGCACGATATCTTCCATGTCTCTCAGCTCCGGAGGTACTTCAAGACTCCTGAGCGTACCATTGACCAACAAGACATTGATCTCCAAGAAGACATCTCTTATCGTGTGCATCCAGTGGCTATTCTCAAGGAAACTGAGCATAAGACTCGCAAAAATTCAATCAAGTTTCTCAAGGTGAAGTGGTCTCATCATTATGACAAAGAAGCTACTTGGGAACTTGAGGATCTTCTCCGTTCTGAATATGCAAAGTTCTTTTGTTCCTAGATCTCTGGTCGAGATGCTCTTGTAGTGTGGGAGATTTGTGACAGCCCAAGTGCTGCCCCTGCCATTTATGGCCATGTAACCTATGTGGACCCATGTGTCATGTGATGAATGAATTGAGTTTGCTCCTTTGCCATGTCTTTGTCTCATGCATCATGTCATCTCATCATCTTCTCATGCATAATAACTTGTGGTGTGCTCCCATGTGATCTTGTGGTGAGGTGTGAGAAGTTCTTGTGTGATTGTGGTTGTGTGCATGTGTGGGCTTCAACTCCTCTCCTCTCCCTTATTTTCAAATCTTAACCTAAGACTTTTATTCATTTGTTTTCTTCAACAGAATTAACTTGATCTATAAATCTGTTAAAATTGTTCAAGTTGTAGGAAATATTATTTTGAGTTTGTGTGTGTTGCTCTCTGTGATGTTTGGACTTGGGCTCATGGGGTTTAACAGGGGCTGTTCATATTTAAAAGTATTTAATTTCTTTGTTCCAAAAATCATCTCTTCATTTTATTTAAATGGGGCATATTATTTTCAAAGTCAAAGTATTTTTGTTTTACACAAAACCCCTTTCTTTTCCTCTGAGGGCATTTTCTTGTTTTAATCTTATTCTTAAAGAGCAAACCTCTATTTTTTCTCTAAGTGAGAGAGAGAAGCTGGGCCTTTTCCCTCCCCATGGCCCAACTAAGCTAGCGCGCCTGCCTACCCAGCCAAGCGACGGCAACCTGCTTGGTTGCCTCCTTCCGTCAGGTTCAGAGAGCAGAGAGAGCGAGCGTGTGCCGCCGTGATCTTCAAATGTCGAGGCGCCGACAATCCTGAGCCTATTTAGTCCCCTCGGCGTCCGTGCCGCCCCCTAGGGTTCCCTCTCCCTCCTCGCGCCACCGCACTCCTCCTCTCCTCCTCCTTCATCTCAGGTAGGGGTAGTTTCAGAATATTTTTAGAGAGGTTAAGAGTGGAGCTCGTCACTGTGGGAGATAATCCGGTGAGACCCCCCGAGCGGGCGAGCGTCGGGGTCATCCCTCGCTGTTCGTCTACTTCCCCGTCATCCTCTGTATCCGCATGGGACGCCAAGGCCGCGCCTCTACTTTGTCTCCTTCCCCTCCAGACAAGCTCTCCCACTGCAACTTCGCTGCCGTGGTTCTTCCCCGAGCCCGATCGTCGATGTTGATCCCGCTGTAAGGACCTCCGCGTCTCCCTCCCCTCTCCGCTTCATCCCTCGTAGACACAGACGTCGTGCGCTTGGCCGCTGCTGCGTTCTATAGCAGAGCGCCAACGAGCTTGTGCCGTTTGCCCCGTCGTTGCTGCGCCTTCCTTGCCCCAGGAATGGATACTCCAAAGGTTCCCTCTTCCCCGACGAGCTTCCTATTCGTCGGAGAGGCCCTGTAGTCGCCGGAGCTGGCGCCACGTTTCCTCTGTCGCCGGTGTAGTTTTGGCTTCAGTTTTGTCAGTTAGACGCTTGACCTGTAAATACTAGTGGGGTCGATGCCCCTCTCTTGTTGAGATCCGGTTCAGTAGCACATTGGTGTGTGCGATGGGGTTCAGACAACAGGTCTGGGTTTCGGTCCCCAAACCCCCCTTTTTTGTTTTCCTTTTATTTTTTCTTTCTATTCCTTGCTGCTGTGTTCTATTGTGTATGTATATGTATACCGCAGGTATAGATGATTTTTTCTTTTTCCCTTTCTGTTTGGTAGGGGTATGTACTTGAGTGTGTGTGGGGGGCTTACATACATGTGTATGTGTTTCTATGCACTTGTGCATATATGTGGGCACATATGTGTGTGTGTGTTGAGCTACCGCACACATATGTGTGTGTGTTTGTGAGTGTGGGTGTGCTCATATGCACTTGTGCATATGTAGGCATGTATGTGTGCATGTATGTGTGTGTGTGTATGACTAGTGTGTCATGAGGGGCCTTGTCCAAGACAAGAGGAACCCCCCCTCCCTTATTTTTTTGTTGTCTAATATTCTTGATATGCTTATGCTGGGTTTTGTGCCAACATACCATTCCTGGATTATGTCCTTTTATGGACATGCCATTCAGGACAGCTCCTATATGTGGTAATAAGTGGCACATAAGTCACATGGGAGTCTTGTGCTAATTTTCAAGCTAGGTTGTGGTATGATGTTGCATGCAAATACATGAGTGTGATATATGAATTTGGGGTCGAATCACCCAAGGAATTCATTGGTGCAACTTGTTTGGTCATTTGAGCAAGTTTGAAAAAAATCATTTTGAACCAACGTGCCATTTTGTCATTTTAGTTGTATTTAATCCATGCATGCTATGATAATTGTGCCAACATGAATATGGTAGCCTTTGATGAGTAGAATGTCATGGTATTTATTTTTGTCATGTTAAACTTGCATATAAGTGGGAAGCATGCTCTAAAGTAGCTACTAAAATGTTGTTGTTTTCAAACTTGCTAAATATTTCTAAGTCTGAGAATCTGGTACTATTTTTATGCCATAAAGAGTGGATGCTACCAAGTGATATATTGAGAATAAGCTCAAGCTCAATGCTAGTGTTTTGAAGTAGGTGTTGCCCTCTACTACCGTGTTAATTTTCATGCCATGAGGTAGTCTCTATCACCATTAGTTTGTGCTGTCAACTTGCTATCAGCTTAACTCAGATTCCAGAAAAACTGTTATTTTCACTAAGTCCCTAAAATCTGTTTCATCATGCCAACTTGTGAGCTTCATCTTATTGATGTGTGCATCCATTCCAGATTGTGTAGTTGGATAATTTGATAAGCATGCTGTTTAGTTTCTCTAAATGCCTTGCTTATGGTTGGAGATTTCTTGTAACTCTAGATATTGGCTTTGGAAGTTTCTATGTTGTTGTTTTGTGGCAGATTGTTTGTTTTAGTGTTTAGTGGGTAGTGGGAGCTATGCTCCATGGAATTGCTTGATCTTTGACTATATTGTGCTTGGTTTTTCATTGCCTAACCAGTGGATATCTTGGAATGCCAAGGAACATCACATGGCCTTCTTTCTCTTGTGGTTTGCCTTCGTAACTTGTTGTGAGCGTAGCATGAGAACCGTAACTCCGTTTCCTACGTTCTACATATGCACTTGTATCGATTTTGCATGAAGCATCCATATTTGCCATGATAATGCATGTTTAAATAACTTAACATGAGGTTATTTACAGAATTGTAAACAACTAAACTAATGCATGTGAAACATGACTTGTTTAGGATTGCCATGTTAAATACTTCAAATGAATCATGCATCATCTTTGTTGTGCATTGCACCTTGGTTGGTTGTTTATTATTGCTGTTTCTCTTGGGTAGACGTGAGTGTTGAACCTGAGTATGAGGATCCAGGAGAGTACCCGGATCCCGACACTATTTTTGCTTTGCTAGATGTCTCGTTATTATCGTTACATATGCATTACCTACCACTTGAATGTCAAGCCTCCTACATTGCCATGATAGCCTCTAACCCCTCCACGGCCTAGCAAACCTTGTTTCGCTAAGTTACCGCTGCTCCGCCCCTCTTAGAACGTTCTTAGTTGCAGGTGTAGGTTGTTTCCATGTGATAACATGGATTTTGACTTATCACAATATTATTTGCTATATAATTTAATGCACATATATATCTTGGTATGGTGGAAGGCTTGGCCTTTTGCTTGGTGTTTTGTTCCACTATTATCGACATAGTTTCTTGCTACCGGTGTTATGTTTCCATATTTTACGCTCCTAACATGCTCGGGGTTGTTATGGGGACCCCCTTGATTATTCGGTTGAGATTAAAACTTGTCTGGAAAGACCCACCATTGGTATTATTTGCTTAAACAACTTATTAAAACTGCATAGGGCTTTAAAACCTTGTGGATTAATCAACAACCCAGGCTAGTGCGCCTCATGAGTGTTGGTCCAACCCAAAGCAGCTTCTTAACGCCACCCGGAGCAACTCGGTGATTGGCATGGTAACCATCGCTCATCCGTCGTGTCCTGAGAACGAGATACGCGGCTCTTATCGGGTTCGTCGACACGTTGGGTGGTCTTGCCAGACTTGTTTTACCTTTATCGAGTGGCTTGCGTGTCGTACTCTGTTTTACTTTGGGCTATCTCGAGGTGTTGGAATTCAGTTTGAGTTGCCTAGGATGATCACGAGATCCTTGGTCGAGGCTATTCCTACCTAGTGTGGTTAATTTATGATGGACTAGTTGGAGCACCCCTGTAGGGTTAAAACTTTCGGAAAGCCGTGCCCATGGTTATCTGGCAACTTGGATATTTGTTTAACACCCGGTGATAGTTAACTTGAAGTAAACTCTAATAAAATACACCAACTGTGTGAGTATCCGTGATCGTCTTTGCTCGTGAACATGAACCAAGAGGGAACACGGTGGGGTTATGATTGACGTAAGTAGGTGTTCAAAATCTCTTAGAGGTCATTCTAGTTCTCGATCATTTATTGTAGACCACATATTTACTTTCATATTCCGTAAGCTTAGCCACCATAAATGCTAAGTGCTACTGCAAACCAAACACATACCCCATTCCAACCTATAAGCTTGAATAGTCTCGGTACCTGTGTGTAACATCCCAAATTTTGGAATGTTATAATTAATATTAGAATGAGTATTTGTTTGATTGAGTGATTGAAAGTGAGTGAAATTTGAAACTTTTGAAAGTTTAATGAGAGGGAATGAAATGACTTTCCCAAAACTTTCAATTAGCAAGAATTCAAATTCATTTCATCACAAAATCCCAGAGTGAGATGATATGACTTCTTCCATTCAAAGAAATGAAAAGGTATTTGAAAATGGTTTGAATTTCATTTGAAAATATTTCAAATTCAGAAACTTTATGCAACTCAATGATTTTCATGAGAGAGCACAAAAGGACTTCTTCAAAATTATATGAAATATTAGTTGGAAGTTAAAAAAGAGATTTGAAAAGTGAATTTTGAAAACTATTTGATTTTTTTAATATGGAGATTACTTTCATATTTGATTTTCCTATTTGAAATTTGTAAGCATTCAAACCCCTGACAAGTTTTTGAAAGGAGTAATATGACACTCCAAACCAGGGGTAATTTTGTGAAGTATTTGAACCATAAAACCCAAGGGGTTATTTGAAAAATATTTGCCAAAATAAATAAAGCCATTTAGGCATTTTCTGAAAATAAATTTTTTAAAAGTACTTAATTTGGCAGAGGAAAAATATTCATTTAATGGAATTTATTTCCCTGATCATTTTGGTATATAAGACATTATTTTTTTGAACAGGTTTTGAATGCCTTAATGTTATTTTAATGTTCTATAAAATTAATAAAGGAAACTATTAAACGAGTTATTAGCCCACCGGCCCAATGCCCATAACCCCTCCCGAAACTCCTTCGGACCGGCCACCGACGCCACTAACCCTGCCCCCTCTCTCTCTGACGCGTGGGACCCCAACCGACCGAGCCATCCCCACGGGTCGTCCCCTCCATCGCGCCCCTGACATCGACGGCGAGCTCCTCGCCCCGGATCTCGCTTCCTTTCCTTTCCCTGACCCCGCGCTTCCCCTATAAGTAAGCACCTGCCTCCCTCCGCGCTCCATTCCACCCCAACCCCCGAGTCTCCCTCTCCGGAATGCTCCACCGCCACCTCGCCGAAGTTCGGCCACCTCCCGAAACTCCTAGAGCACCTACTCGTCGCCCCGACGCTCCCTCGCCTCGTCGTCACCACCAACGGACGCTGGAGGTCCACCGCCATCGATTGGACCCCCGGACGCCATCCCCAACCACCGAAGCGCCATCCCCGTCAGCCCCGCCTCCTCTGCCTCGTCGGAGACCTCGCCGAACTCCCCACCCCTCTGTAAGTCACCAGCGACGCCCTCCTCCGTTCGATCCCATTCAAACGATCAGGATTAGATAGTGTATTTTATTTTCATTCCCGAACCGGTTTCTCCTAGCGTTTGGTCGTCTGCTCACAAACCCCGCACGTACACGTCCTCGGCCAACCACAACTCGCCACGTAGCCCCTGTCCGATAAGATCTATTTTTTCCTTTTTCTGATTCTGTTTTAGAAAACAGAATGATTTCCAATTTTGTTTTTGTTATATCTTTAAAAATAATTAGTGTTTTAATTGATTCTTTTTGCATTATGTCACAAATTTCATGTAGTTTCTGTAGATACCAAGTTTGACCATATTTGAATAGTTAAAATTAAACTCAAACAGATTTGATTCAAATCTTGTTTTCTGAATAACTTGAGTTTAAAAATTTATTTTTGAGTGATTCTTTTTGACACTGTTTTGTATTGGTTAGGTTTATCATCCAGCACTGTTTGAGAATTTTTAGGACAATTTAGATGAGGGGTTTTAACTAAAAGAGAATCTGTTTAGTACCTAATAGGATTTACTTAGTTTAATTTTTCTTTAGTTTATTTTGAAATCCGAATTAGTTTAACTTTTGTTTTAGTTTTCTTTAGTTCTGTTCTCCAATATTAGGTGACTTATTTTCTGTTAATAAAAATAGTTTTGCTATGTTTTATATCCTAATGATATAGGAAACTATATTCTTCTTCATTAGGAAATGTTTTATAAAACAATTTAGATTTAGTAGTAATTCCTTTCACAAATGTTTTAGAGGATCTAATTCTGTTTTTCAAAAATAAAATAAAAATATTTTAGTATTCTTTTCTGTTAAGGATTGTTTTGTTACTAAAAATATTTTGTCTTGTTAGTAGTAGTTTAGCCACCAAAATTTAGAGCCCATTACTTTGTTTCGTTTTTCTTTGATTGTATTGCTCTAGTATTGCTAGTTGATTTCTTATTTGAAAATAGTTTGTTTTCTGTTATTTTAATATTTTAATTGCTTTATTTGTTTTCTTGTTGTTAAGTTTATTAGGCTAAAACCTATGTTGTTTAGAGTGTTGTTTTTCATAATTCCTAGTTGTTCTACAAAAGTAATTGTTCTTGCTAGTAAAATATTTACAAAAATACTTCTGTTATATTTTACTTTGTTTTTGTTTGTTATGTTTGAAAATAGGATTTATTTGTAGAGAAAACCAACCCTTCGTTGTGTTGATGAAATTTTGTTGATTTGAGTTTTGTGTTAAGTATTTCCTTCATCACAAATTTGTTGCTTTTGGTTTGGTGTTACTTTTGATTGTTAGAATTGACTGCTAGTATGATTGCTTATATGAATGCAATGTTTGATTATATAGAATTTCATCGGAGAGTGACAAATAGTCTATCAGCTATCTCTGAGAGCGATATTATTCTTCATCAACACTACATGCAAGTCACTTTGACCATGTATACCTATGTTTTTATTGCATTAGTTCTACCATCTCCCCAATTGCATGCAAAGTAGGTAATTTGGAATCTTGGTTACTTGATGTAGTATCATGTGGTAGGCACCCCTCAACCCTTTGACACATTGGCCCCGGGAAACGTTGATTTAATTTTGCTATGCTATTAGTAGACGGGGCTGGTTGTGTGATTCATGAGAGTTGTGAGTTAATAATTTCAAGACCTAAAAGATGATCAAGACATCAAGACTCCGAGTTTTGAACATACCTCTAGGTGGATGATGGTTGAATGGCGCCCTGGAAAAACCAGTGGTTAGCCTAGGTGTTGCTAGGGAAGTGCCAGTATTCGCGCGGAAAGGTCCACCCAGGCACAAAGAGATGGATGGATGCTTCAAGACCCAAGGCTTACCTGCACAGCCACAAGCCATTATGGGCTCTGGCTTGGTTGGATATCGTGGTGACCCTGAACAGGCGGTGCTACGAGATGTAGAAGAACGGTATGAAAGGATGGGCACCGACAGAGTCTCAGGGAAACACTTTAGAAGACCATGTTTTGTTCTTCCATTTCTCAAACACCCTGAAGTGCAAGAAATCAAACGAAGGCAATCAAATCTTGTGGGGAACGTGTGCAAAACTCTGTAGAGAACTAAAACCTAATCAATTAGCCGTGTCCATGGTCATGGACAACTTGAGCCAAAGGAACTGAAACTATCTGGAACTATCAACACAGAGAATTATAATGATGTGGGTATTAATGACAACCTGGGTATGAGAATTGGTTGGTGGAACCATCTCATTAATCAACCAACATTGTATGAAAATCTTATTTTTTGCCCTCTCTTGTTGTAGGAAAAAATTTGCTTTACGCAAAAACAAGACTTGAACTTATAGCCCCACTTGCCATATATGCATATAGTATAGATGATTATTTCCCCCCCGTCTTTTGTGACTTGCCGGCATATTCAAAATGCTGACCTACATGGCTGCAACGTCTTATGTTGCAGATAAGCTCTACGACGGGTAAGAGTATGATTCAGGGTTACGGTCTATACTCAACCTGCCGTTGGTGTATTGGGACTCCACTCCTGTTGACTGTTTCCGCTAAGATTTTAAGGTATATATCAGGTTTACGTTAATTACATGTGATAGCACTTTGATATATACATTGATGTACTGTGTGTGCCAGCATACTGATCCAGGGATGGCACAGAACAAACAGAGGCTTGCCTCGTTTTGAGTCGGGTCGCTACAGAAATGGTATCAGAGCACATGTTGACTGTAGGACATGACCCTAGAAACTGGAAAGCCCTCAGAAAATGTTTTCTCGAAAAACTTTGTTTTCAAAAGACCCTTTACTTCTCATCTTATTTGAGCCTTATCAAATGATCTCTCTTACCTCAAAAATTTAGAAAATACCCTTTTCCCCTTGACGACACTAAGGATCAACTGAGACCACTTCGAGAAGGATAAGATATCGAAACAACTAATGGTCACTTCAAAGTAAAGAAGATTTCACCCTGCATTAGAAGAGTTGAAGCTACACAAGTTGAAGACTATGAAGACCCGAAGAAATTGAAGACCATGAAGAATTTCCAAGATATTATGCCCTAGAAGACCAAACCCCTGTTGTATACTTACGTTAGATATGATGATTTGTGAGCTGTCATTTGTGTGTCAATTTTCAACAACCACAACTAAAATCTATTTTCAAAACCATTGTTTTGTATTGTGTGTATCCTCTCCTTTCTCTCTCTTACCCATCTCATCCCCAAGACCTTGAACCCAATAGATGATGAGTGAAGCTGGACTTGTCTATTCTGGATCGATGACTCGGTTAGAGACAGAAGAATGGATCTAGAACATGGAGGATCATCTAAGGACTAACCATGTTGCAAGAAAGGAGATGGTCCAGTATGTTTTTCGGTACTTTGCAGAAGGTGCTACAAATTGGTGGAAGATGCATGAAGATATCCATGATAGGCAAGCATTAAACACTTGGGAACAATTCAAGATAACTCTGCAAGGATCTCATGTTGTTACCAACACCCAGAAGCCCCGTGGCAAAGATGTGAAGAAGATTTGTGCATGTAGGATATGTGGAGAGATAGGACACACCCTGGAAGAACACAAGGAAGGATGCCCTCATTGTGAAGAAAATCACTGAGCTGAGGAATGCCCAACTGGGCAGGTGACATGTTTCTTGTGCGAAGGAACTACGCATTACCCGACTCAATGCCAAATGTACCCCAAGGTACAAGAAGTCATCAAGCAGCAGAAGGAAGCCATGAAGGAAGCCTTTAGAGAAAGTTTAGGAGGACTTGTGATGAAGGAAGATGTTGAAGACCCTAATGGAGAAGGCCTAACCAGATTTTACTCCAATGCCAGCTATTCAAGTGGAGAAGAAGGACATTTCTCATAGGATTGTACAAAGGAAAGAAAAGAGTATCTGGGAAACTTCCCGACAGAAGAAGTGGAGTTTGATCCATAGGAAATTGAAAGTTTGATCGGAACAAAGGAGCCCAAGAAGAGAAACCGAAGATGTTCTCAGAACAACCCAATTTCTACAAAGAAGGATCTGAGTCAGATCATGTGTTTCCGGTGCAAGAAGACAGGACATTATTCCTATACCTGCCCGGAGAAGAAGGCTAAACATGAGTAGTTTGAGTTTTGAATTTTTGGAAGTAATAAATGTAATAGGTAGCACTCTTATCGTTTTGAAGTTATGTAATGGAAGTCTCACAGTTTGTAATAAATTCATGAGATCAATGGAATTTATGGCGTTATGATTCTCTTGTGTTGAATTATATGAGTTGCCACCCTAAGAACAAAGATCTCTGGCCAATTTTCGAGGATATGAGAAAATATGGTCTATGCAGGCATGCGTGCATTTCATTTTAAGTGTGGTAGCAACCACAGGGACAAAAGAATGAATAAAATACCGTTCATATTAAGGAGTTTGAATAACTGAATACAGGTGAAGAGACTGTGGAACCACCTCAAACTATCTGGATGATAACCTTTGTGACAAAGTGATTTTGAAGTTGGAATATTGAGAAAAGGAATGATTGTGATGAAACCATACCCAAGGTTAAACAGACCTATGGAAAGGAAAATGAATTCCGCGGAGTGGAATCTAGACAAGAACAAGTCTGTGATTTGTTACCTCAAGGGTATGATGTAGTGAACTGAAGGTAATGTTGGAATATGAAACGATATAACCCCAAGAGTGAGATAAAGACTATTCAAGTGTTCAAGTGAACCCACAAGTCACTGACCTCAGGATTGATAAGGATCAAGCCCCACCTTCGTGAAGGAAGAAACTTGGAAGAAGCTACGATAGATCAGTAAATGTTTTCTTAGGAGTATACGATAACCTGAGAGTTGTGAAGAAACGATAGATGTTTTGCTTAGCTTGCAGAATCAATGGATTTATCCGAACCTCGTTCGTTGACAAGAGAAATTTCTGCAATACTTGTGAGGAAGCCCAAGTATTAGAATACGAGATTCACTAAACCTTATACAAGGTAAGGATTTTAGAGCGACATGGCTTGGCCACCATGACGACTTACTCTTATCATTCTCTTGCTATTCGGAATGGTAAATCTGAGTGACTTACCCATAGTAAAGACACGACGTTCTTTGAAGCTTTTGTTTAAGCCTTAGAATGGTATGACGTAAAACCCTTGTACATGGCAGTTATTGCCATACGTAGGAATTTTACGGTGAGGAATGAAGCCAAGACCCATTTCATTGCAGGATAACCACAAATGGTAGACCACCATGAGATCTTCGATAGGTTATTTAGAATGATCGCGAGACCTGCCCGCTAAGAAGACCCAGTATCGGGGGAAATGATTTTTTGTTATGAGATCACAATATTTTGATTTCATGGAAGAGCCTCATCAAAGGAGCCATCGTGAAGTATGTGAAGAGATAGATGCACCCAGAGGACTTCCATGATTTTGAGGAACCAGTACTCTCATTTTAAGTGTGGTAGACCCCACACCTTCTTGGTCAGTAGATTTGTTAGAAGACCCCAAACCCTAACCTTTTCTTTCTAGCCCTTTCGAATCTCGAGGACGAGATTCACTTTAAGTGTGGTAGGTTTGTAACATCCCAAATTTTCGAATGTTATAATTAATATTAGAATGAGTATTGATTTGATTGAGTGATTGAAAGTGAGTGAAATTTGAAACTTTTGAAAGTTTAATGAGAGGGAATGAAATGACTTTCCCAAAACTTTCACTCTGCAAGAATTCAAAATCATTTCATCAAAAAATCCCAGAGTGAAGATGATATGACTTCTTCCATTTAATGAAATGAAAAGGGATTTGAAAATGGTTTGAATTTCATTTGAAAATATTTCAAATTCAGAAACTTTATGCAACTCAATGATTTTCATGAGAGAGGATAAAAGGACTTCTTTAGAATTATATGAAATATGAGTTGGAAGTTAAAAAAAAGGATTTGAAAAGTGAATTTTGAAAACTATTTAAAAAATTTCTGATATGGAGATCACTTTCCTATGTGATTTTCCTATTTGAAATTTGTAAGCATTCAAACCCCTGACAAGTTTTTGAAAGGAGTAATATGACACTCCAAACCAGGGGTAATTTTGTGAAGTATTTGAACCATAAAACCCAAGGGGCTATTTGAAAAATATTTGCCAAAATAAATAAAGCCATTTAGGCATTTTCTGAAAAGAAATTTTTGAAAAGTATTTATTTGGCAGAGGAAAAATGTTCATTTAATGTCATTTATTTCCCTGATCATTTTGGTATATAAAACTTTACTTTTTTGGACAGGTTTTGAATGCGTTAATGTTATTTTAATGCTCTGTAAAATTAATAAAGGAAACTATTAAACGAGTTATTAGCCCACCGGCCCACCGGCCATAACCCCTCCCGAAACTCCTCCGGACTGGCCATCGACGCCACTAACCCCGCCCGCTCTCCCTCTGATGCGTGGGACCCCGACCGACCAAGCCATCCCCGCGGTAGTGCCCTCCATCGCGCCCCTGACATCGCCGGCGAGCTCCTCGCCTGGATCTCGCTTCCTTTCCTTTCCCCGACCCCGCGCTGCCCCTATAAGTAAGCCCGTGCCTCCCTCCGCGCTGCATTTCACCCCAAACCCCCGACTCTCCCTCGCCAGAATGCTACACCGCCACCTCGCCGGAGTTCGGCCACCTCCCGAAACTCCCAGAGCACCTGATCGTTGCCCCGGCGCTCCCTCGCCTCGCTGTCACCACCAACGGATGCCGAAGGTCCGCCGCCATCGACTGGACCCCTCGGACGCCGTCCCCGACCACCGAAGCGTCATCCCCGTCGCCCCCGCCTCCTCTGCCTCGCCAGAGACCTCGTCGGAGCTCCCCACCCCTCTGTAAGTCACCGGCGACGCCCTCCCCCGTTTGATCCCATTCCAACGGTCAGAATTAGATTGCGTATTTTATTTTAATTCCCGAACCATTTCCTCCTAGCGTTCGGTCGTCTGCTCGCAAACCCCGCATGTACACGGCCTCGGCCAACCACAACCCGTCACGTAGCCCCTGTCCGATAAGATCTTATTTTTCCTTTTTCTGATTCTGTTTTAGAAAACAGAATGATTTCCAATTTTGTTTTTGTTATATCTTTAAAAATATTTTGTTTTTTGAATTGATTCTTTTTGCATTAGGTCTCAAATTTCATGTAGTTTTTGTAGATACCAAGTTAGACCATATTTGAATCGTTGAAATTAAATTCAAACGGATTTGATTCAAATATTGTTTTCTGAATAACTTGAGTTTAAAATTTTATTTTTGAGTGATTCTTTTTTCCACTGTTTATATTAGTTAGGTTTATCATCCAGCATTGTTTGAGAATTTTTAGGATAATTTAGATTAGGGTTTTAACTAAAACAGAATTTGTTTAGTACCTAATAGGATTTAGTTAGTTTAATTTTTCTTTAGTTTATTTTGAAATCTAAATTAGTTTAACTTTTGTTTTAGTTTTCTTTAGTTCTGTTGTCCAATATTAGGTGACTTATTTTCTGTTAATAAAAATAATTTTGCTTTCTTTTATATCCTAATGATATAGGAAACTATATTCTTCTTCATTAGGAAATGTTTTATGAAACAATTTAGTTTTAGTAGTAATTCTTTTCACAAATGTTTTAGAGGATCTAATTCTGTTTTTCTGAAAAAAATTATTTTAGTATTCTTTTCTGTTAAGGATTGTTTTGTTACTAAAAATAGTTTTGTCTTGTTAGTAGTAGTTTAGCCACCAAAATTTAGAGCCCATTACTTTGTTTTGTTTTTCTTTGATTGTATTGCTCTAGTATTACTAGTTGATTTCTTATTTGAAAATAGTTTGTTTTATGTTATTTTAATATTTTCATTTTTTTATTTGTTTTCTTGTTGTTAAGTTTATTAGGCTAAAACCTATGTTTTTTAGAGTGTTGTTTTCCATAATTCCTAGTTGTTCTACAAAAGTAATTCTTCTTGCTTGTCAAATATTTACAAAAATAGTTCTATTACATTTTACTTTGTTTTTGTTTATTACGTTTGAAAATAGGATTTATTTGTAGAGAAAACCAACCCTTGGTTGTGTTGATGAAATTTTGTTGATTTGAGTTTTGTCTTAAGTATTTCCTTCATCACAATTGCTTTTGGTTTGGTTTTACTTTTGATTGTTAGAATTAATTGCTAGTATGATTGCTTATATGAATGGAATGTTTGATTATATAGATTTTCATCGAAGAGTGACGAATAGTCTATCAGTTATCTCTAAGAGCGATATTATTCTTCATCAACAGTACATGCAAGTCACTTTGACCATGTATACCTATGTTTTTATTGCATTAGTTCTACCATCTCCCCAATTGCATGAAAAGTAGGAAATTTGGATACTTGGTTACTTGATGTAGTATCATGTGGTAGGCACCCCTCAACCCTTTGACACATTGGCCCCGGGAAATGTTGATTTAATTTTGCTATGCTATTAGTAGACGGGGTTGGTTGTGTGATTCATGAGAGTTGTGAGTTAATAATTTCAAGACCTACAAGATGATCAAGACTTCAAGACTCCGAATTTTCAACATACCTCTGTGTGGATGATGGTTAAACGGCGCCCTGGAGAAACCAGTGGTTAGCCTAGGTGTTGCTGGGGAAGTGCCAGTATTCATGCGGAAAGGTCCACCTAGAAATAAAGAGATGGATGGATGCTTCAAGACCCAAGGCTTACCAGCACAGCCACAAGCCATTATGGGCTCTGGCTTGGTTTGATATCGTGGTAACCCTGGATAGGCAGTGCTACGAGATGTAGAAGAACGGTAGGAAAGGATGGGCACCGACAGAGTCTCAGGGAAACCCTTTAGAAGACTATGTTTTGGTCTTCCGTTTCTCAAACACCCTAAAGTGCGAGTAATCAAACGGAGGCGATCAAATCTTGTGGGGAACGTGTGCAAAACTCTGTAGAGTACTAAAACCTTATCGATTAGCCGTGTCCACGGTCATGGACAACTTGAGCCAAAGGAACTGAAACTATCTCGAACTCTCAACACAAAGAATTATAATTATGTGGGTATTAATGACAACCTGGGTATGAGAATTGGTTGGTGGAACCATCTCATTAATCAACCAACATTGTAGTAAAAACTTCTGTTTTGCCCTCTCTTGTTGTAGGAAAAAAATTGCTTTACGCAAAAACAAAACTTGAACTTAAGCCCCACCTGCCATATATGCATATAGTACAGATGATTATTTTTCACCCCCTCTTTTGTGACTTGCCAGCATATTCAAATTGCTGACCTACACGCTGCAACGTCTTATGTTGTATATAAGCTCTACGACGGGTAAGAGTACGATTCAGGGTTACGGTCTACACTCAACCTGCCGTTGGTGTTATTGGGACTCCACTCCCATTGACTGTTTCTGCTGAGATTTTAAGGTATATATCAGTTTTACATTAATTACATGTGATTGCACTTTGATATATACGTTGATGTACTGTGTGTGCCAGCATACTGATCTAGGGATGGCACAGAACACACAGAGGCTTGACTCGTTTTGAGTCGGGTCGCTACACCGGGCGCGAGATTGTTGAGTCCCCGTGGCTCATAGATTACTACAACAATCCAGGTGTAGGTACACATGAGACCGTGCCATATGATGTGACGCAGCTCCAATGGGAGTATGACGAGGAGCGTGGCAGGATGTACGTCACTTATCCAAACGAGTAGAGTGGTCGTGGTCGAGATCTTTGGGCTAGCAAGCCAGTGTAATTGCATCGTTTTATCATTTGTTTTCGTCCGTAGTCGGACCCTGCCTTTGTATTGGTGTTTGAATAATTGTGTGGAATTGTAATTTAGCATGTAGCGAGTGTAAGACAACTCATATACTCTTCTCTTCCTAAATGTATGTAATGATACTGAACATGCGAACGACAAGATGCACCTCTATCCCCGGCAAGGTCCCCGTGCCTTAATGTGGATAGGCGCGCATCTTGGGCATGACAGCATTAGTCAAACCAAATGACATGACCGTACACTCATATAGACCATACCTTGTGGTGAAAGTTGTTTTGGGTATATCATGTTCCCAATTTTTAACTGATGATACCCTGATTGAAGATCGATCTTGGAGAATACTCTAGCTCCAACTAGTTGAACAAACAAATCATTTATCATCGGCAAAGGGTACTTGTTTTTTATTGTCACCTCGTTCAGTGCACGATAATCAACTACCATTCTCAAGGTTTTATATTTCTTCTTTACCAAAGAACTGGGGATCCCCAAGGTGACTAGCTTGAGAGAATATAACCTTTATACAATAGCTCCTTAATATTTTTCTTGATTTCCTCCAAATCATTTGTGGGCTTCCGGTAAGGACTGTAGGATATTAGGACTGTCTCTCGCAAAAACTCATGGTTTCCAATCTTGAGGTTCATCGTGTGACATCTTAGTACCGCCGTTATCTTAGCTCATGGGGAACTGACTTGAAGGGATCTACTAAGGGCAACCCATGATTGTCCACAACTACCCTTGATATGAATGAATGCATTGCGCTAGAATAAAACTTATCATAACTGGACGTGAATTTAATAAGAACGTACCAACCATAGTCTTTGGTTGATCATAGATCTCCTCCACATCAATGTGGTTCACCTAAGCATGGGGAAAAGGGTTAGGATTCTTGGTTGTTGAGATTCAATTGCCATTGTCGTTTCCATTTCCCTTCTTTGCCTCCAGTCAGTCAGTGGAATAATGACCCACTTCTTGCACTTGAAACAGGTAATATGATTCCTTTGAGCCAGAGCGGGACGATGCTGACTGCCATTGCCTCCATTACCATTTGTGAAGTTGTTGTTGTTGTTGTGACGATTGTTCCCATTTCCTCGATCGTTATGAGCTCCATGAGTATGTCCTCCATGGTTGTGGTGATTGTGTCCTTCAAACTTACCGGATCCTGATCCGATATTTCTTATATAAGGGGAGTAACAGGGCTTCTGCTGAACTCCAGAATTTTACTTTCCCTCTCCATACTTTCGCTTGCGGTTCTCTCTATGCTGTTGTTTTCCCTCCAGAATAAGAGCCTAATCTACCAGCTCGTAGTAGTTGGTGAAGTTAGCAATAGTCAACTGAATACTTAGTTCATCATTAAATCCCTCCATTAACTTCTCCTACCTGGTTGCATCATCAGCTACATCTCCGGGAGCATATCTGGCCAACAAGCTGAACTCCTCCACATATTGAGCTACAGAACGGATGCTTTGGCATAAGTTGTGAAACTCACGCTTCTTCAAGCTCATGGATCCATCTAAGACATGGGCAGTGTGGAAGGCATGCTTGAACTGATCCCATGTCACAATGGGAATGTCATAAGTGGTGTAGTTCTCCCACCAAGAAGTTGTTGGTCCTACCAGTTGGTGTGCAACAAATCGCGCCTTTTCTACTTCAGTGCATCCAACGGTACACATCTCTCTTTCCATCTTACAGAGCCAATCATCTACCACAGTGGGCTGAGTGTTGCTAGAAAAAGTTGGTGGATTCAGCCTCAAGAAATGGGTGAGGTTGTCGGGTTGTGATGTAGTGTTTTTGTTGTTGTTTGTATGGTTCTGGATGAACTACTACATTAGTGCATTCTGCTGCCGAATCAGTTGAGTGAGATCCAATCGGAAGTTGGATTTGGGGTCACATCTCGGAGGCATTTGATGTTTTTGAGTGATGAGAATTAGAATAGAACAAGGTTATATGGAGAAAATAACACTACCCATATGCATGCAACAAACACTAACACACCAAACATTCATTTATTTGACTCAAACATAGTTCAATCTTGGGATACAAGTCCTAAAAGAAATTGAGACATCGGCCTAATCGATCAACGAGAAAAATAAAGATAAATGGTGGTCATGACTAAGTTTCCCCTTCAGAACTCCATGGTAGTGTGTCCTTCAGTAGTTATCTCCTTGTAGTCATCATCGTTGCTCACGAAGGGGCCATTGAGGTCATTAGGGTGAAGGTATTCTCCCTTGTCTAGTTTCTCCGCAGGGATGCTACAAAAAGCTTCAAGATCTTGATCCTCTCTTGAAGGTCCTTGACTTTATCTTCATGCTCATAGTGGGATTCGCACGTTTCATAGTCTAGTTTAATTTCACAGATCATCACCTTCTTGATCGTCTTCGTACTTCTACGCAACTGATTCTCCAAAATCCTGATGTGAACTTCCATGTCTTGGACGAATGAATTGATGGAGCCGTCATTTATGGTGCGTATGATATCTGCATCTGCAGTCCTATGGGAGATCAAGTTGAGGTCTGATCGGATGAGATCACCTATGTACTGCTCACTGATGCATCCAAGTGCACGATGAACGACCATGTTTCTCCCTAGAATCCAAGTGGGAGAAACAAATAGAAAGTTGATGGTCTCCAAGTGATTGTTGGAGGTCCTCACGCGAATGTGTACCTCAATCTTATAATGAGAGTCTATCGGAAGGGCCATGATAGGGATTTCGGTGGTAGTAGGTAGAGCAATTCTCAACTCCTTGATGATATGCACTAGGAGTGTGTAACAGGCCGGGACCAACGCACCAAAAGATTTCCCATTTATTTCCATTCTCGACGTGTAATTCGCTTGTTTGTCACATTCATCATCGCATTGTTCACATCATATTCATAGCATCGACACTTTGTTTTCATATATTTTTTCAAAACTTGCATCTGTTCGTAGTTGTCGGTTCTCTCCGTTTTCGTCGACGACCGTTTTGAGACCAACTACACACGCACGCGCCCGTGACATCATTAAAATATTGTTTAGTGGGCATAAAATATTCTCGGATTGGGTTGAAAGTTTGTGTGCAATCTTGTTTTAGTGTACGTAGACCGCCTACCAAATTTCGTCGCAATCGGAGGTCGTTTGGTACCCGAACGATCGAGCGTAGCGGCACCGTCATCGGTATATTTGTCGGACGCTTTCGGTGTTTTTAAACTCTATCGTCGGGCCACAACGTCTCTCTCTTATTAGCCCACCACCACTCTACACAACCCACTAGGCATACGCTAATCCCTTCCACAACTGGAGCCGTCCGATCGACATCATACGGTCCGAATTCGGCAAAATCCCCCATCCCAAGACCTCCCTTCTATATAAGGAAGCCCCCTAGTCGGTTTTTGGACCTAAATCTAGCCCCCTCCTCAAGTTCCACGCAACTAGCTTCCTGCCACCTCTTAGCCACCACCCACCTTGTTTTCAATGTCGTCGAGCCTGCCGTCTCCACTTGGCGCGCAGCCATGGGCCGTGCTACCACCTATGCGGGCGCCCCGGCCAACCGGGAGCCGACATGTTGCCCCGAACTTCTCTCCCCTGTCCCCGTGCCTCCCCCGACTGCCATGGCCCGCCTGGCCCTCCCTGGGCCTGGATTAGACTGAACTACGCCTCCGCCACGAGCCGTTCGTCCCAAGCATCCCTGCGCCAACCTCCTCCCGTGTTTGCAACCGCGATCACCGGAGCGTACCCCCTGAACTCTCAGCCCCACCGCTTGAAGACACTTGCTCCATGTCGCTGGCCTGCTCGCTGAAGACGAGCTCCTCCCCTCCTTGTCATGGCTGAAGGTTCGTCACCCCATTCCCGATATGCGTCGCTGTTGACCATATCGGGTCACCTCTGTACCACATGTCGTCGCGCCCGTTCCTCACCCCCCCTCGCCGTCCTTGACCACACACCAGAGCCCCGTGCACCGTTGTGCCAGAGGGAGGCCCTAATGCATATTGCTTGCTCAGTCTCCTAGAGGGAGACAAGGGCACGTTAATCCATGCCTAGGCCTCCTCTTGTGCCCCGTCGGCCCCGCCGGCCCAGCTTCGCCCAAGGCCGCCTCCTCCAGCCGACCTATTCGCCCATGCTGAGCTACTTGCAATGCCCATCCCTATGCGTGTTTTAGCTAACCCGCACTCACTTGTTTCGCCCATGTTATGTGTAGTTTCGACCCGTGTAGTTCCTTTTCGTACGCGGATTTGTCTAATTTTCAGGGAATAGTAGTATTCTAGAAAAACCCTCAAATTTCATGCATCTAATAACTTTTCACTCGTGCATCGGATTAAAATGAGTTATATATGCAAAATGTGTAGAATTTTATGTACACAATATTTTGAAAGTTTTATCCATACTTAAAATATTGAAACTTGCTGTTTGTTTAAATTTAAGGAAATGCCATGTGAAATTAATTTATTTCATAACTAATTAACCGTAGATCCGATGCAAATGTTTATATATGTAACTTTCCTATAAAAATGCATAGAATAACATGGTGTACTTTATTTTCCTGTTTAACAAACATAAAATTTGGTTATGCAAAATGGGACCAAATTCATATTTTGCTTATGTGGTTGTTTCGGAAATGTTATGTGTTGCGCTTGGCCTCATTTAAAGTGCATAGCTGATGTAGTTGTTTATGCTTCACCTCTTGTCATGCTTAACAACATTTAATCTTGCCGAGTAAATAAATGGGAGTGAATTAAGTAATTCAAATGTGGAGTTTCGTCAATATGCAACCCATTGCACACTGAGCTTCATTTAATGTGTAGTATTAAATTGTTGTGCTTTGCCATGCCTTGCATATTTAATGGACATGCATTATATTTGTTTGCGCATCATGTAAGGCATATGTTGTGGTGTACCGTGTGTTAATTGTTGTTTTCGGATTTCTTTTTCTCAATAGAGTTCTGAAAGCGTTCGGAGTGTGAGGATTCATTCGACTACATCCGTTCATCTACTTCATGGATTCATTCTTCTTCCAAGTAGGATCTCAGGTAAGATGAACATTTCCCTGGATACCACTACTATATTTGATATGCTAGTTGTCATGTTTCTATCATTATGTGTCATTACCTACCACTTGTATTTCAAGCCTCCCAACATTGCCATGAAAAGCCTCTATCCCCCCATCCTAGCAAACCATTGTTTGGCTATGTTACCGCTTGCCCAACCCTTCTTATAGCGTTGTTAGTTGTAGGTGCAGTTGCTTCCATGTGTCAACATGGATATTCTTTTGAGATATCACAATATTATTGCTATTTAATTTAATGCAAATATATACTTGGTAAAAGGTGGAAGGCTTGGCCTTTTGCTTGGTGTTTTGTTCCATATTTGTTGCCCTAGTTACTTCTATGTTGGTGTTATGTTCCATATTGAGCACTCCTAACATGCTCAAGGTTGTTATGGGACCCCCTCGATTTTCGTTTTGGGATAAAACTCTGTAGGCAAGGCTTAACATTGGTTTTACTATTTGCCTAATAAGTAATAAAATTGCATAGGGACCCACCAGCACCGAGGGATAATTAATCAACAACCCGGGCCAGTGCTCCTCATGAGTGTTGGTCTAAAATGGGTAGACTGCGGGGCCACCATGGGGAAATTCGAGGTTTGGTTTGACTCGTAGTGTGACCCATCCGATCGTGTCCTGAGAACGAGATACGCGGCACCGATCGGGTCCGTCGACACGTTGGACGGCCTTCCTGGATTTGTTTTACCTTTCTCGAAAGTCTTGTGTATGGGATTTTGAGGACACTTCGGACTATCTCTAGGTTGAGATTTTGCATCGATATTCCGCGAATACTATGGCTTATCCCGTGGTTGAGGAATTCCAGTGCTGCTTGTGGTTAGTTTGTGATAGATGAGTTGGAGCACCCCTACAGGGTTAAATCTTTTCGAGAAGCCGTACCTGCAGCTATGTGGCAATCTGGAAATTTGCTTAACACCCAGTCATACAAAACTTGAAGTAAACTCAAATAAAATACACCAACTATGTGTGTAACCGTGAATGTCTCTACTCGTGAGTTCTGGACAGAGAGAAAACACAATGGGGTTATGTTTGACAGTACATAGGTGTTCAGGATCACTTAGTGATCATTACTAGTTCACTGCCATTATGCGTAGTCCACCCTTCTTATTTTCTGTACTCATAAGTTAGCCACTCAAATAAATGCTTAATACTTGTTGCAGCTTCACCACTTAACCATGCCTCACCCATTAAGCTTTGCTAGTCTTGATATCCTTGGAAATGAGATTGTTGAGTCCCTATGGCTCACAAATTACTACAACAACATTTGCAGGCACAAGTAATGCGATGCTTGGACATGAGAGCGATGCTTGCTTGATTTGGAGTTCTTCTTCTTCATCGATCTAGGATGGGTTCCAGGCCGGCAGCCTGGGATAGCAAGGATGTATGTCCTTTTTATTGTTTGATTATGATTGTAGACGGACCCTGCTCTTATATATGATGATTGAATATTTTTGTTGTATTGATGTGATCTTGATGTAGCTTGTGGCGAGTGTAAGCCAATTTCGTATACTCATCTCTTATTTACATGTACTTGTAATGATATCCATTCTTGTGAAACGACAAGATGCCCTTCTATCGTTGTGAAGGCCCTCGAGCGAAAATAAAGCTAGAATCGCATCTTGGGCATTACAAGTTAGTATCAGAGCCTGTATCGACCCAAGAGCCCCCTTGATTGAGCAAACTTAGCCGAGTCGAGTCTGCTGAAAAACAATGTTGAGTCTAGTTATATATAAGTGAGTAGGATTCTTTTTACTCTGGTGAGGAATCGTGATGTAGGAATTTTAATTCTACCCCTCTTCCCACTCAATTTTTTTAGAATTACTTGGGTATTTTGGATTCTCTATGATGTCAATGTGACCGAAATTCCGTTCATGTTCCTCAAGTCGACTTGGGGTAGAGGTGTCCCAGGGAGTCGAGCTCTAGGGGATTCTTGACACATCGCTATCATTCAATTTCCTTAGTATCTGAGGACACGAATGTTCGAAATTGCTTCAATACTATTTGTGGCGAGAGGAGTTTGGCGTCACCCAGTAGTGGGAGAGCGTCCAGATTTACTGCTATATTTGGAATCATTGTGATTACGAGGGTCAGAGGTACATCAGTTTCCTAGACCTCTAGTTATGTGTTGATGTATGTGTTACATTGGAGCATAGTAGTACTGTGTCGGGACCCCAATCCTACGCCATAAGAATCTAGCATGTAACACAACACATCACTTTGCGGCCTCACGCACGGTTATCTCCACGGCTGCCACCTTACCTGGGCCGGGACAGTTTGCATCTTTTGGATCACGTATGTATGTATGTCGCTAGCATTCAAAAGTCGAAGAACCTGGGCCGACATGACTAGTTCTAGAAACCAAGTGGCACATCCGTATAGTGATAGGCATATGTAACCTAACAATGCAGGTGTCGGTCTTTAGCGTGTGTAGACAAGTCATAGCAAGATACAAGGACTCCATTACGCCGTGGGACATAAATGTCATCATTGCACGTAGATGAGTCGTAGCAGGCTACAGGAACTCCATTACACTACGAGACATGTCCCCGAAGGGACATGCACAGTAGCAAACAAGGATACATGTTGGTCAATCAATGTGTCCGGAGTAGTAGCAAGCTACCATGGCTCGGTGGAGCACAAAGAGGCATTTCCCCGTATAGAGTACTACTAAAGGCACACAACTAGGTGTCGAATCCCACACATAGCATTGCACCTCACACGTACGCTCGACATGCCCGACAAGCATAGATACAACTATGGCATCACAACATAACCATACAACGACACAACATTTATCTGGAAGCTCAGAAGAGCCTTGCATAATATGTTCATACAGGTAGGGGGCACATGACCCGACACTCAAGTGATACACACAAAGTCATACAAGCCATGCGGAAGCTTAAAGCCGTTTGAGTACAGATAGATGAAAGGTAAATAGGTGTAAAGCCTGATTATCTACAACCCATTCGATGGCATTAGATCGTAGCTGGGGTATGAGCTAAGCGTCGTCATCGACGTCTATGAAGAACCCGCCAGATGGGTCCTGGGTCTCATCTACAACATTTATTAAGCAAACATGAGTACAAACGTACTCAGCAAGTCTTTAAAGCAAACCTATTCTATTCATGCTCATCTTTCAAGAAGGGGAGTAGTGGGGTTTATGGAGCAATGCCAGCTTTGACTCTTGGCTAACTTGTACTACGGGTATTACTTCTTTGATCAAGCTTTAGATATCGCGCACGGGTCCACTAACACCACATCAATACACCACCATGGATTCACTCATGACACCTATGAGAGTGCCATCCATGGTACTCACACTTGTCTTGATACTTTTATGAGTAACCATTATCATTGACTATGATCAACATAAGTTCTGCAAGAGGTCCATATCCGAGGACGCGGCTATTTGAATAGATTCATACCCTATAGGGGTGTACTCCTCCACACACACTCTCGCCAGTTATCGCTATGTGCACTTAAAAAGGCACCTCAGCAACCTTCAAGGGGAGCGAGTGAGTCGGCCACGACCATCAATCACACAAGACCTCTAGTCCAGGCTATCACCTATTTGAGACTGAACCCGTACGGAAGTCTGGCCGAAGTTTCCGCTACGGCCCCAAACAATGTGCATAGGGTTCCCAAGCCCACCATTTGGGTGACCCTTGGTACACCGTGCCACTGCCTACCACGTCGTAGCCCACCCCTAGGGTCAGCACTACGCACGGCCTCCAACATAGCTACAAACACCAGAAACTACTTGCTACTCCTGGACCAAGGACTAGGCGGTTGATAAGTCGATAGGGTCAATTAAGTATCCCAGTGTGTGGTAGTAACTAGTGTTGGATTACTAACACGGAAATCAGTTCCTAAGAACGGTCCCAAATCAAGTTCACCATTTCGTTCATCACATTAGAGCAACACTGTTTCACTCCAGTTCATCACCCAAATGAATCAGACCTGACACAACTCTAAGCATAGCAAGCATAGCAAACATAGTAGGTAAGACACATCAAGGCTGAAGCATCTACCAGGTATGCTAGGTTGCTTGGTTTAGCTATTTACTATGACAATGACATGTCATGCAGAGGAATCGGTTCAACTACCGCAACAGATAGATAGTTGAAACGTTTTTCCTAATGCAATAAACGAGAGAAAGAGCGAGAGAGTGGGATGTTATCAAAATGATCAATGAGGTTACTTGCCTTGCTGGTTGGTGGAGAGGTACTCTCCTTGAGTGGGATACTCATGTGTATCCTCAGGAGTAGGACCTACCGCGATACAGATAAGGTAACAATCAATACAAGGCAAGTGCAGTAATATGATGCATGATCATGACATGGAAACATGATTGAGTGAGCTAATGCACCTATCATTATGGTTAAATGGAGTAGGATTGAATATAGGTTCAAAATCGTTCTCCATGTGATATTCTATATACTGCCTTATTGCAAAATGTCAATGTTCTCCTATTTAGGTTGCTCTAGCATGCATTATTAATAGCACCATTGGATTCCTTGGATTTTTTTGATAATTTTTCATATATAAATTATTTCAATCTGAGCTACAGATTAATTTCTACAATTTTTCTAAGATTTTAGCATTTTTTGGAATTAAATTAAATCATGAAATCATTTATTGCGTCAACATGACATTGATGACTCACAAGTATATGCGATCTATCATATTCCTTTGGATAAGTGTTAGTGCATCTAGTGCCCCTTAGTGATTTTGGTGTATTGAAGACTTATAGGTTAAGATACTACTGTGTTTGTGAGTGTACACAGGCTCTATAAGTCGATGAGGAGTTTGATATATTCGGAGATTATTGACCCCTAAAAATGTATGTCTTCAAGTGAAGACTTTGCTGAAGACTTTCTGAAGACTTTGGTGAAGACTTTGTGAAGACTTTGAAAATGAAGAAGTTGGTGTGACCTTGAAGATATGAACGAGGAATATGAAGCGTGAAGACTTTTGTTTTAGTAGTTTCCTTTCCTTTATTTGAGTCATAGGAAACACCATACTTTTAAAGGGGGCCAAGGTAATACTAAGGAAAATTTCCAACTGATGCTCAACTCCAAAATCCACAACCTATACAATCCTTCGAGTGAAGCCTTTGGAAATGTCTTACGGTTTAGACAATTTCTTGAGTGAAAGAGACGAATTATTCTGGTCTCTGAGGAAATTGATCCGACTGAGGAGTTAGGATTTCTCCAGTGCGAATTGCCTACAGGTGAGGAACATGATAAGCCTGCGGACTTTCATAGTTCGAAATTCCGACTGTTGTTGTGCTTAGCACCAGCTGTCCCCAATCATAACATCTACATAACGGTCATATCATTGGGGGCATTTATGTCTTATCATGTCAGGTTGCTCCTTGGCTATAAATAGCCACCCCACCACAACCTCTACTTGGTTGTCCGCTCCAAAAAAGAACTAACACTTGTCATTTGAGAGAAACCCGTCCTCCGAGGACTTTGAGAGAAAATCATCAGTGAGGAAAAACCCACAACCAAACCACCAAACCCAAAGTGATTGGGCAACACTTAAGAAATTCATGTGTGGATCTGACGCTTGTTACCTTTGAGGACTGTGCATCCTCCAGACAGTTAGGCGTCATGGTCTAGTGCTCGTGCAGTCAATTGGGGATCACGAAGTGACCTTTGTCTAGAGCATCCAGCAGTAAATTGTGGATCGTAGGGTGACCAGTTTGTGAGGGTTTTGGAAGTCTACCCTGAAGACTTACCACGAGTGTTGGGCGAGGACTGTGTGACCTTAGATCAAGGAGAATACGGTAAGGACTATGTGTCCTTTGGTTTAAATACCAGGGCACTCCAAACCTGACGTACGACTTTCACAGCAGTTGGAACTGAGTCATCAAACCATTGTCTTCATCGAGCTATCCAGTTCTATTTCCTCAACCTCTCTAATTCCTCATATATCTGTTGATGAAATTGATTGTTACTGTTTGAAGAATTTGACTGAAGACTTTCACAATTTGTCAACTCAAATTCCTCAACTCAAATTCTTCAAGTAACCTTGTTCATCACTGCTTATCCTGTATCACGGTACTTACTATTTGTGCATGTTTCATTTGATCATGAAGACTATGCTGTTACTATGCTCCTCATGCACTTGAGTACTTATTCCGCTGCTAGTTATTCATCATATTTCAAATTCCTCAAAGTTGAAATTCGTCAAGTGATGAATATTTAAAAATCGCCTATTCACCGCCCCCTCTAGTCGATATAACGCACTTTCAAATGGTATCAGAGCAGGTACTCCCTTGCTCTGTGTGATTTTGGTTTAACCACCTGGAGTTCTAGTTATGTTGACTGCAGGTATGATCAAGGTTTCAGCGGGGTGTCCTACCTTCGATGGGATAGACTACCCCTACTGGAAGAAAAAGATGTGTATGCACCTTGAAGCTATTGACAACGATCTTTGGTACGTTGTGGAAAATGGTGTGCCCTCTGTCACTCCCACTATTACTACTGATGATGCGAAGAGATTCAAGCAACTCGATTCTCAAGTGAAGAATATCATCTGTGGCCATCTGCGCAAAGGTCAGTATGGCAAAGTGAGTGCTTTGGAGTCTACTAAGCTTATCTGGGATAGGCTGTCCAAACTCAACGAAGGTGTTTCCACTCAACAAGACTCTCGCGTTGATGTTCTTCGCAATCTCTTCAATCACTTCAAGAGACTTGACAAGGAAAATGTTCAGCAAAATTTTGATCGTCTCACTGATATCTCCAATGAGCTTCAAGCACTGGGTGCCACCAATATCACTAACCATGTATTGAAGAAACTACTAAGATCTCTTAACTCCTCATTCGATACTCTGGCTTTGATGATTCAAGAACGTGGAGACTAGAAAGCACCTCATCCTGCTGACATTCTTAAGAGACTCAATACTCATGAATTTCAACAAGCAAGCAACCTCTACGGGCCAAGCTATGTAAGATCTTCTGCTCTGAAGGTAAAAGCAATTTCCTCATCTGAAGAAGAAGATTCTGATAGCAGCCTTGGTGATCCTGAAGAACTAAGTCAGGAACTAGCAATGCTTGTGAGGAAATTCCAAAAGTTCTCAAGGAAAGGTGGATTTGGAAAGTCATCAAAAAGTGGCTTGAGGAAATCAGATTCTCGAAAGACTACAAAAAAAGAACTTGTCATCATTGCAAGAAGCCGGTCACTTTATCTCTGACTATCCTCTTTGGGAAAAAGATTCAAAGAAGAAGAAGAAATACAAGGATGATAGTTCTGATGACTTGAAGAAAAAGAAGAAATCTTCAAAGTCCTCATCTGCAAAGTCCTCATGTTCAAAATTCTCAAAGCACAAGAAGAATGGTTCCAGAAAGGCACGAGCATTCATTGACAAGGAAATGGATTCTGAGGAAGAATCTTTAGAATATGAAGAAGAGGAAGAATCTGAGGAGGAATCAGAATCTTGTGTTGCTAGCCTTGCTCTCGCTACTGCTTTCGTCATCAAGTCCATCTTCAACGATGAACAAAATGACTACTCCAACGATTCTGACGTCAACAATGATGATTATGCTCCCACCTATTGCTTCATGGCAAAAGGCTCAAAGGTACGCAAACATCATTCCTCATCTCAATCAAGTGAAGGTGAATTTGATGAATATGTGAAACCTAGATATGTTAAACTTGTTAAAATTGCCACTAAGCAACAAAGTGCACTTGAAAAGGTTCAGAAAATGCTAGAGAAAAGTGATGATATGTTTAACTATGAAGTGGATCGGACTCAAACTCTGTCTGACGATGTCAAAAGTCTTCAGACAAAGTATGATAACCTGCAGAGTCATCATAACGACCTCTTAGCTGATCATGAGAATCTTTCTTATGAATTTCTTCAAAAAAAGCAAGATCTTGATAAACTGAGGGTGTCACATGGGGATCTCCAAAGGGAAAACGATTCCTTACTGGCTCAACAGATCAGTACCGCTCAGGAAGAATTTGTTCCACCTTGTTTGAAATGCATCGAACGTGAAACTGCTAATTGTTCACCTGAATGTTCAAACGCTTCTATTGCTGCAAATTCTTCAACTATTCCCGTGGTCTCAAATTCTTCATCTGAGGATACCACAAGTATCACCGATGACAATGCAGAGTTGAAGGAATTGAATGTGAAATGCATGTACAAAAGTCTCAAAGGGCATCAAACCCTTTGCGATGTCCTCAAAAAGCAGATTCTGAACAGGAACCCTAGGAAAGAGGGTATTGCCTTTGTGAGGAAACTCAATGCTGATGGATCCTACTGGACACCTGAGGAGTACCCCAAAACCTCATGGGTTGTTGTGAAAGGACCTCCTGTAGATCCATCCACTTTATCTGGCTTTACGTGTGAAACTTCATATTCGTCTGATGAGTCACTTGACTCCAACTAAAAATTCTTCAAAAATCAGAAAGGTGAAGTATTTTCTAGGTTTGTTGGAACTAAATGCAAGAACGGTTCTCCTATGAAGAAAATCTGGGCTCCCAAGAGCTACCTACAAAATCTTCAAGTGAATGTCCTCATGACATCAGTCATGAAGAATAGGAACCCCAGATGAAATTCCTCATATGAACCAAAGTCCTCACTTGGACCGAATTCCTCAAATGGTCAAAAATATCATTCTCGCGCTAATGCTTCTATTTCGCAGGGAAAATCTAAGAGTTATGAATATGTGCATTATTCTTCAAACCATTATGTTCATAATTCCTCGAAGAATTTCTCTGCTTATTCATTTGAGTACTCTAATCCTCGCCCTGTGAAACGAAGAGCACTTGCTTCAATGCCTCCCTTCTCACATGGTGCTCGTAGAATGATGAACTCTTTGCGACCCCTCCATATGTGGGTGGTGAAGAAATTGAACTAATTTTTATGCAGGGTCAGGTCTCCAGATGAAACTGAACATCTGATGAACTTGCTGGAGACTTGAGTAAATGCTTGATAGGACGCAAGCTAACCATGATGAAATGAATTCCTCATTTCTCACATCCTCACGCTACTTGCTTACTATTTTGTGTGATGAAATCCTATCTGATGAAATTGATGTCATATTGTTCACTCTGAAGCATATGAGTTCATAAGTTGTACTAATTCATCTGTAGGATGATACTCCAAAAGCAACTGAGTGGGTCCTCGATAGTGGATGCACAAACCACATGACTGGTGACAAGAATCTACTAATGAATTTGCCACTCACTCCATCTCCTCTGAAGCATATCACCTACGCAGACAAAGTAAAAAAGCAAGGTATTGGGATTGTAGATGTGCGGTTCGATGAAACTGATGGCTCGCAAAGAGAGCACCTGCCTTCTGTGTTAGATGAACAGTCTCCTGAGGAATCCATCAAGCTAAAGGCAACTGAAGATATCATACCCACTGAGGAAGTCATTCCAACGAATCAAGACTTTCATGTTGATACACCTGAAGAAAATTATGCTGAAGGAAGTCCTCAGCCATGCCAACCTGCTCATCCTAGAGTTGCAAATGAAGTACAAATTGACAAAATCATCGATGGCATCAATGCACCGGGTCCCATCACTCGCTCAAAAGCTTCACATTTAACTAAATTTTGTGGGCACTTTGCCTTTGTCTCTATCATAGAGCCCACCAAAGTTGATGAAGCATTCAAGGAGCCCGAGTTGATTCAAGCTATGCAAGAGGAATTGGATCAGTTCATGCTCAACAACGTGTGGGAACTTGTCAAGCGGCCAGATCCTCACAAACATAACATCATAGGTACCAAGTGGATCTACCGCAACAAGCAAGATGAAAATGGCCTTGTGGTGAGGAATAAGGCTCGTCTTGTAGCTCAAGGCTACACATAGGTTGAAGGAGTTGACTTTGATGAAACATTTGCACCTGTTTCTAGACTTGAAGCTATTCGCATATTGCTTGCTTATGCTAACCATATAATATCATCTTATATCAAATGGATGTGAAAAGTGCATTCCTCAATGGTAAGCTTGAGGAAGAAGTATATGTTGCCCAACCCCCAGGTTTTGAAGACCCTAAGCATCCTGACAAAGTCTTCAGACTCAACAAGGCCCTCTACGGCCTCAAGCAGGCCCCTCGGGCGTGGTACGACACTCTGAAGGAATCCCTCATGAAGAAAGGCTTCAAACCCGGTTCACTCGACCCAACTCTTTTCACAAAATCCTGTGACAATGAACTGTTCATATGCCAAATATACGTAGATGATATTATCTTTGGCTGTACTGACAAATGTTACAATGATGAATTTTCCTATATGATGAGTGAAGAATATCAAATGTCTATGATGGGAGAATTGAAATTATTCTTAGGTCTTCAAATTCGTCAGCAAGACAATTGCATCTTCATCTCCCAGGAGAAGTACCTCAAGGATGTTCTAAGGAAATTCAACATGCAAGATTGCAAAGGCGTCAAAACTCCAATGCCTTCAAATGGCCACCTCTGCCCTAATGAAAATGGTGAAGATTTCGATCAGAAGGTATATCGCTCCATGATTGGTTGATTATTCTATCTATGTGCATCTAGGCCTGATATTATGCTGAGTATTTGCATGTGTGCCCAATTCCAAGCAACACCGAAGGAATCACACCATAAGGCTGTGAAACATATTCTTCGATACTTAGCTCACACACCAACACTTGTATTATGGTATCCCAAGGGCTCAAATCTTCACCTCGTCGGATACTCTGATGCTGACTATGCTGGATATCGTGTGGATCGCAAGTGAAACTCAGGCACATGTCATTTCCTCGGACGATCCCTAGTCTGTTTGTCCTCAAAGAAGCAGAACTACGTCTCACTCTCTACTGCTGAAGCTGAGTACATTGTAGCTGGCTCATGTTGGGCTTAGTTACTATGGATGAAGCAAACCCTCAAGAACTACGACATCAAGTTGAAGAATCTGCCTCTCTACTGTGACAACGAGAGTGCCATCAAGATTGCTTACAACCCAGTTCAGCACTCCAAGACCAAGCACATCCAGATTCGTCATCACTTTCTTCGAGATCATCTACTCAAGGGCAACAACTCCATTGATCACATCCCCACTAAAGAACAATTAGCCGATATCTTCAAAAAGCCCTTGTATGAAAATAGATTTTGCAAGTGGCGGTGTGAGCTAAATATCCTAGAATCTTCGAATGTTCTTTGAAAAAGGAGACACATCCTAACACTTATGCAAAATTGATGACTTAGATGGGCAACACACGAAGTAACGTTTTTCTTCAATCAATGAAGAATAACCCTCTAAGTGTGAAGAAATTAACGAAGAATTTGACATCTCAAAACCCTACGACAATTGTACGCGGTGTCTGAAATCATCATTCTTATACGGTGGGTCACGCCACCAACCAAAAGTTAGAATTCTTCAAAATTGAGTTTTTCGTCATTTTTGCAAATTCCTCAAGTTCTCAAATTCCTCAACTTTCCAAATTCTTCAAGCTTTGAAACTCATGTTCTTCATTGATGATACATACATATATATGTGTTTTCATTGTCCCTAACAACATTCACTTATTGCTAATTCTTCATGTTGATTTTCATCTAAGTGAATGTGATCGGACCCTTTCCCCTTCTATGCTAAACTCAACCCAGTCTGTTCACAAATTCTTCATGTGCGTTCTACTTTGAAACTTGTTCAAAGTCTTCGTTGTGTCCTTGATAGCTGAAGAATTTGCGAATGGAAGATTTGAAATTTTCACTATCAAAATTTTCAGCGGTTCTCGCTCAAAAGGTTCCGATTTCCACGACTGGATAACCCACGATCACCCATAATCTCCACTACTCAGAACGTGGGTGACACCTGTCGTGTGGAGAGCAAGGGTCAGGGGCAATCCCGTCCAAAAACTTTCGGCGGATTGGTTTTCACTTCCACTATAAATAATCCCTCCCCTTCAATAGTTCTTGGTTACTCCTCATATCTACTCTCTCCCGAGCTCCAACCTAGCGCTACCGCTAAAGTCATCGTTGCTGG
The DNA here is from genome assembly GCA_022496015.1 of Hordeum marinum. Lineage (NCBI taxonomy): Eukaryota > Viridiplantae > Streptophyta > Magnoliopsida > Poales > Poaceae > Hordeum > Hordeum marinum. The sequence continues at coordinate 194,708,349 of CM039675.1, read as the reverse complement.
TGAGGAAGAGCTTCACTGCCTCGACCTCGTCGTCGCCGTAGTCGCATCGGCTGCAGAAGTCCTCACCCCCCCCCCCCGCCGCTGTAGCTGTCTCCCTCTGCCAAGCTAGGGTATGGGAGATTTGAACTGACAAACTTCCCAATCTCATCTCTCAGTTCGTCATGTTCTTCACCATGGTAAATAAAATTTATTTTTATTGCCCTTGTTTGATCTTCAAATGCTCTTCATATTCCTCAAAAGTCGTTTCTTCTTCATGAATCTTATTCCAAAATCACCTTACATCTTCATATACTTGATGATTTTCCCTAAGTAATGATTTTCTTCAAGATTCCTCAATTGTGTGAATCCTCAAAATTTGCACAACTCTGGAACCTAAGACAAAGAACTCTTAGTGAAATTCCTCAAGACACCCATGGTCAAATTCCTCACCTATTTTATTTAAAAAAAATTGAGAATGCATATGACCTCTTCATATTCCTCACCTATACTCTATTCACAGGTACAAACATGTCCGCTGATGAATCACTAGGTTCTCATCAACTTAACTCATTTGCAATGTTCCTTGAGGAAAAACTGTGTACATCTTTAGAGTCCTCAAGAGTTCAAATTCCTCAGGTGAAGAAAATGGCTGATGGAACGAAACCTCAAAAAGGTGGAAAGAAGCCAAATGCACACACTCCTTTTGAGATTCCAGATGATCTGTATGAGGAATACTACAAAGCTGGTGAAGAAACTCATGGCAAAGAAACAACCAAGCAGAGAAAAATTCGTCTACAGAAAATTGAGAGGAGATGGGCAAGGGAATGGAAGGAATATCGTTATGTAACTCCAAAATACATGATGAAATTTGCAGTAAAACCTCCTTGCAGCAGGCCCCCTCGCTCCAAATCAAATTGCTGATCCCACTAGCCTCAAGACTGGTGAGGACTTTCCTCATATGTGGGAGAAGCAGCAAGCCAAACTAGCGAGGAAAGCAATAGAGGCAGTGAATAAATTCAATGAAAATTCTGCTGCTGATGCCTCTGCCGGAGCCTCTGCAAGTGCTCCGAAGAAAATCATGATGAAGAAATCTGCTTTGAAGACAAGTTCTTCAACCTCAAAACCATCACAGCAGATTCCTGAAGTTCAAAGGCCTCTAGCTACAAAGGTCTCAGATGCTGGTACTGTTGCTGCTCAGTCTTCAGCTGCAGCTACAAAGTCCTCAACCCCAGTGCATCTGGCATCGTGTAAGAGGACTGTGGGATTCTCAAGAGTTCCAAAGATCTCAGCAAGCCCCTCTACTACAGGAAAGTCTTCAACTACCCCTTCTGCATTGAAGCTGAAGAAAACTGCTGGATGAGGTCAAAGACCAAGTCCTCACTCAAGCAAGGCTATGGTGACCATACCCTCAGGTTCTGAGGACGATGATGATGAAGCTGATGATGCGGAATTGGAACAAATCATCAGGCAAAGTTAGCAAAAGGCTACTATAGCAAAGGGAAGCTCTATTCCTCTCATGCCGGATCCCAAGATGATCCTCAACTTCATCGATATATGGCATGAAGATCCAAACACCCCACTTTCTTCACTAAATCTGCCTCTTGGAGTGGATCATGTCCTCACCCACTTCATCTCCGAAGAAAAATGGAAGAGAGAGCAAGCTCCGAGAGCTAAGAGGAACAGGGCTCGGAAGGAAAAGTTTCTGAGAGACAATGTGGTGAATTTGACCCCAAATCAACTCGTCACTGTTTAGTCTGAAATTCGCACACTCTCGGAGGATCAAGAGAGATATGATGCTGAATGGAAGGGCACCAAGGTGAGATTCGTCAGGGCTGCTCAAGCTGTAGTGAAGGATTACAACACTAGGGTTGCAGCTCGATCGCAACCACAAAATCCTCAGGCTGGTGAAATTCCTCAAGCTACTGATGAAATTGCTCAGCTTGATGAGACTGCTGATGGAAATGCTTCTGCACCAGAAGAAACTGCCAGTGCTGCTGAGGAAACTTAGACCACTCATGATCATGCCAGGACAACCACCACTGTTGTGCCTAAAGAAACTGAGAGGCCAGCTGAAGCTTTTGTTGCGCCTGAAGAAATTGAACACACCAGGGCGGCTGCAACAATCGTTCCTGAAGAAACTCACACTGCTGAAGAACACACTCTCAAGAGAAAAGCATCAGATTCAGAAACCTCAGCCGTGAAGAAGTTGAAGACTATGCCAAGTTCTTCAACTGGACCTATTGATGCTACACCTATTTCCTCAGCACCTGCCTATGAACTTGTACCATTTGGAGTGGAATATGTAATCCCAGATGAAGATGAAGATCAGTCTGCTGCTTCAACAGAGCAGATTGATGAAGAAATTGAAGTTGAAGACATTGCTTCAACTCCAAAGGTATCATTGCCCCAGCTTCAGTTCACTGCTGAAGAAGCTGGACTTGAAGAAATTGATGAGGACGTAGACATTGGCAACACAACTCCTGTCATCAATGATGAATATTGGGAATCAGCACACCCAAATTCAACAATGACTACTCCTCTGACACAGATTCCTCAGTCGCCTGCTCCGACTGAAGAAATACATGAAAAATCTGCAAATTTGACCACCCAAGTCACTGAAGAAATTCCAGCTGCAACAGTTGATGATCTTGATGCTCCCCCCGCAACTAAGGAACCAGCTCTCCAAATCATTCAGTATGAAGGTGTTCCTCCCATACCAAAGGAGATTAAGGGGCGCTTCAAGCCAAATCTTCAACCGAAGCCAAGAATGCCATTCAAAGGCTCAGTACACCCCAAATTCCTCAAGAACAATTTCTTCAATGAATGCATGTTCTTCATAGGTCCAAATCCCTATGACTCTGCGAGGGCCGGTCGCAACAAATTTTGGACGACAACATAGCTCAAGTACTATGCATCAGTCCTTTTCGAGAAGAAGAAAGTCTTCGAGCACCACCAAATTCCTCATGCAGACATGGAAACACTTCCATCGTTCACACCAGTGTTCCAAGTTCTTCATGATGCAGGCATTCTCCCATTCTGTGTCGACATCTGTGACTGGAATGAAGAACTCATTCTTCAGTTCTATGCCACATTGCATATCAGCGGAAATGCTTCAGACGTCAATGTCAACTCCTGGATTTTGGACTGGATGACAGGATCAACACACTTCACTGCTCAAGCCTTTGAATTGCTTCAGTGTGTACCAGTTCCAATTCCCTCAGATGAAGCTTGCAAACTATTTGATGAGCCTGCTCTTCCGAATCACCTGATCTAGTGTTGATGAAGACATTGCCTCATGGAAAGCCTGAACGGAAAACCTTCCTTGTGAAGGATCTGCTATATGTGCCCAGGACTGTCTACCGTATACTCACAAATGCGCTATGTCCTCAGAAGGGCCACAATTCCAAAGAAGAAGAAGTGGAAGGAGTCATGAAGAATATGCTCTTCAACATCATTCATGAGATTCCATTTGACTTGCACGACTTCTTCATGAGAACTTTGGCCAGTGTTGCTTTAGCTCCATTTAAACAGAAGCCCTATGCGCCTTGGATAATGAAATTCATCAGGGGAAAGTCCTCAGTTCCCTTGAAGGCTGATTTCCAGAACCACTTTGGCTTCCTACCTCCAATTGAAGTCATCAAGAGGAAAATTGCCTCAGTTGAAGGAAAAGGCAAGGTTGTCATTGATGAAGGCACTCGTCCATTGGATGGATAGTTTCGCAAAGCTGCTTCCTTCTCCACCAATGATGAAACTGCAACTCAGGACTCCGACGCAAAGGCCTCAGCTCTCAAACCTCAAGAGTCTGCCCCTCGCGTGATGACTCATCGCGAGCTCCTAATGAGTCTTCATCAAAAGGTCGATCGCAATCACAAGTGGGTAAAGCGTCAATTTGGATACATTGTGCAAAACATGACTGTGACGCAGAACACCATGAAGAGGAATCACTACTATGTGCATGAAAACCTCAACCGCTCTTGGGCCGTACTGTCTCACCTCATGTCTTCTGAAGAACTGGATGAGCTGGATCTTGAGGAACTTCCTGACTGGGCTCGTCGGCCTCAGAAGAAATTCAAGAAAGTTCAAGTTCCTCTGATGGTCACAAGTTCATATTCTTCATCTCGAGAGCGTGATGAGGATGAAGACATTGACGACACTGCGGTAGGCCCTGCATCGACAAACGACCCTAACATGCGAGGAAATAGTCAAAAGTGTCAGACTACCATCACACTTCAGTTTACAACTCAATCAACAAAAAATTGAGTTAGTCTTCAAGCAGGTCTCTATATATGGGCTATTTTGTTTAAGTTACAACTCTTGCTCTTCTGACGCTTTTGTTGATTGAGTTGTAAATTTAAGTCCGATGTTGGTCTGAAACTTTTGAACTATTTCCTCACATGTTTATTTCCTCAAGTACCTTAATGCATACATGCTGAATTTCGTCAGACACCATTTTCCTCACGCATTTCAAATTCTTCATATCATATGTTCAAATGCATGTATGGATTACAAGATATAGGGGGAGTTCTCCATGTTTTCACCTGCCATGTGCATTTGTAGTCCAAAGCAATTCAGATATGCAGATCTTCAGGGGGAGTTCTTCTATATCTTGCAATCAAATTCCTCAAACTAAGTACTTTCACTTCATATGTTTATCCCCGTTGAAAACTTAACCTATTTTTCTTTAATCACAAAAAAGGGGAAAATTGTTAGTGCATCTAGTGCCCCTTAATGATTTTGGTGTATTGAAGACTTATAGGTTAAGGTACTAATGTGTTTGTGAGTGTACACAGGCTCTATAAGTCGATGATGAGTTTGATATATTAAGAGATTATCGACACCTAAAAATGTATGTCTTCAAGTGAAGACTTTGCTGAAGACTTTCTGCAGACTTTGGTGAAGACTTTGTGAATACTTTGAAAATGAAGAAGTTGGTGTGACCTTGAAGATATGAACGAGGAATATGAAGCGTGAAGACTTTTGTTTTCGTAGTTTCATTTCCTTTCCTTGAGTCATACGAAACACCGTACTGTTAAAGGGGGCCGAGGTAATACTAAGGAAAATTTCCAACTGATGCTCAACTCCAAAATCCTCAACCTATACAATCCTTCAAGTGAAGCCTTTGGAAATCCGTCATTTGAGAGCAACCCATCCTTCGAGGACTTTGAGAGAAAATCATCAGTGAGGAAAAACCCACAACCAAACCACCAAACCCAAAGCGATTGAGCATCACCGAAGAAATTCATGTGTGGATCCGACGCTTGTTACCTTTGAGGACTGTGCATCCTCCAGACGGTTAGGCGTCATGGTCTAGTGCTCGTGCAGTCAATTGGGGATCACGAAGTGACCTTGGTCTAGAGCATCTAGCAGTAAATTGTGGATCGTCGGGTCACCAGTTTGTGAGGGTTTTGGAAGTCTACCCTGAAGACATACCACGAGTGTTAGGCAAGGACTGTGTGACCTTAGCTCAAGGAGAATACGGTAAGGACTGTGTGTCCTGGGACTGTGTGTCGTCTGGTTTAAATACCAGGCCACTTCAAACCAGACGTACGACTGTCACAGCAGTTGGAACTGGGTCATCAAACCGTTGTCTTCATCGAGCTATCTAGTTCTATTTCCTCAACCCCTCTAATTCCTCATATGCCTGTTGATGAAATTGATTGTTACTGTTTGAAGAATTTGACTGAAGACTTTCAAAAATTCCTCACCTTAAATTCTTCAAGTTACCTTGTTCATCACTCTTATCCTGTATGACGCTACTTACTATTTGTGCATGTTTCATTTCATCATGAAAACTATGCTGTTACTATGCTCCTTATGCACTTGAGTACTTATTCCGCTGCTAGTTATTCATCACATTTCAAATTCCTCAAAGTTGAAATTCCTCAAGTGATGAATTTGTAAAAATCGCCTATTCACCCCCCTATAGTCGATATAACGCACTTTCAATAAGTAAGAGTGTCGAAGCAAATGAGGAGCAGAAGGAAATGTCAAGCGGTTTTCAATAAGGTATTCTTTGCAAGCACTAAAATTACTGGTAACAAATAGTTTTCTGATAAGATAATTTGTAATGAGTAACAAGTAACAAGTGTAGCAAAGGTTCAGCAAGGTAGTGCAATCCTTTTTGTAGAAGAGGACAAGCCTGGATAAACTCTTATATAAAGAAAAGCGCTCCCGTGGACACATGGGAATTTCCGTCAAGCTAGTTTTCATCAAGCTCAGTTGATTCGCGTTGCTAACTTTGATAATTTGATATGTGGGTGGACCTATGCTTGGGTTCTTCCCTTACTTGGACAAACCTCCCACTTATGATTAACCTCTCTCGCAAGCATCCGCAACTACGATAGAAGAATTAATGTAAATCTAACCATAGCATGAAACATATGGATCCAAATCATCCCCTTACGGAGCAACGCATAAACTAGGGTTTAAGCTTTTGTCACTCTAGCAACCCATCATCTAGTTATTACTTCCCAATTCCTTCCCCTAGGCCCAAATAATTGTGAAGTGTTATGTAGTCGACACTCACATAACACCTCTAGAGGAGAGACAACATACATCTCATAAAAATATCGAATGAATACAAAATTCACATGATTACTTATAACAAGACTTATCCCATGTCCTCAAGAACAAACGTAACTACTCACAAAGCATGTTCATGTTCATAATCACAGGAGTATTAATTATCATAAAGGATCTGAACATATGATCTTCCACCAAGTAAACCAACAAGCATCAACTACAAGGAGTAATCAACACTACTAGCAACCCACACGTCCCAATCTAAGTTTGAGACAAAGATAAGATACAAGAGATGAAATAGGGTTTGGAGAGGAGATGGTGCTGCTGAATATGTTGATGGAGATTGACCCCCTCTGCCAAGTTCCTCCTCGAGACAGCGGCACTTTGTCCTGAAAGCTCTCTTATGATTTTTTCCAGGTCAAAACCCTTCATATAGCAGAAAATGAGCTCTAGATTCCTGTCAGGTGGGTCACAAGCCACCTAGGCATGGCCAGGGGGGTAGGCCATGCCTGGCAGGCTTGTGACCTCCCTGTGGGTCCCCTTTGGTATTTGTTACGCCCAATATTTTTTATATATTCCAAAATAATTCTCCATAAATTATCAGGACTTTTGGAGTTGTGCAGAATAGGTCTCTCAGATTTATTCCTTTTCCAGTCCAGAATTCCAGCTGCCGGCATTCATCCTCATTATGTAAACCTTGTAAAATAGGAGAGGAAAGGCATAAGTATTGTACCATAATGTGTAATAATAGCCCATAATGCAATAAATATCACTATAAAAGCATGATGCAAAATGGACGTATCAACTCCCCCAAGCTTGGACCTCGCTTGTCCTCAATCAAAAACTGAGATCGGTAAATATGTCCACAAGTTTAAAGATAGAGGTGTTGATAAAATGAAATATGGACATGAGGGCATCATTATTATCTTGAGGAAAACAACACTTATTGATATATAATTTCTTATACTAGAGTAACAATTCATTCACAAGATAAAGTATGAACCAAGAACTCTATTGACCACCAACAAACTATGCTCGCAGTAACTGAAGCAATTTGCAATTTATCATAACATCAAAAATAGTCAATATAAGAGCTTGTAAAGCAAATCCACATACTCAATCATCTTTTAGTCTTTGATAATTGCTAACACTCACATGGTACTCATGAGGTCAAAGCTTCAATTGGACATAGAGAAACATAGGGGCTTATAGTTTCGCCTCCCAACTATTCACCTCAAGGGTGATGTCAACAATAATAACTCATGATCACCCACATCCAACTAGATATGTGTTTAGATCATTCCCCAACACATAATGCTTGCCAAGCGAAAAAGGCAAAATATAGGAAGTGGTGAAGATCACCATGACTCTTGCATAAAGGTAAGTACTTAAGAAGTAAAAGTAACAGATAGGCCCTTCGCAGAGGGAAGCAGAGGTTGTCATGCGCTTTTTGTTTTTGGGTGTGCGAACCCTTAATGTGAAGGAACGCCGTGTTGTATTACCCTTTGTGATACCAACCTTTATTGTGTTGTCCGTCGCTTTTATTTCTTTACCATCACAAGTTCGTACAACACTTATTTCCCTTACAATAAAAGATCATACATATTTATGAGAAATTGTTATTGCTTTACGCACCGATGAAAACTTAGTTGAAGGATCTTACTCAATCCATACGTAGGTATGGTGGACTCTCATGGCAAAACTGGGTTGAGGGTATGTGCATGCACAAGTAGTATCTCTACTTGGTGCGGAAGTTTTGGCTAGTGTGAGGTGGAAGCAAGCACTACATTTTGGAGGATCTATAACCATATAACTTCTATTCGGAAATAAGCAAACATAACCCATTATGTTGTCTTCCTTGTCCAGCATCAACTTCTTAACATATAATATTTTAATGAGTGCTCACAATCATAAAATATGTCCAAGATAATATATTTGTATGTGAACCTCTCTTTATTTATTACTTCCTATTAATTTATATATTTTCTTCCTATTAACTCCCAACAAATTTCAGTCGACATACTTCTTATATGTGAAGTCATCACTCCTCATAAGATCATCATATATACTCTTTGCTTTTATTCTATTCTTGTTTTATTTCTCATTTATTTTTCTCAATATCAAAGCAAGCAAGCAAAGCACTCACATCAAAACTACTTTTTATTATATAACTCTCAGACTCGCTTACACAAGGGGAACGTCAAGCAAAACTCAAAGCTAGATAATACTAAAACTTTATTCTACTATATCAAGATAAAGGCAAAAGGATCGAACTAAAAAAAAGGAAAAGGTGTGATGGTGATACGATACCGGGGCACCTCCCCCAAGCTTGGAACGAGCCAAGGGGAGTGCCCATACCCATGTGTTCAGATGTCCTTCTTCGGAGGTGATGGTGGTGGAGTTGTTGATGAGATTGTAAGCTTGTCCTCGGTCTTCCAAGGCATAGGCTCACAATTGTAAAAAGATGAACGAGTCTCCGGGATCCTTAAATCTGCAGACAAACTCATTCTCTTAAATCTGTATTCATACTCACAATTTTGGTTTTGCAGATCATAAATCTGGGCTTGGAGATGCTCGATTATCTCATAAAGCTTGAAGATGTGCTCCCCGATGTCCTTGGTTTCCAGGTTTTGTTTATGGGTAAACTCCGAGACCATCATATCATTTGCATTGAGTCCACATTCCACCATCCCTTGGCACTTGAAGACTTGCTGCTCCATTGCTTCAAGCCTCATTTCCACGCTTCCTGTCTTCTTTGGCCCTTCAACATCACGGATGTGTAGCACCCCTCACGCATCTCAATGGTTTGAGGGTGTCGCAACACCTCTGCAAGATAGGGGTTGATGACCTTCTTGAAGAACTTGTCCTTCAGAGCACTTGGGGACGTCATGATGATCTAAATATGTTTGAAGAACAACAACAAAAGAGAACAGAGGATTTTTCCGTGGTACAGTGATACGTCTCCAACGTATCTACAATTTTTTATTGTTCCTTGCTATTATATTATATGTTTTGGATGTTTTATATGGATTAATATGTTATTTAAATTATTTTTGGGACGAACCTATTAATCTAGAGCCTAGTGCCAGTTTTTGTTTTTTCCTTGTTTTTGAGTTTCGCGGATAAGGAATATTAAACGGAGTCCAAACGGAATAAAACCTTCTGAATGGTTTTTTCTTGAACAAAATTAAACTACGAGACTTGAGAACCAAGGCAAAGGAGCCACTGTGGGGCCACAAGCCCTAGGGGCACGACCAGGGGGTGGCCGCGCCGGGCAGGCTTATGGGCCCACGGCTGCTCCCCTAACCATAATATTTGGCCTATAATTTCCAAATATTCAATCATTATCAGAACGACCCACGAAAACACTTTCTTGCCGCCAGAAGCCTCCGTTCCCGAGAGATCCAATCTTGGAGCCTTTTCCGACAATATGCCGGAGAGGGATTCGATCACGAACGACATCTACATCAACTCCATTGCCCCTCCGATGATGTGTGAGTGGTTCACCATAGACCTACGGGTCCATAGCTAGTAACTATGTGGCTTCTACTATCTCTTTTCTGCTCAATACTATGTTCTTCATGATCTTCATGGAGATCTATCCGATGTAATACTATTTTGCGGTGTGTTTGTCAAGATCTGATGAATTGTGGGTTTATGTTCAGATTATCCATGAATATTACTTGAGTCTTTCATGAATTCCTATATGCATGATTTCATATCTTTGCAAGTCTCTTCGAGTTATTGGTTTGCTTTGGCCAACTAGATTGGTAATTCTTGCAATAGGATAAGTGCATAGTTTTGGGTTCAATCTTGTGGTGTCCTCACCCAGTGACAAAGTAGGGGTAGCGAGGCACGTATTGTATTGTTGCCATAAAGGGTAAAAATATGGGGGTTTTATCATATTTCTTGAGTTTAGCACTCTACATCATGTCATCTTACTTAATGTGTTACTCTGTTCTTCATGAACTTAATACTCTAGATGCAGGCAGGAGTCAGTCGATGTGTGGAGTAATAGTAGTAGATGCAGAATCGTTTTGGTCTACTTGCACAGACATGATGCCTATATGCATAATCATTGCCTTTGATATCTTCGTAATTATTCGCTTTTCTATCAATTGTTCGACAGTAATTGGTTCACCCATCGTAATACTTGCCATCATGAGAGAAGCCATCTAGTGAAACCTATGGCCCCCGGGTCTATTTTCCATATTATATTTTCAGATCTAAAACCAAAAAATACCAAAAATACTTTCTGCATTATTTTTAGTTTTAGTTTTACTTTCCCCTCAAGCATCCTATTATATCTATTTCTATTAGATCTCATCCTTGCAAGTAACCGTGAAGAGATTGACAACCCCTTTATAGTGTTGGGTGCAAGAGTTTGATTCTTTGTGCATGTACATCCATTGGTGACTCGCTTGTATATCTTACTAGATTGATACCTTGGTTCTCAAAAACTGAGGGAAATATTTATCTACTTTTCTGCATCAAACCGTTCCTCTTCACGGGAAACCAACGCTTGGTCGAGAAGTAGCAAGAAGGATTTCTCGCCTCGTTGCCGGGGTGATACATAGCAAGTCAAGATAAGAACTCTCTCTTCAACTTGCCAATTTCTAGTTTGGTTGCTAGGGAGATCTACATAAAGCCTACCAACTACCCATCACAAACTCGTCTCTTGCATTTACATTATTTGCCATTTGCCTCTTCCTCCCCCCCCACTTCTAAAACGATTTTTAGAAAATACCAAAAAGATTTGCCTTTTTATTCGCCCTTTTCATTCGTCTTTTTGTTTTCTTTTTGTGTGGTATATTGCTCAAACTCATGGCTAGCCTTGCTACTATCGCTCCTGAGTATGAAGTTCTTAACTTTAAGAAAAGGGAGGGAGAGAACCTAAAAGATTCTTGGTATAGAATTTGCAACGCTCAAAATATAAATATTTGTAAGCAATCTACTACCGTTCTCCTTCGCAATTTTTACATGGGAATCACTGCTTGGAATAGATTTGTCCTAGATACCATCATGGGAGGGAATTTTTTGGGAAGTCATACCTTTTACTCCTATAGTGCTACACATCCGTAATCATGGTTAATGGGATAATTAACTTTGGAACATGTTATGCGAAGGTTAGATATCATTGAAAATAAAGTTGCTACTATAGAACTCCTTGAAAACTTGGATAAAAAGATCCATAATCATGTGACTCAATATGGATCTAAGGTAGGAGTTACTCTAAAAAACCTAAGGGAAAAGGAACCCATAGTTAATCAAAATTGGATCAAGATTCCTTTAGAATAGGAAAGCTAGAGAACATTATTACCAACTTGTGTTCCGCTTTTTCTGCTGTTGACAACACTCCTAAATTTCCTATTTCTAAGGCTACCAAGTTTGTTTATGTTCCCAAGAATAAGGGTGAATCCTCTAGTAAAGGGGACGAAGATCTTAAGATGTTAAGTGTTCACCCAAATTTTATCAACATTATTCAGGAACAGATTGCTACAAGAGAATTTCTTGAAGTTTTACCTAAGAGTATCATAATTTATAAAACCAAAGAACCTCCTGGATTTGAGAAGGTCCTCAGAAAAATTGCCAATACAAAAGATGACAATACCTAGATCTATTGCGTTTTGCCTAGCTAGGGGCGTTAAACAATAATGCTTGTTGGGAGGCAACCCAATTTTATTTTGTTTTCTACTTTTTGATTCTGTTTTGGTTTGTTTGGCACATTATTAATTCTGTATTAATTGTATTTTTGTGTTTTGATTAGTGTTTGAGCCAAGTAAAACCTTTGGGGTGATCTATGGTAGTTGTTGATTTGATCCTGCTGAAAAACAGAATCTGTTGCGCTCAATCCTGGAATTTTTCAAACTATTAAGATCATCGAATTAATATGAAAATTTTACAAAAGATTTATATGAAAATTTCCCTGATTTCCCTAATTTTTCAGAATTTTTAGAGTTCTATAACCATTCTAAGTTTACTGATTGCTACAGACTGTTCTATTTTTGACAGATTTAGTTTTCCTTGTGTTGGTTGCTTATTTTGATGTATCTATGGGTCGTATCGGGGGGTATGAGTCATGGAAAAGTTAGAATAAAGTAGGTATTACACAAATAAAACTAAATCATGAGTTCACAACAGTACCTAAAGTGGTGATTTATTTTTGTTATACTAACGAATCTCATGAGTTCTCTGTTGAGTTTTGTGTTGTGAAGTTTTCAAGTTTTGGGTGAAGATTTGAGGGACTATGGAATAAAGAGTGGAAAGAGCCTAAGCTTGGGGATTCCCAAGGCATCCAAGTCATATTAAAGGATAACAAAAAGCCTAATCTTGGGGATGCCCCAGAAGGCATCCCCTCTTTCGTCTTCAATCCATCGGTAAATTTACTTGAGGCTATATTTTTATTCACCACATGATATGTGATTTGCTTGGAGCGTCTTGTATGATATGAGTCTTTGCTTTTTAGTTTTCCACAATCACACTTGATGCACACATATTTTGAGAGAGAAACTCTGAATTGTGATTTTGTTAGAATACTCTATGTGCTTCACTTATATCTTTTAAGCTAGGCAATGTTGCTCTAGTGCTTCACTTATATCTTTATAGAGCATGGCGGTGTTATATTTTATAGAAATAATTGAACTCTCGTTCCTCTCTTATATTATTATGAGAGTTTATTAAAACAACATGGTAATTTGTTTAGGTTATGAATTTAGTACTAATATAATGGGCCTCCAAGAAGGATATAATAAAAACTTTCATATTAAGTGCCCTAAAAACTATGAGAAGTTGGATTCCTTGCATATAGTTTTGAGATAATAGGGATGGTAATATGAGATTCATGCTAGTGAGTAGTTGTGAATTGAAGAGATACATGTGTTAAAGCTTGTGATTCCCATGGCATGCACGTATGGTGATCCGTTATGTAACGAAGTCGGAGCATGATTTGTTAAATGATTCTCGACCTTTGTGTCAGGGTTGGGAACATGTGATGATTAACTCCTACAAACCTCTCCCCTAGGAGCATGCGTATAATGATTTTTTTGAGAACTAATAGACTTTTGCAATAAGTATGTGATTTGTTTATGTCTAATGTTGAGTCCATGGACTATACGCACTCTCACCCTTGCATCTTTGCTAGCCTCTCTAGTACCGCACAACTTTCGTCGGTACACCAAACCCTCCTTCCTCAAAACAGCCACCATATATTCCTCAAAACATCCACCACACCTACCTATTATGGCATCTCCATAGCCATTCCGAGATATATTTCCATGCAACTTCCAGCATGTAGTTTTTGTATGACTTGCATCATCACTTCATATTGCATATAGAGTCATATTTTGTCGTAGGAATCGAGTTGTAATTTATTTTTCTTTGAGTTATAAGTAAATAAAAGTGTGATGATTTTTCATTAATAGATCATTGTCCCATGAGAGAAAAGGTCGATGGAGGTTGTGACTCCCTCACAAGTTGGGATGAGTATCCGTACTTTACAAAAATAAAAGAGGCCAGCGAAGCACAAACAAAAAAATAAAAGAGGCCAGCGAAGCCCACCAATATATATTTATATATAGATAATGAGAGAAGTATAGAAGGGACAATTGCTACTACCTTTTTCCACACTTGTGCTTCAAAGTAGCATAATGATCTTCACGATAGAGAGTCTCCTATTTTGTCACTTTCATATAACTAGTGGATATTCATCTTGCACGACCACTTAGTTTTCTTTTTGAGCTTTCATACACTTATAGCTCTAAGTGCATTTGTTTCATGGCAATCCGTACTCACTCACATTGATATCTATTGACGGGCATCTCCATAACCCGTTGATACGCCTAGTTGATGTGAGACTATCTTCTCCTTTCTTCCTTTGCACCTCCTCCATATTCTATTCCACCTATAATGTTATATACATGGCTCATGCTCATGTATTGCATGAGAGTTGAGAAGGTTTGATAACACCAAAAGTGTGAAACAATTGCTAGACTTGTCAATCGGGGTTGTGCATGATTTATATACTTTGTGTGAGGAAGATGGAGCATAACCAGAACATATGATTTTGTAGGGATAACTTTCTAAGGCAATGTTATTTCGAAAGGACACGACTACCTTGTTGGTGTGCTCGAAGTATTACTGTTTTGATGTCAATATTAGACAATTGTTTTGAATCTGACGAATCTGAATATTCATGCCACAATAAAGAATATTACATGGATAGATATGTTAGGTAGCATTCCACATCAAAAATTCTGTTTTTATCTTTTACCTACTCGAGGACGAGCAGGAATTAAACTTGAGGATGCTAATACATCTCCGACGTATCTATAATTTTTGATTGTTCCATGCCATTATATTACCTGTTTTGGATGTTTTATATGCATTAATATGCTATTTTATATTATTTTGGGACTAACCTATTAATCTAGAGCCTAGTGCCAGTTTCAGTTTTTTCCTTGTTTTTTGAGTTTCGCAGATAGGGAATATTAAACGGAGTCCAAACGGAATAAAACCTTTGGAATGATTTTTCCTAAAACAAAAGGAAACTACGAGACTTGAGAACCAAGGAAGAGGAGACACCGTGGGGCCACAAGCCCTAGGGGCGCGGCCAAGGGGGTGGTCGCGTCGGGCAGGCTTGTGGGCCCACGGCTGCTCCCCTCACCCTAATCTTCGGCCTATAAATTCCCAAATATTCCCTCATTATTAGAACGAGCCACAAAAACACTTTTCCGCTGGCAGAAGCCTCCGTTCCCGAGAGATCCAATCTTGGAGCCTTTTTCGGTAATCTACCGGAGGGAGATTCGATCACACAGGGCATCTACATCAACTCCATTGCCCCTCCGATGATGCGTGAGTAGTTCACCATAGACCTACGGGTCCATATCTAGTAGCTAGATGGCCTCTTCTCTCTCTCTTTACTTCTTAATACCATGTTCTTCATGATCTTCATGGATATCTATCCTATGTAATACTCTTTTGCGGTGTGTTTGTCGAGATCCGATGAATTGTGGGTTTATTTTTAGATTATCCATGAATATTATTTGAGTCTTTCCTGAATGCTTATATGCATGATTTCATATCTTTGCAAGTCTCTTCGAGTTATTGGTTCAGTTTGGCCAACTAGATTGGTAATTCTTGCAATAGGAGAAGTGCTTAGTTTTGGGTTCAATCTTGCGGTGTCCTCACCTAGTGACAAAGTAGGTGTAGCGAGGCACGTATTGTATTGTTGCCATCAAGGGTAAAAAGAAGGGGTTTTCATCATATTCCTTGAGGTCCCTCTACAGCATGTCATCTTACTTAATGCTTTACTCTGTTCTTCATGAACTTAATACTCTAGATGCAGGCAAGAGTTGGTCGATGTGTGGAGTAATAGTAGTAGATGCAGAATCATTTCGGTCTACTTGTCACAGACATGATGCCCATATGCATAATCATTGCCTTGGATATCTTCATAATTATTCGCTTTTCTATCAATTGCTTGACAGTAATTTGGTCACCCACCATAATACTTGCCATCATGAGAGAAGCCATCTAGTGAAGCCTATGGCCCCCGGATCTATTTTCCATATTATATTTTCAGATCTAAAACCAAAAAATACCAAAAATACTTGCCGCATTATTTTTACTTTTAGTTTTACTTTCCGTTCAATCATCCTATTATATCTATCTCGATTAGATCTCATCCTTGCAAGTAACCGTGAAGGGATTGACAACCCCTTTATAGCGTTGGGTGCAAGAGTTTGTTTCTTTCTGCAGGTACGTCTATTTGTGGCTCGCTTGTATCTCTTAGTGGATTGATACCTTGGTTCTCAAAAACTGAGAGAAATACTTATCTACTTTGCTGCATCAAACCGTTCCTCTTCACGGGAAACCAACGCATGCTCGAGAAGTAGCATACGGTAGTCAAAACCTTCGAGAGATTATATAATGAATTTTTACAGACCTAAAGGAGTATACTACAAGAAAACGGAGTCCGGATGGTGCATGGGGTGGCCACAAACCACAAAGGCGCAGCCTGGGGGTAGGCCGCGCCCTGCAGGCTTGTCACCTCCTCCTTCATCTTTGATACTACTTTAAATTTTCCTAATTTATTCAATATTCCAAAACTAAGAAAAAATTCTATTGGGAAAGTTTTGGAGTTGGTTTGCTTACCGTACCACATACCTATTCCTTTTCGGAGTCTGAAACGTTCCGATAGTTCTCCCTAATATACTCGTCCGGAGTTATTGTATTGATAATATTGGTTTTGAAATTTCTAGGAGTACCTGAGATATAATGTTTGATACTTTGCCCGTTTACCACCTTCGGATTTGTGCCTTTGGCATTGTTGATCTTGATAGCACAGGAACGATATACTTCCTCGACAATGTAAGGCCCTTCCCATTAAGAGAGAAGTTTTGCTACAAAAAATCTTAATCGAAAATTGTATATCAAGACAAGGTTAACTACATTGAATTCATGCTTTTGTATCCTTTTATCATGCCATCTCTTAACTTTTTCTTTAAACAACTTGGCATTCTGATAGGCCTGGGTTCTCCATTCATCAAGTGAGCTGATGTCAAATAACTTCTTCTCACCAGCAAGTTTGAAATAATAATTGAGCTATTTGATTGCCCAATAAGCTTTATGCTCTAGTTCTAGAGGTAAGTGACATGCTTTACGATAAACCATTTTATATGGAGACATAACCATAGGGTTTTTGTAATAAGTTCTATAAGCCCATAATGCATCGTCAAGTTTGTTAGAACAATTATTTCTAGATCTATTAACAGTCTTTTGCAAGATGAATTTAATTTCTCTATTGCTTAATTCTACTTGACCACTAGACTGAGGGTGATAAGGAGATGCAATTCTATGATTAACGTCATACTTAGCAAGAAATTTACGGAAAGCACCATGAATAAAGTGTGAACCACCATCAGTCATTAAATATCTAGGGATTCCAAATCTAGGGAAAATAACTTCTTTCAGCATTTTAATAGAGGTGTTATGATCAGCACTAGTAGTTGCAATAGCTTCTACCCACTTAGAAAAATAATCAACATCAATTAGAATATGAGTATACCCGTTGGACTTTGGAAAAGGTCCCACATAATCAAAACCCTAAACATGAAATTGTTCAATAACAAGGGAGTACTTCATAGGCATTTCTTGACATCTACTAATATTGCCAATTCTTTGACATTCATCACAAGACAAGACAAACTTACGAGCATCCTTGAAGAGAGTAAGCCAATAAAAACCAGATTGTAATACCTTGTGTGCAGTTCTATATCCAGCATGGTGTCCTCCATAGGCCTCGGAATGACACTTGTGTAGGATTTGTTGCTATTCATGCTCAGGTACACAACGTCTAATAACACCATCTACTCCTTGTTTATAAAGGTTTGGATAATCCCAAAAGTAATGTCTTAGATCATAGAGAACTCTTTATTTTGTTGGTATGTGAAACTAGGCAGTATAAATTTAACAACAATGTAATTAGCATAATGTCGGGACCCCAATCCTATGCCATAAGAATCCAGCATGTAACACATCACATCACTTTGCAGTCTCACGCATAGTTATCTCCATGCTGCCACCTTACCTGGGCTGGGACCGTTTGCATCTTTTGACTCACGTATGTGAATGTGCCGCTAGCATTCAAATGTCAAAGAACCCAGGCCGACATGGCTAGTCGTAGAACCCAAGTGGCACATCCGTACAGGGACAGGCATACATAACCTAGCAATGCAGGTGTTGATCTCTAGCATGTGTAGACAAGTCATAGAAAGCTACAAGGACTCCATTACACTGCGACACATTTCCCCTAAGGGACAGACATAACGGCAAAGAAGGATACATGCCGGTCAATCAATGTGTCCGGAGTAGTAGCAAACTACCAAGGCTCGGTGGAAGCGCACAGAGGCATTTCCTCGTAAAGAGTACTACTAAAGGCACACAACTAGGTGTCAGATTCCATACATACCTTTGCACGTCACACGTATGCACGACATGGACGATATGCATAGATACAACTATGGCATCACAACATAACAATACAACATTACAACATTTATTTAGAAGGGTCAGAAGAGCCAATACAATAAGATGTTACAAACAGGGGTCACAAGACCCAACATTCAGAGCATTCAAGCAAACAAGTGGTAGTTAAACATGTATGGGTACAAACATCTACAAAAGTGGCTAAAGGAGCCAGAAAAGCTACATCGACCCTACCAAAGGAACCAGACCTCTGTCTAGGATTCCCAAGCTAATCCGGTCAACATCGAACATCACATTGCAACGATCACTAATAAGACTGACGTCTCCTCTGCAAAAAAATAATTAAAAAAATGTGAGTACAAAGGTACTTAGCAAGACTTACATTAGAACTATCTACATATGCATCGGTATCAATGAAGGGGGCTATGGAGTTTATTGCAGCAAGCCAGCTTTGACTCTTGGCTAACCTATACTACGACTACAAGTAGCATCTTTGAGGTGGGATAGCACACAGGAGTCCACATATTCTCCAATCAATACACCATTATGGATCCACTTCTGTCTCCCTACGACAAGGCCATCGATAGCACTCACGCTTATCTTGCACATTTTAGAGTATCAACTTCAAGTTTTCTATTAACCACATAAGTTGTCCAAGTAGTCCATATCTGAGGATGCGGCTATTCGAATAAATTTTTTCACCCTGTAGGGGTATACTTCTTCACACACACTCTCGCCACTTATCACCATATGCACATCATGCATCTCGGCAACCTTCAAGCGGAAGCACTGGCGTGGGCATCGGCCACGACCGTCAACCACACAAGAACCTAGTCCAGGTTTATCGCCTATTTGAGACTGAACCCGCACGGAAGTCCGGACGAAGTTCCGGTACAACCTCAAACGATGTGCACAGGGTTCCCAAGCCCACCGTACGGGTGACACTTGGTACACCATGCCATTGTGCATCTACCGCATCACAGCCCACCCCGTCGGGCAGCGCTATGCACGACCGCCATCACTTTTCCTACAGACACCAGAAACTAGTTGCGACTCCTCGACAGAGGACTAGGCGATTAATAAGCCGAGAGGGGTCGAGTTAGCAGAGCCCAATGTGTGGTAGTAACTATCTTGGATCACAAACACATAACTCTGTTCTTAAGGTCGGTTCCAATGAGACAACCCGCCATGTACTCCTACATGGCCTCTCATTGCTACCTTTACCAAATCGTGTTCACACACTTAACTCTCACGCAAAAGGACATGGATACTGCCATTCTGATCCATCACCCAGATGTATCAGACCCGACCCGACACGACTCTAAGCATAGGAAGAATAGTAAGTAAGCAGGCATGGATGAGTAAGCACAACAAGGCTCAAGCAGTTGCTACTCATGCTAAGTGGTTTCAACTATTTACTGTGGCAAAGACAGGTCATGCAAAGGAATGGGTTCAACTACCGAGAACATGTAACAGTTGAATCGTCAATGTCCTAATGCAGTAAAAAAGAGCAGGAGCGAGAGAGTGGGTTCATATCAGTATGCTCAATGGGGTTTTCTTGCCTGACAGTCCTGAAGATATCATTTCTCTTCATCAGTGTCAACGATCACATCGTCGGAACCATCGTCTACCGAGAGGGAACAAACACTGGCAAACAGAGAAATGAACGCATTCAAAGTGATGCAACAAACATGATGCATGAAATGGCATGTTAAGTTACTGAATTGACCTAGTGTTATAGGTTGTCATATTAAGTGAAGTGGAATTCAAAAATATGCAAAATTCCAACTCCAACACTATTTATTAAATTACCCTAATCATGAAATGTCCTACTTGGTTATGTTAACTTGCTCAAACATGCATGATCATGGCATAAACATATTCATTTGATTTTTAGAACTTCTAAACATTTTTTGGAATTTCCTGAATTATCTCTATAATAAAAAAACTGATTACTGTGTCAGCATGACGTCATAGTGATGTCATCATGTCAACTGGCTGCCCAGGGTCAAATCTGACCAGTGGGGCCCACTAGTCAGTGACCCATTGAATAAACAGGGGTTACTTATTTTTTCCTAACTAATCATTTCTGTCTAAGTATTCTTGCGGGGCCCACTGTATGTGTCTCCAGGGTGAGTAATTAGTGGGGTAATTAACCCCTAATTGGGGCCACGTCAGCTAGGATGGAGGGAGGCCGCTGGCGACCCTCCAGAGCGGCGGAGACACGCTGGGAGGCCACGAGAGCGTCGGCAGAAGGCAATCGGAGGTAGCCCATGCTCCCGCGCATCCAGGGGAGGCAACAGCAGGCCGCGGGCCAGTCGGAGCTGGCGGTAGTGTTGACTTTGGGGGCGGCCAGAACTCAGCATCGGCGGGGACGGCGGCTAGAGGTCGAGCAGGGAAGCGGGGCTATGGGGAGAAGCAAAGCGAGCTCACAGGGGTTCAGACGAGGGCCTCGGCGAGCTTGGGGGCAACCGGCAGGTGGCGAATCGTCGGAGGGGATCCATGGCGGCCAATGATGAAGAAGACGACGGTGATAGCATTCGGGGCATCCAACGATGAGGGGTTTGGCATGGACCTTCAAGGAGTCAAGGCGGAGCTCTAGGACACATCTGCAGGGCGAGGGGATGGATGTGGCCACGGAGGTGCTCGTCGGGGCTCTCGGGTGAGATCGCGGGAGGGGACTAGAGAGAGAGGGAGAGAGCAGAGAGACTGGCGAGGAAAATGGCCACGCGCTTGTCCTCGTGGCGTGAGTTGGGAGACGACTGGCGCTCGCTGGTGGGCTGGGCCGGCCTGGGGGCTACACAGGTAAGCGCCAGGTGGGCCTCTTTACTTTCTTTTCCTATTTTTTATTATTTCTGTAGTTTGTTCTAGTTGAATTAATATCAAAATATTCTATAAACTCCTGAAAATATTTATGTGGCCTTCTAAATTATTTCTAGGGCCACTGATTTATTTCGAGAATAATATGGTGTTGTAAAATATTATTTATAGAATTAATAACTCCAATTCAAATATATTATAGAGTGAAACCGGAGCCCAACATGACTATAAAAATATAAAACATTTTGTTAAGGCATTTAAGCTTTTTCCAAAAATGGTGAACATTTTGGTAAGCATTTTGGGTTCATTGAGACAATCCATTTGAATTATTTTTATTAGGATGATCTTCTAGGGTTTATGCAATCCCCATTTCAAATTTTATGTTGGAATTATGCATGATGCATGAATGATCAATGATGCAACAAATACAAGCATTTTCCAGGGCTGTGACATCTCACCCCCACTAACAAGAATCTCGTCCCGAGATTCAAGCGTAGGGTAAGAGAACAGAGGGGGACACTAACTATCACAAACTTCTTGGTCCACGTGCCCTCCTCGCAATTGTTGATTCATTGCATTATGCTGATCTTGACATCTTTGCCTTTGGGATCTTCATCTAGCAGAAAGACAATAAGGATAGAAAGCTCTACAAGAATCAACCTTTACGAAGATCGAGCAACTCATGATCAACTCCTAGAATGAGACGTGATAACATCTCTCGAGCTGAGACACAAAACACATGTCGAGAACAATGAATAAGGCAGATGATGGAGGTTCAATTGGTAGGCAATAATTCCACACTACACCAGATGGTGAAGAGGTTTGAAAATAGCAAGGAGATAATTGCCATAATACCATAACGGGCACCTTAGAGAAGGTGACTCGTTGGACTATCCCTTAAGTGGAAAAAAAAGAATTACTTTTATTCCAAAGATCACTGAAACTCTTTATGACAACTAAGGCATTTCACAAACGATTGTTGGAAGGAATTCAATGAATGGCATACTCAGATCGAAGGAAAACTAGAGTTATAAAACAACTCGACAATGGAAGGAACATTCCAATTAAGACCAAGGGTATAACCAGTGTCCGAGCATGCTCTAAAGAACTTGAGCATTTCCATATTCATCAAGGTTTTTACCAACATCCGTGCGGAGGATCCTAGCAACACCTCATACTACCATGATGAATAATGATGGAGGATGCAGATGCAAAGGAAGACAACACTTTCTCAGATTTCACCTTAGCTATGCCAAGGGGGCAAAATCTAGATGATCATCCGAGAATCATTTCGCACTTCGCTTCTAATGTTCTCCTTGATGAATTAGCGTAACCAAATTATAAGTAACGTTTGGTATCTAGAACATCAAGTAAAGGTCGGTCTTCGGGATCTCAAAGGGTCCATGAGGAATAGCTTCTAGAGCAAGTCATACAAGGTCCTCATGGGGAGGTGGCCAAGTTGCTGAACAAGATAATATAATAGTAGGTCTTCCGGATAGGTATGTTACCCACAACATCCCTTTGCCCGGTTATAGAGAGATCAATATTATAATTTTTGGGAAATGTTCCAATGATCATATCTGCATGAGATTCAAATATGGTTGGTGTCAGGATATTCCAGACTCAGCATGTCTAAAAGTGAAAGGTTGCAACACAAATCGAAGAGATGATGTTGCAAGATTCTCAGGAAATGAACTGCGGAAGCCAACTCCAAAACGTGAGATGAGTTGCAAGACACATGTGAACACAATGTCCAGGACATGCATGACTACATGGACTTAGAACAAAACACTACCGAGTTCTGTATGGAACCATCATTGGAGGTAGCGAAGTATTGTGCATGTCCGTCAGGGCCCTTCAGGAGTACCACTTTACTTCTTTTCCTTAAACAAATCAATCAGTGGTTGGTGTGCTAGGGATTGCATGTGGAATGGAGATGATCAGTCTACCAAACCATGGAATACTTCGCACGTGCATGACTCACTTGGGATGATTCCAATGAAAACAAAACAACCTTTCTCAAGTTCATGGCGGCAACTTGTACCATAAGTCCATTAACTAAGAGTAAGTCACTTCTTACACCATGGATATGCTTCATGTACAGGACACGAAGATATTACCTACAAAGTTTCCAACACTAGCTCAATGTTCATCATGAATCATGGAACAGATGAAAATGTTGTCGATGAGCCAAACAACAATTCATCGAGGTATCCAAATGGATGGAATTCCTCAACTATGAGAACAGGGTGATAGCATTGGTCAGACCAAAGGATATAATGTTGTATGCTCGAGGATACATCCACAAGTAAAAAAACATTAGGAAGATCTTTGGTTCTGATTTTGATTTAATGATAGCCCACACTTAAATCAAAGATTGGATAAGAGAATAGATGCAACAATTGACCACAAGGATCACTTGGTGAAAGTGTCGCCTTTTTTCGACACACACATCCACAACGAAAACATCCCCTTGGAATGAACTAAGTCAGGCAAACCTTTTATCTTCCAACTCTCCAAGTTGTTGTTTAGCTTAACCAGCTAGTTCAGGGATGTCCAACACCGATTCTTGGAGAAGGGATGGTTTATAGCAAAACCATCTTGATCACGAACTTAACATAACGGTCAAGGAACACCTTGGTAATACTTTCGAGAAGACATTCGAAAAATCACGATCCACCAGTATGTTATGAAGCTCGAGAGCAATCTTGCTTTTCGAGGCAAGACGATATGATCAACAGAGTGAAAGATTGACACAATCCTAACTCATTGACAGAAAAGTGCACCATGGAAAATGGACTAGGTAACACGATCATTCTTAGTATGACAATTCAATGACCATCACACCAAGAGTGAGATTATTGTCCATTAACTACCGAGCAACAAAGTTGCCAGGAGTATCAATTTCACACATCACGATTCACTTGTGGGTATTCTGGTTTCAGCAACAAAGAGACCGGGGAATGAATGATGGTGGTGAGAAATATCACTACATCAAGATTTCATAAGAGGGAGTGCAATTCTCATGATAATCTTGACATGAAGAGGGTAATACCTCAAGGTAGAATAGAGCAAAAGCTGAATTGGCATTTTGATCTGCAGAATACAACTTCTGTGACCCAATCCAAGAATGGATGAGGTACGGGAGTTTGCTTCTCCTAGTCATTCTGAAATAGAATGGCTTGATAGACCACAAGAATAGTCGACATCGATAACACAATGCATGACATACTCTTGACTATCCATTGATAGATAAAGGCCAGAATACAATTGAAGAAAGGCAACTCAAGATCACCTTTTTTTCCTGAGTTGTAGATGCATGGATTGAATAAGTCAAACCGAGTTCAACGTGTTTCTTCTAGATAATCCATGCAGAAAGGAAGGATTGGCAAAGTCTCAATTATAGAATGGAGAACTCATCAAGAGCACTCATGTTGTGATGTTTTGTTCACAAAGAACTTCTGCCATAACTGATTCGTGGTATTGGAAGAATGATATACCACAAACCTTCAAGACTATAACAAGGTTACTAATATCCTAAAAGAACGAGCAAATACTATCAACGGGAATGAGCAGAATGATCCTTGGGTTCAAGAACCCAACTATAGAATACCTATTGACTAAGTAGCATCACATCATGCTTTTGATGATGATGGCCAGAATTGTCACACTGGAAACAAAAGACACAACTAGACTATTGGGTGGTTCACTGAAACAACATGGTTTCCTAAACAGCTCATGAAACACATTGAGGTAATAGGGTACCTCAAGTTAACAATTGGTGTGCTTTGTCTGGCCTGAAAGACATTGACTGAAGATGAAAGAGTTTTGCAATTGCATCAGCTAATTTAGAAACCTTGGATAACTCGGACAACATAACGGCTATACGGGCATGAAATATGAGGCAACCTGGACAAGAAAACTGAAAACATGACAATGAATTCATATGGAGAAACTAATCCAGGAAGACAATAACTTTCCTATAGGTCTCCAGCATAGTAACTCGTCCTCCTAATAGATAGATGAGAAGGCCTAGTTCTTAACCCCCGTAGAAAAGAAGAGGGTGACTCAGAATTAGAATGACACAAGGAAAGGAGTAAAAAGAGCCTTACGTTCCCTTCCACAATCAATTCCTTTATATAACTAAAGCAGTTCTAGGCACAACATCTACCAGTTTGGCTTGGTAATCCTACAGGCAGTCAAGCTCTGATACCAACGCTATCGGGACCTAGATCCTAAGCCATAAGAATCCCGCCTGTAACACATCACATCACTATGCAGTCTCACGCACGGTTATCTCCATGGCTGCCACCTTAGCTGGGCCAGGACCGTTTGCGTCTTTTGACTCACGTATGTGAATGTGCCGCTAGCATTCAAATGTCAAAGAACTCGGGTTGGCATGACTAGTCATAGAACCCAAGTGGCACATCCCTACAGGGACAGGCATACGTCACCCAGCAATGCAGGTGTCGATCTCTAGCGTGTGTAGACGAGTCATAGCAAGCTACAAGGACTCCATTACACTGCAACACATTTCCCCTAAGGGACAGACACATCAGCAAAGAACGATGCATGCCGGTCAATCAATGTGTCCAGAGTAGTAGCAAGCTACCAAGGCTCGGTGGAAGCACAAAGAGGCATTTCCCCGTAGAGAGTACTACTAAAGGCACACAACTAGGTGTCGGATCCCATACATACCATTGCACGTCACACGTACGCATGACATGGCCCATATGCATAGATACAACTATGGCATCACAACATAACCATACAACATTACAACATTTATTTAGAAGGCTCAAAAGAGCCAACACAATAAGTGTTACAAACAGGGGTCACAAGACCCAACATTCAGAGCATTCGAACAAACAAGCGGAAGTTAAACATGTATGGGTACAAACATTTACAAAAGTGGCTAAAGGAGCCTGAAAAGCTACATCAACCCTACCAAAGGAACCAGACCTCTATCTGGGATTCCCAAGCTAATCTGGTCTACATCGAACATCACGTTGTAACGATCACTAATAAGACTGACATCTCCTCTGCAAAAACATAATTAAGCAAACGTGAGTACAAAGGTACATAGCAAGACATACATCAGAACTATCCACATATGCATCAGTATCAATGAAGGGGGCTGTGGAGTTTATTGCAGCAAGCCAGCTTTGACTCTTGGCTAACCTATACTATGACTACAAGTAGTATCTTTGAGGTGGGATAGCGCACACGAGTCCACATATTCTCCAATCAATACACCACTATGGATCCACTTCCATCTCCCTACGAGAAGGCCATCCATAGCACTCACGCTTATCTTGCGCATTTTAGAGTATCCACTTCAAGTTTTCTATGATCCACATAAGTTCTCCAAGTAGTCCATATCCGAGGACGCGGCTATTCGAACAGATTATTTCACCCTGTAGGGGTATACTTCTTCACACACACTCTTGCCACTTATCACCATATGCACGTCAGGCATCTCAGCAACCTTCAAGCGGAAGCACTGTCATGGGCGTCGGCCACGATCGTCAACCACACGATACCCTAGTGCCTATTTGAGACTGAACCCGCACGGATGTCTGGCCGAAGTTTCTAGTACGTCCTCAAACAATGTGCGCAGGGTTCCTAAGCCATCTATGCGGGTGCCACTTGGTACACCGTGCCACTGTGCATCTACCGCATCACAGCCCACCCCATCGGGCAGCGCTATGCATGGCCGCCAGCACTTTTCCTACAAACACCAGAAACTAGTTGCGACTCCTGGACAGAGGACTGGGCGATTAATAAGCTGAGATGGGTCGAGTTACCGGAGCCCAATGTGTGGTAGTAACTGTCTTGGATCACAAACACATAACTCAGTTCTTAAGGTCGGTCCCAATGAGACAACCCGCCATGTACTCCTACGTGGCCTCTCATCACTACCTTTACCAAACCGTGTTCACACACTTAACTCTCACACAATAGGCCATGGATACTGCCATTCCGATCCATCACCCAGATGTATCAAACCCGACACAACACGACTCTAAGCATAGCAAACATAGTAAGTAATCAGGTATGGATGAGTAAGCACAACAAGGCTCAAGCAGTTGCTACTCATGCTAATTGGTTTCAACTATTTACTATGGCAAAGACGGGTCATGCAAAGGAATGGTTTCAACTACTGAGAACATGTAACAGTGGAATCATCTATGTCCTAATGCAGTAAAAGAAAGCAGGAGCGAGAGAGTGGGTTCATATCAGTATGCTCAAGGGTGTTTGCTTGCCTGACTGTCCTGAAGATATCATTTCTCTTCATTAGTGTCAACGATCATATCGTGGGAACCATCATCTACCGAGAGGGAACAAACACCCGCAAACAGATAAATGAAAACATTCAAAGTGATGCAACAAACATCATGCATGAAATGGCATGTTAACTTACTAAATTGACCTAGTGCTATAGGTAGTCATATTAAGTGAAGCGGAATTCAAAAATATACAAAATTCCAACTCCAACACTATTTACTAAATTAGCCTAATCATGAAATGTCCTACTTGGTGATGTTAACTTGCTCAAACATGCATGATCATGGCATAAACAGATTCATTGGATTTGTTTGATCATTTTTGATATATAAATTATTTTCATCTGATTTACAGATTATTTTCTATGATTTTTAGAAGTTTTAAACTTTTTTCTGGAATTTCCTGATTTATCTCTATAGTAAAAAAACTGATTACTATGTCAACATGACGCCATAGTGATGTCATCAAGTCAACTGGCTACC
Organism: Hordeum marinum; assembly: GCA_022496015.1. NCBI lineage: Eukaryota > Viridiplantae > Streptophyta > Magnoliopsida > Poales > Poaceae > Hordeum > Hordeum marinum. The sequence continues at coordinate 194,680,273 of CM039675.1, read as the reverse complement.
CCGGGTCAAATCTGACCAGTGGGGCCCACTGGTCAGTGACCCATTGAATAAACAAGGGATAATTCTTTTTTCCTAACTAATCATTTCTGTCTAACTATTCTTGTGGGACCCCAGGGTGACTGATTAGTGGGGTAATTAACCCCGAATTGGGGCCATGTCAGCCAGGCCGGAGGGAGGCCGTCGGCGACCCTCTAGAGTAGCAGAGACACACCGGGAGGCCACGGGAGCAGCAGCGGAAGGAAACTAGAGGTAGCCCGTGCTCCCACACATCCAAGGGAGGCAACAGCAGGCCGCGGGGCAACTGGAAGGTGGCGAATCGTCGGAGGGGATCCGTGGCAGTCGACGATGAAGATGACGACGGCAACAGTGTTTGGGGCATCTAGTGATGAGGGGCTCGGTGAGGACCTTCAAGGAGTCAAGGCGGAGCTCTAGGACACATCTGCAGGGCGAGGGGATGGATGTGGCCACGGAGGTGCTCGTCGGGGCTCTCGGGTGAGCTCGCGTGAGGGGGCTAGAGGGCGAGGGAGAGAGCAGAGAGACTAGCGAGGAAGATGGCCCGATACGGACGGCTTTGAGGAGCTATATCCCCTCGCACAGGCAGGCAGACGGGCAGGAGGTGGCGTGGATGCGTGCTCGCGCGCTCCGGCCACGCGCTCGTCCTCTTGGCGCGAGCTGGGAGACGACTAGCGCTCGTTGGTGTGCTGGGCCGGGTTGGGGGCTACACATGTAAGCGCCAAGTGGGCCTCTTTCCTTTCTTTTCCTATTTATTTTATTTTTTTTATTTTCTGCAGTTTGTTCTAGTTGAAATAATATCAAACTATTTTATAAATTCCTGAAAATATTTATGTGGCCTTCTAAATTATTTCCAGGGACATTGATGTATTTCCAGAATAATATGGAGTTGTAAAATATTATTTATAGAATTAATAACTCCAATTGAAATATATTAGAGAGTTAAACCAGAGCCCAACATGACTATAAAAATATACAACATTTTGTTAAGGTATTTAAGCCTTTTATAGAAATGGTGAACATTTTAGTAAGCATTTTGGGTTCATTGAGACAATCCATTTCAATTATTTTTATTAGGATGATCTTCTAGGGTTTATGCAATCGCCATTTCAAAATTTATGTTGAAATTATGCATGATGAATGAATGATCAATGATGCAACTAATACAAGCATTTTCTAGGGCTGTGACACATAATCAGCATACCATGGAGCATTACGCGAAGCATTTATGATAGCTAATTGTTCATCAGGAAAGCTATCATCGGTAGGTAGTGGGTCATCAAGAACATTTTCTAACCAAGAAAAGTTATCCGCTACGGGGTTATCAACACCCTTTCTATCAACAATATGCAAATCAAATTCTTGTAGTAGAAGAATGCATCTAATAAGTCTAGGTTTACCATCTTTCTTTTCCATAAGATATTTAATAGCAGCATGATCAGTGTGAACAGATACTTTGGAATCAACAATATAAGTTCTGAACATATCATAAGCAAGCACAACTGCCAAAAACTCCTTTTCAGTGCTAGCATAGTTTCTTTGAGCGTTGTCTAGAGTTTGACTAGCATAATGGATAACATTTAATTTCTTATCAACTCTTTGTCCTACACAGCCCCAACGGCATAAGCACTAGCATCACACATAATTTCGAAGGGTAGGTTCCAATCAGGTCGTTGAACAATAGGTGCAGAGATCAAGGCATTCTTAACAAGTTCAAATGCTTCTACACAATCATCATCAAAAACAAATGGAACATCTTGTTGCAAAAGATTAGTGAGAGGCCTATAAATCTTAGAGAAGTCTTTATTAAACCTCCTAGGGAAACAAGCATCACCATGGAAACTTCTTATACCTCTGGTACCCATAGGACACGACATTTTTTCAATAGCAACAACTTTAGTTTTAGCAACTTCAACACCTCTTTCGGGGATTTTGTGTCCCAAGACAATACCTTCATTGACAATAAAGTGACACTTCTCCCAAATCAAGACAAGATTAGTTTCTTCACATCTCTACAAAACTCGATAAAGGTTGATCAAACAATCATCAAAAGAAGTTCCGTAAATGAAAAACTCATCCATGAAAACCTCAACAATCCTGTCACAAAAATCAGAGAATATAGCAGCCATACATATTTGAAAGGTAGCGGGTGCATTGCATAAACCGAAAGGCATACGTTTGTAAGCAAAGGTACCGAAAGGGCAAGTAAAAGTGGTCTTCTCTTGGTCCTCTTTTGACACAAGTATTTGAGAGCAATCGGAATAACCATCTAGAACGCAAAAATGTGTGTGTTTGGATAGTCTTTCTAGCATTTTATCAATAAAAGGTAGAGGGTAATGATCCTTCCTAGTAGCTTTGTTTAATTTCCTAAAATCAATTACCATTATATACTCTGTAACAATTCTTTGTAGGATCAACTCATTTTTATCATTAGGAACTACAGTAATACCTCCTTTCTTAGGGACACAATGGGAAGGGTGAACCCATCTACTATCAGCAATAGGATAAATTATGCGTGCCTCCAAAAGCTTTAATATTTCACTTATTACCACTTCTTTCATTTTAGGATTTAATCGTTGTTAGTGATCAACAACTGGTTTAGCATCGGGTTCCATACTGATTTTATGCTGACATAGAGTGGGAATAATGCCCTTAAGATCATCAAGAGTATATCCAATAGCAACACGGTGCTTCCTTGGACTTTTCAATAATGTATTTTCTTCATGCTCTCAAAGGTTAGCACTAATAATAAGAGGATATATCTTTTGTTCATCAAGATAAGCATATTTCAGAGTATCCGGTAATTGTTTAAGCTCAAACATGGGATCACCCTTGGGTGGAGGTGGATCGAAGAAAATAGGATGATGATCGAAGAAAATCTTATCTATTTCATTCCTTTCATTTATATGCATATCGTTTCCATGGTCTAGTAAATATTGTTCGAAGGGATTAGAAGGAGGCACATCGATAGAAGCAAGACCAATAATTTCATCCTTATTAGGCAATTCTTTATCATGGGTTGTCTATGAAATTTAGAGAAATAAAACTCATGAGACACATCCCCAAAACTTATAGTAACAGTTTCCTTCTCACAATCTATCCTGCTATTAACAGTATTCAAGAAAGGTCTACCAAATATAATGGGACAAAATTTATCTTGTGGGGAACCAAGGATAATAAAATCAGTACGATATTTTATTTTCCCACACAAGACCTCAACATCTCTAACAATCCAAATTGGTGCTATAGTATCTCTATTAGCAAGCTTAATTGTAACATCAATTTCCTCTAACTCAACTAGTGCAATATCATTCATAATTTCTTTATTTAAGGTAAAGGGAATTGCACTCACAGTGGCACCCACATCACATAATCAATGATAACAATGATCTCCTATTTTAACAGAAACAATAGGCATGCCAACAATAGGTCTATGTTTATCTTTAGCATCAGGTCTAGCAATTCTAGTAGCTTCATCACAGAATTGAATATCATGCCCATCAATATTATCAACCAAGAGATCTTTAACCATAGCAATACTTGGCTCAACTTTAATTTGTTCATGGGGTGTAGGTGTTCCAACATAGCTCTTATGAACCACAGTTGAAGATTTAGCATGTTACTTTATTCTAATAGGGAAAGGTGGTTTCTCAATATAAGTAGCGGGAATAACAGGATCAACATTATAAGTAATAGTTATTCTTCAACTTTAATAGGTTCAACTACCTTTCACTTCAATGGGAGTATGATATTTAAACCACTTCTCCTTAGGGAGGTCAACATGAGGAGCAAAAGATTCACAAAAAGAAGCTACTATCTCAGAGTCAACTCCACATTTAGTGCTAGATTCACAAAAAGCATCGGTGTTTACGAAGGATTTGACACAATCAAACTTAAGGTACCTGAATCCTTACCTTTGTCGAGTTCCCAATCTTCAGAGTTGCATTTAATTCTCTCCAATAGATCGCATTTGAAGTCAATATCTTTCTTCATATAGGAACCAGTACAAGAAGTATCAAGCATGGATTGATCATTACAAGAAAGACAAGCATAAAAATTCTGAATGATAATTTTTCTTGAGAGCTCATGATTGGGTGTCACATCCCTAGCTAGATGTCATAGGATAGCATGTGTGTGCATCATGTTACAACTTCGCATCAACATGAAATGGGGACTAGAAGAAATCCCAAGCTCATATTTGATTCAAATTAATTCAAAGTTGTGAAAATTTAACGAATCCAAAATGCCCTTACAAAATGTTCCCTATGTCTTATAAATATGGACATGATTATACAAAGGGTCATTTAAAATATTTAAACAACCTTAGCAATTTAAAAATAAATGATAAAGCTTCTGAAAATACCAAATAAAGCATTATCATTATTTTATATTTCAAAATATCCTGAAACTTTTTATTGGAGTTTGAAATATTCAAACTTGAAATTATAAAATAATTGGGATATTTTATAAAAGAATATGTGCCTAAAAATAAAATAAAACAAATGTCAGAAACTAGGAAAGAATGGAAATAAGAAAAAGGGGGAGAAAACCCACCCGGGCTTACCTAAAGAAGAGGCCCAGCCCACGAGGGGCAGCAACGTTTTCTTCTTCCTGCCAGGAGGAGAAACAGTTGCGTGCCTCCATCGCAGCCGGGCATGGCCACGCGCTGGCCACCTCCTCCCTCCCTACCTGGCCGCCTCCTGGTCGCGCTGGTGAGAGAATAGGCTCTGCTGCCGCCTAGACCCGCTCCCCTTCGTCATTCCTCCCAGTTCTCTCCCCTATTCTTCCCCTCGCCGCACTGAAGACGCCGCCGATTCGCCGTATCCCATGCGTCCCCGACCATGCCAAGGCGCTAGAAGACCCTCGGTGAGGCCCCGGATCATTTCCCCTAGCCCCTATGTTGTTCCCGTCCTCTAGCCCCGTCGGTAGCCAGAGCTGAGCGAAGCTCACTACTGGCCATGTCGTAGCCGTGGACACAGCGTCCCAAGCTCACACCTGAGCACATAGTCGTGCTCAGGATGATCCCAAGTAGCCCTAGGAACCCTTAGGTGGCTCGTTCGAGCTCCGGCTCGACGAGCCCGTGCTCGCCCGAGCTCCGGCAACCGCCGTGCTCATCACCGACGCCGATTCTGACCATCCCAGCCCCTAGGAAATGTCGGTCTTGACGCACGCGAGCAAGCAGAGCAGTTTGGTGCCCTCCGCCATCCATTTGGTTGCCTAAGGAGGAATCCCGACCCCCTCCACCATCCCTGACATCGCCGGCGGCTCAACACCGGCGAGTCAACCAGTTTGACCACCAGGGGTTTGACCCCTGGGTCACTAGCAAGTGGGGTCGGGCCCTGTTAGTCAAATCCCGATTAGCAATTTAATTAATTAATATAATTAACCTAATTAGTCATTAACCAGTGGGCCCAGTGTTGATTAAGTAATTAGGATTAGTTTGAATTCTCTAATTAAGTGATTGAGTCACTGACATGAGGGCCCCACCATGTCAGCTTTGACCTTCCCTGGTAAGCTGACCTGCAGACGCCATGATGACGTCAGGCTGATGAAATAAAGGAATTTCTAGTTTTAAAATAATTCCAGAAGATATTTAAAACTTCAAAAATTCATATAAATTAATATGTAACTCAGATGAAAATAATTTATATATGAAAATTTATCAAAAAAATCCAATGAATCTAATGGTGCTATTATCATGCATGTTAGAGCAACCTATGTAGAAGAACATCAACATTTGCTAATAGGTTAATATATAGAATTTGAAATGAAGAACGATTTTGAACCTATATTCAAACTCACTTCAAATTAACTTGGACATTAGCTACATCATATCATCCATACATGCTACCATGTCATGATCATGAATCATATTGTTTCACTTGTGTGTATTGAATGCTATTTATCTGCATTGCGGTAGGCCCTACTTCTGAGGATACCCCCAAGTATTCCAATGAAGGAGAGAACCTTCCCGCTACCCAGCAAGGGAAGCAACCCCCTTGATCACTCTGATTACATCCCACTCTCTTACTCCTGCTCTTGTTTATTGCATTAGGACAATCGTTCACATGTCTGTCATACACGGTAGATGAACCCATTCTTCTGCATGACCTGTCATTGTCACAGTAAATAGCTACACCTTGCAACCTAGCATACCTGGTAGATGCTTGTGCCATGATGTGCTTAGCTTACTTTGCCTGATATGCTTGCTATGCTTACAGTTGTGTCAGGTCTGATTCATTTGGGTGATGAACTGGAGTGAAACATTGTTGTTTTGATGTGATAAGCTTATGATGAACTCGATTTCGTAAAGGTAGCGATCAGAGGCTATGTGGGAGTACATAGCAGGTTGTCTCATTGGGACCGTTTTAGGAACTGAGTTCCGTTTTTGTGATCCAAGACTAGATAGTACCACACGTTGAGATACTGAATTGACCCTCTCGACTTTTCAGTCGCTTAGTCCTAAGCCCAGGAGTTGGAAGTAGTTCTGGTGTTTATAGCATGCTGGAGGCCGTTTGTAGCGCTGTTCCTAGGGGTAGATTACGACGCGGTAGGCAGTGGCATGGTGTACCAAGGGTCACCCGAATGGTGGGCTTGGGAACCCTGCGCACGTTGTTTGGGGCCGTAGCGGAAACTTTGGCCGGACTTCCGTGTGGCTTCAATCTCAAATAGGCGATACCCTGGACTAGAGGTCTTATGTGATTGACGGTCGTGGCCGACTCCCTCGCTGGGCTTCCGCTTGAAGTTTGCCGAGGTGCATGGTTTTATGAGCACACAGCGATAAGTGGCGAGAGCGTGTGTGAAGAAGTACACCCCTGCAGGGTATGAAACTATTCGAATAGTCGCGTCCTCGGATGTGGACTACTTGGAAAGCTTATGCCATTCATAGATAATCATATGGATACTCATAAAAATATCAAGACATGTGTGAGTACCGTGGATGGCACTCTTACAGGAGAGGGAAGTGAATCCATGGTGGTGTATTATCATGGAGTTAGTGGACTCGTGTGCGATATATAAAATTTAAACAAAGAGTTAAAATTGTGTAGTGTAGGTTAGCCATGAGTCAAAGTTGGCATTGCTGCATAAACTCCACCACCACCCTTTGTTGATACATGAGCATGAATAAACTAGGTCTGCTTTAAAGACTTGCTGAGTATGCTTGTACTCATGTTTGCTTAATAAATGTTGCAGATGAGACCGAGGACCTATCAGGTGGGTTCTTTCTAGATGTTGACGATGCCGAATAGTTGGTGTCCTAGCTATGACCCTATGCCATGTGGCGGGCTGTAGATAGTCAGGCCATGTGCCTTTTTACCCTTTCATCTGTCTGTACTCAGACAGCTTATGCTTCCGCTTGGTTTGTAAGAACTTGTTTGTATGACTTGAGTGTGGGGTCATGTGACCCCTATCTGTAAGAACATATTATGCAAGGCTCGTCTGAGCCCCTTAAATAAAAGTTATTATATGGTTATGTTGTGATTCCATGGTTGTATCTATGCATATCGGGCATGTCATGCGTACGTGTGACATGCAACGGTATGTATGGGATCGGACACCTAGTCGTGTGCCTTTATTAGTACTCTTTACAGGAAACTGCCACTTTGTGCTTCCACCGAGCCATGGTAGCTTGCTACTGCTACACACACATTGATTGACTAGCATGTATCCTTCTTTGCTGCTGTGTCTGTCCCTTCGGGGAAATCTCTCGCAATGTAATGGAGTCCCTATAGCCTGCTACGACTCGTCTACATGCAGTGATCGCATTCATGTCTCACGGCGTAATGGAGTCCTTGTAGCTTGCTTTGACTCGTCTACACACGCTTGAGGACGACACCTGCATTGCTGGGTTACGTATGCCTGTTTCCGTACGGATCTGCCACTTGGGTTCTATGACTAGTCATGTCAGCCCAGGTTCTCTGGCGTTTGATGGCTAGCAACATGTTCACGTACGTGACCCAAAAGACGCAAACAGTCCCATCTAAGGTAAGGCTGCAGCCGTGGAGCTTACCATGCGTGAGGCCACAAAGTGATGTGATATGTTATAGTCTGTATTCATATGACTTAGGATCGGGCTCCCAACAGCGTTGGTATCAGAGCCTGACTGACTGTAGGATTACCAAGCCAAATCGGTCGAAGTTGAGTCTAGAAACACTATAGAAAAGTATTGGAATTGATTGTGGAAGGGAACGTAAGGCTCTTTTTACTCCTCTTCCCAAGTTATTCTCTGCTGAGTCTTTCTCATCTTTTCTACGGGGATAAGAACTAGGATTCTCATCTATTTCTTAGGATGTCGAGTTACTAACCATGGACTACTATCTAGCTTGTTTGCAAGAGAATGTCGGTACTCAAGTATTGTTGGTGTGACAAACAGATGGAGAAGAGATTTGAGTTGAGGAAGTCGAGTGGTTATGCTTTTCCAATCTTTTGGAGTTGTCTCAAAATCCTTTTTGAGCAATTACATCCGTTATGCTGTCCAATTTCTGCTAGAGTCTCTAATGTCTTTGCATCATTCTCTGTTTCAGATGCCCCTCATCCTTCCCTTCAGGTGGTCCGTCTGACTAGGTGCATCGATGTACCGGGTCACACGGCCATGTTGGTTAGAGTTATCATGGAGGCTAGTTACCGTTGGTATGCAGAGTACACAGTGGAGGAACAGTATCGAGATTTCAACCATACCCAATATCTGTGTACTATTAAGATATATCCTTCATATCCTGGAGCTGCAGAGCCGCTTCACTAGACTTATGGACTAGGTGTCACCATAGATATGGCGGTTCAGGAGGCCGCCTACACCATGTTGACTATCATGAGGTTTCACCATTTTCTGCTTCAGAATACAGAGTTCTGTTATGTTCCTGCTTCTATGTGAGGAGAGGATGGTTATCTTAGCGCAGCCTACTATAATCATTCCCATGAGGATCCTAGGCTGCAGGTGACCGCTCAGATGTTGGAGAACAGGGATCGTGATGCACGTCCCCTTTTTATAGAGCTTTATGCTACCCATTCACGTCTTTGGACAGCCCTGACGCTGTTGGTGCCTATCGTGCAGACAGGCTATGGAGATTTGGAGATGCTGAACCCATCGTGGACTCATCTGCCAGCACACGTAGACTGGCCCGATGTTGGAGGCATCACCCCTCTCCGAGGACCGTTGTTGCCGCCAGCAAGGGGACCAAGGACACATCCGTGTCCTTACGGTTTCCATGGATCATAGGCTAGAGTGTTTCCAAATCCTCAGGTTCAGCTCTCGGGTCACGGGGGTACCCTGTATGAGGCATTCTATGGTGATGCTTGAGTACGTGGACGTACGTATCGCCACAGTCCTGCGTGTCTTGTGGGATATGATTGAGGTTGAGAGTTGAGTTCCGGAGGTGTAGATAGATAATGTATAGGAAGCTTGTAATGCCTCCGATGAGTTGTGTCATCTCTTTGTAGTTTGTTTTCAGCTTGGGCTTGTACTGAACTATGTCATGGTGTGTATGAATCATGGTGTTCATATCTAAGTTGTTATTACGATGTTGTTTGTGTGTTTACCCTGCATGCCATGTTGTCCAGTACATTCCTTATCTCATGTCTTAGAGTCGTTGTCCTCTATGGTTAAGATGCGGGTTTGTTTTCCCAGGATGGTGGCAACTAGGAATAACCCTGTGCCTGCCCCTGCGCAGGGCGAGGGAAGTTAGCCAAGGCAAGAGGACCTGCCACATGCGCCTTCTTTGGCAGAAGTGATGCTTGAAGCTGAAAGGAACAAGAGAGAGACCAACAGGCTATTGCAACGAATTCAGTAGAACACAATGCATGCTCCCCGCAATGATCACAATGATATCATGTCACTCGGTGATTTCATCAAGTTGTGCCCACCTAAGTATCATCATTCGGTTGACCCACTCGACGCGGATGACTAGCTGTCCAGCATGTTCTGCAAGATCTGGGCTGCCAATGTGTCTGTGGCCAACAAGGTGACCTTTGCTACTTACTTTCTGGAAGGACCCACCAATCTGTGGTGGGAAAATTATGAAGCCATGTATCCCGCAGGCACCGCACCAACTTGGGCAGAATTCAGCATGGCATTCCGTACCCATCACATCCCGGAAGGGCTGATGGATCGCAAGAGAGAGGAAATTGTGTTTTCACCCAGGGAAGACTGTCCGTGGATGTCTATAGCCGTGAGTTCGGCAATCTTGCTCGCTATCCTCTGGAGGAAGTTTAACCGATGCCAAGAAACACGCCAGGTTCCACGAGGGACTTAACCCTAATCCCCATCGATATCTACCCCTGCATGAGTGCACAACCTTCCAGGCTCTTGTCAACAAGGCTTTAAATGCCGAGTCTGGACAGACTGACTATGAGGCCACAAGGAAGCACAACTATGACGTCAGCCCCGCATCTGGCTCGGGCTCCAACAAACGACGGGTCTGGGTGCCCAACGCAACTCTGCCGCCAAGATGCATCGCGAGGCCATCCTTCCTGTCGCCTCACCCAGCTCAGCCCAACCCTCCAGCCAGGCCATTTGGAGGTCCGCTTGTCAATGTTGCTCCCCGTGCCACAGTGGTTTGTTACAAATGTGGGGAACCAGGACACTACTCTCGTGATCGTCCTCAAAACAATGCTAAGCTCGCTAGATGTGGGAAGCCAGGAAAAGATTTCTATGTGAAGCCAGCTCCTGCTCGTGGAAGAGTGAACTACGTTTCCGCTGAGGAAGCCATTGAGGATCCTGATGTTATTCTAGATATGCTCCTTATCAATAGTCATCCAACATTTGTTCTATTTGATACTGGGGCATCTCATTCTTTCATCTCAGAAAGTTACGCACAGTTGCATAACATGACTTTTTGTGATATGCCTACTCCTTTAGTAGTTCAGACTCCTGGTTTGAAGTGGCAAACTTCTAGAGTGAGCCATGATAATGAGATTCTGGTGGATAGGCTAGTCATCCTAGCATCTTTGATAGCCCTCCAGTCTTTGGACATCAATATCATTCTAGGCATGGATTGGATGAAAGCCCACTATGCTAGCATTGATACTCATACTAGGAATGTTCAACTTACACATCCATCGGGTGAGATAGTTAATGTCTCCACTCGAACAGCCAAGCGCCAACTCTATTCCCTCAATGCTAGCCCTCTTCCAGAGTTACTGGATATTCCGATAGTCCGTGACTTTATGGATGTCTTTCCAGAAGAACTGCCAGGAATTCCTCCTGTCAGAGATGTTGAGTTTGTGATAGAGCTCATTCCAGGGACTGTCCCAATAGCCAGAAGACCCTATAAGATGGCACCCTTAGAACAAGTCGAGCTTAAGATCTAGCTCGATGAGGTTTGAAGAAAGGTTTCATCCGTCCTAGTTCGTCTCCTTGGGCTTGTCCCGTTCTCTTTGTCAAGAAGAAGGATGGATCTGATCGGATGGGTGTGGATTATAGGCAAGTGAATCTGGTCACCATTAAGAACAAGTATCCGCTCCCCAGGATCAACGATTTGTATGATCAACTTGCTGGATCCTCTGTCGTCTCCAAAATGGATTTGAGGTTGGGATACCATGAAATCAGATTTAGAAACGGGGACATTCCAAAAACGGCTTTTGTTACTCGTTATGGCCAATACGAGTACACCGTCATGTCCTTCGGTTTAACCAATGCTCCAGCCACCTTCTCGCGCTTGATGAATTGGATCTTCATGGAGTATTTAGATAAATTCGTCGTAGTTTACCTCGATGACATACTCATCTACTCGAAGAACAAACAGGAACATGCCGAGCATCTAAGGCTAGTATTGATGAAACTTCGAGAGCACCGTCTGTATGCTAAATTCTCCAAGTGGGAATTTTGGTTGCCAGAAGTGACCTATCTGGGCCACGTGATCTCTGGTAAAGGTATTGCTGTCAATCCCGATAGAGTTCAGGCCGTCCTTGATTGGACTCAACCTGAATTAGTTAAGCAAGTTTGGAGTTTACTTGGCTTAGCGAGCTATTGTTGCCGCTTTGTCGAGAATTTCTCCAAGGATGCAAAACCTCTGACTGAACTCCTCAAGAAAGATAAAAAGTTCGAGTGGACTCCACAATGCGAGCACAGTTTTCAGGAGTTGAAAAGATGACTGACCTCTGCTCCCGTTCTGGTGCCACAAGACTTCTCTAAGGACTTTTTTATCTACTGCGAGACCTCGCGACAAGGATTAGGTTGCATTCTCATGCAAGATCATCATGCGATTGCATACGCATCTCGATAGTTGCGTCCACATGAGGATAATTATCCAACACATGATCTCGAGCTTGCAGCTATGGTCCATGCACTGAAAACCTGGCGACATTACCTTCTTGGTAATCGTTGCGAAATTTGCACTGATCACCAAAGTCTGAAATATATTTTCACCCAGCCGGACTTGAATCTCAGGCAAAGACGGTGGGTTGAGTTGCTTACAGATTACGACTTAGGGATAACTTACACCCCGGGGAAAGCCAATGTTATGGCTGATGCACTAAGTCGTAAGTCTTATTGTAACAACCTAATGTTACAACAAGGTCAACCACTTCTCCATGAGGAATTTCGGAAGTTAAACCTTCACATTGTTCCTCAAGGATTCCTATCCAACCTGGTGGCGAAATCTACTCTTACGGATCAAATCATAGAAGCCCAGAAGCATGATGCCGGGATATCTCGGATAAAGAAAAACATTAAGAAGGGTAATGATTACCCATAAGGTAATGTAGCCAGGTTTTTAGTGCATCTACTACAACTTCAAGATCAAGATCATATGTTGCATAATAATACTCATGTGGAAACAACTGTCGAGATGTGTATGCAATCACATGACGATCTTGCATGAGAATGCGACCTAATCCTTGTCATGAGGCGTCGCAATAGATAACAAAGTACTTAGAGAAATCTGGTGTCACCAGTATGGGAGCAGAAATCAGGCATCTTTTCAGTTCCTGAAAATTGTGCTCGCATTGTGGAGTCCACTCGAACTTTTTAGCTTTCTTGAGGAGTTCAGTTAGAGGCTTCACAACCTTGGAGAAGTTCTCGACAAAGCGGTAACAATAGGTTGCTAAGACAAGGAAACTCCGAACTTGCTTCATCGATTCAGGTTCAGTCCAACCAAGGACGACCCGAACACTCTCGGGATTGAGAGCAATACCCTTATGAGATATTACATGGCCTAAGTAGGTCACTTCTGGTAACCAAAATTCACAGTTGGAGAATTTGGCATTAAGCTAGTGCTCTCGAAGTTTCGTCAATACCAGCCTTAAATGCTCATCATGTTCCCATTCGTTCTTCGAGTAGATGAGTATATCATTGAGGTAAACCATGACATATTTATCCAAGTACTCCATGAAGTTCGAATTCGTCAAGCGAGAGAAGGTGGTTGGGGCATTGGTTAAACTAAAGGGCATCACGGTGTACTCGTATTGGCCATAACGAGCAACAAAAGCCGTTTTTGAATTGTCCCCGTTTCTAATTTTGATGTGATGGTATCCCAACCTCAAATACATTTTGGAAAAGACTGAGGATCCAGTGAGTTGATCATACAAGTCGTTGATCCTGCGGAGAGGATACTTGTTCTTTATGGTGACCAGGTTCACTGGTCGGTAATGTGCAACCATCCGATCCTATCCATCCTTCTTCTTGACGAAGGGGACGGGGGAAGCCCAAGGAGAAGAACTAGGACGGATGAAACCTTTCTTCAAAGCCTCATCGAGTTTTTTCTTAAGCTCGGCTAGTTCTAAGGGTGACATCTTATAGGGTCTTCTAGCTATTGGGATAGTCCCTAGGACGAGTTCTATCACAAACTCTACATCCGTGACAGTTGGAATGCCTGGCAGTTCTTCTTGAAAGACATCGGAGAAGTCACAGACTACGGGGTTATGTTCTAGCTCTGGGAGAGGGCTAGCATTAAGGGAATAGAGTTGGCGCTTGGCAGCTCGAGTTGAGACATTAACTATCTCACCTGATGGATGTGTAAGATGAACATTCCTAGTATGAGTATCGATCTGAGCATAATGGGCTTTCATCCAGTCCATACCCAAGATGATATTGATGTCTGGAGACTTGAGGGCTATCAAAGAAGCTAGGAAGACTAGCCTATCCACAAGGATTTCATTGTCATGGCTCACTCTAGAAGTTTGCCATTTTGAACCAGGAGTCTGAACTACTAAAGGAGTAGGCATCTCACAAAAAGACATGTTATGCAACTGTGCATAACTTTCTTAGATGAATGAATGAGATGCTCCAGTATCAAAGAGAACATATGTTGGATGACTATTGCCAAGGAGCATACCTAGGAGAACATCATGGTCCTCAAGAGCTTCTTCATCAAAGACGTGATTCACACGTCCACGAGCAGGGGTTGGCTTCACATAGAAAGCTTTTCCTAGCTTCCCATGTCCAACAGGCTTTGCGTTTTTCTACAGGCACTCACGGGAGTATTGCCCTGGTTCTCCACACTTGTAGCATATGACAGTGGTTGATCGGGGAGCAACATTGGCAGTAGGACCTCCAAATGTCCTGGGTGGGGATTGGCCTAAGTTGGGCGAGGTGCCTCATAGGATGGCCTCGCGGTGTACGTTGGCCATAGAGCAGTGTTGGGCACCCCAACCCGGCGCTTGTTGGAGCCTGAGCCGGATGAGGATCTGAAGTATTAGGTGTGCTTCTTGGTTGCCTCATAGTCGGTCTATCCAGTCTCAACATTGATAGCCTTGTTGACAAGAGCCTGGAAAGAAGCACACTCATGTAGGCGTAGATCACGACGGAACTTAGGGATGAGTCCCTTGCGGAACCTAGCTTGCTTCTTGGTGTTAGTTGACACCTCCTCTGGTGCATAGCGGGCAAGGTTGCCGAACTGACAATTGTAATCATCCACTAATAGCTTACGGTGAGTGAAGGCACATAATTCCTCCCTCTTACGGTCCATGAGACCTTTCTGGAATATGATGGCTACGGAATGCTTCACTAAAGTCAGCCCAAGTTGCTGCTCGGCCAGTACGACGCATGGCCTCATAATTCTCCAACCAAAGATTGGCAGATCCTTCAAGGAAGTAGGTGGCAAAATTCACCTTGTCAGCTTCAGCTATGTTGGCAGCACGGATCATGCGACACATGCTTGACAGCCAATCGTCTGTGTCGAGGGGATCGATGGAGTGACGAAATTTTGGCAGGTACAACTTCATGAAGTCATTGAGTGACAGTCCATCATTACACTCATTGTGGGGAGGGAGTATTGTATTCTGCTCAATACGCTCTAGCAGCCTGTTGGTCTCTCTTTTGTTCCTTTCTGCCTCGAGCATCACCTCCGCCAGAGAGGGCGGGTGAGGAAGGTTCTCCTGTCCGCCTTGGCTGTCCTCGCCCTGCTCATAAGCAGGCGCTGGGTTGTTCCCAATGGACACCATGCTGGGAAAACAAACCCATAGCTTAGACAAGGAAGACATCAACTCTAACATAAGTGATGCGGAATGTACTGGCCAACATGGCATGCATGGGTAATCACCAGAACAACATGGAAACAAGCAAACTGCCATATATACACCATGATTTATACACACCATGACATAGTTCAGTACAAGCCCAAGCTGGCGTACAAACTACTGAAAGATGATACAACTCATCGGAGGTATTACAAGCTTCCTATACATTGTCTATATACACCACCAGAGATCAACTCACACCTCAGTTATATTCCGCAATACACACAGGACTGTGGCAATACAACCGCTACAATAGAACTACTAACATACATGCACTCAAGCGTCTCCATAGAACATCTCATACAGGTTACCCCCAATGACCTGGGAGCTGAAGTTGAGGGTCTGGAAACATCATAGCCAGAGATCCATGGCAACCGTAAGGAAACGGATGTGGCCTAGGTCCCCTAGCTGGCAGCAACAGCGGTCTTCAAAGAGGAGTGCTGCCTCCAACATTGGGCCAGTCTATGCGAGCTCGCAAGTGAGTCCGTGATGGGTTTAGCATCTCCAAATCTCCATATCCTGTATGCATGACATGTGCCAGCTGCGTCAAAGCTGTCCAAAGACATGCACGTGTAGCATAAAGTTTCATGCCAAGAGAACGTGCATCGCGATCCCTGTTCTCCAACAACTGCGCAGTAACCTGGAGCATAGGATCCTGATGAGAGTGATCATAGTAGGGTGCGCTACGATATGAATCCTCTCCTCCTAGTGTCGCTGGAACATAACAGAACTCAGTGTTCTATAGCAGTCCATGGTGACATCTCATGATGGTCAACATCGTGTAGGCGGCCTCCTGAACTGCCATATCTATGGTAACACCTAATCCATAAGCCCAATGGAGCGGCTCTGCAGCTCCAGGATATGATGGATAAATCCTAATAGTACACAGATACTAGCCCTAGTTAAAGTCACGAAACTGTTCCTCTACTGTGTACTCCAAGTACCAGCGGTAACCGATCTACATCATAACTCTGACTAACATGCCCATGTAACCCGGCAAATCAATGCACCTGGTCAAATGGACTACTTGATGAGAAGGACAAGAAGGCAACTGAAACGGAGAATAATGCAAAGGCATTAGAGATCCTAGCAGAAATCGGACAGCATAACAGCTGTAATTTCTCAAAAAGGATTTTGAGACAACCTCCAAAAATGTGGATAACATAACCACCATGCAACTTTCTAGCTTCAAGTTTCTAATCTGACTGATCGCCACACAAAACAAGACTTGAATACCGGAGTTCACTCCCAAGCAATCTAGCTAATAGTCCATAGTTAGTAAGTCATCATTCTAAGAGAAAGATAAGAAGCTTAGCTCTTAACCCCATAGAAAATAAGAGGGTGACTCAGAATAGAATGACTCAAGAAGAGGAGTGAAAACAGCCTTACGTTCCCTTCCACAATCAATTCCCTTACATAACAAAAGCATTTCTAGACTCAAGTTCGACAGGTTTGGCCTTGTAATTCTACAGTTAGTCAAGCTCCAATACGAACACTGTTGGGACCCCGATCCTAAGCCAAAAGAATCCAACATGTAAAAAATCACATCACTTTGCGGCCTCATGCACAATGATCTCCATGGCTGCCATCTTACCTAGGTCGGGATAGTTTGCATCTTTTGGCTCACATATGTGCTTATGTCACTAGCATTCAAATGTCAAAGAACCCAAGAAAACATGACTAGTCATAGAACCCAAGTGGCACATCCATACATGGACATGCATATGTAACCTAGCAATGCAGGTGTCGGTCTATAGCGTGTGTACACGAGTCATAGCAAGCTACAAGGACTCCATTATGCCATGCGACATAAATGTCATCACTTCACGTAGATGAGTCGTAGCAGGCTACAGGGACTCCATTACACTATGAGACATTTTCTCGAAGGGACAGACATAGGAGCAAACAAGGATACATGTTGGTCAATCAATGTGCTCGGAGTAGTAGAAAGCTACCAAGGCTTAGTGGAAGCACAAAGAGGCATTTCCCCATAAAGAGTACTACTAAAGGCACACCACTAGGTGTTGAATCCTACAATTACCGTTGTATGTCACACGTACGCACGACACGCTCGATATGCATAGATACAACTATGGCATCACAATATAACCATACAACAAGACAACATTTATTTATAAGGTCAAAAGAGCCTTGCATAATATGTTCATATAGGTAGGGGTCACATGACCCAACACTCAAGTCATACACACAAATTCATACAAGCCATGCGGAAGCTTAAAGTTGTCTGAGTACAGACAGATGAAAGGTAAAAAGGCGTAAAGCCTGACTATCTACAGCCCATTCCAGGGCATCAAATCGTAGCTGGGGTACCAGCTAAGCATCGTCATCAACATCTATGAAGAACCCACCAGATGGGTCTTGGGTCTAATCTGCAACATTTATTAAGCAAACATGAGTACAAACGTAGTCATCAAGTCTTTAAAGTAGGACCTACCGCGATACAGATAAGGTATCAATCAATACATGACAAGTGCAGCAATATGATGCATGATCACGACATGGCAACATGATTGGATGAGCTAATGCACTTATCATTAGAGTTAAATGGAGTAGGATTGAATATAGATTCAAAATCGTTCTCCATGTGATATTCCATATATTTCCTTATTGGAAAATGTCTATATTCTCCTATTTAGGTTGCTCTAACATGCATGATAATAGCACCATTAGATTCCTAGGATTTTTTTGATAATTTTCTCATATATAAATTATTTCAGTCTGAGCTACAGATTGATTTCTATGATTTTTCCAAGATCTTAGCATTTTCTGGAATTAAATTAAATCATAAAAGAATTTATTGTGTCCGCATGACATCAACATTGCGTTAGGAGGTCAGCTTTCCGTTGCTAGGTAAAACCTGACCAGTGGGACCCACTGGTTAGTGACCCAGGCACTAACAAGATTTAAATTAACTACTAACTACTGGTTAACAGTGTTGGAGCCACTTGTGAGCGGGTCACTAGATTAATTAAACTAATTAATTAATTTAATCTAACCTAAAATTAGCCAGGGGCTAGGACCCACCTGTAATTGACCCACGGGTCAACTGTGCGGTCAAAATGGGTCGTGCTCGCCGGTGTTGAGCCACCGGAGACCATAGAGACGACGGAGGGGAGGGGGTCGGAAACCCATGCCTGACGACCAATTGGCCGGTGGTTAGCTTCTAACGAACGAGCATGCTCGTGTGCTTCGACATGGGCACACCCCAGGAGCTGGGATGGACCGGAGTGTCGCCGGCGACGACCTTGGCGAACGATGGTGTTCGGGCTAGCTCGAATTCGACGATCTAGCAGGCAACAAGGCGTGTGCTTGGATCCTACTACATCTACGTAGCTCCGCGAATTCGATGGTGGCCTCGGGTGGACCACAGGAGCACCGAAGCATCGCTGGCGTTGTGCTTGTGCGGCGGAACTCATCGGGCATCGACAGAATCGACTGCTAGCGCTTGAAATCAAGCAGGGTAAGAGGGGGAACGGATCCGGTAGCTCACGGCGGTTACGAGGGTGTCGGGAGTTGGCTCGGGGACGGTCTGGAGGTGATGAACGGCGGCGGCGATCTGAGATGTCTAGAGTAGGAAGACAAGCTTATGGCGGTGATGGAGAGCTCCTAGCATCACGTGGATTGATGGAGAGGACGTGGGGGACTAGGCGGATCTCCTGGGTGGTTCACATGCGGGAGGAGGCGCTGAGGCAATGGCGCAAGGCAGCGAGCTTTCGGGTGCAGCAGCCATGACGAGCAGAGGCAAGGGAGAGGCAGAGGGGAGCGAGAGGGAGAGGGGAACGATCCAGACGGCAACAGGATGCTTATCCCTGCGTCATGCTAGCTCGGGGGAGGCCAGGCGGGTAGCTGCATGGTGCCCCGGCCAGCTCGACGTCCTCCCCTTCGCCTCTGCCTTCTGGCAGAGCTTCAAGATTACTGGCAGCTGGGCCAGTTGGGCCGGCTAGCTACCAGGCCTCAGTAAGTCCTTTATTTTTTCTACTTTATTTCATTTCTTTTTGTTTTCCTATTTCTAACATTTGTTTTATTTGATTTGGTCCAAAACCTTTAGTACCAAAAATGCTCAAATATTTTATAGAGCATAGTTTGAATATTTCGAACCTCGACAAAAAGTTTTCGCAATTTTGAATGACAATAAAATTTAAAGTGCTTTATTAAGCAGTTTCAGTAGCATTATGAATTATTTTTAAAATGCTATATCTGTTGTGCAAAATAAAATGTCCCCTGATATGTTTTTACCAACAGTCATCACACATGGTGGGCAATTTTTGATGGGCAAGTTAGATTCGTTGAAAATCACATGAAATTGAATTAGTTGTTTCAGGTGAGGTGCTAGGGTTTCTTTTAATCCCCATTTCATGTTGATCCAAATTTAAACATGATGCACATCTTAGTAAGCTCAAGCAAGGGGGAAACTAGGGATGCGACATACTGCTAGGAGTTGAATGATGGATTTTGCTCCTTGTATCGATGGACCCAATTTCATAACTGGAAGATTTCGGGAGTTCTCACATGGGAATTCAAGTAGTTACCTAGGTTTATCCTTCGAACAGATGCATAATTGTTCATGTGTTTGTTTCCGGCTTAATTCAACAGCCTGATCCTTGTTTTGTTTTGTAGTATGGTAATTCGAGTTGCTTCGATATCAAGTGGTGATTTCTAATCTTTCCTAAGTGGTGCTCTCATATTTCTATGGGAACGCTAATCATTTTGATCAACCATAATTGTTGTGTAAATTCTTTTACACCGGTGCGTTCCTCTTCAAGATATTCATCCCTCTTCAATATTTGCATGATCTATCCTCATATTTATTTTCGGAGATTATTTCATCCTTCCCAAGTTTTGTTTGCTTTTCCCACCCTCCCGCCCATTTTCTTCAATGATTAAATTATCATCCATGTGCCTTTCCTTTGATTGCTACTTCCGCCATCTATTCTTTCGTATTGTTTCTGATGACTCACTGTGTAATACCCCGTTACGCCTGGCGGGATCTAGACTAGCCCCACAGACCAACACAAGTCTTTCCTGCGCACTTTGTCCTCACTTGTGCGCACCCGGGACCAACTTCCCGGTCAGTCACCCATCCTACAATCGCTCCAAGCCAAGCACGCTTAACTTTGGACTTGTTTTTGAGTGGGATCTCGGAAAAGAAGGAATTCCTTGTTGATATGAGTAGTCTATCATTCCTATTAAGCCAGGCTCTCACACATTGTGAAGACGCTCAAGTGCTATGAGTTCATCATTAATTCTTTCTAGTTTTCTTCCTCGGTGGATTCGATACAATCTCCTTGTGTTCATCATATCCATTTCATCCTTTAAATGCTTTCCCGTGTTGGAAATTCTTGTCCAAGTAGCTCTAGGTTTCCGTCTCTCTCTATTCTATCTAGAGTGTGGAAGATATCTAAGAAGATTCATGTTTCCATGCATTTTCCTTTCAAATATTTCGAGGCCCTCACCTCGTAAAGTTTTCAATTTCTACCTCTGCCATCTCTTTCTAAGGAATTGTCTCAATGAGGGTCTTTTCTTTGAGTGGGCCCATAACCCATTGGTTTTCCCCCAGGATCTTACCTGGCTCTTCTTTTCTTTTCTGGAGATTTCAAGTTCTTTTCAAATATGACGTAAGAATGATTTTCATTAGTCATATTCTTTCTCCAAGATCGCTTTGAATTATTTTCATCATTGGTTTAACCTTTCCTTATTCCTTGTTCTAGGGTGTCTCAGTAATTCTTGGTGTTGTTTCTCGTCATCATTCTCTGGCTTTAAGACTGAAGAAGAGTTTCTCTTAAATCTTGGTCCATTATCTTGAAGATTCATGTTTCCAGCTTGATGCTATTCTTCCAAATTGTTTTCGATCATGAGTAATTCCTTCCATATCTATCCGGAGCATTTTAGTGCTGTTTTCGTTTCTCGATCCTCTAAAGGCATCATTTTAGAAGATTTCTTCATTCTCAGCTTTTAGCTTTCGTTCTCAAATTCTTCTCAATTGTTATCTCTTCGTTTGTACCTGAATTCTTGCCGGTGCCTTGTTGAAGTTTTCTGCTAGTCGGTTCATGATCTCTCTATTCTCGTGTATCCCAATTCATTCATAGTATCCTCATTCATTTGTGAATTCTAACCAGTGTTTCGTTGAAGACATGTTTAAGTTTTTGCTCTTACCTCCTTCAATCTCCTCAAAAAGACCAAGTAGTATGCCAAAAATGTTGCTTGTCAGCAATTTCGTCCTCCATTTTTCTTTGAGGTGTTGTTATAGCATTCTTGATTCATAAGGAATCTTGAAGGGAATTTTTCAAGAATGTGATATTTATACCCATCATTTGTTTCTTGGAGTTATCTTGGATTGGATTTAACCTAAGGAAATTCGTAAGGATTGTTGCTATCATGGTGTTATAAATGATTCAAGTTTTCCCCCTCTTGGTGAAAGAAGTTTTATCTCTTCATTGAGCACAATCAGTCAATTGTTTTCCATTTGTGGACGGTTGTCACCGCATAATTACGAGATGTTTTCCATAAGCCCACAACAAGCCTTTTCTTTTCGTTGTTGGTGTTCGAGCAACTCCGTTCAACCTTTCTTTGTAATAGTTGCTCATTCAAATTCAACTGAGGTGCAAGTTGTGAATTTCTTCCCCGCTCTTTCCCTTTCCATCGATGTAGCTCCTATTCTTTTTTGCGGAGGTGTTGTGATGTTGCCCTCTTAGAACCATCATCTTGTTTTGTCAAGATCATATTCTTTTCTTGCTATCCTTTTACCCGGAGTATTGTGTCCTCTTTTCAGGTTCTTTTCATATTGTCAAGTCTTGCCTCTCTTTTCTACCGAAGTGCGGCCCAAATTTCTTTTGAAATCTTGCTTCTTTCTCATATCATTCTTCATATCCTTGTAAACTTCAAGATTCAAAGGTTTCACTCATTTGTAAAAGAAGCAAATAAATTTTACATCTTCCTGTCCTCTTCCTCTTTATCTTTCCATTCTAAGATCTCAGGGAGAGATTTCTTGTTAGTGGTGGAGAGATGTAACAGTCCGGGACAGACACTCCAAAAGATTTCCCATTTATTTCCATTCTCGACGTGTCATTCATTTGTTTGTCCCATTCATCATCACATCCTTCGCTTCATCTGGATTGGATCGACACTTCTTTGTCAACATTTTTTCAAAACATGCATCTATTTGTAGTTGCCGGTTCTCTTCGTTTTCATCGACAACCATTTTGAGATGAACCACACAAGCGTGCACCCGCGGCATCGTTAAAATGTTGTTTTTAAAAGTGGGTAGAAAATATTATCAGATTTGATCTAAAGTTGGCGTGCGCTCTTGTTTTATAGTAGGTAGACCACCTGCCAAATTTCGTCACAACTCGAGGTTGTTTGATACCCGAACGATCAACCGTAGCAACACAATCATCAGTTTATTTGTGGGATGTTTTTGATGTGTTAAAAATCTGTCGTTGGGCCACAGCCTCCTTATCTTCTTAGCCCACCACCACTCTAGACAACCCACTAGGCCTACCCTAACCCGCTCCGTGTTTGGAGCCGTACAATCGACATCGTACGGTCCGAATTCGGGCGAAATCCGCCATCCCTAGACGTTCCTGTTATATAAGGAAGCCCCCACCTCAAATTCCATGCAGCTAGCTTCCTCCCACCTGTCAGCCACTGTCCATCTTGTTTTTGACACCAGTAACCCCACCGCCGCCAATTAGCGCGCCACCACGGGCCACGCTGCCACTTGCGTCAGTGCCTCCACCAACTGGGAACTACCATGTCGCCCCAACACTCTATTCCTGTCACCGTGCCTCCCATAGCTGTTGTTGGCCTGGTAGCCAGCCCACCCTGGTCCGGATCAGACCAAACAGCGCCTCCACCCCTGAGTTGTTTGTCCCAAGTTGCCTTGCGCCAACCTCGTCTCGTGTCCGCCACCGCCTCGAGTCGCTGCGACCACCAGAGCGCGTGCCCCCATGGCCTCTAGGCCCCGCCGCCTGAAGCCCCTTGCTCCGCGTTATCGGACTGCTCGCCGGAGATGAGCTCCGCCCCTACCTTCCATAGCTGAAACTCCATCGCCCCGTGCCCGATCTGCGTCGCCGCCAGCCATATTCGGTCACCTGCCGACCAAACCAACGTCGTCGCGCCCGTTCCTTGTCCCTGCCGTCCTCGACCACCCACCAGAGCCCCTTGCACCATCGCGCCGGATGGAGTCCCCACCACAGGCTGCCCTTTCAGTCTCTAGAGAGACATGAGGGCACGTTGACCTGCGCCTGGGCCGCCTATTGCGCCCCGTGGGCCGCGTCGGCCCAGCTTCGCCCAAGACCACCTCCTCTAGCCGACCTGTTGGCCCAGGGTGAGCTACCCGCAATGCCTCGCCCTTTATAGGTTTTAGCTATCCCTCGCTCACTTGTTTAGCCCTTTGTATGTGCAGTTTCGGCCCTCG
This sequence comes from Hordeum marinum, assembly GCA_022496015.1. NCBI lineage: Eukaryota > Viridiplantae > Streptophyta > Magnoliopsida > Poales > Poaceae > Hordeum > Hordeum marinum. Next base: position 194,656,371 of record CM039675.1, on the reverse strand, counting down.
TAGTTTTTTTTCGTATGCAAATTTGTCTAATTTCCATGGAATAGCTGTTCTCGAGAAAAAAAACTCAAATTTCATGCATCTAATAACTTTCCACACGTGCATCGGATTAAAATGAGTTATATATGTAAAATGTGTAGAATTTTCTGTAGACTAATATTTTACAACTTTCATCCATATTGAAAATATTTAAATTTGCTATTTGTTTAAATTTGCTTAAATGCCATGTGAAAATGATTTATTTCATAACTAATTAACCGTAGCTCCGACGCAAATGTTTTATATATGTATCTTGCCAAGAAAAATGTGTAGAATAACATGGTGCACTTTAATTTCCTGTTTAGAAAACATAAAATGTGGTTATGCAAAACAAGACCAAGTTCATATTATGCTTATGTGGTCATTGCAGAAATGTTATGTGTTGCATTTGGCCTAGATGATGTTGATGTTTATGCTTCTCCTCGTGTCATATTTAACAACCTTTAATCTTGTCGAGTAAATAAATGGGAGTGAACTAAGTTATTCAAATGTGGAGTTTCTTCAATATGAAACCCGTTGTATATTGAGCTTCATTTAATGTGTAGTATTAAATTGTTATGCTTTGTCATGTCTTGCATATTTAAATGGATATGCATTATATTTGTTTGCGCATCATGTCTAATATATGTCGTGGTGTACCGTGTATTGATTGTGGTTTCTATATTTCTTCTTCTTGATAGATTTCCGAAAGCGTTAGAAGTGTGAGGATTCGTTCGACTTCACCCGTTCGTCTACTTCATGGATTCGTTCTTGTTGCAAGCAGGATCTTAGGCAAGATGAAAATTTCCCTAGATACCACTACTATCATTTCCATGCTAGTTTTCTCGTTTCTATCATTATGTCCCGTTACCTACCACTTGTACATCCATCCTTCCAACATTACCATGAAAAGCCTCTAACCCACCCCAACATCCCAGCAAACCATTCTTTGTCTATGTTAGCGCTTGCTCAACCCTTCTGATAGCATTGTTAGTTGCAGGTGCAGTTGTTTCCATGTGTCAACATGGATATTCTTTCGAGATATCACAATATTATTGCTATTTAATTTAATGCACATATATATTTCATTCCATTCCTTCCATATGAATCTTGATCTTGAGCCTCCCAGGTTTCTTTCCACCCAATCAACCTCTACCACCAAGACAAATCTGTGAGAGGGTGATTGTGTGTTGAGAAGTCTATCATCTTGAAGCACAAGATCAAGGAGTTCATCTACATTATCAAGCCTATTACCTATTGGACGGTGGTGCCTCCTAGATTGGTTAGGTGTCGCTTGGGAGCCTCCACTTCGTGTTGTGGAGTGAACCAAGAAGTTTGTAAGGGCAAGGAGATCGCTTACTTCGTGAAGATCTACTCCGAGTTAGGCTAGTCCTCCGTGGACGTAGGCCGTCATGGTATAATCAAGGTTGCATCTTCGTGGAACCCTCCATGGGTAGAGCCCTCTGTGGGCTATTGCGACCATTACCCTTAGTGGGTTGAAGACTCCATGAACATGGACGTACGATAACACTACCTATCGGAACCACGGTAATAATCATTGTGTCACCAATTGCGTTTGATCTTCCTACCGTCTCTTTACTTACATGCTTGTCTTTACTTTCTATTGCTATACTCGTAGATATGCATGTGTAGGGTTTACTTGACTTATGAATTCTAAAATCTTCCAAGACATAAAATAGGGAAAAGGTATATTTTTATTTGGTCGAGTAGTCTAATCACCCCCCTCTAGCACTACTTTCGATCCTACAGATCCATCCGGTCATGTCCTGAGAATGAGATACGCGGTTCTTATCAGGTTTGTCAACACGTCGGGCGGCCTTGCAAGATTTGTTTTATCTTCCTCAGACGTCTTGTGCATGGGATTTTGAGGAAACTTCGGGCTATCTCGAGGTTGAGATTTTCCATCAGGATTTTGCGAATACTACGGGTTATCCGGCAGTTGAGGAATTCCAATGTAGGTTGTGGTTAGTTTGTGATTGATGAGTTGGAGCACCCTGCAGGGTTAAATATTTTCGGGAAGTCGTGGCCGTGATTATGTGGCAACATTGAAACTGGTTTAACACCTGGTCATAGAAAGCTTGAAGTAAACTCAAATAAAATACACCTACTATGTGCATAACCGTGACTGTCTCTACTCTTGATTTCTAAACCGAGAGTTATGTATGTTATGTTCAAGATCACTTAGTGATCACTACTATTTCACATATGTTATGTGTCGACCACCCTTCTTACTTTCCGTACTCATAAGTTAGCCACTAAAATAAATGTTTAGTGCTTGCTGCAGCTTCACGACTTAACCATGCCTCACCCATTAAGCTTTGCTAGTCCTGATGCCCTTGGAAATAAGATTGTTGAGTCCTTGTGGTTGACAAATTACTACAACAACAGCTGTAGGTACTAGTAATGTGATGCTTTCATGCGAGAGCAATGCTTGTTTGATTTGGAGTTCTTCTTCTTTATCGATCTAGGGTGGGTTCAAGGCCGACACCCTGGGATAGCAAGGATGGATGTCGTTTTTATGTTTTGATTTCGTCCGTAGCCGGACCCTGCTCTTATGTATGATTATTGAATATTTTGTTGTATTGATGTGATATTGATGTAGCTTGTGGTGAGTGTAATCCAATTTCATATACTCATCTCTTCTTTACATGTACTTGTAATGATACTCATTCTTGCGGAACACCAAGATGCGCTTCTATCCCTGTTGAGGCCCTCGAGACAAAATAAGGATATAATCGCATCTTGGGAGCAGCAAGGATGATGTAGAGGCCCTCTGTGATGCACTCCCCTCCGGTAGGGCATCGTAATAGGGACCAAATGGCACACGGCAAACAGAGACTTGCAGTAGCGGAAAAAGTGTTTTAGGAGGCTCTCTAGGGTTTTTGGAATAAATTTGAATTTATAGGCCAGAGAGGGGAACCGGGAGGTAGCCGAGGGGAGCACGAGGTAACCAGGCATGCCCTACCCTTGTCCTTGCCTAGTTGGCTTGTGCCTCCCTCGTGAGGCCTCTGGTCTCCTCTCGAAGCTTCCACGTCTTCTTTTGGTCCAAAAAACATCATGGCAATTGGACTTTGTTTGGTAGTGTAAACCTGAAAATCCAAAAACATGTAGAAAACAACAACTGGCACTAGGCATTGGGTTAATAGGTTAGTGCTCAAAAAGAATATTATTTTGTAAATAAACATTTAAAAAGCATCCTATAATATAATAGCATGGATCAATAAAAAATTATAGATATGTTGGAAACATATCAACATCCCCAAAGTTATTTTTTGCTCGTCCTTGAGTAGGTAAATGATAAAAACAGAGTTTTTGATGTGACATGCTATCAAACATGCAATCTTTTGGAGGTTTGATCATTGAGAAATGATGAATTAATAACCATCAACTTAATAATACTTAGAAACATAAGAAACATAATTATCAAGTTTCAAAGCATATGATCCATAAAGAATGTTCACCCCCTATCATTTTATCATATAAATATAGCATGGCTTCGTCCTCACCACATAAATACAAATGTTAAGCACCACGGTGTCAAGCCAGGCAATTGGATCCTACTTTTTAACATGCCTCAGCTTTTTATTATTTGCGCAATATATGAGCGTGAACCATGGATATAGTATAAAGGTGGAATGTAATATGGTGGTAGATTTCAAAAGGGGTGAAAGTGGAGAAGAAAGTCTCACATCAACTAGGCATATCAACGGGCTATGGAGACACATCAATAGATATAAATGCGAGGATTAGGGATTGCCATGCAACGAATGACCTAGAGCTATAATTGTACGAAATCTCAACTGAAGCTAAGTGGGTGTTCTTCTAACTTGCTTGTTCAGGAAGACCTTGGGCATTTGAGGAAGCCCGTCAATGGAATATACAAGCCAAGTTCTATAATGGAAAATTCTCACTAGCATATGGAAGTGACAAAACTAGAGACTCTCTATATGAAGAACATGGTGCCACTTTGAGGCACAAGTTTGGAATAAGAGGTAGTAGCCTAGTCCCTTCTGTCTTTTCTCTTATTTTTCTCTTTTTCTTTTTCAATTTTTTCGTCCGGAGTCTCTTCCCCAATTGTGGGGGAATCATTGTCTCCATCATCCTATCCTCACTTAGAAAGTGCCTTAATAATGATGATCATCACACATTTATTTACTTACATCTCGACATCAAAAACTGATGGTGTGATATGACTCTATATGAATGCCTCTAGCAGTGTACTAGAATGTGCAATGGTCAAGCTTAAGATGTATATAAAAATATGAATGGTGGCTTTGCCAAAAATATGTTGTCAACTTATATGATCATGCAAAGCAATATGACAATGGAAGTATAAGTCATATGATGTAACGTTGGAAGTTCCATGGAAACATATCTTGGAATAGCTATGGAAATGCCATGGTAGGTAGGTATGGTGAATGTTTTTAGGAATATATAATGAGGATTATGTGCAATAGAGCGTATCATGTCACGGGGTTTGGACGCACCGGAGAAAGTTGCACCGATCCTTGAGGTGAGAATAGGTAATGCACGGTACCGAAGAGGCTAGCAAATGTGTTACTGAGATTGCGTATATGCATGGATTCACATTAGTCATAAAGAACTCACATACTTATTCCAAGATTTTACTAGCTCTCTCAAATCAAAGCACTACTCACATGCCTCTAGGGAGGAGGTTGGTACGAGTTAACCAACGCACGTCCATGACTTAAACCTCACTAGGAATTCAACAAGGAATAATTATGCTCACACGTCATCACTATGCCATAAAGTTATTTGGATGAATAGCAAGTTAACAACCTCTAATTCACGATACTCTTATTAACAAATGGTCATGCACTCGTGCTCTTTCACATTACGACATTAATATCTTTAACCATGATTTCTCTTTTATGTGCTACATGTGGTTTTGATTATGCACTCATTGGATACCTATTATTTTTGTACTAGTCTTATAACCCATGAAAATTACCGTTGGTATTTTTCAACTCCCAAAGAAATATAAGTGAAGAACAAGAGTGCAATTATTTCTATAAAATCTATAGTCCATCATGCTCTAAGAGATATAAGTGACGTACCAGAGCAATTGCTAAGCTCAAAAGATATAAGTGAAGGACATAGAGTATTCTAATAAATCATAGTGCTAGTGTGTATATCCCAAATAGGTGTGTCCAGAAAACAATGATTGTGGGAAACTAGAAACAAAAAGAAAACTAAAGCAAGCGACACTCCAAGCAAAACTCATATCATCTGATGAAAAAAAATAGCTCCACGTGACATGCCGTTGGATCAAGACGAAATAGGGGATGCCTTTCAGAGCATCCCCAAGCTTAGACGCTTGAGTCCTCCTAGAATATTATCTTGGGGTGCCTTGGGCATCCCCAATCTTATGCTCCTGCCGCTCCTTATTCCTTCGTCCATCATGATAACACCCAAAACTTGAAAACTTTAGCACAAAAAACTCAATACAACCTTCGTGAGATCCGTCAGTTTAGTAAACATATAAAATAGTTTAGGTACTGTTATATATTTATTCATATTTTATTATTTCATAATTCTAACTTCTCCTTGAATTATAGGCCCTGATACAATCCATGGCATCATCAAAATAAGCAAACTATGCAAGCAAAAACAGAATTTGTCTAACATAGAACAATATGTAATGATCTATAAATAAACCATACTTATGTAACTCCAAAAGTTCTGAAAAATCAGGACAACCTAAGGAATTTTCATATCAATACTGTGTAAAAAATTCATAACTCAAGTAAAATAAGAGAAATTCTACACTAGACGCTAAAGTTTCTGTTTTTGCACCATATCAATTCTACTTATAATGCAAGTCATCTCCAAGGCTTTACTTGGCACAAAGTCTAATTTAAACATAAAAACACAATAATTACAATAGCAATAACCAACTTATAAAAAACAAACAGAAAGTAAAAAAGTAAAATCAAAGATAACTATTGGGTTGCCTCCGAACTAGCACTATTGTTTCATGCCCTTACCTAGGCATAATGCATATGATCAAGTGTTGTCATCCTTGACATCAGGCTCCTCAATAACCCAACCATCAATAGTAGTAACAATAGGAGGCTTGAAAATAGGATCCCTTATCAATTTTATAAAGTTGGGATGCACAGTAATCGTTTCTGAGATCTTTGTTTCTTTTGATAGAAGGGGTACTATTGATCTTAGGAACATATATGAGATGGGACTTTTATTTTGAGAGGTACTAGCATTAGTTTTTGAGGGTGTGAAAGCAGAGCCTACTTTATCAATGACTGCCTCCATTTTATCAATCCCACTCATGCTTTTTTCTACCCTCTCATCAATAATTGTATCCTTCTCGCTTAAAGTTTCAAAGTCATTCCTACTCATGACACGAATTGAGTAATATGATTGTGAAGCTTATTATATAACACCTCAATTTGTTCATTAGTAGTCATTTTCTTTGCAATAGCATCAAGCCTTTGCATAACATGTTCCAAGGTCAAAATAGTTTCATTAATGGTAATACGTGGTGACCCAACTAAATTTTCCATGGCTTTAAAACCGTCCAAAGTGTGAATCATTAAGAACTTTCCACTGCTAATCGTGTCAAGTAAAAATCTATACCAAGTGGTAATACCAACATAAAAATTACGTAGTAAGATCTTGGGGGATTTCTTATGAATTGATTTATTTTTAGCATTGCAAATCATATACCATGAATCTTTTAAGATTTCTCCTCCCATTTGTTTAAAATTGAGTACCTAATTATCAAGAGTAAATGGAACAAAGAAGAACTAGCCATAACGACAAGCAAACAAGTAAACTAGTAACTAGAAAAGATAAATATTTTTGTATTTTTGTTTTTGATGAAGCGAGAAAATATAACAACAAATAAAAATAAGAACAAGTGAATGATAATTTGCATGAATATACTTGATAGTATGTTAATGATACTCCCTGACAACAACGTCAGAAATCCTTCCTCATACTTGTGATTTGTGTTGGATTTTCTGTGAAGAGGAACGGATGATGCAGCACAATATAGGTAAGTATTTCCATCAGTAGAGAAACATGATTTATCAAACCAATAGGAGTAACAACCAACCCCTGTGTTCCGCAGGTACGCATAAAAGAGCAAACACTTGCACCCAACGTGGGAAAAGGGTTGTTAATCCCCATGGACTCCTTATTGCAAGCTTGTAAGTAATGTGGTTGGTGTAGATAATTGTTAATTGAATAATAAAATAAAAAGTAAGTAATTGAAGCAAGGTATTTTAGCGTTTTTAAACTTATATGTGAGTAGACCCGTGGGCATAGTTTTCCCTACACAATACGAATCAGTTTCTTTGTCATGTGCAATAGTAGAAGGCAAAGGATCATACCATGGACGACAAACATCTTTTCCGTCAACCGGTGATGGACCCACTTTCGACATTGAAAGTAATGGTAAATAACTTCTTTTCTGTTTGTAAATAAATAGCGAACGAGAAAGCTCTTTGTAGTCGGTCTTGCCAACCAAGCGGACGACAAAGATACTTCACAGCAAAGTACATGTGTTTACCTCGTTAGGTGGCTAACGACAGACTTTGCCATCTGCTAGATGACAGCAAACTTCCATATCCTTTGCCATCTCCGAGCAAACGTAAGTAGCCCTGCGGCATCCCATCACTGTTGCTCCATCTTTGTCGTCTACCTACTGCGTCTTTGTTGTCTGCCTGCTGGCTAGCTGACGGCAAAAATCACCAAATTGGTCAGACCCTGGTGCTCCCAGGTTGCACAGGTTGCTTCCATGTGTCATCTTTGTTGTCTTCCTACAGATGGAAAAGTACTTTGCCGTCTGCTAGCAGACAACAAAGTGCTCGTATTTCCACTTTCTTGGTCTGTTTTCTTTTTTCCCCGCAGTTTCACAACACATATATGATATGTATAGTTTCAAAAAGAAGCATAGGCCATGTATCCAACATCATCGTGAAATATTTAACAAGAGAATACATAGGCTAGTAAAATACATAGTTTCACACTGTTCATCCATATATACACACATAGTTTCACATTCTTCGTCAATACAAATGAAAACAAAAACTAAACACTAGCAGTCCATCCATGCTAGCGTCCATGAAGTAAATCAAATTTGCAATAATGGGAGTAATTAATAAAGTTAGAATAAGAAGAAGAAGAAGGAAAAGACTAGAAGTTGAAGAAGAAGAAGAATAAGAAGGAGTAGAAGATGGAGAAAAAGAAAGAGGAGAAAAAGGAAGAATAACATTTTGTCTTCTTCTCTGTTCTATCTTTTTATCCTTTCCTTCTCCTTCTCCTTATTTTATTCTTTCTTTTTCTTATGTTTCTTCTTATATTCTTTATTTTTCTCCACTTCCTTGTTTTTCTTCTTCTCATTCCTTATTTGTGTCATTTTAGAGCTAACTTAGGTAATTATGCCATTTTAGAGGTAACTATGCTTATTACGTCATTTTGGAGGAAAATAGGGTAAGTATTGGTAATTATTAAGCTAACTTAGGTAAGTGTAGGACATTAATGAGCTAATTTAGACTATTATGTCATTTTGGAGGAAAATAAGCTAAGTATATGCCATTTATGAGCTAACCCTTGTTATTATGCCATTTTTGACCTAACTAAGCTAATTATGTCATTTTGGAGGATAATTAGATAAGTATGTCTTTTTGGGGGGAAAATAAGCTAAGTATCTCGCATATTAGGGCTAATTAGCATGTACGAAGCTAAGTATGAATTTGTGAAGCAAATCACTAGAGACAACTTACCATCGTCATCATCAGGGAGGTAAAGCACCGGGGTTGTTCCAGCCGGTTTCACATGGACAAGGGTTGTGCGATATGCTTCAGGAGTTATGCTGCATAAAAGATCATTTGCAATATTTTGTTAGCATTATGACACTTAAATGTTATGACTAGTACATGTAACTAATAACCATTCAAATGAAACTCATAGTTTCCTCTGAAGTAATGACTAGCATCGACGGAGGGGTCTGACCGGTCTTCTCATACACAGACTGTACTTTGGTTTTGACAAGTCAGTCATATTAGTTAGTAATCAAACAAACATTTACGTGCATGATTTGGCAAATATGAAGAAGAAAATTACCACGAGGAGCTCGTACATGGCCTGATGAGCCGCCTAATTCCGTGCCCTTCTCCTCCGCGGCCAGTTCCTTCTTCGCCGCCAACCGGTCCCAGTCCTCCAGAAGCACCGGGGTTGTCGCTCTCTCTTTCTGAAGAGTAGCCTGCAACACCATAACTTGTTAGCATTGTAATCATCGATGGACAAAGACACAATGTAATAGAGGAAAGATATCAAAGTCCTTATAACTAGTCTTGATGGCGAGATCGACTGACTATGGATGAGTCCTTATCTCAGGATAGGAGATCATCTGGCGTGCCTTGATCTCCGACAGGATGAGAGGACAATGTATCAGTCCATCTCCAATAGGTATCGAGCAATGGGGCCTCCCGCCACTAGATATCATCACCAGCTCTGGATCAAAAGAATGCTGACTTGGGTTAAAATCATCCCCTTTCCTTGCCTTCCCCTCCTCATTGTACCTCACAAGCTTGTGGTTGGGAGGATATGTTGTTGAACATTTATGGATGGTCGAGGTCAGACTCAGAGAATGCCTTGGCCTTATTGTACAAGGAAGTATGGGCCATGGCATAGAGGTCGTACACCTCTCGCACCTCCGTGTTATTGTGTCGTGCCGAAAAGAGACGATCAAAGTATCAGTAAAGGGCTCAAGCTAGCATGAAGAATGAATTGCATGAATCATGAAGAAAACCACTACCTAGTTCCGCCTGAACTGAAATAAGTTGGCGCTGCCATGATGGTGTGGCACACCAACCATTTGGGCATGCCAGTCCTTTGCATTGTCATGGATGGCTCGCTAGTGGTCTATGAACCAGTCATCCACCAACGCCTCCCAACAATCCATCTTATCTGCACACCATCTCAGGGGCACCTAAGTTAGTAAAAAGAAATTTGAGCGCTACGCCTACGAATCAAATCAAGGAAACTAAGTACGAGGCCTTAGGAATAGGTAATTACCTTCATATACTGATGCTTCTTCAGAAATTTTCCGCGGCACAATGATTTGTCCTTCTTAATACCACGAGTGGCATAGTAGTCTCGAATATCCTCTGGCAGAGCCTCATCCCATAAGTTTTGTAATAGGCGCTTGCACTCGGTCTCGATAACCTTTGCCATGGCCTCCTCGTATCCCTCCTAACACATGTAGAATGTCTGCAATCAAAAGAGACAACAAGGATTAGTAAAATAACTTGTTCTTGTAAATTTTCGATTGTGTAAAGGAGAAATTACCGAAAAGTTGTTGATCACCATCTTAGCCCTCGTGGGGCACAAGGCACCATCGATCATCTCCTCCGGTGGGGCCTGGGCAGCCTTGTAGTGATCCCAGCTCAATCCTAGTTGCGGAAGCTGACCCTCATCGGGCAACGTGACGAACCCAGAAAGTTTTGCCGGCAAAGCACACCAAGGACGGTGTTGGGCCTAGAGACTCCACTTGCATGATACCAACCCCTGTAGTATGACAAGGCCGACGCATTAGATATTTGAAGAAACATGAAGGCAAAAGGTACACAAAGAATAAATGCACTTACTTCTCCCCATCAATCCTAATCACCGGCCTATGCTCGCGGGTCGCCGACAGGGGCGGGAGCCATGTACTACCACACTGGTACACGGTGACCCCGTCAACCACCTTGCCCTCACTATTAGTGAAATGATCCCCGCCACCATCAGCATGGCCACTCGGCCCTTGAGATGGATCCATCCAGGTACCCCATTTGTAAGTCTCCTGCGACATAGACCCATCTTGAGTCTCGTCGACCGAGGCATATGGGACCGGAGTCTCATGGACAGAGGCATGTGGGACCGGAGTCTCATGGGCGAAAGGCCCGTCGACCCGAGGCTTCTGGTCCGGAGTCCTCCTAGCCTCCACCTCGGATGGGTCCACCCTAGCAGTCCTATGCTCGAGTGAATGAGATAGGGGTGGCGTCAAGGAAGGCGTGTCAGTCCGCCTACCTCTCCTGCGGCCATGTCCTATACCTTCCTTCTTCCCTCCTCGACCTCCTCTCCTGATGGGCAACATCACCGATGAAGAAGCGCCCGCTGTTGTCCTCATACTTTCTATCAACAGTCTTCGGAGAGATTGGGGTGGAATGAAAATAGCCCTCCCATGGGCCACTGCCCGCTCTGGACATGTGCCCATCATGTTTCAACACCTACCATAACAAAGAGTAAACGAAATTAGTACAACATAAAAAAATGAATGCTAACATGAATAATAATATGTACATACTTAAAGTTGGGATGCATACATACTAATAATAGTCTGGATCGTCGTCATCAATAAATGCATCATAATCATCACTATCACGTGTGTTGTCATGAATGACGTGTTCATCGGGTTCAGCGGCATCAACATGTGGAAGGCCTTTATGCAATTGGTCAAGCATTGAAAGGTCATCCATAGTAGTAACCTATTCTTCTCATGGCTCTTCTTGTTACGGCTCAGGGGTGAAGTCCGATTCACTATCAGTGTCTACTTCCATGTTCTAGGGAAAAGTAGAGCTGTTCTAGAAATGTTTTTTTGGAAAGATGCGTTTCTTGGAATAATTCTCCTTCATATGTGTCTAGGTTAATGTGAGGTTCATAATCCTCTTCACTAGGGGGGAGTTGGTTTGGCATGTGGCGACACTTCATAAATGACATCCCAGCCATTTATATTTTTATCAGTTTGGCATGCCCATAGTAGATAGAAAACATGGGTCGCCTATTGAGCCGTAATATAAACATCGGGAACATATAAATTGGTGCTTTGTTTGATTTCGACTAGCCCTATATGTTCATGAGTCCTTCGAGTCTCCTTCGGATAGAACCAATAACATTTGAAGACTATGACGTTCCATGGGTTTTCACCATAGATAGAAGTTCGTAAATTGCTTCAACTCTTCCATAATACTTGGTACCTCCTTCACCGATAGAGGAGACACCACAAATTGTATCTTTTCAATCGGCCACATATTGCTCTTTGCCAAAGATATGAAAGCGATACCCGTTGATGGTGTATTTCTCAAATGAACGGACCTTATAGTCAAAACCATTAGCGGGTTGTCTCAATTCAGCGTCCATAGACTCTGACTTATCCTAAAAGTTTAATACGAAATGATAGTTGCATTAGCCGCAAATTAGACCAAGAAATGAAATGGTATGTTAATGGCAATTACCGTTTGTTTGAACCAAGAGATGAAACCATGATAGTTTCCTCCATGCTTTACCAAAAGGTCATACTCTTCGATCGAATACTTTTGAATCAACGCTCCACCGAGAATTTGGTGATGTATCGATTGTATCAAATATCCGGGAATAAGAGCAGTTCAAAGGAATTAGAAGTTGTGAAACAATGTACGTATAACTTACTCGATATACGACTACACTTCTGTTAGGTTGTTGAAGATATACAACGAAGTGGTCCGCCATTCTTCGACATCCAACACTGTTGGTTTCCAGGCACAGGCTGGTGCGAGCTTCCCTTTTAATAGGCTGATGTTGGAACCACCTTTTCTAGGGTCGTCAGCATTGTACCGAGGCTTCGGATTATGCAAATAATGATTTTTGGCTTCCTAGTGTGCTGTCACGAAGTTTGTTGCCTCCTCAGTAATGAATGCCACGGCCATCGATGCTTCAATTCTATGTTTACTTTTAAATTTTGCTCGATGCATCTTATGCATCCTCACAGTTGCATAGCACAAACAATTTTGCATGCCCCCCCCAATCTTGCCTCGGTCGGGAGATGAAAAATCAAATGTTGCATCGGATTAAAGAAGCCTAGTGGAAAGATCTTCTCTAACTTGTATAGCAACTTCGGTGCCAACTTTTCCATGTCATATAGCATGCTAGGCAATATTTCTTTCGCACAAACAACACGGAAGAAATAGCTCAGCTCTGCCAGTACTAGCCATTCAACCTCAGGGATAAAGCCATGCAACATCACCGGCATTACTCGCTCAAGCTATATGTGCCAATCATGACTCTTGAGACCAAATATTTTCAATTTTTCAAGACTTGCTCCCCTCTTGAGATTCGCTGCATACCTATCAGGGAACATCAAGTTAATTTTCACCCACAAGATAAATCCCCTCATAGCTCCTCTTGCAAGATTGAACCAGGCCTTTCGTTTTGACTAGTTCTTCTTTCGAACCGATTGTCGCATGTTTTGTGACGGTCTATCACATAGAGTCTGCTGATCGACTATAGCCTTAGGATTATCCTTTGACTTCCCCTCTATGCCGAAATATGTACCAAGAAGGGCCTCTTCGATATTCTTTTCAATGTGCATCACGTTGATGTTGCGTGGAATAAGGAGGTATTTGAAGTAAGGTAGATCCCATAAACATGTCTTGCGAGTCCAGGTGTGATCCAAATTATACCCCTTGAAATACCCTAGATGCTCTGGATTAGGCTGGAGACTGTTTAACTAATCCAGGATATATTGGCCTGTGAACGAACGTGGTGCAAAGTTTTTGACAATTGTACCTTTGATGAGGTTCTTTTTGTCTTTTCTAAACTCATGGTGAGGATCCAGGAAGTTTCTATGCAAGTGGAAGCAAGAATACTTCCGAGCCGCCTTGCATGTGGGGCACGAGAACCTTCCATGCATACACTAGCCAGCGAATAGCACATATAGCAGCAAGTCATGCATCGAGTACATGTACCAGACATGCCTTTTGAAGTTTTATTTTCTAGCAGCGGCATAGGTCTTGAAATTCATCCTTAAGCGGCTGGAAGTACACATTCATATTCTTCCGCGAATAGTTGGGCCCCGGAATTATCAATGTCAGGAAAATATTCTTTCTTTGCATAATCTGTGTGGGGGAGATTGACTGGAATGACAAATATAGGCCAACAACTGTATTGGGCTGCCACCATGCCAAACGGATTGAATTCATCTGTGGTGATGCAGAATCGCGCATGCCTTGGATCTGTCGCTTTATCCTCATGTAATGCATCAAAGTGCTTCCATAGAATAGCATCCGATGTGTGTACCAACATCTGATTCCCATCTGCCTCTAGTTCGGTTCTTCTGCCCAATTTGTGCCATGTCATCTGGCTGGCTGTCTCTTCGACAATGAAAAGACGTTGAAGTCTTGGTATGATTGGGTTGCACCAAAGAACATTAACTAGTATTTCGTTCTGCCTCTTCTCACTCATACCACTCTATACCACAACATACCTGGAAGACATGCAAATGGGACAATAGTTCAAGCCCGCATACTCAAGCCTAAATAAGGGACATCCGTTCTCACATGCATCTATCATCTCATAGGGCATATTAAGTATAGGGAGGATTTTGTCCGACTAGTACAGGTTTGCAGGAATGACATGGCCTTTGGGTAGAAAGCGTCCAAATAGTGTCATCATTGCGTCATAGCATTGTCTGCCCAAGTTGAATTGAGCCTTCACAGCCATTTCTTGTGTGATGGCATACAACTGACAAAGCTTAGTGTGCTCGTGGAGAGGACGTTTTGAAGACTCCAACATTTTATTGAAGGCCTTTGCAGATTCCTCCATCTCATCATCTGAATCTCTAGCATCATCAAAGTGTTGCACCATGTCTTCGACCCCAGTACCATGCTCACCGATGCAACGACGAACCACCTCAACTCTTGTACATTGGCAGACACACCATGAAATATCCACTCCGTATAATTAGGCATAAAACACTACTTTTGCAGGTGTTTACCCATTTCACCCTTTGTCCTATGTGAAAAGTTGTCACACCTAATCCAGGGGCACTATGTTTTTCTCTATCCAATTGCAAATGCGGCTTTCACAAACCCCTTGGTTTTTGTTAACCATTCGTTGGTCATGTCTTGGTGACTAGTGTGACAGATGTACATCCATGCACGACCACTCATCTTGCCTAGTTACAAATTAAACACACATGCAATGTATATTTAATTCAACATATATATTCATTAGCTAATCAAGTTTGTCAATTTTATTACGTCCATGCAACCTACATGCTAATAGGCAAAGATGGGTCCTAATCCCACTGGAATACGTGTAGATCTGGTTCGTTTCCCATGCTTTGCTCCGGATCTGACGCAAATTTTTGCTAGCACCTCCCCAATGTTCTCTTGATACATGTCTCGTCAACAAGCTGAGAGAATGTGTACCCAGACAAGAACGGAGTGGTGCTGACGAAATTTTGCCTCAGACCGAAGTAGAGCACGGGAAACGAAACCCAATCTACAGGTACTCGGGCTGTCCATGGATAACATGGACAATTCAAAAGGATGACAGTTATAAATATGCAAATACATGCATATTTATAAAAATCATCCTTTCGAACGGGGGACGCCTAGGTTACGAGACTTGACATGAAAATAAAATGAAGTGACATCAACATCACAACCGGAACAGAGAAAATAGGGGAGGGTCGGGGAGGACATGCAAATAGTGCTCACCACTAGACCATGTAGGGGAGGTAGATGCACGGGGAGGTCATCGAACGCCAGAACCTCGCAGCGACGAAACAACTTCACATTTAAATCCACATGATCAACACAAATATTCAATCCTGATAGAAAAATCTCAATATACATTAACTAGTTTTCCACTTCTATTTTATTCTTTTTCTCCTCTATTTCTTCTTCTCCTCCTCTTCTTCTTCCCGTTCTTATTATTCTCTTCTTCTTCTTCTTCTTCTTCTTCTTCTCCTCTTTTTCTTCTACTTTATCCTCTTCTTTTCTTTTTTCCTCTTCTTCTTCTACTCTTCTCCTCTTTTTGTTCTTCTTCTTCTTCTTTTCTTCTCCTCCTCTTCTTCTTCTTCTTCTTCCTCTTATTCTTCCTCTTCTTCTTCTTCTTCTGCTTCTTCTCTTCTTATTTTCCTTTTTTCTTTTTCCGTTTTCCCTTCTTCTTTCATTCTTCTTTTACTTGTTCTTTTCTTCTTTTCTTATTTTCCTTCTAATTTTCTTCTTCTTCTTCTTCTTCTTCTTTTCCTTTTTCCTTTTTTTCTAACCTAACTAAGCTAACTAACATAATTAACAATACTAGCTAACTAATATAATTAGATCAAAAAACAGAAAAATGCACACTATTCACCGGAGGGTGGTGGCCGGGCGGTGGGGTGGTTGACGGTGGGGGCTCGGGTGCGCGAGAGAGAGAAATAAAGAGAGAGAGAGGGAGAGAGGGTGGGTGTTGGGGATGGTCGTTAGTATATTCGATCTTTGTCATGTGCTGAGAGACGATAAAGCGTCTAAAAGCAGATGAGAAAGATCTAGCACAAGACATCTTGTCCGTATAGTTGACTAACCAACTCCACGGTCTAGTGGGGCCCAGTTGGGCTCTTAGCCGTCTTCTTTTAGACTCTTTGTCGTCTGCTAGCAGACGACAAAGAGTGGGTAGATGGCAAGTACTATGTGTGCCATCTGTCCACTCTTTGTCGTCAAGGTTTGGGAAGCTTACGGCAAAGACCATCTTTTTCGTCCGCTAGCAGACGACAAAGAGTGGACAGATGGCAAATTCAGTGATTCCTGTAGTGCTAGTGGCATCTCTCATAAAAGTAGGCGAACCGTGGGTAAAAAAATTACTATTGGGCAATTGTTATAAAAGCACATAGTTATGTGATAGTTATGGGAATGATCATGTGTATATAGGCATCACGTCCATAAGCAAATAGGTCGACTCATGCCTGCACCTATTACTATTACTCCACCGATCGACCGCTATCAACATGCATCAAGAGTATTAAGTAAAAAAAGAGTAATGCATAGAGAACAATGATATGATGTAGACAACTATAATTCAATTAATATAAACTAACCCCATCATTTTATCCTTAGTGGGAACAATAAAAAGATGTATCTTGTCCCGTTCTATCACTGGGATATAGAAACCCGCCAGATTGAACCCACTATAGTGCACACCTCTCACTGAAGATAGATCAATCTACTTGGCCAAAGAAAATTAATAAATCAGAGAGATTTACGAATCTATGATGATCATGCACATAAGAATCATAATAGATTTTGGAGAAGACTCTAATATTTTTTATGAATAATCTGACCATAAACCCACAATTCATCGGATCCCAACAAACGCACCGCACAAAAGTATTACATCTGATAGGACAAAGTGAATATGCGATGGTGATTGTATTGAATATCAAGAGAGAGGAAGATTGCCATCTAGGTACTAAGTATGGAACAGTTGGTCTGTGGGGAACTACTCACACATCACCATGGGAGCAGCTAGGATGATTTAGAGGCCCCCCCATGATCAATCCCCACTCCAATTGGGCATTGAACCATGGCTCCAGATGGTCAGACCGTAGAACAGAGACTAGCAGTGGCGGAAAAAGTGCTTCACGAGGCTCTCTACGGTTTTTGGAATATATATGAATTTATAGGCCAAAGAGGGGCATAAGGAGGCAACCGAGGGGCCACGAGGCAACCAAGCATGCCCTACCACCCTGGCCGCACCTTGTTAGCTTGTGCCTCCCTCGTGAGTCCTCTTGTCTCCTCTTGAAGCTTCTAGGTATTCTTTTGGTCGAAAAAAATCATATTAAAGTTTCGTGGCAATTGGACATCGTTTGGTACTATGAATCTAAAAAGTCAATAACATGCAGAAAACAACAACTAGTATTGGGATTTGGGTTAATGAGTTAGTGCTCAAAAATAATATTAATTGGTAAATAAACATCCAAAAATCATCCTATAATGATAATATAATAGCATGGAACAATCAAAATTGTAGATACGTTGGAGACGTATCACCCATAGAGCTGGTATCAGAGCCAACCTGATTGCAGGAAGCCTTAGTTAGCATGGACGTTAGATAGGATAAAATTATTTTCAAAAACTATACCTGGCAGCTATACTCAAATGTTTTTACACTTCTTATCTATCATATCCTTTTCAAAAACCTTACCGGCTCTCCTCTATTCAAACTTTGTAGATGGTCATCGTACCCAATGACCTCCAAGCCTCCGACTTTCCCCTACTCCTTAAGGACAGCCTCGAGAAACGCCAGTTTTCTTCACCTCCCATTTTCCTCTACCACAAGCACTGGGTCGATGCCACCATGAAGGAGTTCCATGTTGATGTGGTCTTTGTAGGAATCGGGGCTCCACGGAGCCAAGAAGGTTCGAACTCTGGGGCATGTGCGACGATCTCAACCAGCTCTAGCCTAAAGCTCGGCACCCCACGACCAAGCCTCATCAAATGCATCGAAGAAGGAAAGAAGATGAACACAAAGATTTACCTAGGTTTGGTCCACCTTCGGTGTAAGACCCTACCCCTTCTTTGTGGTAGACTGGCCTCCCAAGGAGGTTTGGGGATGAACTTGTTCAGTGTATGAGCAGCCTCATGAGGGCTCTGAGGTAAGGATGGGTCGATCCCCTCTACGGTGGCGGCTAGTCCCTATTTATAGTGGCCTTGGTCCTCTCCCCTTATCTCACAGGCGGGAAGGGATCAAATAATGGCCAATTTTGAAAGGGGGCAAGAGGTACATCTTATCCTGACGGAAAGTGGTCTTTGCGTACAAAGCTTCTGGGCGTGATGCAAAGATGGGCTCGGCGATGACATCTGTCCTGCCGAGCTCGTGGACTTGGTCCTGTTACAGTGGAATGGAAACCTTTGGGGGAGTCCTTGGGAACCCGTGCCTGCCCTTTCTCCCTTAGCACCAAATAGGAAACAATCCCCTCTACGTTCGATGGCGCCCGACTGGCCTTGCTCGTCATGAATCACGTCATCGTAGCCTCATGAGGCAGGGTACCCGCATAGAAATCTTCGTTCCTCGGGAGGCAGCCTGGGGAAGGCCACTCCTCTGGAGGGCTTGTCGTTGCTAACCTCGCGAGGCCGGGACTCTCGCGAGGGTCTTGACTTGGGGGGCTTGCTGCTAGGCCGTACTGGGACGTCGAGGTGGTCCACACGCTCGGCCACAGGCAGGCAGATCTGGGTACCCCCGATCCCGGAACACCGACAGTAGCCCCCGGTCCCAAGGCATGCCTGACCTGGCTTCGAGGCGAAGGCAAGGAGCAAAGGGCAAAATCGCCGTGGGCCCCCAATCATCTACGGGCAAGGCTCGACACCTTGGCAACTTCCTAGTTTGACAAAATCCTGGCACCCGCTACAGAGCCATCATTGCTCTTCTTCCTTGCACTTTTGCTCCCCTGCTCAGATCCCTTTCCTTTGCAAGAACCTCCTCCAGATCTTGGCGCAGCGCCGTCCTTCCTATCGCTCTCTCAACCTCAAGTATTCCTCACATGGTGCCCACAGGGAAATCGAAGTCTGAGGCTTAGGCCTATGCTTCCTCTCCCCCCTTGCCGGCGCTCAAGGCATCTACCATTGCAAAGGAGGGGGGCCTCACCCCAATGCTTCCGTTGAGGACAAGAGACTCCAATGAGTGGGGGCAGACCCTGATCTGGTGCGACTCTGCGAAGCAATGCATGTTGGGGAAAGCAGTTTACCCCTTCTTCCTCTGTAGCAACTTCTTTGGGCTCATCCCGCCTTTCGGGGTTCTTAACTGCCATCCTGGACCTCTAAGGGATCGAGGCCCTCCATCTTCATCCCCATTCCATCCTGCTCCTGTCTGTCTTCACCTTCTACTGTGATGCCTTCGTAGGCATGATGCCCTTAGTGGCCCTCTTCCGCCACTACTTTAGCCAGCGGTTCAACGATAGCATGCAGGGATCGGGGTATGTCTCCTTCATTGCGGTCTACAGCGGGAAGGTGCTCCTAAAGGCTGGGAAGAAGGCGGAAGGCTTCAGGCACCACTAGGTGTTCCTCGATACCCAGGGCCCCGATCCGCGCCTAGATCTCCCGGCGGAGCTGCCTGAGAAGACCCTCGGGTGGGGCTCTGCGAAGCTCACCGATCCAGGGCGAATATGGATCTCCATGGATATGGAGGCCAAGAAGCTGACTGTGGCGATGATAGTGAAGGAGTTCCTAATGCAGTGGCTGGTGCCGCTCCAGTCGCACTTGAAACCCATGTGGGAGTACTAGGGCACGGATGACGACATCAGCCTCCGGCCCGCCAGCCTGATAGGTGAGGAGCTGGACAGGGCCTTAGCAACCCTGCTCCTTGGCGACCCGGGGGCTTCCCTAAGGCCTACGCCCTGCTATAACTCCATGATGACAAGAAGGAGCTCGTCGCTGCCATCGCCGCCTTCGATGATCTGGGGATCATGCCATCCGAGCACCCCAATTCCCCCGAACCAGTGTCCTCTGAAGACATCAGCGGCGAGAAGGACTCGGAGGAGACTGAGGACGATGACCTGGAATATGTGGCCCCCATCGCAGAGCAAGCTCCTCCGTGACCTCGAAGACGACGATGATACCGACGAGCCCCCAGTCGCAGATTTCCCGTGCTTCACGAGGGTCCTTAGGAGGTCAGGGCCTACCGCCCAGACCACGTGGGCATCTGGCTAGGCGAGCCGAAAGAAACGCGTGGCTGCAACTCCTCCGGAGGACACCCCATGCTCCAGCAAGGCCATTGAGATGCAGGTCTTGTCACTGTCTAAGCCATAGGCAAAAGGCGGGGCGACCTCCTCACCTCTCTGGGCAGCAGCACCATGCCAAAGAAGAGAAGGGGCGTTCCGACCATCGCCGAGGTGAAGAAGCAGAGGAAGTGGATTGTGCTCAAGGAGTAAGTATACCTCGTCTTTGGTCGTCTATAGATTGCGCACGTGCTCACGTGCCCCTTCTCCTCTCGATGTCCAGGGAGAAGACATGTTGAAGAATAGGAAGGCGAGGAGCAAGCCGAAGGAGCCCCTATCCAGAAGGCGCCGTCAGCCTCTGGCCGCAATCGAGGCGAGTGCGGAAGCGCATCGTGCCAACCCAGCGCAACCCTTAAGCGCCCCGAAAACGCCGCGCCCAGGCACATGAGTGTGACACCCACTCTTGGCGCCTTGTCGATCCCGCTTGGGAGAATAGGCGCTGGGGGTGCAGAGACTCACGAGGCGGAGCTCCTTACCGCGGTCATGGCGGCCACAACCCTGGTGGAGGGGGTGACTTCTCGCCCCTTCTGGCGGAATCCGCTCCTGAGGATGCAGTGATGCAGCTTATGGAGAAGCGAGCCCCCGTGGGCCAGCAAGCTATGAAGTTGTACACCCTCATCGTGCCTAATGAGATGCTGGAGCCTCCGGTGCCCCAAGTCTTCCATGGAACTACACCCTTCGTCACAGCACCTGCCATCATGCTGGTGCCGCCTATTGCCTAGGCTTTCGTGAGTCTCTGCGGCCCTCTGATCAAGCCCTAGGCCTTGGATAAGGCCTACATCATGCTCGGGCGGATCCGGGACGATCTGCAAGACACCGACACGTGCCTCGTGACACAACGCTTGTGGATTATTTTTTGGGTGACTCTAGGCTGACACGGCCACCAAGATGGCCTGCGGTCGGGCTGAGGCTGCCACCATGGAGAGCAGGAAGCAGGTCGCTGAAGCCAAGGCGGCATGCGATGCACGCCGGCCGAAGCAGCGTCTGTCGTGGAGCGCTGTGGTGAGGTAGAGACCAACCTAAAGGCCCTTCAGGAGGACCAAGCCGCGCATGCACAATGACTCCACTAGTGGGAGGAGGACCTCAAGGCCCGTGAGGCGAAGCTCGCCAATCGCGACTCTGTGCTGTCCCAGGTGAACGTTGACTAGGCCGCGGAATGCGAGCATCTGGCCAAGCTAAAGGAGGAGGTGGTAGAAGACCAAAACATCTCCGAGGCGACGACCCACCTGAATGCCAGCGAGAAGACCCTTGTCGCTACTAAGAAGAAGAAGGCCACGGGGAACAATGCCTTCCCCTCCATCGAGCACAGGCTTCGCCAGGCGCTGCACTCTATCTGCAGGGGAGGATTCTAGGAGTCATTGGTGACTCCCGAGGGTGGCTACGTAGGGCTCTCCTCAAAGCTCGTTGAGGTTATTGAAGGTGCCGCTGCCCAGGTGGACGCCATCCTGGAAGATGAGTGTCACCACCTTTTCTCCATGCTCGTGACGCGTGTCTTCAGCCATCTCTACCCCCGTGAGTCTGGCTTAGATTTCAACGCGGTGATCATCCCGGTTGGCCCCGAGTCTCATGCTGCTGCGGTGGCGGCCATGAAGGAATTCGTGGATGTGCTCGTCAAGAAGTTCACCAGCATGCCCGACGACGGGCCCCCGGCGGTGGAGGCGAGCGGTGGCGACGACGGCGGCGGCGGCGATGTTGACGACAATCTTGCCATGACTATGAAAAGCGGGAGCGACGGCCATGGCGATGATGGCCCCTCCTCCTAGATTTCAACCTCCAACATTTATCATGCCTCGTGGAGGCATAAGACTTGTTTGAATTCACAAAACATTCGGTGCCTATAATAACTCTTTGAACTCTGATATTTCCTTTCGTGCTTTGTTTCCTTCCTTCTTTCCCTTGTGCTCTGCGTTGGCAGAGCCAAATCCCGCACATACCTCAACCGATGTTGGGGCGTCCGAATTGCCTGGACGAGACCAAGGGGCCAGGGGCTACGTGGCTAGTGAGGCTCCTAAGTCGCGATTGTTAGGGGTCCCCCTAGACGTGTGAATATCCATCATGAAGGAAACATGGCGACAACGAGGTGAATTCAGAGCTCCTATACTTTCCTCGTCAGCTTTTGCCAGGGACAGACGTGAGAAGATTAGGTACCAGGGACCTAGTGAGGTGGCGTGCGCCTAGCCTGGCCTGAGCGTAGGCCCCGCCAAGCCCCCTCGCATGTGCATCCCAGGGGAACGCTGTATCACGAGGCCATGAGAAGAGACGAGAGGCCATCCCGAGGTTGGTGCAGCCGCTAGGGTACCCTCAGTTGTTTATCCACCAGCGCGGAGCATGGGGCTTCCACTTGGGCGTGGGCATAGCCGCTGATAGACCGTGTTGTCTGCCAGCGTAGAGCATGGCAGTTCCACTTGGGCATGGGAAGGGAGCTCTATATTAGAGTCTCTAGGTGTGTACAGCCCAATTTCGTTCATACGCGTGACTGGCACGGAAGCACTGGACGAGGTGTATTTGGGCACCCGTGAGCCAATGTGGGACTCACGAGGTCCTACCTATAGGCGGGTTGCACCTGAATTTTGTGGTGTGGGGCGCACTTACAAAACCTATGTGATGGGGGAACCTGCGTCGTATGAATCTCCGGAGGCCATCACATGAGAAGGCCAAACACCAAGGACCCGAGGAGGTGACGTGAATGGGGCCGACCACCCAGAGAGCGCTCAGTCATTGGTCTTATCGACACTGCAAGGACGGACCCGAGTACAGATGTCGTGCCCAGTCTTATCATGCAACGAACCCAAGGAAAGACACCCGGCACAGGACTCCCGTGACAGCGAAGCACCGAACTGCGGTTATACGAATTGGGCCGCGCGCCTTGACTCACCCACTCTCGATTAGCTCATGTGAGGACAAGGAACCAAGGACCCCGGGAGGTGACATGCACAGGATTGGCCCGCGAGATAGAGCTCGGTCGCTTGGATTTATCAATGCTGTAGGGACGGAGCCGAGCATAGATGCCATGTCATCCCTTAACCCTAAGGCGGTCGAGGGAGGAATTGTTACGGTATAGCGACATTCATGGTGACGAAGCACCGGGCACGCAAGTTAGAATACTTAGAAAATTCATCAAATACATAACTTGTTCTGATACATGCACAAAATGATACAGTTGCAGGGACGAGCCCTAATAGCATGAAGATGATGCAGCCCGAGGGGCGCTCTCAATTGAACAAACCAAAAGGCCACCGGGCAACGATGCTCCTGAAGCATTGGGGTAGTTGTTGAAGCATGATCCTCAGAAGCGTTAGGGCTCCAGAGGCTCGAGGGGCCTTTGAGGCCTAGGAGGCTCCCAAGGGTCCGGGGCCTCCTGAAGGACCATGCGGCGTCAGGCCTCATGTGATACGTGCATGGCCTAGGCAAAATGGTGGTATGCATCGCCCACTTTGACGAGCCCAAAGGGCATGTGGACGTAGCTGCAGGGGTAGCCCCACTGTGGCCGACACGCGATGGCCAGAAGGGGCCCTATGATAGGGCCCCATGGAGGCCCGGGATGTCGACATCGGGGATGGCAACTGCACTGGGTGGTGCGAGGAGATGCTCGCCACGCATGGGATGCACCTCCTGAAGCTCCTCGATCGATTTGGTGATGAACTCTTGTGCCTCTGGCGCCTCGCGCCATGCTCCTTGCTTGTGGGGGCGCCCTCAAAGAATGCCTCCAAGTGGTGGCTAAGCACCTCCCTCGTCGCACCGGTCAGGTCGAAAGCTCTCTAGGTGGAAGCTGTCGGTGTAAAAACCGACGGATCTCAGGTAGGGGGTCCCGAACTGTGAGACTAGAATCGATGGTAATAGGAGACAAATGAGACGCAGATTTACCCAAGTTTGGGCCCTCCTATGGAGGTAATACGCTACATCCTGCTTGATTCTGTTGATGATATGGGTGTTACAGAGTTGATCTACCTCGAGATCGAATGGCTAACCCTAGATGAGTTGTCCTCTCCCTATGCCCTAAACCCTCTGGCTTATATAGACGTCGAGGATGCCTAGGGTTTACACATAGTCGGTTACATGCCGAAATGATAAACATGCCTAACTACGACTAATAACTTGGAGAATACACCACGGCTCAAAGCTTCCATCTGGCATAGGTGGTCTTTGATCTTTCGATGCTCACCTTGTGGCCCATACAGTTTGGCCCATAAATGATAGGTCGACTATCCGAGGACACCCTAATCCAGGACTCCCTCAGTAGCCCCTGGACTAGGCTTCAACGCCGATATATATATATCCATCCAATCTCCTTATGTAGTCCCCTTCGGCTTGCGAGGCAAGTCCCTCATCCCTCTTTGTTAGGCAACTGACAATTGTTCGGTAAGATCCCAAACGTCGTGAGCACATGTCCATTATAATAACTGCGTGTATTCCTCGATTTTCATGTATCATGGGGAGACGAGTGATACTTCACCAACGTATCTACTTTTCCAAACTCTTTTACCTTTGTTTTGGACTCTAATTTGCATGATTTGAATGGAACTAACCCGGACTGACGCTGTTTTCAACAGAATTGCCTTGGTGTTATTTTTGTGCAGAAATAAAAGTTCTTGGATTGACGTGAAAATATATAGAGAACACTTTTGGAATTAATGAAAAACATTGGCAAAAGAATCAACTACAGGGGGCCCACCACCTGGGCACAACCCTAGGGTGCGCCCGTGTGGCTTGTGAGCCCCCTGCTGCTCGTCCGACCTTGTTTCCACTTCTATATATTACTATTCAGAGAAAAAATATTAAGAACAAGAGTTCATCGTGTTTCATGATACGGAGCCGCCACCACCTCCTAGTCTTCCTCGGGAGACCAGATCTGGAGTCCGTTTTGGACTCCAGAGAGGGGAAATCAACGCCTTCGTCGTCACCAACCATCCTTCATCACCAATTCCATGATGCTCTTCATCGTTCGTGAGTAATTCCATCCTAGGCTTGTGGGATGGTTATGGGTTGGATGAGATTTATCATGTAATAGAGTTAGTTTGTTAGGGTTTGATGCCTACTATCCACTATGTTCTGAGATTGATGTTGTTATGACTGTGGTATGCTTAATGCTTCTCACTAGGGCCCGAGTGCCATGATTTCAGATCTGAACTTATTATGTTTTCATGAATATATATGTGTTTTTGATCCTATATTGCAAGTTTTAGACACCTATTACGAGTTACGATCCGCATCCCCCAGGGTGACAATAACTGAGATTCTTTCCGGTGATTACCGTAGTTTGAGGAGTTCAAGTATTTACTAAGTGCTAATGCTTTGGTCCGATTGTCTATTAAAAGGAGGCATTAATATCCCTTAGTTTCCATTAGGACCCCGCTGACCCCACTGCCACGGGAGGGTAGGACAAAAGATGTCATGCAAGTTCTTTTCCATAAGCACGTATGACTATATATGGAATACATGCCTACATTACATTGATGAATTGGAGCTAGTTCTGTGTCACCCTATTTGATAATCGTTGCATGATGAATGCCATGTGACATAATTATCCATCACTTATCCAGTGCCTACGAGTTTTTCAGATATTGTTCTTTGCTAAGTTACTTTTCCGTTGCTACTGTTACAATCACTACAAAACTTCTACTATTACTTTGCCATTGTTACCGTTACTTCCATATTACTTTCCTATTGAATACTTTGCTACAGATATTAAGTCTTTTAGGTGTGGTTGAATTTACAACTTATCTTCTAATACTCAACAATATTCTTTGGCTCCCCTTGTGTCGAATCAATAAATTTGGGTTGAATACTCTACCTTCGAAAACTGTTGTGATCCCCTATACTTGTGGGCTATCAAGACCTTTTTCTGGCACCATTGCCGGGGAGCATAGCTCTATTATCTAAGTCACTTGGGATATATATCTGTTGATCATTATGAAGAATCTGAAAGATGCTAAGACTAAGATCTACCCCTCAACTACAAGGACTGGTAAGGAACTGCCATCTAGCTCTGTAGTTGATTCACCTTCTATTATGAGTAAATTTGTGACACCACCACCTGCTAGTAATTCTGATATGTCGCAAGTAATAGATGATGCCACTTCTTCTATGCATGATGCTTACGATCATACTTTGCTTGATAATATTGTGCCACTGGGTGAATTTGTTGATGAACAAATTGCTAGAGCCAATGCTGAAAATTATGATATTTCTGAAACTGATGAAATTATTGAAACTGAACACTTTGAGACACCTGCTAGACCTAGTTCTCCTAGATATGAATTTCCTAATATACCTGAGGGTTATGTTATGGAAAGCGAGGTAGCTAGGGACTTTCTTGCTTGTAAGGATAGAGATGATCTTAAGAAATTGCTTCGCAAGTGGAAGGAAAAATCTTTGAATGCTAGAATGCAATATGATCCTAAGTTTGCTACTTCACCCATCTTTGTTACTGATAAGGATTATGAATTCTCTGTCGATCCTGAGTTAATTACTTTGGTTGAATCTGATCCTCTCCATGGTTATGAATCTGAAACTGCTGTGGCACATCTTACTAAATTGAATGATATAGCCACCCTATTTACTCATGAGGAAAAAATTCGCTATTACTATATTCTTAAGTTGTTTCCTTTAGTATTAAAGGGTGATGGTAAGATATGGTTTAATTACCTTGGTCCTGGTTGCATGCGTAGTCCCAAAGACATGATTTATTACTTCTTTGAAAAATATTTTCCTGCCCATAAGAAACAAGCTGCCTCGCAGGAAATATTTAACTTTGTGAAAATTGAAGAATAGAGTCTCCCAAAAGCTTGGGGGAGGCTTCTCCAGTTACTGAATGCTTTGCCTGATCATTCTCTCAAGAAAAATGAAACACTTGATATGTTTTATAATGCACTAACCGATGCTTCTAGGGACCACCTAGATAGTTGGGCTGGTTGTGTTTTTAGGGAACGAACTGTTGAACAAGCTAAGCTCCTATTGAACAATATATTGAGCAACGATAATGATTGGACTATTCCCGAGCCACCTCCAAAGCCAACTCCGAAGAAAAGATGTATTCTATTTCTCAGTCCTGAAGATATGCAAGAGGCAAAGAAATCTATGAAAGAAAAAGGTATTAAAGCTGAAGATGTTAAGAATCTACCACCTATTGAAGAAATACATGGTCTTGATAACCCGACACATGTATTATAGGTAAATTCTCTCCGTAGATTTGATGAATGCGACATTCCTGATAATAAGCCTGCTATCCAATGCTTGGATGAATTTGATAACTTTGTAGTCAGGCAAGAAAATTTTAATGCTTATGTTAGTAGACATAATGCATATATGCTTGATTAGTTCGATGGTTATTTGATTAGAACTATCAATGATCTTAAGCTTATTAGTAAACATGCCTCAATGGTAACTACTCAAGTAGAACAAGTACTAAAGGCGCAGAATGATTTACTTAATGAGATGAATAGTGAGAACAATGATCATTCTGTTAAAGTTGTGATTAGAGGTGGTAGAATGACTCAAGAACCTTTGTATCCTGAGAGCCACCCTAAGAGAATTGAGAAATATTCTCACAGAGTTAATACTGCTGCACCTATTCGTTCCAGTAAGATTAGGAAAAGGAATGACGATACTACTCTGCATGCTACTAGCGAACTTGTTATAGATACACCTGAGAACCCAAATGATCTTTCTGTTTCTGATGCTGAGACACAATCTGGTGATGAACATGAGCCTAGTTATAATATTATTTATGATTTTCATGTTGGTGCTCAACCTAATAATGATAATGATGTGGAGATTGAACTTGCTGTTAATCTTCATAACCCATAACCTAAGAATAAAAGATATGACAAAGGAGACTTTGTTTCTAGGAAGCATGGTAAAGAAAGAGAACCATGGGTTTAGAAACCCATGCCCTTTCCTCCTCAACCATCCAAGAAGAAGGATGATGAGGATTTTGAGCCCTTTGTTGAAATGCTTAGACCTGTCTTTTTGCGTATGCGCTTGACTGATATTGTGAAAATGTCTCCTTATGCTAAGTATATGAAAGATATTCTGACTAATAAAAGAAATATATCGGAAGCTTAGATTTCCACCGTGCCTACTAATTATACCTTTAAGGGTGGAATACCAAAGAAACTAGGAGATCCCAGAGTACCTACAATACCATGCTCTATTAAAACAAACTATGTTAAAACTGCTTTATGCGATCTTGGAGCTGGTGTTAGTGTTATGCCTTTCTCTTTATCTCACAGACTTGATTTGAATAAGTTGACACCTTCTGATATCTCTTTGCAAATTGCTTATAAATCAACTACTTTACGTATCGGTATTTGTGATGATGTACCTGTTGTAGTTGCAAATGGTACTATCCTAACGGACTTTGTTATTCTTGATATTCCCAAGGATGATAGTATGATGATCATTCTTGGTAGACCTTTTTTGAATGCTACAGGGGTTGTTAGTGATTGCAACAAGGGCAATGTCACTTTTCATATTAATGGTAATGAGCATACGGTACACTTTTCGAAGAATGAACCTCAAGTTCATAGTATCAACTCCATCGGAAAAAATTCAACTATTATTATTGGAGGTTTTGAATTCCCTCTCCCTACTGTCAAGAAGAAATATGATATACTTGTTGGGGATATGCATATCCCCATTGAGGTAACTTAGTGTTATTCAAAAATTCTTGGGTTTCATGTTATTCGAAAGAAGTTTGTTAATAAGACTTGATCCACCATATTGATGGATTCCTTTTGATGAGCATGAGATGGATGAATTTAGAAAGCACAATTTCCTATACTTAACTTTTACTTTCTGTTATCGAGATGAAATTAAGCAAAAATGCTATTATTTTTCCACTTTGTGAGTTTCCCGTGCAATAAAAAGGTGACCTGAAAATAAAAGTTCTTCAAAATGTCCTGAAAATGGAGTACAATGTTTTTGGAATATTTAAGATTTTTGGCACTGAGTATGCGTCAGGGGGCTACACCAGTAGGCCACAAGCCTGCAGGGTGCGCCCATCCCCTAGGCACGCCCTGGTGGCTTGTCGGTCCGACGTGGCCCTCCTCCACTTATTCCAGCACCCATTCACTTCATCTTCCTCCAGAGAAAAACCCACCATTGCTGAAACCCAAGTATCTAGCTCATCTTGCTGCCATTTTCGATCTCCTTGCTCTAAGATCCATTTGCAAAACTGTTTTAGGGGATATCTCATCGGTATTTGACTCCTCCAGTGGTGCAATTAGTTCTTGTTCTATTGCCTTATATATTGCAATTTTTTGCGGTTGTGGTGACCTTGTTTTTGAGATTGTATGCCAAATTTGTATGGTCCCAAGTAGTTTTGATGCATCATACAGTCTCTAGGCACTTGAGGGAGTAGTTGCTATGTGTTTGGTTGAGTTTTGTTCACTTCCATTTTGATTCACTAAATATTTCAGAAATTTTTCAGAGAAAGAAAAGAAGTTGAGGAGAATGTACCATGAAGGTTCCTTGAGCAAGAAAACACCGAGACTCGCGTTACATGAGCCCGATTTTGAACCACCAAGGGAAGCTCGAGTACTGCCTTGTGAATGGCCGTCGGATCAATTCATGGACAACACTGGGTTCAAAGGAAGAGTTTTATGCGTACATAAGGAACACTGACCTTGAGGATTTTATTTCAGACCAATGAAAGCAATATTATCAACTCACTGATTCTTTCGTATGGAGGTTTGAATTTCATCCAGGCATATTCTCCTTCTGTTATATTTAATCTTTATGATAAGTCCTATACCATGGACCTAGAGGATTTTAATGATGCATGCAAAATTCCATAGTGGGGTAGCCGTAGCGATCCTCATAAAAATGAATATTCCTTACTAGCATCACGGTGGGGGAAACTAGAATCATTACACAAGCTACCTTGGGGAGCATTCACTTTCCGGCTATACATTATTTTGCTCTCTTCATAGGTAGATGTATTAATGGTAAACATGAGCATAGCCACCTTTGTGTGCCTGATCTGAGTATTCTTAAGAGTGCTGTAATGGTAGATAGACGATATAACTTGGGGATTATTATTGCCAGGAGGTTACATCTTAATGCTAAGGATGGAGATTTCTTTGGTGGAATTTATGCCACCCGTGTAGCTAAGTATCTTGGGGTACCCATAAGAGAGAATGATATTGAGTTACCCCTTGCTTTTCTTGATTATGGGGCTTTGCTATGCTACTACTTTCTTGAAAGGAATGAACAATCCCTCCAGTACCAACTAACTTTTGACACACAACATGCTGTCCATGTTACCCTTCTTACTCCCACCTTCTTTAACTTTCAGGAAAAACAGAGATACTTTATAACTAGAGAGGAGGCAAATGAGTACGAGAGGAACACGGAATCAGATCGCCTTCACACTCAAGTTGTTCAGGCGGTAGCCGCCACAGCCCAATACAACCCCAACTATGACTTCGGATATTATCTGAGCTAGCCATGGCCCTAGACCAACTTATGCCCAAAGCCTAAGCTTCGGGAGTACGTATTCCTCACCGACATTACATTCATGTTCACACACTCAATTTTTTTCGGTGTTCATACTTTTTATTGTATTATCCATGGTAGTTTATTTATTATTTATGCTTTCTTCTTGTGTGTTTGATTAATCTTTAAGAAAATCCAAAACAAATTAGTTCTAGCTTTACCTTCTAGTTTCTTTAGTTGTAGCATTAAAAGAAAACCCAAAAATATTTCTCGTTCTTTTTTTGCTTTTTGGGAGTTTTCCCGTGTAAATAGTGTTTCTCGTTCTTGCTTTTAAACTTCTTTTGTTTGGGTCGTAAGGACAAGACTACGATGAAATGTTAAGTGGCTCTCATATGCGTTATTGTTTATCTTATATAGAGACCATGTTACCTTATCTTCTCCTTTGAGTTATTGTCTGCAGATTCCATCTTAGTCCAATGCACGTGCACTCTTATTATTACCCATACCGTTCGTTCATGCAAGTGAAAGGCAATAATGACGATATTTGATGAAAAGATTGAGATGGAGGAAAGCTGGTATGGACTCGACCTATCTTGGTTTTGTAAATATGATTAGCTCATCATTCGGGATTTAGCTCATTATGGGTTGAGCATGTTTGCAATGACAATTAGAGATTATAGTTATTCATGCCATGCTTAATTATCTAAGAGTTAATAATGGTTTTTTTGAGTACCAACATGCATATTAAAATGGTTATGCTGTAGTATGATAGAATGGTATCCTCCTTTGAATGATTAGAGTGGCTTGACTTGGCACATGTTCACGCATGTAGTTGAAACAAAATCAACATAGCATCCACGATATTTATGTTCATAGTGATTTATATCCTACTCATGCTTGTATTCAATGTTGGTTAATCTCAAAGCATGTTTATGACTGTGTCACTCTCTAGTTGGTCGCTTCCCAGTCTTTTGCTAGCCATCACTTGTACTAAGCGGGAATACTGCTTGTGCATCCAACCTCTCAAACCCAAAGTTGTTTCATATGAGTCCACCATATCTACCTATATGCGGTATTTACCTGCATTTCCAACTAAATTTGCATGTGCCAAACTTTAAACCTTCAAATAAACATTCTATTTTGTATGCCCAAATCGCTCATGTTGCGACTGGGGGTCGTCAGTAACTTCCATGCTAGGTGGGTTATTCTCACGATATGTGTTGACTCACTATCATTCATGAGAAAGTGGCTAGTAACCGGGATGCCTAGTTCCATGCTCGAAATAACAAGCAAAATATAGTTAAACAAAACTCCCCCAGGACTGTGTTTGTATGGACGGTACCCGTGGATTCGGCTTGCCTTGGAGTGTGACTATTTGGTGGAGGGGGAGTTAGTTCCCTCTCTGTAAGACGTTTTTTCGACGTTGAGATTGATGCCACCGATGAAGACTCATTGCTACCTTCAGAAGTGTCAGGCAAGCAACCCCCTTGAGCATATCCGATACAATCCCATCTCTCCTTCTTGCTCTCATTTCAGTGCATTAGGACATCACGTTTCAACTTCTACTTGTGTTGCAGTAGATGAACCCACTCCTTTGCATGACTTTTCATTGTAACAGTAAATAGCTAAACCGAGCAACCTAGCATACCTGGTAGATGCTTAAGCCATCTTGTGTTATAATCCTGTTATGCTTGCTATGCTTAGAGTTGTGTGAGGTCTGATTCATTTGGGTGATGAACAGGAGTGAAATGGATGTATCCTGATGATGAGGGTTAAGTGATGAACCTGTTTTGGTAAAGGTAGCGATGAGAGGCCACGTAGGAGTACATGGTGGGTTATCTCAATGAAGCCGCTCATAGGAGCTGAGTTCTGTGTTTGTGTTCCAAGACTAGATACTACCGCACTTTGGGCTCCGGTAACTCGAGCTCTCTCGGCCTATTAACCTACCTTGTTCTTAGTCCAGGAGTCATAGTAGTTTGAAACGTTAATATGTGTGTCACGACCCGTGAAGTGGATGAACGACCCAATCGGGACCGGCTTGGGGCCCTGCTCATATCGTTTGAGGCCATGTTGGAAACTTCGGCCGAACTTCCATTATAGGTTCTAACTCAGATAGGTGATTGCCTTGGACGTGAGTCATTGAAGGTTAACTTCTGTGGCCGACTCCCTCGCTGGGCTTCCGCTTGAAGGTTGCTTAGGTGCCTTTTTAGTGCACATGGCGATAAGTGGCGGGAGCATGCGTGACGAAGTACACCCCTGCAGGGTAAGCAATCTATTCGAATAGCCACGTCCTTGGATATGGACTACGTGGAGACTTGCATCGTTCATAGATAACTTTAACTGGATACTCTAAAATGCACCAGATAAATGTGAGTGCTATTGATGGCTTCTCATAGGAATACGAGAGAGGATCCATAGTGGTGTCTTGATCTGGTGAATATGTGGACTCGTGTTCGATTCAAAGCGTAGTACAGGTTAGCCAAGATTCAAAGCTGGCTTGCTGCAATAAACTCCAGAACCCCCTTTGTTGAAAATGATGCATATGTAGATAGTTATGATATATGTCTTGCTGAGCACCTTTGTACTCATGTTTGCTTAATTATATTTTTGCAGATGAGACTTCAGTCTCATTAGTGATTCTTGCAACGTGAAGTTCGAGGTTGACTGGATTAGCTTGGGAATCCCAAACAGAGGTCTGGTTCCTTTGGTACGATCGTTGTAGGTTTTCAGGCTCCTCCAGCCACTTTTGTAGATGTCTATAGACAGACATGTTTAACTTTGGCGTGTTTGTTTGAATGCTCTGAATGTTGGGTCTTGTGACCCCTGCTTGTAATATCTTATTGTGTTGACTCTTCCGAGCCTTCTAAATAAATGTTGTAATGTTGTATGGTTATGTTGTGATTCCATAGTTGTATCTATGCATATCGGGCATGTCGTGCGTACGTGTGACGTGCAATGGTATGTATGGGATTCGACACCTATTTGTGTGCCTTTAGTAGTACTCTATATGGGGAAATGCCTCTTTGTGCTTCCACCGAGCATTGGTAGCGTGCTATTGCTCCGGACAGATTGTTTGACCGGCGTGTATCCTTCTTTGCTGTCGTGTTTGTAATGGAGTCCCTGTAGCCTGCTATGACTCATCTACATGCAGTGATGACATTTATGTCCCACGACGTAATGGAGTCCTTGTAGCTTGCTATGACTCGTCTACACACGCTAGAGATCGACACCTACATTGTTGGCTTACGCATGCCTGTCCCTGTACGGATTTGCCACTTGGGTTGTACGACTAGTCATGTCGGCCCGGGTTCTTTGACATTTGAACGCTAGCGACACATTCACATAAGTGAGTCAAAATACGCAAACGATCTAGGCCCAGGTAAGGTGGCAGACGTGGAGATAACCATGCGTGAGTCCGCAAAGTGATGTGATGTGTTACAGGTTGGATTCTTATGGCTTATGATCGGGGTCCCAACATTTCCTCTATTCCTCTCTGGGAGACGATGAATCCAAGTAGTTTTCCAGAGGGAACTTCGAATACACATTTTTCCAGATTGAGTCGTATATCATATTCGCGTAGACTGGCAAAGGATTGCCGTAGTTCGTCGATTAACTGGCTGACGTGTTTGGTTTTGATTACCACATCATCCATGTATGCCTAGAGAGTCTTACCAACTTGTGTTGCAAGACATGTTTGGATCATGCGCTAGTATGTGGCCCCAGCGTTTTGTGGCTCGAAAGGCATGGTGTTAAACCAGAATGGCCCATAGGGGTGATGAATGCAGTAGCCACTTGGTCGGATTCCTTCATTTTAATTTGATGGTATCTGGAGTAAGCATCGAGGAAACAAAACGAATCATGTACAACTATGGCATCAATGATCTGGTCTATGATTGGTAAGTGGAAAGGGTCCTTGGTGCAGGCTTTGTTAAGGTCTTTGAAATCAACACACAGCTGCCCTGACTTGTTTTTCTTGGGTACCATCACCAGGTTTCCCAGCCACACGGGGTGTTTAATATCCCGAATAAATCTAGCCTCAAGCAGTTTAGCAAATTCTTCACCCTTGGCTTGCCGTTTAAGCTCGGAGAAGCGGCATAGAGTCAGTTTCACGGGCTTAAAGCCTAGGATAATGTTTAGACTGTGTTTGGCAAGCCGTCGTGGGATCCCGGGCATATTGGAGGGATGCGAAGAAAAATGTCCCAATTTTCGCAAAGGAAATTCTGCAGTGCTTCATCCATGAGGGCATCAAGCTGGGCTCCGATGGACGTTGTCTTATTGGGGTCCATTGGATGTACCTGAAATTTGATGATATTTTCTGTGGGTTTGAAGGACGTGGACTTGGGCCTTTTGCTAAGGATCACGCCGTCCTTATTAACTGTCAACTGTAATGCGGTCAAATGTTCAGTAGCGAAGGTCTCCGCTAATGGCTCAAAGGCGAGCGCTACCATTTTATTTCTGGCCCAAAGGGCTATGTTCGGATCACTAGCAATTGTGATCACTCCATTTGGTACTAGCATTTTGAGTTTCATGTACCCGTAATGGGGTATAGCCTGGAACTTTGTAAAGGCGTCACATCCCAATAGGGCCTGATAGCCACTCGGGAAGGGGGCGATGGGGAAGAGAAGTTCTTCGGATCGGTAGTTTTCGGGCATGGCGAACACCATGTCCAGGATGATACATTTGGAACAACGTGCCTCTTTCCCTGGGATAATTCCCCGCAAGGTTGTGTTGCTATGTTTGATGCGGGATCGGTCAAACTCCATCTTTTCTAGGGTGGCTTTCGTATATAAGGTTTAGACCACTACTGCCGTCCATTAGCACTTTATGTAGCCGGTATCCATGAATGATGGGGTTCAAGACTAGTGCGGCCGGTGAGTGACCGGGAAGAATGGTCGCAGGTCGGTGTCCCCGAAAGTAATTGGTATGTCTACCCATGGGCTAGTGGCTGTCACATGGTAGACCTTTTCGAGCTCCCTAAGAGCTCTTTTATGCCTGTTCCTTGTGGGGAAGGTCTCGTAGACCGTCAGGACTTCAGCATTTAATCCAGGCAGCAAAGGAAAACGCCTACTCAATGGAGGTGTTTCAAGGATGGCCTCGCCGCTTTTTGGGACTTGCTTGACGACCAAGTAAGCTCTAAGGCTGTGAGTCAGGTTTGTGTTCAACAACACGGAATGTATAGGGTAAGGTTTGTCCAATAATCTATTGAGGACAGTGTCGGTCCCTGAAAGGGGCTTTTTCTTTTTTCGATGGGTTCGTACCTGGCTGGCCGCTTTGGAGGAATCCTCTTTTTCTGAGCTCCTTTGGGATGTTTGGGGAAAATTGGTTCCGAGAACAACTATTCGGATTGCCAGACGCTCTCCATGGCACATTACTTTTGTACCAAATCGGATAACTCCAAAAAGTCACTTATGTGTCGGTGGGCCAGGGCATTAATAATCCCTTCATCATGGCAATTACGAATGAAAATAGTCGTCATATCTTGGTCACTAAGACCTTTTACTTTGCTTCTAGCGAGCAGGAGTCTAGCCCAAAATTGATGGACTAATTCTCCTTGTAGTTGCTTAATATGCCGAAGGTCCGAGGACATGAGATGTGATGTGATACTGGGATGATCGTCTTGGGTGGTGGGTGCCAAAAATTCGATTCCATGCCACATTGAGTGTTCGAAATTACGGTTTCCAAATTGTGCGAAGGATTACAGACTGGTGATGGTCCGGCTTTGGAGTGATTCCGTGCCTATGGCCCACTGATGGAGTCTTGGTGATCAAGGACTGGGGTATATACAGTTTTCAATGTCGGCTGTGGGGCAGAATCGACAGCCGGATACTCAATAGTTGCGACAAGGTGGGTGACCGGGGGGAGATGAATCTCCCTGTCATCTAGCCAGATCCCAAGCCGATCATGGATCGGAACCTGGTCATCCGATATACGCGTATCTTCGATCCGATCGAACAACTCATTTCAGAACAAGGCGATGGTAGGATGTGTGTCACTGAGATGAGTGGATTCATCGAGCGGTGTGACAGTTCCCGAGCCACGCCAATGCGGATTTGTGTTCCATCACACCATGATACTTGATGTCTTCGGCGTCAAGGCGTCCGGACTTATAGGTTTCTCTTCGAGTGTCGAAGGTTCCATTAGAACAAGTATTCCCCGTGAATTAGAAATGAACTCTAGGGTTCCGAACTTGATACTCTGATTGGCGGAAAAGCTTCCGGTCTGTCCATGACGGCTAATCACGCTGGCACACGACAAGATATCATTGCCGGTAAAACTCTGATCGGGGGTGAGAGTCGCTTGGATTCAGATCTCGCTGCTTGCGACGAGATGAGCCATCAATTCCTTTGGCGCTCATAGAGGAACTCTCAATGAAAGCACCAATGTCGTTGTAAAAACCGGACGATCTCGGGTAGGGGGTCCCGACCTGTGAGACTAGAATCAACGGTAACAGGAGACAAAGGGGACATAGATTTACCCAGGTTCGAGCCCTCCTATGGAGGTAATACCCTACGTCCCGCTTGATTGTATTGATGATATGGGGGTTACAGAGTTGATCTACCTTGAGATCGAATAGCTATCCCTAGATGAGTTGTCCTCTCGTGATGCCCTAAACCCTTCGGCTTATATAGACGCCAAGGATGCCTAGGGTTACATGCCGAAGAGATAAACTTGCCTAACTATGACTAATAACTTGGAAAATACACCACGGTTTCTCGAAGATTCCATCTGGCGTAGGTGGTCTATTATCTTCCGATGCTCACCTTGCAGCCCATACAGTCCGGCCCATGAACGATAGGTCGAATATCCGTGGACCCCCTAATCCAAGACTCCCTTGGAAGCCTCGACCCCGCCCTAAGGGAGGCACCTTGTGCGCCTTCCTATGCGGGAGGGAGAGGCACCCTAGTAGTGGACACGGGGCCTGAGGCGCCGTCCGTGGGGATCTCTATCCCCTGACGGCTCTTGGTGAAGAGCTTCTTCTTCTTCTTCTTGGGGGTATCCTCGGGAGCCAGGATGTCGCCCTCGTCGTCAAATTTTTCAGCCGCCACGGTCTAGTAGGCGTGTTCGAGGGAGCAGACTGCATCCTTCTCATCATAGGCACCCATGATGATGCCGCTCCACCCTGGCATCTTGAGGATGTTGTAGTCATCATGGGTTGCTGACATGTACTTGGCAAGGGAAGTGTACCCGAGGATGGCGTTGTATGAGAGGTCGATGTGGGCGACGATAAAATCGATGAGCTGGGTGTTGTAGTTGGCGCACTTGTTGAACGTGACTGGGAGGCGCACTTGCCCCAGGGGAATGGTGGAGCCATCAATGACTCCTAAGAAGGGCTTAGTCGACATGAGCTGATCATTGGGCACTTGAAGTGTCTCAAACTTCTTGACAGAGAGGACATTGAGCCCAGCGCCACCGTCAATGAGGGTCTTGCCGCCGAGGACGTTGCTGATTGTGGTCATGCAGAGCATGAGAAGCGTGCCTCCGACAGCCGAGCACTTGAGGTGATCCTTGTAGTCGAAGGAGATGGCATACTACGACCACCTGAGGGGACACACGACCTCAAGCATTGGGAATCCTGCGCTCACCCCACGAGAGAACTGCTTGAGGACGCAGTTCAAGATAGGGGCATAAGCACCACCCAACATGCAGGCGATCACATGAGGTTCCTGGAAGCCTTGAGCCCCATCATCCTACCGGTTATCATCATTTTTACTTGACGGAGGCGACAACGAAGGGAGGCCAGCATTGCCTTGAGGTCAGGCCTCCCGAGGATGATCGCGCTAGGGTCCCTCGGGAGGCTCGTCACGCCTGCGGTCCTCATGAGGCTTGTAACGCCAGTCCTGCCATGGGTCGCGGTTGTCCCAGCAGCCTCAGCCGCGACCCCCTGCACGGTCGTAGCCACGGTCGCCCTGCTTGGGGCAGCGGCCATGGTGCCCGTCGTGGAGCGCCCTGAGCTCCTGACAGTCGTTGGTGTTGTGGGTGTGAGTGTTGTGGAAGACGCAGAAGGGGAGGTTGCCCCTAGGGGTGAAAGCACATTTGCTCCCTTGGTGGTTTTGGTAATTCCTAACAACATATATGTCATTGAATTAATGTAGCCACTAAGTATGTTTCAGGAAAAGTTCAATAATGGGTTGGCAAAAGGATTGTAGAATACCCCAAGATGCAAGGAATAGCATTGGCCAACCTTAAAGCAAAGGACTATACATTTTACATTTGTGGGAAATCACTTTGAGTCCATAGGAAAGCCAATACTATTAAAAGGGGGTAAGGTTTTGTTGGTGAACAAAATCACTTTGAGTCACTTTGAGTTCATACGTGCACAAATGATAGTCACCACATACACCCACAAGCTCTTCCACAAAAGTCTGTCCAAAGCCAAATACTCAAAATCGGTGCAACCAACATTCTGCATTCGGTGCCACCGATGCCAAACCCTAGACAGACTCAGCCAAACCCTAGCTTTTCGGTGCAAGCGATTGTGCATTTGGTGCCACCGAGTTAGGCTGCCAACTTTCGGTTGAGAAAGTTCAAAATTTTGATCCCTCCGAGATTGTTGAATCGGCGTCACCAAGATTTGACATTTTGACCGTTGGTCACCTTATCGGTGCAACTGAGATTCCTAGACCGGTCTCACTGACGAGGATATGTACCTAGGGTAGGGTCCTAGGCCCGACCTACATACCCTACCTAAGAGCACTACATTGGAGGACCTGAAGATCACAAGTAAGCTTCTGACTGGATTCCCGATAGCGCTCTAGTCACTTGACATGCAATCCACTCGAAGACTTCTTTCTCCACTCGACGGTTGTCTATCACTCGGAAGACCTCACTGCCAGTCGACACCAGAAGAACAGAAGCCACCTCCAGGAGGAAAACAGGCAGGCATTAGACCAGGTCGTCATTTGTAGCAATTATGGTGTACGTTACCAGTAACGCTAGTCTTTATACCCACGATCGTATCCTTGGACGCCTGGCAATTATGAGGGGAAGCAAATGCTATATAAGCCTCCCTCCCCTCTGGCACAAGGGTTCACAATCATTGTAATCTCTACATTCCACACGACAAAGCTCCAGAGCACTGACACGTAAGGCTCTTACCTCCACGAGAGGGGCCTGAACTCATCATCCGTCTGTACATCCTTGCCGTAGCTAGGACTTTGCCCTCTCCTTTCATACCCCTACCTTCTACTGTCAGGCTTGTTCCCATCACACTTGCCGCCCACCATGGGGCAGGCATCTAAGTGACTTCCGACGAGGTTGCTTTTTTCCTCCTTCGACATGTCTTCCGGCGGTGTTTTTTCTCTGGGCCACGAGATCTGTTTTGGAGGTCTCACCTTCATCGCTGACGATTCGGCATGGCTTCAGGAAGCTCCTCTCGACGTCGAGGCGCTCCCAGTCCGTGGGGTTGTGCACCTCCGTGCGGGTTCCTATAGCGTGCTGCTGCATCAGCCGTCGACTCCACACTCGTCGGCTCCCCCCGCTGCACGTCGTCGCACAAGATCCGGTCGCTCACGGCTCCAGCGCTGGGCCAGGCATGTAGCGGCACACCAAATTTCTTTGCGGATTGCAATGCTTGAGCCCGCCGAGTCACTCCACAGCGTGTTCGAGTCGAACTCCGGTTAGTCCGATGTTCCTTCCTAGTGCGAGAGCTGCGATCCCACAGTGGAGGTCCTTATGGCGGGTTTCCATCAAAGCCCGCCACCGGGCTTCGGCCACGGCAAGTGAGAGGCTAGCGGCCCGTCAAGTGAACAACCGTGTCGCGATGGTGAAGTCCATCATACTCCCATCGTCGGTATGACCGCCGTTGCCCAGGCCTTGGAGGCCATGCGTATTCGGCTGGAAGAGCTCCAGAGAGAACTCGGCGAGCATGCTCGCCAGCTCCCACTGGTTTCCGGTCGACGTCATCGACAACTGTTTCCGACTGGATCTCAAAACAATGTCAAGGTATACCGTACTCCTATGTTAAATGTTGCAGTTGCTGCTAGGATAGCAGATTCCATTCAGCCATCGTGGTCAGAGGCTAGTAGAGGGTTGTTGTAGATCAGATCTTTGCTAGATGAAGCGCAGCGTCAGAATTCTGTGGTTTCACAGTCACGTAACAGGATACAAAGCAAATCACCCAGGGCAGAAACCGTTCAGTCATCACATAGCCCTCGATCGCCCATGCACCGAAGGGGTGTAGGCTTTCGTGAAGATCAGGTCAGAGATCAGTTTCACCTTGAAGACCATCATCGAGTACCCACTCCTCCACAGAGTGGTCCGCGTGTGCCCCGGCACCAGGACGAAAGGCGCTCATTCGGTGACGAGCGGAATGTGGGGTTTGATGCTCATGATCTCCTCACTCAGAGGTGGATCGACAGGGGCTGAGCCCATAGAGATGGACAAGACAGAGATTTTCCGAGTGGCAGCTCAGCTGTGATTTCTGGCCCCAAGTGCTTTAGCAGGGCCATACATTCTACAGAGATTCCCCCCAACTTCAGGTTGGCGGCTGGGATCGGGAAGTTCTCTGGCAAGTCAAAGCCAGATACTTGGCTGGATGATTATTGAGTGGCTATTCAGATTGGTGGTGGCAATGATAACGTCGCAATGAAACACCTATCCTTGATGTTGGATGGTTCAGCTCGTGCATGGCTGAATCGCTTGGCTCCATCCAGTTTATATTGCTGGGAGGATCTTGCCCGAGTGTTCAACCGAACTTTCGAGGGCACTTGCAAGCGTCTTGCCAGGCTAGTCGATTTGCATCATTGTGTTCGGAAGCCCAATGAGATCTTGAGGGACTACATCCAGCGGTAGTCCACTCTGCATCATACATTGGAGAATGTTCCTAAACACCAGGATGTGTGTGCTTGCAAGGCCGGTGTGAAATATAGGGACCTTTACTTAAAGTTCGGTCGAACAGGTGACATATCACTCAGCAAGATGATGGAAATCGCCACTCAGTACACCAATGGCGAAGAAGAAGACCGCCTTCGCAGCGACAAAGGAAAAGCAGTCGTTAGTGATGCCGGCGGTAATTTCAGTCCGAAGTAGAAGCGGGAGGCTGATGGCCCTATCCAAGCAGAGGCAGCCGCGCTGGCAACCCAAGTAAAGAACAACGGGAAATCCAAAGGACAGTTTGCCCCTAAGAAAGGAAAGAATCAATCAGGGACTGATGTGTTAGATCTGCCGTGTGCAATCCACACGAGGAAAGATGAGGAAGGCAATGTGATTTTGCCCAAGCACACCACTCGGTAGTGTCGACTGCTCATCCAATAGTTAAAAGAGACTTCGTTGAGTTATAAGACTCCCGAGAAGGATGATGAAGATAAAGAAACATTCCCAGATGTGACCGCTACAATTATGATTTTTGCTGATGTAGAAAGCAAGAGTCGATTGAAGGTCATCAACAGGGAGGTGAACTTGGTCGTACCTACCACCCCCACCTACCTCAAGTGGTCCCAGTTTGCCATCACATTCGACCAAACAGACCATCCTGCTCATGTGGCCACTCACAGTCGACAGGCTCTGGTGGTTGATCCGGTGGGGGGCACTTGACTCCAAAAGGTCCTCATGGACGGTGGCAATGGCCTGAACATCCTCTATGTAGATACCCTTAAAGGGATGGGCATTCCGATGTCCCGAGTAAGTGAGATCAACATGCAATTTTACGGAGTCATAGCAGGGACGAAGGCCAAGTCACTCGGGCAGATTGCATTGGACGTGACATTCGGGAATGATAGAAATTTTTGAAAGGAAAAGTTGATGTTTGAAGCCATGGATTTCCAGAGCGCTTAACATGTCACTCTGGGTCGACCCGCATATGCTCGTTTCATGGCCTGTCCATGTTATGTGTGTCTCAAGTTGTAGATGCCAGGCTGTAAGGGTGTGATCACGGTCACTGGCAATCGACACCTGGCTAAAGAGTATCTCTAGCAAGGCTCCAAGATCGCCGATCACAAGATAGCCATGGTTGAGCTGGAGGAATACAAGAAGAGCGCTAACCCTGCTGATTTGCTGCGCGCAAAGAAGACCGCTTCTGAGTTGGCATTTCAGTTGGTAGGGGAAGTGAAGAAAGTGCACATCCACCCGACGGATCCAACTGCCACCCCAACCAATATATCATCAACACTCGACAACAAATAGGAAGCCGTGCTCATCCAGTTCCTCCGTGAGAACTGGGATATTTGCGCATGGAAGCCTGCTGACATGCCGGGGGTTCCCAGGGAGTGGGCAGATCACCAACTGAGAGTTGATCCAAAGTCCAAGCCCGTCAAGGAGCATTTGTATCGATCGGCTGCAGAGAAGCGTAAACAATTGGTGAAGAGGTGGATTGTCTCTTGCAAACCAAGTTCATTCGGGAGATTAACCACTCCGAGTGGCTCTCGAATGTTGTCATGGTTCCCAAGAAGGATAAGTCGTTGCGCATGTGCATTGACTTCAAGCATAGCAATCGGGTCTGCTCGAAGGATCATTTTCCGCTCCCCCGCATAGATTAGATTGTTGACTCGACTATGGGATCCGAGCATTTATCGTTTTTGGATGCTTACTCTGGGTACCATTAGATCCGTCTGTATGGTCCATATGAAATAAAAACAGCCTTCATCACCCCATTCGAGTGTTTTGGCTACATCACCATGCCATTTGGTTTGAAAAATGCCGGCGCCACTTTCATGCGCATGATTCCGAGGTGTCTCCTCGACCAGATCCCTCAGAATGTCGAGGCGTACATGGAGGATATAGTTGTCAAGTCCCGCAAAGGTTGCGACCTACTAGTTGACTTGGCCGAAACATTCGCCAATCTGAGGAGATATGATATAAAGCTAAATCCAGCCAAGTGTACTTTTGGTGTCACTGGCGGAAAGATACACGGTTTTCTCGTTTCCGAATGAGGGATCGATGTCAACCCTGAGAAAATCAGCGCCATTACCCGAATGAAGACACCTGTGCAAGTGCACGATGTTCAGAAGCTCACATGTTGCTTGGCAGCATTGACCAGTCTATTACAAAGTCCAACGACCAGTCTATTACATTTCGGAAGTTCTGTCTCCCTCGAAGCAAAGGTATCCACACTACCAGAAGCTGGTTTATGGCATTTACTTATCAGCGAGGAAGGCATTTACTTATCTCACTCGGGGGCACATTATTTTCAAGACCACTCGATTTCAGTCGTTAGTGATGCTCCATTACCCGAGATTCTAAATAATCGAGATGAAACTGGTCCAGTGGATAAGTGGGCAATCGAACTCTTATATTTTGACATTAAGTTTGAAGCCAAGAAAGCGATCAAGTGTTAGGCACT
Source organism: Hordeum marinum (assembly GCA_022496015.1). Taxonomy (NCBI): domain Eukaryota; kingdom Viridiplantae; phylum Streptophyta; class Magnoliopsida; order Poales; family Poaceae; genus Hordeum; species Hordeum marinum. The sequence goes on along the minus strand of CM039675.1, from coordinate 194,612,080 downwards.
TGCAAATTTTATGGCTGAGTGGTTCGAACAGCAACAACCAATCCAAATCCACTCGGCACATTGGACCATGCTCTTTGACGGCTCCAGAATGTTGAATGGGTCTGATGCTGGTGTTGTCTTGGTATCTCCGAAGGGCGACAAACTCAATTACATCCCACAAATCCACTTCGCTTCCTCCAACAATGAGGCAGAGTATGAAGCACTTTTGTATGGGTTGCGCATGGTTATCTCACTCGGCATCAAGCGCCTAATGGTCTATGGCGATTCAGATTTGGTGGTGAATCCAGTCACGAAAGAATGGGATGTTCAAAACCCCGCTATGTCTGGATACTGCAGTGCTGTCAGTAAGCTGGAGAAGAAATTTGAAGGTCTAGAACTTCATCATGTTCCATGAGTGAAGAATCAAGCAGCGATGAGCTAGCAAAGATTGGGTCCACTCGACGACCTGTCCCCAGTAATGTGCTTTTACAACACCTCCGTACTCCTTCGGTACAAGAAGATCCTTTCACCAAAGAGCCCCCGCAAGCTATGAGTTCCACTGATCTGATTGAAGTCGATGTCCCTGCAGTAATTGATTTGGTCATGGAGATTCTGGTCGTCATTCCCGATTGGACGGTGCCCTACATCGCCTATATCCTCAGACCAGAACTCCCTGAAGACGAGACAGAAGCTCGACAGATTGTGCGCAGGTCGAAAGCCTTTACTATGATTGGGGATCAACTATTCAGAGAAAGCGCGACTGGCGTGAGGTAGCGTTGCATCTCCTCGGAAGAAGGTCGAGTGATTCTGGATGAAATCCACTCGAGAACATGCGGTCATCATGCGTCCTCACGGACGACTGAAGCTAAAGCATACTGAGCTGGTTTCTTCTGGCCACGGGCTGATGAGATGGCTAAAGACATTGTCGATCATTGTGATGGGTGCCAATTCTATGCAAACTTGTCCCACAAGCCAGCATCTACTCCGAAGACGATCCCCTCGCCTGGCCGTTTGCTGTTTGGGGACTCGACATGGTTAGTCCCTTTCAGACTGGAAAAGGTGGATTCACTCATTTCCTGGTTGCAGTCAACAAATTCACAAAATGGATAGAGGCCAAGCCTCAAGAAGTTGAACTCCTGCACGGCGGTCACATTCATGAGGGAAATAATATTCCAATAGGGCATTCCTCACAACATCATCACAAATAATGGCACCAACTTTGACTCGGAAGAATTCAGAGCCTTCTGCACCTCTCAAGGCACTCGGGTGGATTATGCTTCTGTTGCACACCCCCAAGCCAATGGTGAAGTTGAACGAGCTAATGGTCTCATTCTGCAAGGTTTAAAACCCCGTCTCAGGTGCTACATGGACCATGCAACTGGAGCTTGGGTGACAGAGTTGCCATCTGTTCTATGGGGCCTATGAACAACACCCAATCGGTCGACTGGACAGACCCCTTTCTTCCTGGTCTATGGAGCCGAAGCTGTCTTGCCGATGGATTTGTCTCACAACTATACCCGAGTGGAACTTTATTCTGAAGCCGAAGCTGAACAAGCCAGACAGGATGGCGTCGACCTCCTGGAGGAAGAGCGGCAGCTGGCTCTGATCCAGACCGCGACTTATCAGCAAGATCTGGTGCAAAGAATGTCAAGAGTCGGTCATTTCATGAAGGAGATTTGGTGCTCCGAGTGGATCAATACGGACCCCAGAAACTCGCTCCTACGTGGGAGGGTCCCTTCGTTGTCACAAAGATTTTGAACGATGGAGCTTATCACTTGTGCAACCTCAAGAAGCAGATGGACAAGCCACGGGCTTGGAACACGGATTTACTCAGACGTTTCTATACCTAGAGACAGAAGGGTTTTTGGTGTAATAAACGTATTTTAGAGCATGTGATATATGCAAGTTAGACTTCCGCAGCCTTTTGTCGATTCCGTTCACGCAATTTCTCACTTGGGAAAACCCCGAGTGTTGAGAAAGCCTCACACTCGGGAGCTTAGCCACGAACATGCTTTCGCCTAAGTTAAAAAAAACTACCGAGTGGATAGCAGTCCATTCACTCGACGACTTAGCCATGAACCAGTCTTCCCCTAAGCTCTAGTTTAATCCGAGTGTTGAGCAATCCTCACACTCAGGGGATTAACTTTGAACATGCTTTCACCAAAGTTAAAACATTTTCTGACTGGATAGTAATCCATTCACTCGACGAATTAGCCGCGAACCAGTCTTCGCCTAAACTCTAATTTTCTCCAAGTGTTGAGCAATCCTCACACTCGAGGGCTTGGCTCCGAACATGCTTTCTCCTAAGTTAAAACCTTTTCCAAGTGGATAGTAATCCATTCACTCGATGACTTTGCCCCGAACCAGTCTTCACCTAAACTCTAATTTTCTCCAAGTATGAGCAATCCTCACACTCGGGGGCTTAGGTACGAACATGCTTTCTCCTAAGTTAAAACCTTTTCCAAGTGGATAGTAATCCATCTGTTCAAGTGAAAACACTGGGTTCAAAGCACGGAAAGTGAGGATAAGAGGTCAATGGTCGACAGAAGTTACCTCCCAGAGTTTTCAGTTCATTCCGCACTCACTCCAAACTGCTGTTGGAGACCTCCAAGTCCACTCGCAGGTGGTTCCTTTCCTCCTCGGGATCCTTGATTGTGCCCCAAGTTCACAAGCTCTCTTAAATCAACAAAGAGAAGAAGACACAATCAACGAGTTACACCTACACTCCCGAGTGCAGAAGTGATGGAGTGTTGAGGAATCAAAACAGAAGTGATGTAGTGCAGAAATGATTTCTAGCCAACCCAAGTTGCTTTCCACCAATCCCGTCTCTTCTACCAAGACAAATCTGTGAGAGAGTGATGGAGTGTTTAGGAGTCTATCATCTTGTAGCACAAGAGCAAGGAGTTCATCGCATTACCAAGCCTATTTCCTTTTGGAGGGTGGTTCCTCCTAGATTGGTTACGTGTCGCTTGGGAGCCTCCTACTTCGTGTTGTGGAGTGAACCAAGAAGTTTTTAAGGGCAAGGAGATCGCCTACTTGGTGAAGATCTACCCCGAGTAAGGCGAGTCCTCCATGGACATTGGCCGTCATGGTATAGTCAAGGTTGCTTCTTCGTGGAACCCTTCATGGGTAGAGCCCTCCGTGGACTCGCGCGACCGTTACCCTTCGTGGGTTGAAGACTCCATGAACGTGGATGTACGATAGCACCACCTATCGGAACCACGGAAAAAATCATAGACTCACCAATTGCGTTTGATCTTCCTACCCTCTCTTTACTTACATGCTTGTCTTTACTTTTCGCTGCTATACTCTTAGACATGCATGTGTAGGGTGTACTTGACATACTATGAATGCTAAAATCTGCCAAGAATTAAAATTGGGAAAAAGTAATTTTATTTGGTAAAGTAGTCTAATCACCCCCTCTAGCACTACTTTTGACCCTACAAGTGTTATCAGAGCATTGGTCTCCATCGTATTGGTCTCACAACCTAGGAGAGTATGGCGTCTATTGAGGGAAATTATCACCATAGAGGTCCGTACTTCGATGGCCCAAATTTCCTAGTTGGAAGCACAAAATGAAAATGAATTTGCTTGGTTATAACCCCTCCATTTCTGTTGTTGTTCATGTTGGCATGCAAGGTGAATTCTTTTCAAAAGGAAGGGAACCTGATCATAAAGTGACCGTGGATGAATTTGACGATGTTGCAACTCAATGCTCGAGAATGTGACATTCTCTTCAACGTCCTATGCCCCAAAGAATTCAACAAAATTAGCCGTCTTGAAAATGCAAAACAGATTTGGGATACTTTGATTGATATGAATGAAGGTATAGAATCTATGAGAGAATCCAAGTTGGATGTTCTTCAAAGTCAACTTGACAATCTCAAGATGAAGGATGGTGATGGAGTTGCTGAGATGTACTCTAGGCTAGCTCTCATCACAAATGAGATTGCCGGCTTAGGAAGCGAAGAAATTACAGACAAATTCATCATCAGGAAAATACTTTGAGCTTTGGATGATTGATATGACACCGTTTGCAGATTGTTCCAAATGATGTCCAACTACAAAGATCTCAAGCCAACGAAAGTCATTGGAAGAATTGTTGGTCATGAAATGACACTCAAAGACAAGAGAGAGCTTCACCACAAGTCTAGCAATGCTTACAAAGACACAAGTAATGCTCCCACTACCTCAAGTGACAACCTTGACACAAATGAAGAGAGAAGCCTCATGGTCAAGAAATTCAACAAGTTCTACAAGAATAGAAGCAAGGATCAATGCTCAAACTCAAGATATGAAAAGTGTTCATCAAGTCATGACGGAAACTGCTACAATTGTGGGAAGCCTGGACACGACTCCAATGAGTGGACGACTCCTTACAAAAGGAAAGAAGAATCACCAAGAAGATGAAGATCAAGAGATGAGTCACCTTGAAGAGACAAAAGGAGTAGAGATGATCGTTATGAACGAAGACCCTCAAGGAGAAGTAGGGACTCGAAGAAGAAGGACAAGTACACCAAGAGCTACTCAAGAAGGACACATCAAGCTCATGTTGGTGAATGGGTTTCTGGCTCCAAATCTGACATGCACTCCGAGAGAAGATATCACTCCAACTCCGACTATAGTCAAGATGAAGGTGTTGCCAGACTTGCACTAGTGACAAGCGACTACTACGATATATTTGATTCACCAAATGAAGGGAGTGGACATTGCTTCATGGCCAAAGGCCCCAAGGTATCACACTCCGAGTATCTTGATTTCAGTAGTGATGAAGATGACTTGTTAATTGAAGATGACTTGCTATTCGACAAATCTAGTAATGTTAGTGAAAATGAACTTGCTAGTACTCACACTAGTGTTTACAAGTCGTGTTATGATGATAAGCTGGAAATAGAATGACTAACTCAAGAACTAAAAACACTTGAGTTAGCTCATGAGTCAGCTCTAGAAGATCATAAAGAGCTTGTAAGTACACATGAGATGCTATGCTTCGAGAAGCTCAACTTATAGCTATCAATGACGATCTTCGAAAGAAGACTTCCTCTTATCTAGCCAAGCGACTTCTCTTAGCATTCATGTCGCAAGTTAAGTCTAGGCAAGCTAGTAACAAAGGAAAGGAAGGTTCTTCAACTTGTAGCAATAAAACCGATAAATCCAATGATATTGCTTCTAGTAGTTCTATTGATCCCACTAACTCTTCTCTTAGCCAAGTTACACTTGAGCAAGAAAATGGACTCTTGAAGGGGATTATAGAGAAAGATATCTACAAGAGTCTTGAAGGGTGCAAACAATTTGAGGAGATTGTACGCAAGCACGGAGGATACCGGAAGAATCATGGTGTTGGCTACTTCAATGCTAATGGAGTTGAATGGTAAGAAGGTCAATACCCCAATCCCAAGTTTGTTGCTCAAAAGGAGATGTATGAAAATACTATCCCCAAGGGAACAAAATCTCAAGATGACCTTCCACCACAAGACCCCAAGCTCAAGGACAAGAACAAGCTTCAAGAGGACATTGACTCATATGAAGATGAATCCCAAGCTTTGGTGAAGTGGGTTCCCAAGGCTACTACAAGCTCAACTTCTACAAGTTCTACTTCAACACCAAGGATGCCCATCAACTTCATGTGGGTCCCCAAGAAGAAGAACTAGCAAAGTTCTTGAGGGGTGACTCTGCCATTGAAATTTAATCACATTCATTATTGGCAAGAACTATTTGCTATCAACATCAACTTTATGCAATAGTTCAAGGAGTGACACATTCCCTCAAAGGTAAGCAAGGGACACGTTAATCAACAAATCAATGGACATCATCACATATGCTTTGCACTCCATGTCCATAGATATCCTTGTATTTGTCTCTTGTGTGTTGGGACTAATCCATGTATTTGAGGATAGTAAGGAAAATACAAGGATGCTCCCAACTCTTGGTGACTGTCATGGTCTTATCGCGGCAGATGTCCGGGTGAATGGACTTCGATTCGAGGCCATCACAAAGGTGATGGACTCAAAAGGGTTGGTTGGGACGAATGCCACGAGTTTACCCAGGTTCAACCCCTCAAAGTAGAGGTTATAGACTATGTCCTACTTGTGTTTGTATTGCTTGGTGTATCGATTACAATGGAGCTGATTGCTTGACCTAGTTCTCAATATCTGATCCCTAAGTCGCCCCTGGTCTCGCCTTTATATAGGAGGTCAAGACCATAGGTCATCCAAGTCGTAACTGAATCTCACAATTGTGTCCGATTCTATCTCTACATTAGCTTCCCTTTCCTGGGCAAGTTGTCTCCGAGCGGCTCACCCGCCCATGTCTTCATACCTTCTCCGTCCGGGCCACGTCCCCACCCATCTTGTTAAGCCACCAAACGTCTTGGGCTTAAGTCTTCATGGCCCACTCTTGGGCTGGTGTACGAGCCGCCTAGTGTGACCCGGAGCCTCAGGGGAGGGCCTCACCGTGGGGTTATATCCCCAACATTAGGCCCCAGGTTGATTTGAGCCCGCTCACTTCAGCCTTCTTCATAATCATCGGCGAGTCTCCCTTATGTCACCTGAGAGTAAACAATAACCCGTCGTGACGTCATGTTCAAATCTGTCAGAAAGATCCTCTGACGTCCACAATGAATCTTCCCTTATTAAATGGATGGTCTGAGAATCGAGGCATCCGCCTCGGTCAAATAATATCCGCAGCGTAGATTTTCGCGCCTGTTTCCACCTTTGCGTATTAAATAGGACCGCAAGGGGTGGCATTTTCTTTCCTCCCCATGCACTCTTCGTCTTCTTCCTTCCGACGCTGCCGCTCCAGCGCACCTCCCTCCGGCAACGTCTTCCCATCGTCGTCGTCGAGGCCGCTGCATCCACCTGTTTGCTCCAGAGTTCTGTCTGTGTCCGCCGTGCCATCTCCGGTAAGTCCTCCTTCCCCTAGATCCATAGCCATTTCGGTATGGTTTCACGGAGTTCTTCCGCTACTTAGAACACGAGCTTCTCTCCAATGCTAGCCATGCTTTCTCCATAAAAACCCGATGATATGCTTTCCCCATTGCGGTGTTCTATAGAAAACCGATAGCAGCACCACGCAGATCTGCAATCGCTTCGCCTGCCATTTTTAAACTTTCACCGTTTCGACAGTTCGTCATTTAGGTTTGAAATAAAACCATTTTTCTCTATTTTGTACATCCGTAATCTCAGAGATACGTTGTGAAATCTGTTTTCCACACTTAGCCAAATTTTGCATTGTCTTCTCATAAACTTGACCCGCCATGAAGTTTCGGCTCTCACTAACCGGCTCTCGGCGGCTTAATATTATAAAATCTTAGGTTTTTAGCCGCCTTTAGATGCCTAGCATTTCCTGACCCGCCGTACGTAGTTTACTTTGCACAGCATTGAGTCGCCACCATGTCTCGTGCATCCAATTCATGCATTTGGGTCGGCCCTGCCATCACTGAAGAATTCTTGATGGATTTTGTCAATGCAGGTACCATACATGCCAAGGATGTTATTCATTGGCGGGTTCTGGTTAATGAGCTCAGGCCCATTCCTCAGGATGGTGAAGTAGTTGTGTTTTCGGATCATGTTGAACGTGGGTTGGTACCACCCGACACAAGATTCTTTTGGGAAGTTCGTAACTTCTACAACCTGCGCCCTCAGGACCTTGCTCCCAACTCCGTTTCTAGTATATGCAACTTCCAAGTACTCAACGAAATCTACTTGTAGACAAAACCATCTATTGGTCTCTTTTGTGAGTTTTTCTATGCAAACCGCCAAACGGAGGTAAAGACCGGCCCAAGCTTAGAACTTGGCGGGATTTCTATTCAGAGACGCCGGGACATAACCTTTTCGGTTGTTCAGATGCCAAGCCATCCAAAGGACTTGAACAAGACTTGGTTCTGTTGCAAAGATACTTCCCCAGAAGGAGAGCATCCCCTATCGGGTTATCGCCCATCCCGGCTCAAGACGCCCTCTAAGGTTCCTGGCTGGCTGGCAGCTACTGAACGGGCGAAGCATGCTCCGGCTCACACCAAAATCAAAGCCCTTATGGACAATGGACTGATGGGACTGTATTTTATCCGCTGCTAGATTTCTTTGAGAATCATGCCCTTGAGCCATCGAAGTCGCCTTATGTGCCAATATCCAGGCCAGTATGATGACTCCCTCTGCTTGAGCCGGACAACGCTATCTGAGGATGATATCACCACTGTCATCCGGAGCCTTGTCCACGAATCTTCAGGAGCTTGCAGCGCCATCGGGCTGGCACCTTTCTATGCCTCAAACCCAGCCCCAGATGTAGGGCGACTCTTTATACTCTCTTTTATGTATTATTTATATCTTGGCAGTCTCTTTACCTTTTGTCGGCTTATATTTTCAGGCTAATTCTGACTTCTAGAAGAAGAAATATGTTCCTCCTCTGAAGAAATCGAGGAAGAAAACCGCAGACCGGAAGAATGGTTTGAGCAGCTGGCATCAGACGAATCAGAGGTATAACTTGACTATTTTTTGCCGCCTATTTATTCACCTTATTGACAACAACTATTCACGGGACGAGACAGAGACCATCCACGCCAACGCCCCTGAGGTAACTTACGTTTCGTCCGACTCAGACTACTTTGTACCCCAGAAGATACGGCAGGTCGTTCGAAAAGTTCCCCTTTCTCATCCTCTTGCTTACTTAGACCCCCAATTTTTTTAGAAAAAGCAACAACAAGCCGACCAATGCCACACCCGGAGCGTCGTCTCTACCATGCTCATGTCTGGGTTACCTAACTCTTCGGCTCAGAGAAAACGTCCAGCTGAGGTAGACATTCCTTTTCCACTTGATTTTACTAATCCTTGCTTTGCAATTTCAAGATTGCCTTATATTACTTGAACTGCTTTTTAGGGATCGTCTCCTTCGTCTGGTGACTCTACAGCCACTACACTGCCACCTCCAAATATTAACCCTTTGTATGTGTTTTTCAAATCTTACATCTTTGGTGGTCATAAACCTTTTGACTCTTAATCTTTGTGCTTTTCAAGGCTCAAGCCAAGTGAAGGAAGACCAACAAATCCTCCTCTGGCCCTAATATTCAAGAACCGGAGCCTACCAACCCGGATGCTCCCATGCCGGATGTTGATCCTTTGGCGGCTCCCAAGGAGGCACCTGAAGAAACTTGTCCTTCTACAGAGCCTGCGGCTGATGATTAGATTCCTGAGAGTCCTCCAAGGGACCATTCCAAGCCACCCAGCCCCGCAAAAGTTGCCGATGAAACAGCCGCTCCGGATAATTTTACAACTGGCGCCGGCTTCCACTCTCCTCAACCTCTTGTGCTGACAAAGCATAGTGATACGGCTGAAGCTTCCAAGAAGCTGGAGTTTGAGCTCCCCGCCCTTGAGAAGATGACAACTGACGAACTTCATCCTGGTTATTTGATTCGCCTGTCTACAAGCCGGGAATTGGAGCTCAAGCTTGTCAATTTAATGAAGAAGAAATATGAGGTATTCTTCACTCTCCTTATACCCTTACGTAGCCCCCCAAGAGCCGGGTTAAGATTGGCTAATGAAAATCCGGGTCTTCAAAACCTGCTAGAACTAGAAATCCTTAGCCTATAGGCCTCAACTTATTTAGAAGTAATCATAGATCATCGTTGTTAGCCCCCAAGGGCAGGCTCAAAATTGATAGCTTTGAACCGGAGCTTTATAGAAGGTAGGTAATAGAGCCAATGGGAGCCCCCAAGGGCCGGCTCAATCTTGTCGAAGTTGAGTTGGGCCTTTCATTCTGAATAGTTTGGTAGGCCATTATGTAGCCCCCAAGTTTCGGGTTAACTTGATAAAATGATCCGGAATTGCCTTTTAATCTAGGAGATCAAATAGACATTAGCCCCCAACTGTCATACATATTTCTTGCAATCTGTTAGACATTGCTGAGTCTTTTAAACTTCTCCTTCTCACAGCTCATTCCATACTTTGATATGCCACAGGAAGCTTTAAACGAAGCCGGGTCAGAAGTGGCCGGCTTAAAAAATAATCTAGCCACGCAGCAGGCCGCTTGAAGTTAAGCTGATGAAAAATGCTGGCTCCTCGCTGAATAATTGACCAAGATCAAGGACGACTTTGCAGCCTTCAAAGAGTCTGCTAAAACTGAACATGCCGCCCTCACTCAACAGGCGGATGATGCTGACCACCGGCTGATGATCGTGTCTGATGAACTGCAGTCTTTGAAGCGCCATATTAAGAAGATGACAGCGGCCATCTTTGGTAAGTATTTGATAACTTAACCCAATTTGTGTATGTATTCTTGTACTGGCGACTTATGGCGGTTAATCTGTCTTATGTAGATCCAAGGAGCTGCGAACTTGCTTTTGATAGCTTGCTACCCCTGAAGACGATTTATACTCTAATGGAACAACTTTACTATGGGGCTGTTTGGACAATCAAGTCTGTGCTCTACAACGATAACACCCCCTCAACTATGAAAGGGGTCTTGGATTTTTTTCTATGCTGCCGAAGCAAATCGTAGAGTTGAAGAAATCAGCCACCCGACAGGGAGCTATTGCAGCTATAAGCTGGGCGCTGGTGTTTGTTCCGGAGTTGACACCTGCAGATATGATGGATGGGTTTCCCTCCAAACAAGATGATGGCTCTGAGTTTACGGACGCTGACTATGTACGATGTGTGAAGGATTCCAATGTCCTTGCCTCCATGTTAGCAGAAGAGGTCAACCTGGTGACTTATCAGGTGGCTTACAGCGCAGATCATAAGAGAATCCGTGGCACCCTCTTTGAGTCTAAGGATCTGACACCCGCCCGCAGTAAGCAACTTTTTGCTTCTGAACTTGACCCGTCCTCCTTCTTTGAAGAAGGAAACTTTGCAGATTTAACCCACTGCAACTGGGACTTGGACCATGTTCAGATCAAGGAGGTTGAAGACCCGGAGTAGGGTGACCAGCCGGCCAGCTAAAGGAGTCGTGAACGCCGTTCACAGCCGGCTCTTTGTGACCCGACATGAGCGGTGTAAAAAACTTTAAGATAGTTTTGGGCTCCACAGAGAGCATATGTAATAGACCGGTAGTAACTTTGCCTTTGCTTGAACTGTGCCAACGTGCACATATTAAATAGTCTGGCTTAATATATATATATATATATCATATTTCCTGCACTTCATATTGGATGCTTACCAACTCCTGGCAGCTTAATTGACCTGCAAGAATAGATGTATCTTGACATTATTAGGAGGGCGGCTTAAAAGCATAACCCAAAAAGATTATGTATCTTCCTAACATGTTTTTCAAAAACGGCTCATGTGCTTGTTCTACTAGGCTGACCCGCCACATAAAAACCACTCGAGATAGTGTGTAAGCTATACCCGGCGAGTGAGAAGCCCCCTGGATGATCAAGTTGACTTGTCAACTTTTTGGCTTAAGAGCCGGCCGATAGGGTCTGATAAGCTACACCCGGAAGGTGGGAAGCCCCCTGGACGGCTATGTTGACTTCTCAACATTTTTGGCTTAAGAGTCGGCCAATAGGGTCTGATAAGCTACACCCGGAGGGTGGCAAGCCCCCTGGACGACTATGATGACTTGTCAAAAAATTTGGCTTAAAAGCCGACTGTTAGGGTTTGATAAGCTACACCCGAAGGGTGCGAAGCCCCCTTAGACAACCAAGTTGACTTCTCATCTTTTTTGGCTTAAGACCCGGCCGATAGGGTCTGATAAGCTACACCCGGAGGGTGGGAAGCCCCCTTTACGGCTATGTTGACTTGTCAACATTTTTTGCTTAAGAGCCGGCTCTTAGGGTTTGATAAGCTACACCCGGAGGGTGGGAAGCCCCCTTAGACAACCAAGTTGACTTGTCAACTTTTTTGGCTCAAGAGCCGGCCGATAGAGCCTGATAAGCTACACCCGGAGGGTGGGAAGCCCCCTTTACAGCTATGTTGACTTGTCAACATTTTTGGCTTCAGAGCCGGCTGTTAGGGTTCTATAAGCTACACCTGGAGGGTGGGAAGCCCCCTTAGACAACCAAGTTTTGGATCTTTCTTGCATGGATGAAGATGTGCGAAATGGCAGAGGCCCCGGCTTGCAGGATGCTACTTTATTCATATATAAATATGATATGTACAATGATAGTGTACAATGTCGAGTCTCAATGACCTAAGTGTAGTAAGGCCGTAGATGCAATATGTTCCACGGCCAGCGGGTCTCCTAGCCCGAGGTATCTGAGTCGTCTCAGATGTCAATGAGGTAATATGAGCCGTTGTTGAGATTTCGGCTGACCATGAAAGGTCCTTCCCATGGAGGAGATAGCTTGTGCATATTTGTCTGATCTTGAATCAGCCGTAGTACTAAATCGCCTTCTTCAAACGTCTGGGTCTTGACTCTAAGGCTATGATAGCGGCGCAGGTCTTGCTGATAAATTGCCGAACAGGCATCTGCCAATTCTCGTTCCTCCTCCAAGGCATCCAACGCATCTTGACGCACCGTCTCGTTGTCCATCTCGATGTAAGCCGCCACTCTTGGCAAGTGATGCCGGATTTCACTTGGTAACACGGCCTCTGCACCATAAACCATGAAGAAAGGTCTATAACCTATGGATCTATTGGGGGTAGTTCTGATGCTCCATAAGATGGACGACAACTCCTCCACCCAACAGCCTCATGTTTGCTGTAAAGGAACCATAATCCGAGGGTTGATACCTCTCTGGATCACTTGGTTAGCACGCTCCACCTCACCGTTGGACCGTGGATGAGCAACCGCAGAAACATCAAGCCGGATGTGTTCCTGGTCGCAGAACGTTTTCATAGCCCCCTTGGACAGATTCGTGCCATTATCCGTGATGATGCTATGAGGGTAACCAAAACAGTAGATCAACCTTTTGATGAACTGAACCGCCATAGCTGCATCACACTTGCTGACTGGCTCAACCTCTACCCACTTGGTAAACTTATCAACCTCCACCAAGAGGTGCGTTTTCTTGTCTTTGGATCTCTTGAAATGTAACAGCCCGGGACCGATGCTCCAGAAGATTCCCCTTTTATTTCCATTCTTGTCTATGTTTCGTTTGGTTGTTGCATTCATCATCACATCATCTGCATAGCATCGTCACCCATTTTCGAAAACTAGCATCCGTTCGTAGTCGCCAGTTCTCTCCGTTCTTGTTGTTGCCCGTTTCGAGCCCAACCACAGACGCACGCGCCTACGGCATCGTTAAAAAACCGATTTTAAAGTGTGCGAGAAATATTCTCGGATTGGGTCGAAACTTGGTATGCAATCTTGCTATATGGTAGGTGGACCGCTTGCCAAATTTCATCATGTTTTGAGTTAGTTTGATACCCCATCGGTCAACCGTAGCAGTGTGGTCATCGGTTATTCGTCGGACGTTTTTTGTGTTTTTAAAACCTCGTGTCACGGGCCGCAAACCTCCCTCTCACCTCACCCTAGCCCATCTACACAGCCACATAGTCCACTTAGCCCCCCTCCGCTTCCGGGCCGTTCGATCGAGATCGAACGGACTGAAAATGGTGCAAAACCCCCTCTCCTAGCCCCCATTTCCTATTTAAGCACCCCTAGCCTGCCCTAAATGGAAACCCTATCCCTCCCCTCGATTTCCGCTCCACCCAAGCCCCAACCGCCACCTCCATCGCCCTGTCTCCCTCCTCCCACCTCCAGGCCCACTAGGGCCCAGATTGGGCCCTCGGAAGCCCATCTGTGCCGGATCACATAGCCGCCGCTAGCCGCCCCGCATCCGCAGCGAGGGAGCCAGCAGTAGCCCACAGCCCCGCCGGAGCCAGCCGCCGCCGGCGTGCAGCTCATCCAGGTGAGCCCCACTGTCGATTGCTCCATCTCCTCTCGATCTCTCTCTAATCCGCATGCTCTCTCTCCCTATAACCCCCTGCAGGAGCTCCTCCATGGCCGCCCCGGATCTACCTCCTAGAGGTGTCTTAGGCCCTCTCGTCGCCGGGAACAGAGCCCCTGGCCCGGATCCGCTAATTCCCCTTGCCTCCTTGCTGTTTCGGTCGCGGGAGGCCCACCATGCCGCCGCCCATGCTCCTTGTGCCGCCATGGCCTCCTGCCTCGTGTGGGCACAGGGGAGGAGACAACAGCGTCGGCCCTGTGGGCCACCGAGGCGCCAAGGCCCAGCGCCCCGGCTGGCCTGAGCCAAGCCGCCAAAGTCATGGGCTTGGCCCAATGTGGTGAGAGCCCGTAAATCCCGCTCGAGCGTGGTTTCGCTATCTGTCACCGGTTGCTGCTGTTGCAATAGTTAGGTTCGGCCCAAGAAACGTATTTTTTCAGTCTCTGTGAATTTATCTATTATCTAGTGAATAATAAAATTGCAGAAAACCCCCCAGTTCTCATGCATTTTATAACTCGAGATCCGTGCATCACATGTAAAAACTTTATATATGAAACTTGACTAGAATTTCGTGTAGATTCACAATAACTAACTTTCACATGTGTTTAAAATGATTAACTTACTGTTTTCATGTATTTTGCATATATGCCATGCTAAAAGGAGTTATTTCATAACTAAATAACCGTAGCTCCGATAAAAATGTTCCACATATATAACTTGGCTAGAAAAATGTGTAGAATCACATGGTGACATTTATTTTGTTGTTTAACAACTCTATAATTGTGTTAGGACAGATCTGGACCGAAATCTTAAATTGCATATGAGGTTGTTTCGGGAATGCTATAAGTTGTTTCCGACCTAATTTAAGATGCCTAGATAGTGTAGTTTACTTATGCTTCACCTCTTGCCATGCCTAACAGCATTTAACATTGATTTGTACCTAAATAATTCGAATGTGGAGTTTCGTAAATATGCAACTCATTGCATATTGAACTTCACTTAATGTGTAGTAGTTGTTTGTTGTTCTTGCCATGTCAAGCCTTGCATATTAAACCGAACATACATCATATTTGTTTGCGCATCGTGTCATGCATTTGTTGTGGTGTATCTTGTGTTGATTGTTTGTTTTGGATTGCTTCTTCTCGATAGAGTTCCGAAAGCGTTCGCAGTGTGGGGATTCGTTTGACTACGTTGGCTCGTCTTCTTCATGCACTCGATCTTTTTCCAAGCAGGATCTCAGGCAAGATGACACATTTCCCTGGATACCACTACTATCATTGCCATGCTAGTTGTCTCGTTTTTCTATCGCTCTGTCACGCTACCTACCACTTGTTTGTCAAGCCTCCAACATTGCCATGATAAGCCTCTAACCTCTCCAAATACCAGCAAACCATTGTTTGGCTATGTTATCACTTGCTCAGCCCTTCTTATAGCGTTTCTAGCTACAGGTGCAATTGCTTCCAAGTGTCAACATGGACATTCTTTTGTTATCACAATATGGTTGCTATTTAATTTAATGCACATACACACTTGGTAAAGGATGGAAGGCTTGGCCTTTTGGTTGGTGTTTTGTTCCACTCTTGCCGCCCCTAGTTACTTGTGAACCGGTGTTATGTTCCCTAATTGAGCGCTCCTAACATGCTCGGGCTTGTTATGGGGCCCCCCTTGATTTTTGTTTTGGGCTAAAATTTGTCTGGCAAGGCCCAACATTGGTACTACATTTGCCTAATAATTAATAAAATTGCATAGCGACCCGCCGGCATGCGCGGATCTTAATCAACAACCCGGGCCAGTGCTCCTAATGAGTGTTGGTCCAAACTAGAGAACCGTGAGGGGCCAACCCGGGGTAACTCGGGAGATGTCTATCTGGCCACCGTACGCTTCGCTTATATGTCGTGTCCTGAGAACGAGATACGTGGCTCCTATCGGGTTCGTCGACATGTCGGGAGGCCTTGCTGGATTTGTTTTACCTATCTCGAATATATTGAGTGAGGAACTCTGATCTTCTTCGGGCTATCTCGAGGTGTCAGATTTCCTTTGGAATTGCCTAGGATGATCACGAGATCCGTGGTTAAGGTTATTCCCGTTGCATGTGGTTCATTTGTGATGGACGAGTTGGAGCACCCCTGCAGGGTTAAATCTTTCGGAAAGCCATGCCCGCGGTTATGTGGCAAAGTTGGATACTTTGTTTAACACCAGGTCATAGCAAACTTGAAGTAAACTCAAATAAAATACACCAACTGTGTGCATAAGCGTGACTCTCTCTTCTCGTGAGTCCTTATCCGAGAGAGAACACGGTGGGGTTATGTTCGACGTAGGTAGGTGTTCAGGATCAGTTAGTGATCATCACTAGTTCACGTCCGTTTTGCGTAGACCACCATAATTTAATTTCTGTATTCGTAAATTAGCCACTCTTGCTGCAGCCTCGCCACTAAAACATACCTCACCCATTAAGTTTTAATAGTCTTGATACCCTCGGAAATGAGATTGCTGAGTCCCCGTGGCTCATAGATTACTACAACAACAGTTGCAGGTATAGGTAATGCGGTGATTTCACGTGAGAGCGATGCTTGTTTGATTTGGAGTTCTTCATCTTCTTCTTCATCGATCTAGGATGGGTTCCAGGCGGCATCCTGGGATAGCAAGGGTGGACGCGATTTTATCGTTTGATTTCGTCCGTAGTCGGACCCTGCTCTTCTGTATGATGTTTGAGTATGTTGTTGTATTGATGTGACTCTGATGTAGCTTGTGGCGAGTGTAAGCCAATTCCATATACTCATCTCTTCTGTACATGTACTTGTAATGATATCCATTCTTGCAACACGACGAGATGCGCTTCTATCCCTATCGAGGCCCTCATGCCGAAATAAGGATAGGACACATCTGGGCGTGACATGAAAGGCCCGACCATATCGATCCCCTAGACTACAAACGGCCAAGTAATTGGTATCATACGCAATTCTTGAGCCAGAACATGAGCATGCCGGCCAAACTTTTGACAGCCGTCGCACTTGCGGACCAGATCCTCAGCATCCTTATGCATCGTCAACCAGAAGAAACCATGCCAGATAGCCTTGGCCACCAAAGATTTTGAGCCGGCGTGATGTCCGCAATCACCAGCATGAATTTCATTCAAGATTTCTTTGCACTCCTCTGGTGAAACACGACTTTGAAGCACTCTGGTGATGCTGCATTTGTGCAACTCGCCATTAACTATCGTCACGGACTTAGATCGTCGGGTGATCTGTCTGGCCAGATTTTCATCATCAGGTAACTCGCCTCGGGTCAAATATGCCAAGTAAGGCATAGTCCAATCTGTAATAGCATGTAGAGCCGCTACCAATTGTCCCTCCGGGTCAGGAATAGACAAATCTTCCTTTGAGAGTAATTTGACAGTCGGGTGATGTAAGACGTCTAGAAAGATACTGGGCAGCACCGGCTTTCGCTGAGAGACTTACCTTGACAGGGCATCAGCCGCCTTGTTCATGCGACGGGCAATATGATCCACCTGATAACCCTTGAAGTGACCAGCAATGATATCCACCGCCTGATGAAAAGCCGCCATCCTCGGATCCCTGGAATCCCAAGTGCCTAAAACTTGCTGCGCCACAAGATTTGAGCCACCGAAGCACCTTACCCGGCTTAAGTTCATCTCCTTAGCTACCCTCAGGCCATGAAGCAGGGCTTCATACTCAGCTGCATTATTAGTGCAAGGGAACATCAACCGGAGCACATAACAGAACTTATCACCTTTGGGAGATGTTAAAACAACCCCTGCCCCTGAGCCTTCTAGCTACTTGGATCCATCAAATTGTATTGTCCAGTATGTGTTGTCCGGCTTTTCTACGGGTGCCTGACACTCTGTCCAGTCGTTTATAAATTCCATAGGGGCTTGAGACTTGACGCCCGTACGAGGTACGTACTTTAGATTGAGAGGTCAAATCTCCAATGCCCACCTAGCAATCCTACTAGTGGCTTCTCTGTTTTTAATTATGTCTCCCAATAGAGCCGCGCTGAACACGGTGATCTGATGTCCTAAGAAGTAATGCTTTAATTTGCGGTTGGCCATGAACACCCCATACACTAGCTTCTGCCAATGTGGATATCTCTGCTTGGACTCTGTCAGGACCTCACTGATATAATAAACCGGCCTCTGAACTGGATACTCTTTCCCTGCTTCCTTGCGCTCGACCACAATTGCAGCGCTGACAGCCCGGTTGTTAGCCGCCGCGTATAGGAGCAAAGGCTCTTTCTCAGCCAGAGCAGCTAAAACCGGCAGCTCAGTGAGCTGCTTCTTGAGCGCCTCAAACGCTTCACCCACCGCCGTACTCTAGACAAAATTGTCTGCCTTTTTCATCATTTGATATAGAGGGATGGCTTTCTCACCAAGGCGGCTTATAAACCGGCTCAATGCGGCGTTCCGCCCTGCCAGGCGTTGGACATCATTGATACAAGCCGGCTCAGCCAGGGAGGTGATAGCCTTGATCTTATCTGGGTTAGCTTCGATACCATGCTCAGAAACAGGAAATCCCAAGAGCTTGCCAACCGGAACACCAAAGACACACTTTGTCGGGTTAAGCATCATCTTATAGATCCGTAGATTGTCAAAGGTTTCCTTTAAGTCATCAAGCAGGGTCTCCTTCTTCCTTGACTTGATCACAATATCATCCACATAAGCATGAACGTTGCGTCAAATATGACTGTGAAGAAAATTCTGCACACAACGCTGATAAGTCGCTTGGGCACTCTTGAGCCCAAAAGGCCTGATGAAAGTCGTCTTCTCTTGGTCCTTAACCGCCATTTTGATCTGACGATATCCCGAATAAGCATCCAGGAAGCATAAACTTTTGCAACCCGCCGTAGCATCAATTATTTGATCAATACGAGGGAGAGAAAAAGGATTAGCCGGACATGCCTCGTTAAGATCCGTATAGTCCACACACATACGCCATGTGTCGTTTTTCTTGAGCACAAGCACTAGGTTAGCAAGCCACTCCGGGTGAAAGACCTCGACGTTGACACCCGCCGTTAAGAGCCGAGCGACCTCTTCCCCAATGGCCTTGCGCCTCTCCTCGTTGAACCGCCATAGAAATTGCTTGCCCGGTTTAAACTTAGGATCCACATTAAGGTTATGCTTAGATAACTCACTCGGTACACCCGGCATGTCAGAAGGTTTCCATGCAAAGATGTCCCGATTCTCATGGATGAATTCGATGAGCGCGCTTTCCTATTTGGGATCCATGTTGGCCCCAATAATGAACTATTTGGATGAGTCACCTGGAGTAAAATCCACCACCTTGGTATCATCTTCCGAAATTTTGAGGGGCGTCTCAACCTCTGTGGTAGGCTTCTTCAGCAGGGTCATTGTGACAGCCCAAGTGCTGTCCCTACCTTTGATGGCATGTGTCGTGTATGAACCTTGTTGCCATGAGATTAAAGAAATGATTTGCAGCTTGTCATACCATGTATTGTTCTTGCATTCATGCATCATGCATCATCTCATCCATCATGCCATGTGTTGCTAGTGTTGTGACCTTGTGTGATTGGTTATGATCTTGTGATGTGTGAGGTGGTTGGATTATGTGGGTGGTGCATCTACTTCTCCTCCCCCCCCTCTTATTCCTTTTCAAACAAACCCCCACTATATAGCCTTTTTCATTCTATGTTATTTTATCAGCAGACTTAAATTGCTAATTAAATTGTTCAAAAATGTTCAAGAGGTAGCCTATTTTATTAATTGTGAGTAGGGTTCTTTTGATGTTTGGAGATTTTATGCATGTGAGGTTTAAATAACCACGGGCTGTTATTTTAAAACTATTAAAATTACTTGTCCTAAAAAATCATCTTGACATTTTTAGTAAATAGTGCATTTTATTTTCATTGCAAAAGTATTTTTATGCTGCACAAAAATCCTTCAGTTTATTCTGGGTTTTTTCTTGTGTGTTGTGATTTAAAAAAAAACAGAAAACCTCCGTGTTTATTGTTTTCTAAGAGAGCGCCAGCGTAGGTCTTTTCCTTCCCCGCGGCCCAGCCCGCTCGAGGGAACGACAACCAGCTCCCGTTCCCCCTCGTCAGGTTCAGAGAGAGGGAGCAGGGCGGGTGAGCACGTCGCCGTGAGTTGTGAATGTCGTCTTGTCGTCTGTCCCCTCCTTTTTATGCCCCCACAACGTCTATGCCTCCCCCTCTAGGGTTCCGCGTGTCCTCCCGTGCCGCCGCCAGCTTCTCCTCCTTCCTTCTCTCCCCTTCCTCTCTTTTCTTCGTCTATCAGGTAAGCTTCAGAGTGTTTCAGAGAGAGAGGGCCGATTGTCGTTGTCGCCGTCGTCGCATTTTAGGAGGTCTCCGCCGCTCCCGGCATGCCGTGGAGGTAGCGGGTCGTCCCTGGAGTCAGTTCCCGTCAATGGGAGAGGCCGGGCTGTCCCTCCTCGACGGCCTCTTCCTCACCGGAGTCGCGGATAGAGTGTCCCCCGCGCGTCTTCTACCTCTTCGTCACCGCCGTCGTCTCAGCGTCTCCTTCCTCTTCGCGTGTCTAGGTTGTTGTCGTCCTCCCCTCAGTGAGTAGCCGCTCCCCGCAGCCCTTCTTCTCCGCACAGGTTTGCCGTGCGTTGCCGTCGTGTTCATCGCCGCCATGCTCCTGCTCGAGCTTGAGGGTCTCTATTGCCGGTGCATCCTCCGCATCTGAGTGCGGGAATAGAGTCCCTATTTTCCCCGCGTGCCCGCGTCCTTCCTATCGCTCCGCTAGTGCCGTAGATCGCCGCAGTTGCTTGCCGTCGTGCCGTTGTCGCCGTGGGTGCTCTATGATTCAGTTTCGTCAGGTTATGTGTGTGTGCATGTATTTGAGAGCCGAGGGCCTCCTCTGTTCACATGCGCGGTCGTAGCAAAGGGGAAACCGGCTCGGGGAATCGACCCTGAGGTCGTGGGTTCGACCCGAACCCCTCCCCCCTTTTTTTGTTTGATTTTCTTTTCTTTGTTTATTTTTTCTTCTTGCTTTCTTATTTGCTAATATGTGTATGTATGTTTGTTCTTTTTCTTTTCTTTTCTGCTTATATATGAGTTTATATGTTGCGTATATGTGTGTGTGCTAATACATACATACCGTGTGGTGAGTGTGGTGTGTGTGCATATATGTACGTGTGTATGCATGGTATGTGAGTATGTGTGTGAAGAGAGTGTAGTCATGTGCATATGTATATGCATATATGCACTTGTCCATATATGTATGTATATATGTGTGTGAATGAACACCCACACACATGAGCATGTGTGGATGTGAGTGTATATGCCATATGCACTTGTGCGTGTGGTGGTATGTATGCGCCTATATGCATTATGCATATATGGTGCATGTGTGTGTGTGTGTGGATGAACACCCCTCATGGGTGATATGTTCATGAGAGGGTTGTGCTCATATGCCCTTAGGCATATGAAGCCATATGTGTGCTTGCTTGGT
Source organism: Hordeum marinum (assembly GCA_022496015.1). Lineage (NCBI taxonomy): Eukaryota > Viridiplantae > Streptophyta > Magnoliopsida > Poales > Poaceae > Hordeum > Hordeum marinum. The sequence goes on along the minus strand of CM039675.1, from coordinate 194,590,838 downwards.
AGTGTGTGTGTGTAGAGAGTGTGTGTCTGTAGGTGACTAGTGGGTTTCCCCACTTGACATACCCCCCTTTCTCCTAGATATGCATGTTTTGTAGGGATTATTACTTATTTTCCATGTTAAAATAAGTTTCCAAATCTGGTTAAGTGCACTTATGCTCATGTCCATTTAGAGTAAGTTTTAACTTATAAGAGAGTGGATTGTTGCTTGCTAGTATATTTGTGCCATGTTGCTTCACATGATCATATGAGTATGACACATGTTTTTGGGGTAGAAAGAGCCAAGGAATCCATTGGTGCTTGTATATTTCACTTTTGAGCAAGTTTATAAAACTGTCAGTTTCTGCTGTGATGCTACTTTGTCATTTTTGCATGATTTAATCCATGCTTGCTTTGGGGCATGTGCCAACATGGAAGTGCTAGTGTTTTATATCTAATACGCCATGGTATTTTTGTTTGACATGAGAATCGCCCATATAAGTGGGAAACATGCTGCAAAGTGGCTAACTTAATGTTACTGTTTTCACCATGCTAAATATTTCTATGTCTGAGAATCTGCTGTGATTTTTTTGCCATGTAGAATGGTTGGTATCTTGTGCTATGTTGAGAATAAGCTCATGCTCAGTGCTACTATTTTGAAGTAGATGTTGTCTACTACCATCTTGTCAACAAGCTACCAAATTAACTCAGATTCCAGAAAACTGTTATTTTCACTAAGTCCCAAAAAATGTTTCATCATGCCAACTTGATAGCTACATGCTTATTTATTTGTGCCTCCATTCAAAATTGTGTAGTTGGATAATTTGATAAGAATGCTATGTAGTTTCTGTCAATACCTTTTTTATGGCTGTAGGATTCATGTAGCTCAAGTTGTTGGCTATGAAAGTTGCTATGTTGCTATTTTGTGGCAGATTGTTTGTTTTATAGTTTTGTGACTTGTGGGAGCTATACTCCATGGAATTGCTTGATCTCTGGGTCTATTGTGGTTGGTTTTTCATCTCCTAACTAGTGGCTACCTTCGAATGCCAAGAATTAGCCCCATGGCCTTGTTGTCTTGTGTTTTGCCTTCGTACCTTGTCGCGAGCGTATCGTGAGAACCGTAACTCCGTTTCTTATGTTCTTCATATGCATTTTCATCGTTTTCACATGATGCATCCATATTTGCCATGTTAATGCATGTCTAAATAACTTAACATAAGGTTCTGTCCAGATTAATTAATAACCAATCCTTTGCATGTGAAACATGACTAGTTAGGATTGCCATGTTAAAAACTCTTCACCTAAGCATGCATCATTCTTGTTTGTGCAGTGCACCATGGTTGTTTGTTTATTCTTGATGTTTGTTTTGGGTAGACGCGAATGTTGAACCTAAGTACGAAGAGCCAGGCGAGTACAACTATGAGGATCCCACAACTTGTTCCACTAAAGAATCAACAGGCAAGATGATCTTACCCGGATCCCGATACTATTTTCGGTTGCTTGTTTCTCGCTCTTATCATTACAATCGCGCTACCTAGCACTTGAATATCAGCCTCCCAATTGCCATGATAGCCTCTAACCCTCCACCTCCTAGAAAACCTTTGATTGGCCAAGTTACCGCTCCTCAGCCCCTCTTATAGCGTTCTTAGTTGCAGGTTGAGGTAGTTCCATGTGATAACATGGATTTGCATATCACAATATTAACTTTTATTTAATATAGTTCACTTATTTATCTTGGTATTGGTGGAAGGCGTGGCCTTTTGCTAGGTGTTTTGTTCCGCTGTTACCGCCATAGTTTTTGTTACCGGTGTTATGTTTTCCATATTTTTCACTCCTAACACGCTCGGGGTTGTTATGGGGACCCCCTTGTTTATTCGGCTGAGATTAAAACTTGTCTGGCAAGTCCCAACATTGGTACTACATTTTCTTAATAAGTTAATAAAACTGCATAGGGCGTTGCAACCCCGTGGATAATTAATCACCCCCCGAGCTAGTGCTCCTCATGAGTGTTGGTCCAAACTAGAGCACTGTGCGGGGCCAACCCAGGGCAACTTGGGAGATTTCTATCAGGCCTCCGTACGCGTAGCTTATCCGTCCTGTCCTGACAACGAGATACGCGGCTCTTATCGGGTTCGTCAACACGTCGGGTGGTCTAGCTGGATTTGTTTTACCTTTATCGAGTGTCTTGCGTGTGGACTCTGACTTTCTTCAGGTTATCTTGAGGTGTTGGAATTCCTTTGGAGTTACCTATGATGATCACGACATCCGTGGTCGAGGCTATTCCTGTGGACTGTGGTTATTTGTGATGGACTAGTTGGAGCACCCTTGTAGGGTTAAATCTTTTCGAGAAGCCGTGCTCGCGGTTATGTGGCAGGTTGATATTTGTTTAACACCTGGTTATAGTTAACTTGAAGTAAACTCTAAATAAAATGCACCAACTGGGTGAGTAACCGTGATCATCTCTTCCCATGAACCTGATCCGAGAGAGAACACGGTGGGGTTATGATTGACGTAAGTAAGTGTTCAGGATCTCACAGAGGTCAATCTAGATTCGATCGTTCATCATAGGACACATGTTTATCTTCATCTTACATAAGTTTAGCCACCAAATATGCTTAGTGATGCTTCAAACTAAACACATACCCCTTCCTAACCTTAAGCTCGAATAGTCTTCGTACCCGGGCACTTGATTGTTGAGTCCGTGTGGCTCACAGATTACTACAACACTCCAAGTACAAGTACAAATGAGTTCGTGCATGATGATCTGACCCAGCTCCAGTGGGAATATGATGAGGAAAGAGGCAGGATGTACGTGACTTATCCAGACGAGTAGGGTACCATGGTCGTGATCTTTGGTATAGCGAGATAGTGTCATTTGCATCTGTTTTTATCGTTTGATTTCGTCCGTAGTCAGACCCTGTCTTCATCTTGATGATTTGAACTCTGTGTGGAATTGTAACGTAGTATGTGGAGAGTGTAAGCCAACTTATATTCACATCTCTTCTGTAATGTATGATGCAAAGATACTATACATGCGAACGGCAAGATGCGCCTCTATGCCTTGCTAGGCCGCGTGCCTTAAAATGGATAGGCGCGCATCTTGGGCGTGACAAGTTGGTATTCAGAGCCATACGACCATAGGAGCCTTTGCTTGATCGAATTTGGCCGAGTTGAGTCTAGTAAAAATTATTTTGAGTCTAGTTATATCAGAGAGTAGGATTATTTTTACTCCTCTTCAATGCTCTGGTGAGGCTTTTCGACTTAGGAATTTTGATTCTACTCATCTTCTCGCTCAAAAAAAAATTTAGGATCACGCGGGTATTATGGAGTCTATATGATACCGATGTGACAGGGTTCTGTCTTGGTGCCTCCTGTCTGACTTGATTTCTTCCGGGGAGTCGAGCTCCAGGGAATGTTGGCACATCGTTATCATTTAGCTTCCTTGATATCTCAAGATGGAGAATGTTCGGATTTACTTCAATACTCGTCATGGTGAGATATCGTCGGAGTCACCCAGTACGGGGAGGCGTCCGGGGTACCACCATGGTTTAGTATCATTGTGAGTTCGAGGATTCGAGGTATACGAATTTGTGAAAGCCTGTGGTTATGTGTTGATGGATGGATACAGTTGGGGTGTAGGATTGCTAGTTGTGTGAGATATTTCCTCCTTGTATCCCCCACACCAGATTGCATAACCAGAAAGTTTTCGGAAGTTCTTAGGTGGGAATTCGTGTAGTTATCTAGGATCATCTTCTTCAGATGTATGTGGGAATATACATTTGTTCCGAGAACTTAGCTAAATACTTTTGTGTTATTGCAAGTGGCTTCTAATATCTGATGATGTTATCATAAACCGAAGAAGCATTCTTACTAAATTTTCACTAGGAAGGTTGTGATGTTATTTTTTTCAATTCTTTCAAGCATTTGATTCAGCTTTCGATTCTTCTTATCAATGCGGTGCTAATGTGTTTTGTCCATCTTCAGGATGGCTCCATCAACTCGCAACAATCCGAGTCATGATGAGGAGCAGGCTGATGTTCCACCTCCACGACCACCCCCGCCACCGCCTCCTCCTCCTCCAGAAGCTTGGCAAGCTGTGATGGCTGCAACCAACGAGAACACTCAGATGTTGCTCAGGTTGTTGGAAGAAAGGGAGAAGGGCAGCAAGGTTTTCAAGGGAATTTTCAGAATCAACCTCAGTTTGCGACGCTCAATCAGTTCCTTGCCAACCAGCCCAAGTCTTTCACCTATTGTGAGCAGCCTTTTGATGCTGATGATTGGCTTCGTGATATGAATAAGCATTTTGAGTGCAGCAATGTCAGGCCAGAGGACTTTGTCAGATTTGCATTGTTCCAGCTCAAGGGTGAAGCAGCTGATTGGTGGTAGGAGTACAAGGATTCCAAGGTGATCGTGTTGTTACTTGGGACGATTTCCGTCGTGACTTCAGGGCTCGTTACATTCCGACAAGCTTTGTCGGAGAGATGCGTGAGAAGTTCAGGCAGCTGAAGTTGGGAAGCAAGTCTGTCTATCAGTACAACATCGAGTTCTAGAATCTAGCCCGCTATGCTAAGCAAGATGTTCCAGATGACAAGGCGATGATCTATTAGTTCAGAGGTGGTCTCAAGGATGAGCTTCTGCCAGGCCTAGTTCTTCAAGAGCCTGGTGAGTTTGATCAGTTCTACAACATGGCTTTGAAGGTCGAGGCAACTCAGCTCAAGTTGGAGAACTCAAGGAAGCGTTCAAGGGATTCATATTCGTCTTCTTCCAGCTCTCAGATGGTTCCTAAGCAGCAGAAGTATTGGTTGCCAAATCCTCCTCCGTTTCGTCCTCCTCAACAACAGAAGCAGTTCGGTGGTTGTGGTTCTTCCCACCCACCCAGCCGAGGATTTCAGCAGAGACCCCAGGCGTCCAAGGAAGTTCTTGTTCCTTCTCCAGGCAATGTTCATCTGCTTTCTTAGGTGACTTGTCACAAATGTGGCCAGAAGTGTCACTATGCTAACAAGTGCAACTAGTGGCGTCTTCCGCCTCCTCCTCCTGTCAAGCCTCGAGGCAATGCTATGGTGAAGCATAATCCCAAGTCAGTCTGGGTGAATATGGTGAATGCAGCTGAAGCAGAGTAGTCTCATGATGTGATTATGGCAATCTCTTAGTTAATAAATTTCCTGCTAAAGTGTTATTTGATTCTGGTGCATCGCATTAATTCATTTCTAGACCTTTTGCTTGGAAGCATGATTTGAATTCAGTAGTTCTTCCTAGTCTTTTTCGGGTTGTGTCCCCAGGCCAATTGATGAGTTTGAATGGGGTGGTTCCGGATGCTTCCATTAAGATGGGCAATTATTCTTTTCTGGATTCTCCAATTGTTCTCGGTAAATCCGACATTGATCTCATTTTGGGCATGGACTTCTTGGCTATGAATAAATCTCATATTGATTGCAAAGCAAAAGAAGTCAAGCTGACTCGTCCTTTAGAAGATGTGATTATTTTCGTGGCTCGCGATGACACAATCCGTCTCTTTGCTCCTAATGAGAAGGGTGAAATCTCGGTGATTTCTCAAATTCAGGTGGTGAATGAGTATGAAGATATCTTTCGAGAAGAATTGCCAGGGATGCCTCCGCACCGACTAGTCGAGTTCGTGATTGATCTCGAGCCCGAAACTGTGTTTGCAAGCGCCCGTATAAACTTGGCCCTGAAGAGCTGAAAGAGTTGAACAACCAGCTAGATGAGCAAGAACGTCTGGGCCTGATTAGACCAAGTTCTTCTCCATGGGGCTGTGGTGTTTTGTTTGTCAGGAAGAAAGACGATACAGATCGCCTTTGTGTCAACTACTGTCCATTGAACAAGAAGACAATTAGAAACAAGTACCCACTTCCCAACATCAACGAGTTGTTTGAAAAACTAAAAGGTGCCAAGGTTTTTTTGAAACTTGATCTTCGCATGGGTTATCATCAGATTCGCATTCGGGAGAAGACATTCCTAAGACCGCCTTCAGGACGAGTTTTGGCTCTTATGAGTACACCGTTATGTTGTTTGGTCTTGAGAATGCTCCTCCAACCTTCTCAAGAATGATGAATTTCATTTTCTCTAATTTCAAGAATGAATTTGTCTTGGTCTATTTGGATGATATCCTTGTGTTCTCGGAGACAGAAGAAGAGCATGCAGTGCATCTCTGCCTTGTGATTGACAAGTTAAGGGAGCATCGATTCTATGCCAGGTTTTCCAAGTGTGAGTTTTGGCTCAATGAAGTGGTGAACCTTGGGCATGTGATATCTGCCGAGGGAATTAAAGTGCACCCTAAGAAAGTTGAGGCAATCTTGAAGTGGGAACCTCCTCAAAATATGAAGCAACTTCGGAGTTTCCTCGGGCTTGCTAGTTATTGCTGAAGATTCGTGGAGAACTTTTCTCAAATTGCTAAGCCTCTATCCAATCTCCTCCAAAGGAGTGTCAAGTATGTCCGGTCTCCTGAGTGTGATGTGGCATTCAATACGCTCAAGCAGAGACTGACTTCAGCTCCAGTTCTTGTTCCCCTCGAGTAGTCAAAGCCTTTCCAAGTATTCTGTGATACTTCTCTCAAAGGTCTTGGTGGTGTTCTCATGCAAGATAAGAAGATTGTTGCTTATACCTCGCGTCAGTTGAAGCCTGCCGAGAAGAACTACCCGAATCATCATCTCGAGTTGGCGGTAGTTGTGCATGCTCTAATGACTTGGAGGCATTTGTTGTTGGGTAGACGAGTCGAGGTGTACACCAATCACAAGAGCTTGAAGTACATTTTCACTCAACCGAGTCTCAATCTTCAGCAGTATTGTTGGGTGGAAATGCTTGAGGACATCAATCCATGCATTGAGTATACTCCTGTGAAGGCAAATGTCATTGCAGACGCGGTCATCTGTAAGGCGTACCGCAATAGTATCATCTTCAAGCCTCTTCAACCAGAGCTGTGTGAAGCCTTCTGCAAGCTCAACCTCCAAATGATTTCGCAAGGATTTCTTGCCAATCTTCAAGTCTCTCCGACTTTGGAAGATCAGGTTCACCAAGCACAGCTTCTTGACGCTATGGCGAAGAAAGTGAAGAAAGGTGTGGCCAACGGCATTCCGAAGTATATGTGCTTTCGCGTTGATGACAAAGATACCTTGTTCTTTCAGGACCGTCTTGTGGTTCCAAATGGTGATCGCAGAAAGGTTATCATGGACGAAGCACACAATTCTCGTCTATACATTCATCCAGGCAGTTCCAAGATGTATCAGGATCTCAAGCAAACCTTCTGGTGGACTCGCATGAAACATGAAATTGCTCAGTTCATGAACGAGTGTGATGTTTGTCGTAGAGTGAATGCGGAGCATCAACGTCCAGTAGGTATTCTTTAGCCTTTGCCTATCCCAAAGTGGAAATTCGACCATGTAGATATGGATTTCATCACTAGGTTTCCCAAGTCCAAGAGAGGCAATGATGCCATCTTTGTGGTTATCGACAAGCTGTCAAAAGTTGCTCATTTCCTGCCAGTCAAAGAATCTATCTTGACAGCTCAGCTTGCAGAGTTGTATACGTCAAGGATAATATCTTTGCATGGTATTCCTCAGCTCATCTCTTCTGACCGTGGAAGCCTCTTACTTCCAAGTTTTGGGAGTCCTTCCAGACCGCTATGGGTACCAAGATCCGTTTCAGCACTACGTTCCATCCGCAGACAAGTGGTCAAGTTGAGAGAGTCATTTAGATCCTTGAAGATATGCTCAGAGCCTGTGTGATTTCGTTCGGCATGAAATGGGAAGATTGCCTTCCATATGCTGAATTCTCATACAACAATAGCTTTCAAGCTAGCTCAGGCAAGGCCCCTTTCGAGATTCTCTATGGCAGAAAGTGTCGTACCCCGCTTAACTGGTCTGAAACCGGTGAGCATTAGATATTGGGCAATGACATGATCACTGAAGCAGAAGAAATGTGTCGTGTCATTCATGAGAACCTCAAAGCAGCTCAGTCCTGATAGAAGAGTTATTATGATAACAAACATCGGGATGTTTCCTTTCAAGTGGACGATCTAGTCTATCTCAGAGTCTCTCCCATGAAGGGCACTCAGCAGTTTGGAATTAAAGGGAAGCTAGCTCCTCATTTTGTTGGTCCTTTCAAAGTTGTTCGCATGAGAGGTGGACTTGCATATGAACTAGAGCTTCCTCCAGATTTCGCGAATGTGCATGATGTCTTCCATGTTTCTCAGCTCCAGAGGTGCTTCAAGACTCCTGAGCGTACCATTGACCTCCAAGACATCGATGTCCAAGAATACCTCTCTTATCGTGAGCATCTAGTTGCAATTCTCGAAGAAACTGAGTGTAAGACTTGCAACATGTCTATCAAGTTCCTCAAGGTGAAGTGGTCTCATCATTCTGACAAAGAAGCTACTTGGGAACACGAGGACCTTCTCCGTTTCGAATTTCCAGACTTCGTTCGTTCCTAGATCTCGGGTCGAGATCCTCTTGTAGTGTGGGAGAGTTGTGACAGCCCAAGTGTTGTCCCTACCTTTTATGGCATGTGCCTTTTATGAACCTTGTTGCCATGAGCTTAATGAAATGATTTGCAGCTTGTCATACCATGTATTGTTCTTGCTTTCATGCATCATGCATCATCTCATCCATCATGCCATGTCTTGCTAGTGTTGTGACCTTGTGTGATTGGTTATGATCTTGTGATGTGTGAGGTGGTTGGATTATGTGGGTGGTGCATCTACTTCTCCTCCCCCCTCTTATTCCTTTTCAAACAAACCCCCACTAAATAGTCTTTTTCATTCTATGTTATTTTATCAACAGATTTAAATTGCTAATTAAATTGCTTAAAAATGTTCAAAAGGTAGCCTAATATGTTTTATTAATTGTGAGTAGGGTTCTTTTGATGTTTGGAGTTTTTATGCATGTGAGGTTTAAATAATGAGGGGCTGTTATTTTAAAACTATTAAAATTACTTGTCCTAAAAAAATCATGTTGACATTTTTAGTAAATAGTGCATTTTATTTTCATTTCAAAAGTATTTTTGTTCTACACAAAAATCCTTTAGTTTAATCTAGGGGGGTTTTCTTGCGTGTTGTGATTTAAAAAAAAAGAGAAAACCTCCCTGTTTTATTGTTTTCTGAGAGAGCACCAGAGTGGGCCTTTTCCTTCCCCGCGGCCCAGCCCACTTGAGGGAACAACAACCTGCTCCCATTCCCCTCCACAAGTTCAGATAGAGGGAGCAGGGCGGGTGAGCGTGTCGCCGTGAGTTGTTGCCGTTGTCTCGCCATATGTCCCCTCCTTTTTAAGCCCCTCGACGTCCGTGCCTCCCCCCTCTAGGGTTCCGCACGTCCTCCCGTGCCGCCGCCAACTTTGCCTCCTTCCTTCTCTCCCCTTCCTCTCCTTTCTCCCTCTGTCATGTAAGCTTCAGAGTGTTTCTGAGAGAGAGGGACGATCATCGTCGTTGCCGTTGTCGCGTTCCAGGAGGTCTTCGCTGCTCCCACCATGCCGTGGAGGCCGCGGGTCATCCCTGGAGTCCATTCCCGTCGCTAGGAGAGGCCAGGACCTCCTCGACGACCTCTTCCTCGCCGAAGCCACAGACAGAGTGTCCCCCACGCGTCTTCTTCCTCTTCGTCGCCGCCGTCGTCTCCGCCTCTCCTTCCTCTTCGCGCGTCTGGGTCGTCATCATCCTCCCCTCGGTGAGCAGCCGATCCCCGCAGCCCTTCTTCTCTGCGCAGGTCCGCCGTGCGTCGCAGTCGTGTTGATCACTGCCGCGCTCCTGCTGAAGCTCAAGGGGCTCTGTTGCCAATGCCTCCTCCGCGTCTGAGTGCGGGAATGGAGTCCCTGTTCTCCCCGTGTGCCCCGTGTCCTTCCGGTCACTCCTCTAGTGCCGTAGATCGCCGGAGTTGCTCGCCGCCGTGCCGCTGTCGCTGTGGGTGCTCTGGTATTCAGTTTCGTCGGGTTATGTGTGTGCGTGTATTAGAGAGACAAGAGCCTCCTCTGTTAACATGCGCGGTCGTAGCAGAGTGGCAACTGGCTCGGGGAATCGACCCTGAGGTCGTGGGTTCGACCCGAACCCCTCCCCCCTTTTTTGTTTGTTTTTCTTTTCTTTCTTTTATTTTTTCTTCTTGCTTTCTTCTTCGCTAATATGTGTATGTATGTTTGTTCTTTTTCTTTTCTTTTCTGCTTATATATGAGTATATATGTTGCTTATATATGTGTGTGCTAATACATACATACCGTGTGGTGAGTGTGGTGTGTGTGCATATATGTATGTGTGTATGCATGGTATGTTAGTGTGTGTTTGTGAGAGTGTAGTCATGTGCATATGTATATGCATATATGCACTTGTGCATATATGTGTGTATATATGTGTGTGAATGAACACCCACACACATGAGCATGTTGGGGAACGTTGCATGGGAAACAAAAAATTTCTACGCACACGTAAGATCTATCCATGGTGATGAGCATCTACGAGAGGGAGAGTGGATCTATGTACCCTTGTAGATCGCTAAGCGGGAAGCGTTAAGAAACGCGGTTGGTGTAGTCGAACGTCTTCGCGATCCAAATCGCTGAGTGTCCTGCGATCTCATCACGATCCGTCCCGCGATCCAATCACGATCTTTCCCGCGAACTTCATCACGATCCGTCCCGCGATCTCATCACGATCCCTCCCGCCAACTCATCACGATCCTTCCCGCGAACTCATCACGATCCGTCTCGCGATCTTGATCACGGTCCTTTCGATCTAGCGCCGAACGGACGGCACCTCCGCATTCAGCACACATCCAGCTCGATGACGATCTCCGCCTTCTTGATCTAGCAAGAGAGAGCGGAGAGGTAGAAGAGTTCTCCGGTAGTGTGACGGCGCTGCGGCGATGGTTGTGGAACTATTCCGGTAGGGCTTCGCCTAAGCACTGCAGAAAATCTATCTAGAGGAGAAGCTATGCACTAGAGGAACGGGTGGCATGTGGCTGAAAATCTTGTGCAAAAACCCTAAAATCCTCTAGTATATATAGAAGGAGAGGAGGAGGAGGCTTGTCTGCCACATAGGCAGCCCTTGGGTCGGCCAAACCAAGGAGGGAGGAGTCCTCCTCCTCCACTCCTAGTAGGATTAGGACTCCTTCCTTATTTGGCCCTTTTTTGCCTTTTTCCATCTTTTCCTTTTGGGCTTTTCTGCCCAGCCGCATGGGCCTTGTGTGGGACTTCCACCATCCCACAAAGGGCTGGTATTTACTCTCCCACAGCCCATATAGCCTCTTGGGTCGAAATACCCCTCCCGATGGTCCCCCGGTACACTACCGGCACTCCCGGTAAACTACCGATGAGCCCAAAACTTTTCAGGCGACCAAAACTGGACTTCCTACATATCAATATTTACCTCTGGACCATTCCGGAGCTCCTCTTGACGTCTGGGATCTCATCCGGGACTCCGAACAACCTTCGGTCACCACCATACATAACTCTATACTACCGAAATGTCACCAAACCTTAAGTGTGCAGACCCTGCGGGTTCGAGAACTATGTAGACATGACCGAGACACCACTACGGTCAATAACCAATAGCGGGACCTGGATGCCCATATTGGTTCCTACATATTCTACGAAGATCTTTATCGGTCGAACCTCTATGTCAAGGATTCAGTTAATCCCGTATGACGTTCCCTTTGTTCTTCGGTATGTTACATGCCCGAGATTCGATCGTTGGTATCTATATACCTAGTTCAACCTCGTTACCGGCAAGTCTGTTTACTCATTCCCTAATACAAGATCCCGTGGCTAACACTTAGTCACATTGCTTGCAAGGCTTATTGTGATGTTGTATTACCGAGTGGGCCCTGAGATACCTCTCCGTCACACAAAGTAACAAATCCTAGTCTTGATCCATGCCAACTCAACAGACACCCTCGGAGATACCTGTAGAGCACCTTTATAGTCACCCAGTTACGTTGCGACGTTTGATACACACAAGGCACTCCTCTTGTATTCATGAGTTGCATGATCTCATGGTCATAGGAACATATACTTGACATGCAGAAAACAGTAGCAATAAACTGACACAATCATATGCTACGTTTGTAGTTTGGGTCTTGTCCATCACACCATTCTCCTAATGATGTGATCCCGTTTATCAAATGACATCTCATGTCCATGGCTAGGAAACCTTAACCATCTTTGATCAACGAGCTAGTCTATTAGAGGCATACTAGGGACATGGTTTTGTCTATGTATCCACACATGCATCTAAGTCTCCGATCAATACAATTATAGCATGGATAATAAACAATTATCATGAACAAGGAAGTATGATAATAACTAATTTATTATTGCCTCTAGGGCATATTTCCAACAGAGCTTGTGTGGATGTGAGTGTATGTGCCATGTGCACTTGTGCATGTGGTGGTGTGTATGTGCCTATATGCATTATGCATATATGGTGCATGTGTGTTTGTGTGGATGAACACCCCTCATGGGTGATATGTTCATGAGAGGGTTGTGCTTATATGCCCTTAGGCATATGAAGCCATGTGTGTGCTTGCTTGGTAGTGTGTGTGTGTATAGAGAGTATGTGTGTGTAGGTGACAAGTGGGTTTCCCCACTTGACATACCCCCCTTTGTTGTAGATATGCATGTTTTGTAGGGATTATTAGTTATTTTCGATGTTAAACTAAGTTTCCTAATCTGGTTAAGTCCACGTATGCTCATGTCCATTTGGAGTAAGTTTTAACTTATAAGAGAGTGGATGGTTGCTTGCTAGTATATTTGTGCCATGTTGCTTCACATGAACATATGAGTATGACACAAGTTTTTGGGGTAGAAAGAGCCAAGGAATCCATTGGTGGTTTCAGATTTCACTTTTGAGCAAGTTTATAAAACTGTCATTTTTTGCTGTGATGCTACTTCGTTATTTTTGCATGATTTAATCCATGCTTGCTTTGGGGCATGTGCCAACATGGAAGTGCTAGTGTTTTATATCTAATATGTCATGGTATTTTTTTTTGACATGATAATCACCCATATAAGTGGGAAACATGCTGCAAAGTGTCTAATTTAATGTTACTGTTTTCACCATGCTAAATATTTCTAAGTCTGAGAATCTGCTATTATTTTTATGCCATGTAGAGTGGTTGGTATCTTGTGCTATGTTGAGAATTAACTCATGCTCAGTGCTAGTATTTTGAAGTTGATGTTGTATAATACCATCCTATTAATTTTCATGCCAAGAGGTGGTCTATAAAACCTTTAACTTCAGCTATCAACATGCTACCAGATTAACTCCGATTCCAGAAAACTGTTATTTTCACTAAGTCCCAGAAAATGTTTCATCATGCCAATTTGATAACTTCATGCTTATTTATGTGTGCCTCTTTTCCAAATTTTGTAGTTGGATAATTTGATAAGCATGTTATGTAGTTTCTGTCAATACCTTTTTTGTGGCTGTAGGATTCTTGTAGCTCAAGTTGTTGGCTGTGAAAGTTGCTATGTTGCTGTTTTGTGGAAGATTGTTTGTTTTATTGTTTTGTGACTTGTGGGAGATATACTCCATGGAATTTCTTGATATTTGGGTATATTGTGGTTGGTTTTGCATTGCCTAACCAGTGGCTACCTTCGAATGGCAAGAATTAGCCCATGGCCTTGTTGTCTTGTGTTTTGCCTTCGTACCTTGTCGTGAGCGTATCGTGAGAACCATAACTCCGTTTCTTATGTTCTTCATATGAATTTTCATCGTTTTCACATGATGCATCCATATTTGCTATGTTCATGCATGTCCAAATAACTTAACATAAGGTTATGTCCAGATTCATTAATAACCAATCCTTTGCATGTGCAACATGACAAGTTAGGATTGCCATGTTAAAAACTCTTCACCTAAGCATGCATCATTCTTGTTTGTGCATTGCACCATGGTTTTTTGTTTGTCCTTGCTGTTTATTTTGGGTAGACGCGAACATTGAACCTGAGTACGAAGAGCCAGGCGAGTACAACTACGAGGACCCCGCAACTTGTTCCATTGAAGAACCAACAGGCAAGATGATCGTACCCGGATCCCGATACTATATTTGCTTGCTAGTTTCTCGCTCTTATCATTACAATTGCGCTACCTACCACTTGAATATCAGTCTCCTAATTGCCATGATAGCCTCTAACCCTCCACCTCCTAGCAAACCTTTGATTGGCTAAGTTACCGCTCCTCAGCCCCTCTTATAGCGTTCTTAGTTGTAGGTTCAGGTTGTTCCATGTGATAACATCGATTTGGCATATCACAATATTATCTGTTATTTAATTTATTGCACTTATATATCTTGGTATTGGTGGAAGGCTTGGCCTTTTGCTATGTGTTTTGTTCCGCTATTACCGCCATAGTTCTTATTACCGGTGTTATGTTTTCCATATTTTGCGCTCCTAACACGCACGGGGTTGTTATGGGGACCCCCTTGTTTACTTGGGTTATATTAAAACTTGTCTGGCATGACCCAAAATTGGTACTACATTTGCTTAATAACTTAACAAAATTGCATAGGGCTTTGCAACCCCGTGGATAATTAATCAACCCCCGGGCCAGTGCTCCTCATGAGTGTTGGTACAAACTAGAGCACTGTGCAGGACCAACCCAGGGCAACTTCAGAGATTTCTATCAGGCCTCCATACGCGGAGCTTATCCGTCGTGTCCTGAGAATGAGCTACGCGGCTCTTATCGGGTTCGTCGACACGTCGGGTGGTCTTGCTGGATTTGTTTTACCTTTATCGAGTGTCTTGCGTGTGGACTCTGACATTATTCGGGTTATCTCGAGGTCTTGGAATTCCATTGGAGTTACCTATGATGATCATGACATCCGTGGTCGAGGCTATTCCTGTGGAGTGTGGTTATTTGTGATAGACTAGTTGGAGCACCCCTGCAGGGTTAAATCTTTTCGAGAAGCCGTGCCCGCGGTTATGTGGAAGCTTGGATATTTGTTTAAAACCCGGTTATACTTAACTTGAAGTAAACTCTAAAGAAGCTTGGGTGGAAGCTTGGGTGTCGACCGTCATTTACTCGTCGGAAGAGATCACGGCGGCTCAAGCGGTGCTCATTTCGGAGAAGAATTGTCATTTCGTTCCACTAAAGCAGAAGCTTGGCCGGCTTAAACGTACGTGTCGAGACATGGGAGAGCTCATGATGGCTCTAATGAAGTATGCCGACTCAGACAACACCAAAGATCCGGGTTCGGATGAGGACAAGTCGAATCAGGGAAAGAAGAACAACCAAGGCAAGAGTTTTGGGAACAATGGGAATCAAAGTAGACAGAGGAACGCTGGTGGCGGGTCAGAGCTGGTTGCAAATGCTAACACAGGGCCGAATGTTCCTAAGGGGAACGGGCGTTACAAGCCGTCCCAGCGGGATAACAGGCCCCCTTTCAATTTGGAACCGGTGCTTAGGAAACCCTGCCCAGAGCACAACACACCTGATAAACCAACAACGCATGCGTGGGGCGATTGTTTTATCATGCATAGATTTAAGAATCAACACTTTCAACCGCCTCATAATCAGGGCGGTGGGCCGCCTTGCGGATCAGGGCCTGGCGGTTCAGGCCACGGCGGGTCAGGTGCCGGCTTTGGTGCTGGCGGCTCAGGAGCAAGTCATCCGGGTCACAATAATCAGCAGCATCAACAGCATCCTGGCAACAACAATCATAATAACCACCAGCAGCAGCAGCAACAGCAGCAGCAGCGCAATCAGTCTGGATTCCAGAGTAACCCGAAGCAGCTCAGTTCGGGGCAGTATCATGTGTTTACGACTGGTAACAGCAAGCGAGATGAGAAACTACGGAGGCGAGTGGTTAATACGATCGCGCCGGCTCTCCCACGATA
This sequence comes from Hordeum marinum, assembly GCA_022496015.1. Taxonomy (NCBI): domain Eukaryota; kingdom Viridiplantae; phylum Streptophyta; class Magnoliopsida; order Poales; family Poaceae; genus Hordeum; species Hordeum marinum. Next base: position 194,575,042 of record CM039675.1, on the reverse strand, counting down.
CCTGCCGTGGTCAGAGTATGACATAACGTGGAGCAGGCAAGATCACCCGCCACGGGTGGATGACCCGGGCCGGCTTGCTCTGGTGGTGTCCCCTCAGATACATGGTTATGGAGTAAATAAAATGCTCATGGACGGAGGTAGCAGTATCAGCATCTTGTATTATGACACCTTCCGGCGGATGAAGTTGCTAGACAAAGATCTCAAAACTTCTTCTACTGTGTTTCATGGCATGGTGCCTGGTAAGTCGGCATACCCAGTAGGAAAAATCTCTTTGGAGGTGGCTTTCGGCGATGAGTATAATTACAGGGTGGAGACCTTATGGTTCGAGGAGGTGAAGATCAAGAGCCCTTATAATGCGTTGTTCGGGCGGCCGGCTTACGCCAAGTTCATGGCTAGCCCTTTTTATGTTTATTTGCCGCTTAAGATGCCCGGCTGAAATGGCACGATTACGGTTCATGGCAATCGAAAAACGGCTCTTGAGTGCGAGGAAGGTGATGCGGCTTATGCTGAGGCTAGCTGTGCACAAGAGGAGCTAAGTTCTATAAGGAGAACATTGACCCGGAGGACATGACCCCATTGAAGAAACCAAATACAGAGGCAGAGCCGCCACTCAAGTTTTCAGCGGATGATACTAAAACAGTGGACTTTACTCCGGGTGACTCATCCAAGCAGTTCATCATCGTGGCTCACATGGATCCCAAATAGGAAAGCGCGCTCATCAAATTCATCCGTCAGAATCGGGACATCTTTGCATGGAAACCTTCTGACATGTCGGGTGTACCGAGAGAGTTTGCTGAGCACAATCTTAATGTGAATCCGAAGTTTATGCCGATCAAGCAGTTTCTGCGGGGGTTCAATGAGGAGAGGCGCAAGGCTATTGGGGAAGAGGTTGCCCGGCTTTTAGCCGCTGGGTTCATAGTTGAAGTTTTCCACCCGGAATGGTTGGCTAATCCAGTATTGGTGCTTAAAAAGAATGGTACTTGGCGTATGTGCATAGATTACACGGACCTTAACAAGGCTTGTCCGGCTGATCCCTTCGCACTCCCTCGCATTGATCAGATCATTGATGCAACAGTCAGTTGTGAGAATTTGTGTTTTTTGGATGCTTATTCAGGGTATCATCAGATTAAAATGGCAGTCAAGGACCAGGAGAAGACATCGTTTATCACACCTTTTGGGGCGTTCTGCTACGTCTCCATGCCTTTTGGGCTCAAGAGTGCCCAGGCGACTTACCAGCGGTGTGTGCAGAACTGTCTCCACAGCTAGATTGGTCGTAATGTTCATGCTTATGTGGATGACATAGTGGGGAAGTCTAGGAAGAAGGAAACCCTCTTGGAGGACCTAAAGGAAACTTTTGACAATCTCCGGGTGTACAAAATGAGGCTTAACCTGGCAAAATGTGTCTTTGGTGTCCCTACAGGAAAGCTTTTGGGGTTCTTGGTTTCTGAGCGTGGCATCGAGGCTAACCCGGATAAAATCAAGGCTATCACCTCTTTGCGAGAGCCGACATGCATCAATGATGTTCAGCGTATTGCAGGCCGGATTGCGGCGCTGAGCCGGTTCATAAGCCGGCTTGGGGAGAAGGCCATCCCCTTGTATCAGATGATGAAGAAGACGGACAAATTGAAGTGGAGCAAGGCAGCCGCAAAGGCGCTAGAAGCTCTTAAGAAGCAATTGACTGAGCCGCCAATATTAGTCGCTCCGCCTGAGAAAGAGCCGCTACTCCTATATGTAGCAGCTAATAGCCGGGCGGTCAGTGTGGCAATTGTTGTTGAACGTAAGGAAGTAGGGAAAGAGTATCCTGTTCAGAGGCCTGTTTACTACATCAGTGAGGTCTTGGCCGAGTCCAAGGAGCGGTATCCGCATTGGCAGAAGCTTGTATACGGGGTCTTTATGGCTAATCGTAAGCTGAAGCACTACTTTTTGGGCCATCCAATAACTGTAGTAAGCTCTGCCCCATTTGGGGATATTATTCAGAACAGAGAGGCTACGGGAAGGATTGCCAAGTGGGCTTTAGAGTTGGGGCCTCTTAACATCAGTTACACCCCTCGTACAACAATTAAGTCTCAGGCTTTGGTGGATTTCATAAATGATTGGACAGAGTGCCAGGCACCTGAAGAGAAGCCGGACAACACATACTGGACTATATATTTTGACGGGTCTAAACAGCTTGAAGGGTCTGGTGCTGGTGTGGTTCTCACCTCCCGGAAAGGTGATAAGTTTTGTTATGTGCTCCGGTTGATGTTCTCCTATACTAATAATGTTGCTGAGTATGAAGCCTTGCTCCATGGTTTGAGAGTCGCTAAAGAGATGTATTTAAGCCGGGTTAGATGCTTGGGCGACTCAGACCTTGTGGCTTAGCAAGTTTCAGGTACTTGGGATTCTAAGGACCCACACATGGCGGCTTATCGGCTGGGCGACGCGAGACGCCTTGCACTCGACAGGGACTTGACGAGCGTCGGCCATAGGAGAGACGAAGTGGAGACAAAGCAAAATGTGAGGGAGGATTATGACACGCCTCTACTTGGCATGCCAAATGTCGGAATCAAGGCTCCGTGCACCCAAGAAGGTTCGAATTCTAGGGCGTGTGTGAAGATCTCAACCAGCTCTAGCCTCAAGCTCTCCACCCCACGGCCAAGCCTCGTTGAATGCGTTCGAGCGGGCTAGAAGATGAACACAAAGATTTACCCAGGGTCGGGCCACCTTGCGGTCGATTGGCCTCGTGAGGAGGTTTGGAATGAACTAGTACATTGCATGAGCGGCCTCATGAGGGCTCTGAGATGAGGATGGATCGATCCCCTCTATAGTGGAGGTCAGTCCCTATTTACAGTGGCCTTGGTCCTCTTCCCTTATTGCACAGGCGGGAAGGGATCCAACAATCGCCAATTTTGAAAGGGTACAAGAGGTACATCTTATCGTGACGGAAAGTGGTCTTCGCCTGCAAAGCTTCTGGGCATGATGCAGAGGTGGGCTCGGCAATGACATCCGTCCTGCCGAGCTCATTGTCTTGCTCTTGTTGCAATTGAATGGAAACCTTTGGGGGATTCCTTGGGAACCCGCGCCTGCGCTTGTCCCTTAGCACCGAAGAGGAAACTGTCCCCTCTGTGTTCGTTGGCGCCCACCTGGCCTTTGTTGTCATGGTTGACGTCATCGCACCCTCATCAGGCCGGGTACCTGCATAGAAATTTGCGCTCCTCGGGAGGCAGACCGGGGGAGGCCACTCCTCTGGAGATCTTGGCGTTGTACGCCATACTAGGCCGGGACTCTCACGAAGGTCTTTACTTGGGGGGCTTGCTGCTAGGCCGTACCGGGCCGTCAAGGTGGGCCATGCGCTGGGCCGCAGGAAACTAGATCTGGATACCCCCGATCCTAGAACGCCGATAGTCATGAAGGCAAACGACTCCCCGATGAGTTGGTTCTTTGAAGGACCACAGATGGTGACCCTTGTGATCGTCATTGAGATGGTCGCATGGAAGGCACTTATCCACCTTAGATACATTGTCCCAAATATGACAGATGAGCCAGCTACAAGCCACCTAACTTTCTGGAAGGACGACATTAGAAAGAGTTGGACGCTACTTCCATCAAAGGAGGATGGGACATCAAGTTCCAGACCTACTTCAGCCTCTTTGCTGATAGTATGGCTCACAACCTAATTAAGGAGTCCGTGAAGCTCCGCGAGGGACTTCACCACCCCGATAAGCTACTTAATCAAGCCAAGAAGAGGCCAAATAGGATCAAGAAGAATGGATCCCCCATTGCAGGGCCATCTATCTCTTATAAAGGAGGACTACCCCAGCTAGAGATGCACCCGCTCATGGCATATCTCGTCGATGTCGCATGAGTGCGAAGGAGTACGATGGTCTTTTCACTAGACCACCGGTGAAGCATTGTCAGAGTGGACTTCCCTGTTCTCCAACCCCTTCGACTTGATATGAAACCCGTATGGATGATGACAAGGAGGAAGATGCACAAGAGAGTGAGTACGAGACCGAGCACTCCACCACCTGAATCTGAGAACCACTAGGGTAGGACAAGTCATGTATTCCCCATGCGAAGTCAAGTCCATGTAATGGTTCATATGAAACCATGTGTGCTTGTTTTTTCTTTTGTTGTTTGTGTCAATGGAAGTTGCGCTATTGCCTTAGGCAACATGTAAGCGACTACATCGCCTATCTTATCTTCGTATTATGTGTGTCGAAGTCTGGGATTTGCGTCCAAGAACTTCTCCAAGAACAACGTTTGAACTCTGGGGGGCTTGGCTTGCAACCTGCAACATGATGAAAAACACAACAAGATTGACGATAAGTTCACTCTTCCTCATAGGCGACGACAGGGACACATGAGCTACCCAGGTTCGGTTTGCCTACTTCGTAAAACCCTACTCTTGCTTGTGATTTTGTTGTCTTGGAAATGAAGGAGTTTGAGGCTCGAGTACACGGGTGTTGGGGGAGAGAAATGGCTCAATCCCCTTACATGGATGCAACCGTCCCCCCTTTGTAGCACATTGGTCCTCTTCCACAAAAATATTGGTGGGACAGGGTGGCCACAAGGTGGCAATTCGAAGGGGGACAGGAGCTAGGCCTATTCTGACTAAAGGTGGTCTTCGCCTGGTAAAGTGGTCTTCGTGATGCGGTTGCCGGCTTGGCGATGAACTCCGTCCTGCAGCACCGATCCGTCCTGATCCTTTATCACCGAATGAGTAAGCTTTGGGGAACTTGCTTTTGAAAGGGCAACGGGCGCTGCCCCCTAATCACAATAGAGGAAACTGTGTCTGGTCGTACCCACTCGCATAGCCTATGTCATCTCTCTCCAAACGGAGGTGTCACTCACGTGGTGGGAACGAATCTCCACAGATGCCCCCCCCATGCTTGGCCTCGTGAGGCAGCCCTGCATGAGGAGCCTCATGAGGCGACCTAGCGCTTCGTGGTCTCGTAATGGCTTGGACCGATGGCAAAGGTCCTGATGAGATGACACTAGGGCATGCGCTTGCTATACAAACGGGTTTTAACCCCTTTCTGTGACGCAGGCTCAAACCTTCACCTAGCATGTGTGGGCGATAAGGGGGGCCTATCCCGCATGACACGAAAAAACCGTTGGTGATGTCTGCTCCTGGTCACACACGATAGGAAAAATTATGTCGTGTGCGATTGGAAGGGCCATCAAAAACTGTTATTTTGGGGAAGTCATGTGGGATGTGCTTATCCCATACAATGAATCTCAAACGTATGTTTCCGTTCGTATTGTACATCACACACAATTTCTGCATAACATTGTCTGTGTTAGGGGTGGCCATCATGCACGATGCCTAGAAGAAACTGTTTGGCATAGGGTTGTCCATTGCACACACATTTTATGTGAAAGTGTTGGTGAATGGATGTTCTAACGCACATAGTTTGTGGTCGGAAGTCATATGTGATTGTTCACAGATCCAACATGCCAATTGTCCAGAAACCATGTGGGTTTGTTGAGGTCATCACTCACAGTGTTCTATGAAAAACCGTCTTCTATATGAAACCCCAATAATCAGGCTAATTGCTCTATTATTTATAATCCATCTAGTATACAAATTGACACTTCATATCAAGCACACAATATATTTCATTTTGTGTTACGGGAACCAGGATTTCATAATTGATATACATTAGAGTACAACATCATATATGCATATATTGCCTAGCTACCCAATTACACGACAGGACCGAGTTTCACATGCAACATTAAAAACCTTTGGAAAACAGTATCATACATGGTAAGTAGATAGATGAATCTCATCTAGAGAACTGTTGAAGCGCAAGGCAAATATTGAGCCTTTGCTGATGTCGAAGGTTCTCGCAACTTTATGCCAATGCCTGTGGAGGGTTGCCTGCCCACCCTTCATCTTCTTGAGGAAGACTTCAAGATTATACAATGGGTGTTGCATGAATACCTTCCTCGGCTCTTTAGCATACATGTGGTTTGAGACATACTCATCGATGAACTACTTTGGAAAGCACTAGAAACAAAGATATGCATAAATTTCGTTTCGATAAATTGAAATGTCACAAAGGGAAAAAAGACAAGGTAAAAGACATAGTACGATCCTATAGTTCACTGATGTCTTCTTTAGTGTTCACACAAACAGATTGTTGTTTTTCATCACAAGTTTCTTTATCTTAACAATCTTTCTGAGTTTCTTTATTTGATTGATATTCATGAACACATCATTTCCCCACATGCAAAATGGGTCAAATAGTGGGCCTAGAGCTCTTGCAAGAGTACCTACATGTGCACGACCAAATTATTATTACAAACCTAAATATTAGAATGGTTCCTTCAATTGCACAATAATGTGCTATTAGCCAAAGGATCATGAAAGTGCAAACCTCGATGGTAAACTTCGGTATCTCCCATTGTTCCCCCATAACATGTTTAAGAATAGATATTGATCAGGTTTTGAGTGATATTTGGCGTGCTATCAGTAAAATATGTTAATGAATAATAAAAGCATTGCAAATCCACCATATGAAGTCAATAAACATGGAAAAGCCAAGAGTGCTAAGAACTATGAAAATAAAGCAATTGTATGTTCCACATGCATAACAAAACTAAATAGTACCAAGAATAATCGAACATCACATTGTAGATGATCACCAAAACAACTGAACCAAACACCTAACTGTGGATCACATTGCTGAATACAACATACTAGAAGGTGAGATTGCATAGTAGCATTGCATTGCATATTTCACTAGAATTTCCTAAGGAAAGGTATGAGCATCACATGCAACAGGTAAAATAAACATGCTTAACATGCTTAGCTAGCTGAACATAGGTCATTAGTAATTAAGCTTAAAAAACAAGATATCTATGTCGATTGTTTAACGCACAAGATGCGATCCTATCCTTGTTTTGGCTGCATGGCCTCGACAGGGATAGACGCACATCTTGTTGTTACGCAAGAATGGATATCATTACAAGTACATGTAAAGAAGAGATGAGTACATGGAATTGGCTTACACTCACCACATGCTAAATCAGGATCACATCAATACAACAAGATATTCAATCATCATACATAAGAGTAGGGTTCGACTACGGACGAAACCAAACAACAAAATGACATCCATCCTTGCTAGCCGACACTGCCGGCCTGGAACTCATCTTAGATCGATGATGAAGAAGAAAAATTCCAAATCAAACAAGCATCACGCTCACGTCAAATCATCACATTACATGTACCTGGAACTGTTGTTGTAGTAATCCGTGAGCCACACTGACTCAGCAATCTCATTTCCAAGGGTATCAAGACTAGCAAAGCTTAATGGGTGAGATATGGTTATGTGGTGAGGCTGCAGCAAGAACTAAGCATTTATTTGAGTGGCTAACTTATGTGTACATAAAATAAGTATGGTGGCCTACGCATAGCATACGTGAACTAGAATGATCATCAAGTGATCCTAAACACCTACTTACATCAAACATAACCCCATCGTGTTCTCTCTTAGATGCAGAACTCACAAGAAGAGACAGTAATAGTTACGCACAAGGTTGGTGTATTTTGTTTTAATTTACTTGAAGTTTGCTATAACCAGGTGTTTGAATCCCTTGTTCGTGTTGGTAGTTAATAACAACATATATGTCATTGAACTAATGTTTCCACTAAGCATATTTCAGGAAATGTTCAATGATAGGGATGGCAAAAGGATTGTGGAGAAACCCCAAAATGCAAGGAAATGGATTGGCAAACCTTCAAGCAAAAGTACTCAACATTTTACTTTGCGAGAAACCACTTTGAGTCCATAGGAAAGCCAATACTATTAAAAGGGGGTAAGGTACTTTTGGTGAATAAGATGCTCCATATGCACAAGTGATAGTCACCAAAACACCCACAAGCTCTCCCACAAAAGTATGTACAAAGCCTAATATCCAAAATCGGTGCAACCAAAAATTTCCACTCGATGCCACCGATCCCCAAACTCAAATAGACCCATGCCAAACCCTAGCACATAGGTGCAACCGATTCAACTTCAGTGCCACCAAGTTTGGGTTGCCAAATTTGTGTTACCTCGATTCATAAAATTGGTACCACTGAGTTTGTTGGATCGGCGTCACCGAGTTGCGCAAGCTATCCATTGGTCACCTAATCGGTACAACCGACATTTATATATTGGTCTCACTGAGATTCAAAAGTTGTCACATTTTGGTCACTTTGGTACCACCGAGATTCACACATCGATGTCACTGAGTTGGTCACTTTAGGTGTAACGGTTGGATTTTTTAAGATGCCTATATATACCCCTTCACAAATAACTACTCGGAACAGAAGCACTTAGAACAGATCACCACCCATACCAACTAATTTTCTGAAAGAGATCCACCTACTCATGTGTTTAGACCATGCCATTCCATTCCAACCATATGAATCTTGATCGATAGCCTCCCCAAGTTGCTTCCCACCCAATAAATCTCTTCCACCAAAGCTAAATATGTGAGAGAGTGATTGAGTGTTGACGAGTCTATCATCCTTAAGCACAAGAGCAAGGATTTCATCGACATTATCGATCCTATTACCTTTTGGAGGGCGGTGCCTCATAGATTTGTTAGGTGTCGCTTGGGAGCCTCCTACTTCGTGTTGTGGAGTGAACCAAGAAGTTTGTAAGGGTAAGGAGATCACCTACTTCTTCAAGATCTACCCGAGTTACGCTAGTCCTCCGTGGACGTAGGCCATCATGGTATAGTCAAGGTTGCTTCCTCGTGGAACCCTCTCTGGGTAGAGCCTGCCATGGACTCTCTCGGTCGTTACACTCCGTGGGTTGAAGACTCGATAAACGTGGGCATATGATAGCACTACCTATAGGAACCATGGGAAAAATCTATGTGTTTCCAAACTGGGTTTGATCTTCCTACCCTTCCTTTACTACTCATGTTTGTCTTTACTTTCTGCTGCATTACTCGTAGACATGCATGTGTAGGGTGTGCTTGACTTGCTATGAATGCTAAAATCTGCTAACACTTCAAACTGGGAAGAAGTAGATTTTTATTTGGTCATGTAGTCTAATCACCCCCATCTATACCTACTTTCAATCATACAAGTGGTATCAGAGCTTTGGTTTCCATTGCATTGGTTTCACAACATATGAGAGTATGGCGTCTAGCAAGGGAAATTATCACCGTAGAGGTCCACACTTTTATGGCACTAATTTTGCTAGTTGGAAGCACAAAATGAAAATGCATAGCCTTGGTCATAACCCAGCCGTTTGGCTGGTTGTTCGTGTTGGATTTCAAGGTGAATTCTTTTCGGATGGAAGGGAACCGGATTGCGAAGCGAGTGTGGATGTATTGAACATGTTGCAATACAATGCTCAAGCATGTGACATTCTCTGCAACTGCCTATGCCCTGAGGAATTCAACAAAATCTTCCGTCTTGAGAATGCAAAAGAGATTTGGGATACTTTGGTTGATATACATGAAGGTACCGAATTCGTGAGAGAATCCAAGTTGGATGTTCTTCAAAGTCAGCTTGACAAGTTCAAGATGAAGGATGGTGAAGGAATCGCTGAGATGTACACTAGGCTAGCTCTTATCATAAATGCAGGCTTAGCAAGCAACGAAATGACCAACAAATTCATCATCAAGAAGATACTTCGAGCTTTGGATGATATATATGACACCGTATGCACATTGATCCAAATGATGCCCAACTACAAAGATCTCAAGCCTACGAAAGTGATTGGAAGGATTGTTGCTCAGGCGATGACACTCAAGGACAAGGAAGAGCTTCACAACACGTCTAGCGGTGCTTACAAAGCCAGAAGTGATGCTCCGGCAACTTCAAGCGACAACCTTGTCACAAATAAAGAGATAAGCCTCATGGTCAAGAAATTCAACATGTTCTACAAGAATAGAGGCAAAGATCTAAGCTCCAACTCAAGATATGAAGAGAAGCGCTCGTCAAGTCGTGACTAGAACTGTTACAAATGTGGGAAGCCCGGACACTACTCCTATGAGTGCACGACTCCTTATAGAATGAAAGAAGAGTCGCCAAGAAGACGAAGCTCAAGAGATGAGTCACCTTGAAGAGAGAAAACCCTCAAGGAGAAGTAGGGACTCGGAGAAGAAGGACAAGTACACCAAGAGCTACTCAAGTAGAAGACATCAAGCTCTTGCTGGTGAATGGGTTTCCGGCTCTGATTCCAACAACCAATTCGAGAGAAGCTATGACTCCAACTCCAACAATAGTCAAGATGAAGGTGTTACCAGACTTTCACTAGTGACAACCAACTCCTACGACATATTTGATTCACCAAACGATGGGAGTGGATGTTGCTTCATGGATAAAGGCCCCAAGGTATCACACCTAGAGTATCTTGAATTCAATAGTGATGAGGATGACTTGTTTGTAGACGATGACTTTCCATTTGATAAATCTAGTAATGTTAGTCAAGATAAACTTGCTAGTAATCAGTCTAGTCAAGATAAGTCGTGCGTTGATGATAAGTTGGAAATAGAATGACTAAATCAAGAAATAAACACTATTAAGTTAGCTCATGAATCTACTCTACAAGGTCGCATAAATCTTGAAAGGACACATGTGAAGCTTCTCTTCGAGAAGTTCAATTCAAAGCAAGAACATGAGTTCCTTAAAGCTATCAATGAGGATCTTCAAAAGATGACTTCCTCTTATCTAGACAAATGACTTCTTCTGTCTACATTCATTCCACAAGTTAAGGCTAAGCAAACTAGTAACAAAGGTAAGAAAGGTTCTTCAGCTAGTAGCAATAAAAATGATAAATCTAATGATATTGCTTCTAGTAGTTCTATTGATCCCACTAACACTTATCTTATCCAAGTTACACTTGACCAAGAAAATGAACTTTTGAAATTGATTATAGATAAAAGTATGTAGAAGAGTCTTTCCAGTTGTAAGAAATTTGAGGAAATTTTACGCGGGCACGGAGGATACCGAAAGAACCATGTCATTGGCTACTTAAACACTAATGGAGTTAATGGAAAGAAGGTCAATACCCCAAGCCCAAGTTTATTCCTCGAAAGGAAAAGTATGAAAATACTCTCCCCAAAGGAACAAAAGCTCAAGATGACCTTCGACCACAAGACCCCAAGCTCAAGGGTAAGAACAAGCTTCAAGAGGACATTAACTCATATGAAGATGAATCCCGAGCTTTGGTGAAGTGGGTTCCCAAGGCTACTACAAGCTCAACTTCTACAAGTGCCACTTCAACACCAATGATCCCCATCAACTTGATGTGGGGCCCCAAGAAGAGGAACTAGAGAAGTTCTTGATGGGTGACTCCGCCAATGAAATTCACTCATATTCATTATTGGCAAGAACTAGTTGCAATGAACATCAACATCATGCCATAGTTCAAGGAGTCACACATTCTCTCAAAGGTAAGCAAGGGACAAGGTAATCAACAAATCCATGGACATCATCATGTATGCTTTGCACTCCATGTCCCTAGATATCCTTGTATTTTTCTCTTGTGTGTTGGGACTAACCCATGTAGGTGAGAGGAGTAAGGAAACAACAAGGATGCTCCCAAGTAATGGTGATCTTCATCAACATTGATCATACACCACTAGTCCACCCACATGAAATCTTCATCGAGAAAACCTCAAGGTTAGTTTCTCCCTCCTATGGGGGTATGTCACATCAAGGGGATATTTACTCTCAGACTTGAGTCAAAGAATATCATACTATGTGACAACATTAAATGCTTTATCTAAAAGTGGTAACCCCACTCATGCTTAAACGATGAGTATGACCTATGATCATGTATTCATACTTGGCTCCTAAGTCAATATACTCATATATAGATGACTACGTCATCGCCAAAGTGCTTGATAGATGCTAGTATGTATGTGCATGTTTGCCATGATTTCATTTGATATCTTATTGTGTGAGCATGTTAGTCTACATTCATTTACCGATTCAAGGACATCCAATTGTTGCTATTTGGCTTTTGTTTTTCCTTTTGCCAATTGGATGGACAAGAATGACTAGGACCCTTCTCTAGCTATCCATGCTTTCTCATCTCAAATTCTATTCATGCCATATCACAAAATTTGAACAAGTACTTTTCGATCTCTCTCTCTGAGGAGCAATCGGAGTTCCGCATCGACATAGGACTGAACATTAAAACCTCCCAAGTGCACCTCGGTGGAACCAACACAAAAATCTTGGTCTCACTAAATGCCTAGGGTTGATTTGGTTTTCAATGTCAGTACCATCGATTTCATCTTCTCGGATACACTGAGTTTCTCTGTCAGCAGACAGTTGAGGAACTCAGTGACACCGAAAAGTTAGAATTGATGTCACCGACAGCCACAGGTATAAATAGAGGCGGACCTGACTTTTGAAATCCATTCTTCATACGTCATCCCCTCAAAACCCTAAGGTGTCGAACAGAGGCTCTGGTCACCAATCTTGTCTTCCCGAGTATCTCCGCCGTTGGAAGTCCACGCCATCAATGGAATCTCCACTCCCGTCACTGCCGTAGCGAAGTCGTCACCAAGCTAGGGTACGATTTCACCCCCTCATGCACTCCAACCTCTGATTCTTGAGCATTGGGGCTTCTCCATCGATTATCCTTAGTTTGAGATTGGTTCATCCATGAGAAATTTTAGTAGAATAGCAAACGAAAGATTTTTGAAGTTTTGTCGTCCGCCACATGAATCTTGGTAGAACCGATGCAAAAGAATCGATAGCACTAATTCATGTTTCTGGTTGACTGAGAACAGTCTCGGTGACACCGAGTACCCATTTTTGGTCTCACTGAGAGTGGTGCCAAGTTTATGTTAAGGAGACTGTCTGTCTCGATAGGTCCGAAATATTTGCTTCGGTTGTACCGATCTACATTTGGCAGAATGCAAAATTCGATAAATCTTAGTTCAATCTTTTGAAAATGTCTGCATTTTGTGATGACTAATCCCTTTTTAGTCTTCTACAATCTATTCACTGGGTCAGAGCTGTCTGCTTCAGAGGACCCAGAAGAGACTATTTCTGCCGAGGATGAGGAGGAAGTGCCAGCTACAAAGGCTCCTCTCAGGAAGAAGAAGAAGAAGAAGCTCATGACAGATGCTATGCCAAAGAAAGATCCATCCAAGAGCACCTAGTCTGCTTCCAAGAAGGCTGCTGCTAAAAAGCTCAAGAGGTTCTCCAGTGAGATTCCACCTTCTGAGAAGAACAAGGGATCTACCTCCAGAGATCTAGATGAGGATGCCATGTTTGCATTGATGAAGCTTAGAAAACATCTTCCATAGCACAATGCCTGTCACTTGGTTGCTGAGGACATGAAGAAGAAGAAGGATTCAGGTCTGAGGGAATGGAGAGCTATTGATCCTTACTCTCAAAGGAGGAAAACAACTATGGACTTTAGGTTTTATACCAAGGAGCAAAAAGATTTCTATGAGACTATGTTGCTCGACAAGAGCCCAGCTGTCAGTGACATGAGGTATGTGGATTGGAAGTACATCAAGGCAAATGAAGACTACTTGCCGAGTGTGCAAGACAACTTTCACTGCATTGGCCTTAACAAGTTTCTTGGCAAAGAATTCACGATATGGAACGATGAGATGATCATGCAATTCTACTCCACTGCTCACTTCCAGGGAGATGGTAGGATTGTGTGGATGACTGAAGGAGCAAGATATGAGTCCACTGTTAATGAATGGGCTGCCATCTTAGGAGTCCCAGAGGTGGAAGATGGATATGTCTGTGTGTACTCTGAATCCAAGGCAAGCCACAATTCCATGAAGGGTATGTACAATCCAATCCCTGCTGCACATCTGTAGTCCCATCAGCTTGGATAATCTATTACCTCTAGGTATGTCTTCATACTATCAACACCATTCTGAGGCACACTTTGATGCCCAAGTCAAGAGATGAGAAGATGATCCGAGGCTATTCCATCAACTTATTTCTTCTTATAGACCAGCATTAGAGATTCAGAGTGATGGATGTGATTGTGGAGATAGTGAAGAGGGTTGCTGCTATTCAGAGGTGCTCATGGTGATATGCACCCTACATTGAGATGCTCATCAACTCCAATCTGGAGAAGCACATTTTTGCTCTTGACACGCCACACTTTCCCTACAGCCAGATTTTGAGGACAACGTTGTGGTGATGGACCCAAATCATCCCACATCAGCTGCAGCATAGGCACAAGCAGAGGCAGAGGCAAAGGCAGCTAGATCCACTAGTGCTGAAATCCCTAGATCTAGGAAAGAGCAAATGTATCTTTTGATCACTAGCGTTCGGGGCATGCAGACAGGCATCAAGGTCATATTGGAGAATCAACATAGTCTTGTGAGGATCATGGAGAATAGGATCAAGACCCTCAATGACAAGGTGGATGGGCTGACCAAGACTGTGAAAGAGCTCAAGAAGGAAGTTGTATTGTGCCCCTTCCCTACACTTCTTCAGATGATGAGTATGACTCTCCTCTCAGCCTAGACACACACTTCACTACCCATGCCAGATCAGCCACAATGCCAGCTCCAGAGTTGAGGCCTTCTACATTAGCACCTGCTACAGCCTCTTCAACTCCATTATCTCCTCTAGTACCTCCAAATGCTACACCGACTCCATCCATGACATCAACATAGGCCTTCACCGACGCAGTTCTCTCGACTCCAACTTCAACTACCGGATTAGATCAGCCCCAGAAGAATGATTAGCTCTATACCTTTAGACTTTTTGGTAACTTGTTGCCAAAGGGGGAGAAGTTGTATAGATCATTAGGGCTCCGAGAGAGAGCATTGGTTTTTATCGCTTTTTCAAAAAACATTTTATCTTTTGGTTTGCTTGTGTTAAACTTTGTTGGTGTGTGATCATACACTTGATGTGTGTTGCTACTATTTCCTATCATTTTGATGCTTATGCGATGGGCATAGCCTTTACTTGATTGTGCTATGCTATGATGTTCATTATTACTCTTCTCCTACACCACCAAGTTGTATGTGACATGAAAGAGTGCTCCATGTACCTAATCGATTGTGCATTTGCATTCAAACGCAAACTTAAAATAATGCACAAATTTAGGGGGAGCTCTTGCTTATCGCATACTTCTCAAAGAGAAAATTATATTCATTGATTATATCATATGTCAAAGCTTTGATCTATATGTTGTCATCAATTACCAAAAAGGGGAGATTGAAAGCACATTTACTCCCTTGGTGGTTTTGGTAATGAATAACAACATATATGTCATTGAATTAATGCTTCCACTAAGCATATTTCAGGAAAAGTTAAATGATAGGGATGGAAAAGGATTGTGGAGAAACCCCAAAATGTAAGGAAATGGATTGGCAAAGCTTCAAGCAAAAGGACTCCACATTTAACTTTGTGATAAATCACTTTGAGTACATAGGAAAGCCAATACTATTAAAAGGGGGTAAGGTACTGTTGGAGAAAAAGGTGTTGCACGTGCACAAGTGATAGTCACCAAAAACACCCACAAGCACTTCCACAAAAGTTTGTGCAAAGCCAAATATCCAAAATCGGAGCAAACAACAATTTCCACTCGGTGCTATCGATTCCCAAACTCAGACATACCTATGCCAAACCCTAGCACATCGGTGCAACCGATTCCACTTTGGTGCCACCGAGTTTTGGTTTCCAACTTTCTGTTACCTTGATTCACAAAATCTATACCACCTAGTTTGTTCTATTAGTGTCACCGAGTTGCGCAATCTAACCGTCGGTCACCTTATCGGTACCACCAAGATTTATATATCGGTCACACCGAGATTCAAAAGTTGTCACCTTTTGGTCACTTCGGTACAATCGAGGTTCACACATCGGTGTCACCGATTTTGTCACTTTAGGTGTAACGGTTGGATTTTTGGAGATGCCTATATATACCCCTTCACCTCCACCTACTCGAAAGAGAAGTACTCAGAACAGATCCCCACTCATACCAACTGATTTTCTGAGAGAGCGCCACCTACTCACGTGTTGAGATCATGCCATTCCATTCCAACCACATGCCTCCCCAAGATTCATTCCACCCAATCAATCTCTTCCACCAAAGCCAAATCTATGACAGAGTGATTGAGTGTGCAGGCGTCTATCATCTTGAAGCACAAGAGCAAGGAGTTCACCGACATTATCGAGCCTATTACCTTTTGGAGGATGGTGCCTCCTAGAATCGTTAGGCGTCACTTGGGAGCCTCCTACTTTGTGTTGTGGAGTGAACCAAGAGGTTTGTAAGGGCCAGGAGATCGCCTACAACATGAAGATCTACCCGAGTTAGGTTAGTCCTTCGTGGATGTAGGCCATCATGGTATAGTCAAGGTTGCTTCTTCGTGGAACCCTCCGAAGCTATAGCCCTCCATGGACTCTCATGACCGTTAGCCTCCGTGGGTTGAAGACTCCATAAACATGGACGTACGATAGCACCACCTATTGGGACCATGGTAAAAATATTCGTGTCTCCAAATTGCGTTTGAGCTTCCTACCCTTCCTTTCCTACTCATGCTTTTCTTTACTTTCTGCTGTTATACTCGTAGACCTGCATGTGTAGGGTGTTCTTGACTTGCTATGCATGCTAAAATCTGCCAACACTTAAAATTGGGAAAAGGTAGATTTTTATTTGTTCAAGTAGTGTAATCACCCCCCTCTAGACCTACTTTGGATCCTACAGTGTTAAACAAAGTTTCCAAGTTGCCACATAGCCGTAGGCATGGCTTCTCGAAAAGATTTAACCCTGGAGGCTTCCAACTCATCCATCACAAACTAACCACATGCTTCATTGAATAACCTCCACCGCAGAAAACCCATGAACTCCTTGGAAATTCTGTTGGAAAACCTCAACCTCGAGATATCCCAAAGTATTCTCGAAATCCCTCGCACAAGATGTTTGAGAAAGGTAAAAAAATCTAGCAAGGCCTCCCGGTGACCCAGATCCGCATCTAGAGCCGTGCGCTCTCTATCTACGGGCATCCTCCATGTATGTGAAGTGGACGGTAGCCTGAAAATGCATCGAGTTGCCTCGAGGTGACACCGCCGACTGCTAGGTACGTGGACCAACTCTCATGAGGAGCACTGGCCTTGGTTGTTGATTAAAGATACGTAGGTGCCGGCGGGTCCCTACGCAATATTATTAGTTATTAGGCAAATGGTAAAACCAATGTTGGGCCTTGCCAGATAAGTTTTATCCCAAAACAAAAATCAAGGGATCCCCATAACAACCCCAAGCATGTTAGGAGATCCCAGTATAGAACATAACACCGGTACACAAGTAACTAGGGCGGCAAAACTGGAATAAAGCATCGCGCAAACTGCCAAGCCTTCCACCTTTTACCAAGTATATAGGTGCATTAAATTAAATAGGAATAATGTTGTGATATAACAAAAAAATCCATGTTGTAATATGGAATCAACTACACGTGCAACTAACTACGTTATAAGAAGGGCTGAGCAAGTGATAACATAGCCAAATAATGGTTTGCTAGCATGGTGGAGGGGTTAGAGGCTTTTCATGGCAATGTTGGGAGGCTAGACATACAACTGGTAGGTAACAACACATAATGATAGAAGCGCGACAACTAACACGACAATGATAATGGTGGTATCTTGGGAAATGATATCTTGCATGAGATCCCGCTTGGAAGAAGAATGAATCCGTGAAGTACACGAATGGGATGTAGTTGAACGAATCCTCCCAATCCCAACGCTTTCGGAACTCTATCGATAGGAAGGAATCCGGAAACAAACAATTAACATAGATAAACACCACAACATATGCATGACATAATGCGTAAACAAATATGATGAATGTCTGGTTTAATTATAAAAGATTTGGCATGACAAGATGCAACAATCAAACACTAGAAATTAAGTGAAGTTTAATATGCAACGAGTTGCATATTAACGAAACTCCATGTTTGAATTATTTAGTTCACTATGCTTTAGGTACTCATCAATATTAAATGTTGTTTAGGATGGGAAACGATGAAGCATACACAACTACAACATCTAGGCATTTTATATGAGGCCGGAAGCAACATATAGCATTTCCGAAACATCCCCATAAGCATAATATGAATTTGTTCCAGATGTGAAATAAGCATATTTTTTAATTATTAAACAGCATAATAAAGTGCAACATGTTAATCCACACATTTTTCTAGTCAAGTTACATATATGGATCATTTTTATCGGAGCTACGGTTATGTAGTTATGAATTAAATCATTTTAGCATGGCAATTATCCAAATTGATGCAAGCATTAAGGTTAACCATTATAAACATGCATGAATGTCAAATATTGTGAATCGACACGAAATTGTCTGAATTTTACATATGTAATACATTTTCATCCAATAGACGGTTGATTATATATGAATTTTACAAAATGCAACATCATGCATAAAAATATGTGCAATTTTTTTAACTAAATCTAAGAATTCAGCAAACACAGTATATGGGTTGGGTTTAACCACTGAGTATGACTAGTGGGGCCAGTGGGTGGTCAACCAAGTCAGCTAGACCAATCAATAAGGGCTCTGGGACCCAGCTGTCATAGAAATAATTAATCCTCAAAAATGCCAAGAAAAATAAGGAGGCCTGGGACGACGGAGACGGGCTGGGAAGACGGGATCAGGGCGAGGGTGGTTGCAGACGGATCCAGCCCTCGAGGTAGTGAATCTGACCAGTGGCATAGTTCCATGGTAGCGACGGGCTCCTGCCCATCGCCCTGGTTGTTCCTTGTCAGGAGGAAAAGAGATAGAAACAAGGTAAGAGAGGAGGAGGTAACAGGCTCAAGGTCAGGTTGCTCATAAGAGTCCCAATGGCGGCAGGGTCTGACAGATTGACTTGGGGGTGATGACCAGGGGCTTGGGAGCGAGCGATAACTCCGACTAGATGCAGAGGATGCAATGGCTCAAGGCAGATAGGCCATCTTCTCCTGCACTAACTGCTGCTGCTTGATGTCACGAAGGGAGGCTAGCCGGAGTATCCATGGCATCTTACGGGACACAAAGAGAAGGATAGAGTATGAGAGATAGAGAGAGACCGAGGGAAAGAGATGGAAGGCGGGCCATGACCCGGGCCTCGATGACGCTGGGCTCTGGCGGGGCCATTGTCACGAGTGCTCCTCTGCCCGCGTGTAAGAAGGTTGCTGCGGGCGAGCGGACACGATTAGAGACCTGCGGAAGCCGTGGTAGGTTTGGCGGGAAAAGCAAGGAGGAGACCATGCGCGGCGCACTGATTGGATCGGGGGGGATCCCAAGGTGGAGGTGCGTGGCGGCGGATGTGACGAAGGAGGGACAAACCTCCTGGAATTTAGGGTTGGACATAATTAACTAGGGGTGGCACTGCTATATATATACTAGGTGGATCTAAATGCAGTCTAATAGAAGCCACACGATTTAGATCAGACGGCTTCGAACAGCGGGATAGGTTAGGTCGGTGAAGTGGGCTGTGTAGGATCATCTAGGCAGAGATGAGAGGGAGAATGGACTGCCCGGCATCAGTTTTAGAATATCGAAAATGATTGCGATTTGACAGGCTATAGTGTTGCTACAAGTTTAACGGTTGGGGAATCAAATGACCTCCAAATTCTATGAGAATTGCCAGCCGGTCTACCTACGATATATTCAGACCGCACGCCAAATTTTGACCCAATCCAAGACTATTTTCCGTGCACTTTAAAAAGCAATATTTTTTTAATGTAGTGGGTGCGTGCATGTGTGGTTGGTCTCAAAACGATCGTCGACGAGAACTGAAAGAACCAGCAACTATGTGCAGATGCAACTTTTTGAAAACGAGTGATGATGTTATGCTTATGATGTGAATGATGCGATGATGAATGCAATCGCCAAACGAATCGCATGATGACAACGTAATAAAAGGGAATCTTCTAGAGTGTCGATCTCGGGCTTTAACAACTCTCCTCCACTAACAACAAATCTCGCCCCGAGATCATAGAATGAGAAGGGGAAGAGCAAGAGGAAAAGGGAAGGAAGAGGTAAAACTTAGTTGCTTCTTTAACAAACGAGTGAAACCAACGAACCTTGAAAGTTGCAAAGAGAATAAAATATAAGAAGGGGAAAGAAAGAATTGAAACCACTCCGGTTGGAATGATATAGACAAGGAACTATCAAGAACGAATTTGGGCAGCACTTTGGTAGAAATGAGAGGCAGAATTTGATAAGTAGAAGATTTCACAACACTCTGGTGAAGTGGATAAGCCAAGGAAGATTGATCTTGATAAGACGAGATGAAAGATTGAAGAGGGCAACATGACAATGCCTCCGTAACAAGAGAATAAAAACTAGATCATTGAAAAGAAGAGAACGGAGAGGAAAATGACAAGTTTTATCCCAATTGAACTTGAAATGAGTCTTCACAAAGGAGAAATTGAAAGGATTTGTTGGCGCATCAACAACGAAAGAATAATCTTGATGTGGGCTTATGGAAATCAACTCAAAGTTATGAGGTGACAACCACCACTATATAAACAATTGATTGAGCAACAGATATGAAAACTTCTTTCACCAAGAGGATAAATTGAGAACTTGGTTCTTAGATAAGCACCATGATAGCCACAATTCTTAGGACGTTCTTTAGGTGAAATCCAATCCAAGATATCTTCGAGAAAGAAAAGATGGGTTTGATTATCTCACTCTTGATAGATTCTCTTCGAGACACCTCATGAATCAAGAATGCTATAACACTAGCTCAAAAGACAAGGAAGAAAGAATTGCACTTTGAAAGACAAAGAATACTTGAGGTACTACCACAAGAATCATGAAGAATACTTCGAGAAATAACTAATTAAATGCTTGAAGAACCAACATGAAGAACCACTTTGAGAACACCAGCATGAAAGGACTTTAGAAAAGAAATGAAGGTTGAGAAGAACAAGATTGAGGCCTTTCCATGATCTTGATGAAGCTTCGCGATGAGATACTTGAAAAAACTTAAACCTCTGGAAAAGAACAGAAGAACCACTTATAATTGAGAATTTGATATCATGAACAACTCTGAATAAGTATTGAAATGATGATGAAACAAGAATAAGAACTATGTTATGCTTATCCTTGATCAAGTTAAATTTATGACAAGTAACGGATTTAGCATACAACTTAATCTTCTTGAGAATGATTGAAGAGAGATATTGCACACACCTGAAGAAGTCTTGGACGAGAACACCGATAAGAATTGACAACGGATGAGGATACCAAGAATGAATGGAGATATATGAGAACAAAGAGATCATGATCCTCCTAATGGAAAATTTAAACAAAGCACTAGAATAATTGAGATATGAACGAAGGGACAACAATTGAGAAGAATGAGAGAACGAAAGATGAAAGCTGGGAACGAAGGAATCTTCTAAAATGATGGACTTTGGAGGATTGAGAAACGAACACCACTCTGAAATGCTCTGGTTAGATATGAAAAGAACTTCTCATGAATGGAAAAAAATTAAGAGGATCACCACAAGCTGAGATGAATAATCTTTAAAAGAATAGAAAACAATTTCAGAGAAACTCTTCTTTGGTATTCAGGCAGAGAATGATGGTGAGAAACCACCAGGAATTACTGAGTTACTTCGTAACAATGAATAGGCAATGCTGAGGCAGCGATGAAAATGGTTTAGAAGAGATCTTGTAGAAGGAATTTTGACTGATGGAAATCATTCTTACATCATATTTGACAAGAACTTGAGATCTGAAGAAAATATTAGAAAATCCAGGTAAGATCCTGTGGAAAACCGGTGGGTTATGGGCCCATTGAAAAGAAACCACCATTAAAATGATTGCTTAGAAAGAGAGATTGCACCGTTACAAACTGAAACTTCATGGGGTGAGAACCTCAAAATAATTGAAAAGATTTTGAACAGAAACATGAATCTTCCGAGATATCCTTAGCACACTCGATAGAATAGAAAGAGATGATAACCAATCTACTTGGACAACAATTACCAACACGGAACACTTTTGGAGAATGAAAAGGATATGATGAACACCAACAACTTGACTTGAATTCACCCGAGAAGAAAACAGAGACAAAGAAATAATGAACTTGAAGATCCTAAGCATCTTTATATGAAAACACAGAATAGAAACATGTAAGAAAAATAGATGAAGAGACTTCATATGAATACAAGGACAATTGATTCAAGATGTTTCGCTCCCAAAGAAAAAGAGTGGGATGATGGGAAAAAATGAACTTGGCATGGATGAGACAGACTCCAGAAAAGAATATGAGGATTGATCTTGCAAATATTGAAGTGGATAGAATTATCTTGAAGAGAGCACACCGGATGAAAAGAATTGATATGACAACTTGATCGAGCAAAAGAATTAACATTCCCACAGAAATACAAGAGCACTTCTTAGGAAAGATATGAAATCACCAGTTGACATCGAAGCACCATGAATTACCTTATTCAAAATAAAACTAAGGATGAGGCTTACAAAACAAGTCGGAAACAAACACATAACCATTATGCATTTGTTGGAAGGATAGTCTTGGGTAACTACTTGAATTCCCACCTAAGAACTTTCGAAATCTTTGATTATGCAATCGGGTCCACGGATACATGGAGTAAAATCCATCAGTCAACTCCTAGCAGTAATACTATGCTATAATGTAACACATATGTTAACACATAACCAGAGGTCTTGGAAACTCATCTACCTCAGAGCCTTGTGATCATAACAATACCAATTATGGTAGTACATCTGGACTCTCTCCCCAATACTGGGTGATACCAAACTCCTCTCACCACAAAGAGTATTGAAGCAATTTCGAACATCCTCTGTCCTTAGATACAAAGGATTCTCAACGAGAACAATGTGTCAAAAATCCCCTAGAGCTCTACTCCCCATAATAAAAGTCACTTCAGACAGGAGGCACCAAGATCAGAATTCCGGTCACATCGACATCATAGAGGTTCCAAAATACCCATGTGATCCTATACTTTTTTTTGAGTGAGACAAGGAGTAGAATTAAAATTCCTACGCCAGGATTCCTCACCAGAGAACGGAAGGGGAGTAAAAAGAATCCTACTCTCCAATATATAACTAGACTCGAAATAGTTTTCACTAGACTCGACTCGGCCAAGTTTGATCAATCAAGGGGGTCCTAGGTCGGTACAGGCTCTGATACCAACTTGTAACATCGAAGATGCGATCCTATCCTTGTTTTGGCTCGAGGGCCTCGACAGGTATAGAAGCTCATCTCGTTGTTTCACAAGAATGGATATCATTACAAGTACATGTAAATAAGAGATGAGTATATGGAATTGTCTTTCACTCGCCACAAGCTAAATCAAAATCACATCAATACAACAACTGTAACATCCCAAAAAATTCCATTTTTGGAATATTATGAAATATAGCTATGCATCATCATAACATTCTTTGAATGAAATGAATTGTTGAAGTTCTTCTTTTGGATTTCTAAAAAGGACACTTTCATTTTTCTATTTACTTGATTCTCCTATTTAAAAACCCTTGGTAATGTTCATAAAAAGAGAGGAGTAACATGACACTCTAGGGGCATCTTTCTGAAATATTAGAACAATAAAACCAGGGGGTTATTTGAAAATTTATTGCAAAACAATTTAAAATCAATTTAGGCATTTTCTGAAAATAGTTTTTTTAGATATTCATTTGGCCGTGGAAAAATGTTCATTAAATAGCATTTATTCCCCTGATCAATTTGATATATATATCTTCAAATTTTGGAAATGTTTTGAAAGGCTTAATGAGATTTTAATTCTCTGGAAAATAGAAAAGGAAACGAATTTAAACGTTGTAATTAGAAAACCGGCCGGCCCACCAGCCTTTACTCCCCGAGATCGCTCCGGATCGGTCACCAATGCACTGCCGCCGCCCTCTCCCTCACTGACGAGTGGACCCCACCGTCCGACAGCGCCATCACAGCGCTCATCTCCCTCCCTGCGTTCCCCGACCTCGCCGGAGATCCCTCCTCCCCGGATCTCGCTCCCCTTCCCCTCTGTCGACCCCGTCCCGCGCCTATATAAAGCTCTGCCCTCGCTGCGCTCCATTCCACCCCAGAAACCCCACTTCCCTCTCCCGAACATCGCCCCCGCACCTCGCCAGAGTTTGGCACCCCAGCGAAACACTCCGAGCTCGACGCCGTCGCCCCTGTCGTCCCCAGCCCCAACTGACGCCACCAATCGTCGCCGGAGCTTCATCGCCGTCGCCTGGACCCTTCGGACGCCGCCCTCGACCACCGCACCATCGTCTCCGACCACCTCCAACGTCCGGCCACCGTCGACCTCGCCGGAGCCCCGACCTCCACCTCTGTAAGCCCCGCCCCTCTCCGTAGCTGTTAGAACTAGGATCAACGGATTGGATTAGAAGATTTAAATGGCGAACCGTTTTCTTTTACGCTTCGGTCGTCCGCCGCAAACACCGCATGCGCGCATGCTGTCGACTAATAGGAAGCCGCCACATCACCCCGGTCCGATAGCTAAATATTTTTTTCTTTTCTGTTTTTGTTTTAGAAAACGGAATTTGTTCTGTTTTTATTGTTATTATATCTTTTAAAATATTTAGAGGTTTTGTTGCAACATGTCACAAATTTCATGTAGTTTCTGTCTGTAGTCTTAGTTTTCAAATTTGAACTTTTAAATTTGATTTTTTTTAAATTTGAGCAAATCACTAAAACTTGAATAACTTGAGTTTAGAAAAAAAATTGAATGATTCTTTTTGCCCCTGCTTTGTAATAGTTAGGCCTATCATACAACATTGTTTGAGAATTTGTAGTAAATTTTAGCTTAGTGTTTTTAGTAAAAACAAATTCTGTTTAGTTTCTTCTTAGTGTTTAATTGAATTGTTTTCATTTTAGTTTTAGTTGATTATGTTCTAGTTTAACTTTTTATTTTAGTTTCTTTAGTTCTGTTCTTAAACAATAGGTGAATTATTTTCTGATAATAAAAATATTTTAATTTGTTTTGTGCTCTAGTTTAATTAGGTAAACCTTGTTTTCACCATTTTTATTGTTTATAAAAATGTTTTGTAGTAAACCTTTTCGCACAAAAATTTTAGAACGAAATACTCCCTGTTTTATAATAAAAATTTTGTATTTTATTTTCTGTTATCTATTAGTAAATTGCTGAAAACCAACTTGTCTTATTATGTCTTAGTAGATATTTTGCCACCAAAACTTTTAGAGTTTTCTACTTTGAGTGGATTTTCTTTTGATTGTGCTATTGTTTGTTGAAGTATTTGTTACCTTGCTGTTGTGTGAATTGTATGTAGTTATGCTTATTGTGTGCTTTGTTTGATTCGTTAGATCATCCGGAGTGCGAAGCTTGTTATCTAGAGTCACTTGAGTACGAGGATCGTCGGCAAGGCAAGTTCACTTTGATCATATTTATCCCTGTTTTTATTGCATTAGTTCTACCATCTCCCCAACTGCATGCAAAGTAGGTAATTGGAAACTTGGTTACTTGATGTAGTATCATTTGGTAGGCACCCCTCAAACCTTTTGACACTTTGGCCCCGGGAAAGTTGTTTTAATTTTGCTATGCTGTTAGTAGACGGGGTTGGTTGTGTGATTCATGAAAGTTGTGAGATTAATAATTACAAGACCTACTTGATGAACAAGACTTCAAGACTCCGAGTTTTCAACATACCTCTGGGTGGATGATGGTTGAACGGCGGCCTGGAGAAGCCAATGGTTAGCGTAGGTGTTGCTGGAGAAGTGTCAATATTCACGCGGAAAGGTCCACCCAGGCACAAAGAGATGGATGGATGCTTCAAGACCCAAGGCTTACCTGCATAGCCACAAGCCATTATGGGCTCTGGCTTGGTTGGATATTATGGTGACCCTGGACAGGCGGTGCTACGAGATGTAGAAGAACGGTAGGTAAGGATGGGCACCGACAGAGTTGCAGGGGAACCCCATAGAAGACCATGTTTTGGTCATCCGTTTCTCAAACACCCTGAACTGCAAGAAATCCAACGAAGGCGATCAAATCTTGTGGGGAATGTGTGCAAAAATCTGCAGAGTACCCAAACCTAATCGATTAGCCGTGTCCACGGTCATGGACAACTTGAGCCAAAGGAACTGAAACTATGTGGAATTCTCAACACAAAGTATTATAATGATGTGGGTATTAATGACAACTTGGGTATGAGAATTGGTTGGTGGAACCATCTCATTAATCAACCAACTATGTAGTAATAACTTTTGCTTTGCCCTCTATTGTTATAGGAAAAAATTCGCTTTATGCAAAACTTACTACCCCATCTACCAAATATGCATATAGACTAAATGATTACTTTTACGCCCTTTTGTGACATTGCCAACATATTCAATATGTTGAACTACATGGCTGCAACATATCATGTTGCAGAGTATTTTTCCAACGAGGATTGAGGATACACTCTACGCTCGGTGACAAGCCCTTGGAGTCAGATGGACTCAACTACATTTGAAGCTTCTGGAAGTCTTTGGTTTAGTTTATCTCATGAGTTGGCCTTCAGCCACTTTATTGTAATGTTTATTGTAATAAAGAACTCGATATGAGATTTTCGATTAATAAAGCTGTGTGATTTCACTTTGATATATACATTGATGTACCGTGTGTGTACCAGCATGATCTTGGGATGGTACGGAAACACTGGGGATTCGACCTTTGAGGTCGGTTCGCTACAGAAATGGTATCAGAGCACACGCTGACCGTCGGACATAACCTCTAGGATTGGAAAAGCCTTAGGATTCTTTTTTTTCTCTTTTTTCTTTAAAATTCTTATTTTCTCATCTGTTTATTTTGACTTCCCTCCGATTATTTCGACCTTTCTAGATGGCCACCTTCACCCAAGTTTTGTTCACGGAGTTTTGCCAGCCTGACGCGACGATGCCCTTTGGCAAAGAGATGGCGAAGATCGTCAGGGATGTAAGGATCGCTTTGCCAAGCATCACTGGCACTCCTATCATGTCTTTTCCACAAGACGGTCGCTATAGGATCGAGGTGCACATCCCCGGAAACACCTTTGGAAATCGTAAAGAACCCATTGACTTCAAGTTTGTGGCACCTAGCTAGATTCTTGGGAGGGACATGGTGATTCACCGTTCCCTCGGACGTATTCAGGAGGAATACAGGGGTGGTCCCATCTCACTAGGACTCGGCATGGTTTGTCGCAGGGATGCCAATGGACATATCATAAACACTCCCACTGAAGACTGCACCATTTCCTATATCCAGACTTTGGAGACTCACATCAGGACCTTGGAGCTTCGGGTACACGCAGACACGAAGACGATCAAGAGGCTGATCAACCGCGAGCTTGACCTCGAGGGTGACCTACGGGAAGACAAGTACGAGCATGAGAATGAAGTGAAGGATTTCTTTGAGAGGATCGAGAAGTTGAATACTCACATTGCAAGTCTGGAGGAACAGCTGGACATGGGAGAAAATCTTCACCCAGAAGGAGACATGTCTCCCTTGATCAGCAACGATGATATGAGGAGAGCGCCACCGGAGGAGGCCACATTACCATGGAATTTTGAGGAGAACTTTAGTCATGCCCCCATGTATCTTTAAATTTCATTGTTAAAACGTAGGTCGGTGCCTAGTTTATTTGGAGACTTGTATCTCGATGTTTGAAACTTGAGTTGAATAAATGAATGAGTGTTTGGTGTGATATGTATGTTGCATTGCATATGGGTAGTGAATTTTTTTCCTTAGGCCCTTGTTCTATTCTAATTCTCACCCCTCTGAAAATAGCAAGATGCCTCCGCGACGCGAGCCCGATTTCACCTTCCTGCCGGAACTCACACAACTTCTCCAGCAGCAGAATGCCCTGATGCAGCTGTTGATCTAGAACCAAACCAACAACCACAACAACCATCCTCCACCACAACAACAACCATCCTCCACCTCAGGGCGACAACCTCACCCATTTTCTGAGGCTGAATCCACCAACTTTCTCCAGCAGCACTGAGCCCATTGTGGCAGATGATTGGCTTCGCAAGATGGAGAGGGAACTCATCACTGCTGGATGCACTGAGGCTGAAAAGGTGCGATTTGCCGCCCATCAACTAGAGGGTCCAACAGCTTCATGGTGGGAGAACTACACCACCATATACCCCATTGCTGGTGTGACTTGGGAGCAGTTCAAGCTAGCTTTCCGCACCGCTCATGTCTCAGCTGGAGCCATGAGTCTGAAGAAGCGTGAGTTTCGCAACTTACGCCATGGGAACCGCTCCGTGGCCTAGTATGTGGATGAATTCAGCATGTTGGCTCGTTATGCACCAGGAGATGTGGCTGATGATGCAGCCAAACAGGAGAAGTTCCTCGAAGGACTCAACGTTGAGTTGAGCGTGCAGATGATGGTGGCTACTTTCAACAACTACCAGGATCTAGTAGACAAGGCCCTCATCTTGGAAGGGAAGCAACAGCAAATTGAAAACCGCAAGAGGAAGTATGGACAGGGGAAGTCTAACTCTGGAGCCCAACAGAAGCCCCGCTACTCCTCGTACTCAGGGAATAGTGGATCAGGGACCGGTAAGTATGGAGGACACACTCATCATGTGCACAACCATGGAGGCCACAACCATGGAGGAAATGGGAATAATCGTCCCAACAATGGCAACTTCAAGAACGGCAATGGAAGTGGGAATGGCACCCAGCACCGTCCCGCTCCAGCTCAGAAGGATCTGAACCATATCACCTGCTTCAAGTGCCAGAAGACAGGGCACTATGCCACTGAATGTCCCCAGAACAAGCAAGGAAATGGAAACGGAAACAACAACGGCAACTCATCAGCTAAGAAGCCAAATCCTTTTCCCCGTGCTCAGGTGAACCACATTGATGTGGAAGAAGTCTATGATCAGCCCGAGACTATGGTTGGTAAGTTTTTATTGCATTCACGTCTAGTTATGGTACTTTTTGATTCTGGTGCAACTCATTCATTCATATCAAGGGTAGTTGTGGAAAAGTATGGTTTACCCACCAGAACCCTTAGTCAGCCCATTAAGGTCAACTCCTAGGAGGTATGATGATGGCAGGGAAAGGGTGCCACACATTGAAACTCCATGTAGGAAACAATGTGTTTCCCACCGACCTCATCATCTTAGAATCGCAGGGATTGGATGTAATCCTAGGCATGGATTGGAGGACCAAGTATGAAGGAAACCTTGATTGCCCTAGCAAGTCTATTTTTCTCACCACCCAGAGAACAAGAGGATTAAGTATGTATCCCGACGCACACAGATGAGTGCTCGGTTAAATTCCCTCACAGGAGTGGTTCAGGAGGAAGTGCCGGTGGTACAAGACTTTCCAGATGTATTCCCGGAGGAATTACCAGGCATGCCACAAGATAGAGAGATTGAATTTCTAATAGAGTTACTACCAGAAACAGCCCCAATTTCCAAGAGACCATATCGGATGCCCGTAAATGATTTGGAGGAAATCAAGAAGCAGATTAAGGAGTTTTTGGACAAAGGGTATATTCACCCAAGTTCTTCACCTTGGGGAGCCCCAGTTCTTTTGGTGGAGAAGAAGGATAAAACCTTGAGGATGGAAGTCGATTATCGTGCATTGAACAAGGTGACTATCAAGAACAAGTACCCTCTACCGATGATTAATAACTTGTTCGATCAACTAGTGGGAGCCAAAGTATTCTCCAAGATCGATCTTCAATCAGGGTATCACCAATTGAAAATTCGTGAACAGGGTATACCCAAAACAGCCTTCACCACAAGGTATGGCTTATATGAGTATACAGTCATGTCTTTTGGTTTGACTAATGCTCCTGCCTACTTCATGAATATGATGAACAAAGTGATTATGGAATATCTGGACAAGTTTGTCGTGGTGTTCATCGATGACATTTTGATATTCTCCAAGAGCGAGAAAGAACACAAGGAACACTTGTGTTTAGTTCTGGAGAAGCTTAGAGAGCATCAGTTATATGCCAAGTTCAGTAAATGTGAATTCTGGCTGACGGAAGTCGGATTCCTTGGACATGTTATTTCTGGAGATGGAATAGCAATGGACCCCACTAAGGTTGAAGCAGTCACTGAGTGGATGTCACCCACCTCAGTTAAGGAGATCCGCAGTTTTCTCGGACTTGCCGGATATTACCGGAGGTTCATTGAGAATTTCTCAAAGATTGCCAAACCCATGACGGAATTGTTGAAGAAAGAGTCTAAGTATATTTGGACTGAGGAATGTGAAACCAGTTTCCAAGAGTTGAAGAAACGTTTGGTCACAGCCCCAGTGTTGATTTTGCCAAATGTTTGGCGGGACTTCTAGGTTTATTGTTATGCTTCGCGTCATGGACATGGAGGAGTACTCATGCAGGAGGGAAAGGTTGTAGCCTATGCATCCAGACAGCTACGACCTCATGAGTTGAACTATGCCACCCATGATTTGGAACTAGCAGCCGTAGTGCATGCACACAAGACCTGGAGACATTTCCTTATCGAAAATAATTGTGATGTTTACACTGATCATAAAAGCCAGAAGTATATCTTCACACAGAAGGAGTTGAACCTCAGAAAGAGGAGATGGCTAGAGTTAATCAAGGACTATGACATCAGACTACATTACCATCCAGGAAAGGCAAATGTTGTAGCAGATGCTTTGAGTCGGAAGAGTTATGTGAACACACTCATAGCAGGAGGATTACCCCAGGAGTTAGCCGATGATCTCAGAGAGCTCCGGCTAGAGATAGTTCCAAAAGGATATGTTGCCACACTAGAGATCCAGTCCACCTTGACCGAAACCCAGAAATCGGACAAGGAGATAGCTGAGATAAAGGAGAGAATGAAGGATGGAAAAGTTAAAGACTTTCGTGAAGATGAACAAGGTACTCTATCGTTTGAGAACCGAATCTATGTGGCCAATGACCCAGAGCTCAGGAAGTTGATACTTCAAGAAGCCCATGATTCACTCTACTCGATACACCTAGGCAACACGAAGATGTACCTGGATTTGAAGGAAAGTTACTGGTGGATAGGTATAAAGAAAGATATTGCCGAAAATGTTGCGGTATGTGATGTTTGTCAGCGAGTAAAGGTGGAACATCAAAAACCAGCAGGGTTACTCCATCCTTGGTCGATACCCGAGTGGAAATGGGATAAGCTTGGTATGGACTTCATCACAGGATTGCCCAGGACCTATTCAGGTTATGATTCCATCTGGGTAGTGGTCGATCGCTTGACCAAGGTGGCTCATTTCATTCCAGTGAAGACCACCTATACCAGTGCTAATTTAGCCAAGATATATATGACCAGGATCGTATGTCTGCATGGAGTTCCAAGGAGTATCGTGTAAGATAGAGGAACACAATTTACCCCAAAGTTTTGGCATCAGTTACATGAAACTTTGGGTACAAGGCTAGAATTCAGTACAACTTTTCATCCGCAGACTGACGGACAGACTGAGAGAGTCAATCAGATTCTGGAGGACATGTTGAGAGCTTGTGTGCTAGACTATGGATCTAGTTGGGAGGACAACTTACCTTATGCAGAGTTCTCGTACAACAACAGTTATCAGATGATTCTGAAGATGGCCCCTTTTGAAGCATTATACGGAAGGAGGTGCAGAACACCATTGATGTGGGATGGTATTGGAGACCGAAAGCTTTTTGGTCCCGATCTTATCTGAGATTCTGAAGAAAAGGTCAAAATGATTCGAGATCGACTCAAGATAGCCCAATCCAGGCAAAAAAGCTATGCTGATAGCAAACGCAAGGAGGTGACGCATGAAGTGGGAGACCGAGCATACCTTCGTGTGTCCCCACTTCGACGTATCAAGAGGTTTGGTGTTAAAGGAAAGTTAGCTCCCAGATTCACAGGCCCCTACAAAATTCTTGAACATAGAGGCGAAGTTGCATACAAATTGGAATTGCCGGAAGGATTGTCCGGAGTTCATGATGTTTTCCAGGTTTCTCAGCTGAAGAAATGCCATGCTGAGATGGCTGATATTCCTTTGAGAGACACAGTGCCCCTAGAGGCCATACAACTTGACAGTGACCTGACCTACGAGGACAAGCCTGTCAGAATCCTTGACACTACCAACAGAGTTACCCGTAGCAAGACCATCAAGTTTTGTAAGGTTCTGTGGAGTCACCACACCGAGAAAGAAGCCACCTGGGAACGCGAAGAAGATCTTCGACGAGACCACCCGCACCTATTTTCTAGCCAACCCGAATCTCGAGGGCGAGATTCATCTTAAGGTGGGTAGGTTTGTAACATCCCAAAAATTCCATTTTTGGAATATTATGAAATATAGCTATGCATCATCATAACATTGTTTGAATGAAATGAATTGTTGAAGTTCTTCTTTTGGATTTCTAAAAGGCCACTTTCATTTTTCTATTTACTTGATTCTCCTATTTAAAAACCCTTGGTAATGTTCATAAAAAGAGAGGAGTAACATGACACTCCAGGGGCGTCTTTGTGAAATATTAGAACAATAAAACCAGGGGGTTATTTGAAAATTTATTGCAAAAGAATTTAAAATCAATTTAGGCATTTTCTGAAAATATTTTTTTTAAAGTATTCACTTGGCCGTGGAAAAATGTTCATTAAATAGCATTTATTCACCTGATCAATTTGATATATATATATCTTCAAATTTTGGAAAAGTTTTGAATGCCTTAATGAGATTTTAATTCTCTGGAAAATAGAAAAGGAAACGAATTTAAATGTTTCCATTAGAAAACTGGACGGCCCACCAGCCTTTATCCCCGAGATCGCTCCGGATCGGTCACCGACGTGCTGATGCCGCCCTCTCCCTGACTGACGAGTAGACACCACCATCCGATAGCGCCATCACAGCGCTCATCTCCCTCACCACGTTCCTCGACCTCGCCGGAGATCCCTCCTCCCCAGATCTCGCTCCCCTTCCCCTCTCTTGACCCCGCGTCGCGCCTATATAATGCTCTGCCCTCGCCGCGCTCCATTCCACCCCCAAAACCCCACTGCCCTCGCCATAACATCGCCCCCGCACCTCGTCGGAGTTTGGCACCCCACTGAAACTCTCCGAGCTCGACGTCGTCGCCCCTGTCGTCCCCAACCCGAACCGACGCCACCAATCGTCGCTAGAGATTCATCGTCGTCGCCTGGACCCTTCGGACGCCGCCCTCGACCACCGCACCATCGTCTCCGACCACCTCCAACGTCCGGCCGCCGTCGACCTCGCCGGAACCATGACCTCCACCTTTGTAAGCCCCGCCCCTCTCCGTAGCCGTTAGATCTAGGATCAACGGATCGGATTAGAAGATTTAAATGGCGAACCGTTTTCTTTTACGCTTTGGTCGTCCACCGCAAACACCGTGCGCACATGCTGTCGACTAATAGGAAGCCACCATGTCACCCCTGTCCGATAGCTAAATATTTTTTTCTTTTATATTTCTGTTTTAGAAAACAGAATGTGTTTTGTTTTTATTTTTATTATATATTTTAAAATATTTAGATTTTTTGCATGATTCTTTTTGCAACATGTCACAAATTTCATGTAGTTTCTGTGTGTAGTCTTAGTTTTCAAATTTTCTGATAATAAAAATATTTTAATTTGTTTTATGCTCTAGTTTAATTAGGTAAACCTTGTTTTCACCATTTTTATTGTTTATAAAAAAATTGTAGTAAACCTTTTTGCACAAATGTTTTATAATGAAATACTCCCTGTTTTATAATAAAAAATTTGTATTTTGTTTTCTGTTATCTATTATTAAATTGCTAAAAACCAACTTGTCTTATTATGTCTTAGTAGATATTTTGCCACCAAAACTTTTAGAGTTTTCTACTTTGAGTGATTTTTCTTTTGATTGTGCTATTGTTTGTTGAAGTATTTGTTACCTTGCTGTTCTGTGAAATGTATGTAGTTATGCTTATTGTGTGCCTTGTTTGATTCATTAGATCATCCGCAGTGGCAAGCTTGTTATCAAGAGTCACTTGAGTACGAGGATCGTCAGCAAGGCAAGTTCACTTTGATCATATTTATCCACGTTTTTATTGCATTAGTTCTACCATCTCCCCAACTGCATGCAAAGTAGGTAATTGGAAACTTGGTTACTTGATGTAGTATCATGTGGTAGGCACCCCTCAAACCTTTTGACACTTTGGCCCCGGGAAACGTTGTTTTAATTTTGCTATGTTGTTAGTAGACGGGGTTGGTTGTGTGATTCATGAGAGTTGTGAGATTAATAATTACAAGACCTACTTGATGAACAAGACTTCAAGACTCCGAGTTTTCAACATACCTCTGGGTGGATGATGGTTGAACGGCGCCCTGGAGAAGCCAGTGGTTAGCCTAGGTGTTGCTGGAGAAGTGCTAGTATTCACGCGGAAAGGTCCACCCAGGCACAAAGAGATGGATGGATGCTTCAAGACTCAAGGCTTACCTGCATAGCCACAAGCCATTATGGGCTCTGGCTTGGTTGGATATTGTGGTGACCCTAGACAAGCAGTGCTACGAGATGGAGAAGAACGGTAGGAAAGGATGGGCACCGACAGAGTCTCAGGGGAACCCTTTAGAAGACCATGTTTTGGTCATCCGTTTCTCAAACACCCTGAAGTGCGAGAAATCCAACGGAGGCGATCAAATCTTGTGGGGAATGTGTGCAAAACTCTGCAGAGTACCCAAACCTAATCGATTAGCCGTGTCCACGGTCATGGACAACTTGAGCCAAAAGAACTGAAACTATCTGGAATTCTCAACACGAAGTATTATAATGATGTGAGTATTAATGACAACATGGGTATGACAATTGGTTTGTGGAACCATCTCATTAATCAACCAACAATGTAGTAATAACTTTTGCTTTGCCCTCTCTTGTTATAGGAAAAAAATGGCTTTATGCAAAACTTACTATCCCACCTGCCAAATATGCATATAGACTAGATGATTACTTTTACCCCCTTTTGTGACATTGCCGGCATATTCAATATGCTGACCTACACGACTGCAACGTATCATGTTGCAGAGTATTTTTCCGACCAGGAGTGAGGATATGCTCTATGCTCGGTGAGATGCCCTTGGAGTCAGATGGACTCAACTACCTTTGAAGCTTCTGCAAGTCTTTGGTTTAGTTTATCTCATGAGTTGGCCTTCAACCACTTTATTGTAATAAAGAACTCGATATGAGATTTTCGATTAATAAAGCTGTGTGATTTCACTTCGATATATACATTGATGTACCGTGTGTGTATCAGCATGATCTTGGGATGGTATGGAAACATCGGGGATTCGACCTTTCAGGTCGGGTTGCTACAACAACATATTCAATCATCATACATAAGAGCAGGGTCCGACTATGGACGAAATCAAACGAGAAATTGACATCCATCCTTGTTATCCCAGGCTACTGGCCTGGAACCCATCCTTGATTAATGAAGAAGAAGAACTCCAAATCAAACAAGCATCACGCTCACGTGAAAGCATCACATTACCTGTACCTACAACTGTTGTTGTAGTAATCCGTGAGCCACAGGGCCTCATCAATCTCATTTCCAAGGGTATCAAGACTAGCAAAGCTTAATGGGTGAGATATGGTTAAGTGGTGAGGCTACAGCAAACAGTAAGCATTTATTTGAGTGTCTAAATTACAAGTACATAAGTATGGAGGCCTACACATAACGGGCCTGAACTAGAATGATCACCAAGTGATCCTGAACACCTACTTACGTCAAATATAACCCCACTGTGTTCTCTCTTGCATGGAGAACTCACAACAGGAGATAGTCATGGTTACGCACAAGGTTGGTGTATTTTATTTAAGTTTACTTAAAGTTTGCTATGAACGGGTGTTAAACAAACTTTACAAGTTGCCACGTAACCTGGGACACGGGTTCTCTAAAAGATTTAACCCTGCATGGGTGCTCCAACTCATCCATCACAAATTAACCACATGTTGCGTTAAATAACCTCGACTATGGAAAACCCGTGATCTCCTTGGAAATTATGTTGGAAAACCTTAACCTCTAGATAGGCCAAATTATCCTTGGAATCCCTCGCACAAGATCTTCGAGAAAGGTAAAACAAATCCAACAAGGCCTCTCGGTGATCCAGATCTGCATCTAGAGGTGCACACTCCCTATATATGGGCATCATCCATCTATTCAAAGTGGACGGTAGCCTGAAAATGCCTCAAGTTGCCTCGAGGTGGCACCGTCAACTGCTAGGTACGTGGACCAACACTCATGAGGAGCACTGGCCCGGGTTGTTGATTAGTTATTAGTCAAATGGTAAAACAAATGTTGAGCATTGGCAGATAAGATTTGTCCCAAAACAAAAATCAAGGGGGTCCCCATAACAACCACGAGCATGTTAGGAGCTCTCAATATGGAACATAATACCGGTACAAAAGTAACTAGGGTGACAAAAGTGGAACCAAACACCGAGCAAAAGGCCAAGCCTTCCACCTTTTACCATGTATATAGGTGCATTCAATTAAATAGCAATAATATTGTGATATAACAAAAAATTCCATGTTTTCACATGGAAGCAACTGCACCTACAACTAACAATGCTATAAGAAGGGATGAGCAAGCGATAACATAGCCAAACAATGGTTTGCTGGGAGGGTGGAGGGGTTAGAGGCTTTTCATGGAAATGTTGGAAGGCTTGACATACAAATGGTAGGTAACGAGACATAATGATAGATGTGAGACAACTAGCATGGCAATTATAGTACTGGTATCCAGGTAAATGATCATATTGTCTGAGATCCCGCTTGGAAGAAGAATGAATCCATGAAGTAGAGGAACGGGATGTAGTCGAACGAATCCTCACACTCCGAACTCTTTCGAAACTCTATCGAGAGGGAGCAATCTGGAAACAAGAAAATAACATAGATAAACACCACAACATATGCATGACATGATTCGCTGACAAATATGATGCATGTCCGATTTAATTATGAAAGACATGGCATGGCAAGATGCAACAATCAAACACTACAAAATAAGTGAAGTTCAATATGCAACGAGTTGCATATTTATGAAACTACATGTTTGAATTATTTAGTTCACTTTGGTTTAGGTACTAGTCAATATTAAATGTTGTTTAACATGGCAAACGGTGAAGCATACACAACTACAACATCTAGGCATTTTAAATGAGGCCGGAAGCAACATATAGAATTTCTGAAATGTCCGCATAAGCATAATATGAATTTGGTTTAGATCTGAAATAAGCATATTTTATAATTATTAAACAGAAAAATAAAGTGCACCATGTTAATCTAAACATTTTTCTAGTCAAGTTACATATATGGATCATTTTTATCGGAGCTACGTATATGTAGTTATGAAAAAAATCATTTTAGCATGGCAATTATGAAAATTAGTGCAAACAGCAAGGTTCAACATTTTAAACATGCATGAAAGTTGCATACTGTGAATCTGCACAAAATTCTCAGAATTTTACATAGGGAAAACATTTTCATCCGATGCACCATTGATTTTATATGAATTTTACAAAATGCAACGTCATACAAAAAATGTGCAGTTTTTTTAACAGAACCTGAGAATTCAGCAAACAGAGTATATGGGTTAGGTTTAACCACTAAGTATGACTAGTGGGGCATGTGGGTAGTTAACCAAGGCAGCTGGACCGGTCAATAGGGGCTCTCGGACCCAGGTGTCATAGAAACAATTAATCCTAAAAAATGCTGAGCAAAATGAGGACGGATGCAAAACATCTTGTATGCCCGTAATGACCTCTTGAGTGTATAGCATTAGAAAAGTTAACACACCA
This sequence comes from Hordeum marinum, assembly GCA_022496015.1. Lineage (NCBI taxonomy): Eukaryota > Viridiplantae > Streptophyta > Magnoliopsida > Poales > Poaceae > Hordeum > Hordeum marinum. The sequence goes on along the minus strand of CM039675.1, from coordinate 194,537,337 downwards.
TAGATCTATATGATATTTCTGTCATGGCAACAAATCCAACGCTAGGTATATGAAGTACTACAGGCGTAGACTCCACACCACCACTATTATTTAACTGTGGCGCCATATTGCTGGCGTCAGGTGTGTACGCTAGCAATACCATTTTTTCCATGCCATAGCTAGGTTTTTCTACACTAGCGTCACCTGCAAGTGCACATGAATTCTTGAGGAAATGAACTTTACCGATGCATTAAGCAGGTTAATTACATAACGAAAAGATACATGATGTCATGTTTGACACGGGTCAGCTAGAGGCCATGGCCAAGAGGCGCCCCTGAAAGGATAACAAACACGCTGGAATGACAGACACGGGTCAGCCTACGGTTGGTGCAGCTGAAAAGCGCCATCAGTGTCAAAAGGTCCTCCATGTCCAAGCATTGGGTTTCTGCCGGCGCCGAACGCTGGGCTTCCACGAAAGTGTGTAAGAGCTTCCACCAGCACTCATCATGGGGTTTCCACAGGAGTGGGAAGGGATTCTCACATGTCGGGGTTAGCATGGATAGAGAGAGCCCCGAAGTATGTACAGATCCATGTCGCTCGTATCCGTGGGGTCACGGAGAACTTGCGGAGATGTTGGATGTTCCATGTGTTTTGTACAGGAACGGCCTCCACCGTTTTGAGTCTTGTCGCAGTGGGCCTAGAGATGTGTGTGGCCTAGAAGGGGCCTTCCAACATGGGTTATAGTTTGTCGAGTAACTCTCTGGAGAGGATTCGATGGACTACCAGGTTGCCCACCTCCAGGGTGCGGGGCAGTATGTTGCGGTTGTGATAGGGATGCACCGCCTGGTGTTACCTAGCCGTGCATAGAGCAGCCTAGCGACGCGCCTCTTAGAGGAAGAGCGGGTCGTCCACCTGCTGGCTATCTTGACTAGAGTCTTCAAAGCCCAAAACCCGCGGGGAATTATGCTTAACCTTAGCGGGAGGACCGCTACCGCCCCATAGACAAGGAAGAAGGGTGCCTCGTCCATAGGCTTGGTTGCCGTAGTGTGGATGGACCATAGCACCGACGGGAGCTCGAACAACCAGCCCTTGCCGCAGGCCGTGAGATGCTTCTTGAAACTCCCGGTCTTGAGACCCTTGAGGACCTCAGCATTGTCCCACTCAGCCTGGGAGTTCCTTCGAGGGTGTGCCATGGAAGCAAAGCATATCTTCGTGTCGATGGAGGTGCAGTAGGTCTTGAACATGCCGCTGGTGAACTGTGAGCCATTGTCCATGATTACGCGGTTGGGGATGCTAAAACAGCACACCAAGATCTTGATGAACTTAACCTCTAAGCCTGCCGATATAGTCCAGATTGGCTGGACCTCTGCCCACTTGGTGAAATTCTCGATCGCAACATAGAGGAAGCGATAGCCGCCAGCTGCAGGAGAGAACGGCCCGAGGATGTCCAGTGACTAGACTGTAAAGGGCCACAAGAGGGTAATGGTTTGTAGCCTTTGTGTTGGTTGATGAATTTGCTTGTCATGGAACTGGCACATGTCGCTCGCCTATACTAGCTTCATAGCATCCTCGAGCGCTAATGGCCAGTAGAAGCCACTGTGGAATTCTCTAATTGCAAGGGTGTAAAGGATGAGTGGTGCCCGTAGTCGCCTTCGTGGATGTCGGCGAGCATCTCACAACCCTGCTCCCTCGAAATGGACCACAACGCAACCCTATTCGGGCGGTGGTGCTATAGGTCACCTCCTTTAGGTGGTAGAGGTCAGCCTGGCGGACCATTCGCTCCACTTCTAGGTTTATCCCTGGGAGGGCGCCACTCTCTAGGTAGGCCTTGATCTCCACAGTCCAGGCCTCAGGTTGTGGCTCGAGTGCCAGTAGCAGGGGTTGCCTGAGGTTGGACCATAGCCCGGTGCATCCATGGGTGGTGTGGGAGGGAGCTCCTAATGGAACTCCATGAGGCCGACAACTGGATGTGCTGCCAAGGGCTTTAGGAGCCGCTCTTCGAAGTGCAGGGACTCTTGGGCTCACAGTGAGAGCCACGCTTGGTGATCTCATTTGCCTCGCTATTGTCACCATGAGGGATGTGCTAGAGCTCCATGCACATGAAGCACTTCTCGAGTTTTTGTACCTAATCCAGAAAAGATGTCATGTGCTCATCATTTGACTTATATTTCTTTTCGGAGAAGTTGATGAGGAGCTGCGAGTCCCCCTTGATGATGATGTGTCCGACTCCAAGCGCGATGGCAGCCTTTAGCCTAGCGATGAGACCCTCGTATTTTCCTATGTTGTTGGAGACCTTGTCTGTGAAGCAGAAAAAAAGTTGTACTACATAGGAAAGCTTATCACATGAGGGCGTCTTGAGAATAACGACAGCCTCCGTGCCTTGGTGCACGAAGGCCCCGTCAACGTGCATGCTCTATCCCCCGTAGGTGGCCTCCTCAGGCAAGGGAGACTCCTCGTGGGGCTTGTCCTAGCCGGGGTCCATCCACTCTATCGTGAAGTCCTCGAAGGTCGTGCCCCTGATGGTCCTGGTGGTGAGGAAATCTAGCTCGAGGGCCCACAGCTCAATGTTTCACTCGGCCGCACGGCCGATGGCGTTAGGACTCCGCAGGAAAAAAAGGAACATTATTAAGAGGCTATTAGATGATTCGGGGGTCCGGAGAGATGATAAGGAGCTGAAAGATCACGTCACGAATTATTTTTTCAAACCATTCACGTCATAAGTGTAGAGTCCGAATCAAGAAGTCCTATCCCTTGTCCATAGAAAGGTGTCCATTCAAATGAATAACATACTGTGCGCCCCATATACAGCCGAAGACGTTCATAAAGCTATATTTGAGATTGGGGATCTAAAAGCCCCAGGGCCAGATGGACTCCATGCGATTTTCTATAAAAGGTTTAGGCCAATGTTAGGGGACGATCTAACCGAAGAAGTATTGCAAGCAAGCAATACCTGTCCCGGTAGGATGGAATGATACGGCGATCGTGATGATTTGAAAAATTAATAACCCAACAATCGTAACCTAATTCAGACCCATAAGCTTATGCAATGTGGTATATAAAGTTATTAGAAAAATGGTGGCCTCAAGGTTAAAGGCTTTTTACCAGAGATCATTAGTCCGACCCAGAGTGCATTTGTGCCTGGTAGGCTGATAACGGACAACATTTTAGTGGCTTACGAGTGTTTCCATACTATCAAGAACAAAAGGGAAGATAGAGAAGGTCTGTGCACTCTCAAGCTAGTATGCATAAAGCGTATGACAGAGTTGACTGGTCTTTTTTGAAGGAGATTTTATTAAGATTGGGTTTCCATCAAGAGTGGGTGAACCTCATTATGCAATGCGTCTCAACTGTCGAATACGCATTTAGAATTAATGGGGAGGAAAGTGAGAGTTTTAAGCCTACTAGGGGTGTGAGGCTGGGAGATCCGGTGTCACCATATCTATTCTTATTATGTACAGAGGGTCTGAACGCCTTACTCACTCAGGCAGAGGAAAATGGAAATATTTCTGGAGTCAAAGTTTGTAGGAATGCACCAGCTATCACAAGCCTACTCTTTGCGGATGACTAATTGATTCTGATGAAAGCCAATCAAAATAGTGTGGTTGTGTTGAAGACGACACTAGACTTATACTATGCGACGTCTGGACAACTGGTAAGCATTGACAAATCCAGTATATTCTTTAGCCCAAACACGAACATGGATATTAGAGAGGAAATGTGTATAACTTTGAATATAATGACCGAGGCTCTCAATGATAAATATTTGGGTCTGCCGGAACGGAATGCTTCAAATTCCTGATTGAACGCATCGTTAAGAAAATTAGCGGTTGGAAGGAAAAACTACTGTCAGCTGGGGCTAAGGAAATCCTTCTCAAGGCGGTTGTCCAAGCCATACCTACCTATGCAATGTCGGTCTTTAAACTTCTTAAAAATATTGTAAAGGAATTATTGACGCGATAGCACATTTCTGGTGGGGAGACGAGGAGAACCAAAGGAGAATGCACTAGATGGCCAGGTGGAAAATGTGTGTACCTAAAAATCAAGGAGGGATGGGGTTTCGGGATATTCACTCTTTCAATTTAGCTTTACTAGCCAAATAGGCGTGGCGTCTAATTGATGCAACCTGACTCTTTGTGCGCTGCTATCCTTAGAGCTAAGTACTATCCATATGGGGACTTACTGAACACAAAGCTTAGGAAAGGGTCTTCTTTTACCTGGCAAAGCATTTTGGCAAGTACAGACTCTTTAAAATACGGATATATTTGGCATGTGGGGAATGGGCATAACATTAATATTTGGGAAGATGCTTGGATTCCCAATTGTGATACCTAAATGGGGACAACTCTTGACTAAGGTATGTGACCTAATTAACCCTGCCCTGAACAACTGGGATGAAGGCCTCATCAGACAGACGGTCTAGCACGTTGACGCACAACGGATTCTTTCAATTCCACTCCCACAATTTTATATGCCTGACTTCATTGCCTGGAGCTACAGGAAGAATGGTAGATTCCCAGTTGGATCTGCCTATTCTGTGGAGTGGGATTACCAGTATGGGGACAAATTAAGACACTCCAATGGAATGGGACGAACAACACTAATCCTATTTGGAGGATTTGGAATTTGTCTTTCCCAGCAAAAGTAAAAAATCTTTATTTGGCGTAATCTTCACGGTACACTCCCATGTCGAGTTACTCTCGCAAATAGACATATGAAGATTTCGCCAATTTTTCCTGTTTGTTTAGAAGGTATAGAAGGTACAGAACATAAGTTATTCCTATATGGTAAAGCCAAGGACATTTGGAAGAGGATAGGGATGGATCATATTATTACTAGGGCATGCAAAATTGATCGCGCTGGAGAAGAGGTCTTATCATATCTTTTTGTTATGCCAGACCAAGAGATGTGTGTTTTGGGCCATCGCGATGTGCATGAAATGATCGCTATTACAGCATGGTACTTGTGGTGGGAGAGACGGAAAATAGTATATAAGGAGGCATCACAGAATGCGTCACAGATCTCCATGGCGATCCTAGCCCTTACGTCAAACTAAGTTAACGCATCATCCACAAAGGTGTCTATTAAAAAGGGGGGCTGATCTTGTCCCCCCAAGGGATTGATTAAAATTAAAGTTGACGCTTCTTTCGATGATGACCTCCTAAAGGGAACGATGGGGGCGGTTCTACGAGATGATAAAGGCAGGTTCATTGTGGGAAGAAATGGGAAGATTGACCATTGTGCGGATGTTCTAACAGCGGAAGCTCTTGCCCTCAAGTTTGGTCTAGCTCTAGCACAGAGGGCGCGCTGTAACCGCGTCATCACTAATTCCGATAATATTGAGGTGATTCAAACTATGCAGGATGGAGGACAGTCGGCGGGAGGAGCGGCAGCCATCCGCGATGATTGTTACCATTATGCTTGCGATTTTATTAGTTCGAGGTTCGAACACTTTAATAGAGAAGCAAATAAAGTAGCTCATGAACTAGCTAGTTTAGAAAAAAATTATTTCACTTCACATTTTGAAGAACCTGTTTGTGAAATTGTAAAACTCCTCACGGATGATGTAATACTATTTTCAAATGAATAAAGTTTTGGTTTATTTCAAAAAAAGGCAGCGATGACTTGAGGCTGGGCGACAGGGATGGGATCCACTGGCAGCCGGCACGGCAGGCATGAAGGGGACCGGATCCGGGCGAGGCAAGCCCGATTTGTTGGACGGCAGGGTCTCACAGACTCAAGAGGGGCCGACAATAGAGCTTGAAGGCGGCACAGTTTCCTGGCCATGGCGGAGGGAGAGAGAGGAGGTTAGGGAGAGGGAGAGCAAAACAGGAGGAGGAGAAGGTTGGGGCAAGGTCTGGCCTGGTGCTCGTGGTCTCCAACGGCAGCGGCGTCTCACCGGAGGGGCGCGGAGGCGGGGTCGGCACCTGCGTCCATGTGAGGCGCGTAAGGGAGCTCCAAGTGGATCTAGGAGGCTCTATGGTCGCCCGGACATGTCCGGGTTGGCCACGGACATTGTGTGGGGATTGTTTTTGGATGATTTTCAGCCAGAGATCAAAATCTTAGGGTCCAGATCTGAGGGGTTGCTAGGGCTGCGAGATTTCGAGGAGGTGGAGCTACTAGGTGGGCTTTTTGAGGGGGTGCTGCAATTTACATGGGGAAACCCTAGAGAGTGAGAGGGGTCTCTCCATGGGGTGGTTTTATATAGGGAATGGTCTATGGCGGGGTTGGATCTCGTCCGTTGGATCATGATCCGATGTCCACGAATGGAGGGGCTAGGTTGTGCTAGTGGGCTGTGGAGAGGTGGTTGGGCCATGAAGAGAGGGAGGGAAATGTGAGCCCGTGACATGAGTTTTAAAACATAGAAAACGGCCGACAAATAAACCGATGACGGTACCGCTATGTTTGACCACTGGGGTATCAAATGACCTCTGATTGTGACGAAATTTGGCAGGCCGTCTCCCTAAAATATAACAATAACGCACGCCAACTTGTCACCCAATAGGAGAATATTTTAAACGCAATTTCAAAAATAGTATTTTACCGATGTCACGGGCACGTGCGTGTGATTGGTCTTGAAACGATCATCGACGAGAACGGAGAGAACCGGCGACTATGAAGGGATGCAAGTTTTCAAAACCAAATGACGATGTTGTGCAGATGATGCGAATGATCCAGTGATAAATGGAACAACCAAATGAAACACAAGACAGGAATGTAAATAAAAGGGTAATCTTCTGGAGCGTCGGCCCTGGGCTGTTACAACTCTCCTCCGCTTACAAGAGATCTCGTACCGAGATATTAGAATCAAAAGTGGAAGAGGAAGAGGAAAGCAAGAGGTAAAACTGAGTTTCTTCTTTGACAAATGAGTGAAACCATCAATACATAGAGGTTGCACAAAGATGAAGAATGACACAAGAAATAGGTAAGAATTCAAACGAAATCTGGGTAGCACTTCGGTAGAAAGGAGAGGCAAAAGTTGATAGGATGGAAAGAATTTGAAATGAGAACACAACACTCGGTTTAATTGAATAAGCAAGAAGGAACATGATCCTGACAAAACAAGATGATATATTGATGAGAGCAACATCACAATGCCTCCGGAACAAAAGAATAGAAGCTAGATCGATGGAAGGAAAGAAATGGAGAATAAAATAACAACTTCTACCACCAATGAATTTGAAAAGCCTAGGTTGAATGGAGTTGTTGAAAAACCACCAACGAAATAATAAGCTTGTGGGCTTACGGAAAACATCTCACAATTATGAGGTGACAACCAGCCACTAACAAAAACAATTGGTTGCTAGGCAGCAACAAGATATGAAAATCATCTTTCACCAGGAGGAACACTAGAAAACTTGGATCGTTGATAAGCACCATTATAGCAACAATCCTTAGATAATTCTATACGTGAAATATAATCCAAAATAGCCGGAAGGAAGACAATGGGTTTAAATATAGCATTCTTGACAATTCCCTTCAAGACTCCTAATGAACCAAAAATGATATGACCCCATCTCAAAAGATAAGGATAATGAGTTGGACTTTGAAATGCAAGATAAAGAATACTTGAGGTCCTCCAACAAGAATCTTGAAGAACACTCTGAGAAAGAATTACATTCTTAACAACCACCATGAAGAACCTTCGTGTACCAAAGAATGATAAAAGAAATGAAGGTTGAGAAGACTAAGATCAAGGCCTTGCTAAATTTAGATGAGGCTTCGGGATGCAATACTTGAGATACTTGAAACTCTGCAAGCAAAGATGGGAACACTTGAAATCGAGAATCTAATACGATGAAAAACTCCAGAAGAAGGATTGAAATCACCTTCATGAAAATAATAAGAATTATGTTATGCCTTTCCTTCATCCAGTTAAATTGATGACAAGCAACAGATTTGGCATACTACTTATTCTTCTTCAAAGATTGAAGAGAGAATACCATGAACTTGAAGAACTCTTGAACGGACACCGGTTAGAATTAGAAACGAATGAAGATACTACAAATGAATGAAGATACATGAGAACGAAGATATCATGATCTGCCTAATTGAAAACTTGAACATGGCAGTGGAACAATTAAGAGACGAACGGACAGACACAATTGAGAAGCATTTGAGAACAGAAGCTGAAAGCTGAGAGCGAGGATATCTTTTGAAATGAAGGCCTTCAGAGGATCGAGAAATGAAAACAACTCTGAAAATGCCCAGATAAACGGAATTACTCATGATCAAAAACAATTTAAGAGGATATCGGAAGCTCAAACCATGAATCTTCAAGAGAATGAGCAAGATTTAAGAGAAACTCTTGCTTGATCTTCAATACTAAGAGTGGTGGCTAGAAACACCACCAAGAATTATTGAGAACTCCAGGACAATGAATAAGGAAAAGTTGAGCGAGTGATGAAAATAATTCAAAGAGATCTTGGAGAAGGAATATGACTAATGAAAATCATTCTTACATCATATTTGAAAAGAACTTGAGGACATCTCCGGAAAGATTAGAAGAGTGAGGTAAGATCCTGGGGAAAACCTGTGGGTTATGGGCCTACTCAAAAGAATACACCGTTGAAACGATTGCTTATGAAGAGAGATTGCACTCGTACAAATTAAGAACTTGATGAAATGAGAGCCTTGGAATAATTTACGACGATATGAATGGGAACGACAGTCTTCTGAGATATCTTGCCACTCCGGATAGAATAGAGATGTGTGGATAAACAAGAGAGGATTGGAAAAGAATTCCAATATGGGAAAGCATTTAACGAACGAAAAGGCTAAGATGAACACCGAAAGCTTGAATTCAAGCCACCGGGGAAGAATAAGAACAAACAATATGAGTATAGATCTTGAAACTGAAACTCCTAAGAATCTCCACGAGAAATCACCTGATAGAAAATAGAAGAAATGATAGCAGAACAATCAATGAAGAGAAAGGCCCCTCGATGAGAATTTAATCATTGAAGAAAAGGGCAGGAGGGTGGGAAAAACAATGACAACTTAAAACGTATGAAAGGAACTACGAAAAGAAATATGAGGATTGATCTTGCAAATATTGAAAAGGATAGAATATCTTGAAGAGGAGCGCGCCGGATGGAAAGAATGGACATGAATATTGATTGAATACAAGCCTTAGCATTCCCATAAAAATGTGAGAACACCACCTAGGAAATATATGAGATCACCAGTTGGCATCCAAGAACCACAAATTACCATATACAAAACAAAACAAGGGATGGGGCTTATGAAACAAGCCAGAACAAATTCATGACAGAGATTCCGCTCAATATTTTTGTGGTATGGTTCACAAGGGCTCGATAATACATTGGATTGTCGTATTGAAATGATGCTCGAATATGCTCCCTAGGCGTAGCGAACTACAAGGCTTCACAAAGCATATCTGATGACATATATCGAGACTATTCTCTGTAAGAACGACCGTGAACAAATGAATCCGCTAGATGTCGAACCCCAACCTCACATTACACATTTGTGAGAAAGATAGCCTAGGTTACTAGTTGAATTCCCACCCAAGAACTCCTGAAATCTTCCTATTATGCAATCGGGTCCATGGATACAAGGAACAAAATCCATCACTCAACTCCTAATAGTAATATTACACTCCAATGTAACACATCCGTCAACACATAACCAGACGTCTTGGAAACTCATCTACCTCAGACCGTCGTAACCACAATGATACCAATTGTGGTAGTACATCTGGGTTCTCTCCACAGTCTTGTGTGACGCCAAACTACTCGCGCCACAAATAGTATTGAAGCAATTTCGAATATCCTCCGTCCCGAGATACTAAGGAAACTGAATGATAACGATATGTCAAGAATCCCTTAGAGCTCTAGTCCTAGATAACGGTTGGCACCAAGTGCAGAACTCCATCACATCAGCAGCATAGAGATTCCAAAATTCATAAGTCATAGTTCCTCACGAGAGTATAGAAGAGGAGTAAAAGAAACCTACTCTCTCATATAACTAGCCTCCAAATATATTTTTTCACAAGACTTGACTCGGCCAAGTTCGATCAGTCAAGTGGGCACATAGCTCGGTACAGGCTCTGATACCAATTTTGTAACGCCCAAGATGCGATCCTATCCTTATTTTGGCATGAGGGCCTTGATAGGGATATAAGTGCATCTCGTCATTTCGCAAGAATAGATATAATTACAGGTACATTTACAAAAGAGATGAGTATATGGAATTGGCTTACACTCGGTACAAGCTACATCAAGATCACATCAATACAACAACATGTTCAAACATCATACAAAGGAGTAGGGTCCAACTACGGACGAAATCAAACGTTAAAATGGCATCCATCCTTGATATCCCAGGCTGCCGCCTGGAAACCATCCTAGATTGATGAATATGAAGAAGACGGAGAACTCCAAATATAACAAGAACCGCGCTCACATCAAAGCATCACATTACCTGTACCTGCAACAATTGTTGTAGTTATCTGTGAGCCACAAGGACTCAACAATCTCATTTCCAAGGGTATCAAGACTAGCAAAGCTTAATGGGTGAGGTATGGTTAAGTGGTGAGGCTGCAGCAAGCGACTAAGCATTTATTTGAGTGGCTAAATTATGAATACAGAAAGTAAAGTGGGTGGTCTATGCATAACAGACATGAACTAGTAATGATCACTAAGTGATATTGAACACCTACTTACATCAAACATAACCCCATTGTGTTCTCTCCCGGATAAGGACTCACGAGAAGATACAGTCACGGTTACTCACACGGTTCGTGTATTTTATTAGAGTTTAGTTCAAGTTTGCTATGACTGGCTGTTAAACAAAGTGTCCAAGTTGCCACGTAACCGCGAGCACGGCTTTACAGAAGATTTAACCCTGCATCGGGAATAATCTCGACCACTGTAACACCCCATTATGCCTGGCGAGATCTAGACTAGCCCCACAGACTACGACTCATGCGCACCCGGGACCAACATCCTGGTCGGTCACCCATCCTAGAATCGCTCCAAGTCAAGCATGTTTAACTTTGGAGTTCTTTTCGCATGGGCTCCCGGAAAAGAAGGAATTCCTTGTTGATATGAGTAGTCTATCATTCCTATTAAGCCAGGCTCTCACATACACCCCCATTTAAAGGAACCGACGTCCTCGTCGGCCCATCAGGAACGTTCCCTCTTGGCACACGTATGCGCATCTAGTCCGGCACAGGTGCCATGCCATGTGCCATGACGGCCACACGCACCATGTGCTACACGCCCATGCACCTGACCCGCGCATGCCCGTGTAATCGCATGGGTCGGCTCTGATACCAATTGTACCACCCCGTTACGCCTGGCGGGATCTAGACTAGCCCCACCGACCAACACTAATCTTTCCTGCGCACTTTGCCCTCACTCATGCGCACCCGGGACCAACTTCCCGGTCGGTCACCCATCCTAGAATCGCTCCAAGCCAAGCATGCTTAACTTTGGAGTTCTTTTCGCATGGGCTCCCGGAAAAGAAGGAGTTCGTTGTTGATATGAGTAGTCTACCATTCCTATTAAGCCAAGCTCTCACAACCACGAATCTTGTGATTTCCTAGGAAATTCCATTGGAAAACCGGAACCTCGAGATAGCCCGAAGTATTTTTGGAATTCATCACACAAGACGCTAGAGAAAGGTAAAACAAATCCAGCAAGGCCGCCTGAAGTGTCGACGATCCCGATAGGAGCCGCGTATCTCGTTCTCAGGACACAACAGATAAGCTACTCGTACACTGTCCTGATAGAAATCCCCCATGTTGCCCCGAGGTAGCCCCACATAGTGCTCTGTTTTGGACCAACACTGGCCCTCCCAGTATTATGTTGAATTCAGTCCTCAGGTTCATGACACCCTATGCTTTAATAATGGTGTTCTGTATTATTATGTTTGGTAAATATAGTACTAATATTGATCCTTGCCAGAAAAGTTTTATCCCAAAACGAAAGTCAAGGGGGTCCCCATAAGAACCCCGAGCATGTTAGGAGCGCTCAATATGGAACATAAGTCTGGTACACAAGTAACTATGGTGGAAAAGGTGGAACAAAACACGGAGCAAAAGGCCAAGCCTTCCACCCTTTACCAAGTCTGTATGTGCATTAAATAAAATAGCAAAAGTATTGTGATATGACAAAAATATCCATGTTGTCACATGGAAAAAATTGCACCTGCAGCTAGAAACGCTATAAGAAGGGCTGAGCAAGCAGTAACATAGCCAAACAAAGGTTTGCTGGGATGTGGAGGGTTAGAGGCTTATCATGGCAATGTTGGGAGGCTTGACAAGCAAGTGGTAGGTAGCGAGACATGATGATAGAAGCAAGACAATAGTATAGCAATGATGGTAGTGGTATCTAGGGAAATGATCATCTTTCCTGAGATCCCGCTTGGAAGAAGAATGAGTCCATGAAGAAGACGATCCGTGAAGTAGACTAACGAGATGTAGTCGAACGAATCCTCACACTTCAAACGCTTTCAGAACCCTATCAAGAAGGAACAATCCAAAAACAACAATCAACACACGGTACACCACAACATATGCATGACATGATGCGCAAACCAATATGATGCATGTTATGCATGACATGGAAAATCACAACAATCAACTTCTACGCATTAAGTGAAGTTCAATATGCAACGAGTTGCATATTGACGAAACTCCACATTCAATTTATTTAGTTCACCCTCGTTTATGTACTCATCAATATTAAATGTTGTTAACACATGGCAAGAGGTCAAGCATAAATAAACTACACTATCTAGGAATCTTAAATGAGGTCGGAAACAACTTATAGAACTTCTGAAACGACCTCATATGCATATTATGATTTTGGTCCAGATCTGTCCTAAGCATGTTTTATAGATGTTGAACAACAATATAAATTGTTTCATGCAATTTTACACATCATTCTGGTTGATTTACATATTTGGAACATTTAAAACAAGCTACGGTCTAAAAGTTATGACATGCACAAGATGAATATGATATGAATGCGAAATGCATGAAAATGCCAACCACATGCATTTCAAACCATGAATGCAGCAAGATATTATGAAAACATAGAGATTCTAAGCATGTTTCGTATATGGCATGCCCAAAACGGAGCTACGGTTCAACCACAGCAACCAACACAAGTTTAGGTATAATCTTCCCTAGAACAGCAACATAGCATATTGCAACCCGCAAATCAACAAGCTTCAACCACCTAACATACTCAACAAGTATATGGTGATGTATCCTACATGATGCTCGATAATTCATCTATTAACAGAAAGTTAATTATTGTTGGGGAACGTTGCATGGGAAACAAAATTTTCCTACGCACATGCAAGATATATCCATGGTGATGAGCATCTACAAGGGGGTGAGTGGATCTACATACCCTTGTAGATCGCTAAGCGGGAAGCGTTAAGAAACACTTTCAATGTACTCAAACATCTTCGCGATCCAAATTACCGAGCGTCCCACAATCCCATCACGATCCGATCATGATCCATCCCGCCATCCCATCATGATCTGTCCCGCGATCCCATCACGATCCGTCCCACGATCCAAACACAAATCGTCTCGCGATCTTGATCACGGTCCTTTCGATCTAGCACCAAACGAACGGCGCTTCCGCGTTCAATACACGTATAGCTCGATGACGATCTCTGCCTTCTTGATCCAGAAAGAAGGAGCGGAGAGGTAGATGAGTTATCCTGGAGCGTGATGACGTGGCGACGGTGGTGGTGGAGCTGATCCGGCAGGGCTTCGCCAAGCACTACGGAATCAATCTAGAGGAGAAACAGATCTAGAGGAAGAAGAGCTCAACATGTGACAATTAGGGTTAGCTTTCCCCTCTAAATCCTCTAGTATATATAGGAGGGAGGGAGGGTAGGAGGAAGCCTCAAACCCTCAAGGTTTGGTCGAAATTGGAGGTGGAGGAGTTCTACTCCAATCCTATTAGGAGTAGGATTCCTCCTTTCCACTTGGAAACTCTTTCCACCTCTCCACCTTTTGGTTTTTTCCACCCCTATCCAGCTGGGACTTAGTGGGGGCTTAGTCCAGACCACCAGGGGCTGGTTTGAATCCTCCCACAGCCCATGAGGTCCATTGGGTCCACACACCCCTCCCGATGGTCCCCCGGCACCCTCCCAGCACTCCCGGTACATTACCGATGAGCCCAAAACTTTTCCGCTGACCAAAACAGGACTTCCTATATATCAATATTTACCTCCGGACCATTCCGGAGATCCTCGTGACATCCAGGACCTCTTCTGGGATTTCGAACAACCTCCGGTCACCACCATACATAACTCTATACTACCGAAACGTCACCAAACCTTAAGTGTGCAGACCCTACGGGTTCGAGAACTATGTAGACATGACCGAGACACCTCTATGGTCAATAACCAATAGAGGGACCTAGATGCCCATATTGGTTCCTACATATTCTAAGAAGATCTTTATCGGTCAAACCTCTATGTCAAGGATTTAGTTAATCCCATATGATGATCCCTTTGTTCTTCGGTATGTTACTTGCACAAGATTTGATCGTCGGCATCTCCATACCTAGTTCAAGCTCGTTACCGGCAAGTATTGTTAATCGTTCCGTAATACAAGATCCCGTGGCTAACACTTAGTAACATTGCTTTCAAGGCTTATTGTGATGTTGTATTTCCGAGTGGGCCCTGAGATAACTCTTCGTCACACGGAGTAACAAATCCCAGTCTTGATCCACGCCAACCCAATAGACACCCTCGGAGATACCTTTAGAGCACCTTTATAGTCACCCAGTTACGTTGCGACGTTTGATACACATAAGGTAGTCCTCCGGTGTCAGTGAGTTGCCTGATCTTATGGTCATAGGAACAGATACTTGACATGTAGAAAATAGTACAAATAAACTAACACAATCATATGCTACGTTTGTAGTTTCGGTCTTGTCCATCACATCATTATCCTAATGATGTTATCCCATTATCAAATGACATCTCATGTCCATGACTAGGAAACCATAGACATCTTTGATCAACGAGCTAGTCTATTACAGGCATACTAGGGACATGGTGTTGTCCACGTATCCACACATGTATCTGAGTTTCCGATCAATGCAATTATAGCATGGATAATAAACAATTATCATGAACATGGAAATATGATAATAACCAATTAATTATTGCCTCTAGGACATATTTCCAACAGTCTCCCACTTGCACTAGAGTCAATAATCTAGTTCACATCACCATATGATTCGCATTGTTATGAATCTAGCACCCAATGAGTTCTGGGGCTCGATCATGCTTTGCATGTGAGCGAGGTCTTTTAGTTAATGGGTCTGTGACATTGAGATCCATGTGTACTTTGCAAATCTCGATGTCATACTGTAGACACTTCTACCACACTCCACTTGGAGCTATTCTAAATGGCTGCTCCACTATACGTATCTGGATTTCTACTAAGAGTCATTTGGATTGGTGTTAAAGCTTGCATCGATGTAACTCTTTACGAGGAAATCTTTATCACCTCCATAATCGAGAAACGTTTCCTTAGTCTTTTAGTTACTAAGGATTATCTTAACCGTTGTCTAGTGATACATTCCTGGATCACTCTTGTACCCCTTGACGGACTCATGGCAAGGCACACACAGGTGTGGTGCACAGCATGGCATACTATATAGAGCCTATGGCTAAAGCATAGGGGACGACCTTCATCCTTTCTCTTTCTTCTGCCATGATCGAGCTTTGAGTCTTACTCAACTTCACACCTTACAAATCAGGCAAGAACAATTTCTCTGACTGACCCATTTTGAAGTCTTTCCAATTCTTGTCAAGGTTTGTACTCATTGAAAGTCTCATCAAGCATCTTGATCTATCTCTATAGATCTTGATGCTGAACAATTAGGTAGCTTTATCTATGTCTTCCTTTGAAAAACTCTCTTCAAACAACCGTTTATGCTTTCCAGAAATTCTAGACCATTTTTGATCAATAATATGTCAACCACAGATGCTTATCAAAAAATTTATAGTGCTCCCACTCACTTTATTGTGAATACAAGTTTCTCATAAACTTTGTATAGACTCAAAAAATTTGATCACCTCATCAAAGCGTATATTCCAACTCTGAGATCGTTGCTCCAGTCCAAAGAAGGATCACTGGAGCTTGCACACCTTTTAGCATCTTTAGGACTGACAAAACCTTCTGGTTGCATCTCATACAACCTTTCCTCAAGGAAGGAAATGATGTTTTGACATCCATCTGCCAGATTTCATAATTGAAAAATGTAGTAACTGCTAACATAATTCCATCAGAATTTTAGTATCGCTACGGGTGAGAAGGTCTCATCATAGTCAACTGCTTGAACTTGGCAGAAACTTCTTTGTGACAAGTCGAGCTTTACAAATAGTGAGATTCACCATCAGCGTTTGTCTTCATCTCAAAGGTCCATTTGTACTCAACGACCTGCCCTTCAACGGACAAGTCTACCAAAGTACATACTTGGTTTTCATACATGGATCCTGCCTTGTATTTCATGGCTCCTAGCCATTTGTAGGAATCCGGGTCCATCATCGCTTCTCCATAGCTTGTAGGCTCATCGTTGTCCAACAACATGACCTCTTAGACAGGGTTGTCGTACCACTCAGGAGCAGTATGCATCCTTGTGTACCTACGAGGTTCGATAGTAACTTGATCCGAAGCTTCATGATCATCATCATTAACTTCCTCTTCAACTAACGTAGGCTCCACAAAAACAACTTTTTGCGCTGCGCTACTCTCTCGTTGACACAAAGCTTCAACAACCTCATCAAGTTCTATCTTCCTCCCACTCAATTCTTTCGAGAGAAACTCTTTCTCGAGAAAGGACCCATTTATACCAACAAACACTTTGCAGTCGGATCTAAGATAGAAGGTATACCCAACTGTTCTTAGGGTATTCCATGAAGATGCATTAGTCCGCTTTGGGTTCGAGCTCATTACGTGAAACCATTTTTCACATAAGCGTCGTGGCCCCAAACATTAAGAAATGACAGCTTAGGTTTCTATCAAAACATAATTCATATGGTGTCATCTCAACGGATTTAGATGGTGCCCTATTTAAAGTGATAACCCCAAAACGATAGTGGCAAAACGATAAGAGACATCATAGTATGCACCATTTCCAATATAGCACGACTATGACGTTCAGACACACCATCACACTACGGTGTTCCAGGTGGCGTGAGTTGTGAAACAACTTTCAAATTGTCTAAAGTTGTATGCCAAACTCGTAACTCAGATATTCACCTCCATGATCATATGGTAGATATTTTTATCTTCTTTTCATGATGATCTTAAACTTCACTCGGAATTTGTTTGAACTTTTCAAATCTTTCAGACTTGTGTTTCATTAAGCGAATAGACTCATATATACTCAAATCATCAGTGAAGGCAAGAAAAATAACGATATCCACTACATGCTACAACACTCATTGGATCACATACATCAACATGTATTATTTCCAATAAGTTACTAGCCCGCTCCATCATACTGAAAATGGGGTCTGTAACCATCTTGCCCAAGAGGCATGGTCCACATGTCTCAACCGATTCGAAACCGAATGAGTCCAAAGATCCATCAACATGGAGTTTCTTCATGCGATTTATACCAATATGACATTTAGTAGCAGTGCCACAAGTATGTGGTACTATCTTTATTAACTTTGTATCTTTTGGCATCAATGTTATGAACATGTGTATTACTACGATCAAGATTAAACAAACCATTCTCACTGGGTGCATGACCATTGAAGGTATTAGTCATGTAAACAGAATAACCATTGTTCTCTAACTTAAATGAATAAATATATTGCAATAAACACAATCCAAACATGTTCATGCTTAACACAAACGCCAAATAACATTTATTTAGGTTTGTCACTAATCCCGAAGGTCGAGAGAGTGTGCGATGTTGATCACATCAACCTTGGAAACATTTCCAACATACAATGTCACCTCACACTTAGCTAGTCTCCGTTTATTCTGTAGCTTTTATTTCGAGTTAGTAACATCTAGCAACCGAACCGGTATCCTATACCCAGGTGCTACTAGGAGTACTAGAAAGCTACACATCAATAACACGTATATCTAAATATACTTCTATCGACGTTGCCAGCCTTCTTATCTACCAAGTATGTAGGGTTGTTCCACTTTAGTGACCGCTCTCCTCATAATAGAAGCACTTAGTCTCGGGTTTGCGTTCAACTTTGGGTTGCTTCACTGGAGCAACAACTGACTTGCCATCCATGAAGTTTGCCTCCTTGCCCTTGCCCTTCTCGAAACTAGTGGTTTTACTAACCATCAACACTTGATGCTCCTTCTTGGTTTCTACCTTCATGGAGTCAAATATCACAGACAACTCAGGGATCATTATTTCCATCCTTGGCAATTTTTAGTTCATCACGAAGCTCTAGTAGCTTAGTGACAGTGACTTGGAAAACTATATCAATCACTTTCTTATCTAGAAGATCAACTCCCACTCAATTCGGGCGATTGTAGCACCCAGACAATCTGAACACATGCTCAATGATTGAGCTATTCTACTTCATCTTGCAGGCAAAGAATGTTGTTGGAGATCTCATATCTCACAATACGGGCATGAGCCGAAGATCCCAATTTAAGCTCTTAGAATATCTCATATGTTCCATGACATTCAAAACGTTTTTGGAGCCTCAATTCTAAGCCGTAAAGCATGACACACTAAACTATCAAGTTGTCATCGGAACGTGCCTGTTAGATGTTCACAACATCTACAGACGATGCTAGAGGGGGTGGTGCTCTGAGCAGTGCATTAAGGACATCAGCCTTCTGTGTAGCAATGAGGACAATCCTCAGATCACGGACCCAATCCGCAATATTGCCACCATCATCTTTCAACTCTATTTCTTTAGGAACATATAAAATTCAAGGCAGCTACAACATGAGCTAGTAATCTACAATAGAATTAGCAAAGACACTACTGACTATGTTCATCATAATGAGTTCAATTAATCATATTACTTAAGAACTCCCACTCAAATTGACATCCCTCCGGTCATTCGAGTGATACATGATCCAAATTCACCAACTCAATTCCGATCATCACGTGAGTTGAGGTGGTTTCAATGGTGAACATCATCATGTTGATCATATCTACTATATGACTCATGTTCGACTTTTCGGTCTCTTGTGTTCCGAGGCCATGTCTGTACATGTTAGGCTCGTCAAGTTTAACCCGAGTGTTCTGCATGTGCAACACTGGCTTGCACCCGTTGTATGTGAACGTACAGTCTATCACACCCGATCATCACGTGGTGTCTCGATACGACAACCTTTCGCAACGATGCACACTCGGGGAAAACACAATTGATCTTGAAATTTTAGTGAGGGATCACCTTATAATGCTACCGTCTTCCTAAGCACCACAAGGTGCATAAAAGGATTAACATCACATGCAAATCATAAGTGACATGATATGGCCATGAACTGGTGCTTTTGATCTCCATCCTTAGAGCAGCGGCATGATCTCCATCATCACCGGCATGACACCATAATATCCATCATCTTGAACCCCACCAATGTGTCGCCATCGGGGTTGTCGCGCCCACCATGCTTCTACTACTATTGCTACCACTTAGCGATAAAGTAAAGCATTACATAGTGCTTAATGATTGACACATAGGTCATACAATAATTAAAGACAACCCCATGGCTACTGTCGGTTGCCGTACTCATCGACATGCAAGTCGTTTACATGATCATCTCATACATAACATATATATCATCATGTAATTGGCCATAACACATCACAACATACCCTGCAAAAAAAAGTTAGACGTCCTCTAATTGTTGTTGCAAGTTTTACGTGGCTGCTATGGGTATCTAGCAAGAACAATTCTCACCTACGCAAAGCCACAACGATGATACATAAATTGCTTTTCAACCTTCTCAAGGACCGCCTTTGTCGAATCCGATCCAACTAAAGTAGGAGAAACAGACACCCGCCTGCCATCTTTGTGCAATGAAGTTACATGTCAGTCGATGGAACCGGTCTCTCGTAAGCGTACGAGTAAGGTTGGTCCGGGCCGCTTCATCACACAATACCGCTTAACCAAAACACGACCAAGGGAGGAAGCAATCTAGGCATCAACACCCACAAACTCTTTGTGTTCTACTTGATTTCTCATCTACACATAGACCTAGCTCATGATACCACTGTTGGGGAACGTTGCATGGGAAAGAAAATTTTCCTACGCACACGCAAGTTCTATCCATGGTGATGAGCATCTACGAGGGGGAGAGTGGATCTACATACCCTTGTAGATCGCTAAGCGGGAAACGTTAAGAAACGCGGTTGATGTAGTCGAACATCTTCGCGATCCAAATCGCCGAGCGTCCCACGATCCCATCACGATCCATGTCGCGATCCGATCACGATCCATCCCGTGATCCCATCACGATCCGTCCCGCGATCCCATCACGATCCATCCCGTGATCTAATCACGAATCGTCTCGTGATCTTGATTACGGTCCTTCCGATCTAGCATCGAATGGATGGTACCTCTGCGTTCAACACACGTACAGCTCGATGATGATCTCTGCCTTCTTGACCCAGCAGAGAGGTAGATGAGTTCTCCGGGAGCGCGATGACGCGGCGACGGTGGTGGTGGAGCTGATCCGGCAGGGCTTCGCCAAGCACTACAGAATCAATCTAGAGGAGAAACAGATCTAGAAGAAAGAAGAGGGCAGCACATGACAATTAGGGTTAGCTTTCCCCTCTAAATCCTCTAGTATATATAGGAGGGAGGGAGGGGAGGAGGAAGCCTCAAACCCTCAAGGTTTGGTCAAAATTGGAGGTGGAGGAGTCCTACTCCAATCCTATTAGGAGTAGGATTCCTCCTTTCCACTTGGAAACTCTTTCCACCTCTCCTAGACACATGGGACTTAGAGGGGGCTTAGTACAGCCCACCAGGGGCTGGTTTGAGTCCTCCCGCAGCCCATGAGATCCTTTGGGTCGAGACACCATCCCGGCACTCCCGGTACATTATCGATGAGCCCGAAACTTTTCCGGTGACCAAAACAGGACTTCCTATATATCAATATTTACCTCTGGACCATTACGAAGCTCCTCGTGATGTCCGGGATCTAACCCGGGACTACGAACGACCTTCAGTCACGATCATACATAACTCTATACGAGTGAAACGTCACCGAACCTTAAGTGTGTAGACCCTGTGGGTTCGAGAACTATGTAGACATGACCGAGACACCTCTACGGTCAATAACCAATAGCGGGACCTCGATGCCCATATTGGTTCCTATGTATTCTACGAAGATCTTTATTGGTCGAACCTCTATGTCAAGGATTCAGTTAATCGCATACG